>CAIJEN010000015.1:0-1318567 GCA_903819635.1 Aureobasidium vineae
TTGGATGGACATGAAAACATATATCGGAACTGTAAATCCAGGAAAAGAACAGGTTAAGAATATGCCGAGGGATTTCCATTTTACTCGCGGTTGGTCGAGGAAGTACATGAACAATACAACAGACGAAGTCGCGCAGGTATACTACACGAGGGAGTGTTACTGATTGGGATTTGTGATTGATAACTATCTGGCTGGTACAGGAAGAAGCTAAAGCAAGGTCTAAAATATCGTAAAAGCGATGACTACGACCGAGGAGTCCTCATTTGTGCCCCTCACAACGGATGAATGGAAAGAGCGACATGGTAATGCGAACAGTGATTGAAACATGCGAGAGCATGAGATGTGGTTTTCCAAAGAGCAGTGGAAAGAGGACAATCAATCTTGTGGCCCAAAAGCAGCCACCAGAGCCATCTCGTGCGAACGCTGTTCAACTGGAGTACCATCCGGTCTCTGATCGTGTATGAGAAAGCTTGTCAGATTTGGAGCCAGGCTTCGAAGCACCTTCATATCCCTGGAAGCATCCTCATCGAGCGTTGCTTGACTTTCTTGATAACCTTGGTCCTTGACTTTACCAAGATACAGAACTTTCAGCTTGGAAAACAGTGATCCTTTAAGCATCGCCCAAGTATTTAGATCATGTTCCCACATAAGGTGGCAGTCGACCAACAATGGACAACTGTCAGCAAGGGATTGCAAGGACGATTGCGTAATTGTGTCACTATCAAGCGCTAAGAATAGAGATCCAGGCTGCGGGAGCTTTGCAATCCAGCTTCTGAAGTATCCATCAGTCAGCCAGGGGCAACCGCTCGAAGAAGGCGGCCCATGTTGCGTAGGCAACAAAGTTCCCCAGTCGATACAGCATTCCTGTAATTTTGACAGTTTCGAGATTGAATCCATGTCTGTACGGAAGAATTTTCGGTGCTCCTCAAATTTGATATTGAGGCGCACAAGATTTGGGAGACGGCCGATGGTTGGACAAATACTGTCCGAGTTGTCGGTGATGTCAAGATCCAAATCAACGAGAGTTTGAGGCGCGCTGGACAGAAGAGTCTTGATTGCAGGCGCTGAGCTGCATAACGACAAGTCCTTGATGCTGGGGAATGGGTGGTAGACCGAACTTCCGCTGAGAAGCCGCTCTTGAAGAAGCTCACCAACATTGTTATCCAAGCAACCATCTGTGAAGAGAACTTCAAGCGAAGGATGCTTTGACAATACGGTGAGTGCATCTGCAGAAAGCGTATCCCCACGGTCCAAATATAGCTCACACAAGCCAGTGCAGTGCTTGAAGAAGTTATTCCGAAGCGTAAGGTCACTCTCAGAATTCCAGGGTTCTGTGCAGGATAGTATCTCGAGTTGAGCAACTGAACTGCCATCCCAGGCATACACTTTGTCCATGATATTTTTCGCAACATAGCCCAGTCAAAGGCTACGCAGAGCTGAAAACCNCCGTAGAATGGTCATGAATTTATCAGGTGTGATGTTACGTGTATCTGGGGCCCATACCTCAAGCTCTTGGAGTTGTGTACAGCAGCACCCTATCATCTCCAGGATAGCTGTGTCGAGAGCGCATCGTGTGTGCCGAAGCGTGTGCAGTCCTATCTGCAGGCAACGGCGAAGCTGCGCGATCGAAAGAGAACCGCCAGATAATGACATGGCCTTTAGTAGCGGGAACTCAAGCCCGTCAAACAATTCCGAGGAGGGGTCATCATCGAGCTCCCAGTCATGGATCATGTTGGCGTAGTGTTGACATCGTTCTGGTGTTAGTGCTTTGCCTAACCTTCTCTGTGTGAAGTTTCGCCACAGCATGCCGATGCAGCAATTATAACAGGCTTTGCTCACTTGAATGACAGCGAAGAGGGAGGCATTATCACCATCGAGGCGGTCACAGATGTCTTGTTGAAGTTCAGGTGGCAGTGTATTATAGTTGGTAGGGCCTTGATGCTGTAATTCAAGAGCCATGTTGAAGGATCTTTACAATCAGAGTGCTGATCAAGTGTGATGCGTGGTGAAGTTGAATTGAACGTATGTCAGCATGCCGATCTTCCGCTTCAAGTCGGTGTCTAGATGCCTGTTGAAACAGAAGAGCTGGGATCAGGATGAACCGTGATGAAGTTGTATCACAAGCTTAACCCGTTTCTATGCTGGATGTCACTTAGCTCGGTGCTGTCTGGACGATGACTGGATGAATGTTGAAGCAGAAGGCGCGAAGAGACGGAACCAGGATAAAGCGTGAGAAAATTGATTCGCACGCTGCAACTGATTTGATCACTCCGCTCTCGGTGGTAGGATGTTCGGTCGATGTTGGAGACGAGTTGAGTGAGAGTGGTGAGGAGATGAGCCCAGAAGAAAGCGCGAAGGGTTGAACTGCACGCCTTCAATACCGAGCAGTCAGATCCAGGTTGATGTTGGGTCGATGGTGAAATAGTTTTTGAGGTTGATGTGTGTCGGAGTTGCTGTGTCGAGATGAGAGTAGGAGACAGTTGTTTGGAAGTCGCGAACCAAGCGATAAGCGACGCCTTGACGGCTGTAGCGAACGGACGTCTGCAACAATCGAAGCTTGGGAGTTCCAAACAGGCTCGGAATGTGGAGGAAGGCGCAATGAACAAAGTCACTTGGATGCAGAGTATCAAAAGATAAAAGTGAATGTTCAAAATGGTGGATTAATGATTAAGGTACTAGGAGTCCCTTCCGTGGTATCTTGCAAGAAATAAAAGCCGAAACAATAGAGAGATACGAGAAATGATAAAAAAGCTTCGTCAGGCACATCATACACGATCTTCCATTTCACACAACTCGCTTACAGAGCGAGGACGGCGGCGGCCAAAGACCAACAGCACCGGCACCGACCTTGGCGGCGGCACCAGTGTAAGAGGCGGGGAGAGAAGAGGAGGCGCTGGCGGCAGAGCCAGTGCCAGCAGCCATGGTGCCGTTGGCCATGGAGCTAGAGCCGGCCATGGTCGAGTTGCTCTTGGCGGGCTTCATAGTGGCAGGGTAGGCGGCGCAGGTGGCCATGGGGGCGAGAAGGCAGGTCTCGTCCTGGCAGATGCTCTGGAGCTGAGCACCCTGGGCAGGGATGACGGTGGTGGNGGGAGCGCAGCGGACGTTGAAGATGGTGTTGAGGGCCTTGCCGACAACAGCAATGTCATCCTGGGTGACACCGAAGGAAGAGGCGGCGAGGGCAACTTGCTCGATGAAGTAGCCGACCTCTGCAGCAGAGAGGTCCATGAATCTGTGGACAGAAGCCTGGGAGCCGAAGCCGGCGTAGCTGGGGAAGCCAGTGGCAGAGCAGCCGAGGAGAGCACCGAAGTACTGGTACAAGTGGGTCATGAGCTTGTACTGGTTGGATGAAGTGCCGTTGGCGGGCATGTTCATGGTGAGAGGGACGGCACCACCATCGTCGAGGAAGTTGATGGAGACACCAGAGCTACCGCCGCGGTTGGATGAGGCAAGACCGCCGTTGAAGTAAGGAAGGAGGTTGACCTCAGTGCCGTTGTAGGTACCCGTGGCAAGGATACCGGGGACGGCGTTCATGTTGGGCTTGGTGTAGTTACCAATGACAACAGTGTTGACGAGGAGGGTCAACAGGGTCAATTGGTTGGCGCCAGTGTTCTCCTTGAGCAGAGCAGTGGTGTACTTGTCACAGATGGATGCGTTCTGGGCAAAAGCAGGAGCAGCAACGGCAGCAAGGCCGGCAACGAAAGTGGAGGGACGCATGGTGAGAAAGTGGTGGATGTGTGTGAGGTCGAAGTGTGAAAAGAACGTGGATGAGCAAGAAGAGAGAAAGAGTGGTGGGCTGTCTCAAGCTTATGTGGTTCTTCATTCCTCGAGCTGTCTGTGGTCATTCCAAATTGAGCTCGTCCCCTTGGTCGGGGAAATAAGACACAGCAACGTCAATGGCGCATGAATAGGAACAGGAATGACACGCGGGAGAGCAACCTTCTGCTTTCATAGGAACCACTGAAGCCGTTCGTTTCTTCAACGTCTGGCTGTATTGACCCATCGGAACAATTGGTCGTGATGCTCCTTACTTCTCGCATACACAGAACACATGTCTTTCTCTCCATTCGCATACCTCTGGTCGTCGAGGAGTTGGATTGTTGTGAGGTTGTGTTGTGTGGCCGATGGGAATAACCTCAAGACCTGACAAGTGCCCCTGCGTGACCCAACGGCGATCTTGGAGATCATGAACGTATTAGGAACGGGGCGCATGTTGCGGGAAATTTCTGCAAACGGTCAAGAAGCCAAATACCAATGTTTTGGACTTACCAGCCAATCAAGGCGAAGATATTACGGTCGAGGGTCGTTGGAGTGGCCGTGCACGAATGCGGAGTGCGCGGAGATTCAAGCCTTAGTTTTAAGCATACCATTAGCCTACCATTAGCGCTCTGTAGTGTGCCGTTCGAAAGAACTAGACCGCGCAGGCATGCATTCCACAGCAGAAACAGGAGGAGACAGGAAATTGGGAGTGGTTGAAGAGTGCCAGATTGGTATTTTGCCTGCTTGTTCCCGCGCCCGTTGCGGTGAACCGTCCCAAAACAACGCCATTGACTTGCGACCAGACCGAAAACAAACAAGTCCCCTCGTAACAAGACTGGGCAGTGGATGAACTAAAACGTGGTCAGATGATGGTGCTGAGGGTCGTGAATAATCTATTTTGTTGCGAAGGCGCTCTTCTTCAACCATGTCTCCATGTCCATCAACTGCGGGTTGATGGAGCGCAGGTTGGAGATGTCTGCCTTGTATCCATCAGACGCAAACCAACCGATCATATGGCCGAGCTCGGTGACCATGTAAGTCAGGACAGAACCAAGACCCCAGAAGGTGGTTCCTGCAGGGGAGCCGGTTGCGTTCTCGAAAGCCTTTGAGATTTGAGGGAAGGTGAGTTCGTCGCCAGCCAAGCCGCGGGCTTTGTGGTTCCATTCCTCGGGGTGGGTAAAGGCCTGTGCTGCGAAGAAGCCAATGTCTGCGGTAGCGACCCATTGCAGAGGCTTGGTGTCGCCAAGGTGGTTGTGCAGGGCAGTCAGGAAGACCTTGGTAGGGAAGCCCGGTTGCAAGTTGTCCATGAAAGCAACAGGTCTCAAGATGGTCCAGCCCATAGCTTGGGCCTTGTCGCGCAGGTGGATCTCAATGAGTTGCTTGGTCTGGAAATGAGGAATAGGAGTTGCATTGTCCCAGCTCTTCTCGTCACCACCACGCTCGACACTGCTGTAGACAAAGTGCTGGACGTTGTTCTTGACACTCTCGTCGATGAGGTCGGTGCCCTGCTTGACTTCACCCTCGAAAGTCACGCCCTTGCCCATCGAGATCTGCACCGAGTAGACACCCCAGATTGGTCGCTGGGCGATCTTGTTGGCGGCTTCGAAAAGGGCGGGAACATCATCGAGGTTACCCTCAACGAGCTTGATGTTGTTAGCTCTTGCGGCGAGCTTCTTTGCACTACCGCTGCTGGAGTCTCTGGTGACGGCCAGAATGGTAAAGTCGTTTGCATTGGGCAGTGCAAGGAGGGCGTCAATAACTGAGCCACCCTGCTTGCCGGTAGCGCCGGTGATGAGAAGGACGCGAGACATGATGGGTTTCTGTGAATAAAGAGTATAGTCAGGGAGCAAGAGGCGCAAATGCAGAGAAAGAGACAGAGGCAGGAGCAGCAGAGCCGACGAAGGACATGGCTGCAGCAGGCTTGTCACATGTTACTGTAAGTGCAGCAAGTCCGTCATGAGCATTGCACCTCATTGACGGACTTGTCGAGGGTTGGGTGGTGGATTGCAGACTCCGAGCGGGCGCGTCGTGTCGTGGTCCGACGCTTCGGCGCTCGATTTGTCGCGAAGTCTGCTGGGCGATCACCGGATCCCCATTCACCATCTGTTGACCACCTGTGCTACACGGCCACGGTAGTGCAAGATGCAGCGCTTCGGAGAATTAAGCGCTGATCATAGACGTGCGAAACACTGACCTTGTAGAAACCATGCTGTGCTGCTGCTGCTCTCACCACATCACTGACCTCCCTTGACAAGACGTTTCTCTCATACAGGAACCCTCAAGTCATCACAAAGACACAATGGCCTCGGAAACCAGATCAACGCGGCTCAACACAGCCTACTCGCTGCTCGATGCCTACGGCTCCCTCTCGCCAGATGCCATCCTCGACCACCTCGATGACAGCTGCACACACCAGGCCCTGCCCGCCTCGCTGGGCATGCCTCCTCGCTCCAAGGAAGAGTTCCGAGGCCACGCCCAGGGCATCACCTCCATCTTCACCACCTTCGCCATGGTCCCGCAGAACATCTACGAAGACGAAGACAACAATGCCGTCGTCATCCACGCCATGATGGACGGCCAACTGAACAAGCCCGGCATGGGCCCATGGAAGAACGAGTGCATAATGCTGCTGCGCTTCACTCCTGACGGCTCCAAGATCACCCAGATCAGAGAGTTTGTCGACAGCGCAAAAGCCATGGAGATGCGCAACAAGGTCAAGCCCAAGAACTTCGACTCTCACGGCGGCGGCCTTCTCTCCACAGTCGGCTGGGTGGTATCGACCACTGTTCCGGTTGCCTTGGCCGGCGCCGCCGTGCTCTTCTTGACCGGAAGAAAAGACCTGCTTCGTCTGAGATGAGGAAACTCGCGTCTGCATGCCAATGCTTACGCTACATGTAATGCCCCGAATGTCTACAATACAACTTGTCTTGTCTACATGGCTGTGCCGTCTTCGTGATACAACTCGTTCCAAGCGAGCATTGCACAATCTCCTTGCATGTTGCTGAGGCTTCCATAGCTTCTGTCATGCTTGCATATATATATCGCGTGGCGGAAGATAACAAGAGCTGAAAAAGTCGTTGTCGTAGAGACATGCACTACATTTGTTGACACCCACGTACCTCTCCCCTCAAAGCCAAGCCGAGTCTCGAAGCTGGCCGGCCCATCGATCTTGCTCGCCAAAACTCCCATGCTTGCATGAACCATGAAGATGCCGATCCCTACGATCAATACACTATGAACGCCCACAGGGCACCACCAACCACTCCCATAGAAAACAACAAATCGATTCTTTTTGCATCGTGGAATTATTCCCATTAGACCAACAAATGAAACCATTTTCCACTCTGACTTTGTTGAAAACAACCGGCATGACCTTGCCAACACCATCCAAAGATAACATTGCGAAATTCAACCAACCATGCCGAAGCTTTGTAGATATCCATGCAGCTGCATGCATCGGCTCTCCTCACTCCAAACACCGAAAGATAGAGAAACCCCTCCAGTGACGCGTCGATCTTTGCCCTACTTGATATTGCATGTGCATCCGGTACCCCAGAGAAACCCTCGCCATGTCGTCAAGACTTGCTTTCAACACTTCCCGCCCGCGCGGACACAACATCGTCTCGCAAAGCTGGCTTGAGATTGACAGGGGCAGATCCCTGATAACCCTCAAACCTCTGCTCAAATCGTCCACCAAAGGCGGTTGCCTGCAGTGGCCGTATTGCAAACGGACATCCGGCTGGTTTGCGGCCGTACGGCCATTATCTGGTACACCTTGTACGTGTATGCATACCCAAGGATGAGAGGAAAGGAAGAAGGGTGTGAATGAGCAAATACGTTGATATCTAAAGTTGATCTGTGAAAACAAAAGGAAGAAAAGATCTTTGCTCGTGTAATCAAGATAACAGAAAACAAAAAAACTGCTGTAGTGAACAAGAGACACATACAAGAAAGGGGGTAATAGTCTGAAACATATCGAGAAGCAGAGAGGACAAGAAAGGTGCAAAGCAAACAACAAAAATCATTACTGTGCCGCCTTGAGCCATTGAATGGCAAACACGACCGCCTGCGCATCGCGGACACCAAACATCAATCACTTCCTCCGGGTAAGGGCATAGTCCGTCGGACATTGTGCATGTTGATCTAGACAACAATGTCGTCAAACTTTTGCGTCTGTCCAAGCGCGGCGGCCTTAGCATACGCAGCCCGCTCCTCGAGATCCTTAGCTTCGGACATCTTCCACTCGCGGATGACGTCTGCCTTGCGGGCCTCGCTGCGAGGCTCAAAGGCCATTTCGAAGGGGTCCGGCTTGACGATAAGCAGAGAGTTGCACTTGTCGGTGGGCACCTCGATCTCTCGGCCGGTGGCAGGGTCGACCTTGCGCTTGAGATTGTACGCCCACGCTAGCGCACCACAAGCCACAATGAGCTCGTCCTGCGTCAATGACATGCCGAGACACTGTCTTTGTCCAAAGCCGAAAGATGTCATGCCCTTGATGTTGGGGTGCTGTGTCAGCGGCTCTTGGAAGGTTGGCCATCCGGCCTCAAGCCAGCGTTCTGGGCGGTAGCTCTCTGGATCGGGGTACTTGACTGGGTTCAGGAGGAATGCACTAGAGACAGACGTCAATATGTGAAAAGCCAATGAGAGCACTGATAAAACTTACTAGTCGAGAGGCAGGATGCGAACACCCTTGGGGATGAAGTAACCACGGTAGTAGTCGTCCTGCTCGGCTTCGTGTGCGACACCAGTGGGAACGTTAGGGCGCCAACGCATAGATTCCTTGATGCATGCGCGGAGTGTGGGAAGCTTTGGGAAGTCCTCGATGCTGGGCATACGTCCTTTGAGTTGTTCGTCGATTTCCTTTTGCACCTTCTTGAGCCATTCAGGGTGGTGAACCATGGCGACAAGGAAGTAGTTGAGAGGACCAGCAACAGTAAAGATGCCAACCAGTGCGAGCATACCGAGAACAGAAGATGCCTCGTAGTCACCAGATAGATTGTTGGTCTTTTCGGTTTCGAGGAACTGCTTGGTGAAACTCCAGCGAGCGGTACCTTGCTTCATTTGAGTCTTGACGCGGACAAGGTTTTCCATCCACCAGCGCTGCTGTTCGTCATGACGCTTGTGTTCGGCCTTCTTCCAAGGGTTGATGACTTCGGGGAGTTGCCACAGAGGTGTGATGATGTTGGTGATTGGGCCAGCAGGGGACATCTGAGTAAGCAGACCCCAGGCACTACCGATACAATATTCACTCAAGCTTGGATCATCCCAGTTGAGCGTGCACATGATCTTGGAAGCCATGTCTTCGAGGGTGTAGTTGAAGGCGTCAGGGTTCTCAAGTAGACGGAACATCCATCGCTTGACTTCATGTTGCATAACACCATAGTAGCCAGCGTTGGTGGCTTGGGTCAGGTAGCCATGTGTGAAGCGACGTTGTCTGGCCCAGTATTNCTGTAACATGTTAGTCCAAGAAGAAAGATGGAAGAAAAGATATGGCTTACGGTTCTTGCCCATCAAGGGAAGGTATTCCATGGAGCCATGAGTACTCTTAGAGTCGAAGAGCGAAGGGACGGCAGGTCTGTCGGAGTTGTATTTGGCTTTCTTGACAAGAAGTTCTTCGGCAATCTTCTCATCAGAGACGATGATGAATTTCGTGCCAAGCATCTCGGTGTAGTAGATGGGACCATGGATATCTGCGAACTCCTTGAACTTGATCCACATCTTCTGAATGGGCATGTCGTGGATGCGTCCAATGATCGGGAACAACTTCGGCCCAGGCAATTGGTGCTCTGCCTCTGCCTTCTTGGGACGCCGTGCATTGTTGAGGATGGAGATGGCCACGAAGGCCACAAGGGCAATACTGACAGCGGCTAATGTGAGGGGCTGCATTGTGACTTACAGAGAGAAAGGAACGAGAAGGAGTCCAGAGAGCGGGAGGACAGAGATGTTAACTCAAGCAGAGCAGACGATCGAGACTCAAACGTGCCGTGAAGCGTGAGCATGACAATATGCTCGAGTCTAAACTCATGTGGGTAATGATGGGTCGATCTGCGATGAGACAGTTCGGAAAGGTTCCAACAGGGGTTTTGGGTGTGGGCATGCAAGCCCAAAAATCGTCGCTGCACGATGATTCATGAGATCTGCTCGCACGAAAGCGAGCGCACGCCCAACACAGAACCGCAAGGCTGGTTCCATGAGTCACAGCAAGTATCGACCTCGTTGCCGACAGAGACAAGCATAACCGTGTAGGAATCGGAGAAGAACAAAGAGGTTGAAAAAGGACGTCCTCTCTTACCAACATGTTGGTCAGATTCTGAAAGTCCTTCGCAACATGCTGATGAGATGCTCACATGCAACAACGATAAACACGAAAGGCAATTGGGCGAGAAAGACGGAAAGATCTGCCTTACTGCATGATGCGTTGCATGGGTAAAAGAGCAGTTCCGTTGACACATACCAAAGTCGACAGCCAGGCCTTCCTTGGAAATAAATTGCAAGGCTGGCGACTAGCCAAGGAGACTAATCTCAAGGTGAAGCTTAGCTGGGATACCGACGCTATGGAGGCCACACCCGCAGCGAACAAGTCACTACTGAGGTGCGGCACAACTCAATCTGCTCGGTTGTCTAGGGCCAGGCAGGGCCAGTCGTGGGTACACCGAGATCGAAACATCATGTCCCATGGGAAGTGTGGGGGCGAGATATGTGGGTAGTACAGCACAGAAACAACAATAGCTGCCTCGCACGGCGTTCTCGTGGGCGAAGCAGTGTAACAGCGGTCGAGATACCGGGTCCGGAATGGAAACACTGTGGTATGATAGTCCCGCTCGACACTCGAGTCCGAGACCGAATCTGAGAGCTTGAGCAAGTGCAAGTGCAAGAGTTTGGACGATCAGGAACGTGTGACTGGCGGGACGACTTTCGGAGTTGCTAGGATTGCGTGGGATGTGAAGAGGGAGCAGCGATGAGCAGTGCTCCTGCACAGGACGTCGTCGTGTCCTCGGCCCGCGCCGACGCACAGACAAAGCATCAGGGCTTGTCAAGCAAGGGGTTGTTTCGACGCCCAGAAAACTTGTTGGCCGGGGAGATGCTTAGAGCATTGAGAGGCGTCTGGAGTGACAAGGTGGTCGTTTGTGTGGCTTGGTTCCCCGGTCGCAAAGTCGAGTGTCGCCGTCATGGGCAGCAGCGGCACTAGCCAGGCATGTGTGAGCGTTGATCACGTCTATCATGCTCGTCATGAAGCTCTTCCGTCGGACTCTTTTGGAGACCCGAAACCATTGTCACGCTGCTCCGGCATGGCCAAACCACCGACCTGCGACCCTCTCGTACCTGTGTTGGGGTCTCGGAGATTTCTGAGTGCGAGCAAGAACTACACAAAAACATGGTCATATCCCGTTGAAAAGATGCATCTGCTCTCGTTCCACTAAGATCAATTCTCCGAACTGTCATCAACATGACGACCAAGATGGAAACTAAACCTCTGGGTTCTTACCCCAAGTCTGGCATCGACGTTCTCGTCGTCGGTACTGGTCTTGCAGGTTTGACTGCTGCCCTCGAATGTATTCGCAAGGGCCACAATGTCAAGGTCCTTGAGCGCAATGCAACAATCAACACCGCTGGAGACATGTACTTCATGGGTCTCAGCGCTACCCGCTTCTTCAACCACTGGCCTGAGATGAAGAAAGAATACGACTCGATTGGTCTCCACGATGCCTGGATCGAGACCTTCCAGCACTCTGGTCAGCAAATGATCAAGCCCCTCAGAGTCGCCGACCGTCTGAAGGCTCAGGGCCTCGACCCTGGCACTCCTCCCGGTACCTTCCAAATGCGTCCTCTTGTCTACAAGATGTTCGTCAACCAGGTCGAGTCTCTTGGCGTCAAGGTCGAATTCAGTCGCCGTGTCGTCGACTACTACGAGGATATCGAGAACGGCAAGGCTGGTGTCGTCTGTGATGACGGCCAGAAATACGAAGCCGATATTGTCATTGCCGCCGACGGTGTTGGTTCCAAGTCTCAGAAGCTTGTCGGTGGTCAGGTCAGAGCAGTCTCCTCAGGCAGAGCCATGTGGAGAGCCGCTTTCCCTATTGAGCACCTCGACAAGGACCCTGAGGTCAAGGAGTTCTTCTCCCTCGTCAACGGCGAGAACCCCATCGTTCGTACCTGGCTCGGTCCCGGCACTTACGCCTTGACCCTCACCCGCCCTGACACCATGATCTGGATCATGAACCACGACGCCACCGGTAGCGAAGCCGAGTCTTGGAGCAACACTATCGATCACGAGGAAGTTTTGGTGGGCATGGACAAGGTCCCCGGACCCAACAAGTGGGCGCCCATCTTCAAGAGACTTGTGAAGTGCACACCAGACAACACCATCATCAACTTCGAGCTTCTGTGGAGAAACCCTCAGCCTACCTGGTTGTCACCCGGCGCTCGTGTCGTCCAGATTGGTGATGCCGCTCACTCTTTCTTGCCTGCCTCTGGTAACGGTGCTACTCAAGCCATTGAGGATGCTGTCACCATTGCTTCTTGCTTGCAACTTGGCGGCAAGGACCACATTGACGAGGCCGTTCGTGCCCACGTCAGAGTTCGGTAAGTCACACAAGCATTTAGATCCCAAGTATCTGTCTAACATAATCCTAGTTTCATCCGTAACTCTTGCGCACAGAAGCTCGGCTTCAGTAACGCAGAGCTCCTTCAGGACACCGACTGGGAGAAGGTAAAGCTCAANCCCCGCATGGCTGCCCCCAAGCTTCCCAAGTGGGTTTGGAGCCACGACCCCGAGCACTACATCCACTCAAACTACGACAACATTGTCGACGGTATGAAGAAGGGCATCAGACACGAGGACGATGAGCGTGTCCCGCCCAACTACCCTCCTGGCTACCGCTACGAGCCATGGAACATCGACGAGATCATGGACGCCATGAGAAACGGCAGACCTGTCGAGCTTGGTGCTGGTGACTGGGATTAGACGGCTTATCGGTCACGCTGCAAACTGGCACGAAAGGGCGTACATGCGTCAACTAAATATGTTAATGAGGGTCTGTTTTATTGAAGCGAAGCATGGGGACTGAAAGATGGCTATCATCACTGCAACTAGTACCCGGGCGTTATATATCATGAATTCACGTTATAATTCCATTTCACCTCTCTTCCTCTGGACTATACTCATTCAAGAATCCAGTCCTTTGCCCAAGATCTCCCAAGCAGTTGCGGCCTTCAGTATGTCCATCTCATGCCATCTCTTGCCTACGAGCTGCATACCGACCGGAAGCTTGCCTTCGCCATCGCTGGTCTGCGACCAACCACATGGGATTGACATAGCAGGGTGCCCAGAACAGTTGAAGGGTGAAGTGTTTAGCGTCACACCCACGGCCTTTTGTGCAATCTCCATGACACTAGTGTAGTTGCAGTGCTTGTTTGCCACAGTAGGCGTTGTCGGCGTGATCAGAATATCGACCTTCTCAAACACCTTGTCATACTCTGCACGTAGTTGATGGACGAGCATGTGAGCCTTGCGTGTAAGCGAAGGTCCATATTTAGTTTCCATGTGCTCGGCGTTGAGCACAACATTGATGACAGCCGGATTCTTGTAGACCAACTTGTCGTAGAACACCTGATCAGTGGGGTTCGGCTCGAGCCCTGGCAAGGGGTGAGAGAGCAGGTCAGAAGCCCTGTTCTCGAAGAATCGCGGAATCGCCTCGCGACCTGCAACGGTCCAAATCGACGGACCTAGCAGATGCAGTGGCACCGACACCTCGTGGACCTCCGCCCCGAGCTTACCAAATCTCTCCGCTGCAGCCCTGACGATCGCGGCCACGTCGGTGTTCAGGCCGGCGATCTCCCATGCTTCTTTGAGGATGCCGATCCGGAGCCCCTTCGCCGCTGCTGATGCGGTCCATTCGCCGGCTTTCTTTTTGGCTGCCTGCCACTCGGCGANGAGCCCGGTGTAATCGGGTACGGCTTGACGAAGAGGCGTTTCTGGTGTCTGACGAGGGTCGATGCCATCATAGCCTGCAATGACGCCAAGCAACAGTGCAATATCCTCAATAGATCTTGCCATGGGTCCTGTCGAGTCGATCATTGGCAAAATGGAGACTATGCCTGTGTAGGGAACCAGTCCTGTTGTAGGCTTGAGCCCATAAAATCCGCCAAAGGATGCTGGTGCACGAATGGAACCTCCCTGGTCTCCACCAATCGCCATATCCACACCCTCTTCCTCGAGTGCGTCTGTCTTGAAGATCAAGCCGTTCTTCTCGTTCCAGCCTCTGACGTCTTTGGTCGAAACCAATGAAGCACAGCCCGAGCTACTGCCTCCAGTCATATAGCCTTGAGCCCAAGCGTTATGGACTGGGCCACTGTCTGCTGAAACAGAGGTAGGAAACAGACTGAAGTTCTCGCATACTGCCGTTCCAGAGATTGTGCCAGAGGCTTCGAGGATTCGTTTTACCACTGTTGCGTCGATTTCACTGATAGCATGTTTTCCACCCTTGAACAACTCGGGAGCAGTACCCAAGCGTAGGGGTGCTCCAGCGACACTAACGTTATCCTTCATGGCAAGAGTCTTTCCAGCAAGTGCTGTGCTTGTCGGTGATGATGCCTTGAGTTCTGTNNCTAACAATCCTGTCAGGAATTCTGTCCAAGCTCGAAACGAGATAGATTAACTCACCTTGTGCGACCAAGCGTTAAGAGGATTCTCTTCAGTGGTTGGTTTGTTCCATTTCCGCTCCCCACCTTCTACTGGTGTTGGCTCGAGTCTTGGATCGATATACTCGGGAAGAGCTGCTACAGTTGAAGCCACAGCGTCAAAGCTGTTTTGCAGTAGGAGAAAGTCCGTCTCATCTTGACTGCCGACCGGGATGGAGAAGCCTCTTCCTTTTGCAGCAGCATGCAACTCCTCCTTGGTGACCGTAGGNNCCTGACAAGTTAGATTTGCTACTTCAGCTCATTTATTATTGTGTTGGAAACCTTACAAGCTACCCTCTGCAAGCGACACTATAGACATGTTGGTGTGAGCTGGAAATCGAATAAACAATGAGAGGAGCACACATCGTGAGGGACATTTTGATGAGGATGTTACATCGATAAGCGGCCAAGTGGTGGCCGATGGGGTAGGACCGGCCACTTTCGGCTATTGGGGTCGTCACTGCTTTGACCCCGCCCCCACTCTTGGCAATTCAGTAGGTTCGCTATCAATTCCCAAAGACGTCAAGGATCAAGACAGAACATATGACTACCATCCATCCTGTTCGCTATGAGAGCACGATCATAACAAAGTCTCGGCAGACTCTCCACGAAACGTGACATGCTGCTCTCGGCGGGAAACTCTCATCCGCATGTCGCTCTGCATGGCGAAGAAGTAAGTCTTCACCGAGAATGGATGTAACTTATCTACCAGCTCAAATTCGAACCTCTTGACCATCTGGGCAACGAACTTGTACAGCTCAATCTGTGGACGTTAGATTGAGTGACGAAGTACGTAGGATTGACTTACCGTTGCAAGGTCTCGACCTGGGCAGGAGCGTGGGCCTGTGCCACCAAAGTTGAAAAGCGCAATTTCCAGATATCGCGCTTGAGATTCGTCTCCTAGCCATCGGTCTGGATTGAAAACATCGGCATCTTGACCAAATATCGCGGTATCCCTGTTTTGTGCCAGACTGCTGATACCAACCACCGTTCCAGAAGGAATGAATTGGCCATCGACCGACAAACCGCCATCACGGACCACTCGATACAGCTGGGCTGGTACCGAGGGATACATCCTTAGACTCTCCCTTACAACGGCTTTCAAGTAAGGAAGCTTTTGTGTCTGTTTGTAAGAGAGCGACTCGTCGGAATCGACATTATCAATCTCCTCTCTCAGCTTTTGAAGTACTGCCGGGTTGGCGCTCAGATGATACAAAGCCGAACGCATTGCAATGGCCACAGTGTCGGCTCCAGCACCNNGCTACAAGCTCATAGTAAGTAGACGTCGTCAAGAACGACACGGCGCATCTCAATAAACTTACGTGACTGCGAAAGCACCCTCTACAACTTCGAGATGTGTTGTCGGCTTTCCTTGAGCGTCCTTGTAGCTGAGAAAGTAGTCAACCATATCAGGTTCGACGTCACTTCGATCAGCCTCCACATGCTGTCGAACCTTCATAGATGACCACTCAAATGACTCTTGGACAGGGTTCTTGACGCCGAGAAGACGTGTTACCGGATTATCGAGCCAAGCAAGCTGACCCCAGACATGGCCAAAGATTGTGGATGCCGTCAGTAACTTGTTCAGAATACCTTGAAGATCCATGCCCTCAGCACCAGCGATTGAGCCAAGGGGCTCTCCATAGCAAAGCTGGCCTATTATGTCCCAAGTTACGGTTTCTGTATAACTGCACATATCGATGACTGTGCCTTCGAGAGCAGGCTTCTCGAGTGATTGCCAGAGTTTGTCCAAACAGGTTTGCATAGCGCTTTCCTGTCGCAACAGAACAGTCATCTTAAAGGCAGGAGCAAATCTGCGCCGAATCCCAGCATGAACTTTGGGATCTTGGGTGGCTAATTGATTTGGTGCTCCTTCAGGACTCTGGAAAGCGGAGTACCATTTACTTTTGATAGCAGCTGTGTTATGACCATAGAGAGCTTTCATGGCCGACTCGTCCACGACTGATAGTTCATTTGGTGCCAGTCGAACGATCCTGCCATATTTCTGATGCAGGTCGAGAATTATCTCGGACCAGTCTCCGATAGCATAATGCCAGAACCGCCAGAGACCTGTAATTGAAGCAAGTGGAGGACCTGGGAACCGAGCGAGGGGGTGGAAGAAGGCCCTATAGCACAAGAGCCAGAGTCCAGCTCCGAGGATCGAGACTGATACAGCTGACCAGTAACTAACACCCAGCATGAGCATCGTATCAGGGCAGAGTATGGTCAGAAAAAGTGAAGCACTTGTTTATAAGAACGTCGACTTTTTAGGTGCCACGTTTCGAGATTTCCGCGGGATGCGTTCCTTGGTGGCTATCTCGCGAATCCATAATCTATATTATGCAGTCAGCATCTGACCCCGCTATATATGAGCGGCTAAAGTCTTGGACATAAATATCACTACGCAACAACTCGACATCAACTTCCGGTCCTTTGCACATGTGAAGATTTGAGGCTATAACAATATTAACGTATTCGTAACTCTGTCAAATTTAGAAGACTGACTAGTTTTGTAATGCCCTAAAACGATGGGCTACTTTTTCTCTTTACAGGCTGGTGTGAGTATCATCCTTCATTATCGTTCCAAACATATCATACAATTTCAGCCGCAGCTTCTGATCCAACATCGCTTTCTTATTGCAGAGGCCTAGAAACTGTTCACCAGTGTGACACCAGTTGTGTAAATCATCATGGCGATACCAAGCACCATGAAGATGATGTCGCCAGCCTTTGCGAGACGTGACTCGGCACAACCCTTGTAATGCAGCAGAGGGGNGTACACGTATACCAACGGTACGCAGGCAAAGGATCCAATCAAAGCAACAAATCTGTCCAGGTTGCCAGCACCTGCAATGGCGATAACGATGCAGACTCCTGTCAAAAAAGTTCGGAAAGCATTCTTCTTCCACTTGGTAAGCATGTCCTTCTTGCCAGACAGATGACCGAACAGCTTTCCTTCCATGATACGCATGGCAGGGAACAACTGGACTGGGTTGCCGAAGAGAACAGCCATAGAGTACAAGAATTGAACAGCGTTGACAAACTTGCTGTCCTGAGGGAAGTTCGTGATAATCTCAATCTGCGTGTCGTCTCCGAAGGTGGCATAGCACAAGGCACCGACCGACGTGAAGATTACAGTGATGAGAAGCATAATCACAGCCAAGAGCCATTCAAAGTTCTGGGGCTTCTTCATGGAAGATTGGATGGGGAGGATAAGTCCAATGCCTTCAAAGGTGAAGATGGCCGATCCAATGGTCAAGGTAAACGAATTGGGGTTGAAAAGTTTGACTGTCGGGGCGATGCCATCTGTGGCGAGGGTGGCGATATCAAAGTAGTAGATGTAGCCGAGCCCGATAAGGATAAATACATCAGCCAACAAAGCGACGGGACCGAGCTTGGAGATGTTACGGATGAAGGAGAGGGGGACCAGGACGACCAGCTGTATCGCGATCAAGGCTCGGACTGACACAGGCATGCTACCTTTGACAACAGCCTCGAGAAACGAATGAAGATTCTCAGCCACAAAGACGACACCTGCACAGACGAAGCCAATTTGCGAGATAGTGACCGAGGCAAGAATGAGGGATCTCATCTTATCTCCAGCGATAGCTTTACCAAGATCACCATAACCACCACCATACTGGTTGCGGCACTTAAGCAAAAGGTGGAAAGCAAGCATCGAAACGACCGAGATAGAGACCATGGTCAAGGAAGAGAACAGGATGCCGCCGTTGCTGAACGCTTTTGGGAGGAACATGATGCCGGTACCGATGAAGGCCTTGAGGAGTGTGAAGAAGGATTTGACCATACCAGCATCACCCTTGGGAGCTGCTCGCGATGACTTGCGACGGCCGAGAAGTGGTCTGCTCTCGGTTGCAGGTGCTTGATCCTCTTCGTCTTCATCTTCGATGGCCTCGTCATCAGACTCGTTGAGATCTTCACCGGCAAAGCTCCCGTAAAGGTTTAAAAACTCGACGAAGTTTCTGGTAACAGGCATAGTGGCAGTGTTGAAGGTGTTGTTTCTCTGCAGATACTGACGGCGGAAGGCACCGGGAGCTCGCGCCTGAGATGCTGTCAATTCGTCATCCCAGCTTTCTCTGCGAGCACGAGGAGCAGAGAACGTCGCTGCTCTTTGGTGCAAGGTCTGGCGAGGTTGGGCGTTGAGCTTGAAGATGTCTCTGTGTATATCTCCTCCCTGCAGATTGAGAGAGTCTTCAACTCCAGAGCCGTTGTTGCCAGTGAATTCGGCAGTGTAGCCTGAAGGGAGGTGCTCGGAGACCACTTGAGCCTGCTGCTCCTCTTGAACATCCTGTTCTTCTGACATGTTGACAAGTTCCTGTTGTAAGATTCTGTGGAAAGAGAATGTTCACAACATTATCATCCTCCAAAGCGGTGAGTTTGAAGACTGTCTCGAAAACGAAATTGCCCCTAAATGACGTCGCATTGGACAAGCCACCCGATATCACGTGCTGGCGCACAAACCAAAACCGGGAAAGATGAAGCTCGTACCAAAAAGCGGCCTGACCATCCCCATAGTTGAGGGATTTCGCGCCTTTTCGCGGCTCACGGTGACATCTCATCCACAATGACATCTAAAACTATCACAAGCGAATTCATGCGCGACTGGAGCATCGCTTCCGGTCTGTATATCTCGCGTAGGTATTCGACATCAATCCGAGATCAGTTTGTTCTTGACTGCTGGAACAGTACTCAGTACAAGTACCACCTAATCTATACACTATAAAGGCTCAAGGCTCTGTGTCTTTGTGACGCCATCTTCTAGCTCCTGCCGTCCTCAACTACGTTTCGAACCCCATAACCGACATTCATTCTCTCTACAACCAAACACTAACCATGACCGATATGAAGCATCTAAGAACACCACTCCGGTACAAAGCGAGTAGCAAGAGTCACTTTGTCAACGAGCTGGCTCTGTAACATGGAAGCCAAGCTGCTTTGGTCAGCCTGCTTGCGGTCCCCATTGCAGTAGTGCTCTGCACTTCTGCTCTGCACTTCGATACCTTCGAGATCTTGCCAAAATCATTTCAAAGTCCTGTAGGGGACACTGGCTTGAACAGCGACCTTTCGTATGTGTCAGACACGACGTGACTCTATGTGAATGTCTCACTGGTGTTGGCTTCCTGGCTGGCACCCTATTCTGTTAGTGAACGAAGAGGTGGAATCCAGCCAAATAGAATGTTCCGGACTCGAGATAGATTCGCATTCACATCGCGAAAAGCCCAACCCTTGATTTCCAATCGTTGACCATCCATCTCTTCTTCCTGACACACAACCAAATTTCGTCAAGCAAACTACTCCGCTGCTTTGACCATGTCTTCTAGTGGTTCCACCATCCAGAATATCAAGCCTCACGATGTCACAGCTTGGACTCATGACATTGAAGTAAGATCCTCAATCCCATCCACTAGCTCTGCGTCGTGCGCTCCGGGTACCCGACCGCCACATACTGCTCGTGTCTCCTTGGCCGTCGCTGGCATGCTGAGGGATCTTGCGTCGACGCAACCTTCATCAAACGAGATGGCTCCCTACGAAGACACTTGCTAATCATCTTGGCAACAGATGCAGATGCTCCAGGGAGAGATTCTTGTGCTGAAGAAGAATCTCACTGAGGCTAACATCAAGCAAATCGAGGAGAAGGAGGAGAGTATCGCTGAAAAGAAGACTGCCTTGGAGAAGCATTGTCTTCAGTTCGGCATGACACATGGCAACTACGGTACTGAGAAAAGTGAGGTCAAGCTTGAGGCTNNACCAACGGCGAGGTAAATGCAATGCTGATATACCTTCCTGTTCTATACTAATGCACCATCTTAGCATGCTGGTGCAATGACCAATGGTGGTGTCAAGAACGGATCTGCTTCGGCTGATGTGAAGATGGATATGGAGAACACCATGTCCATCGATGCCGCCGCCGACGCTGCTGCCAGCGCCGCCCTTGACGAGATCAAGTTCCCTGAGTCGACCGCCGTCGACATTCCTAACAACATCGATGTCCACCAGAAGACCGGTATGGCTGTCTCTCACGAAGCCCCTGTCGGTGTCAACATGAACGACCCCTTCATCGCTCCTGCTGATCACAGCGCTACCACCGCCGGTTTGTTCCATGCCTCCACTGGAACCTACCACAGCGATCCCTTTGGTCCCTTCGCCGGTGGCTACGCACCAGCCCATACCGGCAATGATCCCTTCATCAACCAGAACGTGGGTCACACTGGCTCCACTGCTCAGCCTACCATTGACATCAACGACTTCCTCAACGAAAACGGTGGTGAGGTCAACTACACTACTTCGGGTGGTCTTGGTGATGCTGGTATGGGCTTCGGTGAGGATGAGATGGACATGGACACTATGGCTACTCATACTCCCATGCCTGACTTCGAAGAGCCTGTCATCCCTGGCATGGAGAAGTACGACAACCTCTAAGGAGTGGCTTGCACATCTGGGTCATGCATCCTTGTAACATAGCGCGCGCAACTTTTCAGCTTGAGACTTTTGCGCATATAGTATGGAACGAAGAACGCTAGTCATACTACTATACATTCTACACGTCTCTGTCATTTTTCCCGTCGTGAATGTGTTGTGTTTGAGCTCGGCATCTGCACGTTCAGATTTTGGCACTTCACCGATTGTCAAACTGACTGGTCAAGTCAGGTCTACATAGTCAGCCATTGTGAGCTGTCACATTCGGTACAATAATACGGTTAGAGATCAACTGAGCAGTGAGGGGTGCTATGATAGTAGTTGTTATTTAGTCATGTCCCGAAGAACAGGATGTGAAAACAGAAAATATCGTTTCATGGAGGTATCTGATCATACAGCAGTCTCATATATCGACATTACACTCAGTATAACTCAAAATACATACCAGACATACTGAATGAACAAAATAACAGAAGGTGGACCTGATAACGTCGTTGACTCCTCGAGCATTCATGCCGAAGGAGCGACCCTGGCTGAAAACATCCTCGATTGTACCTTCCTCCAGAACCATGGTAGTACTCTCAAACCCACAGCAAGCACAAGACATTGCTAGACCAAGCTAATGCGATATAAAGTCTCTATGTACGTTCAATTCACATCATGACTTCGTGAAACCATACTCAACGACCTCACATCTCGCCAACAAACCCGACCTCCACCAATTTCTCAACCGGCACATCGAGCTGTGCAACCTTGGCTCTAGTGTTCTCCCTGACGAAAAGGAAGGCCGCAAGTAGTGCCTTCTTCACCATGGTTGTGTCTTCATATACCCTCAACTGCTGCTTGCCAACCAAATACAGCGTTTGCGTCTTAAACGCATCATCCAAGGCACGCAAACGACGAGAGGTAACCAATGCAGTAGCCCCAGAAGTATGATTCTCATCACTAACTTCAACTTCAGGGGCGAAAGTGGTGATGGTGGAAGTGGCATGGGGATCCATATCTCCGTCGTCGTGGATAGTGTTGCGTGCACTCTGGATAACGGTTTCGGGTACTGTGGGTTTGGGTCTGTTGATTACTGTGCCACGTACGATGGCCATGCGCACTTGCTCGTAGACGAGTTTGCCTAGATCGGGGGTTACCACTCTGTCGACATAGCCGTAGCGAATGGTCATGCGATAGACATTTGGCAGAGGTGTGCGTGCAATGGTATAGCGATCTTCTTCGTGGACATGAGGTTCCGACAACGCGCGCAGGTGCAAAAACACCACAACCTGCATCTGGGCTTCAAACTTTGTGATAAAGTGTTCGTAGACCTGGGGGACGTGGATATCGGTGCCGGACTTGTCAAAGAAGATACCCATGCCTTTTGTTTCTGTCAAGTCGCCGCCTCCGTGTCGCCAGGAGAGGTGGAATGTCTTTTTGGCAGATGGGTCAGGGGTCGCGGTGGAGGAAGAAAGATTGTTTGCGGAGTAGGCTACCAGTTCGGAGAGCTGGGCCTGATTCTTGGCTTCGGTGGTCCATTGCTTTTCTTTGCCGTAGCGCCAGAGGCTGAAGAAGGAGGCGAGGAGGACCGCAAGAAGAAGTGTAAACCAAGCACCATCGGGAACTTTTGTGAGAGCCGAGGAGAGGTAGAGACCATCTAAGGTGACCAGAGGCAACCACACAGCAAAGACGAGGAAGGNGTTCTTCTTCCAGACGATCAAGGCTACGAGAGTCACCAGGTTTGTGGTAATGAACGTGACGAGGATGACGCAGACACCATAGGCATGGCCAAGCTTGGTAGNTCTAGAAGCGTGTTAGCTGTTTATGACCTTTGTGTCGATAAACGATATGCTTACGTTGCTATACACAGCAGTGACGATGACAGTACCAATCATCATGAGCCAATTCGCAAGGGGGATATAAACTTGTCCATGGAAGGCGGTACTAGTGTATACGGCCTTGATCTGAGGGAAGTAGGAAGAGTGCATAAGTTGTATGAGGAGTTGGAAAGTGCTGGTGATGAGCGCTTGAGAAGCAACAATGGCGGCAAGAATCGAGAGGACCAGAGAAGGATAGAACATGCCCGGAGGCACAGTCTCGAAGAAGGGGTTCGAGTACGCCGATGGGATGCGTGAAATGTATGCTGCTTGTCCGATATATGCCAAAAGCAGACACGGGAAGGTGAGACAAAGCCACGAGATCTGTATGGCNNGCTGTTGACTGTCAGATACATATCTCAAGATAGGGATACCTAGGGCTTACCGTTTGCTAAAAGCACCGAGATCAGCAAATAGAGCCTCGACACCTGTAAAGCAGAGCAAGATGCCACCAAGCGACAGCCACCCTTCCTTCCTGAGCCGCATGAAGTAGAGGCCTGCAAAGTAAGGAGAGAAGGCTTTCAGGACTGTCCAATCGTGCATAACAAGATTCTATAACGCTCATCAGAAGGATTACCTTGAGTATACAAGACGAGCAAGACTTACATAGATACCGAACGATGCATTGAACGTGAGCCAGAGTATGACGATCGGAGCAAAGCAACTAGCCAGCTTCTGAATGCCGAGGGGCTGTAAGAGAAACAGCAAGACGAGAATAGCACAACTGACACCGATGACAGTTGAACTACCAATGTCAGGGTCAACTACTGTCAATCCCTGGATAGCTCCGAGCACGGATTGTGCGGGTGTAAGGATACCGTCTGCGATGATCAGACTCACGCCAAACACAGCCAATATCTTCAAGATTGCATGTGCAACTCTGCTATTCTCGAGCCAGTTTCTGATACTGCGACTCTGTTTGGGAAGCTCGGCATTGGGGTAGCGTTCCATCTTTATGGCGTGGTATGTTCGAGGGTCTCTTTTCATAATCTCGCTNNCTGAGTATATGGTTAGGCTGTGACGGATTCTCTTTCTCGGTTGCGTGGGACTTACGAAGCGGGACAAAAGGGTGTCTAGCATCAATGTTAGAAGATGTGAATACGCGAGGACGGATACATTATGGCTTACNNATATAGCAAATGTGCCTCCCTCTCCTTCATCGTCGGCGGCCAGGACAATCAACACATATTTGACTGTGACGATTAAAGTCAACGACCAGATGATTAACGACAGTGCACCAAGAAGGTCATCTCTCGAGGGTTCAGAGCTAAATGTCGACGAGTAAACATATAGAGGACTGGTGCCGATATCTCCATAGATCACACCCGTTGACTGATACGCAAGGTATAGTAGAGTCCATCCTTTGAAGGTNNCTACGCTGGTCAGTCACGCTTGCTGCGACTCACGAATAAGATAACCACAAACCTGCTTCTTCTTAAAATCGCGCTCTTCCAAACCATACGGCTCATCAGACCATACAGACTCGCTATCGGCTTCCTTTTCAGCGACGGACTTCTTGCGCGAACCCATGGACTCTTTTGTCCTTTCTCTCTGCAGAGTCTTGTCGTCAAAGTGTACGTGACAGTTCTCGCTCATTAGGTGGGGTTTGTAGGAGAGAATGTGAGGTATCACAAAGACGAGGGGCAAAGACAACAAAGAAATCGAGGAATGCAGCTCGATCACCTACTTAAGCTGAACAAGGCTTCAACTGGGTGACGATAAAACATCAAGTCGGGTCACAGCAGCGGCACGTGGGATGCACAGCAAGATTACCGGATAGGCAGGCGGATGCAGGACCGTGATAGTGGTAGCAGAAAAATACCGCAGTGATGGTGGTGGTGGTGGTGGTGGCAGTGCGATGGGTGGGAAGCAGATAAATCGCGCACGATACAATAGAGAAGACGTTGGAAGGATGGGATTGTCATAAGTAAAGCGCTTTACAAAGAAATAACATACGGATAGCTATCGGCGGGGGGGCCATACAAGCACATGTCAGCCACGGCCGGTGTCAGATGCATTGTGTGTCGAATCGAGCGGTGTACATGAAGCAGGTCAGCGTTGCAGCGCGTGCAGTGGAGGGTCCCGACGACGGTGGAGCCGCGCAACGGGGAGGCTCTCACATTTTCGTCGAACCCGTTTCAACACGAAGGCTTCTCCTGAAGACGAAGCTCTTGGGCATGGTATGAGATTGCATGTAGGTTCAGGGAGAAGAGTTGGTTCCAGCTCGTACAAAAGCAACAAGAGTGTGGAGAAGGGGTTCAACCCAATCAGGGGTCGCCTCGGTGAAGCTGCCCGCCGTTGCACGACATTGGCGCAGACAGCAGCCAACATTCAACTGCTCTTCTTCCTTCTCTGATCGAGGAGCTTCAAGTTATCGCCGAGCATCATCACTACTCGAGTCAACGAGTGCTTTCCTTTGTCATCGATCCAGCGCACCATCTAAGCTACACCGACCAAAGCACCTGATCATGCCTTCGCAACGCCGGGTCAAGGTCTTTGCCCTGTTGGCAGCTCTGGCCGTTCTCAGTTTCATCTATCTCTCTTCAGCTGCCTCGTCTACGCGATCGAGCCCTTTCTATACCAACACGGCAACTGCCCTCAACACAAAGCACCAGGAAGCCCTGGACCTAGAAAACCACCTCAAGATTCAAGAGGCCCATGAGGCCGCCGAAAAAGAAAAGGAAGCCGCCAACATCCGTGATCCCGATCTCGCTGCTGTACCTGGCCAGAAGGTTGGAAAGGACCAGAAGCCGTTTGCCGTCGATGTCGAGGAAGCCGCCGAGAAAGCCCAAAAGGTCGCAGATACCGTCAAGGAGGGCGTCAAGGATGCAGTCCACGGAGTTGTCGATGCCGGCGAGAAGAGCGTTGCCGGCAGGAAGATGATCAAGGGAGAGAAGGGCTTGAAGGACGACGGCGTGGCAAAGGTTGGAAACACCGGAGCACAACCTGCGCAAGCCGAACATCCCGACGAGTCCGAGGAAGAACACAAGGTCGAGATTGAATTGAACTCCATCTTGAAGAAGAGCCCGAGTACGTTCAGGAAAGACAAACCACGTTTACATTCACTGACAGGTGCCTACNNAGTCGTCATCTTCTCCAAAAGCTACTGCCCGTACTCGAAGAAGGCAAAGGCCATTCTGCTTGAGCAGTACAACATCGTGCCCGCACCTTATGTCGAGGAGCTCGACCTTCACCCTCTGGGCCCTCAGTTGCAAGCGGCGCTTCTCAAGACAACAGGTAGACGTACAGTTCCTAACGTTCTGATCAACGGCAAGAGCATTGGTGGAGGCGACGATATCGCAAGTCTGCACGAGGATGACAAGCTGATCCAGCAGATCAAGGANCTTGGGGGCAAGCGCATCATGGAGGTGTCAAAGGCCGAAGCCAAGGCAGCCGTCAAGTTCAGAAGCTGAGTCTTGACACCCTAAAATCAAGGTAGAGTATAATACCTTCTTTTGTCTATTTAACGTTACTTGACCATCTTTCTTATTTCGGCATGGGAGGCACAAGATTCAACAGATATTACTGGGATAAGGGGTTGGAAGCAAGAAAATAAGAAGGGTATCAGTTCGCTTTTTGAAAGACCATGTACAGGAGGATACATCAGGCGCAAAGCGGGTATCTGCTGCTGTGCATCGAACGGCTANTGNGTGTTTATGAGGCGTAGTTTCGGTATCGAACANAATACGAAATAATTCAGGACACTGCTGGGCGCTCGAGTCGGCGGATGGTGTAGACGAGACGTTCAGTGAACAGAACAAGGAGTCTTTCTTTTTGAAGTCGTTAATGAAATTTTGGTCCGCGAAAAATCTGCCCGTTTTCATTGAAGCGCTACGCAGCCCATAGTGCAGCAAAGTCCCCTGATCCGTCTTTCGCCAAAGTTGATGAAACAAGTTTTCGCTTAAAGGTCCTCGACAATGTTGCCACGCTCCGAGACGTAGAGACCGTCCAAGAANNCTGTAGTATATGTTAGCCAGGCGTGTTCCAGATTGTGTTGATGTGCAGCAGCCGTCGAAGGCGCGCAGCTGGGAGGTAGAGGTAGGCGCACCTTTCTGATATCCTTGTTGCGGACTCTGCAGATCTGCTGGATGTCGGCAGCGGATTGCGAGACCTTCTCGAGGTCGTTGCCGGTGAGCTGCAGCTCATCCTTGACGTTCTTGGAAGCCTCAACCTCGACGCCGTCGGCCATGACGACGCGGCGGACGAGCTTCTCACCCAAGAAGTTTCTGATCTCAACCTCCATGCGGCCAGTCTCGTTGTTCTTCTCGAGGTTGACGTTGATGGGGAAATGGGCGTAGACGTAGCGCATCTTGTACTTGTAGCCCTTGGTGACACCAACGATCATGTTGTAGATGATGGTGCGGACGGTGCGGAGAGCGGCGACGTTCTTGCGGGCACCGTGGTGCATCTCAATGTCGATGATGTTCTTCTCGGGGTGCGAGAAGGAGACAGCCAAGTGCTGGAGCGACTTCTCGAGGGTACCACGGGGGCCAGTGACGGTGACATTTCTGGTCTTGATGTCGACCTTGACTGCGCTGGGTGTCAGTCCAAAGCGCTCATTTCTGTGTGCCTCCCTGCCTCTCTCTTAAAAGATGCAGAGGGTCTCCTTCGCAAGCGCAAACGTACCACCGTCGGGGATGGTGAGGGTCTCCTTCGAGTGGATGTACTTCATTTTGGCGAAATAACTGGATTGACAGGTGTCGAAGGGAAAGTTGTCGTCGTCGCTGGTCGTCGCTTCACGAACTGGAGATCGGAAAGGCGAATATTCTCTGTGTGGATTTACTGCCAATGTGCGGCCTTGGCGTGGTCCGAGCTCGCCATCACTTTGGGCTGTCGCGACCATCTACTTTTCACAGCAGCACAAGATGGACATCAGAAGACGGTAGAAATAATGCTTGAGAGATGGACACTGAAAACAATCTTGTCTTGAGAGCTGGGGATGTCCTGCCATGCTTTTGTGGTTGGAGGAAGTAGGAGCGATTGACCCTTCCGTTCTTTCCCATGCTGTATATCATCTACACTCTGATCATGCTATCCGTCCCGACAATTCAGAGCCAGAGGTATTCACTGTAGTGCTTCGAGAGTAGATGTGGCTTCTCCAGTGGTTTTGAGTGACGGACGATAGTTGTCTGCTCTCTCTTTATGGTCTCACGTGCTAAGCTACTTTCCTCCGTCGGTCGTTCACAAGAAATTGTCAGACCTAATGAATATCACTGTCCAAGTCTTGGTTGTCTGTCTCGAATTTAAATTTTTGCTATACAAGGTTTACTCGTCGCATTCATCCTCGCCGTGTGCTAAAGTCTGTAACTCCACTCCTCTCTCACAGAGCGTAGAGCGGAGTGTACGCTATAGAAATGCACAATCCTTTGCCAAAGCAAAGCAGTGGCCAGCGAGAGAGGCCAAGATGTCGGCTCTCAGTGGATAGTGTCTCGTTTCTTGATAGCACTGTGAATTTCCACAGCTACACGCGTTGCATACTTTGGCACACGGAGAGGATATTGGAATTGATGACTGGAAGTTCAGAAAGTGAGTCTCAAACGGTGGCTGGGAAGGTCTGTGCTGGCTTGAGAAGCGGAGTACAAAATCCGCTGCGCGCTCCGCTTCGCGACCTTGCTCTTTCTTCTTCGCGCGTGCGAGCTCGTCTTTGGCGGAGTGTTGAGTCTCGGCTCTCGCTTGGACGCCTTGAGAGATGGAGAACACATGCGTCAGTTCCAGAATACCCAAGATGACGCCGAGGGACGAGTATTCGTGCTCTACTCAATTCCGGCGTATGAAGGTCACCGTCGGTGGAGGAGTATCGGCAGACAGCGGTCTGCACGAGAAGATCCCGACGAGAATGTTAGCAACCAGTGTTGCGAAAAGATTCGTTGTCATGGTCCTTGCGCGACGCGACTCGGGAAAATCGACGACTCTTGGTGTTCGACACCTTCTTGGAGGACCTCTTGCGGACCACTCGAAAGTGTTGAGCGGCCTTGACGTCCCTCTTTCTTCTGCCTGAAGACGTTCAGTCAGTTTACGAGTCGCTGTACCAGGCATGCAACACAAAGGATGGGCTGTCATGCCCGATACGGCTTCGTGCCAGGATGGCTGTCATGCCTCAGTTGGTCTCGGGTAGCAGAATACAAGGCGACCCCTTGTTCGTCCGCTTCTGACAAAGAATTTAGAGGACAGGAGCGACTTGTCCGATGTCCACTTGATTGCAGATCACTTGGAAGCGACGGACACACTGGCCTGTCCTCGCCAAATGTCAAATGGTCGAGGTTGCGAGCTAGGCTTGCCCTCTTCGAATCAAGAATCGAGTGGTCATGCTGGACCGCCTCTCGCGAAGATGTTCATCCTTCGACACGACGAGAGAGCAGAGCCATGTCACTCCGAATACGTCAATGCAAGAAATGCAAGACAGAGAGCTGTTCCTACCTGCGAAGGGAAAGAGAAAGTCGTGTTCCAATGGTCTCACCCGCCATGCGCTTCTTTCGGAATCTCGGTCGAGGTATACGCTCGTACATGTCCAACCTCGTTATAGCCAGCGTTGACTCTTTTGAGAGTCCGCGGCTGAGTGTTGATGAGACTCGCCAGCCGACTAACAGGAGTTGGACTCCGATCAGTCTGGGCCCAGTCGAGCAGGAGTCAACCTGTCTAAAAATCACTTCAGCGAATGCTCTCACACCTTTGCGCGGTGCTGAAGACGAGTACGCCAGTCGAGCGGAAACCAAGATGAGCAGCATCCCGATACATCAGTATCGCTTGCAAATGTGTTGTGGTATATATCAGTGGCCACAGCGATCTATTCAAGTTCCTTCTGCATGATATTCTTGTTGTTGTCCCTCCCCGAGGTGCTAAAGTATATAATCCCACCCTCATCCCACAAGAGCGTAAAGCGAAGCGTACCCTATCAAAAGGCACAATTGGTTTCCGGAGCAGTGGAGCGGCCTGGGAGAGCTCATCAGATGTTGACTCTCTGTTATACTGTCTGTTTATTGATAGCACTGTGCATTTGTATAGCTACACGCGTTACAGACTCTAGCAGACGGGGAGGCTGTGACGTGTGTCGTTGACCCTTCTGTATATACTTCATATGCTATGCAGATAATAACCCTCCCTTCCGCGTTGGACGACATGACAAGAAACCAGTCGTGATATTCAATGCCTGACGGTTCGCTTCTCGCATGCAAGGGAGCTCTTTCCCATGTCGTGTTCGTGTCAACCTCGGCGGGTGAAGC
Source organism: Aureobasidium vineae (assembly GCA_903819635.1). Lineage (NCBI taxonomy): Eukaryota > Fungi > Ascomycota > Dothideomycetes > Dothideales > Saccotheciaceae > Aureobasidium > Aureobasidium vineae. The sequence goes on from CAIJEN010000015.1 coordinate 29,957, forward strand.
CGCATGTTTTCAAGCAGTTGCTTCCGCATAACATTTTGTTACTCGAAGCATTCCGGGACACAACCATGACCTAACGCATATCCATTAGCAGCATTACTATGGCAAACAAGAAGGGCACAAATGTGCAGAACGCACAGCGCAATGCTGCGTCCGGCGCATCCTCAGCATCTTCTTTGATCATCTGCCGCAACAAGTGAGTAGGTGCTGTCTCGTTTGCTATCTTGATTCTGACACGCTTTTCTACTCCTAACAGCTATGGCTGACATTTGTACACAGANCACTGGCGATACATCTCATCTTTCCATGGCCCGTGGCTACAACTGCCGCCCGAGATTTTGGACTCGCTCGCTCACCAGAATTATACACAGCCACTACCGAGGCTGATCGACCCAGCAGTCTTCTACGATGTAGTCAAGATCCGACGCGCTGTCGACGAAGCGACAGAGGATGCCGTGCGCGCTTCCAATGGAATGTCAATCACTGCCATGAATGCCTCACTGAACTATCTGGATCCCTTTGGACAAGGCGGACCGCAAGCCCCCAAGATGAGCAAGGAACGAATATACAAGATTCGCCAGAAGGCTGCACGGTTGTTGTCCAAGGCCTATGCATTGGACGAGGTTGCCGCTAGTGTTGCGACCATGCAATCCACGACATCTCTGGAGGAGGTTGCTCTACACGTCCTCAGGCGCGATCAGACCGACACCGAAGCCAAATACGTTCATTTTTTCCACGAAAAGATCCCTTCTAGAATGATGGAGCAATACACACCTCTGGAACCATTAGACGACGTCATCTTGAATCTGCCCTGGGAGAAACAAGCTGCCCCTTTGCGCACTCGTGCCCTTGTCCAGATATTCAAAAGACAGTTCGAAGGAGCCGCGAGCGATTTGACACTCGGACTCAGAATAGCGCAAGAGCTCAAGAGAATGCACAAGCCTGGTACTGATCAACTGGTACTGGCAAAACACTACAAGGAGGAGCAAGAGCGTTGGAACAAAAATGGCAGAGATTGGAGGCAATTGCCGCATCTGAAAGAGGAAGACCAACCGAGCAGTTTAGAGCAGCAAATGCTGTTCAACCGAGCCGGTGTCTATCTCAGCATTGCTTGTCAGAACGTTCACGCTGCTCTGGACGGCCTGAAAGAAGCGCCATCCAAGGACGAGAATGGGGATAAAATCTCCATTTCCCCGAAAGAAAAAGAGGCCCATCAGGCTAGACTGGACGCGCGCAAGATTGTCAAGACCAACGCGAAAAAGGCTCTCAAAGACTATCTTGCTTTCCTCGGCTACTTCGACTATACGCCTGGCCTGCCTGTGGAGATTATTGATGAGATTACTCGCAGAATTAACGATCTGGCGAACGACAACAAACAGACAACTATTCATCGTAATCGCTTACTAGAATGGAATAGTCACTCATCCTCAGGACGTAGTAGCCCTACGGTAAGCTCTCTCTCTTCGCACCAATCAACGCAAACCTCGGATTCTGGCTTGGAGTGGGATGCAAATGGATGGCCTCGGATCCCTCATAGAAAGACTTATCCTTCTTCAGCTTTGTTCGCCGAAAAGCCGCTACCTGATCTTCCAGCGTTTCCTGCTACGGAAAACACTAGATTGGACGACAGCCCATTATCAGTAAGCAATCGCGAGGCCGTTACATATCATCCGCTTCTTACCGATGCTTTGCATTCCCTGTTGCTTGCTCACGCTCTGATTCAAACTTCTCCAACCGAGCTCCTCAGACATGCTCACAATGCTGCTCGTCTCGCAAGTCTTGCAGATGGCTACCCTATCTTCCAGGCCGCTCGCTCTCCAGCGCGGGCTGATTGGATCGAGGTCTTGCGACGTGCCAACAATTGGATTGCATTGTCGCAACCCTGGCAAACTCTGTGCCAGTCAGCTCCTCTCACTTCTCAGGCAGAGTCAGATGTTCCAGCAGGTGCGCGGGACGGTACAGTAATCGTAAAACACAGCATCACAGAGACAGAAGAACAAAAGCATGAGCGTAGAAAACGAGACGCCATCNNTTTGGAAGTAATGGGTGATGAACGTGTAGTCGACGAAGAAACCTTCCAGAAAGCCGTCCGCGCTCGCGAACGCAGGGCGATGGAGGATGAAGAAGGCTTGAGCGGGCCTTTGCATGACATTAATGGCAATCGCGCTCCGGCTCACAAGCGTTGGGCACAGGAAGATGGTAAGGAGTATCCTATCTCCACCGAGAGAGCCGAAGCAATTTGCCGTTGGATCAAGGAGGCACCACTCAGCATGGGTGTCAGAAAGAAGCGACCTGTGAAAAAGAAGAAGGCAGCTGTTTGAGTGTCGGTCAACGCTACGATTTGTTTCTGGATTATTAGACTAGATACCCTCTTTGCGCTAACGAACTGTTGTAAAACTAGAAAAGCAGACTCTGGGTGCCTGGACCAACTCTTTTGGTTGTGCACAAATTACCAAGTTGGTGTACATAGTTACTATTAATCACCAATCACTCGACCAACATGACGATTCTTGACAACACGAAAGCCGCCCGATCTCCTGATGTGCAAAAGTCTGTAACGTCCTGTCGTCCCACAACGGCGTACATCACGTTTCAGCTATAAAAGTCTACAGTACTTTCCAGAAAGGAGTGGTGTCCACAGAGAGAAAGCCATCTTGGGATGTTTCCATGGCCATGTTTCTGGCATGGATACTATTCTGCATTTCCATACCTAATTGCATTATATACACTAGCACATGGGAGAGGGGGTATGTTGACATTGCTGGTTATGATTATGGTCAGTAAACTTGAGTTGACCACATGGTTTTCCAAAAAGGTACGCTTCACCTTAAAGCTCTAGACAAGGCAAGTGCGATGGTGGCTCTTTCTCAACTAACCACAATGATGGAACTTCGAGAAAGAGGAAACCCGGTTCGACTGACATGTCAATCATCTTCGCCAACAGATGGAAAGCTCACCTCAGGTGATCGCTGGCTACCACGCATTATCATGTTGCATCTTATACTCTTGTTTGGCTTATTCTGCCAAACTGTTTACTCGCAGTCAGCTTGCCAATTCTTCAGCTCTGCAGGCCACAACTATACTGCCTGGTCAGAGAGCCACATAGCCACTTGGTGCAAGGATCACGATTCATCATCCACATCTCAATGTGCCAGTCAGTTTGATGCAACCGGTGATCAGTCTGATAGCTGACACAAAGGAGCTGTCGTGTGGCCACCCTACATCCAGNTATCCCGGACGTGTCGACTTCGGCCGCAACTTCACGGAGTGGGTTTTACAACTCGAATCTAGGATTGGTACAAGGAAAGACTGCATCGCCCGCTCGTCCGCTCTTCATCTCAACTCCACCAGACACGCAAACGGCTTGAGCGAAGCCGTTACCTGCGACCTTTATTACTTCCACCCCAAACGACCAGACGAGTGTGTTTGTTTTCCCATCTACAACGACTATGTCACCCAAACCTCTACTACCGTCAACGGAGCCTACAAATTTCTCGAGACGACGTCCGTCTTCTATCCTCCAGCTCAGGTCGTGGAGAGCTGCCTGCTCGCAGCTGCCACTCAAGGTCCACCTACTGCTTGCAATTCCCGCAGTACAGACTGTCCTCAGTCTGTTGAGGTTGTTCATCGCGAACCAAGAGTTTTGGGAGGCTTTCCATACTGTCCCACACCTGGCCTGGAAGCACGACAGCATCTACCAGTTCAAACCGCAGGACCAGCGGATCACTACGACGCTAGAACAACGGCTGATTCATCATCGACAAACACTTGGGGACCGCTGCCAACCAATTCACACTGTGAGAGGGATCAAAAGGAGAAGTCACTGTGCAAGAACGACATGTGTATGTGGGGATTTCTCAAGCCTTGGGAGTCTCCGACTGTCAGAGTGGTCACGGTTACGTCCAATGGCGTCTCACTTTTCGCTTCCGTGACAGAAAGCATCAATATCACAACACCGCACTGGGGATTCCTCGTCCCAACCGGAAAGGAGGAAGAGAAGAAGCAAAGCAAGAAGAGCAAGATGAGCAAGACGGGCAAGATGACCACGACTTCGACCAAGTTCCAGAGCAAAAACCCAAGTCATCACCCTCTCTTAGCNTCTACGCCATTCCAAGTATGCAAGGACGAGCTTGACTGCCGAAAATACTGCGATGAGAGGATAAAGGCACCTGTGAAGCGCATGATGACACTGTTGATCGGCGGTGGTGGCTTCACTGCTCTTGCATTATTCGGAATGCTACTGAAGACATACGGCCAGCGTATTCGTTGTTGGCGAAGAGCTCGTAAAGAAGGTTATGCAAGCACAGAATCAGATGCTCAGTATCTGATTGATAGTCAAAGTGTGCACGGTCCAGAGCTTGTGCAGGATCCTTCTGTTCATCCAAGAGTCAGAGGAAAGGTGCGGTTCCAGGACGTTGGTGCTGACAGTGCCGCTGATCTGCTCGATGATCCTGACCATGCTATCAGGGAGATGGCTGGTCATGAATTTCGTTCTTAGTCGAGCTCTGGCAGTAGGGGTGTGGTAAGGTGATGGGTGAGAAGGAAGAGCAAGAGACGCATCATTCTTAGATGTCTAAGCAGGGTAGAAGTACACAAATTCTTGGAGTCTCAGCGATTCTACTCATGCATTCGTGTTGTATTTGTGTGATGTAGGTGACACACTCAAATCAGATTAGATGCTATCGGTCAAGTATCCCATGCTGCAGCCTTGGCGAGAAGTTTGTCCCGAGTCTCAAAGCTCCACGTCATTTATCTTGGGCGCATGCATCCCACTTGCGCCGCGAACGAACTATCCAAAGATAACTGTCACAGTACCGTCGGTCGCCCAGCATGGTGTCTCTCTTGCTCGCCGTCTTCTTGCTGAACGTGGTAACTCACCTCATCAACACACTTGGAGCCGCGACCATCAACGAACTGGTATGGACATGACAGACGCTTTTTGGCATACGCGAGTACTGAACGATTGTANNGCTCTGGGTCCTCTACAACAAGCTCCCTACACCAACGGCGAAAGATGCACGCGACTCGGCACGACTTAAGAAGGAGGTGGTGCGTCTCAAGCGCGAGATGAATGCTGTCAGCGCACAAGACGAGTTTGCCAGATGGGCCAAGCTGCGCAGAACGCACGACAAAGCTGTCGCCGACTACGAGAAGAGCTGTATGTCAAGACCATACTACGCACGTACACTAGAGGACGCTATCTAACACAAGCAACANGCAAGCTCGGTCCAAGACACCAAGGCCAAATTCGACAAGACGGCCAACGTGCTTCGCTGGCTGGGTACGAACGGTATGCGCTACCTTCTGCAGTTCTGGTTCTCACGTCAGGCACTGTTCTGGCTGCCGCAAGGATGGGTCCCTGGTTATGTTGAGTGGCTCCTCGCATTCCCGAGAGCACCCAAAGGCAGCATCAGCATCCAGCTTTGGGGCATTGCATGTGCCAGCGTCATCTCCATGGCAAGCGAAGCCATTGTCGCCATGTACGTCTTGGTCACCAAGCGCCCCGACATGCAGATAGACAAGCAAGAGCAAGAACCACAAGCATTCAAAAGCAGTGGCACAGCAACCACAGCTGCAGTAGACAAGAAGGAATTGTAAATAGCACAACAAGAAACATTTTGTATCACAAGAGCATGGATGTCTCTCAACATTTTGACGCAAGATCTTCAAAGCAAAGCTCAGAAACTGCAACACGAGTGAGATGATCTTGGCAGATCGTTGGGCTCGATATTGGCGTCGATTTTGAACTCGTGACCTTGGGAGAGGTAGTGGTCGCCGAGTCTTCGAATCCGCCGTGCATACACTGTGTATGCATTTCTACGTGAAGAGTTTGCACCGCAATGTGTGTCTTGTGCTGTGGTCGAAGATGCATGAAGCTGCGCATGTTGGCGTCAGGGTCTTCAGACATGATCGATCATGGAAGAACATCATCGGGTCATTGCAAAAGTGCAAGACTGTTGTTTGGGAAAAGTCGGAAGCGTCGACAAGGAAACGAGAAAAGAAAGTATGAGATTGGAAGCCGCTTACTAAGAAGCATAGGACGCTTGATCATCAATAAACGCTAAAGAGGTAGTCGCGTCTGATCACGCTAACCACGAACGCGACTTCCATTTTCGCGTCTCGTGTTTATTAGACGTCCCTCTCCTTCCTCTCTCCCTCTCTCATATTTGCAATTCCACAGTCTTGACGACTTAATCTGCTTCTTCTTTGATACCCATCCTGCATTTACATCTTTAGTACCACGTCAACAAGACAACCCTCTCATCTACCCCTCATCACTGCCCGCCCCTCGACATTTACTGTCTCCTTCTCATTCTCACATCTCCCAATCACATCAACGCGTCACAATGTTTGTGTACAAGCGCGGTATGTATCCCCTCACAGGTACTGTCCACTGAGAGATGCTAATAAACCCATAGACGGACGCAAGGAGCGTGTCCAGTTCGACAAGATCACAGCCCGCGTCTCAAGACTGTGTTACGGCCTCGATCCTGACCATGTCGACGCTGCTGCCATCACCATGAAGGTCATTGCTGGAGTCTACCAGGGCGTCAACACCATTCAATTGGATGATTTGGCTGCTGAGACTGCTGCATACATGACGACCACCCACCCCGACTACGCCGTTCTCGCCGCACGTATCGCCGTGTCGAACCTCCACAAGCAGACGAAGAAGCAGTTCTCTGCCGTCATCTCAGATCTGTACCACTACGTCAACCCCAAGACCAGAAAGCGTGCTCCCATGATCTCAGAGGAGACATACAAGACAGTCATGGACCATGCCGAAGAGCTCAACTCGGCCATTGTCTACGACAGAGATTTCAACTACCAGTACTTCGGTTTCAAGACGCTAGAGCGCTCATACCTCCTCAGACTTGAGGGAAAGGTTGCCGAGAGACCCCAGCAGATGATCATGCGTGTCGCTGTCGGTATCCACGGCGAGAACATCGAGGCTGCCATTGAGACCTACAACTTGATGTCGCTCAAGTACTTTACCCACGCTTCGCCCACTCTCTTCAGTGCCGGTACTCCCCAGCCTCAACTCGCTTCATGCTTCTTGATTGACATGAAGGATGACTCGATTGACGGTATCTACGACACCCTCAAGACCTGCGCCATGATCTCCAAGAACGCTGGTGGTATTGGTCTCAATGCCCACTGCATTCGTGCCACTGGCTCTTACATCGCCGGTACCAACGGTACATCCAACGGTCTCGTGCCCATGCTCCGTGTGTTCAACAACACCGCCAGATATGTCGACCAGGGCGGCAACAAGCGTCCCGGTGCCTTCGCCATCTACCTCGAGCCTTGGCACGCCGACGTCTTCGCCTTCCTCGACCTCCGCAAGAACCACGGTAAGGAGGAAGTTCGTGCCCGCGATCTCTTCTACGCTCTTTGGATCCCCGATCTCTTCATGAAGCGTGTTGAACAAAACTCCACCTGGACCTTGATGTGCCCCAGTGAATGTCCTGGTCTGGCTGACGTCTATGGTGACGAGTTCGAGGCTTTGTACGAGAAGTACGAGCGCGAGGGTCGTGGTCGCGACACCATCCGTGCCCAGAAGCTGTGGTATGCCATCCTCGAGGCCCAGACCGAGACTGGTAACCCCTTTATGCTGTACAAGGATGCCTGCAACCGCAAGAGCAACCAGAAGAACCTTGGTGTCATTCGCAGCTCCAACCTGTGCACTGAGATCATCGAGTACACTGCTCCTGATGAGGTCGCCGTCTGCAACTTGGCTTCGCTCGCTCTCCCCACCTTCGTCGACATGAACGAGGAAAAGTTCGACTTCAAGAAGCTCCACGAGGTTGTCCAGGTCGTCACCAAGAACTTGAACAAGATCATCGAGATCAACCACTACCCCGTCCCTGAGGCTCGCAAGAGTAACTTCCGCCACCGTCCCATCGGTCTTGGTGTTAGTGGACTTGCTGACGCTTTCCTCGCCCTCCGTATGCCTTTCGACTCGCCTGAGGCTAGACAGCTCAACATCCAAATCTTCGAGACCATCTACCACGCTGCCTTGACTGCTTCTTGCGATCTGGCCGAGAAGCTTGGTCCCTACGAGACCTATCCTGGCTCTCCCGTCTCCAAGGGCGAGCTTCAGTACGACATGTGGGGGATCACTCCCACTGACCTCTGGGACTGGGAGGCCCTGAAGGAGAAGATTGCCAAGGACGGTGTCCGCAACTCTCTGCTTGTTGCACCCATGCCTACTGCCAGTACTTCGCAGATCATGGGCTTCAACGAGTGCTTCGAGCCCTACACCTCCAACATCTACTCTCGTCGTGTCCTTGCCGGAGAGTTCCAGGTTGTCAATCCCTGGTTGCTCAAGGATCTTGTCGACCGTGGCCTTTGGTCTGACAACATGAAGAACCGCATCATCGCTGACGGCGGTTCCATTCAGCGTATTCCCAACATTCCTGACGAGCTCAAGGCTCTCTACAAGACCGTTTGGGAACTCAGCCAGCGTCACATTGTTCAGATGGCTGCTGACCGTGGTGCCTTCATCGACCAGTCTCAATCGCTCAACATCCACATGCAAGCTCCTACCATGGGTAAGATTACCAGCATGCACTTCACTGGCTGGAAGCTCGGCTTGAAGACCGGCATGTACTACCTTCGTACCATGGCTGCCGCCGCTCCTATCCAGTTCACTGTCGACCAGGAGAAGCTCAAGGTCGCTGACACCAACGTTGCCCGCAACCCGGCCAAGAAGCGTGGCATTGCCGGCGCTGGTTCTCCCGCCACCGTATCCCCTACCCCTCAGCCCATGTACGAGTCGAAGCAACCTCAGAACTCGGCGGTCGCTAACGGCGTCCCCACACCCTCGACTACTCCTCCTCCGGAGGCCGAGGCCAAGTCGACTCCTAAGAAGGAGCTGCCTATGAGAGCACCCCCATTCACCGCTGATCTCCTTGAGGGAAGCAGCCCCAAGTTGGTCGCCGCTGACAGCACTGTTGGTACCCCGGATGAGGAGGTCAAGAGAACTGTCAAGCAAGACGAGGACGCTGCCGATGACAGCAAGGACCGTGAAGGCGATATCTACGCCGATGCAGTCTTGGCTTGCAGCATCGATAACCCCGAGGCTTGCATCATGTGCAGTGGTTAGATGAGGATTGTTAGACGGGAAAATTGTTCATGTATTATGAGGGAAGGAAGCGATTGCATTTTGGTGCGGGTTATATCGGTTGGCCAATGGCGTACAGGTTGAGACATTCGAGTGTAATGATAGATAGCTTCAAAGAATCGCAATAGATTTGATCTTTATATTGAACTTTGTACCTCTTTTGACTCTTTCACCTGTCATCGATTGGATGTTCCGAGCAACGCGATATCCTCAATCGAGAGGCTAATGATGACTTTGTCAAGGAAAGGAGCCATAGTTGCCTGAGCTGAGCAGGATTGCCTTTTCAGAGTTACATAAGGGCCACTCTCATTGAGACGAGGAAAGGTAACACACCACGAGACCAACAGTAGATATACACACAACTAAACCACCCATCTATCATCTCAAATCGCATAATTCTCCGCATGCAAATACACCTCATCCCTCCCCGGCAAACTCCACACACTCCTCTGCAACTCGGCAACCGTATTACTAACATCAACCCTCATCCCCGNGGGCCCACACACAAACACACACGTCCTCCGCCCTGTCCACTGTTTACTCATTTCCCTCAGCATGAATGGGATATCCGGACGCCCATATTCAGTACTCCAACCTGATTTCGTAGACTTTACGGCGGCGGGCAGGAAAGCGAAGCGCATGAGGTTCTTTTGGAATTCTGTGGGTGTGGAGGNGAAGCCAAAGTCAAAGTCTGCTTCTTGGGGTGGTGTTGTGCTGGGGTGGAGGTAGGCTGGTGTGTTGACTGGATCTGGCAGTGGGATGGATATTTGTTGAGATCGTCGNNTTTTTCTGCTAGTGTGAGGGGAGGTGAGGAAGGAGGAGGAGGAGGNGGAAGCACGCCCATTCCGAGAAGCACTTCTCATAGGCAATAAATGTGCTTGTGGCAGTGGTCTGATTCTATCTTCGTTTTCGCGTCGGAGTGCCTTTTCTCGTTCTGGGTCTCCGGCTGCTTCTTCCATTATCAAGGCGGAGTTTCTGTTTGTGTTGGCCGAGATGGTGGAGAGTCTGTTGTGCGCAATATTTTGAAAGGCCTCATTGACTTTATTGTGGAACATCATGCTAATGGGCCTTGTGGGCGTTTGTGCGGAAACCAATGCTCCAGTTCTGGCTTGCCTCTTCGCAGCGGTAATGTAGAATTGGCATTGCACGGTATCTGGAGGAGCGAATTCTCTGCAGATGCGCAATTCTTCTTTGAACCATTCGAGTGTTTCGGGGCGTTTAAGGGCCCAGATTACTTGGACGGTTTTTGTTACCGCTTTGCCGTCTCTGAGCCGCTTGATCAGGTCGAGGAGTTGAGATACCAAGGCTGTGATGCCACTGCCACCTGCGAACAGGACGACGTGGTCGAATGAGTCCATGCTCCTTCTCATACCACCATAGGGCCCATCAATGAATGCGCGGTAGGTATGCCAAGGTCCATTCTCCAGCGCGCTGTCAAGGACTTNTTTCGTGAAGCCGCCGAAAGGTCTAAAAACCAGGACCATGTCCCTATACTCTTCGCCATACTGAGATGGAAAGTCATCACTCCATAGAGATGCAATGGTGAAAGGATGGTTCTCGAACACCGAGATGCCGGGCATTCTGAGATAAACATATTGACCAGGCTTCCATTTCACCTGTGTTGGAATAGTGACTTTGATGGCGTTCTCAGGCATCAATGTGACAGCCGCCTCTTCGCCAACCAACCATGATAGCCGAAAGTAGTTTGTCCAGTTGAGGAAGAACAAGCGAACAATGTACGAAACGAACCAGATGACCGTAGTCGCCCACAGATAGTGCCACGAGGTGAGAAAATTCTTGCAGTGCCAAAAGAGCATGGCGATAAAGACGATGGAAGCAGGCACATGCAACGCCACAAACAACTCGTACATCTTACGGCGTAGCGGAGGCAAAGAATGCACACAGAGGAAGATTAGGGGCACGAGTGCCGCAATGCCAGATCCGTAGACGTAAATTCCAGAATTGCCGAAAGCCGATTGGAAAACATCCAAACCGCCCTCAGACCAGATTGGTGTGACGTAGAAGGGAATGGTATGAATTAGACTGGAAAGTAGGCAAAGATATGCGAGCCATCGGTGCAGAACGTTCAATCGTTCGTGTCCGATTCCAGTGAGGAAAGAGATGATGTTAGCTTTCATGCTCAGACCGACAATCCATGGCATCATTGCAACTGCAATCATTCCTGCTCGGATGGCCAATGGAGGAGAACCAAATTGAATGCTTTGCCAGTATAGAGGTTGAGGGATGAAGCAGTAAAGCACAGTGAAGATCAGTGCGAAAGAAACGATGACAACCGCACCGAGCGACGGAAATATGATTGGCCTCCATCCTTTTCTCAGCCTGAGGACTGGTATGGGCCGATAGAATGCGAACCTGAATATCGCTATGGCATTGTTCACCAGCCACATGGAGGAGACCGACGATTGCGTTTTGGGTTGTTCGGGTAATAGCCCTTCGCGTGGAAAGAATTTATGCGTCGATCTGTCGGTGCTGAGTACAGATAACTCGTAGTCCGTTGCAGGCGACTCAATCATCGCAGACGCCGCCGCGTCCTCTTTATAGAGCGCCGTCCGTATTTTATCCGTCCAGATGTGGTAGAGATGCAGCAGACATGCGAAAACCAACAGAATGATGCAAAAGTAGACCCAACCTAGAGCATACTTTCCGGACTCTAACCACGGGTCTCGAGTATTTGCTTCGATCAGACCAGCCGGACTTGTGCTATTCGAAGGTATGTTTATCCGTCTCTTGAGTCCCTCAGAAATGCTTTCGTGGACTGTTTGAGCTGTTTCTTGCAATTTTGAGAGTGCATCGCTTGCTAGTCTTCGAGCAGCGCTCGACATAGTGTGTGAAGTCTTCAAGGCGCGACACGCCTATCTGTCGATGATGTGATGTCCAGAGATATCGCCGGTTGTAGGGTCCACGCTCGAGATTTGTCTGAACCGTCACATCCGTGAAGCTGGACAAACAATATCAAGTGACTCCTGCGAGAGTCGCTTTCCAGATGATGAGATGCACAACGATTGCGCAACAGTCAGATTGCGTAGGGCTTCTAGCATACGTGGGCCTTGCACCAGGCTGATAACCTGGATATAGATGATGTAAGACCCCAAATGTATTGATTATTACTGATGTCACCGCAAGTGAGAAAGAACAAGATACAGAGTGACGCGGAAGAGGAGGAAGAGGGTACCTTAAGCATCGGCAATGCAGGAAATACTAACGTTAGATATCTGCCTCTCCATATCAGGGACCCAAGCCGTGCTTCCCAGATGCAAGTGGGGGTTATCACATCCGAGGTGAAGATCTTTAGCACAAAGAACCTTGCCAGGCGGTCTTGGATAGTGTGGTTACATGCGAACGGGACGCTGTGTGCCACACCAATGAAGCGATATTGACTGGGCTCGGGCATGATCGTTGCCGAACTACTGTGAGCGAATGGCCAGAAAATATCTTGCTGGGTCCTGCATGTGCACGCAGCCGCTCGAGAGATGCAACTACTCAACGCGACATTGGATGGCGCTGGGGAACAGCTACTATCAACTGTAACCGCGGACCCTCGAGAAAGAGTTGACCTCAACGTCAATTCTCTTTGACCTACACTGTCAGCAGGCTCGAGGTCAGCACCAAGGCTGCGAGAGATCTTATAGCATCGTGCTTGCGTTGCGCGAGTCGACTTGTGGACATCCTAGGCTCTGGGCAGCACATGGAGGCGCCGCCAATGAGATGTCAAGAAGACATGCTGTGCATTGTGAATCGCTGACTGCTGCTGCATGTTTGACCTGTGAAGTTATGGCATTACGCGCCCGCACCACTCCACTTTTGGGTGCTGTCTCGGCTCGGTTGCAGTTGCCGTGATTGAGAAGCTCGTTGGTGGGAAGACCCTGCTTGCATCTCACAGCCTGTGTCTATATCCTCCATAGGCAAGCATCAGGATGGAGGAGGCTTACACCCTCTAACACTTAAGGGAAGGAAGTGTAAAGTCACTCTTTATAAAAGAACACATTGGAGTACTAGGCGTTTGCGACTGATTCAAGGTCTGAGAGACCTTCACCCTCCTTATGTAACTAAGACCGATGGATGTGATTGGCTGGAATGCTTGGTAATTATGGACAGCTCATACCCCTTGCGGGGTAAATAGCTTGAGAAAATCAAATCAAATCAAATCAAATCAAGCATCAGGACTGTAGCTTCCATAAGGGATCCCAATCTCGTTTTATCAGTCACAGACGAACCTTATGAGGGTCAAGTGATCGGAAATATCTTTTGATCGAAAGGGGTTAAAGTATGTTATCGTGTTGTTTGATTCAAATGTTAAATATGATTTACAATTCAAGAAATATTGTCCAAGATCCGATACTCCAAACGATACACCACACTTCACTCGTTTGAAGCGTCTGGAGGAAGAGGAATCCCTCTAGATAGAGAACTGGTCCAAAGGTCCATTTGGATGCAGGAGGACCTTGGTGTAACCGTCAATTCTCTTATCGAATTTCTCGTAAGCATCGACAGCGTCGTCAATATCGACTTCGTGGGAAACGACGAAAGAAGGCTTGGCTCGGCCAGAGACAATGAGGTCGCGGAGTTGACGGTTGTAAGCCTTGACATTGCACTGACCAGTGCCGAGGAACAAGCCCTTCTCGAAGAGCTTGCCGAAGGAGATGAGGATCTGTCCTTTGGCAGATTGCGAGTCCGGAGCACCAGGATCCTGTTTTTCAATTCGTGTTAGTTGACTGCAATGGCGTACGTCAAAACTTTGAAAGCTACAGAAACTCACAGAAGGGACGTAGAGACCCGGAATACCGAGACCTCCTGTAGGTCTGGTGACCTGAATGAGCTGGTCAAGAACAATGTTGGGTTGCTCCTTGTTACCACTCTTGTCGACAGCCTGGTAGCCAACAGCATCAACGGCACGATCAACCATCTCTCCACCGTTGAGCTTGATGATCTGTTCCACGGGATTGCTCTTTGTGAAGTCGACACCTTCGCATCCAATCTTTCTTGCAGCATCCAATCTCTCCTTGACCTGATCAACGACAAACACCTTGCTAGCTCCGCGCAAGACAGCAGAGTAAGCAGCCATCAAACCTACGGGTCCAGCGCCGAATACGGCCACGCTGTCACCAGGTTGGAAGCCAGATAGTTGAAGACCGTGCCAGCCAGTGGGGAAGATGTCAGCAAGGAGAGCAAAGTCGGCCTCGTGTTCAGTGCCAGGTGGTAGGACCAGAGCGTTGAAGTCGGCGTATGGCACGCGTAGATATTGTGCCTGAAAGTTAGGAAAGGATTAACATATGTAAGAAAAAAGAAACGATGAATCGAACACTTGACCTACCTGACCTCCTTGGTATGGACCCATTGCAACGTACCCATAAGCACCACCTGCAAATCCAGGATTGACACCTGTAGATATTATAAATACGTGACTTCAATCATCAGAGATAAATCGAGACTTACCAGTACAGAAAGCAGTCTTTCCTTGCTCACAGTTTCTGCATCTGCCGTCTGCCACGTTGAAGGGAAGCACGATACGATCGCCCTTCTTCAGCAGTGTCACTCCAGAACCCACTTCGGTGACGACTCCCATGTNTCTGGTCAGGAGTATTAGTGGATCGTTTCTAGGACGTGGGGTATAGCTTACCTCGTGACCAAAGACAAGACCTGACTCGGCAGCTGTACGTCCTTGATACATATGTAGATCACTGCCGCAAATTGCTGGAAGAAAAGTCAGTAAATGATGACAATGTGCATGAGAGTCTCTGAGATAAGACAAAGACTTACCGGCAGTAGTCACCTTAATAATAGCATCATCAGGGTGTTCCAGCTCTGGCAATGGAACATCTTTGACTGACACCTTGAACGGGCCTTCGTAATGCACAGCTTTCATTTGCTTGTCCGACATGATTGGATCAGAGTTTGTCTTGCAGTTTGGTACAGAAGTAAGAATATGCAAAGAAGTAGGAAGAGACTGGGATCTGCAATGCCTCGTTTCCAGCGTGCTTATATAGGTATGATATAAAAAAGGACCCACTATTGATGGCTGCGGGGCAATATGCGGGGATCCCAGCTCAATGCCCCTCCTCAGCTTCATAATGGCAAGTGCCGAATGATACTTGAGGGGTGCATGGCCCAGATCTTCGGCGGCGCGGATAGTATCCAGGTTGTTGTTGTTGCTGACTTGGGAATAGGCTGATAAAGAGTGTAAGGATTTTGTCGCTGAAAGCGAGAAAAGGCCGAGGAAGACTGGTTCCAGAGAGGCAAGAAAGTGGTCTTCAAATCATGTACAGGTATAGGCCGTGATCGTATTAAATGCCAGATAAAGAAGAATGGAAAGAGAAGAACGCTGGGATATCACTACTTCATCAACTTGTCTACAGCCCAACCAACGTTCAGGCCACGCAAATCGCCGTAGTGTTGACCTACGCCCAAGAAGACCACAGGGATGCCCGTGGCGTGAACCATGCTAACGAGCGTACCGACCATGTCGCCGACGGTATCACACTTGGAAATGACAAAGCCATCGAGTCCACGGCCCTTTCCTTGGCGATCCACGAATTGCGCAGAAAAGTTGCGAGCCTGAGCAACCGAGTCGGTGCCAACAAGAGCCTCACCGACCATGAAGATCTTGTCTGGGTTGGCGAGCTGTCCGAATTTGGTAAGAGACGACATGAGTCGGGTGTCGTTGTGTCTGCGGCCAGCTGTGTCGACCAGCACGACATCATAGGCGTTTTCAGCGGCATAGACAACAGCCTCCTTGGCAAGTTGAGCAGCATCCTTGCCATAGCCCTTCTCGTAAAGGTCGACGTGACCGAGATTCTCACGAGCAGTCAACTCGGAGAGGTTGCGTACGTGAACGCGTAGTTGCTCAACGGCGCCAGAACGGAAGGTATCGGCGGCACAAACCAGGACACGGAAGTTGTTTTGGAGGAAGAAGAAAGCGAGTTTAGACAGGGAAGTCGACTTGCCGACACCATTGACACCAACAATACTGATGACATATGGCCTTGCATTTGAGCCCGAGATAGTAGACGTGATTGAGCGCAGCAAGTCGAGGGACGAGGTAGGGGTCAGTATGCGGGTGAGAGCTTTGGCCATGGAGTCGCGAATGGTCTGGTCGATAGTGGTGAAGTTGCTGGTCTTGAGACCAATAAGATCGCGCTCGACAGATTCGCACAAGCGGACGGCTGCCTCGCGGGCAACGTTCTTGTTCAGGAGATGATCCTCCATGGCTTTCATCGGTTTGACCAGGTCGGCAGCCGTCAGAGTCTTGCCTCCGACCATGTTGCGGAAGTAGCCACTGATGGCTCCCAGTCCGGTTCCCACCAGTCCTTTTGATGCGTCCGTGTCGACCTCCTCTTTCCTAGATTTTGACTCTGCGAGAATGGCATCAACCTCGTCATCCAAATCCTTGAGCACAAACTGGCCCTTGGCCGTCCTGCTACCCATGTCGTCGGTGCGAACGGGCTGCAGTGTTGATTGGGCAGCAGGAGCATCGTCCAGACTTTGTGTCGAGTAATCCAGAACTGTGTCCTCGTCTTCCTCAGCGCCAAAGCCGTGAGCATCCCACGTGCGCTTTGATTTTGCAGTCGGTCTCTTTGCGGCTGCGGCTTTGCGAGAAGGAGACTTTTCATCGCCAGAAGAGGCGGGGGCTGAAGAGGCAGCAAGTGCGGCCTTTCGCGAACGGCGCGAGCCCCGGGGACTCTTTCCTTCAAGCAATTGGCTTACGGCAGGAGAAGCAGGTCGTGATGTGTCTGGTGTCGGAATGGGGGTGGCATCTGTAGAGGCTGAGATGGTGTCGGCGATCTGTCTCGGGGCGGGCTTCTTGAGGGTGGGCGCGGGAGGCGGTGGGTGGTCTTGATCGTCGCCAGCAGAGCTCGATGGTGGGGTCAGGTCGGTGGGCGAGTCTGTCTCGAGGTCTTGATCGTCAGGTCGCGGGGCTGAGGATTGAGTCTTGTCGAGCTTCTGGACGAGGGCATCGAAGGTCGGGGTGAATGTCGAGCAGTCGAGCTTGGTTGTGTTCTTGATTTTGAGGTCTGCTCCGTATTGCTTGACGAAGAGGCCACGGACAACGTCGAGCAGATTGTCGACCCACGACAAGTGCAGGATGGACTGATAGACGGCGACAAAAATCAGGCCGAGATCTTTGGCGTGGGTGTATTTGAGCGTGTACTTGTCGGTTTTGAAGGTGGCATTCCGCGGTTGGCTCTGCAGGCTCTGGGCGCGCTCCTCGATAAAGACGTCGTTGATCAGGCTGTTGACGACCTTGTGGGCAACGGNGGCGTATGTGCGACTCCAGACGACGACACCCGACGTCGTGATGATCTCAAAGGCGTCCAGCATGTTGGGTGGGTGCTTGTTGAATAAAGCGTGACGAGGTGTCGCATACCGAATGCATTGGCCGCGTCTGTCCAATGCGACTGCCAAGATTTGGGGAAAGCTCCGTATGCGCTGCCAGCGTGTTGAAGACAAGAGGACAAGTCACCTCCTAACCACAGGATCCTCTCCATCACCGTCTGACCATGCAGCGCGGCCCCTACTCCAACATGGGCCCGGCTCAATCGCCTCCCCTCCACCATCCTGTCCCCCAGCACGTCTCGACCGTCCCACAATTGCGCTCNTCCCCTCCGCCCATGACACAACAACAGCAACAACAGCAGGCCCAGCAGCAGCAGTATGGCTACGCCCCTTCCAACTATGGCCAGCCTCCATTTGGCGGCTTCATCAACGATCCCACCGCCCAGATGGGCTTCCAGATGGGCAAGACGGCCGTCGCTGCTGGTCAGGAGTACATGGAACAAAACGTTCGTCAAGACACTGTACCATATTATCAAGAAGACGCACTGATGCCCTCTCAGTTCAACCGCTATGTCAATGTCTCGGCCATGAAGCATTACTTCAACGTCTCGAACAAATACGTCGTCAACAAGCTCTTTATAGTCCTCTTCCCCTGGCGCCATCGTCCCTGGTCGCGCCAACAGCAGCCCATGGCCGCCAGTGGCCAGTCCGGTCCCATGTTCCTGCCNCCTCGCGAAGACATAAACAGTCCCGACATGTACATTCCCGTCATGGCCTTTGTCACCTACATTCTCCTCTCGACCCTCCTCGCAGGTCTGCAAGGCGCTTTCCGTCCAGAGTTGCTCGGCCTGACTGCTACCAACGCCTTTGCTGTTGTCATCATCGAGCTTCTGCTTCTTAAGCTCGGTACCTACCTCTTGAACATTTCAAACGAGTCTCAGTGGCTGGATCTGGTCGCTTATTCTGGCTACAAATTCGTCGGTATCATCTTCACCATTGCTCTGGCCACCATCATGACAGGTGGTAAAGGCACCGGTGGTTATGTTGGCTGGTCCGTCTTTGCCTACACTTATCTGGCCAATGCCTTCTTCCTCGTAAGCAACAAATACTCCCTCCTCACCTGTCTTGTGTACTAATTGAAGCAGCTCCGTTCACTCAAATATGTCATTCTCCCGGATACTGCCTCGGGCGCCCATAACCCCATCGCCCGCTCGCAAAGAACCAAGAGGACTTACTTCCTCTTCGTCTACTCGTATATCATCCAGCTGGCTTTCATGTGGTGGCTGAGCAGCTTGTAATATGCGCATAGCTTGAGCCTTCAAAATGCATTCATGATTTTTCTTCCTGCCGCTTGTGAGCAGGCTTCTTCGTCGATCATCTTTAGTAGACTTAGCGTAAAAGAACCGCATTAAGATCTTAACCTTCCGTCTGAGATCGATATTCAGAAGACCCCACGACGCTCAAGCAAAGCAGAGACCGTAAGACCACGGGGTTCTTCACTCTTTAGACGACGATGATCCCTCGATTTTAGAACTCATGTCTTTTGTTTGACCATGCAGTAAATTTGATTTTGATCATTTCTATGGTTAGATATGATAGTCTTTAGCACATGGTAAGAACAATGATGCTAATATCATCGAGTATGATCACTAGGCATAATTTGGCGGTTTTCTAGCACGGAAGTTGACCACACGTCCTCTTAAGACCCCCTATGACGGGCCTCAAAACGAAATGCTCCCGACAGTTGGCAGAAACCCACAAGAGATGCATGAATCAGAGCAAAAGATCGTTTTTGTGTGTAAGAGCCGAAATGATCATGACCGAGAATATGGAGGTGGCTGTGTAAGCAATAAACCATCGCTAGTCTTGCATTACTTCACTCTGCGATCGTTCAACAACGAAAATCCTCGATAATCGTCTGGAGGCTGCTCTTGCATCAATGATTCAATGCGCGGTCAATCGGCCCCAGGGGCGCAGTCATGAAGTGTTGTGCAAGATGTTAAAGACAGGCATCATGCTGCAAGCCTCGAAGCGGGAAGAGGTTCAAAGCACAAAAAGGGCAGCACGTGAAAAGGTCGGGAGTGAACAAGCAAGGTTCATTCGAGCGGGGCTTAGAGCATGCGACACACGTTTCTATTGGCGGGTCCCTTGACCGGTGAACTCATATGCTCTGCAGGTTTTGGCATTCTCGTCGCACTGCGCTGGTCGCCGGCAGCAGGAGATTGTGATGCGGACTGATAGATGGTGGAATTGATTGCGAATAAGGGGAGTTCATAGGCAGAGCAGGTGATGGAGATTGATCTGATAATCAAAAGGAAACTACATGTCGGGTGGAGCGCTTTGGGCTGCTGTCCGTCACGACGCTTTGACTTTGGTTCGGTTCGGTGCATCGCAAACCAATCGGCGGAAGGACATGCCCAAAAGTCGGCTTGGGCTGTTGCTTATTACAGGTAGGGTACCTAGGGTCGTTGGCAGCTGCCTCGTTCTGGGTTTCTGACACGCGCGCCTTCCTGGCCAAAACTTGCCTTCTGTTTCTTCCTACCAGTGTCAATCCGCATCTGCATCTTGTGCTCCGCCCCGAAGCATTATTGCACCGCCTCAGGCAGAGGTATCCTTCTCATTCCTGCGCTATAGTCAGCGTGCATTCGCGCTTTATACAGCCTCTCCACAGCCTCGACGCCTTTGTCGCGACCGCATATGGCCATGATATTGGAAGATATCTAACAGAAGCACCCCGTCACACTCGTCAACATGACCTCCAACCAAGGCCAGCGTGATCGTTCGGCCTCGTCGTCGCACTTGTCACCNCCCGTCTCGGCCGACTCTTTCCAACCCTTCTCCAATCCTTATGATAGCCAGCAGCAGTTCCAGGCCAACACTCTCAACCAACAGCAGTTTCTTGATCCTCAAGCTACCTTGCTGGATTTCCAATCTTCATCCTTTGATAACAATNNAGCTTCTTCAGCGCTCGCACCCCCAGCCTTTATAGTCCGAACGGCAGCAGTAGCAACCTGAGCGGCAACCTGTCTCCCACATCTCTCAGCGCGACCAACCTGTCGCTCAACGGGNCCTTCGCCTCACAATCCGCCCCAGAACGATTCCAACTCGTTTCCGGGCTTTGACTTCAACCAGCACCAGCTGGACCCAAACCTATTTTACGGCACTTCCAACCCGTCGCTAGTGGATCCCATGGCTGCGACACATCACAACCCGACTCCTCCTCACCTGCTGCAGCCTCAATTGCGCCGCTCATCACAGAGTCCCAGTCCACATGCGTCTCCCTCGTATCAGCAGGCTTCATTCAATCAGGTCAATAGACAGAGATCCGAGTCGCTTGACCCCGCAAGCGCTGCATACCCACCTCCGGGATATCATGGTAACGACTGGGGCGCTGGCCAGGCCTTTCAGTCGCACCGTCGCACACCATCGGACGCTTACTCGGAAATCTCGTCGCATTCCAACCAGGCTTCACCATATCTGCCCACAGCAGACAGCTTCGATGCCTCGCCCATGCTGAACCCACAAACCGACGCCTCCATGTTTCCCGACGCTCTTGGTCTTGGTCAATTCTCCTTGTCCGATACGCAGCTTCCACCTCATATCAGCCCAGGCCCTAGTCCGGCCGTGTCGCCTCGATTGTTGCCTCAAGCGCAGCAAGCGCTTCCAGACTTCAACACGGCGAACGGCTTTGCCTTGCAACCAGACATGTCATACCAAGTACCACAGCAGACTTTCGACATGTATTCGAATGCTTCGCTCACGGCAGCTGAACCTTTTCCTCAGCTGAGCAATGGCGGTACCCCCAATGAGATAGGCATGGCCGATACCATGTCTCCGCCCGAGATCAACATCGACTTTGCACCTCCTTCAAGGGTACCTAGTTTTGGACCACCCGCTGGTGCTGCGCCGGAGGATGCACTCAGTCCGCCGGAGAGGAGTACGTTGTCTTACCTTTTGTTTAACCTTGTTACTGACTTTGCCATCTCAGATCGTAGTCGCAATCGAATGCGCGCCAAATCAGACACTTTCGTTGGATCGCGGCCTGTAACTCCCTCAGTCGCAGGAAGAGGTAGATCTCCTTCGCTTCAACCAGGGACAAACTCCCTATCGCCCTTCGACGCACGTCATAGCGGCTCCCGCTCACCTTCGCCTTCGTCCGTTTCGTCTACTAGTGGACTCTCTAGACGCTCTTCGACCTCGTCTGTGCCCCAGCGAGACTACATTCTGGATCTCGCAAACCCTGAAAGAGCTGCCAATGGAGGCAATGACCCCAAGCGAACTCAAAAACACCCTGCGACTTTCCAGTGCACATTGTGCCCCAAGAAATTTACCCGCGCATACAACCTGCGCTCCCATCTTCGCACTCATACCGATGAGAGACCATTCGTCTGTACTGTATGCGGCAAGGCCTTCGCTCGTCAACACGACCGCAAGCGACACGAGAGCTTGCATTCTGGCGAGAAGAAGTTTGTTTGCAAAGGTCAACTTAGCAATGGAGAACAGTGGGGATGCGGCCGTAGGTTTGCACGCGCCGATGCTCTTGGTCGACACTTCCGCTCAGAAGCTGGACGTGTGTGTATCAAGCCTTTGCTGGACGAAGAAGCTGCCGAGCGACAGAAACAGTGGGCAGAAGAGCATGCCCAGCGACAAATGCAAAGCGACCAAGGCTTTGTAGCCCCACCTCCCATGACAAACCAACCTCATCTCCATCCCATTCTTCCAGCCGCACTACTGCAGATGTACCCAGATCTAGCAAACCTCGACTGGGGAGCTGTCGGTGCGCCAGCCATCCCGGAAGAGTCCGAGGTATTCAGCGGAAGAAGCAGTTTTGACGCTGGAAGTGGTAACGAATGGGGAGATATGAGTGAAAACGAGATGGGAGCCTACGGAACGCAGACCCCAAACATGAACATGGGTCTTGCTAACAACGGATGGATGAGCGACATGGAGCGATGATTTGACAGTCCATGAGCTGCCAGAGATGTATTACGATCCACATCATGACCGTATTTGATGTTGGCGTTTCTCGGAAACACGGCGTTTGTTGAAAGATTTCAGAATTACTAGATACCACGGCCGGCTTCTCGCGCCTTTTTGCTTTACTGAAGGATGCATTTATTTCTGGCTATGATAGAGGCGTTTTTCCGAGCTCCCCAATCAGCAGCAATCGTTATTTAACGCTTCAGCTCTACACTTTACCATATGACCCACTACACAAAGACGTGTTCTACCTTGAGCCAGGATGCGAACTATCATACCATAATCTCCCACTTCTCCGTATCTTCCGTGATTGGATATGAAATGCTGTAGCATTTCAGGCTACAGCATTCCAGGCTACAGCATTAGGTGTTTTGAGCTTAAAAAGTAAATATTAAGCTTTATCCCCACAACCCTTTGACACCTCCGCACATGCCAATCTGCCCTTCTGTATACTTGGCAACCTAACATCTTCACCGACATAGCCAAGCGCAACTCTCGCAGGAACTTCATTGACCTTCTAATCATCCATCATGTTCGGTCTCTTCGGCGGCCAATCGTTTGAACCCGAGAAGGACATTCCCGACCTTTCCGGCAAGGTCATCATCGTGACAGGAGGTAGGTGCTCCTTTAGCAAAGAAGAAGGTCCAGATCCTTGAATTGACCTCTATTANGGCAATACTGGGCTGGGCAAAGAATCAGTTCTGCAGCTTGCAAAGCACAATCCCTCCCAAATCTACCTGGCCGCCCGCACAGAGTCAAAGGCCAGATCCGCAATCGACGAGATCAAGAGTCAAGTTTCTGATGTCAAAGTCGAGTTCTTGTCTCTGGACCTGACAGACTTTGAGTCCGTCAAGGCTGCTGCTGACTCGTTCATGCAAAAGGAGCAGAGATTGGATATCCTGCTCAACAATGCTGGTATTATGGCTGTACCATATAGCACCACCAAGCAAGGCTATGAGATCCAATTCGGAACCAATCACATGGGTCACGCTTTGTTCACGAAACTCCTTTTGCCCGTACTTCTCAAGACAGCAGAGGACCCCAAGGCCGATGTCAGAGTCGTAACGCTGTCGAGCGAAGGACATCAATTGGCACCTCGTGGTGACGGTATCATCTACGATCAAGTCGCCGCCGAAAGCTATGGTACCTGGGCTCGCTATGGCAGCGCTAAACTGGCCAACATCCTGCATTCTCGCGGTCTGACGTCTCACCATCCTTCCATCACGGCTGTCGCTGTGCACCCTGGTGTCATCAAGACGGATCTGTTTGCGTCGACTCAACGCGACAGTATGATTATCAGATATGGTATTGCTGCTGTGGGTGGACTGTTCATGCAGACTGTGCCTCAAGGAACGAGAAACCAGCTTTGGGCCTGCACGGGAAAGAAGGAAGATGTTAGACAAGGGTACTACTTCAAGCCTGTTGGCAACAAAGGGCCAGGCTCTGGATGGGCCCAGGACACGAAGAAGGTTGAGGAACTTTGGGAGTGGACGGAGAAGGAGCTGGCTAAGCATGGGTACTGATGTTAAGAGCTACGGAGTCGATAGATTGTGGTCCTGTGGTAATTAGGGTGGTGTGTTTTGTTTTTACTTGTCTTTATGTACGTCTAATTGTGTTCTATGCTCTACAAATAGATTTTCTGGGTATTTACAGGCTTTTGTTCAGCACTATAGCACAGAGCTCTGTGGCCCTCGACAAGCCCGTATCAGCTACTGTGCATTGCGACAGCAAAGCGCGACTACTGCCCTCGCTGGATTGGGAATTGATCAGGCAGCATGGTACTCAGATTCATGACAATATATTTTAGCTATCCGCTCAATGCTCATATCAAAGTCGCAGTGGTTTAGTGGTAAAATTCGTGCTTGCCATGCACGAGCCCCGTGTTCGATTCACGGCTGCGACAATGTTTTGGCTGGTCCGCGCGTGGGTGATGACTTGATCGTCATCCGGGCTTTTTGATCCAAGCAACCGTGATGGACAACTTTCACACCTTCCGATCGCTATCTTTTTGCATCTCTTAAACCCTGTTCACCCGGTCTTCCAATATCACGATACGTCTAATTTGATCCATTGACTTCTACACGGAATCGCATACACACACACCAGCAGCACAACCATGGCGCAAACCGTAGTGCTCGTAACGACAATGGGAGAAATCACAGTAGAGCTCTACACCGAACATGCACCNAAAGGTATCACCCTTCTCGCCATAACCTTATTCAAGACCTACAGAATACTCATCCTCGCAAAACAAAAACAGACCTGTCACAACTTCTCCACCCTAGCAAGCAGAGGCTACTACAACACCACCCCCTTCCATCGCATCATCCCCTCCTTCATGATCCAAGGCGGCGATCCCACCGGCACCGGCCGCGGCGGCACCTCCATCTACGGCGACAAGTTCGCCGACGAAATAAACCCTTCGTTGCGTCACTCCGGCGCTGGAATCTTGAGCATGGCAAACGCGGGCAAGGATACGAATGGCAGTCAATTCTTTATTACGCTGGCGCCGACGCCATGGTTGGATGGCAAACATACGATTTTCGGGAGGGTCAANGGGGGTATGAAGGTTGTGCAGAGGATGGGCTTGGTCAAGGTGGACAAGGAGGATAGACCGGTCGAGGCTGTCAAGATTTTGAGTGCGAGAGTTGAGGAGGTGGGTGCTTGAGCGACAAAGATACGAAAGAGCTTTGGGATTATAAACGAGCCATGTCTCGCGGAAAGAAGTGGATGAAGAGACAACTTCCACAGTACACCTCAGAAGGTGGCCTAGGAAGATGCATACGTGAGAAGCATCATACTCGTGTTCTACACTGCGACGGAGATACCCATTTCCGAATTGATAGCAGCGGTCCTCTGCGTCCAAACATGGAGGTCCTGCCCAGATAGCGCCATCAATGAAGATTCGAGCTAGGAATATGCGCTCAAAGGTAAAACAAGTGTTCATTAACATTAGAGCGTATTGCGCTGTTTCCATCTCTCTTCCCTTCTTTCCTACAGAATCTGGATCTTTCCTGCTTTTCTCTCTCTTCCTCTGCCTGATATGGTACAACTGTAAAGAAAGCTGAAGTGGAAAGTAAACGGAAACAAAAAAGACATAAAAACCACCAGCACCCTTTGCTCAAAAAAGAAAATGATCGCTCCCTGATACGCCATTTTGTGAAACAAATGAGAAACTCCGAATTGGATGCTGGGTCGTCGAAAATGCTTCCCATAAAACAAAAACTCCACTTCGATGAAAGGGTATCTGGTCCCTTGTCATGACCGGAATTCCAACAACCAAGTACAATGAAGAGAACGTTAAGAGAAAAGGAACTTCCCATATTTCAAAGGAACTTTTGCAAGAGTGAACAAAGTCCAAGAAGGTGGGTGAGTGTATCAGTGCTGAGACGCAAATTCGAACCCTCTTCAGGCCAAAATACCACAAAGCTCTTCCCGTTGGCTTTCGTCCTCAATCAGCAGACCGCGATCTCTGCCGACTTGCTCCAAGACTTCGATGACTTTGCGGAATGAACTGGCTGCTCCGCGCATCTGCGAACATCTCGCCAACGAAAGGCCAGCTTTCCTGCCATTCTTGAGCACAACAAACAGCTCAATTCTGAAGGTGACTGGCTTGATGCCCAAAGAGTTGACTTTATCGATGCTGGCGGTGATTGCGTTGTCTTGAGGGAAGTAGGTCAAGTCCTTGATACCGTGTCGTTGCCACTCGCGCAACATGCGTACCAACTCTGTTCTAGCTCGGGTACGTGGAACATTGAATGCCAGAGTGCGAACTTCGGGTCGCAGACGAAGGAATCGGGAGAACCAAGAGCGTGTTGCGTTATCGCCACCAGCTGAGGTAGGAGTGGTTGGAGGTAGAGGAGACAATGGTCCTGTTGAGAAAGGACTGAGCGGACCGGTGTTAATTGCGGCAGATGGAGGAGATACTGCGTATCAAGTTAGAAACCATCACTGAGCTCCTAGACATTGCAAACTTACATTTGTCTGAATCCTTTTTCTGCCAAACCATTTGCTGAAACCCTTGCTTTCACGGCGCATTGGGAACTCACTGCTTGAAGAAGACTTAGGCGCAGGTACTTGGGCGCTGGTCAGGTCCAGATGAGGCGGTCGGTTGTCTCGGTTGAGGACGCTAGGCTTGCCAGGTTGACCAGCAGTCTCGTTCCAAGGCATGGGTGAGCGTGGACCAAGCTGGCTGTCATCAACGACAGAGGGTTCCTTCCACTTGCGGAACCAAGAAGACTTCTTCTTGACTGCGCCTTCGTGGGACGTTTGCGTAGAGATTTGGCTCAAGGGTATGTCACTGTCGCTGCTCTTCTTGCGAACCATACGGGNGTCTGCAGTGGGTACAGTGAGGCGAGACTTGTCAATGACAGTGTGCTGAGAGACATCCGAGGCTGGCTCCTCGACAGAACGCCAATTGTATGGACTCTTGGGTGTGGCAGGGGATGAAGGCTGAACCATACGAACTGTTCTTTCTGGCACTGGGGCTGTGACAGATCTGTATCTATGAGCTGTGTTGGGTCGTCCTTGAGAGCCCTCAGGTCTGCCTTCTTCGCTTATGATTGGCAGAAGTGCTCTGTTATCTATTACATGGTGATCAGGAGCCGAAACGGTACGCTTATCGCCCGGCATGATTCTATCAAGATTGGCGAGGACTTGTTCAATCTTGGCAGAGCCATCGTTTCCTTCAGATGCACTTCGTGCTGCAAGTTTGTGTCGGGTTTCTTCGAGTGTGCGAGTGATGAAGGTGTTTGGAGTGTCAGTGGGAAGAGCGGGCAGAGGGCGAGGTGCGGCGTGTTCCTTGATTGAGCTACCAGAATCCCTCTTAGACACGGATGATGGAGGAGTCTCGTAGCCAGCCTTTTCGGTTGCCGATGCCGTTGTGAATACGCTTGAGCTGAAGGAACAACGATTGAAAGCCTCTTCGCAAGCCTGTTCGAGCTCGCTACTGGCCTTGCGAATATCTGTCTTAGCTGCGCCGGTTGAGTTCTTGCGAGGTCGCGTACGAGGAGCAGGTGTAACCGACTTTTCCTTTCTGGATCGAATTGCATTGTCTACACGACAAGAAGGGCTGTTTGCGTCAGGAGTAGGACTTCCGTGTATGAATTGAGAGAATCTGGCTTTGGCTTGGAGCTCTGGGGTGAAACGAGCGCTGGTGCTGACTGCGGCTTGCGAGCTCTTACGATGGTGAGAAAAGCTGACCTTTCTCTTATGTTTGTGGGAGCTGACTGTTCTCGGCATCACAGGTGGGCTGCTAGGCCAGACAGAACTCACGACCGAGTTGCGAGATGTTGAAGCTTTAGACAAGGAGCGTGTCATCGATTTCCTGTACTCTTGCTTTACCAGACTGGAACTGGAATTTGAGGGACCATTCTTTTTCAGCATCTCAACACGAAGTGCATTGGGATGGCGCAAGGTGTGCTGCATATAGGCCTTGCGGCTACCATTGCTCTCGCCTCTGCGATGCACAGTGACTTTTGTGTACGGCGTTCCATTGGGTGTAGTCTGGTAACGGGATGCTCGGTAGGGATCGTAGCTACCGTCGGATGGCGAATTCTGGTCAGGTTGTGGGGTGCGAAGATGCTCGTCGTTCATGATGGAGTATTGAGACTGTGAATGCTGCTTTTGGTTGGGCATAGNGGGCTGGTCCTTGAGCTCATTCGTGTTGTGTTGGTAATCGCTGGCAGAATAGCTGATGGCATCAGCACCACCAAGGTAATTCTCGAGATTCTCTTCGCGATGCTTTANAAGAGCGGCATAGAAGAGCTTCTCTTGGTTCGGTTCGTTGCTGACGAGCTTCTTGACGAGGACCGATTGAGGCACGCTGTGCCACAGGGTACGCATGTTACGAAGTATTTCCTTGTCAACCTCGTCTTCGCGTGTCACGGTCCAGTCTTCGAGAATAGGTGACGGACCAACCCAAGCCTCTTTGTTTGCAAGGGGTCCCGTGTATCCCCACTCCTCGTCGAATTTGTGAAGGAGAGGATGCTCCCAAATCTGTTCCATGGTGATACGACGACGAGGGTCTGGAACGAAGATCTTACGCAGCAGGTCTTGAGCATCGCGACTGAGTTCAGGTGGCATGTAGTAGTCGGCCTCAGCGATGGCTCTGTACATGACTCCGAGGTTTCGATCTTGGTCGTAGTTGAAAGGAGTCATTCCAGTAAGCATGACGTATAAAATAACACCGCAACTCCATACGTCTGCTCGTGCGCCATCATACGGTCTACTCTTGATGACTTCGGGTGCAGCGTAGTGAGGACTACCGCAGGCCGTTGTCAACTTCTTACCCTCTGGCTGTAAAGCGGCCATACCAAAGTCGACCAGCTTGACTTGGATATTCTCGCGGTCAAGGAGGATGTTCTCGGGCTTGAGGTCTCTGTGATGGATGTGCATGCGATGGCAGTAAAGCAGAGCGGCAACAATCTGGCGGAAGATGTAGACGCTTTCTCCCTCTCCGAGACCGCGACACTCTTCGATGTAGTGAAAGAGCTCTCCACCCTCGACGTATTCCATGATGAGGTAAAGTTCATTGTGGTTCTCCCAGACGTCATACAGGCGAACAATGTTGGGATGATCAAGTAGCTTCATGATGGCAATCTCACGCAGGAGACCTGGAGGAGNGGGTGGCATGGCCTTGCCGGCAGCAACAAGGTCTTGCAGTGACTTGTCGGGCATCTCTGCCAAGTTGGCTAAACTCTGAGCACGAACCGTTTCGGCCATCTTTCTCGAGATGATCTTTGCGGCACCAATTTGACCAGTGTCCTTGTGTCTAACCAAGCGTACAGTAGAGCAGCCACCTTGGCCGATTGTCTTTCCGAGTTGCCATCGGCCCACGAAGCTCTTGCGACCCGATCCGGAAGCGGTGGTACAGTTTGATATCTCTGAATAGCGTTTGCTAGCTCGTTGGGATTCGGGAGCAGCAGATGAGAGGTGCGCCTGGTGCGTTGATGAGGCCGCGGGACTGCTTGTGCGTGCGTCTAGAGTACCATTGGCAGCGAGTGACTGGTTGTGGGGNNGGAGTGAGGTGGGCGAAGACACTTCTGGTGCTTTCGAGGATCGTATGCTTCTTCGCGCAGTTGAGTCTATGTTGGCGCGAGACTCGCCGGGTCCAAGCACTTCTCGTCTCGATGATGGTCGCGTCTGGCGGCGATAGTTGTCGGCCATGATGGCGCTGTTGTGTTGGGTAGTCTTGATGTCGCGTCAAGTGCCTCGGTAAATGTGCGTCGATGGTATACTGTCTTGCAATCCAAACACTGGTGGGCGATGATACAGACAGCCCAATCAACCCAAGTCCTGCTCTGAAAGTCGAAAGAAAACGAGCGTGATTAATTATGCATTGGCTGGCGTATTAAGATGCAGGTCGGGTAAGGAGCGGAGTGTTGTGTGCTGGCAGCGTGATAAAGACAAATGAGGGATGTATCTATAGAGTCGATGAAGGATAGTCGGGCGCGTGCGAGTTTACGCGGGCGCAACAGGAAAGGAAGGAAGGAAGGCGGGCGTAGGTCGACAAGGAGGGACAAGGTACAAGGTGATGGAGAGGGAAGGAACCACCACGAGACGGCGAAATCGTCAATCGACACCAACGGTGGCCTTTGTCAGCGATTAACAAGTTGGCAGCAAGCACTGTGCCGAGACGAGGGAACGGAATGACAGAATCAGGAGCGCTGTTTGTTGTTGGCCGAGATGATGATTACTGTAAATGTTTTGATGCGCAGAGCTAGGAATGCAACGGTGCGCGACGACGTTGACCTCCTGCTCGCTGCAATTCGACAAACAGTTCCGACTTACACTGTGCAAAACATTGACCAGAACACCTCCTTCTTTACCAAGACATCACTGTCAGAGTCTTTGTGTGAATGTCTCTACTGTTCACGTTGTATGTACATCAACACTGCCGGCGACGTATTCTCGGTACTCAAGGCGTGCCATCGTCATCTTGCTCTCTCGACTTCATGTCAAGTTTCAACCGCCTGCCCCCTGACATGCAAAACCGTTGGCCGTACCCCTGATTTGGCTATTGAAAGCACCGAGACGTTTGGCACAAGGGAGAATTGATGCCATAGGGGATGACCTCCTGCTCTGACTGATATAGATCTGCCATTCAAGAAGACTCCCTGATGGCGGTGAGGATGTTGGTCGCAAGAGGAAGAGAAGATCTGGGGATTGGAAGAGAATCAAGCTGGGGAAATGCCCCGCCGAAGCACGTGCATGTCGTCAGCGCCGCCATGTGTAAATAGGTGTTCACGTACGACAACCAATGCACGCCTGATAGGCTTCACGAAAGGTGGTCAAGATGGATGCGAAGAACAGAAGTGTGTAGCTTTGTTGTAGGAAAAGGGGTAGAGGTTGCACTTTCTTTCGTCCGTAGCAACCCTAAAAGCCCACCACCAGAATCGAAATAGGTATCCAAGAACTTGAAGCAAAAAGTGATGGACTAAAGTCCGTAAAGTCGCAATACCCAGCATAATGCCAGCTCGTCAAACGCCCTGTGAAGATGTCGCCCCAAAGACAGTTCCGTGGCCCTCTGCGGCGCCCTCGCCATTGACAAGAAGAAAAAAAGAAGAAAGAGAAAAAACCACATGCATGCTTTCCGATCCGTAACAGCGTAAGTATATACCATAAGTAATACAATAACAAAAAGGGTATCACCGTGAGGTTATCGTTGTTGTTCATGTTTTGATGATGTCGAGGTCGTGTCGCTCGAGTGAATCTCATGCCGAGGCGGAGACGGTAGGACTCGAATTCTCGCTCTTCATAGCTGGAGATATCGAACCATCTTTTCTATCGCCATCGGCCGAATTGGTAGGCGCTTTGCCGCAACCTTTGACGAGGATGTGCCTCTGTTCGAGGATTAGCTAGATCTCGACGATACATATTTTGAGGAACGCGTACCTTTAGAGCATCTTTTCTGGAAAAGCTCTTGTCACAGTGTCCACAGGGGAATGGCTNNTGACTGCGAGATGGATGCGCTTGTGTCTCTTCAGATCGTGGTTGCGATTAAAGCTCTGAGGACACTGATCGCACTTGAAAGGCCTGTCGTTCTGGGGGTTTGGCTGTGCCTGAGGGTGATGGCCGTACATGTGCTGCATGTGTGCTGCGTGGCCGCTGTTGTATGCTGGCATCATTGAAGNGGGCATGCCACCGACCAAGGCAAGCTGGCTGTTGGGATTCCCGACGTTAGACAATACCGGGCCTGGGTATTGGTATGATGGGCGCTGGTGCTGGTATGGTTGCGCATTCTGTGGTTGAAGTGGCGGAATAGATCCGTGACCGTTTGCGGGAGACATGCGTGGGATCTGACCACCTGCACTCATCGGGCTCTGCTGAACAGGCGAAGGTCCAGAAGAGTAGGCATATGATGATTGGCCATTGTGGCTGTGCTGAGATCCATGGAAATAGGTGGGCGTAGNGGGAGGTCTTGCATAAGAATCGTGGTGGCTCACTGGCGAAGGCTGGGTCACGGGGGTGTGGCCTCCCATCATTGCTGAGCCAATGCTGGATGACTGAGATGGCAGAGCTGGCAAGTTGACGGGTGCCGACATGCTCATGGAGGTAGGGAAAGGGTTCTCAGGGAAGTTTGGAGGAGGCAGGCTCTCAGAAGAATGAGGCGAGTTGTTGCCCTTGACAATCGAGTTGAGAGATGGAGAAAAGAGGCCTCGCTGGTTGGGACTGTTGTGGGACTGGAATCCGTAAGGTGTGGTGCCGGTATGCGAAGGGGGCCACATGTAACCGGTAGGGGTGAAGGGCGGTACCGCCTGGTTGGCTTGCGAGCTGCCAGTCGGCATGTTAGATGAGTTAGGGCTGAGACCGTCGCTCGAGATGCCGCTTGGAGGGGTCAACAAGTTGCCGACGCTGGTCAAGCTCGAGGGGATGGAGGGAGTCGGCTGGGAGGTGGTAGCATATGAGTGGTACTTCTGGTGCAGCGACGTCAATTGAGGAGGAGGCAGCTCGAAGTTGGGAAGGTTCGAAGCATTGGGTCTACGAGATGAGAAACTCGTGGGAGCACCCATTGAATCCGATCCAGGAATCATATGTGACGTGAGAGCAAGACTGGCAGCCACGATGGCGGATGGCAGGCTTTATTCGGCAGGGTCAGAGGATGCGTTCGGCACTGATGCAGGCTGCGGCGGTTGAGGAAAGGAACAGCCGAGGAGATGAGATGGAGGCGTCCGATATGGCTTTGCGATGTGATTTGAGGCAAAAACGAGAGATGCTTCTGCCGTGGTGGTGATGATGGGATCCCAAAGACGCGGGTACTCGGATTACCTCGCTGCAGCACAATTCCAGAAACCCGGAAAGGGATCGAAGCCTGACGTTGCTGGCCGCTAGATGGAGCAACGATGGTCAAGAGAGGCACAGGGTGACGCGAGTTGCTGCGAGTCAAACCGAATGGATACTAGAAGGGTCTCAGCGGGTGTTGCGCAACAGAAGGCGCTACCCAAGGCCATGATCGGGGGAAGAGGCTTACATTGAGGGAGAGATCTGGGAGCCCGGATATGTGGTTGTGCAGACGGCAGGGTCACACGCACGAGTCGCACCGGTATTGGGTATTCGCAGACGATGGACAACAAACGTGGCTTTGGAGCTGGGCAGTCGCAAGCTAGAGAGAAAATGCACGTTTTGGGAGAGCTGCTTGGATGGTGGAGAGGGTGGCTTGCAGGGGCTTGTGGGTGGAATGAGAGCGAGCGCAGAGTCGAGCAAGGGGAGGCAGAAATCAGAGCAGAGCAGCGCGGACGAACAAAGAATGCGTCTGCTTCGAGAGAGTGCTTTGAAGTCGAGGGACGAGTCGCGTACGCGCAGGGCAAACAGACGAACGTCTTTGAAGACGTGCGAGGAGGGCGATCCTTTGTTAAGCTTAGGTGCCCTGGCGCTTTTAGAGAACGGATGGCGGACATCGAGGGCTGGACACCAGCGGAGAGGTGAACATGCACGGCAATCTAAACGACTAGTGCGCTGTCTGAGAGGCCGCTAGTGGTAGACGAGATCCATGCGCGAGCGCGAGGCGTCTGGATCGAGTCTAGGGCAGACAGAGTCAACGAGCCTGAGCACCAACTGGCGGAGGGCGAGCAAAAGAGCCTCCCACTTCCCGCCCACTCTTGCACTGCGCGCTGCACTAACCGCTCCGATGCACCTGACAGGTAGGCAATAATCCTTCCGCGCCCAGCGTCTTTTCTTCTTCCATCTTCGATCCTTCACGCTTCAGCTGCCGATGCGACTCCGCTCCAGGGAAGATGCGTCTGGCCGCAGACTGCACGAGGCCCTATTTTGCGTCGCATCATGCCCCCGTGGTTGCTGCCCATCTCACACCCTCATCAAACCATGCAGCACCCCATCCTGCTTCTTGTTCTCAGCTCTCTGCGCGAGAAACGGTATTTGGAAGCGGCCGCTAAGCGCGTTTCTCGCAAAAAAGTGAAAGCGAAAGCAACGACATGGTCTGTGAACTGAAAGGGTGACTCGCCCTAGGGACTAGACCGAGTAGAACCCTCGGGGCCGTTGCTGCGGGATGGGCTTGCAAGTTACGGTAGACACCACCATCGCTTGCGCGCCCAACTCCCTCCGACCCAAGACACGACCAACCAGACGCTCGTGTTTCATTAGGTCGGCCGCCAGTGTGATAAGCGCCGACCTGCAGATCCAATCCAAGCATGCGGGCGGCACAGAGCGAACAGGCCATGTCTCCCACCTTTTGGCCAAAGCAACGCATCCTTCTCCAAAATAAGCCTTGCCTGAACATCGCTACAAAGACTGGTAAAGAGAGCTACTGGTCAGACATCACGCTACAAGCATGAGTGCACACGAGGCTCTCACACTGAAAATGTGCTGTGCCTGCATGCAGATGAGTGTGTGGGAAATAGCCGATATTATTCTGGAAGTTGCAAATGACCATGTGCGCAGTGCGGGGAGGACCACTCGGTCAGCAAAGAATCATACTTCCGCCTTCTTTTCGTCTACAAGGGCAGCGTTCAATTCAACGGAGAGTTCTGACAGAGAAGCAACTAACAAGGGTAGACCTTATAAAACCAATCTCTCTTTGCGACACACAAGTTGTTGTCCGAAGTTGATGTGTTTTGTTCACGCTGCAAGGAAGAATTCGTAGTCGCTTTCGGTCTCTCCGCCCGGATCAGCACCAACGCCTGCCCCCATGTCGTACAAAAATCTTCTGATCTCTACGAACCGAACCCTCGGTCGTGTTTGATGTTTTCTCGCAAAATTCGACAAGCAGAGCTAAACACGATCTTGCACTCACGTGGCCGTCAACATAGTGCATCATGGTTGAATCGACTCTGAACCGGCCATCAGCAAGTCTTACCGGCCGTTCGTGCGACATTCAGGTGCTGGACGATTGGTCTACTGATACGAAGCTCTGCCTATAACGGATCAATAACGGTTCACGCAGTGATGATTGAATATCTGCAAGTATGAAACCAATGCTTTGCTAATCGGTGACAACGAGACAGCGACATCGTCTTCATCCCATGAAACCCGGCCGGTCGAGTTCATGGATGCAGTAATCACTTTTGCAAAGACGCGCATGCCTCGGAGAGCAACAAAGATACCCTGTTGTCAATCCTTATGCATGCAAGCTTCCTGAAGGCTGAAGCCACCACGAGGTGGGGGCTGGACGATCATCATGATCACAGTTTGATGCGACTCTTGACACAAGCGGCATGGCGTCTGGAGAATGCATCCTTCCCGAGGTCAACGCTAGAGGCGTGCACGGTGCGTGAACCCTTTCTGAATTCTGCCGCTCACACAAGTTCGGCGAAGCTCTCGTTTCTACGTTGCTCGCACGCGCAACTTTTGCCAACGGCGTCAAGACCGCGTCCTACTCACAGCTCACAGGACGTACCACGTATAGCGTGCTGTTTTCAAATTGCCAACTCCCCTTATCTGAGCTCGTGAGTCTCGTGTTGGGCAATGTTAGATGGACAGTTTGAGACAAAGAATCCGGCCAATAAAACCATCGGTTAAGCGAAACCTGACCTTGTTCACTTAGGCAGGTATCTAGTTACCGAGTCTAGGCTCGATTCAAATCTCTTTTCCTCCGATGTCCTCAAGGATTGTGGTTCACTAGGTTTGTCACGCATATAATTTGTTTCGCCAACGTCCCTCTTCAATTTCGGCATCCTGTTGCAGGCAAGTGGTAAACGAGTTCGCCTACAGGCCAATATCATAACACCATCTGTATGATCGCCCAATTCCGCCTGCTCGGTTGGGGCGCATCCTTTCACCTGAATCGTTTCTCCAAAGTCACGCCTCTGGGAATTCCCCAGAACGCCACCGGAGCTTTTTGCTTTCACACTGCACCTCGTTGGCTTTCGGCACAATGCCTACTTCGACTCGGCGACGCCGAAAGCATTCCACCCAACGCTTCAGGGCTAATTTAGAACGAACAGTGATAACCCGAAGCTTGTTCGTTGCATCTGCGTCGGCACGCCCCGATGACTCTGTTGACTTTTGCTGGTGCGCAATAGCATCAAGTCCATCCGCTTGGATCTTGCTGGCGTCAACTCTACTCGTCTTCGGTCCGCCATCTTCTCCATCCCCGTCTTCCACGCTGTGACTTCGATGAATACCCCATATTCATGGTTGCCACGCGCGATTCCAGGCACCTGTATCAAGGGCTTTAGATCGTAACGGTCTCCGTCTGTAGACCAGCAATATTTTCGTGAGAGGCAGCCGCTGGACGGAGGAAGTTGACAATCAGATGGTGCTATGCGTGTATCTACGTATATGCTTCAATATCGCGATCCAGTGCTAGAATATGTTTTATAGGGAGACCTGGCCATGTGATTTGATTGAGAGAGCACGGTATCGACCATTTTCTCCATTCGGCTAACAATGAGTAGGCCCGTACTCAGCCGTAGGGGTCAGTGGACCCCGTTACTGACTATCTAGCCGGGGTTTCCTTAGGCATGCAGATGCTGGGTATCAATTTGCGATATGTGCATGTTAGGGATCTTTGAATTCCGAACAGCAATTCTCTTCATCACACCAAGTGAAGGCCGACTCGAACAAACAGGTGAGCGGCAAGCACTTGGTTTCGCATCTGAGCTCGATGAGCAGCAAGCTGATTCTTTGTTCCCTGATCTCGCGCCATTCCCCGCATGTATCATGCATGTATGCCTGATCGTGCCACAGCTTGACCGAAGTTTATGCCTTGTCTTTGCAAGGAAATGTAGCCGAGCGTTTCTGAGCCATTGATGGCCACCATTGCCTACTCCACGCTACGATCCGTCTATGCACTTGCCCAAGAGTCAGCTTTCGCGACCATCGACGTCAATTCTCTATCACAAACAACTGTTGAGCAGTTGACTTTCGGTTGCTAGGTCCCCTTCCGGGACCTGGGGTTCGTGAGGTGTAGTCCAGCGAGGAGCGTGTCTCATCGATCCGGGTGTGGCCCTGTGGAAGCCGTAGGTCTAGATTCCGTGCGTCCAGACGAGTGGTCTGTTTATGACGATGCCTTCAATCTGTGGTCGCGATCTGTGAATCAGAAATAAAACGTAGATATCGAAGCATGTTTAGAACAATCTGCGTTGCAATAAGCCTTGAATAAGCGGATCTTTGAGATTCGACACTTCTCATATTCACATATCCTCGATGAACATCAGCGGGCAAAATACAACATACAACGTATCGCGCCGGTCATCGGAGACCAGTGAACGACGAGGTATGCGACGGACAACTAGGTGCAAAGGGAAAATTTGAGCATCCGACGCGGCTAGGCTTTGGGAATGCAGTAAGACCTCAAACTAGGTACCAAGAACCAGGGTCAAGCGATTGTCGAACATGGGAGAGGTTAGCCCTCCAGTTGCTGATTCGTTTCCGAGTCACCATGCTGCCCCTTGTCCTTCGGCACATTCTCATCAAGCCACCAACCTACTGCACAAGTACAACGACCAGCGTCGAAACGTCTTTCTTCCAACCTCCCCCGTCGTGCCACCCAAAGGATCCTTCTACCGGTGGTCTGGCCGTTTTTGTTTTTCCCAAACGACACTGCTGCTGCAGCCACTTTGGGCTTCTCAATCCGTGCTTTCCTCAAGCCCCTTGATAGAAGGCAGTTGTAGCCGCGTAAAGACGTGCTGCTCGCCAGCCATTTCCGGCAAAAAGCTTTCCACATCTGCCTATAGTTGTATACGTACGTATCGGAGAAGCGTACCTCGAACAGAAATTTGTTGAGGCTCTTATTCGAGCTGGACTCTCGGACACTCCATAGCTGATGGCCTGGTC
Organism: Aureobasidium vineae; assembly: GCA_903819635.1. NCBI lineage: Eukaryota > Fungi > Ascomycota > Dothideomycetes > Dothideales > Saccotheciaceae > Aureobasidium > Aureobasidium vineae. The sequence goes on from CAIJEN010000015.1 coordinate 67,587, forward strand.
TTTTCAAACCGTACATGAGCTCACCGTGTTCAGAGGAGTGATACGAGCGGTCGAGCTATCTCATGCACCATGGAAGCGAGGCAGGCAGTTTCAGGACATGGACGGTGATGTCTCGGGAGATGTCTTCATATACACAAATACTGAGACATTATTCAACCTTGCGGCTACCATCACACGAAATGCTAAGAGTTACAGCCTTACGAACTCTCGTCCAAAGGAGGAGAACAGGTTTACAGGTGACGGACCATGCTCGCTGAGCATACGATCGTGGGACTTGTTCTCATCATTCGAGCTTCTACAAGCTGCGCAGGTGATTCGACCAAGGTCTGCATCAATCTACCAGCATTTGAGAACATGGTTCGATCATTGATGGTTATCGACGGCAAATAGCGCTTGAAGATTGGAAGCATTGTGCTGACATAACGATCTTGCAATTGCTTTCCGGGAAATGTTGATTAACACAACCCGCTATATGGCCCGAACATGATACAACTCGAACATATGATCCTTGTTACAAGATATTTGCTTCCTTATGTGATGTTCCTAAGATTGGGGTCCGGTTCGTGATCGTACTGGCGCGGAGCAATCATTCTAGTTGCCGGGTTCAGAGACAGCAGCTTGACCACAGCGATCAGCTCGATGTTGTCAAGATTGGCAAAAACTTCTGTATGACATCCCATGCAATGAGTGGCATACCAAAGTCATGTTGCTGTACGTCTGGCCAGATTCTCTCGTGTCAATCTGTGGCCTAAACCTGATGAACACTCGGACTGGCTCAGTCTTTGCGCACACTGGACATCGATGAGAGCAGTCGCACGTATATGGTGGATCCACAGGCGGATCCTCCGAGCTGTTCGGCAATGGTAGGTGGCTTTGTGAGGGTTTTGAGTACTCCCAAGGTGAAGTGGCTCATGATGGTTTTCTACCATATACAACGCTTCTGTAAGAAATTCCGTCAATCCATGCCATAGAAAATGTATCCGGAGCAACTTACACGTCTTGATATGCATGGCAATTGGTGTCTTTCAGAGCATTTCTCATCTCGGCAAGGAAAACATGAGCACCTGAAGCGAAGCACAATTAGCATGATCCCATACCATCGAACAATACTAACACCACGACTCAGCATAAACGTGATGTTCGCCTCTGATGCTGATTCAATTCCGCTGCACAAACTCCAGAGGACAGAACCCGAGGCCAGCTTTCGTCATGTCGATTGCATCTTCAAGCCAACTTACGTGGTAATGGCCACTGCGTCGTTCGTCAGCTTCGGTTATTGAGATATGCCACGGATGTACCAACCTCCCCAGCGCCAGTCAATAACCTCAGGGTAAAACCCTGGATATGTTCTACCAAGCGGATTTGATTAAATTCTCCGAGTTGTTTGAGTGTCGGGTCATTGGACCAGCCATTCATCGGCCACTTGAAGCGTTTTTCGACGACATCGACAAACCCAGCTCTTTCCAGCAGAGCTTTACTCTCTTTCCAAGTGTCGAAGGTCTTGCCCCATTTTACGGAAAGGTCGTTGATGGTCTGGCCCCAGGTGTTGTAGAAGTGATCAGGGGCTAACGAATCATCATCACTAANCCTACAAGACATCTCGTCAGCTGAACAACATTCCAAACGATGCAAAGGCAGTCATCATACTGGCCAGGTCGAGTGTTCCATAATCTCGATGTAACCGCCAGGCGCAATGCATCGGTAGGCTTCGCTGCAGAATAGATTCCAGTCTTTGATGGAGCCAAACATTTCGCGGACATGGACGTAGTCAAGCTGATTGTCTTCCCACGTCCAGTCCAGTGAAACGTCGTCAATCTCGAATACACAGTTACAGGGCACAAGATCCGGTTGTATGGGCGACAGGTCGGTTCCAGTAACTTGGGCTTCGGGAAACTTATCGGCCATCTGGATTGCCCAGGTGCCCGTGCCAGTCCCGACATCCAGGATCTCTCGCGGAGCTTCAATAGGCGCCAGATGCAGCTTCCCATCAAGGGTTAGGGTGTACATGGTATGCGACAGGCTTTCGCCCTCGCAGGATTGTTCATCGTTGGGACCCTGAATACGTTAATCCTTAGGACGGTTGGTCCAGAACAAGGGCTGACTTGCCCAATAGCTGCCTTCTCGATAAGCATGATATCTTCGGCCATTCTCCATACGATAGTCTGTGACATAGGTTGCCAATGTGTCGGATGTTGTAGACGCCGCCGTCCCTGGCGACGTCTCTGAAGTCATTCCTTGCTAATACTGTAATTGGCAACTGCAGAATGGCCTACAGTGGCAAGGGGAGGGGGACAGATCTTTTCATAGAAGTTGACGCAAGAGGGCAAAACAGTTTGCCCTCTTTGTTTAAGTGACCATCCAACTCATAGATGGCAGTTGTTGGCCAATTCTTATTAGCTGCATGTATCTGGAGCGCCTACGTGCCGGGCAAACGCGCGAATGCGGGAACTAAAATGCGCTCAAAGCTTCTTCATCCCAAGCAACCCTCTTTTGTGTCGCTTAAAATGGTTCGCTTGTTTGACTACGAGGCACGAATAAGATGATGTCTTCGGACAATTGTCCATTAATCAACTCCCTTGGCTGAAAACTGAAGGATAGCGCGGTATGCGCGTACCCATGATCGAAATGCGAGCTTTTGAGAGGGCAACGCTGGCGTTTGGGACTTTTGCCTGTCAAAATGCTTCCGAATTCCGACGAGCCACTCGACGCCATGGCTTGGAAGCATCCAGGCTGTCGGTTCGAGTGCCAGTGTTCCGGTTCCCGGATGTTTGCCCTTAGGAGTTGGAGCTCGGTTTGCTGCAAGTCGATCCGCATGCCCAAAACTGCAGCTCCTGGAGTCATGGCCTGGCCGCTCCTTCCAACTTCCTCAACTGCCAACAGAAGGATTCTTTCCTCACGATCGACCCTCTTTGATTCCTGGCATCAAGACTCGACAAACGTCTGGTAGACCGTTGTCTGTTGGATGATGAGCAATTCGTCCACCTGTTTCGTGTTGCACAACGTCCGCTTCAAGGAGCTGTTGCATAGTTCCCCGAAATCGTGAAACATTGGTCCTGCCCTCCTTAACGGTCTGCTGTCGACAGCCTCGGCCGACTTATCATCGATTTCGAAACAACATACCTTCTTACAGTCAAGCCGATTGTCGATCTCATGTATACAATCTCAAGCGCACCTATATGTGCATCATGTCATCAACACTCACTCATGAAAGGCTTTATCTCTGAACTTGGACATGGGGCACGTAAATCTGATCAGAGGCCAATGTGCCCACGTACTGATCACAGAGACTCGTCGTGCCTCTCGAGGCATGTGTCATAGCAAGACTAGGCCATAAGTCTGGCTGCATTGTCACCGAGGCACATCACAACGAGAGTTTTGAAACAAAAAGCATAAAACATATACGATATACCCTTGCATATACGCAACTCTTAGTAACTCTCCACACAGAACGCTAGATGCGGTATCACCGCCTTGTCCTGTTGACTTTATTCGATCACCTGAGATCACGCCAAAAGTCTTACTGTACATGCATCCAAATGTCCTGGAGCCGTATCCAATTCCCGGCACATGGACGTGGGGTCAATGCTCTGGAGATGTGAAATTCCGACAGGTCGGTCCTGCTGTTGTACTGTCGGCGCCGCATTGCTTGGTCGGTCTAGTCATGATCTGTAATCATGAGATACGCGGATCAAATTCGCCATAGTCTTCTGCTCTCGTTGGAAACCCGGGGGCAAAGGTGTGCGTATTCGCTGTGTCAGCACTCGATCTCTGTTCCAGTCCAAGCGATGTGTACCTTAGCCCGCTTCATAACACATCGGTCGTACAAAACTGACCTTCTGCAGATCTGTCCAAGCCTGTCACTCTCTCGCAAATGTTGTGACTTCCTCGACTGGTGTCTCTACTCGAGTACTGAGAGTATCTGGCAAGCGATTCTGTGATGCTCACCAGCAGTTGATGCTAGCTTCAGTCCTCTTCACCATCAGATTGAGTGGTCTTGTTGGAAGACACCCATCCTGTCTCCCTGAGATACCTCCTCATGGTATCGTCATCACGGTCTTTGATCTCGACAATATTGAATTCGTCGATATCTTCATCCTCTTTCAATTCCAGATCTGTGATACTCTCGCCATCACAGAAATAGAATACCTTCTTCGGTCTGTTTGGTATGTCTTGTTGCTTGGGCCCGCAGGCCGGCTTGACCATTTTCAACTCGCGATACCTTTCGAACGCCTTGAAGATCAGTTGGTAGCAGTTGTGGTGACCTGGCTCTTTACCAAGCTGGTATATGCTTGGATCCGTGCTAATGTCGTCTTTGGTGACTCTGAATCGTTTTCCGTCGCCCAGACGGCCTTCGTAGGTGTCTTTGCTGACGGCTTTGACGAAGGTGATACTGCGGACTACACCAGTGCCTTCCGAATAGCTCTGAGCTACCCTTGTGATCTGACGAGTGCGGATGGTGGATCCGCCACGGCGAGCGAAGTGTTGACACATGGTGGTTGATGTGCTTGTTGTGGTGAGAGAATGTAAGTTCAACAAGAATATCAGTGGTGGTAATTGTCGATGGTGATGTGGCCAGTATAATCAACCTCGGGGTACTTAGCCTTGAGATGGACTACGTTTCGATGGCAATTTTGTGGATGCTCTTAAGCAAGAAGTTTGACTGTGGCAGAATCTTGTTGTCTTGATGGGTGTCTTGACGGCAATATTGGGAAGTTTTGATACTTTGCTTCGAAGAACTTGAGATGTTGTGTTTGAGAAACAAAGAAGAGCTGCTTCCTGGGGAGCTGCTTATGATGGTTTCAATCTGTGAATCAGTGCAGAAGGGCCTGACTATCTCACTCTAACTTGCTCATGGATGACTCCGGTCGAATCGAGAAAAAAATGCATCCTACTGCCGTCGTTTAGAAGTTCTATTGAAATACCACCAATGGTAATAGGCAATTGCTGAGTGATGTAACCCACATGAAATGAAAGGGAACTAACTATTGGTCATGTTGTGCCACCGTTGATGGCTATCGAATTTGGTCAGGGTCATACCATCAAATTCCGTCTCTGAGGAAATCTGCACCGCGGTATTGGACATCACATTGCATCTATGCGAAAACAAATTCGGGTTCATGATGGTTGTGTGTTTGTTTTCATATAATGTGCAAGACGGCATTGGTTCTTCAGGCATGGAAGTGCAAAGATCTGCCAGCATCAAGCTCCATCGACTTCAGAGCTCGACTGACGTGTCTGTTTAGAAACTTCCTTCCGTGTTACCCTCACCCATACTCTTACTACTACTGCTACCACTTTGGATACTGCCCAGAATACCGTCGAGGTAACTTGCACCGCTCCATTTCTGATGTGTGAGTACATCGCAACCAAGTTCACGCTCACGACGCTGGACCAGATTCACATATGCCAGCATGCCATCGGTCTTGAAGCCCTTGGCGAGCTCGTTGGTGATCGTGGCGGTACTGTGCAGACCAGCCAGAGAGATGAGCTGAAGAACAAATCTGCAGGTGTGTCAGTCAATTTGGCCATTGCAATGATGAATGTTTCACTCACCNNCTTCTTTGCCCAGATCCCAGATGAAATTCTTCAGCTGGTCCTCGGTGAAACCGTGTCCCATCCAGTTGAAGCTAGGGCTGAGGTTGTAAACGAGCTTCTTTTCAGGATGCACCTCTCTGATCTCCTTGGCAAAGCCTGCTGCCTTTTTCACACTTGGGTCTGCAGTCTCCAACCACAACAGATCAGCGAATGGAGCAAATTCAATGGCACGCTTCGTTGCTGCGGGAAGTCCGGCGCGGTAGTGGTAGAAGCCCTCTTTCGTACGCGGAACGTCCCAACTGAACTGGACAGGAGAGCCCGCGATGGATGCAGCAAGCTGGCGCCGGCTATTCAGAGGTCGGTTACGGTTTGCAGATATTTCGCTCTCGTATTTTGCGACCTTGTCCGAGTCGGATGTTCGAGCCTTGATGTGGGCAATAGCAGCNNTGAAATGTAAAGGTCAGCACATGCATGTCAAGCAGATGTATAGCGGCTCACCCTCATCGAAAGTAACCAATTTATGCTCCTTGACCCATTTGGCCTCGTAGGCGTCAATCTCTGCACCGCTTGCACCCTTCATCTCCATCACTTGAAGAGTCTCTGCCAGAGGCTCGATATCCTCTGTCACACCGAGAATGTATTCGTGGTCGCGGGCGTCGATGGCGCTGCTCAATAGTTTGCCGCTCTCTGAATCTGTGCGTGCAATGACCAGGTTTTCACAACCCATCATATCCCACTGGAAGCGTGTGGCAACAAGGCGATTGATGTGTTCGCCGACGGGGACCAAAACCTTGCCTGCCAAGTGACCGCATTTCTTGCCTCCGTGCAATTGATCCTCGAAGTGGACAGCCGCAGCACCATTCTCGGCAAAGAGTTTGGCTAGCTTCAAGACTGCCGAAAGACCACCATGTCCAGTATCACCATCCGCGACAATCGGTCGAAGGTAGTCAGTGTATGGCGTCGTCTTCCTCTCTTCGGCAGACATCTTCCTTCTTGCATCGTAGTGCTTCCTGTCATGTAGTTGCTGTGCTTTGAAGAGACGTTGTACTTGATTAGGGACTGTGTTGTAAGGATAGTCACCAAAATCGGGCGACACCTCATTTGTGCTGGTCAAAACGGAAGAGCAAGCCCATCCAGAGACGTACAAGATTTCCTGATGGGGTGCCTGCTGTGTCATTTGCACAGGATCGATGGCTCCCATTGTGTGCACAGGTTCTCCTTTAGCAGCTCGTTCCTCCAGAAGGTTGAAGAGTTTCCGAGCCATCAATGAGGAAGGATAGATTTGCTGTAAAGTTCCTCTCTTACTGACGACATCTTCTGCAGAATATGGCCTCTTGATGCCTTTATATCTGGCCGAGGCCCACCAGTCTTGGACCTGTTTAACTTGGTCATTGAAGACAGCATCTTCAGAAGCTCCAACCTTTTCTTCTGTTGACAATAGTTGGAAGGACGATGTTGGTTCTGCTGAAGGTAAAGGTGGATCAACAGATTTCAAAGAGGTAGACATGCGGACCAAGCTTGACGAGATGTAGCGAGGAGCAGGGCGAGCTGTGAGATGGAGCTTCGACAGTGGGCGCCGTTGCAGGCACTGTATGGTTGCTCGACGCATGCTGAGAATGGTATAGCGAGACTCAAGGACTCGACGAGAGGCTCAGTGCAAATTGCAGATTCACCAGGCATATGTCTCCTTGTTGCCGTCGGCGTGCGGGTATTGCGGCGAGGTCCATCGCTCCGGGCGTCATAACCGAAACAGCCGACCGAGGTTCGCTCACCCCACGATTGCAGCGTACCTTCCCGCAGCGCCCTACCTTTTGGAGGCGCTTCTATTATGAGTAAGCTCCTTCCTCGAGTAGCCTCCTGCCATTGTCTGAACGGTACCTGAATCTTTGTATTCTAGAAAGACACATTATGGCTTCAAACTCTCGCACTGCCCTGAGGGCTTTAAGAAATGTCAAGGTCAGTAACAACACCATGCCTCTAGCAGATCTGACGTGCTAACAACATGGTAACTAGGCTACCCAATACCGTCCTGCTCAAGCTCGTTCGTCTTCCTAAGGATCTGTGCCTTGGTCAACGTACCTAACAGTTGCNACAGAACAAGGCTTCGCAACAATCGCAGAACCTAGTCTCAAAGACACGCTCGCAAGAGTCATCCCTGCCAAACGCGATCTCCTCAAGCAAGTCAAGAGCCATGCGTCCAAGAGTATTGGTGGTGTCAAGGTTGAGAACAGCTTGGGAGGCATGAGGTAGACCTATCCACACCAGGCTATACCGTTCTGTTAAGCTAAGCGTNNGACCAGAGGTCTCACTGCCATGATCTGGGAAGGATCCGTCCTCGATGCAAACGAAGGAATCCGCTTCCATGGCCGCACCATCAAAGATTGCCAGGAGCAGCTCCCCAAGGGCAAGACCGGATCGGAAATGTTGCCCGAGGCAATGTTCTGGCTGCTACTCACAGGTGAAGTGCCAACCACAAATCAGGTGCGCCAGTTCTCCCGGGAGCTGGCCGAGAAGGCCGCCTTGCCAGACTATGTCGAGACAATGCTGGACAACTTCCCTCCGGACATGCACCCCATGACCCAGTTTGCCTGCGCAGTGTCCGCCCTTAACAAGACTAGTGTCTTTGCCAAGGCGTATGAGAAGGGACTGAACAAGGCCGATTACTGGGAGCCGACCTTTGAAGACTCGATCTCTCTGATCGCAAAACTGCCTACCATCGCAGCCAAGATCTACCAAAACTCTTACCACGGCGGCGGTGCTCTACCCGCTCAAGCGGACCCCGAGCAGGATTGGTGTTACAACTATGCTGCAATGCTGGGTAAAGGCGGCAAGGAGAACGAAGGCTTCCAGGATCTGCTCAGACTCTACTGTGCATTGCACGGTGACCACGAAGGAGGCAACGTCTCGGCCCACTCGACTCACCTGGTTGGCTCTGCTCTCTCGGATGCCTTCTTGTCATACTCGGCTGGGTTGCAAGGCCTTGCAGGTCCCTTGCACGGTCTCGCAGCGCAGGAGGTGCTTCGCTGGATCTTGCAAATGCGAGACCACATCGGCAACGACTTTAGCGAAAAAGACGTCAAGGATTACTTGTGGAGCACACTCAAGAGTGGAAGAGTGATTCCTGGCTTCGGACATGCGGTGCTGCGCAAGCCCGACCCTAGATTCGATGCTCTGCTCGCGTTCGGTGACGCGCACGAAGACATCAAGAACAACAGCCTGTTCCAGCTGGTCAAGACAAATTCGCAGATCGCCCCTGGCGTGCTGACTGAGCACGGAAAGGTATGTTGTATCCATCTCTTTTGGAGGAGTTCAACGCTGACAGCATGGCAGACAAAGAACCCATACCCCAATGTCGACTCTGGGTCAGGAGTACTCTTCCACCACTACGGCTTCCAGGAGACACTGTACTACACAGCCATCTTCGGAGTCAGTAGAGGCCTTGGACCGCTTGCACAGCTCATCTGGGACCGCGCACTGGGTCTTCCGATCGAGAGGCCGAAGAGTATCGACCTGAAGGGGCTGCTAAAGGCAGCAGAGGCATGATTGGCGCAAGGGATAAACGGGGCATGATTAGACGTTATGGAACGAACGGCGCTGTAGATTTGATGTCGAGCATGTACTGGTGCGTGTTTCACACAAGGTCGATAGCGATGCGATATGAAGTAAAGATTTCAAGGATGCAATGGCAGTCACAAGTCCGGGTTATTTCCTCTGCCCGGTCTAACCGAGAGAGCTGGCAACAAATCGAGGAAGCTGCCAAGGATGATCGGGGTATGACGGGAGTGATGTTGTCGGGTTTCAAATTGTTGGAGGAAAAAGACTGGAGAAGGTGTGCTGAGCGTCGTGTTGCAAACTGTTGATAGAAAGGATCGTCGAACGCCAAGCAGAGATGAGAAGTTGATCAGCCAAATCTTGACTTCACGATGTCCAAGCCACAAGGGGTTGTGCTGGAAGAGGCCGATTGGCGGAAACACGCGACAGCTAAGATCCGTGGCTAGCGCAGGTTGTTTTCACATGTCAAGGTGCTGGGCGCTGGAATTCCGCCGTGCAGCTGCGGAGGAAAGAGCGCAAGTCGTGGTATTTGGGCGTCCTTCGGTCAATATTTCAGCCTCCAGAAGGATGCGGGCGCTCAACGCATGCAGGATTGCCCGTGGAGAATGTAGACACAAGCGACCGTGGTAGGGCCGCTCCATCCACGATTGTGGACTCAATCCTCCATCAGCGTGGAGAATACCCACAAGCTTGGACATCCGTTGCATCATAGCCGCTCCCTCATCAAGGCCGCAATCCTTGAGTGCTCGACTGAAACCTTTTCTCGCCGCGCTCCCTCTGCTCCCCCTCTTTCTCCTTCATTCACAACCAACAGAGGATGGCGAGTCGATCGAATCGTTTCTTCCGCGCTCTGGGATACGCCTCGGCCGCCGGTGCGGTCGGTGCAGGCGGTCTCTACACCATCTACAGACCCCGCGAGATCCCCGGTTCAGAGGCCGCAGCTGTCCCGCCGCCAACCTACGGCGAGGGTGGTGTCTTCAACCCTCCCAGCTTCCCCGAGATCAAGTCCCGCGCTGCCCAAATCGCCGACCTCAAGGCTTCAGCTGGTGCCGTGACGGGTGCCCTGAAGGATGCCGGAAACAAGGTCGCCAAGGCTGTCACCGGCTCGTCTGGTGATGTCCAGGCTGACAACCAAGGCAGCAAGGGTGAGGAGTACGACCTCTTGGTCATTGGCGCCGGTGCCACTGGTACCGGTATCGCTCTCGACGCTGCCACTCGTGGCTTGAAGGTCGCCATGGTCGAGAGAGACGATTTCGCCTCGGGTACTAGCTCCAAGAGTACCAAGCTCGTCCACGGTGGTGTTAGATATCTCGAAAAGGCTGTCTGGGAACTCGATTACAACCAGTGCGTCTACTCTGATTCAATTCTGCAATTGCTTCCAATGCTGATAATTTTGTAAAGATACAAGCTCGTCAAGGAGGCTCTCCGCGAGCGTCGTTTCTTCCTGGACACCGCACCTCATCTCTCGTCATGGCTCCCTATTATGATTCCTATCAACAAGTGGTGGCAAGCTCCCTATTTCTGGGCAGGCACCAAGTTCTACGATTTCCTCGCCGGCTCTGAAAATATCGAAACCTCTTACTTTATGACCAAGTCCAAGGCTCTCAACGCATTCCCCATGCTCAAGAAGGAGAACTTGGTTGGTGCTTTGGTTTACTACGGTGAGTTTTTCCTGGTGTGCCAATTCCTGAGTAGCCGCGTGTACTGACAGTAGCANGATGGTGCCCACAACGACTCCCGCATGAACGTCTCTCTCGGAATGACTGCTGCTCTCTACGGCGCAACTGTTGTCAACCACATCGAAGTCACCTCTCTCACCAAGGACGAAAACGGCAGACTCAATGGCGCTCGCGTCAAGGATCTGGTCGCCGAGGCCAACGGCGGCTCTGACGAGTTCAGCATTCGCGCAAAGGGTGTCATCAACGCCACTGGTCCCTTCACCGACTCAATCCGTAAGATGGACGACCAGAAGGTCGCCGAGATTGTCGCTCCCTCATCTGGTGTTCACGTTATTCTTCCCGGTTACTACGCTCCCGCCAACATGGGCATGATTGACCCCCACACTTCTGACGGCCGTGTCATCTTCTTCCTCCCCTGGCAGGGCAACACCATTGCTGGCACCACCGACACTCCTTGTGACATCAACCAGAACCCCATCGCCGGCGAGGAGGAGATCAACTGGATCCTCTCCGAAGTCAAGAACTATCTCAAACCCGAAATCACTGTCCGCCGTGGCGACGTCCTTGCCGCCTGGTCTGGTATTCGTCCTCTTGTCCGCGACCCCAACAAGTCCAAGTCTGAAGGTCTCGTCCGCAACCACCTCGTCACCACCAGCGACAGCGGTTTGATCACCTGCTCTGGTGGTAAGTGGACCACCTACCGCCAGATGGCCGAGGAGACTGTCGACGAAGCCATCAAGGAGTTTAAGCTTAGCACCGGTCCTCTTTCCAACCCTCCCCGTGTCTCGGGCTCCGAGGGATTCAACGACGCCGCCACTCTTAACGGTAGCTGTCAGACTCACCAGGTCAGACTTGTTGGTGCCCACGGCTGGAGCAAGACTCTGTTCATCAACCTCATCCAACACTACGGAATCGAGACCGAGGTCGCCAAGCACTTGGCCGAGTCGTACGGTGATCGTGCATGGCAAGTCGCTGCCCTCTGCGAGCCTACCGAACAGCGTTTCCCTGTCCGTGGCAACCGTATTTCCGAGCTCTACCCCTTCGTTGACGGCGAGGTTCGCTACGCCATGCGCCATGAGTACGCCGAGACCGCTGTCGATGTCATTGCCCGCCGTACTCGTCTCGCTTTCTTGAACGCACAGGCTGCCCTCGAGGCTCTGCCCAAGGTTATCGACATGATGACCGATGAGTACAAGTGGAGCAAGTCAAGACAGGACAAGGAGTGGAAGGATGCCGTCAGCTACCTCGGCAGCATGGGTTTGCCCAAGGGCAAGCTCTCGCTGACCCGCAAAGATGTCGAGTCTGGCAAGGTCGGCAAGTACGCTGATGAGGAGTACAACCTCTACGCTCGTCACGGTAAGCACATTATCACTCAATGCTCTGAAGCGACCTCAACTAACACACTTCCTACAGACAAGCCCCAAGAGCCCCTAGAGACCGACTCGAAGTTCGCCCACGGTCAGAACCCCACCATCCAGGCCGACTCGCCCGTCAACAAATAAAGAGATGTTACGATTAGGACACGACGCCCACAACAGCATAGTGGGATGAATAAGACGACGACGAAGAGTTGTACATAATGCGAGGCATGAGACTGGGGGGTTGGAAAAAAGCATCAAGGCGCTTCGAGAGCAGGAATCTTGGTTTCGCGCCTGTCGCCCCTATCCCGACCTTTTTATTGCTTTTTTTGGTTCATTTTTTCTCATTAGGATACCTTGCACACTTTGAATTTTTTCTTATCACCTTTTTTATCGTTCGACATCTTTCAGCGGACAAACGACCGTTGCCAGAAGTGATTGTGCATTTCCATAGTCTCGACAGCTTCGTTCATCTTTCTTGAGATTCGGAAGCAGGGTCTCGGGGAGATGAAAGAGTAGGCATGACCGCCCGCCAAAGCCAGGTCAACAAACATTCTCCTAAAGCTCCTTCTTTCATGTCCTGTTGCTGACTTAAGTCACAGTTGGATTTCTTTAGCGCTTGCTTCCCGCGTATTGGGCTTAACCACTCCTTGCTCTCCTCCTACAACTATTAGACTGACACGAGTTACTATAAAAATATACGATCCTTTTTAGCCAGAGTCGTCGTCCACAGAGAGCTATGATTTTGTACGCTCTCCTTGGACATGTCTCTGGCTGGAAGATCATTGTGTATTTTTACAGATATATGTGCGATTGACTGGTCTCAAGGAGATCTGGCAATTATGTTGATTAGTCAGAATATGTCACTGTCCGATATTCATGCTAGGTTTGCAAACTGGACATCTATCCAGAGAGAGTGTCAGTAGAAATGACGGTTCTCTGTAGATGCTGCTTTGTTTTGTCAGAGTATTATGCATACTCATCTTTCAGACATTACCATACATTGCTACAAGAGAGCAGCTAGGAGGAACGGGTTTATCCACGGCGTGAACTGTTGAATCCGCGCGACAACTTGGCCAAAACGCTGAAGTAATGTTGTGTCCATGGACTAACCCTCTCAGTATCGCGCTTGTGCGTATTTAGAATCCTCACAGCAGTCTTCAGAGGCGGGGCGAGCTGAATGCCACAAGCTCGTACTTGTTTGGCGTAACGGCAAGTGCATCTTCCACCAAGAATGCCATGTCCAATTCGTCGACTTTGTGTTTGGCATTTCTCAAGATCTTTGTGATCCGTGGTGTTTGGCTGCGAATGGACTGTTTTCCAAAGCTACTGCCCGGTCGATTGTATGAAGCAGTGAAGGATGCTGGATGGCCTTGAAGCATGAGGATATTCGGCGGTGCTGTGTCTTGACCCTAGGCAATATTGAGTTCTCGAACGTCTTGAAGGCCATCTTCTTTGCCTTGGCCATCGAGTGACTAGGGTACATCGGAACATCAGCTCGCTGCTCGCAGACATCGAGCCATGACGACGAAAAAGTGTGCTCGCATGTGCCGAGAGATGTCCATGTATGCAAGGTCAGCTCAAGGCCTTCTGCTGGCATATCAAAGCCTTCGCCCCCAGCTTCGTCAGTATAGAATCCATCACCGTGGTATGCTGCTTCCAAGCAAAAGCACGTATTGCAGCCTTTGCACCAGCTCAGATTAGTCTTCTCCCAGCCCTTTCCTTGATCGAACATGCGAACATGAGAAGACATGAGCAGCGCTGAGATCTTCCAATATATTTTGTCCGCGAGCCGATCATGTTTGCACACTTTGAATGCGTCTGTAGCATCTTGTATGGGCCCTATGGCCTTGAATCTATACTCAATCTGTCTCTCAGTGGAAAAGAGGCGTTGGGTGGTATGTATCAAGAGGTTGCCCTTCACAATCTCTGGCTTCAGCTCGAATTTGCACAAGAACGGATTGTTCTGCGCATTTCTGATGACTTTCCAATCCGTGCTTATGGATATGCTGGATAGAGGTGCACCGTGTGACCCTCTCCACCGATGTCGATTCATGACCATCTGTACATCCTCGAACTGCAAGTCTACACCGAACTTTGGCCACAATAGATGCATTCCCTTTTACGGTGCCCTAGGACAGGAAAGCCACTCTTTTTCTGGCCTCGAAGTTTTGGGCAGCGGTTTCGAATGGAACGTTTGGCGATAATCGCAGAGTAGATGTGTGGGTATATCTTTCCGTAGCATTCTGACAAAATCGAAGTAGTCATGATTGCGGTTGTTGATGCCTGGATAACNAAGGATAGTCTGTATGGGGGTATTGGCTGGGGAAGCAAGCGGGTCCAGTCCTTTGGTCCAGACGTTCCGAATTGGTTGACTGTAGTAGAGAGACTTACAGGTCATGGACAAACAAGCGACGCAGGACGCTGGAAGGTGATCAGTTATGGCGAGGATCACGTCTAGAGGTAGACTGCTGAAGTTGGTGTGCTTCCGTAGCGAGTATTCTTTCTCGTTGGTAGTCGACAGCATTCTGCGTTCCATGGTTGAGCTTTTTGCCAGGATGAATTTTCAACGGACGGTGGGTACATGATAAATGTAAGAGTGGTCAGCAAGATGAAATGGTGGCGAAGAGAATGACTTTTTGATGTTCTAGTCATGAGCAAAGGGAATGTGGCTGTGGTCAAGATCGTTTGAGCAAGTTTCCAAATTCGACCTTTATGCATGTTTACCCTTCCAAGACAAAGATTCAGACACCATAGAATCGTTAGTATTGGAAAGTGGAGTAACCCATCTCAACTTCTACTGTTCAAGCAACCGTTTACAAAGAACTCCAAGCACTCAAACAGAACGGTACCGTAGCCATCAAAATCCCTCCCTTCGCCAACGTCAGCATCCCCATCCTCTGAGCTTGCCCCTTGACGCTACCATCGGGTTTGTGAACCCTTTCCCACACACCCCCAGGTATCGGCCCAAGACTCTGTGCCAGCACGCCCGCCGCACCACACGAAGCCCAGTACTTCCACCTCCAAGCTGAAACGTCTTCTTCTTCCAACCTCTTCTGGCGAAGCTGTGTAGTCCGAAAATCTTTGTACGCGAGATAAAAGAATGCGCACGCCGTAGTACCTCGAAGATAGGAGCGCGAGATACTTTCAACCAGGAGCGGTGTTTTGGGCAGTGAGACGTCGACGCGAGGAGGAAGTGCATTTGCGAGTACAGACTTTCCACCGCCTAGCATTTGTCCGCCGGCTTTGGTATCCAAAGTCGCAAACGATATTGTAGAGATGAGGGTCGTCAAGGCTATAATTTTGTCTTGTTGAGTTGTCAGACCAAATTCGTCATTGTTGCTTGGTCTTATAGTTTCAGGACTCGACATTTGATGTGTTCTGTAGTGTGATCGGGTACTTGGATCGTGGGTGTGGATATTAGAGTGTCAATACTTGTTTGGTTATGATAGTGCTTCAAACTACGCGAACCACTGATGAGTAACGAGAAGATAGGGAATGTGGCAAGCACGAAGCAGAGGAAGGCGGCAGTCACGACGTGAGGTTGGAGAATAGTGCACTCCGGACATAACATCGCACAATATATGCATAATCTGAGCACGATTCCAGCACAATCCGCGCACAACCATGCAGAGAAATCTATGCAATTTTTGTGATACGAAAGAAAAAGATAATCACCAACGCCGCCATAAAACTTCATAAAACATGTCCAAATGCGTCCCTTCATCGCGCACGATCATTGATGGGCGCCGCACGAATATCTCTTCGNNCAGACGTGCCCCTGGGCAGTGCGTTTGTGCAGTCAATGAAGTTGGCTTGCACCGAAGCAGGAATGCCCAACACACTCAAGCGGGCCATGGCATCAGCGAAAGAGCTTGTCCACTTGCCCTGGTTACCGACGAAGCCCTGGAATTGCTTGCCAACAGTTGTTGATGCGTTGGAAAGGTTGATGTCGGCCTGGAAGCGGTATACACCAGCTGGGGGATTGCTGACCTGAGCATAGTAAGCGATGTCCCANNGCGGCCTAGAAAGAATCAGTATGTTTCTGTGTAAAGTTCGGTACGTCTACTTACCAGGTGTTGAGTCTTGCTGGCCACCGTAAGGAATTCCATTGGCTTGTTGAGTGAATGCTTTGCTGGTGGAGTGTGCACCTATCAAAGCTGCTAGATCCCTAGCACTGAAGCCCTTGTCGAGGAAAAGTTGGTACAGGACATCGTGGGACGAGTTGGGACCAAATCCAGCCGGGAGGAAGCCATCAGGAGCTTCCCGGGAATCGTCTGTTCTACCAACGACGGTCTTGATCTGAGAGCCNNCGCCGGGGCACGTGATAACGGCGTGAGCACCGGCAAATTGAATGAGATCTGCGGCACCAACGGGTGCCTTTTGGTTGTAGGAATTGTACTTTGTCATCAACCATTGTTGGTAGTCACCTAAACCTCCGTTCTCGGGTCTGTTGATCTCGTCGGAGTTGAGGAGAAGAGAACCATCTGCACCACCTGCAGCAGGAAGAAAGAATGGTGTCTTTGAAGAGTACGGTCNCTGTATGGTACATCAGTTTCTGCAGGCGGCGTGCTTTAGGTCAGATTACTAACCAGCATCGTGGAATGCAAATCTGATAGCAGCTCTCGCAAGGTCAGTGCATTGGCCATCAGAGCCCAGGAAAGACGCAGTAAGATCAGAAGAGATGGTAGTCCAGATTGCTGGACAGCCACCTGAGCCACCCTTACGGGCAACAAGTGTGTTGGGTATAGCATTGTTGAGGGAAGATGCAAGTAGAGAGGTGAAGGAAGATGCCGCCTCCGGCATGGAGAATGCATCTACCAGGCCGAGACTGCTGACCAACAGCAAAGAAGCAAGATTTGCAATCATGTTGGTGGTATACAACGGAGAATGTCTGAAGAACAAGAGAAGATGATTTGAAGGTGAGTGTCGGAGTCCGATAAGATGGTGCTGATGATTGAACACAAGGCGCTTCCACAGACAACCTTATATACACAGTCGGTCATGTTGTGAGTGTGCTTTTGAGATATCTCGATTGGCCAAGCATAGCGCAATCGCTGACCGTACTGGATTTCCGCAGCGCGTGTAGCTATCAAGCCACACAGCGGAGACACCAAGCCATGACAATGGTCCATGATCAGTAGCAAGAGTAGAATTATGCACCTTTCCAGGATATGAGAATAGCTGAGATAGCTGGTATCAAGCCAACAAAGGTAGTGTTCTGGCCATGTTCTGACAGAGTTGTCAGACTGGGGACATTCTCGGAGCCCACGAAACTTTGATGGGGGTGCCGTGGAGGCAATTTGGAGTTCAGCCAGAAGCCTTGGGAGGCGGTCGTCGATGGTACTCTACGTTGATGGCCATGTTTGCTGTCTGGACAAGCCTCGATCAGCTTGGAGTCTGAGGCCCGTTAATGCTTGTTACGCTTGTATCATCAAGGCTGGACTCGAAGTCAAGGCCTTGTACCTCGCAGAGGCGTGCTGAACGTTCTTCGTAGGCTGACTGGCTGGCTGCTGAAGACGTGCATAGAGCTCAGTGCAAGAGTTCAGAGCGGTGTTGTGACGCTTGGGGCTGCTGCAAGAGACCCGACGTCTGGGAAGTTTTCTCGCTAAGGAAGGTGGCTTGCATATCCACTTTCCAGGCTGCCGGACTGGGTAAGTTGGTGTGCGGGGAAAAGGCAAGCATCTGAACTCTGATGCCCTTAGGGTTTCGGATATCTACTGCTTTCCCCATATAGTCCATGCGACGACCTGTTTGAGCTGCTCGAAGGCTTGGCTGAGAAAGTACTGTCACTTGTATTATACGAAAGTACTGCTTGCTGACCAGGACCAGGCCCCGTGAGTGGCCAACTGCGCATTCACTCATTGTCCTAATCTGAGAGTACAGCAGACTTGTATACTGGCCCTGCTCCACCTGATTAGGTCTAGATTTGGACTACTGGTAGAGCGCTGAGTGTTCAGCGTAGGATAATCGATTATGAGAATCTCAATCAGGACCTGCTTCTAGGATGGAAGAGGAGTGATGCTAGAAAGTAGGAGACTGTATCTGACCATCATCTATTGAACACTTGCTACAATACTATGATAATGAATGAAAGGCTTTCTGAAGATTTTGTTTGTCTGAACATTAAATATCTGTTGGGGTATATCATAACAAATAACGCAATGCTACCAAATCATTATACCTTGCCAAAAAGACCAGGCGTCGATGCCCCTGCAAAGGTAGTCTTCGCATTCGGCAAGACTTTTGTACATTCTGTCAGATTGTTGATGTTGTTGACACCAAGCATGCTCAGTCTGACATAGGCGGAAGCATAGTCCTACAAACTGTTGTCAGCACCTACACAAGAAGAAAAGAGTTTTGCATGATCAAGGACTCACCCNNCGTTCCAGTGGCTCTGATCGCCGATGAAAGACTGCCATTCGTCGCTGACTCTCGTATCGTTTGCAGTGATCAGGTCACTCTGGAATTTGAAGACCTTACTGTTTACTCCCGGCTGGAGGGTCTCATTGTAAAACCTCACATCCCAGACACCAGGAGTCGAGTCTTGACCGAAGCCAGCCTTTGTTTTGTCTACATTGAACTGTTGACTTGTGCTGTGTGCACCGAGTAGAGCAGCTAGATCATGAGGCTGGATAGTCTTGTCCTCGAAGAGACTGATGATCTGGTCTGCGCTCATGGTGACAGAAGGCATCAAACCCTCGGGGGCGGGTTTCGTGCTGTCCTTGCGGCCAACGAAAGTCCTGACCCTTGGGCCTAGAGGGCATGTAACAACGGCATGAGCAGCTGCAAACTGAATGATGTCGGCGACACCGACATTGAACAGCTTGGACCAGAGAAGAGCTTGGTTGGCGATGGCTTGTAAGCCGTTGTTGTCTGTCGCTCTGAGTATTAGTCTTTGTGCAAGAAATGCGTCAAGGAACCTTGGAGACGAACCTGCTCTATTGATCTCGGTGCCTGATAGGACAATGCTTCCATCAGCGCCACCAAAGTCTTGACCAGCGGCGGCAAGGGAGCTTGACCATGACCCTGCGTCGTGGAAGCCTAGGCGGATGGCTGCACGAGCGAAGCCATTACAGCGACCGGTTGGTCCGGTGAAGGCGATGGTCATGGCTTGAGCAATCCACCACCATACACAACATGTGTCAGCCTTGCATGCCTTGGTGCCAACTATACCGGGTGGTTTATAACCAGCCACGGCTGAGTCGCCAGCTTCCGTTCCCATAAGAATGTTGTAGACGCTTGTACCGACAGGAGTGGTGCCACCACTCTTGACGTCCCCCAGACCAACCCGTGTAATGTCGCCGTCGAAAGGGACGTCTGGTGCTACAGCTTGAGGCGCGCGGCGAGAGATCTCAGCAGCATGTTGCGCCATTGCTGGCCATGCCTCGACGTGCATATTGAGATTGAGCACGGCAAAGGCCAAAAGAGGCACTCTTGATAGAGAGGGACGCATAGTCGAACGATTTAAGGAGGTAGTGTTTGAAGGAGAATTAGATGATATCGAATACCTGTAGCAGAGTGACCTTGCAGACATTGTTATATGTCGCCAAGGCAGCGTCTTACTGTACACCCAAGCGCCATGGGCTCGCCGCAAGCCACTATTGAATCCATTCTTGGGGCATGTACGATCTCTTCTAGATTGGTTGGTACTGTGATGAATATGCTCAGCTTCCAGGGTATGTGGCACAGTGCCTCTGTGGATCCGGACAATTCAACAAGGAACAAGCTCGTGTTTTCTCCGGTACCTCGTACGAGACGACAAGATACCTGTCACATTCCTGACCTACCAAGAGGCGCCTCAGCTGTATGGAATGCATGATAATGAGTTCGATGTCATTTTAAGGTTCGCCAACTCCGAAAGGCAGTCTGGCCCTCTCACGGCTTCGGTACGTACTATTATGTGGTACGTTCAGCCGCACGTAGATGTGGCTTTAATCCTGCCTTGGCGGTCGTGGTCTCTGTTGGGTTCGCCAGCATATCAAGACAGTAGTCCTTGGAACCCAAGCCAAAGGATTTGCACAGAATCTCGGTTCCAGACTCTCGTATTGGACCCTGAGAGAGCCTCTCCAGGGCTGGTGCCAAAGAAGGACGATGGCTCGGCCATGTCCAGTCATCCCAGCCCAGATTGCTGCGTTGATTCGTATTATTGAGAACAGATCAATTTCCAGCTTGAATCCTGAGGTTTGGCTCTGATGCTTGTGTATTCGAATACTGCGGCTATCATTATTGATGTTCTCGAGGGTTTGCACTGCTTGCGAGCAAGTATGTACTGTGTCGGGTTATGCCTTCGTTCTGATAGCGAGTGGCGTATGGCGCAGGTCACTGGACCTCGTCGTAGTCATGAGGAGAGAGCAACGCGACAATCATTGTTCGTCGCCTGATTCAACATTCAGTACTCGCGTACAGGACCAAAGACCGTTCATGTCGGCAGAACCAGCAAAGGCGACAGAGCAAGGTCGTGGTCGAGCAGCGAAGCACAAACGACTGTGGAGGCGGGGACGACCTTCGACTCCGCAATCTGTCTGAGCAGCAGGGGCTTTGATACTCATAAGGCAGGGGTGTCCATACGATCCTTCCCTGAAGTAGTCAACTCCTTCGACCGCTGTTGATGTTGCACGTCTTCTAACACTGTCCCCTCAACGCAACATTTAGTTACCGCCTCATCCTCACCCTGATTTCTCAATCAAGTAACCCGAAGGGCATCTCCAGTAAGTAGTCAGCACTACTTGATGGATCCTGGCTCTTGCACAACACCACCCCGTCTCTTCATTGGAAAGACTCGATAAGACGGGCGGGGTAGATCTAAGTCATGGCCACATCTCCTACAAAAACAAGGCAACAGCATATACAAGTCCAAAAGACCTATCCATCGCAAAGAAGACTCAAGGTAGCTGGACGGCATTGCCGACGAACAACACACGTTTGATTGGACTGTGTCCACATCCAAAGATTGGATTTTGAAAAGGACCATTGCCGGGGCCTCTGGTCTTCTTTCCTTGCTATCTTGTCATACAACACAGTTCATCAACATCTCGGTACCGAGCCAAGCGAATTTCAAGAGAGGCTGTGAACTTGTCTCGAAAACAAGGATTCGACCAATCGCGTCCAGGGCCGAGGCTGCCATTTCATGTGCAAAGTCCGAAACGGCATACCAAAGCCAACGCATAGATTCAACCATCATTTCATCCTCACAAACCAACTTGAGAAGAGTCCAGGATAAGTAGCAAATCTCCAAGTGGTGCCACATGTTAAACCAACCATCGGCAGTTCTCGCTCCGGATCCTGTTCGTCAAAAATACGAGACTGCTCACACATGCGATGCCACTGCCGATGAGTAAAGGAGAAAGAGGAGAAAGGCCGTGGGACAATCTCAGAGGAAGTCAATATAGCGTCCAACGCATGTGACCTTTCGTAGCACAATGCTGCTGGCTACGGCCCGAGCAACCGTAAAGACAATGTCCTTCGAAAGAAAAGGTATATAACCCTGCCTAAGGTAGCTGACTGTCAGAGACAAGAAAGAAGCAAGCAACGCATATTCGTTTTACTATCGTTTGCACTAGAACTGAGTATCCATAATTCGCAATTAGAGGCCGAAGAATCAAAAGTCATGTGTCGCATCGAAACTTCGATCCACAAATGCGGACACGCGAGCATGCCCATCCACGAATTCTGCCCCAGAAACCCGTCACGCCTCTTACCAAACGAACACGGTGCCTGCCAGCGAGGATACGAAAGAACCGTTCCCTTGCTCTCAAACATCTGCTCCAGATGTCTGCAATTACTGGAACGAAAGGGCACATGTCTAGAAGATGACGACTCAGAGCACGCCGCCGAAACTTCCGAGGCTTACAAAGCTAAACGACAAATTCAGAGAAGCGGTCATCAATCATGCGAGACAGATCTACGTCGTGGGTCTGATGCGTCCGAGGACGACGATCCTAGGGGAATCATGCTGAAGGAGCAGGGGAAGAGTGGTTATCTGGGTGCTGTCATTGTGCCTGTCGGGACAAAGGGCGTTCAGATTGCCTGGTAACAATAACACATGCTTGGAAAGATGTCTAGGGGGATGAGAGGGTTCTTCTTCATTGTGAAAGGCATTTATGCTACCATGCGACGCGTTGGCAAGTCAAGATTGTAGGAGACCGATGATCCCAGTATTCTGTTATATAGTACAAATTCAATGTTCGATTGCGAGAAGAAAAACTACACTAGATTGGAGCAACACTGGAACTTTGAGTGGTGGCGGTTTGAGAACGGTGCCAGAACAAGGATCTTGGAGAGTAGAGAGGCACGCGATCGATACGCTTTCGAGAACGATTCTGGCGCAGTCTTACGCCATGTCTGCAGGTTCGAGTACAGCAGTTTATGGCGCGCCAACTAGAATTCCGATGCCTCTACCTCAAACAAGCATAAATCTTTATGTCAGGTGGTCGTTGGGGAGATCTACTCTTCCTGGAGCAGGGGCTGTCTCTCTCTGTCTTCATCGACAACAGCACCACGCTTGAAGGGATCTTGACCAATGAGACCAGGGAATGAGACCAAGACGGAGAGGATGAACAAGACGCCCATAATGACAAAGGCGAAGATCCACTGGAATGCGATGACGTGGGTGAGGAATTGGGAGACGCCGAGAGNCTAGAGAGAATGTTAGAGAGGTTCGCAATTGGGGCTCAGGACCAACTTACCTGCGCACAGAACGCTCAAGTTGAAACCCATGGTGTAGTCCTTGTAGGCAACGAGGAAGAAGAAGCCGTAGCCCATGATGGACCAGATCATGACGTTGGCCAAGATTCTGGCAGGCAGAGAGTGTGCGTTGACGGCAGCAGCACCAACAGTGAAGAGAAGAACGTAGTTGATGGCAAGAGGCCCGGATACGACGGGGATGTGGATGAACCTTGGGGTTCTCGAATGCTTGAAGTAGAGAGCCGAGAGGTTGAAGAAGTTGATGATGATCAGCATCTCAGCAAGCCAGAAGTGGCTACGGCACCACAGGTGGATGAAACCGAACAAGAGCAGGTTGTTGAAGATAAAGTGCGAGCCAACATCGGCGGCGGCCTTGACATAGACGGGGTTCTCCGAGTACAGGTGCCAGCAGTAACCGATCTGGAGGATGTACAGCACGATCATGTAGACCGAGGTGATGATGGAGTTGAGGGCAAAGGGAGTGTGGCGGTGCGAGTTCTGGTGCCAGATAGTGCCTCTGCGGTGCTTGCCTTCGGTGGGCGCATTGAAGGTGTAGTAGATGCTGGTCACAACGAGGAGGAGCCATGAAGCGGCCGTCAGGATCTTGTAGCTTCTGAGACTTCCAGTTGGGTAAGATTCGCGGTCCATGAAGGGGTTTACTGCATCTGTCAGGTTCATGCTGTTGTATTGTGATCAATGTCTAGACGGACCAGAATGGACGCGCTCGTGGGCTGTCTGAATAGTCTGGGCGACGCCCTCGGAAGTGTTGTTCTCAGGCATGCTGCAAAGATTGTATGGAGAGTCTCAATGAAGGTTCTGATTCTCTGCTGCTTTCTCAGAAAGTATACAGGAGGGAGGCAGCGACCAAGGTGAGGAGGCTGCTGCCCGTTGCGAGCCACGCGAAGATCGACGAGAGTGGGGAAAGCTGGTGCACGGATCAGTGACGTCGGCCCTAGCTGAAGGAACTGCAGCCGACACCGACTACAGAAAACGGTCAGTTCGACCTGACTCGCCATGCTACAGCAAATCGCAGACCATCTGTGTCATGCCCTCGTGCGGGCATCTGTGCGATCGAGGACCAGTGACATCTTCCAACATCAAAAGCTCCAAGCACATCAGCATGAAGCTTCATCGCTTTGTATGCAATGGATGCCGTCTTCTCCGAGCCGCTTCTGTGCCTTGCGGTACCTGAGGTATATAATGGTTGATGCAGGGAATGCAGCATGACGGGAAGCTATATAAACTTATTCTTATGGTTCTGATTTTTGCTCAATACGAATTTGTGTCGATATTGCAACATGTGCGTCACTGCTGAGTACAGTACCGACGCTTCTCGATCCTGTCCTCGTTGACTGCCCTCAGCTGAGCTTCGAGCTCTAGCTGATCGTGCCACTACATGGGTGTGCATAACATCTGCACAGCAGGACTTTGATCAGGTAGAAAGTGGTGATGCTGGCCGGCGTTACAGATTTGTTGTTTTGGTCGAGGCTGTGCAGATGCTGATGCTGGTTGATGCACGAAGATATGCCTACGAATTTACTGGCCCTTCTTGCCATCTCTCTCCAGCTTTCTCAGAGCACGCTTGCGAATGCTCTCGTGCATTCCCTTGTTCTGGTCCAGGACGATGGAGTTCATGGTACCGGTGAAGGTGCCAAGCGCCCAGTGCATGATGCCGTGGCTCCAGTAAGGAGTGCTGGTGTATGCAATACCCTGAGCACCACCAGAGCGGCTAATCTTGCCCAATGCAGCTCTGACAAACTGCTTAGGGCTGGGAATGGTAGCACTGGCACGCTTGATCTTAGACATTGCCGAAGTGACCAGGTAGGACTGAACAAGCTGAACGTGAACGCCGTGGGGCTTCATCTCGGAGCCCAGAGCACTGCTCCATTGCTGGAGGAAGGCCTTGCTGCCGGAGTAGGTGGCCAGCAGAGGGGTTGGAAGGATACCACCGAAGGAAGCCATGGTGAGGATCAGACCGCGACGGCGCTGTACCATACCAGGCGCAACGATTTGAGTAACACGAAGGGTGCCCATGCAATTGATGGTAATGATGTCCTTGAGCTCCTTCTCGGGAGTTTGTACGAAAGGAACGGGCATTTCGTGGCTCAGACCAACATTGTTGATCAGGATGGAGATATCCAAGTCGGATACCAGAGTCTTCAGAGCAGAGAAATCGGAGTCGAGGTTTTGTGAGAAGTCCATAGCAAGAGTCTTGGTCTGGACAGAAGTGTACTTGGACTGGATCTCGGAAGCCAGAGTGTCAAGCTTCGACTGTGTGCGAGAGACCAGAACAATGTTGAAGCCCTTGGCTGCAAGCTGCAAGGCATACTCCTTGCCAATACCATCAGAAGCACCAGTCACGACAGCCCAGCTTCCTTTGCGACCAAACTNTAAAAAGCTTCTACCAGTCAATGTTATGCTAGAGCAGAAGCAACAAAGTATACTTACAGAGGTACCGGGCAGGATGAATAGACTAGCAATCAGTCTCCAAAAGCTGAAGATTTTCAGGGAGATGTAGAGGAGGCCAATGCCGGCAAACAGGGCAGTGACCGACTCCTTCCAGGGGTCCTCGATATGTACAACCATGTTGGAGACGACTGTGAAGTGATGTTGTCGATGGATCAAAGGTGTCTAGTCTGGTGTCAGAAAAGCAGTTGGCGCATTCAGGAGGTAGTGCCGGCTCGGGTCTCGGCGAGTCAGGTTCCGAGGGTCCAATTTCATGCTCCAAAAGAGTCGTCTGATGTTTACCTTCTGCTTACAACATCTTTTTGCTCGTCGACATCTTGTCGTATAGGCCAATCGTCACAAGATGAACTCGCTGCTCGAGTACCTGCCGCCAGCCGAGGGCCTTTTGCCCAAATGGATCTTCTTCGTACGTCTGCAATGACCCAACCATTGACCGTTCTTCTCTGACCGTATGCAGATCTCGATTGTATCGCTCGGCAACAGCATTCAAGCCTACCTCTCACTTGGCCCGACGCAGAAAGTCTACTGCGGCTCGAAGACTGTCCCAGCTGGTGTGCCTGCCAGTACCGTCCCCAATGCTTCGCCCGTCACACCTCTTTCAGCTCGCACTTTCGGCACTTGGACCGCAATCACTGCCATCGTCCGTCTGTACGCTGCCTACAACATCAACACTAAGCCCATGTACGAGCTGGCTTTCTGGACATACATTGTGGCCTTCACCCATTTCATGTCCGAGTGGCTGGTCTTTGGTTCTACAAGATGGGGCAAGGGTCTCGCTGGACCTGCTATCGTTGCTACCACATCTTTGATCTGGATGTACACCCAATGGGACTACTACGTCAAGCCATAGCCAATCGTTGCGCCGAAGATATGACGAGGAATTGGAAAACATTGCCGTTCTGAACATATACCAACAAGCAAAATTAGATGATTACATAACGAGGATAATGATGATTACAGCGGTTCGCTTCTATAGAGTATCCAAGATTATCCAATGATCGGATATGCCAAGATTAGTTCAGCTTCTTGCGGTAAAGCTCTCCGCCGCAGTTTCTGAGTCTGGCAGCAGCCTGCTCAGGAGTGATGTCGCGCTGAGGCTCTGCCATCATCTCGTAACCAACCAGGAACTTCCGCACGGTAGCGCTGCGGAGAAGGGGAGGGTAGAAATGGATGTGGAAGTGGCTGGCCTCGATCTCTTCGGGTGTGCCTTCGAGTGGTGCCTGGTGGAGACCCATNNGCCTATTTCATTTTTAGCGTTTGTGGATCAAACAGTATTTGCTTCTGAACATACTGTAAGGGAACTGGGTTTCAAAGAGATTATCGTAGCGTCTTGTCACTTCTGCGATAGCCTCGGCCAAGTCCTGCCTCTCCTTGTCGTTGAAGTCGACCAAGGCACGCTTATGAGTGCGGGCGATGATCATGACCTCAAAGGGCCAAGTAGCCCACCAGGGACATACAGCAAGGAAGGATTCATTCTCGAACACGACTCTTTCCTTCTTCTCAGACTCGAGATTGGCATAGTCAACCAGCATGTGTGATCCACCGTGCTCCTTGCGGTATTTTTGCAGACTCTCTAGCTCAAGAGCGGGCTCTTCTGGTGTGCCAGTCGTGCACCAGACCTGACCATGAGGATGAGGGTTGGAACAGCCCATTGCAGCACCCTTGTTCTCGAAGATTTGCATGTAGCGGTATTGGGCATTCGGTGCAGCGAGGTCCTGGCCATGGGGAGCAATAGTAGTGGGTTTTGCGACTTCGGCGAGGATGGACTTGGGAGACAAGTGAGTAGTGTAGATCTGGGTCCAGGTATTGATGACAGGGAGGATCTGAGAGGGCTGGAGGTCGGCGAGGGTCAAGTTGTGTGTCGGAGCAAAGGTGATGACATAGCATTTGCCAGTAACAGGCTCAGCGCGCAGGAGCGTGTTGGTGANGACCTGAACCAAGTCAGCGACCAATCTTCGTATTGGCGATGGTGAAAGCTTACTGCCATCGTTGGCTGGCTGCTCGTACTCGGCCTGCTCTTCCTTCACAGCACTGTAGTCATTGACGAAGACGTAGGTGCTCTCATATTTGGGGTTGGAGTCGCCGGCAGCGCGCTTGTTGCCAGGACAGAGGTAGCNACTGTCGTGCTATTCAGTGGTTGAGGGCGGGGTAGGTCATGCAGCAGTGCGTACCGAAGGGTCATAATCAGGAAGTGTCGTCTTCGAAGCGCCTTCTTGCTGTCCNNTCTAAGGCTGTATAAGTACTGTGGGCCGGTTTTCGCGGTGCAAGCTTGTCTCTTACTGCCATGGTCGCTTGGTACGGTGGGGAGAGACCAGAATCCAACTTCNCCTCAGTGGGTTGAAGCGTCGGTGAGAGATGTCGTCCAGGATGGCATCAGGCATTGTGTGCTAGGTGCGTGTATAGTTGAAGGGAGAAAAGGTGAAAGAGAAATGAAGAAAAACTTGGTATTGGAGATTGCTCTGGTGAGCAACCCTAACACGACGACTTGAAGCCAGCCCACCTGTATTTACCCGCATGCTCCGTCATCCAAATCCTCCGCATAGCGATGATTGCGGGGCCAGATCTCTCCAGCGATCGAGCTGTAGATCGAGGCTATGGCAGACAGTGCTCGAAGCAACCGAAGTAATGACCAGCATCTTGAGAAGTAGACGACAATGGCTGGGGAAGTTGTACTTATGAAGCAGAGGAAGAGTGTTGGCTTGGATGCATTCAGCCTATTGTGTATACAGCTAGGAATTAGCCTTCCGGTCCGGAGCGCATGCCGATGACTATTCGTGCACCATTGGCTGCCATCAGAGATGTGCACGAATGGAAACAGCTGGTCGGGTTTCAGTAAAGTCTGTCATCAAGGCGAGAATGAACAGAGTCGTATAACGTATTGTACCTTCTAAGCAGATGGAGGGGGTTTTGCATGTGAAGATTGATGACGGCGCTGGAACGCCGGCAGTTCCCGCTGTACGCGTTTCGTGTTGAGCTTCCCTGGCGTGGACATGCAGCTGAGCTGGCAGCTTTCGATCCAGGGGAAGGAATATTCGCGCAACAAGTCTTGAAACAAGCTGCTTATACTGTCCATCACAAGCTGCTAGTTCTGTAGCTTCTACACCCACAACCGAACAAGATGGCCGCCATGATGCCTAGTGGAACAGCTTCCGCGAACCCATACGAACACTACGATCAGGATCCGCTCGAAGACGATCTTATTGATCCAGATGATGGTATTTGGTTATCTAGAGATCTGTGATTCACGGTAGCTGATTGTATGAANGCTGCTCTGGACCTCGAAGACCCGCTCGCATCATCCTCCGACCGAGCACCCCTGACAGGCAACATCCAACAATCATCCGCTCGTGCCCAAAATACTCAGTCCTACTTGAACAACACTATCGGTGGTGAAGATCGAAGGGCACCTCAGAACACCATTGACGAAAGCGTCTGGGATACACTGTCACGAGACCTGCTCGCTATCTGGGAGAAGATGCGCCAAGTGCTGTATCCCAAGTATCTCCTGGGTGGTCTGCTACAGCGTGGTGGAGGTATGGGCGGCGCAGAAAGAGCCGAGGGAGACAGTCTCAGCGGTGGTGGCATGAACGGACTGGTGGGCAGATGGCCAGATGCAGACACAGTTCTGCAGAGTGGCATGAGCGAGGGTTTGAGGGACTGGGATCTCTGGTACGCACGTCCAACGATGCTTCTTGCTGTCAAAGAGCTAACGTATAAATAGNNGGGCCCACTCGTATTCTGCTTGCTCCTCAGCTTCCTTCTCTCGCGCGGCGCACAGGATGAACAGAAGTCGATAGTCTTCTCTGGAGTCTTCGCTACTGTCTGGATCGGAGAAGCCGTTGTCACGCTCCAAATCAAGCTTCTAGGNGGCAGCATGTATGATGATCCTCTCGGCTGCAATTGATTTCCAAATGCTAACATATGCGACAGTTCATTCTTCCAGTCAGTGTGCATCATCGGATACACGTTGTTCCCACTCGTCATCGCATCAACTCTCAGCGCGGTTGGCCTCCCCATGATTGCTAGGATTCCTGTGTATATTGTGTTGGTCGCATGGTCACTGGCTGCAGGTGTCAGTATTCTTGGAGGCTCTGGTGTTGTCAAGAATCGGGTCGGCATTGCGGTCTTCCCTCTGCTCGTCTTCTATATTGGCTTGGGATGCTTGTGTTTCATCAGTTAAGCAAGCTCAGTGATTGGCTAGAGAGAGCGAGAGAGTAAAAGCAATCATAATCAATTCTCAGACTATGTGTGACAGAATCATTTCTCGAGACACAGCTGTTGCTGGACTTAGGCACAACCCTGATCATGCAGGTTCTAGCAATTTGGACAAGACTAGAACAGAAAGCTGTCTTGGAAGCACAGTGAAGGACTCTTGACTGGGTATTGAGACAAAGACAATGATGGCCGATTTGGGCCTAGTCGGTGAGGGCGACCGCCGATGGCATCAAGACACACGGCGGTTGCTGCAACACAAGCATTGTGGTTTCTAGACTGTTGTTATGCATTGGCACTGTGACTTGAACAGCGAGTTTTAGTCTTATCCATCGTCATTCTAGCGCGCATAGCCGTGTCTTTAACGATTGCTCGGTTTGAACCTCGGACAAGACATCAAATCCACCGACACAGACAGCTGCTTCATATCTGAATGAGCCGCCTCGACCGCTTTCTAAACCTGCCCAGCTCTGCTTTCTCCTTTTTGCATCAATCTTAGCACCTGCAAACACGCATCCCGCCTATTGACTTCGCTCCGCGCAGCAGCTCCTCGCGACCCCAAATCTTCACTTCCAGACAGCAGCTTTCCCCGCCAGCATTACCGCAACCAAAATGCCCACGTCGCCCAAGGAATCGCACATTTCCGACACCGANGGGGGTGAGAGACCTCTCAGAGAAAGACTGAGAAATGCCACTATCAAGAGCGCACCTCAGGCAGCTGGCACAACCGCAACCTCACAGCCCGAGCCCGAGAAGAGCGGCGCCAAATTGCAACGAAAGCGAAGTCACGAACACGTTGAGAACCTAGAGGAGGAGCCCGCGCATAAGAGCAACCAGGCTCGCAAGAATAAGAGATCTAGGGAGAACTCGCCCGAGGACAAGGTCGTTGAACAATCCGGCAAGCGCAAATCCAGTGAACTTGAAAGAGACGATGAGCCGGTAGCAGTAGAGGCNCCCCAGCATTCTGCGCCATCTACTTCCACTGCCCCTGCGACTGGGGCAGACAATTTGACCAAGTCTGACGAGAGCCCAAAGACCAAACGCAGCAGGGTCGACGACACGACCAGTGCCGACACAACCTCTCAGACGACATCAGATGCAAAGGCAACCATCGAGCCTGAAGGAAAGACTATTGAAGACCCGGCACAACACGCCAAACCCACCACCAAAATCCCTGCTGGAAGCGGTTTCGCAAACACCTCTGCATCATCACCATTTGCTTCTCTAGCCACCACTAAATTTCCCTCGGAACAACTTCAACCCGCTACTAGTGCCTTTGCTTCTTCTGCATTCGGTGCGCTTGCTGGCTCGTCAACATCGGCTTTCGGCGCACTTGGCCAGAACAAGACTCTGTCTAGTTTCGCTAGCCCTAGCAGCACTCCTGCGCCTGGCGAGGATAGCGCAAAGCCAGCACCCACTCCAAGTGCTTTTGGCGGCCTCCCATCTACAGCCTCACCTTTTGCATCTGCTGGTTCTTCCGGCTTTGGCTCAAACGTCATCGGCTTTGGCAAACTCGGAAATGGTTTCGGCGGTGGGTTTGGAGGCTTGGGCAGCGGTTCCAAGCTGACCAGCTTTGCAAGCAGCGGAACTCCCGG
Source organism: Aureobasidium vineae (assembly GCA_903819635.1). Classification (NCBI taxonomy): domain Eukaryota; kingdom Fungi; phylum Ascomycota; class Dothideomycetes; order Dothideales; family Saccotheciaceae; genus Aureobasidium; species Aureobasidium vineae. The sequence goes on from CAIJEN010000015.1 coordinate 98,670, forward strand.
TGTCATTGGATCAAGCACAAAGACAGGTATCACAGCATTCGGTGCGCCTGCGCAAGAAGAGGAGGAACAGTCTGGAGATGAGGGCGAAGACGATGCTGGGGTTAAGAGTCCAAAGCTTATAGTCGACGGGGACAAGAAGGACACACGTTTCTATGAACAAGACAGTAAGGATCCAACGTTTCAAGACATCTGACGTTTCTCGTTTCTAACGACAATACANGTTGAAACTGGCGAAGAAGGCGAGACCACCGAATACACCTGTCGCGCCAAGTTGTACAATTTCGTGGACAAGAAGGAATGGAAAGAGCGTGGAGTGGGCGTTCTTCGTCTGAACGTGACTGAGCCCAAGCCTGACGACGAGGACTCGACGATCAAGGCCAGAATTGTCATGCGTGCAGATGGCTCACATCGCGTTATCCTCAACACTCCTGTTCAAAAGGCTCTCAAATACGGCGACGTGCGCGGTGAAAGGCCCACTGGACACTTTATGAGCCTCGTAGGCTCTCTGGACGGCAAGCCCCAGCTCGAAGTTCTCCAATTGAAGGTTCGAAAAGATCCTTTCCTCCCTCTGTCCAAACATTATGCTGACATGAACAATAGNCTGAGACCACAATTTGCCATGGAACTCTGGGATCGTATCACAGATTTGCAGAACCAGATGTAGAGGGTGACAATCAACGACAGTAACGGTTTAACACTGCGTTGAGTTTGGCGCATTCTTAGCAATTGGCGCGAGGACTAGCAACATAGGCACACAAGTTGGATGGGTGGTTTTTGTCTTGAGCGAATTACATGATGGCTGTCACCTGAGCATACAAGATAAACATCAAAACCAAAATCAAAACAAGAACTACAAAAGAACAGCACTTTCTCTGAACATGTCTGATATGCTTGAGTTCTTCAATTGGCACCATAGTTGAGTTACATGCAGATAGGGATTGTTCTTCTCGTAGTGTGGGCGAAAGACTGTGGCAAAGGCGTCGTGAATTCTGCTCTCGCCTTTGTATCCACCTCTTTGACGTACACACATATTGTAACCTTGCCATCTTCTTCCTCTACGAACACTATGCATACGACCAGAAGCAGTCGGATCAGATAGCTATAATCACTACTACAGGAATTGGTATCCTAACCTCAGGATACCTTCACGAAGGGCTCCACTACGTCATCGGTTTTCGCGTCAAGTCGCAACAACAACAATGCCCAAACTGCAAGCTGCCACAGTATCCAACAAGGTTGTGCGCAAAAGAAAGAGAAAGAGTCAGGATGGACAAGACCAAGTAGAAACCGAGCCTGAAGGTACCCAAGATTCAGCCGCAAGCACGACAACAGTCCCGACCAAAACACAAGATGGAGGCAAGAAACCAAGGCGGACACCCAAAGCCAAAGGTGCAGCACCTAGTCTGTCCAGAAAAGGATCTTCCATGGTAGAGACGACGATACCCTGGCCCGAGGAGCTCACAAAGTTATCTCAAGTTCACCGAGCTCTCAATCTGGTCTACACCTTCTGTTGCACGCGCAAACATCTGGCTACCACTTTTGAGACTATAAGGACCACCGTCGAGTCACACATTGGCCGCGAACTTTCCATACAAGATGTCGCCAAGATCAAGGCCCTCATACCGCGTTCCATCAACTTTGCATACATTGACGAGGATCTACTGCAGGTAAATCTCATGGGCGAACAAGAAAACTCGAAGAATAAGAGATTCGAAGGTTACATGGCCTCGGAACCAACAGAAGACAAGCAAGAGAAAGGGAACAAGGAGGTACTGTTGTTCGAGTACATTGACGGGGACCTGAAGCGTCAAGTACAGCATACAAAGACTGGAGAGCCCACAAAGGCAACGCGGAAGCTGAAAGATGAAGACCTCAAGATGCCCGTCTACAGCCAGAAGCAGATGATGAACTTGATCGAGAAGAGGAACAATAAATTCACCTCTGCGGTGAATGCCTGGCTGAACGATTGCGACGCAGAAGGCGTGAATCCGGTAGAGAAACTGGATATCGAGCACAACTTGAACATACCCGCGCCTTCGGAAAGTAGAGGAAACACACCCACCCCGGAGAAGCGAAGAGCTTTGCTGCCAAAATCCATCCCGGACGAACGCAAGACTATTCCGGAGATTGTGTCCGAGATCAAGACTCTGGAGTGGTATACTGGCCAAATAGTGCCGGATGGTCACCGCGTGTTTGACCCTCAGCCGGCCATCTATGGCGACTTGAACTTTGAGTTATCCCAAACTCTTGTCAACGCACTGTACAACACTCGTGGGATCACTCAACTATACTCCCATCAAGCCGAGGCTATCAACAATCTATATGACGGCCACAACGTGATTGTATCAACGTCAACGAGTTCTGGCAAGTCTTTGATCTACCAGATACCTGTTCTCCATGAACTGGAGAAGAACAATCAGGCCAGAGCCATGTATATCTTCCCAACCAAGGCTCTTGCTCAAGACCAGCGACGCAGTTTAAAGGACCTGTTACAATACATGGATGGACTGCAAGATCTTGTCGTCGAGACTTTCGATGGTGATACACAAATGTGCGACCGAAACCTCATCCGAGATGAAGGAAGCATTATCTTTACCAACCCTGATATGCTGCACATCACCATTCTCCCACAAGAGGAAGCCTGGAGAACCTTTCTTCAGAATCTACGCTTTGTGGTTGTTGATGAACTCCACGTCTACAATGGTTTGTTTGGAGCCCATGTAGCTCTAATCATGAGACGTCTGCGTAGAATTTGTGCTGCTGTGGGAAACCGCCACATCAAGTTCATCTCTTGCTCTGCTACAGTCGCTAACCCTGAAGAGCACATGAAGACTATCTTTGGTGTCGAGCAAGTCAAACTTACAGATTTCGACGGTTCGCCTTCCGGCAGGAAAGAGTTTCTCTGCTGGAACACGCCTTTCAAAGATCCTGCAGACCCGACTTCTGGTAGAGGTGACGCGTTGGCGGAAGCTGCGAAACTTTTCTGTCAACTTATCCTTCGAGGTGTTCGTGTGATTGCGTTTTGTAGGGTGCGAAAACAATGCGAAGCATTGATAGGAGCTGTCAAGAACGAACTGGCGTATCTGGATAAACAGGAAGTCATGGCAAGAGTCATGTCCTATCGAGGCGGCTACGCTCCTCAAGATCGACGAAAGATTGAAAAGGAGATGTTTGACGGCAAACTTGTCGGTATCGTGGCGACCAGTGCGCTGGAGCTGGGCATTGATATCGGATCTCTCGATGCGGTCATGACTTGCGGGTTCCCCTATACGATCGCCAACCTTCGTCAGCAAAGCGGTCGAGCTGGTCGCAGAAACAAGGACTCGATGTCTATACTTGTTGGAGACGCCTTTCCAACCGATCAGCATTACATGCAAAACCCAGACGAAATCTTCACGAAGCCCAACTGTCAACTACAGGTCGATCTAGAGAACATGCTTGTACTCGAGGGACATGTGCAGTGTGCGGCCAACGAGATGCCCGTTCAGCCCAAAGGGGATGAAGTTTATTTCGGCAAACTCTTGACCGATATTGCAGAGAACAGAATGAGAAAGGACGAACTTGGCTTCTTCCACACGGCTGATCGGTTCCTTCCTCGACCATCGACTTTTGTGGCAATTCGCGACACTGAAGAAGATCACTTTGCTATTGTTGACATCACGCATGGGCGCAACGTCGTACTTGAAGAGCTCGAGGCCTCGCGTGCATTCTTTACGATCTATGAAGGAGGCATATATCTGCATCAAGGTAACAAGTACCTGGTCAAAGAAATGTCAACAGATAGGATGATGGCTCGCGTCGAGTTTGTGCGAGTAGAATGGACGACCCAACAACGTGACTTTACCGATATCGACCCCATCGAGACAGAAGCAATCCGCAAGATCTCCAAATCGCTGTCAAGAGCATACTACGGCACCATCAGAATCACGCAAGTGGTGTTTGGGTTCTTTAAGGTGGATGCAAAGCGCCGCATCTTGGACGCAGTGGAAGTCGACAACCCACCCATCACGATTTTTAGCAAAGGCATGTGGCTAGATGTGCCGCGTCGCGCGCTGCAGATCCTCGAGTCAAGGCGACTGAATATGGCAGGAGCCATCCACGCAGCCGAACACGCTTTGCTCTCGCTCATGCCAAACTTTGTCATCAGCATGCCTGGCGACGTCAAGACCGAATGCAAAAACGCAATCAAAGAGTTTCAGGCNAGAGAGAACAGTCGCAAGCGACCTGCACGTTTGACTTTCTATGATGCGAAAGGCGGTGCTGCGGGCTCGGGCATCAGCACCAAAGCCTTTGAGTTCGTAGATCGCTTGCTCGTGCAGGCTTGCGATCGAGTGGGTGCCTGTCATTGCGATGAGGGGTGTCTTGAATGCTGCTGCTCGGAACAATGCAAAGAGGCAAATTCTGTAATGAGCAAAGCGGGCGCCGAAGTCATCCTCAAGTCGCTGTTGAACAGAGAGATTGATGTTGATGCGCTGCCATGGGGTCCTGAGGATGAGAAGACGCCTGCAGGTGTCGAAACTGTAGTGTTTGCCAATGAAATCGCACCGGGACGGGGTAAAAGGTTTGGAGACGTCATTATCAAGACCGAGGACGGAGAAGAGGAAGGCATCGTTATCATTAAAGATGAGCCTGAGGACTGAGTGGGTATGGATTGAGGTTGTTTCTTATTAGGTCAGCATTTCCACGTGGGCTGTCACGGGATCCTTTCATCACAGCTTATAGAAACATCATTCCTCCCCAGCGCTTTCTCTCTTTCTTTTCTTTCTCATACACGAATCGAGCAACTGGCAGGCTTGGACCATCAAGTGGGCGCACCATCTGTTCGTGGCTGCGGATGGTAAACCATCGCTCTTTTTCCAAGAGCGAAAACTCCAACCGAGTATAAACAACGGCTTTGCGACGTACCCTTCGCCCATGGGTTACTACCAAATCAGTCGTGGGCAAGAAGAAACAAACTTGAATTATAGGCGCTCGCCTCTCATAACCGTTTTCCTTCACCATTTGCCAGAGGGTAGCTCTTCCCCAGCATGTTGTTTTTGTCTCTCGAAAAACACGCAGGCCGGTGTTGGAAAAACTATCTCTCGTTCATGACTTTACAGTCGAGACATCTTTTGCTATTATACCCACAAACTTGCGTTCAAGCATCACAATCAAAAGGACTGTTGGAAAAAGGATTGTAGATGTTTGGGAGGAAGCGTGGGGCTTCTTCCTGGGCAAGAAACATTGGGCTCGTATTGCAGTACTTCGGGTTTGATGATGGCTCGCCTTTGCACTACCCGCGAGCTGCTTGACAATTTCTTTTTCGTTGTGATGCTGGTCTGTTGGCTGGGTCATGAAGAAGAAGTGGGTCGATGGAGATGTTCTTGATATCAATTATGTGAGTCACCCCTTTTACTTGAATATTCCACGTACGACTATCAGTCATCCTACAAACCACACAGATAACCCTCTCAGCTCTTCCCATTCCTTCCTTTTTCTTCCTCTCATACGCGGCTTACAACAAACCACGACAGATCCTTCGAACGCGGGCCCATCGAAGAGGAATTTCTGTTCAAAAAGTCGTAACAAGAGGGGTCACAACTCATAAGAAACTGCTCTTGTGATACACTAGCATGTATCTCTCCAGCAATTGGTCGCTTGCTGGCAAGACTTTTTCGCCATTTGTTGCTTGTGTGATTCACACGAGTACGATATCATTTTGGAACGTGGGTCGAGGGCAGAGAACATAGTTCTTTCCCAAGGCCACAGTGTCGCTCGTATTGCACTACCTCGAGCTGATGCGAACCTTTTTCTCTTTTCTTCCATTGTGATGCTGGTCTCTAAGGACTGGGTCATCAAGCAGGGATGGATGGTGTGATGGCTAAGAAGGGTGTCTAAGGTGAATGATTCAGGGGCTAGAGTTGAACATAGTTGAACATAGTTGAGAATGTGGAAGTATATGCTGTTGCTACCAACCATGCATGGAGGTCTGAATAACACAAACGCTTAGAGATGCCACCACAAACTCAGTATGGGTAGTGGCTTTGAAGACAAGGTTGTCCTTGGAGCAAGATACGTCGTCGAGGTCTCTACAAGGACTGTTGAGGGGATGACCCTGCTCATGTGCATAATGGTTAGTACTGATGCAAAGCAACTGCTCCATATAGCCCCAAACCATGCTTTCGAGGAGTTGCTAATGATCAGATAGTCTAGACAAGCCAGCATATAAGTACAGCGGAGATGGTGACATGATTGATAATGTTCTTTTGATACAAAGTGTACAGATTCTTTCGCAAAGCCCAATTCGTAGATTCCAGTATAAACGCCATGCCGATGAAAGTAATGTACAAAGAATCGTAGCAATACAGCAGAAGACAGCATCTACCTCGAAGCCTTGGGGTTGTGGTAGACTCTCTGCTTGTAGACCTTTTCAAAGCCGTGCTCGCCTTGAGCGTCGAGCTTGTCGAATTTGGCAACCATGTCTTCTAGGTCCTTGTCACCGTTGGGACGGAAGCGGGTGACCTTTGCAATGTTACCGGCGGTCATGTCGTTGATGTCCTTGCCCTCGCGACGTAGGCGGGAGACGGTGCGGGCAGTCATGGCGAATCGCATATCCTTAGGGCCGTCGACGAGTTCCAGGATGGCAGAGGGTGCTTGATCTTCCTTGATGGGCTCGATACGTAGCACACGGGTGTAGCCACCAGGACGGTCCAGGAAGCGTTCACGAAGAGGGCCGAAGAGTTTGGGAATGAGAGAGTGGGGTTNCCTGAAAGAGAGTTTTGTTAGCGATTGTCCAAGAGAGTAAGTGGTGAAAAGAAGACGACGTACGTAGAAGATGGAGAGGGCCTTTCTCTTGCTGGCGTCGGTATTCTTCTTGCCCAAGGTGATGAGCTTCTCGGCCAGACGCTGGGCTTCCTGTGCCTTGGGCCATGTTGTGGATATCGTCTCGTTCTTGAACAGCGATGTGACGAGGTTTCTGAGCAGAGCCTGACGATGCGAGCTGCTGCGCGACAAGTGCCTGTATTTCTGAAGTCCGCCGGCCATGTTTTTCTTTAGGCTCGTTTCCTGCCCGAGTGGCGGCGCTGTCGAGAGACGGGAGAGGCTGTCGCTTGAGTGGATGTGATGGCGTTGAGGGAGAGAGTGCCAGAGTCGACAGTCAGTACAATGCAATGCGCGGGGATGTGTAGCGCAAAGATGGTCGTGGTATGCAATCGAGTACGGACGACAGAAATGCGCCAAGAGCGAGCATGAATCTTGAATCTCGAATTCCCCGTCTTTGGCCGCAACCAGTCAACAATCGCGACTTCCCATCTCACCCTTAGCTCTTTCCCAAAGAAACACTCTGTCACTCTTCAGGCAACTATTCCGTCACAGAAACTACAATGGGCTTCACAACTGGCTTCGTAAGCACCTTCTCTCCTGCTCAACAATTCTCGATATCTAACAACAAAACAGATCGGCGGCATTGCCCTAACATCTTCCCTCTTCTACATCTCNCTGAACCTCCACGAGCGCAACCGCCTATACCAATCACATCTGCTGCGCCAACAATCAAATCTCTTGCGCAACATCACAGACCCTCAACCCAAGGAGCCCTCACAAACTGCCCGTCACCTAGTCCCTGGCCTCGCCGACCGCCTCAAGTACCGCTGGAACACCGAGCTGGAGGCCGCCGTAAGGAAAATTCAACACTTCAACTGGGAGCAATGGAGAGCAGATGCCGAAGACAAGGTTTCTGCTGTATTCAGCAAAGGTCTTGGCAGTGCTGTCGACGAGGCTGAGAAGAAGACTACTTGAACCATGATTCGCAAAAGAGAGAACAACCCAAAAAGAAGAGGCAATTCTTCGAAAGCTGAGAGGTGTACGAAAGACTTCGACGACGAGCAGCGAACATGGCGATCGTAGCCCGCACATGCCAGAGCCCAATGCGGCCAGGAAAGAGATACATAGATACCCCATTTTTGTTAAGAAATGCGACACACGACATCACACCACAGAGCCATGTCGACACAAAGAGCCAGAAAGATTCCCGAGTTGCCGCCTATCTCCACTCGTCAGACTTGACTGTCCCATACATAATCATGGCCATACTCGATCCTTCGGCGCAGAGAGCGATTGGGAGTTCGGGATGCTATCATGGCCGAGCTGTAGCAGTAGCAACCATGTGTTGACAGACATGTATCATAATGCAAGGAAACAACTCGCTGTTTTGCGTCTCACTACCTAACTAAGCAATGACAAACTCTCTTTCCTCCCTCAGCTGCTGTACAGCATAGTTATCATCACGGCAAGGTACCGAGAAAGCACCACCGAAGGGGCACCTCAAAATAATCCCTCGAGCAAAAGTAAAAACTCCTAGTAATGCTTGACAACGAAGAACTCCTTTTTTTTTTTTGAAACCTGTTCGCCTGCCAAACTTCTGTTTAAACACCCTTCTCTTCGGATCGACAGCAAAACTCGAGAGGAGTGTTCCTCTTGCATATCACTGTTTCCTCGAAATCAAATCACTGGCCACTCCGAGGCGTCTGTCCATTACGCAGAGCAACCATTGATGGCAAAGCATGGAATCCTTGTCCCCCGACGCCAGGTAGTCCCCGAGAGGCTCCAGGAGAATATGGTGCGCCGTTCTGCTGCCCATGTGGCACCCTGGACATGTCGAACGAGTTGGTTGCTGCCGGCGGAGNGGGCTTGGCAGGTAAAGAGGCCGGCGTTCCCCATTTTGCGATTGAGCTTGGTGCACTGTTGTTGTTCTCTGCTGCTGATGTGGTGCCAGGGCGGGCGGGCGTGCCAGCTTGTCTCTGAGAATTTTGAAACGGCATGGGGACATGGGGAGAGAAAACAGGTTGTGGCAGAGGGTGAGCTGGTCTGCTGTTGTTCTGGCCGCTGCTTTGTCCGCCGTACGATGATGCCTGCGACTGGCTAGAATTTTGACGCTGCAGTGCGTGCGATCCAGGGTAAGCTGAGTTGAAGCCCATGTTGTTGGNGGGCGCCATCTGTGCGCCATAATGAGGCTGATAGCCTGGAATGAATGCCTGGCTTTGAGGATTGAAGTTTCCGCGGTTGTATGCACCAGCCATGGCTTGGTTTGGGTAGCCCATGTACGTGTCAGGCATCTGCATCTGGTTCATTGGTGCCCCATACGGGTAGCCATGGGCGGCGGATCCGTGGCTTGCTGAAGATGGAGGTCTGCTTGCAAACTGGCTACCATAGTTGTTGGGGCTGCCAGGATAGCCGGATTGGTTAGGCATAATCTGCTGCCATGACGCATACTGCTGCTGTTGCTGGTTGTGGGGGCTACCATATCCGTATGGTCCAGCCGAGGGAGGTAAGGTAGGTCCCGGTTGTGTCTGGAAAGACATGGCTTGGAAATCAGTGGAGAGGTCATTGACGTTGTGCTGTGCTTGATTGTTGGGATCGTTATAACCAGAGTAACCTTGTTGCAACCATGGGTAGGGAGCGGCCAGGGAAGGCGTCATGGGACCATAGACAGCGTTATATGAGTTCTGCGCAGCTGAAGCCGTAGGAACACCATTGTACATGCCAGGGGCACCTTGAGCACCTCCGGGGAATGCGGGGTAGTAGACCATATTTCCACTGTCAGGGGCGCCATTTTGTGGTGTTACAAAGGTGCTGTAAGCAGACCTGGCCTCAAAGTCATCGTCACTGTTGCTGCGCTGCTTCTTGGGCTTCTTCTTTCCAGCAGCAGAGCTGGAACGGGACTCATCCTTCTCCTTAACAAGGAGTGCATCCTCTGTCGGCTTTGCAGAGCCCAGAATACGCAGTCTAGCCAGTTCGTACCTCTGCTCACGTTGCTCACGAGTCAAGGGTTTGTTTTTGTCCGAGTCGGCGCTGTCCCCTCCATCAGAGTTCGACTTGGAGAGGCCATTTAGCGGTGCGTCACCGCCACGGCGCAGAATCTTCATCTGAGGCGCGGCGGGAGGTGGTGTGCTGGTACTTGTTGGCGGTGTTGCAATGGCGGTCAAAGGCGGTGCAATTCTACAGTTTGGAGTCTTGTACAGACGAACGGCCGAAATGGAACCGTCAACGGCATGACCCAGGATGTAGTAATCGGCCAACTTGTGAGCCAGCATTCTGTAGAAAGAGTTGCATTGAGGCAAGTCCAGAGAATGTTCACTGTAGCGAGGTCAGCTGAATGAAAGCCATGTGAATTTGGGAGAACGTACGTGGGNATCCTTCACGAAGTCGATAATGTCCTGCTCTAACTTGAGCACCCATATCCTGTCTCTAGGATTGTTCAGAGCTTCCAAGAGCTTCACGTCAGGCAGAACATCTTCAGGTCTACCGACATTGGTGGGTGGCTGTACGTAACCGGGAAGAGCTGTAGAGCTGCCGATTGNGGGAGGCACGTAGAGCGTTCCATTAGGTGCGTTGGTGGTCGAGTCAGGTCTTGACGTAGGTCCAGATTGACGCAGCGCGGGACCTCTGGAGGTAATTTCCAAGAGCTGATCGCGGAAGGCACGAGCGCCTGTCTCTGAGCCCAGTCGCGAGCCGAGAGCAGCGGATCCTGATGGCGAGTAGGTGTCGTCATCCTCGATGGCCAAGACACTGGCACTATCATCTGGCCTCAGCGATTCTTTCTCATCCATGGCGAACGTGGTGATAGAAGCCACGCTTTTTCCATCGAGGCTAGGAGGTTTGGCCGAGTCATCCGATGATGACAACTGAGTAGTGCTTTCGTCAGATGCACCGGACAGGATTTGTATGGTCAAAACCGGCGTCGTCTCAAGGCCATCCAGTGAAGGTGCTTTGGGAGGCTCATGCGAGGGGGAAGGTATAAGTTCCCTCGAGAGAACAGGAGAAATGACGGCGTCAAGAGGGGTCTGACTGATTTGGTTGCTGGCGTGGTCATGTTGAGAAGGTTGTGGGCTAGCTGAAGCAGCCAGCTGTTGGTGGTCAGCAGAGGAAAGGTCGAGGCCTTGAGCAGGAAGGTGCGCGTTGGCAAAAGTCCGCCTCGCTGGAGGTTGGTCGGTTGAAAGAGAAGCCATGTTTTGTCCAAGTAGTGCGAGCGCTGTCGAAGTATTGAAGTGGTGCGAAGTGGTCGCGGATGGGCTGTCTTTCGTTTGTGCCAAGGACAAGATGAAGGGAAAAGAGGGCGTTGTTTTGTGCAGTAAATCTCAGGAAACCGGAGGCTCAAGGAAAATAGTCAAGAGAAGAGGCAAGGATGTTGGCATGGTGGTAGGTCGACATGGAGTTGAAGGATTGTTTGACACGGCTTTTTTTCCTGAACACGACAAAGACGGAGGCCTTGGGATCCGCTGCGGACAGTCGAAATCGCGCAGATAGCACAGTGAGTGCGGCCGATCGAAAGCAGCGCCGGGGAGCGCAGTATCGAGATGTCGTCGCTCGTTGCGAAGGTGATGCGGTGAAGAAGGCTAGAAAGGGCGCCGTCGTCAAGCCCGACAGACCAAATCGCTCGCCAGCCAAGGCCGGTGAAAGCCCCGTTTGCTTTTCAAGATGCACCATCGCCAAGCACTTGCGTTTCTGCGAGTGGAAGAACTAGAGTATGTACATGCATGCGATCATTTGCAAGTGGTGAATTTTCTTGTGATACGGAGAGTTGATCTCTTGTACACATGTCTAAATACGTTGATCTTCTTCTGTCGCTGCGATTTCTCGTATGTGAAGCATCTAAAGTAGTAAATTAATGGACAGCTGCAGGCGCGGTAGTGGAACGAACCAAACTGGCAAGCGCGACCCTGACCGCGACCCTGTCTTGGCTTCTTCCATGCGCTCAGTGAATCGTGAATGCGTTTGTTTCCTCGTCGTCGCTCCACCAACAACACGTGTCTCGCGTCTGTCGCATCACTTTTGACACCCTGCTACGCTTGCATCGATAGGCATCCATCCATTTCCGCAGTATGAATCGCTACGGCAGGCCCGGATTTGTCGGAGGCGCATCGTCAAGCAATCGAGCCTCTGCAAACACAATCTGCCAGAAGTGTTTGAGCAAGGGTAGGCGCATGCTCTCGTTTGGCGCATATCTATCACTGTCATGTCTGACACACGCCCANGGTCATTACAGCTACGAATGCAAAGCTCAAGCTCAAGAACGACCATACATCTCTCGTCCCAGTCGCAGTCAACAACTTCTGAATCCCAAACTGAAGCCGAAGCTGGCCAACATTGCGCCAACTCCTACGTCAACTGAGCAAGAGTACGTCAAACATCGCCTTGGTACCGTCGTGCTCGTCTGACTTGCTGTAGANAAGTCAAGCGCAACCCATAAGCCCGCCCAAGAAAGGCCGCGCAAACGTTCACTGGACGACATGGACGACCACAGATCTTCGCGCAAGCGCTCACGCTCTGCTGCATCCTTCTCTTCGGCTTCCGTCTCGACCATCTCCACTCGCTCTCCTTCTCCTCAAAGACCAGCAAACAGACATGACGCAAGGCAAGAAAGAGAGGCATCGGCCACAGGAGGTGCTGGCGACAAGCGCATGCGCCCTTCAAACTCCACTACATCGCCAGACCACATACAATCGTACGAAGCTCATGGCCGCAATACCCGCATGCGCAGGAATTCGAGAAGCCCCTCTGAACGTGGAAGAAGAAGAGGCAGGTCAGCAAATTCAGAAAGACGGATGCGGTCCGCTTCCGACAGAAACATCCTCAAGGAAGGTCGCGGTATTACGCCTGTTCGAAGACCCGACGATGCCAATAACAACCCAATGTTGGGCCAGCATAGCGATCTAGAGCGGGCCGATTACAAAACATACCGAGATCAAGACCGTGAGATGAAGGATGTGCCTGGTGGAGAACGCCCTAGGTCTCTGAGCCCTTTCAGCAAGAGAGTCGCCTTAACACAGTCCATGAATAGATGAAGTGTCATCTTCATCAAGCAACCGAGCGCAAAAGCAAGACTATTCTAACATGCTGGAGAGGATAAATTTGAAAGTCCTTGCTCCAAGAAGCAGCACGTCCCTGGCCTAGCCGATCGACCACTCCAGCTGGCAGCAGCAGCAGCAGCGGCCCGCAAAACAGAGGACTCGAGATGAAATGCACGAGCAGCATCCGTCCCCTACGCCCTAGCGCATATACGAAGCCATGTCGAATCACGTCCCACTGGCATCATTCTCGTCTGAACTGCACAAGTGCTCTCCTCCACTTTGGGATCCAGCCGGTGGGGCCTTTCATTGTTTAGCGACCTTCCTGGCTACATAGCACATTAATTGCAACGAGACCAATGAAGAACTACGCAATTCACCCGCCTATCTTATAGATCAAACAAGCACTTGAGGTAGCCGGCGGTCTACAGTGGGGCCACCGGTGAGGGACCCTTGATACATGGTAAGTGGGCACACGACATACCATCGCTGCTAATTAGCACGTGCGCCTCGAACGTCTTCTGTTTGGTTGCCGGCAGTCCATGTGAAGTTGTGAATGTCACTGCAGATGGGGACCTCCGGAAATTGCCCCGAGATCGAGGCAGCTGAACCCGTCATGAGTTGTTGATACGGTGTACCTGACTGCAAGCTGTTCGATTAGTTGAATGAGAACAGGGTTATCTTTTTGAATTGCGTTGTGATTGACCCTTGTTTCGAAGCAGAATCGATTCAGGCCTGATCGAAATGCCAGCATGATGTATGTGATCCTGCCGAGCATCGTAGAACATTGGGGCCATGTTGTGTCCATGAAGCTCCAGTTACAGCCGGTTCAATTGAGCTGACACATCTTTTGCTCGAATGGTATGGGGGATGTGTCGGAGCAAACCCAGCTTGGCCCAGGTCTGCTCCACGCAGCGGTTTAGCCGAGTCAACCGAAGGGACAAGCAAAGACAAGCAAGGGTCTGTGATTCTGGAGGTTTGAACTATGCGGGGAGTCCTAGGATTGGGGGGATACAATGAGCCTTTTGTATGCTGGCAACACTCAGTCTGCGCCTCTTTGATAGGAAGAATAACCCTGCGTGATAAGGACCAGCAATTTTGTTCGTCGCCGGCTGAAGGATTCATGCAGGCCATGCGATGCTGCGACGATCGTGGTCGATTCTTTCACATGCACGCGGCAAGCCACCTTTCTTCGAGACTCCGACAGGACTTGCCCCGTCTCTCCCGAGGGTTTGGGTGACATGAAAAAATTCGACATGGATGATGGTTGAGCTTGTGTCTAGCACAGTCATGAATTGAACCGTTCCTTCATTTTTCTGACTCTGAGCAGTTGTAGCGCAAGGACGCGAAGTGCAATATAGAGAATGTCACCTTGCGTGTACTCCATTTATATTTGAAGGCGACGACTCTAGTAAGCGCAGGCCCCTGTCCCGGTTGATCATTCATGCATAACTGTACTGTATCATGTGTCTACCCGGACTACGGATACAGGTGCATGCAGTAAGATGGCGGAGCAAAGCTGTATTCCGCGTAAGGCTTGAAGGATTACATAGACAAGGACAACACGAGTACAAAAGGGTCCTTCAACAAGAACAGACGTTTTGACTCTGCATGGATTGTAGTCCGAACAGGCTGTTGAAGATACTCGGTCGGTTCGGCGACGCCCCAAACCTAAGCACGAGCCGGTGGGTCTGCAAAGTGCGAGACGGACGACGGGCAGTGGAGCAACAACAGTAGAAATCTCTGACCGATGGTGGTTAAGGATGGTGCTGGATTCTTACTATTGGAGACCTGGCAACGGAGTGGTCGTGTGCCTGGTTGCCTCTAAGGGACGTTGTGGATCAACGTGGCGCCCCGTTCTGCGGATCAAGAAAGTTGAAGGTTCGAGTGCAGCGGTTTGATGGCTTGCGAGCCAATGGTCTCGTCGCGAGGTGTCGCTCGCATCATCGCTGCCAGACCCTGCCAAAAGCAATCCTCGCACTCCAAACAGATCCAAGCTCTCTGCTGCATTCATCCGTATTCAAAACCATCAATTGTCCCGCCCGTTGCGCCTCGCCCTGGACAGTTGCCCTTCCTTGTGATTGACCCTCGTTGCTTGCTTTACTCCGCATTGAGTCTTTCGAAGGTTAACAATCTCACGGACATTTGCTCCGCTGCTGTGATTTGCTCAGCACCATCATCATCATGAAGTATGGCGCAGCTCTCCGCCAGGATTCCATNCCCGCATGGGCGCATCGTAAGAACCTCTCGCTCAATTGCACCTCGACCTCACTGACCAGCCAGACNAACGTCGACTACGATGACGTGAAGCACTACATCAAGGAGAACACAACCGCTGGGAACGGCAACAGCATTTCCATACCCGGAGCCGGCGATGTCAGGGGGAAAGAGCTCGAGGACAACCTCTACGGCATCCTGCAGCAACAGCATCAGAGAATCACCTTGTTTGTGAGGAGCAAGACGGGCGAGATTGAGAGGCGGTTGGGTGAGTGCTTATCCTCAACACAACCATGACGGCGTCAATTGACAGTAACAGACCACCTTCGCAAGCAGACCGCATTGCTCACGTCAAAACCCGCCGTCAACGGTCGCATCCCTGCGAGGCGTCTCGAAAAATATGGCCGTCTCGAGGCCGATATCCTCAAGTGAGTTTTACCCACCGCCTTGCGGGCCTGGCCAACACTGACATGGATGGCAGGNGCCGGCGATGAACTACAATGCCTGTCGCGCTTCTCAAAAGCTCAACAAACCGCCTTTCGCAAGCTCCTCAAGAAACACAAGAAATGGACTGGCTCTACAGACCTCGAGACCGAATTCAACACACATATTATCGGCGATCCATCCAGTTTTACCAACATCGACCTGAACCCTATCTATACTGAATACGAAGACACGCTTTCGGCATTGAGGACGTTATACCACGAGCGCATCAATGGAGCACCCAGCAAGTCCCCGGTCGACGCTGATGTTCAAGACAACTCTACACAAATTCGATCTATGATTGAATCGAGCTCGTCAGTCGAGTTTGATTCCTACTTTTCCACGTCCCCACTTGGCCGTGGCGGCAAGAATGCCGTCTACTGGGTACACCCTGATAACATTGTTGAGCTACAGATTTTCATCCTGCAGCACGCTCGGTCCTTCCCGACCCGCGCATTACCTTCGGCAACAATCTCTCCTACACTATCTCGTCAAAACAGCATCACATCCTCATCGGGTAGAAGAAACAGTTCTACCGTCGAAGCCGATACCACTGTGCTTGTTGCTGACGACCTCGAAAGCTTTATTGCGCACCAGAGCTCTTCCACGTTCGAGAAGCGCGAGGAAACTGTAGGAAGCCGTCTTCAGGAGGCAACTGTTCATGCGAGATGG
The DNA here is from genome assembly GCA_903819635.1 of Aureobasidium vineae. Taxonomy (NCBI): domain Eukaryota; kingdom Fungi; phylum Ascomycota; class Dothideomycetes; order Dothideales; family Saccotheciaceae; genus Aureobasidium; species Aureobasidium vineae. The sequence goes on from CAIJEN010000015.1 coordinate 114,866, forward strand.
ACCAAAACGGAGGACGCTATCGTTACTGCAAAGGTCAATGAGCGGGACATTCAGAAGGTCTCGGTCAAGCGCAAGAATGTTTTCGCTGTCCTTGAGCCCGCTTCAACCACATCGCTACGGAAGTCTTCTATCACCCAAGACAAGAATAGTGGAGCCGCTGAGAACATGCGCACCTGGATTGCTCAGCAGAGCACCATCAAACCTCTCACTACTATCGCGTCGAACAGATCTCGCTTTGCTGAGACGGCCACAGACTCGAGCGGATTCATTCTTGCCACCCTGGACAAGAACATTCGCATGAGAAAAGCAGAGTCTTTAGCAAATTCCCTAGGGGACACGTTCTCTCAGGCCATGAGTGCAGAATTTCCCTTTGCAGTACTTCGTGTAAGACAAGAAGGGTTCGACAACAGCATGCTTATCAAAGTTCTGGACCAGAGTCATCTCGTCGAGCGTGTTCGTGGGTTTTCGCTCGAGTACCACTCAGTTTGGTACTGTTGCCAACCCGAAAATGTTGTTCCTCCATTCTGGGTACCGTTGATGCAAAAAGACATTCGCAAAGTGCCTACACTGGCAAGCAGACGTAGGGCATACAACCACGACTCCAGTTATGGTTCCCAGTCCACAACACCTCAAATGACGCCCTCAACTGGATCAGTAGGTGACTACAACGGTGGTGATTTGACTGCAGTGGAGGAACAATCACCTCATAGGATCAAGATTCCCGACCAGCTTGAGACGCCTCCTCTTAGTGCATTCCGCAAGAAGAGAAAGTCTGCCTATGATAGGGCCGGCAGTGCCTTACCAAAGCAAACATACTGGAGCGAGTACGATAATCCGTCTGACTCGGAGGATGAGTATGTTTTGTATATCGACCCCAACGAGGTTTCGTCAGCCACCAAGACATGGCGTCGCATTCGCAGTCTGTGGTCCAAGAACAAGCCTACTGACCAAGAGTCGCTGCTTGGACACGATGGTGCCAACGAGCGCGGCATGGTAGAAGAATCAGTCAGCTCATCAGACGAAGAAGCGCATGTCCCCAAGCGTACTCAGCAGCGCTCCTATGGAACATTGAATCAAAGGACGAACCAGATGGCTGGATACAACCCCGAGTCACACCATCAACAATCTGATTGGGTCTCTCAATTGGCAGCAACATGTTTGGTCGCATCGGTGCTTTTGCTCTGCATTGGTTACATACTAGTGACCACCGGCAAGAGAAAGCTAGCGTCTGAAGTTGATGCTGGTGTTGTGTTGGCCGTGGCTTCGAGTCTGGCCTTCGCCGTGTCAGGTATGGGAGCCGTGTTTGGTAGACAGACACCTCGTTGGCCGATAGCCACACTGGTCATTGGAATCCTGGTCATGGATGTCACAGCAGCCAGTATCCTGCTCGTCTGGGCCTTTGGTTAAGTGAGCACTCTACTCCTTTTGCCTACTTCGATCCTTCTCTCTCTCTGACATTTTCGATTTTCTTTTTCGATTTTGCCTTTTTCTTCTCTGTAAACTGCTTTCTTTCTTATTGTTATGGGCGAACTGCTCTCTGTGCTTTCGTTTAGGATACCACCACCGCGTTCGTTGGAGTTTTTGAGGATTCGGGACATTCCAGGTGCATGATTGAAGATGGAAGATTCGATTCTTTTCTGTAATTAATCCAATGATTATCAATCGTATATCAAATAGGCCACTGCCAAACAGGATAGCAGTGCACTAGCCGGACGTCTTGTCGTGTGTGTCTCGTTGCAAGGAAGTGTTTCCTTTGCGCAATTGTAGTAACGAGAAATGATGTAGTGGTTGCGACAGAGGCGGCGCCAGACAAAAGCCATGGGGCAAGGCGAGAGAATATTGAGTTGTCTTGGTGAGTGACAAGGACTCAGCTGCCATCCAAAAGGTCAGCCTGAGCTTCGTCTTCTCTCCTAGCCTCCTCTTCGTCCTCCTTTTCTCTCAAGTTAGTAGCTTCGAGCAACTCTGCACCTTCCATACCAACAGCCTCGCCCTCGTTGTTTGTCACACCAGTGGTTTTCCTCTTCTCAGCCTGTGTTGCGGCTATCCTCTGGCGGACCAATTTCGCAATGGCATTGTCGGTGCGCACGTTCAAAATGTCCAGCTTGCGGTCCAAGTCGCGCTTTAGATCCCAATTGGGTTNTTTGGGCTGCAGCTTGAACAGATCCAAAGGTTTGTCTTGTTGTTCTTCCTGGGCTGCTTGCTTTTNTGTGGCTTCTGCCAGCTCTTGTGCTTTTCTCTCTAGGGTGTTTTCTTGTGCTGAGGGATCGTTCTCGAAACCGAGTTTTGGGGCGCGTGTTGTAGCGTCGTAATTGCGGCCTGAGAGGATGATGGAGGAGACGTCCTGAGTGAAGTCTGGTTCTGTTTGGATGTTGTCGTCGGTTTCTGTGGATTCTTCTGGTTGCTTGCGCTTGAGAGACTTGAGGGCGGCCAGGCGGGCTTTGCGGTCCTCGGCGGCGCTGGATAGATTTCCGGACATGATGGCTTGGTCTGAAGAGAACTCCTTGGGAAAGTAACAGAGACGGATGGTAGTGTTGGCGTAGATGGACGTGTCGCAAAGTTGGTAGCTTCAAGGTGGTGGAGGAGCAAACAGAACAAACAGGCTGATGAGAAAGTCGGGGATGGGCCAGAAAGTCGTGGAGACGGGAGTGTCCAAGTTTCTTGTATTCACCACTCGCTCCGCCCTGTCCATGCCCGCCTATGCCACGATGCGCGTCCCGACACGTCAAGCTTGTGGCCGAAGCTGAACAACTTGTCCTGCCCTTCCTCGCCCCGAGAGTCTTTCAGCCTTGGCCGAGGTCACCGCCGCAGTCCTCACCACCCTCGCACTCCCAAAGGAAGTCTTTCTCGACCACCTCCTGCGAACATGCAAGGCAGTCCCGTTCGACCCGCCCAAAGTACGAGAGCGCTCGTAGTCTCCTCGTACAGCAATGGTACGAGAGCGCCATCGCTCCGCTAGAAGAAGAAGAGGGCCAGCATGATGATCCAGAGCACGAGAAGAATGACAAGGATGAGAAGAAGACAACAGGAACTCCTGAAGAAAACAAGCGCAAATTAAGCCGTGCCGATGTTCAAAAGGCCTTCTTCCAGCACTGGTCTACTTCACAGGCCATTGTCAAGACTCGCTGGACTGCCGCCAAGCGGCCCTCTAGCACAAGGATAAAATATGCNCCCTTAGGCAGACCCGTGAGGCGCAGGACCTGAGATCAATCCGTCGACGACAAGGCAGAAGAACTGGTCTTCNNTGCCGACGGCCACTCTCTATACTGGAACCATCATTTTGCCAAACTGAACGCCCGCCATGATACTCGTCTATCCCATAACTTTACACCCAAGACGACGCCGAACCTCAACTTTCGTTCTCAAAAATGGGCTACTCAGATACTCAATGCCAAAGAGTTCAAGAATCAGGAAGAGCTAGCGACATTGCTGGGTGACCAGTGGCGGAGGAAATGGATGCATGCTTTGCTCTGGACACTGGCCAACTCTGTCGACGACACTCTTCGCCTGCTGGAAATCACCCACGTCTCCCCATACATGCCCGCTGCCTACGTTGCCGATGCTCTGAGTTACATTGTTGGCCATTACCACAAGAATTCTCTNCCTGACCATACCCGCAAGCATCTGGTGCATGTTGCTTGTGTGATTATGGAGCGCCCGGGCACCTCTCCACTCCAGGTTAGCGGCAATACCTTCCGCAAGTTTCTGCAATTCTGCTCTCAGGACCAGGTACTGAAACTNTTTGAACATATCACTATTAGCGGAACACTCTTGCATTGGAACACCCGTCTACACTTTACTACTTATCTAGCCCATCATGGACGATTTGATCAGGCGTTGGACACCCTGCTTGATGCAGTGTCGGACGGAGCAGACGTCAGTTCTAAGCAGTTTGAAAGTTGCTGTGCCACCATTCTCCGAAAGGCTGCCGATCAACCTGACGGTCTACGTGTCAGTCTTCGTTTGGTTCAGAATCTGTCCGACATTGGCGTCAAGCTCAACGTCCAGCTGTGCAACATTGTGATGCTCAACGCCGTCGAAGCCGGTGACCTCAAGACGGCCNNTTTCAGTATCTACCACTCACTTGTCGACAACAACCTCGAGGCCGATGAGTATACCCATGCTATTCTGCTCAAGGGCTGCAAGACTGTAATCGAAGACTCGGAAACTCTCAACACCACCATCCGTCAAGCCATCGCTGATGTCGAAGTACGGAATCTCTATGTCGTGGCGACCGAAATCATACACTGTTTATACCTACACCACTTCCAGATCGATCCCGAGAATGCTTTTTCGACAGTCTCCGAGGCCTACACGCAGCTCTTCGACACATCCGATCTCATCAACCTTGGAATCCTGCCCCAGATATACGCGAACAAGTCTTTGAAAAGGAAGAAGCCGACTTTACCCGTCATGGGCATCATGATCGGAGCATACCTCCGAAATACCGTCCAAACACAGAGCAGAAATATGGACCACATACATGACTTGTACCGACGATGGCGCAATCTCGCCGAGCAAAACATAAGCCCCTATGTCTTCTTGGCCCAACACGACCACACCTCCAACGCCTTCTTACTCGCCTTTGCCCAAGACTCCTCCGGACTCGCTTATGCCGCCGAAGTCATCCGCGACATGCAGACACCCTTCACCCACGCGCGATCGCAGAAGAAACCTACTGTGCGCTCGTGGTCAATTTTCCTGCACGCATTTGCCAAGCATGGTAAAATGGAGCTTGCAGAACAGGTGCTCAAGTACATGCGAGAGCGCAAACAGACGCCCAACGAAGTCACTTGGAACTCTTTGCTGGGTGGCTATGCAAGGCTCGGCAAAGCTAACGAGGCGGTCGAGACGTTTAGACGTATGAGAGATGAGGGGTTTGAGGCTGATGAGGTGACGAAACGACATCTCGGCAAAGTCAATCTTGGTGCAGTGGACCGCAGTGTTTGGCAAGGTTCTAGCAAGGTTTCACAAGAGGTGCATGCAGACAAGCAAGAAGAACAACCAGAGATAACTCAAGGGCAANNAGAAGAGTCAAATCCACAGAGTGAGGATGACAAGGCTGCTGCTGACAGCACGAATGAGCTTGTCAATGGCGTGCATGCAATGAGTGTATGGCATGACCCAGACTTGTAGATAAGCAAGAATAATCTCCTGTACATACAAAAGGAAAAGAAAACTTCCCTCCACAGCCACCCTCTGCCGCACCACTCGCCCCTTCCCTATACTTGACTCTACACCGACCTTTGCAAGTCCGCCAACCTCACTTGCCACTAGCAATGAGTCGAGTGGGCCCTATCGGCAAACCACTTGTCCTTTGCGATGAAAGCTCCCAAAGGTCCTTGGCTCGATCTTCGCATCTAGCGGTACATTGTTGTTCTTTCTCTCTTACAAAGGTAGAGTACTCTTGCAAGCATGAGACGGCTTTCCCAAGCTGTACAACATGATTTCTTGCTTGTTTTGACATGAAAAGATGGCTTTGAGATTGTTTGATCTATGAGAGGAAAAGCAGATACAGAAAGATCGATTCAAGATTACATAAGGCCTTACAAAACCACCACAGATTGCTCAGTTTGTCCACTATACAACCGCTCAGTCCAACACCACATCAACTCAAGTCCAAGCCTGGTAAGCAGACAGAAGAGCATCGAACAATGGTTACAGCGAGCTGTGAGAGAATAAGGCCCACCGCATACATGTTCGAAGACCGGGTTATCATCGACATGATTCTTCTTAACACGCTCGGACTAGCCATTGGGCTATTCAGGCTAGGGATGAGATGCACGAGACATCATGTGCAGTAGGAAAGAAGGGAAATTTCGGGTCAAAGACTCGGGTTGTTGCTTACTTTGTTGGACTTTGTCACAAACTCGTTTAAGTATAGAGGATTGCTGAAAGGCACGAGAAATTTTTGGATCGAGTGCGCACCATAGTAGTGTGGCGATTTGTCTTACCAATCTTGCGATCTTCCTTGTGATCTACGGGGCGACTTATCATTCCACGGTTCCAGAGGGGCAGGTCGGTGTGAATATGTATAAAGGACATCTCTTCGTTGGGGAAGGGTCTTGCAGAAGTCAGAGGCAAGTACGAACATGCAAGCACAGAAGATACGACGGAGAAATAACACAACGTGAGGCAATTCTAGGATATCGCGAATGTGTGGTATAGTACAATGACCTGATCAAACAAAATCAAAGGTGTCTCCGCCCTTGTCCCTCAACATAGCACCAATGCGTTTGGTTCCTACAACACGCTCCAACTTCAACCCATCCCATTTCGAAAAGATAGTCCTAACACCAGCCTCAGTGGGATCTAATTTACCTTCTGCAACCATAGTTCCCAAGAAGCCTCTCGCGACTTCGGTATAGAAGATTGGGTTTTCGGGCAGAGCGTNAAAGACCACTCTTCGCACACCCTTCAGTCTTAGTCTGTGGAAATGGTGTGCACGGCCAGTGTAGAGAAGGACACTGTGGCGGCCAGTGAGGAAATGACTGCGTGCGCGTCGTTGGTCGGGCACGGGTGTGTATTCGCTGATGGCGCCAAAGGAAATGTGTTGCGTCTCGTTCGAGTTGGCAAAGTAGTTCCTCACTCGCACAAAATCGAGGTATGAGGGGATGAAGAGAAGGATACCAGGACCACCATCTGATGGTTTCGGCACACGGAGAAGGGAGGGGAGAACGGCTGTGTTGAAGTATTTGAAGCGAGCATCTGGGTCGGTGGGAGGTGATGCCGAGTCATAGCGGGAGAAGGTCTGTTTCATGCCTTCGAGATCGATGTTGCCGATTACGCCTGGGTAGAAAGGTGTGAGTTTTGCCTTTCCAGCAATGTTGAGCATGTGGGCGTTGTAGAGGCGATTGAGCTCGGGAGCCACATATGCTGAGAAAATAATGGTTTGACGCAAATGCTTGGCTTGGCCGTCGAGATAGTAGTTTCGTACGCGACTGAAGTCGCAGCCGTGTGCATCTTTAGGTTGGAGGTTGAGGTGTTGGAAGACGAAGTCTACATGGTCCCAGTTTTGCATCAACATGGCATCTGCTTGGTCTACAATGCAAATCTCGATCGAGGAGAGATAATCGCTGTCGGCTTTCTTGGGATCTGTGTGCTCGATGATACGGCGTAGACCAAGAGGTGACGCAAGAATAATGTCCGAAGCATAAAACTGCGAAAAGAACTTCACAGTCTTGCGGGTGAACTTGATGCCTAGGCGAAAGTCGTTGTCGTCGTTGCCCTCGAAAAGTTCGAGGAAGTCTGTAGGATGTGAGTCTCCTTCGCCGCCAAACTTCAATTCGTCCAGTACGAAACCGTCTTCAAAGCGCTTCTTGTTTTCTTGTTGTTCGGGCTCGCAGAGGGAAATCAGAGCATCAATGTACTTTGCAGCCGCACTGCGGGTCTCCAGCAAGACAAGAACCTTGGGGCGGGTGAAGCCTTGATCACGTAGTTCGAGATCAGCGTCTGCCCNTGCAGCTGCCAGACGAGAGTTGTTCTTAAGTACGCGATCGCGGCCCTTGTAGACATGATTGAGAGCATGTAAAGCAGCCACGTGTCTAAGCTCGGAGGCGTTTTCGACGGTTCTGGCGCCGCACAGCACATCCTGGTAGGCGTAGATTGAAGGTGCAATCGCTTGTCCCAGCTCGCTGAAAGTACCAATGTGCTTTGCCGCAGGCTCTGCGATGCGTTGCTTGAGATTGAGTTGCGAGACAGATTTGAGTGGTTTACGTGACGAAGCAGGAGCAGATTCGGGAAGAGAGATGGTCAGACTGCCGTCCTTCATGACCTTGAGTTTTTCCGAGCGCCACTGGTTGTCTGTGACTGCTTTGAGACGTTGAGTAAGGTCGTTGGCTTCCGGGTTGGCAAAGTGTTGGTCAAAGGGGTCTGTTGGATCCTCATCTTCGTCGTCGTCGACCTCGTCCTGCTCGATTTCGGCGTCGCTGTGTCTATCTTCTTGTGTTTGTTCCTCGTCTTGGACTCTATCTTGACTTCCTGAAACATCCGAGGCATCTTCTGAAGCAGCATCCTCTCCCTCGTCGCTCTCGTCATCCTTGGGGGTTTCTTCAATCTTTCTGCGCTTGCGACGAGGCTCGTCTGACTCTTGCTGGAAGGATTGGAGAAGGGCGTTGTATGCGCGGACTTTGGAGGCAGGAGCATCTTCATCGCCGCTTCCTACAGATTGATCGTCTTGGTCGTCCATAGATTCGTCGTCGGGTTCGCTCTCATCGCCGCTCTCGGGGAAAGGTTGATCTTCTGGTTCGTCGACTCTGCTTGTGCGGAACTCGGTTCTTCCGAATCTGTTGCCTCCTCTTCCACCCCTTCCTCTTCCTCCCCGGCCACCACCTCGACTACTGCCGCGATCAAATCCTCCTCTTCCTCCTCCTCTTGATCCTCCACCGCGACCACCAAAACTGCTGCCACCGCGGCCTCCAAAGCTCCCACCTCTACTTCCTCCTCTTGAACCGCCCCGTGGGCCACCTCGTGAGCCTCCTCTTCCTCTGAAAGGCGCCATTGTGAGTTGTGAATAATTTCAATTTTGCAAAGAACAAAAAAGTCGAGCGCTTGTTTCTTAAGTCCGATCGCCGTCACTGAGCGACCTGGTCACGGTAGAATCTCGGTGCGTGGCCGAAAAGGCAAGCCTGAACTTTTCCCTCCCACAACGACAGGGTGCTCGAGTTAGACGACGGCAAGCTCATATCGCCAACGCAATCATGGCCCAAGACTCGTTCCTCCACCTCGCCCGCCCTCTGGGTCCTGTCCAGATCGGCACCCAGCCCTCGACCGCTCCTCTGAACGTCAGTGTCCAGCCCCAGGCCATTTTCGCAATCCTCGACCACTCGCTCCGCAGACCCCAGGACCAGGAGCGCGTTATCGGCACTCTTCTTGGTGTCCGCTCTGAAGATGGCACAGAAGTCGAGATCCGCAACTGCTACGCCGTTCCCCACACCGAGACCCAGGAGCAGGTCGAGGTCGACATGGACTACCAGAAGCAGATGCTGCAGCTGCACCTTCGCGCAAACCCCAAGGAGGTCCTCCTCGGCTGGTACGCCACCTCTTCCGACCTCAACACCTTCTCCGCCCTCATCCAGAACTTCTACGGCCAGCAAGGCGACGGCACTTGGCCCCACCCCGCCATCCACTTGACCGTCTCCACCGTGCCCGGAAAGGACATTGAGGCCAAGACATACATCTCCGCCCCCGTCGGTGTCACTGCAGAGCGCGCCGCCGACAGCTGCCTGTTCATCCCCGTTCCCCACGAGATCAAGTATGGCGAGGCTGAGCGCAGCGGTCTCGAGCTGGTTGCGGGAGCAAAGGACAGAGAGGACCGTTCGCAGATGCTGCAGACCGACATTGAGTCGCTGGAGCGTGCCATCGAGCAGGTTCTCGAGATGATTGAGCGTGTCTCCAACTACGTGAGCAACGTTCTGGACGAGGAGGCCGAGCCCAGCTCTGCTCTGGGTCAATTCCTTATGAACACTCTGTCTCTGGCTCCCAAGGTCGACCCTCAGGACATTGAGCGCGANCTTGTATGTTGTTCTACTATCTATGTTCTGTCCTTCCTTTACTAATTGTCTCATTACAGCAACAACCACATCCAAGATGTTCTCCTTGTCTCCTACCTCGCCAACACCATCCGCACCCAAATCGACCTGTCAAACCGCCTCGCAACCGCTGCTCTCACCATGGGCACCGAGGCCAGCACCACCCAAGAGTCCGGCCAGAAGGGCAACCAAAACCAAAAACGCGGCAACAACAACAACAACAACAACCAAGACCGCCGTCAACAGAACCGCCCCGCCACCGAGGCCTAAACGTTTATACCCACGACGTCTTAGTTTATTCTCACACCGCACCCTTTCATGTTTACTTTAACTCTTTCTTGTTCAATACTAGCGCAAAAGGGGTTCCTCTCAATCTACTAAAAGCTGGAGTTGAGTTGTTATGATGATGGCTGTCTTTTTCTTCTTACTGGAAATCAGAGTCACGGCAGTGATGGTGAGGGTTAGCGGCATCGAGACCGGCATTGCATTCCGTAGAGGCGAAGGATAGAAGAAATGATCCAATCCAAAAAGTAAAAACTTCACGCTCTCTTGTTTGGTCTATGGCTTGTGATTTGGTATCATGCCGTTGGATTTCTTGTTGAATTGGAAGCCTCAACATCCAGGTATTGTCTGATGATGGTAACGATGTCTTTCCACTCACGCATGGCGCCACCTCCCGTATCACCACAAGCTAGTTCTTTCTCAACAGGCCTAATGAGTCTGATCCAGCCTCCAACGTCGACGCCCCATTCCTGCTCCAAAACAGCAGCTTGCTTGTGAGTAACTGGATGCGCCCACATGGCAGTATTCATAGCAGGAGCAACCAACAAGGGCTTTTTCCCTGTCGATGTACGAAGGGATGAGGGTAGATTCGTCCGTTGAGCATCCAGTATAGCAGTCGTGTCCCAAGCACGTACCACAGACATAACCAGACTATCAGCCATACCAGCAACCATCTTGGCCATGGAATTGGCGGAAAGAGGGGCTATTATCATTATATCGGCCCACCGCCTCAGCTCGATGTGTAGAATGTCTGCACCACGAGTCCATGGCTGTGACCATTCATCCTCATCGGTGTAAACAGCTTCAAGATTGGGAATCTCGAGAAGTGATGCAACAGAAGGCTGTTCGGCAGACTGTCCGCGGAGAAATTGGCTGGCTGAGGAGGATAGTATCAAGCGCATGGAAATGTCATGATGCGAAAGTGCTTCGATGATTAGGGGTATCTTGATGGTTGCGACTGAGCCTGTGCATGCTAGCAGGACATGCGGACGGCCGTCATTCTGGTTATCGGATGCACGTAATGTTGGTGTCTTTGACATGTCGATGGGAGGAGAAGATTGCGTTTACAGTTGATGGTCGCTGAGCGGAAAGTGTTTCGCGAGTCATGATGACTTGCTTTGAAATGGTTCGGCGTCATTGGCGGAACGCGCAAGACTCCAGCAGGTCTATCGCAAAGAAGTTGAACTCATTGATCATTCACATCAACCATCATAAACAATGGCAGCCAGATCAGCAGCATCAGCGGTATGTCGCATGCTCACAGTATTCATTCTCACACTCACACGCCGTCCGTAGGTCTTCCGCACCGCCTTCCGCCCTCGCCACAACCCTCTGCTTTCGTCACGATTTGCTTCCCTGCAGACACGCCTGCTGTCGCAAGAGACCAGACAAGCCATTGACAAGGCTGTCGAGTCGGCCCCCGTTGTTCTGTTCATGAAGGGAACNCCCGAGATGCCCCAGTGCGGTTTCTCAAGAGCAAGCATCCAGATCCTCGGCCTGCAGGGCGTCAACCCGGCCAAGTTCACTGCCTTCAACGTTCTTGAGGATGAGGAGCTCAGNAGCAGGTCGGTCCTTGATTATCACATATACCATAGGCAAAGTGCTGATGCGCAGGATACAGGAATCAAGGAGTACTCCGAGTGGCCTACCATTCCTCAGCTCTACGTCGACAAGGAGTTTGTTGGTGGAACTGACATTCTCATGTCGATGCACCAAGACGGCTCGTTGGCCAAGCTGCTCGAGGAGAAGGACGTTTTGGTCCCAGCAGAGTAGATTGCTTGAGCCAATGTAAATAAGAACAACTTTCTCGGGTCTGTATCATCATCTTGTACACTAATCGGCAAATCGCTCACTGCCTTGATCTTTCCAACCTTACTTGACGAGTGTGACTTGCTGTAGTTTCGAATGGGAAGGAGCGACTCTGACATGTGACTTCTGCCTGGCCCACCTATATCTGACCAACACTAGTCTTCCAAAGTCTTCTTGCACCTCCAAATCAGTCAAACACCCACGATCATGACCGCAGCTACGAGTCGTCGCGGTCACACTTCCTCTACTGCACACAAGAAGCATGCACAAGTCTCGGAAGCAAAAAGAGACAGGAAAGAAAAGAAATATATCACGACCAACGCCATCTTCAAGTCCAAATCCGATCGAAACCACAAGCGCGCCAAACCATCACCCAGAGGCAAGAGGAGTGACCCGGGCAAAAGCCGTCGCCGCCGCGAACCTTCGTCGTCTCCACCGCCTAGGAAGAGATACACTCTCGCTGACGAGTCCAATGGTATGTCGTGCTCAGTTACCGTTTATCGCCGTTTGCTAATGCTTCTCNNAGAGGTTCTCAACAGCTACAGAAGCCATGTAGCCGATGACTCTGAACAGACGGTTGCTCGCGCCTACAAGGACCTCGTCCAACAACTTGACAAAACTACTCTCGGACCCGATGCTCTGAGTGGCCGTATCGCCCAAGCTATCGAAGCTGCTCAGGACATCTGCACGCCATTGACCGATGAGCTTGTCACCGCCCATTTCAAAGACGATAATGGCAATGTTGTCAGTAGGCAACAGATTCCTATCGGCCTTACTGTCAAACGGTTGAAAGAGAAACTTGAGAAGACGAAGAACGATCTTGAGACTCTCTGGGAGGAATGGGAGGATAACCGCCGCGAGATTGCCGAAATTGGTGCCCAAATTCTCCATGATCCAAAGTTCCCCTCTCAATTTGGTCTCGAGGACATGACTGGTCTCTTCAGCCCATTGTCTCACACAAACCCCGAGGTTGACAGTCTCCGCAGACTGATTCAGAGAGAGAATGACAAGGCGCACAAGGAGCTCGACCAGGAAGCCAAGGACAGCATCAACAAGCACAAGGAGTTCCAGACCATGTGGGTCTCGTGGCTGAAAGACGAGCTCAACTGAGCGTCGCTTATTGCATACATCATGGCTATCCATCTACTTGCTCTTCTCGTTCGTGTTGCTTTCTTGCTATCAACTAGCTTCGATGAGATGATCGATGCTGTCAGTCACTTTACATATCTGTTTCGAGGATGCATTTTCTGTAAGTAGCTCTACATACTAAAAGCCTATCTCATAGACTTCTTCCGGCGTTGTCGGTCTTCCTAATATCACCGAAGCCTTTTTCGCCTTCAAGTCCATGACAATGTTGAACACGGTGCCAGAGTGGTTTCCTTCCTCCTCCGCTCGACAAATGGCATATGGATAATTCTTCTCATCCTTGAAGAGCGCTTGAATCTTTGTCATCGTCGGCAATTTACCCAAGTCATCACAGATCTCCTGGATGCGCTTAATCCTGAACTTGCTGTCTTCCAACCAAACCGTATCTGTGACGCCCGGATGCGGCAAAAGATAGTGGTTCGAATGAAAGACCTGACTCTTATCATTCATCTCCAAAACCTGCAGGTCTTTATAGCTCCACTCCAGTCCCACGCTTTCATTTGGGTCTGCAATCAGCATATGGCATGAAGATGCTATACCATGTTTCTTCAGAGCATCGACGGCTGCTTTGCAAGAGTTGCTCTCTAGCACCAAGCGAAGACCTAGATGGCATGGCATTCGTGTTTTATCCATGCCTTTTGCTCTGATGGCATTGAGACAGACGCCCACGCCTGCAGAGTTGAAGCCGATTTTACCAATCAGACCTGCTTCTGTGACCATTTTGATGGTTGGCTTGTTTTGCTGGTAGATAGTAAGGAGCAGCAAGTTTTGCTTTTGTTCTGTCATCCANNCTATCCAGCTGTCAGTCTCTTGATCTTGAGAAGAAGGAGTAGTCCTTTTACTCACATCCCAATTTTGCGCCAATATGCTTGAGTTACCATGAAGCCAAGATAAAGCAGTACACCCATCACTAAACAAGCCGAAATTGATCTCTGTGCGTACATTTAGTGCGATAATCTCAGCGAGCGATTTTCCCGCTCCTTCTGCTATTCCCCTCATTTCTTCTAGATAGTCTGGCCATGTTTGGCGGATTACTGGTAAGAAGTCGAGGGCGGTGGTTTGTACTTCAGCCCAAGAGAGATTTGTGGTGTTGAGGAAGAGGTTGGTGTAAANAGTTATGCTGCCTTGAATTTGTTGGCGGGCGAGTGTGCCGTGTCGGTAGCCTANTCTATGGAGGGGTTAGTTTGTTGATGTTTGGGTGATAAGAGGGTTCGAGATGGAGAGACTGACTTCGTAGGGCGAGCCTTTGCAAGTGATTTCTAGCATTTTGTATCTCTTCTTATGTGTTTCTTGGATATTCCTGGTATCAAATATCTAGGTGTGTTCTTTGATTGATGTCAAAGTGTAGTCTCGGGCAAGAAGTATAGCCCGAGGATAAGAGTGGGGGTTGGCCTTCCTATTTGGGATGCATCCTTCTTTGGACCCCTCATTGTAGTATCATCGTGATGAAGATAGACTTGATAGTACCACATCACTCGAGGAGAGTCTATAGATTCTCTCCTGTTAGTTGTCTGAGCCGACTTGGGCACAATCACTTTCTACACCTAATATCAATAGAATGGGTAAGAAGCGAGTTTTAGTCGGCTATGGTGGTAAGCACACCAATCCAATATATCTAGACAAAAACAAACTGACACGCAGCAGTCGACGTGGACGCCGTAGCGGGCTGGTAAGTGTCTTCGTTTCCTCTCTTGTAGTTTCGAGATTGCTTACAAGTGTCTAGGATTAACACTCAAGACGGCAGTGCACAGAACAGCACCAATGTCACTCGAGGCATTTTCGGAGCAACTGTTGGGCTGGAACGACTACTCAAGTTGTTCGATAAACACGATATCAAGGCAACNTTTCTTGTTAGTCTCATGACTTCTAAAGGAGTACTGGCTGACTTCGACACTGCAAGTACACCAGCTCATACGATCGAATCATTTCCTAAACAGTTAACCAAAGTCAAAGATGCTGGGCATGAGATGTATGTTTAGGTAAAAACAGGCACCTCAAGAACAATGCACTAACCCAAACACACAAAACCAGCNGGTCTGCACGGCTACACCCACGAACACATCTCCAAACTCTCAACCTCACAGCAAAGAGACATTCTCCAGAAATCCATAGAAGTGCTGACCAAATTCACCGGCAAGAAACCACAAGGCTATACAGCACCAGCCTGGGACACCAGCAAAGAACTCATCCCTTTACTTGAAGAGTTCGGCATTGTCTATGATCATTCGTTTATGCATCATGATTTGCAACCATACTTTGCACCGAATGCAAGTCATCAGTGGGTTGAGACCGATATCAANAAAGAAGCAGAGACTTGGATGAAGCCGATGACCAAGATTCGACCGAGCAAGGTTGTGGAGATTCCGGCGAATTGGCATGTGGATGATTGTAGGTATTGTTTCTGTCTGCCTTCATGAGAGGGATGGAAGGAGGTCTAGACTGACATCAGTTGCACAGGGCCGCCTTTGCAACCTATGCCGGGAAGAGCTGGCACGGGAAGTCAGAGCATCCTTTCCCTCGCCTCTGGTTTTGATGGCGCAGAGCTGACAAAGACATGTCGCAGNAACGGATTCGTCAGCACTCACGATCTGGAAAGACTATGGCTCGAACAATTCGATTTTGCATATGAAGAATACGACAGCTTCATCTTCCCCATGTCAATCCATCCACAAGTCAGTGGAAAGCCGCAGGTCATCAAGATGCACGAACGGTATGTTCTCTCGACTGATCATCAAGTAGGGACACTAATGTGCTTAGCNATCATTGCCTACATCAACAAGCACAAAGGTGTTGAATGGATGACATTCGGTTGCATAGCAAAGGAGTTTCTCGAAGGCCGGATCGAAGGTGTCGAGATTGAAGGTGGCGCGGAGGTCTAGGATGCAACAGTCTCAAGAACATAGTAGAGAAGATATTATTAGTACATTTCGTCAGCCGTTGAATCAGAATTACCATGCCAAATCGTCAGAGCAAGACCTTCGAGGCAACACCAAGCAGCCAAGCCGCGTCTTTCCAACCACCTTCTTCAGGATCACCCTGCCGGTCTGCGCTAGCGACCACTTGCTTTGGTCTAGGAGGGGATGGTGGTCGCACAGGTGTATGCTTCACTCTCTCATGTATAGTCGGAGTTTCATCTTCGGCCTCTGCCTCAACATCAGTGGCTTCTCTATCTTCCGTAACATCGAACAATGTCCAACCAACTAGACGGTCGATGAGCGGACCGAACCCGAATGAAGCCTCTCTAGCCAGCCTAGCAACCTCTTGCTCGGGATCTTCGTCATCAAAATGGTCGCGCGGATCGACAAAGTCAGGTCTAACAAACATCTCGGGCTCCGCAGCAACACTGCCAAAATAGTCTGATGGATCGCGATGTAGTTGCGGCGAATCCAGATCAACTCTACTGCCACGACGACTGTTGCGAGCACTGGCAGCACGACTGCCAAATCTACTACCCCATCTGCTGGTGGCACGTGGTGTTTCCGGACTGAACTCATCATCGGCAAAGTGGAGACGTTGTAGAGAGGCAGCGCTTCTACTAGCCAGGGCATCTTCTTCGTCGTCCGAGGCATGCATGAGTTGCAAGGATGTCGACGAATGGCGCGAGGTCAACCATGATTGTCCCTTAGACTCGCGTAGCATAGATGTTGTAGCCAAGCCCGCTCGAGTGAACCAATCGTTGTCATGTTGTCTGTCATGTGACTTGACGGCGAGAGAGGCAGAGTTGGGATGGAGCAGAGGGGTGCGTAACTTGGGCAGACCGGCACAAGTGGGCCGCTGGTTCAAGGCAGCCTCGCTCTTCGCTTTGGGCATGAGATGGTCTCCTGCATCAGGACGCAAAGCGTTTAGAGGAACACCGAGAGACGTGGTCCGGACAGGATCATATTCAGCATCATGGATGGACAGTTTGCGACTCAGACCGGCACCGCCCAGCTGTCGTCGACTTGCGCTGCGGCCGAGGATGCTCGGTGTCGTAGGTGCCGATTTGCCTTCAATGTAGGATGTGTGTGGCCATGCAGACGATGAGATCCGACCGTCTACAGGACTGATGTCTCGTGAAAGAGGGGCCAGTCTTAGGTTGGAGAGATTGGTGTGCGACCGGCGCGACGTGCGCTTGCGATTGCCTGCTTGCGACTGTGAAGCCATGTCAGAAGACTGATCAGCCTTGGTCCAACCATGGCCTACCTACCTCCATACTACGTTGAGGCACTCAAATCAATCTGTAAGACTACTTGTTGGGCCCCTTGCCGACTCACATCAAGTTACAACGAGCAGTTTGAGCACCCTGAAGGAAGTCTCCCCATCCTCCCCGCATCACATGTCAAATCTGGGGATACCGTGTCGATCGTGCTGAACCAACTCTCATATTTGCATGTTTGGATGCCACTACTATCTTGACTTATCACAATCTGATCTTGGCACCTATGCCCTCTCCCTGGTACCATATCCGCTCTTCCCACTTGCCTAATCGCACTCCTACCGTCGCTTTCGCTGCCATTCTGAGCGTTCCGCCTAATGCTCCTTTGACCTCGTCGTATCCAATTGACCCAAAGTCAACTGGTAAACGTGGCGATGTTGAAGATCCCGGAGGTACGGCAAATGGCAAATCATAAACGATATGACCGACTGCATCTTCATTATGGAAAGCTGTCGCATTGATATATGTGACGTAGATCGTCGACGTCTTCAACGGCGAGAGTAGCACAAAGTTTGCTGTGCTTGTGATAAGATGCATCTGACATTCGTGTTAGCCATGTGCTGTTCGTGTTGCCAGTCCTGGACCAACCGTAGCATCTTGGATGAAATGCTTCTCATCCTTGTCACCACCACCTCTCAAATTCGGTGTCGGTAGGTCGACCCCAAACTTGGACAACGCACGACCAAGAGATGGTTGTGCTGGGATGGTACCCTCATGAGTGCGCAAACTTAACGTCGTGTTGAAGCNCTATCGAATGTTAGATAGTTGCGGTAGATTCAGTTTTATTCACCAACCAGAAATATATTGAGATAAGAACTCGACACCAACGCGGTGGCCTTCTTCGCCACCCAATGTCCTAGGGTCCCATATGGCTGTAACGAGAATATTGGTATTGACTCCGGGCACAACGCTCACATCCTTGGCTGTAGCGTGTCCAAGCAATGTGCCGTTGGTCAGGATATTGATGTCGACAAAGGGTACTGTTGCGCTGTACTCGGTAGGATTGGTGAAGTTCACCAACGCGGTGAGGGTCAACGAAGTCTTGCCAGTGTCCAGTATTTGTAGATTGCCGATCTTTGGCGTGAATGAGCCGACACCGCCTCGTTTGATGGCTACAAGGGGCCGCATATTAGCTACATAATTCTCTTGNNACCGTTCGAACGACGCAGGAATCGATCACGAACGTTTGACAGGCACAGAGCCTTCGGCAGGAATCTTCCTGACAGCCAATTGACCGAGCGCAGTCTCCATCTCGACATCAACATCCGCCTTGATGCCCAATTCGACTCCTTTGCCGCCAAATAGCAGTGCGTTCAAAACATCGGTAAAAACATCGTCGTCTGTCACGGTCAGAGGAGCCTTCTCGATTGCTGATTGTACTGCCAGTAGGGGACCCTCGTCTTTGGCCGAAGCGATTCGAGTCGAGTTTGCGTTTTGCCATTTGCTTAGATCGAGATACCCCAGTTTGGCGCCGTGGTAAAACACATCCGCGTTTGCCCTCACGCGGCCAACACTGATGTTAAAGTTCATCTCCTCCGGAAGAGCAACCAGTGCTTTGATGACAGCAGAAATCCTGGGTTGTGCTTCCGGGCTATTGGGCTCAGCAAATGGATCAGGTAATCCGAAGTGTACATCGGCCATAGTGAAGTTCCTGATTAGATGTCCAAAGGTGTGTCCGGGGAAAGGAACTGGCACCGTCACATCCGACATAAGATCTGTGATCCATCGGGGTGTATCCAAGGACGGAGAATCCGAGCCTCTAACATACACAGTAGTATCATTCCCATGGATGTAGCTGCCAAGCAAGTTGTCGAGAGGAGACTCGTGTGAACCGGGACAGGCTTGGGTGAAAGCCTGGGGTAACCTTCTTACGAAACCAGAGACGCTGACGTTCAGGTCTTCCTTCGGTCTAACAGAAAGGCTCGGTGTCGTAGCATCGGCCAACTGAATGAGAGGCTGCGAGGGCCGGCAGTTGTCGACAAGAATGGCGAAGCCAAGAGGAGGAATCGTAAAATCCAATGGATAGTCATTACCGAGTTCAATGGCAACGTCGGCTACCATAGCACGCTGGAGGTCAGGTAGTTCGACTTCACGGAAATTGAGCTTGTGAATCTTATACTCTGGCAAGGAAGGTATTTTATCGTTCGCAAAAGCCATAGCGCGGGATACGGTTTGTCTCCCAAGGTTGATGAGGCCTGATTTGATAGGGACTGAAGCCTCGGCAGATACGCGCAATTCTTGTAGCTTTCCATCAATGAAGTCTTTGGCAAGACGTCTTATGGCGTCGGTGTTACCAGGAGACAACTCTGTCAGGAAGTCGATATGGGTAGTGTGACCATTACGGATGTCGGCTACAATCGATGGTATCTCGGCAGTTCCGAGAAGCGCGTCCTTGTAGTCCGGAAGGGTGACCTGAACAGACGACTGGCCAGTCTCAACCTTTCTGGCAATCCAGGTACCAAAGCGACCAAAGCGGCGAACAGACTTATCTTTGACTTTGTCGGCGCACATAGAAAAGTCACCTTGTATCCTGGCGGTAACGCCCGTGGAAGTGAAAGAGTGTATAGATAAGCTGGTAGGCTTGAATGTGGCGGCTTCAACAGCGTACTCTTGGACCTTAGACGGGGCCANAAAGCCCAGGACCATGATGAGCACGGCAATAATGCAAAGAAGCAGTAAGGCTAATAAGCTGGACCATCTTGGTGAACTCTTGGACTGGGGTTGAAAGAGGTGTAGCAAGCGAGCAACGGCAGGCGACTGTGACTGAGACGTCGACTCGGCAGAAGGCTCGGCTTGATCTTGTGCTTCGACATTGTGATTGTTGTCGGTGGCCAGCAGGGGCGTGGTCTCATCGTTGGCATTGCGAGGTGTGGATTGCTGCGACCATGATGAATGGACGGAATGCGCCGATTGCGGCCGGGAAGATGGTTGTGAGTTTGGTTCTGGCATGGCTGAGTTGGTGGGTGAAGTCGATGGTTGGTTGTTGTTCGAGTCAGCGCTATGCGCCGGTGTATAGCAAAGGCTAACTATGTGCACATCGCCTTGACGGACGATAGGTAGAGGAAAGAGAGAGTCAAGAGGCGGACGAAGTGGAGAGAGACGCAATCGTGGAGTCGGTCGAAACGTCAAAGCAGGCGAGCCGAGGCGCCGATCCGCCGTCTCCGCATCGAGTCAAAGCTTCCATGTTATCGATAGCTATCCGCCCTACTTCTTCTCCGCCGTGGTCGGCGATGACTCCAAAATCTCCAAACTGTTATCACAAACAACAATGACTATCCTACGAGCTGCCCACCGGGCCTGCAGCCTGCGCAAGTCTCTGGCAAATCCCATCCGCAGCTATGCTACCTCGCCAGCCCAACCCACAACTTCTCCTTTTGCTCCTCGCCATCTTATGTCCATCTCCGACCTGACTACGGCTGAATTGAGCACTCTAGTCCGCAATGCAGCCTCTCATAAGGCAGCTGTCAAATCTGGCCAGGTTCCCGCTTCACTTCAAGGGTCTCTGTTTGGTAAATGTGTTGCCTTGACCTTCAGCAAACGTTCTACTCGCACTCGTGTTTCTACCGAAGGTGCAGTTGCACTTATGGGTGGTCATCCCATGTTCTTGGGCAAGGAAGACATCCAACTCGGTGTCAATGAGTCCTTGTACGATACCTCCGTCGTCATCTCATCCATGGTGTCGTGCATTGTCGCTCGTGTCAATGGTCACGATGATGTTGCCAACTTGGCCAAACACTCATCCGTTCCTGTCATCAATGCTCTGAGTGACTTGTATCACCCTCTGCAAACCATCGCCGACTTCTTGACTATTCATGAAGCCTTCCCCTCTTCCCAGACTGCCAACGTGCAAGGTTTGGGACTTGAAGGCTTGAAGATTGCATGGGTTGGTGACGCAAACAATGTGCTTTTCGATCTGGCCATTGGTGCTATGAAGTTGGGTGTTGACATTGCCGTCGCTACTCCCAAGGGCTACGAAATCCCCGCTGCTATGCGTCAGATCATTCAAGACGCTGCAAAGACCTCTCCTAAGGCTGGCTCGCTCGTTGAGACGACTATTCCCGAAGAGGCTGTTAAGAACGCCGACATTCTTGTCACGGATACATGGATCTCCATGGGCCAAGAAGCAGAAAAGATTGCTCGTCTGAAGGCATTCGAAGGTTTCCAGATCACGCCAGAGCTGGCCAAGCGAGGAGGTGCCAAAGAGGGCTGGCAATTCATGCACTGCTTACCCCGACACCCTGAGGAGGTCAGCGATGAAGTGTTCTACAGCCCCAAGAGTCTGGTCTTCCAGGAAGCAGAGAATCGTCTGTGGGCCGCTATCTGTAAGTCACAGCACTTCTGGAAAAATTCAACACAATGCTAACGCGCAAGCAGCNNTGCACTGGAAAGCTTTGTCGTGAACAAGGGCAAGATCGTGTAAAACATGAGGATTGGATAAAAGACAAGTCTGGAAGATTGATAGAAAGCAGATCTCGTATAGTCATACATGGGTCAAAAGCAAAGATGGTTGTGTAAGCTGCAAGATATCTGTACATTGCTTTAACCAGGAGGCAAGGTACTGGCATCGACAACATCTTCGGCCTCCTTCTCCATCTCTTCGCTGGGACCGTGAAGAGGCGATCTGGGCAGGGCCATGAGACNCTGGTTGAATGTAAGCATAGTAACAAGACTAGAGAAGGACTGTAAATTACCTGTTCTGGCACTTTCGAGAATACCGAAAGGCGCAATGAGCTTCATGAACGAGTCGATTCTGTGAGGCTTGGCCGAAACTTCGACAATGCAGTTGTTAGTTGAGATGTCGAGGACCTTGCCGCCGAATTGGTGGGTAAGATAGGTGATGGTCTCGAGATGCTTGTGTTTGTGTCTCAGCGCTTCACTGGCAGCAAGACGGCTGGGATGGAAGTCTCGTCTCAGAGCTTCTTGATGGGCGCGAGCGTTGTTCTCGAGCTCTTCAGGAGTGAGGCCAGCAGCCTGAGCCTGAGCTTCGGCATCCGTCATCTCCCGGTGGTGGGCGAGGAGCTCCTCGAAGTACTCGGGACCGAGGATGCTAACCTTGGCCAGAAGCAGTTCGCGCTGAACAAGAGGGGCGGACGTATAGTCGAGGACTGCCCAGACTGGCACCAAGTCCTCGAGCTGACGGCGGGCCTGCTCAATGACACCGTCCTGACCTTGGAGCACAATGGTCATGCGCGACAGGTCGGGAACCTCGGTGTTACAGACAACCAGCGAGTCAATGTTGAAGCCACGAGCGGCGAGAATACCAGAGACACGCGAGAGCACACCGGGCTCGTTCTGGACGAGACAGTTGAGCACATGGCGTTTGGGAGGAGCTTGGGAGGGGAGCGGGGTCTCGTAGAGAATGCTGGAGACGGCAGCGGCAGGCGAGACGTTGGCAGCAGTAGGAGCCTGAGGCAGGGGCGATGTGCGGCGGTGCAGGGCTTTGTATGCGATGGCCGAGGTCGACGACGACGAGCTGCGGGTTGTTGACTGGGCAAAGCAGCGCTGGGCGGGAGCACGGCAGCGGGGAGTCAGCGAGTCGATCGACACGGCGGTCCAGAAGCGTTTGGACGCCATTGTGAGGACGACGGACGTGACAGGCGTGATGCAAGAAGGTGCGTCAAGAACAAGACTCAAGACGGTCGTGGTACACAGCAGATAATAAAATCGAGAAGCTCGTCGTGCTCACCGGCGACTTCGGCGCGCTCTTCGAGCGGGCGGGTGGACCGTGCGCACAGCGGAATCGCGGAGTTAATTCTTGTTAGTCGCGCGTTGGCGCATTTGGTGCTTTTTATATTCCCAAAGACTCGCTGTCGCTGCCTCGTCCAAACATTGCTACCTTGTCGCAAACCATTCCGTGCCTCTCCTTTCGCCATGTCGGACGAGCCCCGTAAACGATCGCGTTTCGACCAGACCGAGTCTGATGCGCGCCCTTCCCGCTTCGACCGTCGCTCGCGCTCGCCCAAGAACAGAACCTCGGAGCCTCGTCAACGTACTCGTAGTCCCGTCTCTGGCACAAACAGTCCTGCTCCAAGAGACCCTGCTGCAGCTGCCGCCGCTGCTGCTGCCAAGATCAACGCACAGATCCAGGCTCGCAAGGGCATCCAGCATGTCGACGTNCCCCCAATCCGCTCTGTACGCCGACAAACACCCCTCCCTACATCNCATCCTGCCCCAGCGCTGACTCGTCATGCGCAGACCGAAAGCCCTTCCGCTGCTGGAACACAGTCTCCTGCCGCCGGCGGCTTGAATGCTGACATCTACACCCAAGATGGTGACTTCATTCGCGACATCGAGGTCAACGATCTACGCAATCGCTACACCCTGACCAAGGGCTCTACTCAGAAAATGGTAAATCTTCACCGTTGCGCCCCGCTGATGTTGCAGCTGCTCCTCTTCCTGCCCCTNACTCCAAAGGTCGCTCGTTTTGGTCATGACCATTTGATACTTCAGATTGCTCACTTCTAGCCCAACAGCCTCTCGGCACCCCCGTTTTGCAAATGCTGACCTCGAGTGTGTGACATCTAGATTAAAGAAAAGACTGGCGCCGGTATGCACCATCCCTACACACTGACGATTTGTTCACAAGGCTTATTTGTCCTAAAGATGTTACCACGAGAGGAAGCTATTACCCCGACAAGGCCATGGCAACCGCTGCCGTAAGTTTGCAGCAACACATGACATCTGCTTCATCTGGCTAACCGAGTCTANNGAACCCTCCTCTATACCTTCATGTCACCAGCACCACCAGAGACGGTCTTGAGAAGGCTGTCGCCGAGATTGACGAGCTAATGAAGCAGGACCTACCCAATCTCGTAGACGAGAGACGTTTCCGTCGCAGAGAACCAGAGCAGGTCGAGAGAGATTCTATGGGCCGTGTAAGTCGTTGTCTGAGCGTAACCCTTTCTGCTTGTCTTAACATACTTCACAGNCGCAAATGGCCCGAGGAGAAGATCCCTGTGGATCTTGAGCCTATTCCTGGTTTCAACCTCCGTGCTCAAGTCGTAGGCCAAGGTGGTTCCTATGTCAAACACATCCAGCAGGAAACCCGATGCCGTGTCCAAATTAAGGGCCGTGGATCTGGTTTCATGGAGCACGACACTGGACACGAGAGTGACGAGTCCATGTATCTGCACGTTGCGTAGGTCTCCATGTACTAACAGTATCAATGCAAAGACTGACTTTATACAGCNGGCCCTGACCCCAATGAGGTTTTGCGTGCCAAAGAACTCTGTCTCGACCTCTTGGCCAACGTTCGTACTCAATACGAGCAGTTCAAGGAGCGTGGCCCTCGTGGTGGTCGAGGAGGTGGTGGTGGTGGCGATGACTATGGCGACCGTGGACACCGTGGTGGCTATGGAGACCGCGATCGCAACAGCAGCTACGGAGGTGGTTACGGAGGTGGAAGAGATGGTGGTAGAGACGGCGGCTACGGTGGAGGTTATGGAGGTG
The DNA here is from genome assembly GCA_903819635.1 of Aureobasidium vineae. Lineage (NCBI taxonomy): Eukaryota > Fungi > Ascomycota > Dothideomycetes > Dothideales > Saccotheciaceae > Aureobasidium > Aureobasidium vineae. Next base: position 139,274 of record CAIJEN010000015.1, read on the forward strand.
GTTACGGAGGTGCTGCCTCGCCTTCTGCCGCTCATACCGGAGCTGCCGCTACAGCCATGAGCCCCGGCGCCGCGGCCACACCCGACTATACCCAGGCCTATGCCCAGTACTACCAACAGAATGGACAGGACCCATACGCCGCGTACGGAGGCTACGAAGCCTACACAAGAATGTACTGGCAGTACTATCAGCAGCAGCAGGGCGGTGTTCCTGGTGCAGAACAGGCTGCTGGGTACGACAACTCCGCACCTCCTCCTCCGGCAGACGATTCACAACCACCACCACCCCTGGTGGAGATGCACCACCACCCCCTCCTTCAGGAGGTTACAACTCTGTAAGTTCTGCATCCTCCAACAACTTCAAAGCATCAGACTGACTCCTCACAGGTTCCACCACCTCCCGGCATGTGATGAGGCTTGGAGATCAGTTCCTTCATAGGAATTGAATCCTTAGCAGCCAGTCACATTAAGCAGAGGAGATTGGGTCATGAGGTATCGGGCAGATCGTACCGAGCGAGCCTCTACGGCTCAACAACTGTTGCATAAATCAACAGTGATGTACTTCTAATTACCTTACATCTATTGAAAAAGTGTTCTGCCAGCTTCATAACTTCCCTATGTGCTAAAGACTGTCACAATCTCACGATAGACCCCTCTCTCACAGTGACATATCGAGCTTGCAAGCTAACCTATAAACTCACACAGTAATCCTCAAGCATGGATGTGACCGCGGGGATACCCTTAGATAATGTTATCTATTTGGACACCATTCCCTTCTAACAGACATCGTGCCTTTCTATAGCTACAGTGTGACCGGCCTCTTATACACGGTGAGGAGGTGTTTCTCCGCACTCACCCCGCGCTGTGTGGGAATGGAGGGTGGGTTAATATATTGCATTTTCCTGCATCTCCAGCCGCCACCGAGGACTATTGTGGAGCCCGTGCGCTCGATGAATATCGGGCTGCACACCATCTGTGATTGTGCGGAAATGAGATGTCTGTCTGGATATGGCGAGGGGCATCTCAGGCCGCTACATTCGCGAAGCAAAGGCGATTGAAGCGAGTGTTGGCAGCCACTCCTACATGCGAGGTAGGTTGCGAAATGTGGAGAGTCGCCAGTGTACTGGTGTACATTTGTACATGTCACGGGCAGGACCAACCTCCCTGATATGGAGAAGCTCTCTGGCCCGTTGGAGTATACACAAGTTTTGACAATGTGATCAAGGGCACAGATATACTGACTTGGCAGGGTAGACTTTGAAAAGCCACAAATGCTCTTAAGGATGACAGAGTGACTCTAAGTGAGCAAAGCATGAGCTTTCTGCAAGCCATACACCGGCAATTTCCCAACATGTACTCGAAATCGAGATCTTACCACCCGCCAGGATGAGCTTTTTCAATGGGGAGTAGAGACAGCGATGATCGACAAAGGGGAGAGGAAGACAGAAGAAAAAAGGCCAACCAAAACTTCAACCGCAGCTTGCAATATGCAGCAGCGGTACCTTACGACGGTGTTGCATTATTGATCCGCGTTAGGTACGGCCCTCTCGTCCACGGCCACAAGCGAGAAGCCAATGAACGCAGAGGGGTGTGGGTGTTGGGCTGCCGTCAAAGCCAAATACCATAATTGAGATCCTTCTCTTCTCGTTGAGAACAGAAGGACAGAGCACCAGCTTGAGCCGAGGGTCATCAGATGGTAGCCTTGAAGCGACACACGGCATGAATTCAACGGTACCTGGCAGATGGTACCGAGACGAATGCGATGCGAGATTGTGTACTGNCTCAGCAGCACGAAGGCAAGCGCGAAGAAGAAGCCCTGCAGGTTCGGAAAGAGCAAGCGCGTGCTTGCTTGGCATGAGCAAGTAGAGGGTTCAGCTACGCGCAAAACAGGATTGGAGAATGAGCGGAGGGANACGACATCTGAGACGAGGACCGGATCGCCGCGCCCGAGATGTCCTAACAACGCCAAAGAACATGTCTTGTGGGTGGAACGGTGCTCAGANTTGGAGTGCATGGGCTCTTGGGGCTTGTCGAAGGTAGGTCGGCGATTGGACTATTGGGCTGGTNNGGTAGAGAGGCCGGGCTCAACGGCCGGCCAAAAGCGACTTGAGTTCGGACCACTTTCTNNATCGTCATTTTGGGCAGGCGCGCCCACCACCAACTGCCCTCCCGCATGCCTTNNCTTGAATTCTGCGAACTTTTGTTGCCATGGCCTGATGCACCAGCACACGATCACTTAAGAGCTTCTGTCCCGTCGTCGAGTCTGCGCATACATCGCATCGCTATATGCTTCTCCGCAGCAAAATCTCGCATGAGCACCTTCCTGGCTCTCACGACTGACTCCGACATGATCCGCCCTCGCCAGTTGTAGCATTCCCAGTCTTCAGCGATTCACCCGACAACTTTGGCCCAGCAAGCGCGCAATATTGGCTCGCTCGTCGCTCCCCGTCTGCCACGTCGGCCGTAGACCTCCAGTCGCTGGCCAAGCGCGTGCGATACAAGGTCATGGATCAGAACACGCCGAGCCCGAACAATCAGGAAGACTCGGATAAGACTCCCCGCTCTGAACTNCCCTCTCTCGCTGTCACCCCTTCGCCTGCTTGTGATGACCCCCAGCGCACTTCCGAGGACGATTACTTTGCTCTGAAGCCTGCCTCGAATCGCAACTCGCTTCTGTCCCCCACAGTCACCGCTACCCCTCCTAACCTCCGCCGGACAATCACCTATCCAGATACTCCCAACAGGCCTGCTGTCACGAGAGACCTTTCCCATGCCTCGGTTGCTAGCGTTGAAAGCAACTTGAGCACCGTCACTGTCAAGGCTTCTGATTCTGGTCACGAGTCGTCCAGCACGGCAACCTCTCCTCTCTACACGCGGCCTAAATACCCTAATCAGGCCTTCTCTGCCCTGCAGCAACAGCGATACCCGCCACCCCATCTCCCTCCAACTCTGCGCACCAAAACCCATCATCCCGCCCAGCCAGGAGACTTTCGTCAAGCGATAAACGCTTTGCACAAAACCGGTGCTAGGACTGCCGATAACACTCCAGCTGTAACACCTGGCTTATTCACACCTAGTGTGCCTCCAGAGCAATCGAATCTGGGCCCTGATGAACACGGATTCTACGCGAGCCCATTTCTCCACTTTACTCACCGCCAAGCACCTAAAGAGACTCATATTGCAGATGTTGATATTGACCCTATATCCGGAAGAAAACTGATCAACAACTATGAAATTATTGACGAACTCGGCAGAGGCACACACGGCAAGGTTAAACTCGGTCGCAATCTTGCCACAAACGAGTATGTTGCGATCAAGATTGTGGAGCGCTACTCCAANAAGCGTCGACTCGGCAAACTGGGTAATGCTGAGGATAAAGTTAAGAAAGAGGTCGCCATTCTGAAAAAGGCTCGACACCCAAACATCGTTGCCCTGTTGGAAGTCATTGACGATCCCGCTCGCAAGAAGGTCTACATCGTGTTAGAACGTGTCGAGCTTGGCGAAATCGTATGGCGTGCGAGTGCTCCCAAGGAGATTGCTTTAGTGGAGTGCCGCCGCTACAAGAGAGAATCGCGCGGTGTCTTTGACGACGAAGAAGCAGAGGCTGAGGACCGTGCCATCCTCGACGAGGCAAAAACACGGCGTCTCAAACAGCAGAGACGTACTTTGAGAAAGCTACGCCGACAAAGAATGGCTGGAAGTACTGGACCGGGAGCATGGAGTTTCGAATTTGGTGGTGACACCGACGAAGATGATTCGGATGCAGACCATGCGTCAAGGGTCTCGACATCGACAACCGAGAAGAGCGCGGATCAAGTGGGAGTTGATAGTCGTCAATTGTCAGCTGTACTCGCACAGTTCTCTGTTGGTGAGAGCGAAGGAGCTGATCCCGGCACCCCCGTCAATCCCGTCAATCCTCAAGCATTCTGGCAAGAAGTCAGCCCAGTCAAACTTTTAGAAGGGACCATGTACGGCTCCTACGAAGAAGAAGAGGCAGATGAAGAAGCAGACCGTGCGCCAAGTTTGGCCAGTAGCGTGCGTTCTTTCGGTGCTCAAGACCTTCGTCATCCAGAAGAACGCAAGTTCTGGGATGCTTCAGGAGCCCAGATTCTTGACCGCGACCTTCATCCCGATCTGCAATTCGTACCCTGCATGTCTATGAATGCTGCTCGAGTAGCCTTCAGGGACACTGTTCTTGGATTACAGTATCTCCACTACCAGGGCATCATCCATAGGGACATCAAGCCTCCCAATCTCTTGCAAACAGCTGACCATCGGACAAAAATCTCGGACTTCGGTGTTTCATATCTTGGTCGTCCAATCAATGACGACCAAGTGCCTGAGAACCTTTCAGAATCTGACATGCAGGACTTCGACGAAGCGAAAGAGCTCGCAAAGACCGTTGGTACTGCAGCTTTCTATGCCCCTGAGCTGTGTTACACTGATGGGAGTGGTGAAACTCCTCCAGTAGGACCTGCTATTGATGTTTGGGCCCTTGGTATCACTCTGTTTTGTATGCTCTTCGGTCGCACACCATTTGTCGACAACGAATTCGTCGTCATGCGACGCATTGCTGATGAAGAGATCTACGTGCCCAGGAGGCGTCTGCGACCAGTTGACCCACGTCCCAAATCTCGTCCATCTTCTCACGGTCGCTACTTCCCACCTGCCGCCTCAGGCAAGAGGTCAGAATACGATCTTGCGTATGAAGAACTGGACGACTTACTCCTCGACTTGTTCCGTAAGCTACTTCAGAAGGATCCGGCGAAACGTATTACCTTAGAAGAAGTTCGACATCATCCGTGGGTGGTTCAAGACATCTCAAACAAAAATCTTTGGCTTGATGAGACAGACCCTTCGAGACAGTCACATGGCAAGAAAATTCAGGTCTCTAAGGAAGAATTACAAGACGCTGTCGTCCCTGTCAAGTTGGTCGAAAGGATTCGTTCAGGAGTGAAGAAGACCATAGGTGGTTTAATGAGCGGCCTAGGTCGCGCAAGTTCGACTCGAACGAGAACACCCTCAATGTCGGGATCACACCCTCTATCGGCTAGCTCTTCGAGCAGTGCAATCAGCCAAGAGGGACGAAGGAATAGCTTACGAGGAGATGAGAGTATTTTCTCTGCCCTGAAAGCTTCTCGTGAGACCGAACACCCTCTGGCGCAAAGTGTTACTGTCAGCCCGGAGCAAGGCCCGAATCGCGACGCCTACTTTTCGAGTCTCAGCACACCGACCGGAGCGACTGACTACCCAAGCCAAGGTGATAGATCAAGATCTATCATGTCTACCACCACCTCTGTACGAACCATCAAGCCATCCGACACACTTCTTCCACAGATCACTCCTGGATCGCCACCCACCTCTCCCGGGCTAGCTTCTTCGTCCTTCGATACCGTCACCAATATTGGTGGTCTTTTAAGCGGTGCTGGTCGTCGCATATTGAAGAGCGTGAGAGATCGCAGTACTGCAGGTCGGAGTACAGACGGACTAGAGAGATCAGCTAGTAGAGCACCTTCCGAATCGAGTGATGCACACGCAGACCCAAGTGTCGCTGTCAGTAATACACAAGCGTCAGGCCACTTGGATCTTCCGGACGTGCTCAAAAACATCGTGAGCAGTGCTTCGAGTCCAATAGTCTCAAGGTCACAATCAAGAGCGGCGCCGGAACGCCGAGATACGGCAATTCGTCCAAGCACAACGCTCTCTCGGCAAGTATCTACCTCATCTTTCGAGGCACGCCGACGTCTGAAGCTTGATTCGGCATGGGACCCCACCAATCCAGATCGACTTCCTAACGAATCAACTGAAGATAATTTCCGCAGAGCCGAAGACGAATGGCTTCGACGCAGCACACGAGAATCCACGGCCGAAACAAGCATACACCCTAGTCGAGCGACAACTGAGATTCCTGAGACATGCCCTCCCAGTCCAGATGATGAGTTAGACTTTTATAACGACGACAATGGTGATGAAGACGATGATGATGATGACGATGATGATGAAGACGAGTTAGTAATTGGAGGATCCCGATCCGACCCACGCCGACGTAGTGCGTACATGCACGAGTCCCAACCTACCAGTCCAACAAGCCATGTTTCGGGCGCACAACCTCTCATGACGCCGAGCTCTTCAGAAGATCGATTTCCTCCAAACACACCAATGTCATGCTCAAATCCCTCAATCCCCTCTCTGACAACCATCGACTCGGAGGCACCACAAGAAAAAGCAGAGCAAAGCGAGCCTCTAGGTCCCAACGAGGCACCGTTCACGCCCTGTGTTCCTGTGCTTGAGGATGACGGATACTCGGGTGACAATGCCATCGAGAGCGGTGAGTCCTCGTACTCGGACTCGTCTGACGATGACGGCGGTCTGCAAATGGTGCGTCGGCGCTCCGCGCCTCTGACACCTAGTGGCGGTCGAGGACTTGGAGTCAGCAGCACATCATACTTCCCACACAATCCACGACGAGGAACCGGATCATCAGCCTTTTCTAAGAAGTCGTCGAGGAGTGGCAGTAACAACACCATGAAGAAGATACGCAGTCATGATGAGAGCGACTAACCTTTTTTGTGGTACTAGATCTGGTTTCTCGAATTGAGAAGCTTTGTTGTTATTAATTTCCTTTGCAAGCGATGGCGTCGATAGAGGAGTTTTCGGATTGAGGGCTGGGCCTGCGATAACCAATTTTCATGTTTACAACGACGCATTGGATGAGGGAATCTTTGTCATTATATTATAGTTAACAGGCAGCAGTGTATGGCGGCCGAACAGAAAGAGAAGCCAGTCGGGAAGATAAATTTCCGACCGCCAATCCCGACATGATTTCACTGAACAAATAGAGTAACCATAGACCGGGCGGTATGCAGGCTCAAGAAAGCCAGAATTACAAACGAAGAAGGATGAAGAAAGAAATGCAATATGTGGTATCTTATCATAACATGTCATCGTCTTGGTCGTCGATTGAGCTCGCAGCATAGCCGTTCTCGGCATCTTCGGCGTCTCTTTCCTTGCGCGTCTGTTCTCTCGAGGCACCGANTCTTTCTGTGATGCATGTTAGCAGGCTTGTTGGGATGTTGTGATACGGAGTGAGATACCTCAGGCCGTCAACGACACCAGCGATAAAGGTTCTCGATTCGGCAATCTCGAGAGCTCCCACACCGTTCATTTGTACGCCTGCACCAGCATCCAGCACCCTTATACCTTTTCTGAGCTTGGCCATGCGCACCTCCTTGAGATCGCGCAGCAAACGCCTGACGGTATCGGGCTCCTGAAAGTCATCGGATGCATGCGACAGGAGCATGTGGCTCAGCTCCAGCCAGTGGTAAGGTAAGGCATCCGGTGCAGCGTTTGAGGTACTCGAGGGTAAGAAAGGAGCTGATACTTCCAAAGCAGTCTGGTCCAGATATTGATCTGATGGTAGAGTCTTTGCTGCAGGAAGCGGAGGTGGTGGAGAGAAGAGGTCTTCGTTGTCGACCTCGATGTCGAGGATGGCGGAGAGAGCTTCGGGGTTGAGCCAGGGTGGAGGCAGGATGTTTGCGCGACGCTGGCGTTTGAGTAGCAAGGCGAGCCATAGAGGTAGCGGCGTGGGAAAGGGTGGTGTAAGGGCTTTGGTAGGGCCCTGGTTCGAGAGTTAGTCGATATGTCCAACGTCTTGTGGCAGAGGAGGGTTAATTACTCCGAGCAGCTCGAGCGACTCGAGGCGCTGGCGAGGTATCACCGTCACCATCTCCATCTCGCACAGGAAGGCCACCTCGGCCGGCGTCAGGCCTGGCTTCAGCGGTAGCGCCATGTCCAATGCATGTATACCACCAAAACTACTCCTTACCCCTCCAACAATTAACATCCCCGCCAGACGTGTTCTGACGCGTTTCTCGCGTTCTCGTTCTTCATGGTCCGAGCGTCTCCGATCACATGTCTTGGCACTCGCTGCCATCTCCCACCCGACTCTTTTTATGATTCAGATAGAATATCAAACTTTGGAAAGCCCTTGGATTCGACCGTCACTACGACTGGACACATCTGCTTCAACACATAAATATCAAGTGTCTCGCCTGACAATCTCTAAACCGGAAGAGGATCCCCCAAACATCTGAGTCATCCGACTCATTCCATCAAGCAAATTCTCTCGCGACGACGACCTGGTGAACAACCAACATGTCAACCACCATGGCCGCCACCCCTGGCTTGTCCTCTTTTCTGAAGTCTCTCAAACATGCCGACGTCGAGACTTCGATCGAACATTTCATCTCGTATGTTTCTAGCCATCAATATATCTCAAGGAACATTCCATCTGACAATATTAANAGTCTTTTGAAGAGACGCCAGATCAGAAATTCCAGGCCGTGTGCTATCGCGACTACTCAACTGCTGCTTCGTATTGTTGCTGCTTCGAAGACTAGAGATGCCGCCTCTCTGATCGAGCGTGTGCGTAAGGTTGGTCAGCGCTTGATTGCTGCCCAGCCTCGCGAGATGGCAGTCGGTAACATCGTGCGCCGTGTTCTTGGTCTGATCAGAGAAGTCGAGGAGACAGGTCTGGACGCTGGTGCCTTCAGCGAGGCCGACCAAAGCGATGAACCTCACCAGAATCACAACAACTCATTGCATAGACCAGTCTTGAACTCTCACATCTCGGCCTTTAGCCCGCTAAATCACGGCTCTGCTGCATCATCTGAACTAAACCTGAGGCAGGAAAGTCTCGCATCGGCAGACTTCAACGACAGCATGGGAGCTCATAGACCCCCGCTTCTTACTTCTCACACATCCTACGCTACTGGTCCTCAGGTTACTTCGCTATTCGGTCTTCTCTCACATCCAGACGAGCCTTCTCCAGCAGCAACCCCGCCAACAGGCGCCCAATCTCCAGTCTCAAAGAGCGGTCTGCGTTTAGGCAGCATCCCTGAGGCAGGCCAAACCAAAATGGACGTCAAAGCCGAAGTCATCGACGGGATTAAGGAGCTCGTCGACGAACTCGAAATCGTCGACGACCAAATCGCCGCGTCCGCACTCGAGCATATTCACGCAAACGAAATCATCCTCACCCACACTTCTTCGCAGACCGTCCAAAAGTTCCTTATCGCTGCGGCTCGCAAGCGAAAGTTTACTGTGATCCATGCTGAAGCCTATCCTAATGATCATGTGGATACACATGCTACCATCTTGACTGGTGGCAAGAAGGGCGACGATGATGACGAGGAAGCTGATGAGCGATGGAAGCCGCTTATTTCTATGGGTATTCAGGTCATCATGATCCCAGACTCTGCTGTTTTTGCCCTTATGTCGCGCGTCAACAAGGTCATCCTCGCCCCGCACACTGTCCTTGCCAATGGTGGGTTGATTGCAGCTACTGGTGCTCTTACCATCGCGCAAGCTGCAAAGGTGCATCAAACCCCTGTTGTGGTGGTCAGTGGTGTCTATAAGCTCAGCCCCGTGTATCCCTTTGACATGGAGGAGTTGGTCGAGTATGGTGACCCGGGCAAGGTCATCGATTTCCAGCAAGGCGATCTGGTTGAAAACGTTGATGTCAACAATCCCATCTACGATTATGTGGGTGCCGATCTTGTGGACTTGTACATCACCAATCTGTAAGTGCACCGTCTCATGTTCCATTGCTGAGTCGTTCTGTTGCTAACTATTTTACAGNNTGGAGGTCACGCGCCCAGTTATCTGTACAGGATCGTTGCAGACCACTATCGCGTAGACGATATCAACCTCTCGTAAGGAGAGTACCTAGTTAAGACGACATGAATAATCATAAAAGCATTTCACATCGTACTTTGAGAACTTCCATTCATTTTCAAGCACACTATACACTTTCACTCAAACTCCACACCACCACATCTCCCTGACGCCTCCGATCATCATGCCAGTGCGTATTGAAGCCTTGCCAGCACTGTTTGTATGCAGTCTTGGCCAAGAACTCAGTCATGGTAGGTTCCAGTTGTTCAAAGAAGACCAGATACTCTGGCCACTGTGCCTTGTCTTGATGAATGTCGATTGCAACATTGTGCTGTCTCTTCTCTAAGGCTTCCAAATTTTCCATGTGCTCGCGCATCCAGACAAGAGGATCTGCGTAGAAATGATCTGCTTCATCCATGTATGAAGCTCTCGCCTCGATGGGGACATCAAGTGGTGGTTCGCATGTTAGTGCCCGTGCGTCAATACTGGGGTGTATCAGATGGCTTCTCCAGGGCGTGCTGTGACAGGGCATCATAAACATGACTGTAGTGTTTGAGGATGCATTGAGTTCATGTTGTTGCCGGAGATGATGCAACACATCAATTACACCTCGCTGATGGACTTGACTGATGTAGAATGCCAGTGTCACATTGACGGTAATAAAGAGGAACAGAAGTATCTTCTTTATAGCGGTTCTTGGTAGCAGCAGCGGTGAGAAGAATTGCGAAAAGGGACCTGCTGCCAGCACTAGGAGTCCTGGTAGAAGAGGATAGATAAATCTGACTTCCTTATGAGCGATCAAGCTCATGACCGTCACGAAAACGAAGGTCGAGATTGCCAAAGGTCGAATGACTTTCTGACAGTCTGAATCGTGTCTCGTGTTATTGGTGAAAGCGGACCAGCACCCCCATGCAGCAAACGGCAGTGTCGTAGTCAAGAGTAACGGAAGTCCCTCGGTCAGGTAGTAATCGGGTCGATTCCTGCCGTAGAATACCGCGAGAGACTGTACGACGTTGAAATGGATGAAGCGAAGTGGCGGAAAGGTCCAATCACCATAGTAGAGACGATCCGAGGCAAGCGAGACACCGACTATAGAAANCGCTGTAGGCTACGGTTAGTACATCGAAACAGGAAAATACTTCTAGACGTACCCTGAAATCACAGCCTCACGGCACTCCACGGCGAGAGTCCAGAGTGCCCGTGTCAGATTGATGTCTTTGCCTGGGGCTGCTGTATATACAGCCATGACAATCCAGATGATCGCGTTCGTCGGTCTCAGCACTGTGGCTACAGCCGCCAATGCCAGAGCCATTCGAAGCCTACACTCGCATCAGCCATCAAACTTTTGCATGGTCCTCTTGAACTTACCNNTTGTAGCATTAGAACCAGGTTGCTTCGGGTCATTACGCAAAGGCCAAAGGCATAGAACAATGGTGGTCAATGTGGTCTCCAGAGAGTTTGAAAGTGTCCTTGTCGAGCAAAACCATTGCCATGGACTGACAACAGTCAAACAGANGCTAATAAATATCTGTTTAGTTTCACGTTCATCATACAGGAAAGCGAGACCTACCGCAGCGGAAGAAGCTCTCGAGTTTTTGCCGTATGCTTTTGTCGCCAACTTCCAGATGAAGTAGTCAGTGGTTGCTGCGAAACACGCTTGAGGTAATTTGGGGGCTGCTAGCAGCAGCTCGGCTCGAGTTGCTGCTTCCAGATGTAGAGAATCAGCGATTAAGGCTGCCACGCGGTAGACTGCTGCAAACAGGAAAGGGTGTAGCGAAGACCTGAGACGCTCTCGCCATTNCCTGAATGATATTGTTAACTTTTCTACGCAGATCTAGTATCGACTTCCTCTTACCCAAGTTATCCATGCACCACTAGAAGGTCCAAAAGCTATGTCCCAGGCTGGTTCCAGAGATTGAAAATATTCGTCCGGTTGAANAAAGGTGCGGATGAAAAGAGCATTGCAGATGCGAAAAGCTATCAACAAGTAAAGAACATTAGCTCTAGAGGCTGGCTCTGCTTGCTGCTTCCGGATTGGTGGCATTTTTGTGTTGATATTCCTCGAGGTTAGAAAAGGGAAGCTGCAATGTGGTCAACCCTGCACAGGATATTGTGTAAAGGTTCTATTGCTCGAATTTTTCTGGCGAGACCATAAGTCTCAACTCCGAAATATCGAGGAAATTTATCTTTGGTTGATTTGAATCAAAGAAAGAGTTGCACGTTGTCGCGTCTCGGCCATGTAGACACGAAATCGTGATTCGACTTCACATCGCAAAGAAATGGGAATATCACACGGTCTCGACAATCAAACAAACGATTGAGACCACTGGTTCTAATTTTGATATTTGGACTCGTACTCGTACTCACTTTGCACTGTGGCCTACTTGTTTCGGTTCGTGTGTATGAGAATGGTCAAACCCTCCGAAGAGTGAGTGCCAAACGGCGAGTTTAGCCGACGTCATCACTCTCGTCGGCTATTGACATTTTTTAACCCAGGCAACTTATTGACCAGCACAACCCGCTCGCATGCAGTGTTTGAGAACGACCAGGATACCCATAACCATCAGCAGAGCTTTTGCTATTCCAAGACTCCACAAACACAGGATCGCCGACATGTCGACGACAGCAGGGAACGATCCGCTCACAGCAGGCCTCAGTGCCGTGCCCGTTCAACACGAAGACAAGAGTCAAGTGTCTCTGAGATTGCCGATGTTGGTTCGCAGGCGCAAGCATTCGACTTTGTGTGACGGATGCTGAGTGGCTNNGCAGATTGGCATCAACCTGAGTGATCCCATTTTCAGAGGCGTCTACCACGGCAAGAAGGCACACGACGATGACCTACCACAAATTGTCCAGCGCGCTTTGGGGGCTGGCTGCCGGAAGCTCATGATCACAGGCTCCGACCTTGAAGAGTCTCAGAAGGCCATTGACTTGGCTGAGCAATACCGTGTGTTGACATCGATACTTGACGCAGATAGCAAATGCTTACCCATTGACNNAGCTGGTCTTTGCTACGCTACCGTAGGAGTCCATCCTTGTTCCGCCACGACTTTCGACAAGTACGAGCAAGGCCCCGATGCATTACTATCTGCTCTCCGCGACCTCGCCCTCAAGACCAAGGCTGCTGGAACCGCGGCAGCGTACGGCGAGTTTGGTCTGGACTACGATCGACTACACTACGCCGACAAGGACACCCAGATCAAGTACTTTCGCAAGCAACTCGACATCGCCGTCGAGGTACAGCTTCCCTTGTTCTTACACTCGCGTGCAGCAGCAGAAGACTTCGAAGCAATCCTGAAAGAGAGACTCGACGAGCTGCCGAAGAGAGGATGCGTACACAGTTTCACAGGAACATTAGAGGAGATGAAGAACATTGTGGACATGGGCTTTGACGTCGGCATCAACGGGTGCAGTCTGAAGACAGAAGAGAACGTCCAGGTGGTCAAAGAGGTTCCACTGGAACGACTACAGATCGAGACCGATGGTCCTTGGTGCGAGATGCGGCCTTCGCATGCTTCAGCCAAGTACCTCAAAGATGCACCTCAGCTGCCCAAAGCCGTCAAGAAAGAGAAATGGACAACCGAAAACATGGTCAAGGGCAGGAATGAACCATGCACCATCCCTAACGTGGCTTATGCTATTGCCAACATCAAGGGCATCTCGGTCGAGGAGGTATGCGAAGCCGCATGGAACAACTCGATCAAGATGTTTGGACTTGGTGAGAAATAGATGTTAGATGTACATGCCATTAGACTTCTTGCATAGATCGATCAATTTACTCATATGATCCATCTCGGAAGTATGTGCCGATGACCTCGACATCTCGGAGGATTTGACCCGAGAACATCAAGGAGGGGCAGTCGGCTTTCTCTGCGAATCATCAATACCCGATGACATCGGCAATTCTCTCCAGAAATGTGTACTCGAATATAAACGTAGTCATCTATCTCTGTACCTTTGTATCGCTGTCACTTCATTTCCATCCCCAAACATCATGTCTGCAAAAACCAATGCCACCGTCAAGGGAGGAGTCAACAGAGGCGACACCTTCCAGAAACCCCCACCTTCCACATTTCCATCCTACGAAAAGCCTCCATTGAGTGCCCTCATCAACTGCGACGACTTTGAAGAAGTGGCAAAAAACACACTGGCCAAAAAGACATGGGCATTCTACAGTTCGGCGGCAACGGATTGCTATACCTATGAGAGGAACAGGAGTTTCTTCAGCCGTATCTGGTTTAGACCCCGTATCTTGAGGAACGTCAGCAAGATTGATACTACGACGACGATTCTTGGTCATGATGTTGGTGTGCCGTTTATGGTGCATCCGGCCGCGTTGGTCAAGCTCGTGCACCCGGACGGTGAGAAGGGGATTGCGAGGGGTCTCAGCAAGGAGAATGTGCCATATTGTGTAAGTCTACTATATTCATTGATGGTGACTAGATTGAAGCAAGGTATACTGATTCCAAAACACAGNGTGTCCAGCAATGCTTCATACCCCATCGACGAAGTCGTCTCATCAGTAGCCAAAGGCCAACCCTTCTTCTTCCAACTCTACGTCAACAAGGACCGCAAGCAATCAGAACAACTCCTCAAGCGAGTCCGCGCCGCCGGCTGCTCAGCCGTCTTCGTCACAGTCGACGCACCCGTACCAGGCAAGCGCGAGGCCGACGAAAGAGTCTCTGCAGACCCCAGCACAAATGCACCCATGTCGGGCGCCAAAGCTGTCAACGACAAGAAAGGCGGCGGTTTGGGCAGAATCATGGGTAATTATATCGACAGCAGTTTGAGCTGGGACGACATGCAGTGGCTGCGTCGTTGCTGGGATGGCAAGATTGTGCTCAAGGGCATTCAGAGTGCTGAGGATGCCAAGATGGCTGTTGATGCTGGTGTCGATGGCATTGTGTTGAGCAACCACGGCGGCAGGAGTTTGGACACTTCGCCACCATCCATCATGATCCTGCTCGAGTGCCAACGCCGTTGTCCAGAGATCTTCGAACGACTGGAGGTTTATGTCGATGGCGGAATTCGTCGAGGCACTGACATCTTGAAGTGTCTTTGTCTGGGAGCAAAGGCAGTTGGTCTTGGACGACCATTCTTGTACTCGGTCAACTATGGAGCCGAGGGAGTAGAGCATATGGTTGACAGTAAGCCCACATCAGACACCCTCTTGGAAAGACGACGCTGACAGGTACCCACAGTCCTCAAAGACGAGCTAGAGACAAGCATGAAGTTGGTCGGCATCAACAACCTCTCAGAGGTGCATCCTGGTCTGATCAACAGCTTGGACGTCGACCATCTAGTGCCTACCACAGCGGATCACCCCTACGCTAAATGGAGCCCAACGAGGAGACCAAAGCGGTCGGCACGCTTGTAGAAGTCAACAGGTAGATGCATTTAGCACTTGGCATGTATATAATTCGACCAAAAATAATCCACTCAACTATAGTAGAAATCAGACATGGTGTAAGAAAGCCAGAAAAGCAAAAGGGCGTTTTAGATTTGGGGCCGACGGAGGCGTGTCGATGTAATGGTAATCAAGCTTCGACAGCCTGTTCCGCCTCGTTGTCAGTCCCGACCCNCTTCTTGGACGAGTCGACTATTGTCTCGGCCTCCTTAACGTCTGTGGTTTCTGACTTGGCGTTAGGACCCGTGAGGTTCTTCTCGGTAATAAGGCCCTTGAGCCACTTGTTCTCCATCTCGAGCTGGTTGACGCGAGCCTCGAGGAGCTGGACCTTGTCGGACATTTCCTTGGCAGTCTTCTCTAGAGCCTGCTCGCGTTGCTTCTTCTTGACACGGAAACGGGCACTGGCGGCAGTGTTGCGTCGACGCTTGTCCTCCTCGGCAGCCATGCGGGACTCGTCCTCGAGGTCGGCAGGCGACGACATGGCGGCGACGGTCGACTTGCGCTTGTCTCCTACTTGGGGAGATGGGTGGGAGAAAGCGGCCTGGGGTTGGGGCTGAGGCATGCGAGGTGCATGCTGAGCAGGGAAGTCCAGACGGGCCGAGGGTGAAGGAGCAATGGCGAGACCGTTGGGCGGCGAGGTTGGCAGGGTGTGAGGTCGCGACTGCTGGAAGGAGAAGTCGGGGAACTGGAAGTTGTTGTTGGCTACGCTTGGTTAGCTGTGGAAGGCATGCTGACGTGCCAAGGGAAGCGTACCATTTCCAAAGTCGAGGGGCTTGTGCATGTCGGGCTGCATGTTGGCGGNGGACTGCTGCTGAGGCATGTCGGCGAAGGCGGGCATGTCGCCGTCAAAGTCGAAGAATTGAGTGTTGGTGAACATGGCCAGGTCATCGTCAAAGGTTCCGAGCTCCTGCTGGGCGGCCAGGTCGGCGGCCGAGGGCACCGTGTTCAGGTTGGCGATGTATTGCGACACATTGGNGGCGCGACGGGCGCTGTAGGTCGACATGACGAGCGGAAATGGGCGGCAGGCGCGCGGCGGCGCTGGAAGTCGTTGCAAATATCAAAAGCGGTCGGTTCGGGGATTTGTGAGTGGTGTCGAAGGGTCGCTGGGCGTAGTAGAGGGTCGTGGGGTGGTTGCGTGGTTATGTCGAGCGAAGGCAGGAGGGAAACAGTCGGACGAATTCGAGTGCGACGTCCTGAAGTTGCAAGTGTTGGGAGCCCGGGGCTTTCGAGCCCACTCGGAAGTGGGAACGTGCGTCGAAACAGCCCTCGATTCGCTCTCTGCCGCATCTCCGCTTTGTTCCTTTGAGGGCATCATAGTCGTGTCAATCCCCTTTGTCCTTCCACCCTGTCCCGCTTGTGATCAGTTCACTCCGAATACTCTTGCTCGTCCCTATCGCTTGTTTCTCGACGACTCTATTGTTCCTGCTGCTGCTTCGTTGCCCTTCGAGCCATCTCACTCGTAACCTTGGTATTGTTCTGCCCTGCTCCTCGTCCCTCTGTACTAGTCCAGATTAGGTTGCGGGAACCTTTCGTGAACCCCCGCCTTTCCTCGGCTTATTGCTGCTTTCAAAGCACACGCTGATGCTTAATAATATCTTTGACCAAGCGGGCAATCTTTTCCGCCGTGCTTTGCACATTCAGACGGCACCACTACTTCGGGTAATCTGGACTACATCGCCAATAGATCAACTGTAGGTGCACAAGAACTGCTCTCTCAAAGTTTTTGATATGTTCTGTCCTAAGAGATTATATCGGCGAGAACCGTGGCTTGAAGCAGCCAGAATTACTGCAATGTCTGTATGGCGTGCTCAGCCCTATGGCACTCAATGTCTGTTATGTATCAGCAGCTCACCACGACTTGAAGCCCCTTGAGATGCGATTAGAACCCTGCGAGAGCACAAGACTCAATGCTGTACCACGGTAGGAGAGCATCTATACCCTTCTTCGTTTCCTCTTAGTCGTGTCTTTCCTTGCCTCTTCATCGACTACTTCTTTCTCTTCTTCATCAATCTCCTTTCTCTTCGTTCCCCCGGTCTGTCTTCGTCCTAGTACGTACGCTACCATTTCCACCTGAACTGACGTGATCGTCTTGTCGCTCTCTTTGCCCAATCTTTCTCGTAACGTCTCCACTCTCCTGTACAACTCTTGGTATTCCTTTGCCGAATACTTGATCTTTCGGTCCCATCCGTTGCCCTTGCCCTCGGAGAACATGACCCAACGGTACAATTCATCCGAGAAGAACGGCACTTTGTCGCCGTCGTAAGTGTTGAGGAGGAGCGAGGCTGTTGCGGGCCCTACGCCACGAAGCCCCTTGGCCATCATCGTCACCGCCTTGTCCCATTGATCGTTGTCCTTGTCGTAAGTCTCGAACGCTTCTCGTGTGCAGTTCTCCACTGTCTCGTCTGTGTTTGACTCGACGAGCTTGCGCAAAGAGGGTCTGAAAGTGCCATGTCNCGCTGAAGGATTGGAGAAGAGGTCAGTTTCCATATTGCGTGATGAGGATGCCTCAACGCTTTCAACATACAGTTTCCAATCTACCAGTTTTTGCACTTCGGCCTTCTTTAAATGTGCGTCGTCGGTCCTTTCCGATAGTGATTTCGGAATGATTTCGAGACGCTGTTCTTCCAGTTCATCTAGCTTGCTTGGGACGAGCTCCTTGTATGATTTAAGCAACTTTGAAAAGGTTTCGAGCGTGATTGTTTCGTAATCGTGTAATTCGTCCATTTTGCTGTGCAATGGTCTTGAAGATGTGTTAATTGGTTGACAGAATCATGGATGCTCGGTGGATGAGCTGTACGTCAAGTTCGCCTGTGCGCACGGACTCAACAAAACAGAAGGATAACTTTCAAGAGAACTATCTTCTTCCGAACACAACAACATGCAACTTCGAAAAGAAGAACGTACTTTCAGAGCAGACTCGATTCGGGTGAAGTAGTGTAAAATTCTCCAAATTCTGATTACTAGTTCTATGCTTGATCATGTCCATCGTTTCATCATCCTCGTACGAAGTAGTTCCTCAGAGCTTTGCTCTCTCCTGAATGAGTGTGTATGCCTTGGGTAAGGACTCAAGTGCTTCGCGGTTGCCCACAATCTGCTCGACATTCTGGAAGCCAGCAACGTTCAACAGGATATCAAAGTCTGCCAAAAGCGACTTCATGACGTGCCTAACACCATGTTCTCCCATGATGCTCAAACCCCAAACCCAGAGCCTACCAACGAAAACGAACTTGGCTCCCAGTGCAAGAGCTTTGAAGACGTCCGAGGCGCCACGAACTCCAGAGTCGAACATGATGTAGATCTTGTCGCCAACAGCTGGAGAGATGAGGTTAGCAGCTGCGTTACTCAAAGATCTTTTCGTGAACATACCATCAACAATCTGTTCCAAGGCATCAAGACTCGCCACGGCGCCGTCAACTTGTCTTCCAGCATGGTTGCTGACAACAATACCGTCACAACCAATCTCAACACATTTTCTGGCATCGGCCACGCTCTGAATACCCTTGATAGCAAAAGGCTTGCCGCCACTCATCTCCTTCCACGTCTTGATGAGCCAGGGCATCTTCTCCCAGCTGTGAGCTCTGCCATGCCAGACATTATCAATCCACTTGGCACCTGCTTTGTTAGGTTCCTTCTTAGGATCGATACCGTCTTCTGCGAGCCTCTTCTGGAATACAGGATCGGAAAGACCCAAATCGGCACCAATTCCATGGTAGAAAGCATAGTTGCTGTGTGCGACATCGTCGTGTCTCCATCCGAGTTGCCATGTNNGCTGTGAAGGACTTGTCAGTGGCTGATTCGGTCGAAAAACTTGAGAAACCACATACTCAACAGTCAAGATGCAGGCGGTGAAGCCCGAATCAATGGCTCTACGCAAGAGTGAAATGGTCAACTCGTCGTCGTGCGGCATGTATAGCTGGAAAAAGCGAGGACCCTCTCCATTAGCAGCACCAACATCCTCAATCGGTTGCGAACCAGCAGTGCTCAGACAATACGGCAGATTGAGTTCTTTCGCAACTTTGGCGACTGGAAGCTCTCCAAGAGGGTTATAGATCTTGTTGATACCAATAGGAGAGAATCCAATGGGTGCACTGGTTTTATGGCCCCAAATCTCCCAAGTGGTGTCGCGCTTGTTGGTGTCGACTAGCATGCGAGGAATGATGCGATGACGGTAAAAGGCCTGGCGGTTGGCGAGATGTGTTGTTGAGTAGCCAGCATTGGAAGAGGCATAGTACCAGCCACCCTCCGAGAGCTTCTCCTTTGCTCTTTCCTCGAGCTTGTCGGGNNATCTGTGTGATATCTCTCAACATCTCATCCGCTCGCTGGTTCAGGTGCATTGCTTACGTGTGTTGAAAGGAGGCACTTTTCCTTCATTGTCGGCCCAAAAGTTGTCCCGCTGGTACTCTGCGTACTCGGGAGTAGATCTGTACTCCTTGTTGGGATTCTTTGCGTCCATGTTTGATTCGTTTCTTGTAGTAATTTACACTGGAGATAAAGAGAAAAACAGTTGATTGTACAGCAAATTATAAACTCGATTTGACGGAAGCTGCGGCAGTCATGCACATTTGTGATTCAATCTCCAGCCGCCCATACACATCATGATCGGTGTTGTTGCCGCGCCTACGTAACAATGAGGCAGTCGAAAAGTGATATCATTTTCTCGTTCACCCCACGTTCGCGGCCTGCCTTCGGCTTGTCGGGTAGAACCAACACTTGACCATGACGGGCTAAAGCGCAAACCAAGCTTCTTCCCAGTCGTGGGGTTAATTTATTTGACACCTTCTCGTCTGAAGCCAAGCTCTGAGGATAACCAATCATGGAGCATGACATTGACCTTCAAGAGGTCGATGCTCTACCACTGGTAAACGTCCAAGAAGTTCATACGCTCAACTGGACTGGTTCGACTGTATCGACAGGCTTCAACTTGGAAAGGGCTTGAAATGGTGATTAAAAAACTTGGGTATAAGTTATGTACAAGGGAGTGACTGCTTTGCTAATAACACGATTCCGCCATTCCGGAAATAAACGATTGACTTGATAACTCCGCCAGCGCCTTGCTGAACTGCTTCATGATAATGTAAAGACAACATAAGAGAAAAGAAACCGAAAAAACACAAGGGGTATCTGCAGAAAGCCACACACGAGCATGTCCCAGGAGGCGAAAGAAACTTGCTGCTCCGGACTAGCTTGGGTGGTGGCTGGAAAACAATAACGAAACGAGAATTAATTGGGTGGTGATGTTACAGTGCGGCAATCAGTCGAAGGATTGATGGGTGGTGGCTGGTCTACTTCTGGGAGCGACCATTGGTAATAGAAGGGCCAGAGGGATGAGTGAAGCCACTGCCCTGGCTCTGCATCTCGGGAGTCGAGGCGATCGAGCTAGGCGAGGTAGCAGTGGTGTTCATGGAAGATGTGTCTGGGTTGTTGCCAGGCGAGCCAAGGGGAGTCGAGTCTGCCTCGACCTGAGGGTCGTAGACGATGGGCGACCAAACGTGCCAGTGAATCACAGCGAGGTGGGTAATGCGCTTGAGGATCTCGTCGAGGAGTGGTTCGGCGATGGCCTTGGCAGGAGCACGCTTGCCGGCAGATTGGATGGGAGGAAGCATAACATCGTGAAGAGCCAGAAGAGGAAGTCTTGAGCTGGAGTTGACAGCGTTGCACAATCTGGGAAGCTCAGTGTCGAGGATTTTCTGAAGCTGAATGCCGAAAGCAGAAGAAGCAAGGGGCAGCTCGGCGCGAAGGTGGTGCTCGACAATGCTCATCATGTCGGAGTCGAAGGCGATACTGGCACCTTCCAGATGGAGGACGAGGCGAACGATCTCGGCAGAAATATTCTCGAGGTTCTCAAGGTAGAGGCGAGAATCACCGATGATATCAGTAATGTTGGCCTGGAGCGTCTTCTTGCCAGTAGCACGAGTAATCTCATCGGCCTTGTCCTTGATGAGAACATCGAAAGCGTTGCAGCACATTTCCATCTGGATCATGTTGTGTAGATCACTGCGAAGAAGGCGGAGGCGTTCGTAGTCGAGGTGGAATGTGTCGGGAAAGTGGGGGATAGTGCTCGGAGAGAGCAAGGAGCGGAGGACAGCCGAAGCGAATGTCTCCAGAGGGGTTGGGGCGAGGTTACAGCCGCTGAGGATAGTCTGCTCTTCCTTGAACCAATTGCGTGCGCCATCGACCTTGAACTTGTTTGCAGCGATCTTGTGGACGTGGTATTTCTGCTGAAAGTTCACAGTGTCGTCGATCAAGAGGCTGCGAAGATGTCTAATCTGGTGGTTGGCGACATCCAGCTTCATAGCCTCGAGAATGGCCAGAGTCTGTCTGAGTCCGACAACAACAGCCTTCTGATCGCCCTCCTGGACGCCCTTGGTGGTCTGTTCAACCATCTGGTCAATCCATTCATCTCTCATAGGGGCGCAGTGTGCCTTCAAGATGGTGGCCAACCACTGGGCCAGATCCAGAAGATCGAAGACGCCCTTGCAGATCTGCTGCATGATCATTTCGACGTCGAGTCTTTCTGCAACAATGGCTTGGTCACGGTCGGGCACAAGAGTCTTGAGAATTTCGTAGATGGTGCTGAAGACTCCTGGCAGTCTGATCTGGTTGGCCTTGATCATGCAAGTCCAGTACTCCAATTCCTCTGCGCTTCTGCTAGTCATGAGACGGAAGCCGACGGCTCTGTAGATCTCCAGCTCGGCCAACAAGGCCTTCCAGTACTCGTCAGCTGACTTGAGCTTCTGCTTGCCTCTTGATCCGTCGAGGTTGGGTCTGAAATGGAGTTCGCGGTCGAAGTTGACATCGTGGCGCAGCTTGGGGTTGTTGATGATGCGTCCAACATCCAACTCGCAGAGTGAGTCCTGGGTGACAGGGGNGAGCATGGCGGCTCTCTGGTAAGGGGTGACGAGGTCAACTGTGGCGGTCTCGGGGAGCTCATCGAGCAACTCAAAGATAGCGTGGCGCATCTCCAGAGGGCTCATCATGTCGGATTGGTCAGTCTCAGAGGTGTTCGAGCCATCCATATATGAAGGCTCCTCATGGGCATATTGTGATAGCATGTGCACAGATGCCTCATGATCGAGGTTCTGCTCTGCACGTGAAGATCTCTGATCGGCAGGTGCATTTTNGTCGTCTGCCCATGAGGGCGAGGTGTTGTCAGCGCCCAGAGACATGACACTGCTGATAGAGTCGTTTCTTCTACCGCTTCTACCGCCGTTACCTTCCATCGCTGTGTGTGTGGTGTGGTATGAGGGGATGCAAGTAGAAAAATGAAAGATCTTTGGAAAAGAAGTGGGAGGAGAGGTTGTGGGAAAGAAAGTTGTAAGAGAAGAGTTGTCGCAGCGTTATGGGATGAGACGCGGTGAATGTATAAGATTTTCTGGCAGAGTGAAATCAGCTTCTGGTTGTCACACAGGAGTACGCTAGCCGTTTTGGGGTTGACGTCGAGGAAAAGGGCTCGATTGTGGTATACTCACTTCTGCGCGAAGGCGGTGACCTGTTTCTGCCGGGTATTGTTGTTGTTGTATTATTGCAGAGTTGGGACCAGCCAAAAGTTCAGATATTATTTATGGGTATGTCCAAGTTGTTCAACAGAAAAGACACGGCGCCAGTCTTGGTATTGAATTTAGTGCAGATGCCGCGAGCGGACGATGTCGTGGTGGTTGTGAGGTGGTGATGGGAGCAGCGACTACAAAGACGATGGCGGAACCGGACAGCTGGGTCGAGCAAAAGGAGAGTCGAAAGCGAGCCTAAACGCGGGGTGGTCGAGAGAGAGGAGGGTGGGATGGGTGGTATAAGGAAAAGCGAGCAAGCAAGGCAAGAGGGGAGTGGAATGTTAATGTTTGCGGCCCCTTCGATTAAAGAGACGAGGGACGAAACGTCTATGCAGGAAATAGAGCCTAGCAACTAGATGCAAAATACCCTTTGATCTGACACAGACACAACGTGCCCAGGAGTCATGAGGAGCATGGCAATAATTAACCCAAAAGCCGGGACCATCGGTGAACGCCAACCGTGCATGTTCAATTGCGGGATGCTCAGACGCTGAAGAAAGGATTGGGCCCTCTCTTTCCATCATGGATGCACGCTTTCGGCGTGGCACGAGACGTTTGCATCTGCTGTCTCATGGACAAGTTGCCATCCGTCAACCGTAAGATACGTATTATCGTGTACATCGTTCTCGATTATCGAACTGTCACGCATACGTTAAAATTGAAAGGGCTGGGTTGTGTGGATGTGGTCGCAAGGTTCAACGGCCGCGCCCAATTTCGGAAGGAGAAACCCCGCCAAGCTGACTCCCTTTTGTTCGGTTTTGCTTCTAGAAAAAGGCGTCCGTGAGCGAGATGCGCACCTACTCTGTATATATTTGTCGCCAAACAATAAGCGATGATCCTTATATGCGCCATGTGTCCGCCCTTGTTGCGTTGCAAGCCCACGACAGATCCACCAGCCAGGATCGTTGCGTCGACTAGGGCAGATCTCTTGTGACCTCTGTTGTTTTCGGTAGGCCGACGGCTTCATGATTCAGACCATTGCCTGCGGGTCTGAAGGAGACGTATGTATTGGCAAAACGTTTGTGAAACTCTGCATTCGCTAGCATGGGAATGTCAGCTAGAACCTTGAATTTGTCGACCTTGATACCTCTGACGTGTATCCAGGAGAAGAGGTTTCATGTCATGCTGTCTCTGTCTTGCCATTAGTAAGACATCCGAGTACAGGCTCGCATGTCTGGCGGAGGCTTCGAGCCTCTAGAAGGGAAGCATGTCTTGGGCAGGAGCCGAGGGCGCAGCGACCGAGCATCAAGCCATGCTGCCTTGGCAGAGTCTTGTTACGCTCCTTGACCTTTGCATATGACGTCTGAGGGGGCAAGGAGAGCACCTTGCACTGATTGCGAAACCGTAATCAGGCAATCAGCCGTCGTCCCGCAGCACGGTATGGAAGGCGACGTCCCTGAAACCGTTGGCGAGTGCACCGGCTGTGCATTCATATGAAGGAGTACATGGCGCGAAGGAGACGGCGCAATGCTGAGAGGCCTCAGTATATCCAGATCGCCCTCGCTCGCAACAGATACGAGGGCCCACACCGAGTTCAGCGCGAGTGTCTGGGAACGGACAGAGAAGGGCGCCCTAGACTGTTGAAACTAGAATTTGAGTGAGTGCATAGGAGACAAGGCCAGACGCAGGATCGAGCAGCGTAGGAGAGACAGGGACAGCTCAGAAGAGAGACAAGTGTGCATGTTACAGCATGAAATGCAAATGCAGTATTACAGAAGAGATACGAAGCACAGTTGGAGGAGTGGTTTTTCAATCATGGTGAAAAGGCTTGGAATGTTGGCAACTTGAAGCTTCACTGCTGCTCGTGCTCGTGCTCGTTCCCCGTTGCAGAGCGAAGCGGCTCGAGTGAGCAAAATTGATGGGACATGCAGCCAAATTCCCATAACTATTTCACAAGCAAACGACGTCGGTAAGCGCATCTTCGTACGCCATGCACATGGCCAGCTTGCATGACTGCGCTCTGCCAGTCCTCTTGACCTGTAACTGACAATGGCCATGTAGACGATGGTGACGGACGAGGACAATGCGACGATAGAGCGCATGGTGAGCGAGGGCAAGTCGGCCATGGCCATCCGCGCCGCCGTGCCCAATGTGTCGCGCACAAACGTCTATCTCAAGATCGCAAAGTTCAAGAAGCACGGCACCGTGGGTCGCGTGCAGACAAAGACGCTGGGCAGGCCGCGTGCCATGAGCGAGGGTGTCGACAAGTTCTTGCAGGGCCTGCTTGCCGCCAAACCAGACATGGAGCTCGACGAGATGCGCCGCCATCTGCAGAAAGAACTGCAACTGACGGTGTCCATGTCGACCATCTCGCGCGCCATTTCGCGAGCAGGCATCGCCCCTGAGAAGAGGCCTGTCCGTACACGCGCCACCGCATCTACCTCTACCGCCGCCCCTCGTCGCCGTGCCGCCAACAAGGTCACCGTCCAGAAGGATGCCGTCCAGCCTTTGACACAGCAGCTTCCTCTCCCGAGATATGTCCCTCAACACGTCCCGATCGACCATCTCGCCGAACTTCCGACCGATGCCCATCTTCTTGACCCTTGGCAGGACTTGACTGTACCTCCACCGCAACATCCGCATCACCATACACAGCTGCAATCACACCACCTGCATGTCCTCGATCCCTCTCTTGCTCCGTCTTACCACAACGTTGCAGTCTACCACGATCTGTACGCAGATCCCGACCCTCATGTCATGGCTATGAATGCCTCTGCCCTGGATGTTTACAGAAGTCCATATGCTCCTCTCTGAGCATATTCGGCACCTCACACAATTACGAATTCACGATACTGCATGAAACAGCATTGGGGTAGGAATATAGAAAAGCTGTGTTTCCCTTGCTATAGGGCTAAACAAAGAGCCTGTGAAACAGACCGTATATATCTATCAAAATAATCACCTGAACTGGGCGTTGGCTGCTCAGATTTGTCCCGTCAAAGGTTATCGTTTGATAAACTTCTAGAGAGTCTTTTTTCCTTCCATGTGTTTTCGTTTTTTACACGCGGCTACGAGGGTTGTCACTCTGTTTGATCTCAACCATCGTTGAAATTCGCAAGTTGGACTTGCTGAGCATATCACCCTGACTGCCACCAACTCACTATCATATAGCATCCGCACTGAGGCTCTTTAGGCCAAATACTCTCTCTCTGTGAGATGTAAAGCATTCACGATTTCTCTCTGATACTGGCTCGTGGTCTACTGATGAGCATACATGTCTCGATAGAGGTTTGACATTCCGACTCAAATCTTGCAAGATGATTAGGCTACATCGCATAGATTTGCAAGTAACCACATGTTTATTGGAGCAAGAGGCAAAAGATGCACTGTGATGTCGAGTAGGGCAATGCGATACTTCTTAGCAGCGCAATCGACACCGAATAAGACATGGATAGATTATGGTAGATGTTTGCGTGCGACAAATTGATCCTTGCGACCAGGTTCTTCCGGTTGGATATATACGGTACAGACAACCATGCTTTCAAGATCCTGAATCCGGTCAACCGGATTCAACCCTTACAAGCTAAGGTGATGTGGTGTAGTGGTAGCATGTGTCGTTGTGGAGGTTAAAGTCCAGCAACGCCGACCCGACGGCGGTTCGATTCCGCCCATTGCCAGGATCGTTTCTTTTTTTGCATCTTTTCGTCCACCCTAGTCCACATCGCGTGTGGGCAAGGTCTTTCTCTTCTTTATCTCCTTGCCATCGATTCATTCATTCTTTGAGCTGCACAGAGGAGAAACCTGCAAGACTGTCTAAACAATTGGCCATGTTGAAGAGTAAATCCAGTGTTGCGGACGATTGATTTGTACATTATGTGCATATACTCTTTAACATCATAGTATCATACATACAAAAGGTGTGAAGTAGGCCGAAGGATTACGGCTCCTCCTTCTTGACACCTGCGCCCATGCCCTCAATATCAGGCACAGTACCGGCACCAGCAAGTGGGGCATCCAGCGGAGGAGCGTCTTCATTAGCTTTCTCTTCCTTGACGACCGCATCAACTTCAGTCTTGACCTCATCCTCATCTTTGACCTTCTTAACCCTCTTGACAGCTTCTTTCTTGATGACAGCACTCGGACATAGTCCCTCTGTTGCCAAAGTACAATCATTGCACTTGCGACCAACAGGCAAGCATATAGTCTGGCCAAAACCGACGAGGAGTCCGTTGATATCATGCCACTTTTCTTTCGGAAGCCAGCTCTCGAGTTCCGCCCTAGTTTCCTCAGGATTGCGGGTCTTGTGCCAACCCCAGAGGTTAGTGATACGGTGAACGTGTACATCAACACCGATACCCTCATCGCGACCCCATGCAGCAGACATGGTTAAATAAGCCATTTTGGGTCCAACTCCAGGCAACGAAACCAGCCCTTCTATCGTATCTGGGATGTCACCATGAAAGCGGTGTCGGAGGATCTCGGCGGTTGCTTTGATGTATTTGGTCTTGTTGTTGTGAAATCCGACCTTTGCGATCAGTTCATTGAGGCGTTCTGGCTCAACTGTGAGCAGCGCAGCAAGATTGAAGCCTCCCTCAAGATTGTCTTGCAAAGTCTTCATGGCGACAGCGGTGACGGTATCTTTCGTTTGCGAGCTTAGCATCAGCGCAATCAGTGTTTGCAGTCGTCGGTCGATTGGAGAGCGATCACGTTCGGCCAGCGATTCACACCCCATGGTATCGACTGGAGCGAGGACCTTCTTGCGCATCTCAGCAGTCATGTTGTACACTTGTTCCCAATTGGCTGGAGGCTCGACGTGTCCATGTTCGCCCTTTATGCGTTTGGCAGGCTGTCGCTTCGTCTTCTTGGGCACATTGGTAGTGTGATTGGCGGCCGAGGGATTTGGGGAGAGCACTTCGGACTTGGCTGTTCGTTTGCGCTTGCGAGTCGACGGTGGAGGCGATGGTGATGCACTCGATGGAGAAGCACTCGAGGGGAGCGAGGACAGATCCGAGCTCGCTTCATCTGGCGCATAGTTGATGTCTGTGGTATGAGCAATGTTACGCAAGGAGCGTCTAGGCGCATTGCCAGTCGACGCTCGCGACGACAGAGCGTCCACTACCCGCGCAGTTTCTCGAGACACTCGTGAAGTTCGCATTGGTCTGGTGTGTATGACGCTGACATGCTGACCGTTGTTGAGTCGCGTGGAGAGGGACTTTCCTTATCTTATCGTCCGCCAAGCCTGACGTCATCGTTTTCATGTGACAGTGCTGACTCCAAGTCGACAATTCAGTTCCATCTTGTCTGCACTGTCAGAAACACAGCAATGGCACCCATCGACGTATCCAGTTTTGCTGACAAGCAGCTACAGCTCTTGGCTGCAGAGCTGAATGCCGAGCTCGAAGAAACGGCCGTGCTTACCGCCACCCATGCTCCGTCCACTCTCGCACGCGCCGGTCTGGCCGTGCTAAACCTCGCCGTCAGCGCTCAGCGCACAGGTTTGGGTGGTAAGTCTCTGGTCGAGCTCTCCCTGGATCCCGCAATTGCCGGTACCGAAACTCAGCTTCCTGAGCATGGTCTGCGCGTGGGTGATATCGTCGGTGTTTCCGAGCAGCCCAAGGGCGCAGAGAAGAAGAAAGAGCGTCAGGACATGGAGCAGAAACAGATACAGGGTGTTGTTGTCAAAGTCTTGAGAGAGATCATTGTTGTTGCTCTGGACAAGGATGAGGTTGACATTCCTGGCGGAAAACTCTGGCTGTTTGTGAACTCTGCATGTTCGTTTCAGAGGAGAATGTTGTTGGCTGATAGATCGTGCGTCTCTATAGTGTTAAGCTCGCAAACGATGTTACATATAAGAGGTATCACCGTGTTCTTTACTATGTCAAATCCCACGACTGATCGCTCCAAGNNGATGAACCAAACCATGACAAAGTTGCTGAAAATGCCCGAGAGCGAACACTCAACACTTATGCGCGTTCTGTTTGGTCTGTCCTCGGCAGTCACAGTCCAGCCTGTAGACATGGCGAAGGATCTCGAGTGGTTAGACCCATCTCTCAACGATTCGCAAAAGGAAGCCATCAAGTTCGCTCTCGCCTCTCCCGACGTTGCCCTGATCCATGGACCGCCAGGCACTGGAAAGACCCATACGTTGATTGAACTGATACGGCAATGTCTCAAACAGGGTCTCCGACTCTTGGTTTGTGGACCCAGCAACATCTCAGTCGACAACATTGTGGAGAGGCTGTCACCACACAAAGTACCCATGGTCAGGCTAGGCCACCCGGCTCGTTTGTTGCCAGGAGTCTTGAACCACAGTCTCGACATCTTGACACGCACGAGTGATGCCGCCGAGCTGGTCAAAGATATCCGCAACGAGATGGATGCCAAACAAGCAAGTATACGCAAAACGAGAAACGGCAGAGAACGAAAGGCCATATATGGCGAAATTAAGGAGCTACGCAAGGATTACCGACAGCGTGAAGCTTCCTGCGTGAACAGTCTCGTCCGGGAAAGCAAAGTCGTCCTTGCTACACTACACGGATCCGGTGGATTTCACCTCAAAAATCAAGCGTTTGATGTTGTCGTTGTCGACGAAGCCAGTCAAGCTCTGGAAGCACAGTGCTGGGTGCCTCTGTTGAGCAGCGGCGCTAACAAACTGATTCTGGCTGGAGACCATCTGCAACTCCCACCTACAATCAAGAGCTCGAAATCCAAGTCAACCAAGAACAAACCCAAGACAGGCCAGGACGACGACGTCAATCTGGAGACGACGCTCTTCGATCGCATGCTTGACCTCTACGGAGATAGTATCAAGCGTATGCTGACCATCCAGTACCGTATGCACGAGAAGATCAATGCATTCCCATCGGCAGCGCTGTACGAGTCAAAGCTCATGGCGGCGGACAGTGTCAAGGCAAGATTGTTGAAAGACCTGCCGTACGATGTGGAAAAGACCGAAGACACAACCGAGCCTGTCGTCTTCTGGGACACACAGGGAGGCGAGTTTCACGAAAAGACAGACGATGATGATGTACCAAAGTCCAAGAGCAGTCTCCTAGGAGAGAGCAAGAGCAACGAACTTGAAGCAGCCATCGTCAANAAGCACGTACAGAGCCTAGTCGATGCTGGTGTCAAAGCAGAGGATATTGCTGTCGTCACACCATACAACGGGCAGCTTGCTGTGTTGTCACAACTGCTCAAGGAGAGGTTTGTTGGTATCGAACTCGGAAGTATTGATGGTTTCCAAGGTAGAGAAAAGGAGGCTGTGGTTGTCAGCCTTGTGCGCAGCAACGCAGAGCACGAAGTTGGCTTCCTCGCCGAGAAGCGAAGACTCAATGGTACGGGACGGCATTTACAGTTTTGATGACCTCTGCTAAAAATCGCTTACNNAGTCGCTATGACTCGGCCGAAGCGACATCTTTGTGTAGTTGGCGATTCCGAGACTGTAGGCCGGTAAGTCATCCCACCCTTGCAGACGGCTGTACCTGCATACACATGCGTGCGCGCGCAAGTATCAAAGACAGCGGATGTTTGAAGCTAACAAGTTACTGCTTCTGCGGTACTTACNAGAGGCAGCAAATTCCTCAAGAGCTGGATGGAGTTTCTCGAGGAGAATGCAGACCTGCGCTATCCGGATCTGGACGACTTATTGCGCGACGAGTAATGTGTGACAGATAGATGGTTTGGTCCGGCAAGGAACTCCGGGATGTCTTGTCTGACAGACAGTGAGTGTCACGCTGAACCGCATGACCGCTCTAGCTGATGGCAGTGCTGGTTTCAAGAGGCGATGCAGATGGTGCGATTGTACTTGATACGCTGAAGACACGACGCATGGTACAAGACAGAAGTATCCTTGTGGTCTGCTGATGCAGTCGGTAATTGCAAAGCAGGGCAGGAAGATGCGAGGATATGGACCGTGAGTTGATGTCTCCACTGCTCTCCAAATCAGCACAATCGGAGGTGAGATCTACCCGAATGGGTCGCAGACTCGCAGTGACAATGGGCTTGGCAGCAAAAAGGCGCGACGGGAGATTAACAGTGCCGAAAGAGAAGGACTGTACCCCGTTATAGCAAGCAATTCTTCGATGCCAACGAGCCTCGGAGGCGCAACGGTCGAGCTGAACGGGCAGATAGGATTTGATTGTATTATCGAAGCGACGATGGTGATGATAGAGGTTGCGCCATCATTGGCAGATGTTGCTTGACCAGAGGCCTTGTAGAGATCCGAGGGTTTCGCGAAGCAGCCCTCGCGTTATGAATAGGCTTCGGCTAGCGTAGTCATGAAGATGAAGAAGTCTTCTTCCTTGGTGATGGACCAGATGTGGATTCAGTCATGGAATGCATTCATGCGCGTGCTGGGAGAATGGTATCGACGACTGAGACAGTGCAGAGATACAGCCAGCAGCAGTGTGTGGGTGGTGCAAAGGAAGGCATACGAATCAGCGATGGATTCTGCCAAAGCCCGCAAAACGTTGCCATGTGGTGGTGGGAGAATGCTGAAACAGTACTACAACGACGACTAATGCAAATGCTATTGGGCTAAGAGCAAGCAAACGCCACGTCTGCGCGATCCCCGCAACGACGAATGGCAATCGGGAGACGGTTCCTGCTTGATAAGCCACTGCTGACGGTTGGAGCAACGGACTCTTCCCGGCTATATCCTCTTGCGCATGCCCACTTGCGAGCCAGGAGTCCGTCTCTGGTATGCGAGCTGCTTGCTGTTCTTCTGTCGGACGCAGCACCTCCTTCGCCCTTTGCTAAGTGGCCGCGGTTTCCGTCTTTGTTTGTCGTACTCTGCAATCATCTGCATCTCTATCTCTTATCCAGTGTGCTGCGCCTGCTGTACAAAGAGAACCGGCCCTGGTGTCTACCTGCTAACGCCGACCTTTCTCGTGGCCATTGCACCTGTCCATTCCTTCAGTAATCTTCGTCGCTCGCTACACTCAACCACGTCTGTCTTTTCCTTTTCATCGTCGTCTTCTTTGACCGCTCTTGTCTCGTTGGGAAACACGGCACCGACGTAACAAAGACCAGACGACTTCAATCTGCTGCATGGATTCATGGACGGACCAGTAACGACGCAACGAACTCGCTCGCCGCCAATCCGGCCGGCGCGACCCGAAGTAGACGCCGACAATGCCTCGTATGGGCGCCCTTCGGCAGAGTACTTCGCGTCGGTGACGGCGACGGCGACTGCACAACAACCCCAGGCAGACGGAAGACGCAGCACCGACACGGCCCCCAAGCCCCGCAAACGCAAATCAGCGCGATACTCAGTTGGCAATGGCGTAGGGGCAGAAGGTGCAGAGAGAAAGGGCTCAATACGCAACGCGGTGCGCCGCTTGTTTGGGAGGAAGTCCAAGGGCGACATTCCCGAAGTGCCCGCCTTACCACGGGCAGAAGCATCGCGACATGGCTATCACAAAAGTGTGAGTCGGCAGGACATGATAGACCTGACCGCGCAACAGTACTGACAGCGATACAGNGACCCCGGCCACTTCAAGCGACCACAAACGATCCACACGCACCCATCGGATGCCATTCACCAACGCATCATCTCGGCACCTTTGTCCGCTCCGCTCGCGGGCCCGCTTTCCGCTCCTTTCCAGTTGCAACAACCACCCTTTCCTAATCACAAGAACAACTCGGCACGCGCATCGCCTGTCCATGCCGTCGAATTCCCCAAAAGCGCTCGCCTGAAGCCTCTGGACCTGGGCAACCCCTTCTATACCCGCGAACATGGCCCGAAGCGGAGAGCCACCCTGCCTAGTCTGATCATGACGGCCAATGAGGCGGCCGACATCTCGAACACACTGCGACCGGGCGAGGACACAAGAGCTGCCGAAACAAGCTTGAAACCTACTGGATTAACCGTCACCTCGAGGTTGGACAAAAGGAGGTCGCGCAGTGCAAACGATCTCAAGCAAGCTATGGTAGTCGAACAACCATTCCGGGATCGCACAGGCGAGATTGAGTATTGGCGCCGGAGCTATGCCAGCGTCCTTCTCAGTCCGACCGGGAAAGCCCCCGTCTATGAGTATCCCTCTGCCGATACCGAATTCGATGCACCAGATGCACCCGATGTCCCTGATGTGCCCGAAGTCCCCGAACACTTCGTTAGGGAACCCGACTTTGTCTCGGCGCCAACTCCCCTATCAGCACACCCACCTCTGCCGCGCGCTGATGCTGTCTCGCTCCCGTCCACGCGCGGCCAATCAGTCCCTGCCAANAACCCATCTCCGCAGCTGACCCTCCGCTCCTTCAGTCGTCCGCTAACCACACCTGCGACCGAAATTCCTGCTGATCTGGAGTCTCGTGTTGCCAAACTCGAGGCGCACCTTGTTGATTTCCAGCGCTCGCTGTCTAACCTCGCCCTCTCTAGCCCTTCAGCTGTGGCTCCGACCGAGCCACCCGGCTCATCGCATCGCCAGGAAACGCCCAGTATTTTTGTCGAATCACTGCAGACACGAGCTCGAGGTTATGAAGATGCTGGCGACATCATGGAACGCGAATGGGGCCCGAGCAGTCATGGTAGCACAAATGGCGATCGTTCCAACCTCGCCCCTCCCACTCTTCGCAGCACCGCTGCCACGGCCAACGGAACCTTCACTGCCCTTTACAACATGCTCTCTGAAGAACGTTCCGCTCGCCGTACTCTCGAGAATCAAGTCCGTAACCTTCAGCATGAGGTTACCCGCTTGCAACTTTCGCGTGGTAGCTGGGGTAGCTACACAGCACAGAGCCTTCCACAAGGACAACGCCCTCGCACACCGGCAGAGTCAGATGGAGGCCGCAGCGCCTCGCGTCTGGAAGCATACAACGCTCTCTCATCGCCAGCCACTGTGGTTCCACCTACCGCATATCTGCGTGCTTTCGACAGACCTGACGCTCGGATCCAGAGTCGCTTTTCTGGCGACTCTGGCGAGGATAGCGAATACAATGCTCGCCACCGTAGCGCTGGTGTTGACAGTGGGCGTCGGAGTATTCCTCGCAGCTCGGTACGCCAGACGCCGCCGAACTATGAGCATACCCGTGTTGAGCCACCGACTCCGTATGAACTGTACCGCACTCCTGCCGAAGAAAGGGGTGCTTACCGANNATTCAGCGAGGACGAGATGTTCTGATCTTCTCGTCCCCTGTTGATAAACTTGTCCTGCACTCCTGTCGAGACTCCTTTAGGCACTAATATCTTTCTCCGTTTTTCTTCTTCTTGCATAGCGGATCATAAAGTTCGGAATATTTGTTTTGAGCGTTTGTTTGGCTGGTCTGATTCTCTTCTGCACGAGAATTTCTCGATATTCCCCCGATTTAGGATCATCGATGGTTCTGCCTTCTTCTTCTTTCTTTCTTCTCACAACATAGACTTGCTTTCTCGAATTGCGACTCGTTTTCTGTTACCGTACGTATATATGAATGATACCCTCTCACGATATTCAAGTTTCGTACCCTGCATTACCTAACGTAGTGATCGTCACATCGATGTTGCTTGCCGCGACTTCATCCAGGATATTGCCGCTTCATCTCAGATGATAAAGCCGGATATGGACGTATCGACTTTACAAGCACTGCACCAGTCTTGTCCTGTTTTCATCAACCTCGACCTATATTACCAACACTATCCAAAATCTTGGATCTACCACGACTTTCCACATCTGTTTAGTACCCCACCCTGGCTTCCTTTGGTTACTGTATCATGAGCTGATTGATGGCATAGTTCATCTGTTTCTTGAGTCCGCGGATCTCTTCTTTGAGCTTGCGATCTTGCTGTTCTTTGAGTTGACTGATTTGTCCTTCCAGCTTGTGGATTTGTTCTCGGTCCTGACGTTTTTCTGCTTGATGCTGGTAGTTTTCGGCTTCCAGGGCACGAAGACGTTCTTGGATTTGTTCGTGATCAGCCGCGCTGGTGATTGTGGAGAAGTCATTCAAGTCATCCATTTGGGGCTGTTCTTCGATGGCAGGTTCTTGCTCGGCGTCGGGTGTCCTGGATGGAGTACAGAAGAGAGGTGATGGAGGTGGTGAGCTCAGTAACTCGATCACTGTTCTTCGGTGGCTTCCATGTTGCATGCCGGCTGCTTGCACAGTGTCATGAGGGCTGGGGTCTCTCGACCGTGGCTTGATGACATTTGCATCATGCCTGATGTTAGCACTGCGACGGCTCCGGATCCTNNCCCTGATAGGCGGTTCGTCATCCGAGTCTTCTTGATCGATGGAACTTGATCCTGGATCGGAGGATTTGTGGTGGTTTGCGGGTGGTTGAAAGTCTGGCTGTTCCACTTCTCCAGCATTCCTGTCGTGTGTTGTAGGGTCTCTGTGGTGGTTTACAGGTGGGTGATCATTTGAGTGATTCTCTGCACGCGATGAGCATGTAGCGGTATCCTGNNATTGTGTCAGTCTAGGCTCATATCACATTCATGCTAACCTTGGACATACCCGATGTCTACCCCCGTGGGCGAAGGTGCACCTGTGAAAGGTCAGTGTACACCCCGTACATGATGTGTTCTGAGAACAGGGAGACGATGTGCATAGTAGATCCAATTTCTCACACTGACTACAGCGAGGACTGTTCTCGACACCATAGTACAAGCCCGTGAGTGCTCGCTTAGTATTTCTTATGTCGGGACAGTCGGGGGCGGTGGCAAGTTTCTCGAATCGTTCCTTTTGCCAGTAGTACAGGCCCGTATTAGGGCAATAATCACCCAATTTGAGAATAGGATGCTCTCGTTGCACGGCGTTGATATAGCCATCAGGGAAGGGAGGTGTCCAAGAAGTTCTGGATAGGTCGGGTGTAGGCGGTTTCGAGTACGTGGGTCGAAGTCTAGGCATCTTGATGGTGGATGGAAGGAGGTTGGTAAGTCCTGTCGGGAAGAGGAAGGGAAGGACTTTGAAGTAAGTCTGACCGGATGGGAAAAGTTAGGAGGCAAGGTTCTGATCTAAAGGTGAGGAGTTCTTATACTCTGTCTGTTCGATACAATGAGTCAATTTGACAGAGCAGTCACCGGTGGTGCGAGCCACGAGGTATGACCCAACCGGACTTTGTCTCGTCCCTGTCCCATGCTGAATGACTATTGGTCCTGCGTCGCCCCTTTGAGTTCCTGTCATGGTGTTGTATGCCACCTGATCTTTTTCTGTGCCTTCTGATTCGCTGGTTCCAGCTCGCCTTCGTTAGAATGAGCAAGTAACAGGGCCCGAGCCCGTAGATGGAGAGGAATACTGTCGCACCTTCTAGTTTTCAGTGGATGGGAGTCCATCGGTTGCTTTTAATAAGAATATATGGGGACCTCTAGAAAACATGTGGTCAACTCCTACTTCCTGATTAGTCCTATCCCCTGCCCCTTCTCGCCCCACTGCTCTCTCCCTCCTCGTGCTGATCCAGTCCATAGTACTACACAGATGCACAATACTTTTTACTTCGAAGTACCTTCCAAGGAGAGATATCATCCTGGAGCTATCTCCATGGTCACTCATCTAATTCCGTATGCAACTCTGTATTTTTATAGCACATATCGCACTCGTAATTGATATAGGAGAGATATTGTAACTGTTTTTCTAGTATCTAGCGCCGAAGCCCTCTCTCAGTTTCCTAATCTGCTCCTGAAGGTCGTTCAACCCTGCTTTCTGCCCACTCTCTAGCCGGGTCATCCTGCTCTTCAAACGGGTGTTCTCATCTTCTAGGCGACGTCTGTTGACCCTCTCTGTCTCGATTTGTGTTTCCAACTCCTTGATCTGGTGTTCGTCAACCGCTTCTCCGTTGTGGTCCCTTCTTGTGAGATCAGCGCGAAGGGCCATTAGTTGAGCTTGATGGTCGGCTGCCTGGTTCTTGATCATGGCTCTGAGGCCGTCAAGCTCGTTCTTGTACCGCTCGTCGATGATCGCACATAGCCCCTTTTCAATTTGACTGAAGCCAGGCAAAGTATTGTCCTGTGATTGTTGAGGGGGCACGCGAAGAAGGCTTCTTGGTGTGTCTTGCGAATAGCGCACGTCTGCCCCTAATGTGACGCTTGAGAGACGACCGCCTCTGCGATCGGCAGTAGATGATTGATCAGGGAGGGTGTTGAATTGAGTCTCATCGTACAAAGGCCTCTCGAAGCCGCTTTGGTGATGCAATTCAAGCTTATCAGCCTCCTGCTTATCCTGAGATCTTACACAGATGACTTCCGGTTGATCGTCAGTAGACTCTCTGGTTGAGTAGACCCTCAAAGAAGAGCGGGTACGCTTCACAGATGTCGTTACATCAGGTTCGGTTGCTTTGTGTTTGTGAGACGAGATACGCTGCTGGGCGGTGTTCTCGCGAGTTTCAATACTCGGCCTCAGGTCGTCATTCGGTTCGATGCTCCCGATAGTCTTGCATGTAGCATGTACGCGACGACACTTGACGCAGCTCTTGTTGATCTGATCTTCTTCCCCAAGAAACCACATACAAGCACGGTTTTGTTTTTCGCATACGTTGCAACGGGGCTGACGTTCCTCGCCGTAATACATGGCAAGAAGAACCCTTTTCTCTTCAGGATCATCGACATCGAGTTTCTCCCACCAGTACATGTCTTTGGATAGGTTGTTGTTATAGTCTCCAGCGTAAAGGGGAGGGTGTTCTCGGCTCATGACAGCATTTCGAGGCAAGGCCGGTCGGCTGCTTCGCATCGCAGGACCGGGGCCAGGAAGGGGCGAGTTTCGTACTGACGTCTCGCTCGGTACATAGTCAGGAGAGTTGCGAGCCATCTGGGAGCGTTCGTGGAAGTTGGAAGCAGACATCGTGTTCAAGGAGGCAGGACTTCGACTCAAGTGGAAGAGTGTGAGACCAAAGAAGGAGACAGTGGTTCTTGAAGCCCTGAATAAGAAGATTTTCGAAGGGGGCGGTGCCAGTCCTTTGACTCACCTCCTGCTTTTCCTGCGATAACTTGCGCAGTGACGCACAACCCCAGCTCTCCTTTCAACGCGATGTGTAGTGCTTTGAATAGTTGTAGAAATATACACAGTTGCTTTGTACGTAGACGCATGGCCATAGAGATGCCCTAGGGGAACGCTCTCTCAGTGGATATCAATGTGCCTCTAGAAAGTATTCTGCATTTTTATAGCTACCTGTGACAATCATTAGCACATGGGAAGGACGGAGGATACGATATTCGAGAAGATCACACGCCCTCTATAACTCGCCGTAACGTTATTTAAGCCCCGAGTCCTTTCCTCAAAAGAGATCCACCATCGATTTCGTTCCGAACCATGTGCCGCAAATTTGCTCGCTTGACTTTGTGATCGGTCGGCTCTGAGAGGAGACGACACAAGGGGATGAGTCCGTCCCGGTCTACGGGTCCGTAGATGGGTCATGTCTGCGTTGTTATGCGGGCCCATCGAATGGGAAGTGTGACTCTTAGAATCTCCTCCCGGGTATAAAAACGCCTGACATTTGCCCCATCTCTCTCTTCCTTCGCTCCACATAACACCCCGAAATTCATCTCCATCCCCATCCCGTTCCCATCCTCACCTTACCGGACAACCCCTTCCACATCTCTTTCACACCCCTCTCACATTCCATTCAACGATGAACCTTTCTCCCGAACTCGGTGAGCAAGACTCGCCTCGTCCCCTTCCTCCTGCATTGCTCTACCATCCTGGCAAGGAAGCAATCCCTCATGACGCCGAGGTCGTCCGACCACATCCTCCCTTGTATGCAGGAGACTTCAACAACCGCAAGTTGAAGGATGCCTACTATTGGGAGGGCCTCGATCGTAACAACCGCGAAGACGAGAAACTACGCCTGGGTCTTCACTACGGCAAAGAGCGCAACCCTCGGTGCGACTTGTGCGAGAAAGAGGACAGGGCTTGCATGTCCCTGCTCGGCAAGAAGTACAAGACCACTGGTTGTGCTTTCTGTATCCGCAGACACTTCCAGTGTTCTCAAGCCAACGGTGTCCAGAAGAGTGCCACCGTTCTTCGGAAGAACAAGGATCCTCCAGTATGTTCGAGACATCCACACGGAGCATTGACGGTATAGGTACTAACAACATGTCAGTTCCGACCAAGCGGCCATGCACACAAATGCGCCTTCAACAAAGTAGACAACAGGGAAGGTACAGAGCCTCCTGCGAAGCGTACCAGAGCTTCCATGGACGGGAAGGCATTCGAGTTCCACGAACTGCCCGCTTGTGACGACAACGACGATGAGTACCACACGCCTCTGGAATCTAGGAGAGGATCAGTCTACACTCTGGCATTCGACAAACAGGGCAGTGAGGACAGCTACAAGGGTTCTCTGGACCCGAGCCAAGCTGAGGGCGATCAGTCCTTGGCCGAGGTACCACAGCCAGATGTAGATGATACTCTACATCTCACCTATCCAAACAGGAGCGATACTAGAGGCAGCCAGCCTATGAGCTCGGAAGCACCGACCAACAACCAACCGTCACCAACCGAGCACAACCATGGCGGCAGCGGCAGCGGCAGCTTCGAGGACCTGAGCAGATACTTCTCTAACCACGAAAGGCTTGTGCGTGATCTCCAGTCAGCAAATGGAACCCTTACCGAGCGCGTCGGCCAACTGAAAAGCTCGCACAATTACTGGCAAGATATGCAATCCAGAGTAGTGGCCTTAGAGTCCATGCCGATCGCAAGACAAGAGACGCAGCAGCAGGAACCATACGTTGTCACTCTGAAAGCAGTTGAATCACGTATCCTGAAGCTCGAAAAGGAGAAGGCCGGTCTCAGTGATGGCAGCCTGGAAGAAGGGATCAAACGTCTGGAATCCATGATGGAGAAAGAGAGACGTGAGCGCCGCGCTCTCGCGAACAAGCTTGAAGGGAAGAACAAGAGTCTGACACACGACGTCGCGGTACTGCAAAGCGAGAATGAGGGATTGAGGGAGAGACTCAACAGCCTGACCAAGAAACTTAAGAGCCTTGATGAGAGAAGGGCTCCAAGAAAAGCCTCTCCGTGTGCTGAACAGGGCAGTCAGATTTGGGGGTGAAAGAGAGGAGGGAAAGAGTTGTTGTTGCTATTCTGTTTTGTTATTTCTTGCTGAGCAGTGGCTTTCAACGAGAGCGCAAGCTCGTGGTATTCACCTCAAGGTGAAACTAATTAAGAAGGCTCAAGGAAAGAGGGTTAGTTAGATACCACGGCTACCTTGATAATTGATGGAATTGAGATATCGTCACAAAATATTTCACACCATGTACAAGTACTGTCCAGGGTGGTACTTCTAGCAAAGATGAGCTTGGCAATCACATGACCAAAGGACTACCGAAGCCTCGGAACTTCCGAATCAAGCCCGATGTTGACGTCACGCGGAAATGTGTGTGCAAGATCGATCGAACAAACTGGACTATTGGCCAGCCACCATTCAGGTGGTGACATGGGACACACGAGGTTGACTCGTAGGCAGTGCCTGGCACAAATGCCGCATCATTGCGGCACTAATGGTTTACGAGCAGATGGATGCTGAGGAAACTCGCCTGCTGCCCCGCGAATCCCAGGTACAAAGGCCATTGTTCCTCGATCGAGTCGAGCCTCATTCAAGCTGATTGGCTTTCAAAGCCTCGAGTGGCTAAGTTGTCTGCGGCACGGAAACGGTTCCGAATAGGATGACTGAGCTTCTGATCATTGATGACACAGCTGGACATGGATGTGGGGTCAAGTGTTTACAGGAACGAGGGGAAAGCAAGACCTGTGCAGCGGCTTATGTACCCTCGGTCTGCCCCTCCCTTTGAGCACGCAAAATCGCGCCATTCCACCATAGCAACGCTACCACGCCAGCCATGGATACCACCACAGCCCCAAAGATCATTGATATCCGCCAAGATGGCGGAGGTCTTACGCCGCTAGTGCCTCAGATCCGAGAAGGCCTCAATGCAAGAGAAGGACAAGAGAAGAAGCTGCCCACACTATTGCTATACAGCGAGAATGGCTTGAAGCTATTCGAGAAGATCACATACCTAGAAGAGTACTATCCTACAGGCCAGGAAATACAGGTCTTAGAAGCGTACGCGGATCGTATCGCGGATCGCATTGCTCTCGAGTCGAACTCTATGCTAGTAGAATTAGGCAGTGGGTATGTACAGCCACTATGTTGCGCGTTACTGGTTGCGGGTCGCTGACCATCTCGCAGCAATCTCCGAAAAGTCCGTATCCTCCTCGACGCTCTCGACCGCAAAGGCAAGAACGTGTCCTACTATGCTTTGGATGTCTCGGAGGTAGAACTCGAACGCACATTGGCCGAGGTGCCACAAGGCACCTTCAACCACGTACAATGCCATGGACTCCTAGGGACATATGACGAAGGCCTCGAATGGCTAAAGAAGCCAGAGAACGCCCATCGATCAAAAACAGTCCTGTCGTTAGGATCAAGCATCGGAAACTTCTCTAGAGACGAGGCTGCGAAGTTCCTCTCTCAGTTCTCGGAGACATTGGACCCCAACGATACTTTGTTGTTGGGTGTCGACGCTTGCACGGATGCAGACAAAGTATACCACGCTTACAATGATCGAGAAGGTCTGACGCATGAGTTCATTCTTTGCGGCCTGAGACAAGCAAACAAACTACTTGGCTATGAAGCCTTCGATGTTGAGAAATGGGAGGTGATCGGTCGATACAACAAGGAGACAGACCGCCATGAAGCCTTTGTTTCTCCCAAAGAAGATGTGACGATCGAGGGTGCTCTGATCCGTGCAGGGGAGCAAGTCAGGATTGAGGAGAGTTACAAGTACAACCCAGTCCAGAGCGAGCGGCTCTGGTCTGATGCTGGCTTGACAGAGGGTGCTAAGTGGACCAACTCTGACGGCGACTATGGTAAGTCCTCTCTTGTCCGTCTTAGAACCAGACTCGTGAACTTACGTGATGTAGCTCTGCACTTGCTCAACAAACCCAAAGTCCAATATCCTCTGGTCGCAGAGAAATACGCTGCCCAACCCGTTCCTTCGCTCGAAGAATGGGATCAACTCTGGGCTGCTTGGGATGCTGTTACCTTGGAGATGATCCCAGAGGAGGAGCTGCTAGAGAAACCCATCAAGCTGCGCAATGCCTGCATATTCTACCTCGGTCACATTCCTACTTTCATGGACATTCACCTCACACGTGCGACTCACGGCAAGCCAACAGAGCCAAGCTCCTACCCTAGTATCTTCGAGCGAGGAATTGACCCTGATGTCGATGACCCCGAGCAATGTCATGCTCACAGCGAAATTCCGGACTCATGGCCACCAGCGAACGAAATCCTTGACTTCCAGTCGAAGGTGCGAATTCGAGTCAAGAAGCTGTACGCTTCAGGTCAGGCAACCAAGGATCGTGCTGTTTCAAGAGCGTTATGGTTGTCGTACGAGCATGAGATTATGCATCTTGAGACGCTGTTATACATGCTCATACAGAGTGAGAAGACCATGGCCCCACCTACAACAGTGATGCCGGACTTCCAAGCTCTGGCTCTTCAAGCAAGACAAGGTGCTGTTGAGAACCAATGGTTCGATATTCCAGCACAAGAGGTGGAGATCGGTATCGAAGATCCTGATGACAACTCTGGTCCCGAGCACTTCTTCGGATGGGACAACGAGAAGCCTAAGCGCACCGTTCAGGTACCAGCCTTCAAAGCCCAAGGAAGACCAATCACCAACGGAGAGTATGCCAAATACCTTGAGGAGAACCGCATTGATACTCTTCCTGCATCTTGGCAGACCCTTTCTCGCACCAACGGTGAAGAGACTACTAACGGGTCGTCATCAGCTTTCCTCCATGGCAAAGCAGTACGTACTGTATATGGGCCAATCGCTCTGAAGCTAGCATTGGACTGGCCTGTCTGCGCGTCATACGACGAAATTGCAGGCTGCGCTCGTTGGATGGGTGGCCGCATTCCAACTATGGAGGAAGCTCGAAGCATCTACCGCTATGTTGATGAAGCAAAGGCTAAAGCGCATGAATCGCTTGGAGCCAACATTCCCGCCGTAAACGCGTCAGTACAACTATGACATACATTTGAACTTGACTAACTCGGGTACAGGCATCTCGTCAATGATGGCGTTGAAGAATCACCACCATCCAAGGCCCCATCTGCCAGCTCTGCAGGTCCGGACCCGAACGATCTGTTCGTGGACCTGCTAGGAGCTAATGTCGGCTTCCGACACTGGCATCCCATACCCGTTTCACAGCACGGAAACAAGCTTGCTGGTCAATCGGAGATGGGTGGAGTCTGGGAATGGACCAGTACAGTGCTGGACAAACACGAGGGCTTTGAGGCCATGCCCCTCTATCCAGGTTACACAGGTAAGGGTCTTGGTACATCCATGCTAGATTCGTTCTGACGTATCCCGCAGCCGACTTTTTTCGATGGCAAGCACAACGTCGTGCTTGGTGGATCCTGGGCAACACACCCGCGTATTTCAGGACGTAAGAGTTTGTAAGTTGACTTGCCGTACTCGAGCCTGATATGATCGCTGACGATTTTCAGTGTCAACTGGTACCAGAGAAACTACCCTTTCGTTTGGGCGGGTGCCCGCATGGTGAAGGATGCATGAGCGGGACGCTGCCTACCCTGGGAAGGGTCTCACCTCCCCGTGTGCAAAAGACTGTCACAACCTCACAATTTACCCCTCCCACAATGACATACGGAGTATAGTGTCATTATATGCTACGAAAATGCACAGTTGCTTCCTCAACAGAGATGTGGCCATTGAGATGCCTGAACACAACGTTCTCTCCGTGGATATCGCTCTGTTGAGGGACCGGATTGTGCATTTCCACAGCTACACTGTGACTGTCTATCGCACACAGGGAGGGAATTACGTAGGTGTAGAGTGTTCCCCTTTGTCTGGAAAGAGTCTATTATCGAATAGCTGTATAAGCAACGTGCATGGTTTTCCTGGTGCCTAAACTCTCCCCTTGCGAACTTGGTTCCAAATTTCTCTCCACTCTTCGTTTGTTTCATGCGTTTGCTCCCTCCCGCCGGCTCACTAGCACAACCTACTCGACCAACGATCTATTCACTGTGACGAAAGTTCGGCTCCGAAGAAATTTTCGTCACCCCCTGATCAGCCAAGCGGTGTTTGTTTGACTACATCCAGCTTCTTCTCCTGCTTGACAAGGAGGTTCCTGCCAGACCATTCTGCCCCTGACCGTCGCCTTTTGCTTTGACAGCTCTCTTGCTTGACAAGGGGTTCTTGTTAGACCATTCTTCTCCTTACCATCGCTTTTTGCTTTGGCAACTCTCCGCCCTCAGGAGAACATAGCGAGCATTGGGACCACAATCAGTGCGCACAGCAAGATCATCAGCAAAAACCTCTTGCATCCTGGCTCAAGATAGTCTTTCAACAGACAAGATGACCAACAAGATGACCAAAGAACTGCTCCGCTGGGAAGACAGCCCTGGTNNCTTGGTGAGTCGAGCTCTTGTTACGATCTTTATGGACCACAGCCCCTGACCCTTTCCAGAGCACCACTGTCCCAAGTGCCAGACTCCATTGAACAACCCAAGAGCCAAACATACCTGCTACCTCAAGCATGTAGAGGTTTGTCCGTTGTTCCACCAACACTTCTTTATGATTGGTGAGTCAACATGCCCTAACCGCGATCTCGCTCGGCGTCTGCGTTCCTCTTAGTTCATGGTTTGAACACGGCTCTTAGAAGGATCGGCTAACACTGGAAATACAGGCCAAGCTCACAACTGCGACACTTGTCGCCGTAACAAAAGCGCCCACAACGAGCGCCACAGACAGCTCGCCTTGCTCCTCCGCCAACTTGTCCTGCTCCAGCAGGAACAAGGCATCGAGCCCAGCGGCTGCTCAGGCTCGCCTTTCTCCCCTACCAGCAAAAGAGCCTCCATCTCCTCCTTTGCCGATAACGACCCAGAGACTACTTCAAAGCTCAAGAAGCGAGAGCGCAAGAAGGCGAAAAAGCGCATCAAAGCCTTGAGAGGAGGAGACGCCCTTACCACAGCCGAAGTAGCTGTCGTAGAAACTGCTCTTCACCCGTCCTCTCGCAACGACAGCATCTCGTCAGCTTCATCTTCTTCGACCAACGCCACCAAAAGCCAGAGTACCGATAGTGATGACTCTGAATCCACCCCTGCCTCGCCCACGTCACCCACCACACCCATCACCGAGAACCCAGCCTTTACCAGCCTCATGAACGCAAACAAAGCCTTCCACCCCGACGTCAACGGCAAACTCAACTCCACCCGCATGGCCCTGCAAACCAAACTCCTCTCCGTGCTAGACGAGACTTACCCTCCCTTGGACATTTCGGTCGAGAACGCCATGCATGCTCTCAACATCCCTGACAATGGTGCAAAGACTCCCAAGTGTGTTGTCGAGCTTGTGGCAAAGATCAAGGAGGCCGTCAAG
The DNA here is from genome assembly GCA_903819635.1 of Aureobasidium vineae. Lineage (NCBI taxonomy): Eukaryota > Fungi > Ascomycota > Dothideomycetes > Dothideales > Saccotheciaceae > Aureobasidium > Aureobasidium vineae. The sequence continues at coordinate 184,152 of CAIJEN010000015.1, forward strand.
GAAGATTTGTTTTGTGCTGAGTGTGATGTGCGCAAGTTTCGTCTCAGAGAGGCTGGTTGGTATCGCTTTGTCAACCGCAGCGTGATGGCTTTGAGGGAGGAGTGAATTACGCTTGCTCCTCAGCAGCGCGTACTCCCACCGTCGTTACTCTGGGGTTGAGAGAGTATGGTTGCCTTTTGGATCATCTCGGCGTCCTCCTTCGTTTTCTCTTTTCGGTTGTTCTTGCATGCTTCGTCGTTGCCCTTTGTTTTTCGGTCTTTCTTTCCGCTTTTGGTTTTAGTTTGGACATTCTCCGCTCTTTCTGCTCTTTCTTTGAACTTCTTTCAAGAAGTTGGTAATCAGTGGCTTTTTCTTTTACCCTCTTTTGGTCTTGGTCTTGTTCTCCTTTTTTGTAATCACGCCTGTCGCACCTTCTTGTTTTGATGAATTAAAGTTCTTCCTTCGTTTGAGATCGTTGGTGCTCGATATCGGCTCGCATCGGTGTTTCATTGCATGGTAATCAAGAGCTGGAAAATCAAGAGTTGCAAGCAAACAGCACGCGTTTAATACAGTACAGGTAGTTTTGATTCATAGGAAGGCCGTTGTCATTGGAAATAGAAAGGTACATGCTAGCGACATCAGGGTTCGCCTCGAATGCAGCACACTTTGTCCTCTCCACTTTCTTTATGCTGCATGTTGTACTGCTTAGACTTTCGCTCCAGTTTCCTTTTTCTTTTCCTCGGCCTCTTCCTCGTCCATCTCAGCGAGTTCGTCCAAGCATCGACTGAGGTAGGCCTCGGTGCCCTCGTTCTTGTAGCGGAGCCAATGTACCAAATTTGACTTGGGGCAATGGAGGATCATGCAAGCGCGCTCTTCCATCATGCGGTCTGTCTAAAACCTCACGCATTAGAATACATCTCTCGGCCATGAAATGTGGGAGGAACATAGCGTACTGCATCGATTTCAGTTCTGAGTTCTGCTCTTCTGGAAGCTCTGCTGATTTTCTTCTTCATGGCTTCTTCGATCTCTTCGTTGACCTGCTCCTTAATTTCTGCTTTGATGGCATTGTTGATGGCGACAGGGACAGCTTTGTTGACAGCGGCGGTGACAGCCTTTTCGATTGCTTCAGCGAAAGCTTTTTCCATGCTGGGTTAAATTAGCAGATGTGCGTTCAGTTATGATCTGCAGTCTTACGTGACGACAAGGATGATAGACGCGGTTTATTACGTTGTGGTAGACAAGTCAGAAAGCTTGGATGTTCTGAAGCAGAAATTCTCAGGAGGGTGGATGGAATATAGAGTGCCTTCCCGAGACACGAAGTTGCTGCCTCACGAAAGAAAAGCCAACACTCACTTGCACCTTTGACGTTCGTCACTTCCCTCAAAATATCAACTGTCCGTACTCGCAGGCGGAAAGATTGAGCTCACTCATAGTCCTGCTCGTCGTCGGGGAATGTTCAAGCAGAAGCAATACTGACTTGATAGATTTGTTACAAGCTAAGCAGCATGGCCTCGTAATATCATAATAGCTAATTTCCATGCATGAGTTCTCGTCAAAGTCCTTCCAAGCAATATTCGTTCCTCCGAGTAGATAGCAAAAAGACGCCCAATCCCCACATCAAAATAGCAAAACCCGTATTTCCATGATCGAGCCATTTGCATGACATCTCATGCATCAGAACAATCCTCCAGCTAGCAATAAGCCATCACAGCGGCGTGTCGTTCCGCAAGAGCATGCTGCGCACTTTGGCAAGCCTACTCGTAGTCTTCGTCGCTCTCGGCATCGCTGGGACTGCTGCTCTCAGCTTCTTCACTGTCGCTGTCGACCTTCTTCTTGCCCTTGCCCTTCTTGGCAGCAGCGGCTCTCTTGGTCTTTGGAGCTGCCTTGCCTGCAGGTGAAACCTCACCCTTCTTGGCACCATGACGTGTGACCAGATACTCAATTGGACACCCCTCCTCCCAACGCTCACTATTCGTGCTGGTAGCAGCGCGGCATCTGGGACACTCTTTGCCGTGCTTAATGAGAAGCTGATGCAGCGGATATTTGAGATCATCAGGAACACGTGCTTCGCAGTGAGCGAAAGTGGTTTCGCGATTGACGGGAGGCTGGCCCTTCTGGACTTCTTTCGGAACCCAGGCCAGATATTGGCAGAGGCGGAAGACGTGGGTGTCGACAGCGAAGGACGGACGTTGCAGACAGAAGAGCAAAACACATGAGGCTGTCTTGGGACCGATTCCAGGGAACTTGACCAGCCGGGCAAAAGCGTCTTCGCTAGAGAGTAGATGAAGATGGTCGAGAGAAATGACACCGGATTCGGCGCGCTGTATCTCAGTGTTCTTCTCTTCAGCGGGTTCATTCTCCGAGCCAGCAGGACCTTCGGTTTTGGCTTGTCCCTCCATCTTCAGTGCAGCGCATCGAGCTTGGTTTTCCTCGTAGACCATGTCCAGAATGGCCTTGATGTCTTTGCTCTTGGCGTTGGCAAGGCCTCCGCTCTTGATGGCTTCATAGACTTCTGGTTGAGATGCGAGGCGCACCTTGTTCCAGTCAACACTGCCTTTGCCGACACCTTCGTTCAAAACACCAAAAGTCTTGACGAGGCCTTTGAAAGCATTTGACGAGTTTCTACCAGTCGTCGCAGCAGATAGCCTGGTTCTGATCAAGGCGTCCAAAACCGAAGGAACCTCACCGCAGCCAGTAACTTCCAGTGAGGGTAGTGGGATGGATTCTGGTGCCGTGACTTTGCCATGCTTTTTAGCGAGGATGCGCTCAACTTCATAACATTCCTCTGTGGTGGGGTGAGCGTAGTCGGGGTAAGGCGTTTCGCCAGGAGTGAGTTTGTNAGCTTTTGGCCTTAGAGGCCTTCTTCTTGGCCTTGCCATCAGCTTNNGGGCATCTGGAGAGGTGACCTCGTCTTTGACCTCAGACTTGAGTTCTGCGTCAGGCGAGGCAATCTCAGCTGCTTTCTTGGCGAGCTCATCGACCTCTTCCGGATCAGCCTTTACCTGTTTCGCCTTTGATACGCGCTTGGCCTTCTNTTTGGGAGGTGGTGACTCTTTGGCTTCGTCGACATCATCGGTGTCGGGAGTAGGTAGAGAGCCAAGATTGTGCGGCAACTCATCGCCGAAGACTGGAGATTCTTCTTTGGGAGCAGGAGCTTTGCGCTTGCGCGCAGGCATCTTTTTCTTCGAGACTTCAACATTGGCTTCATCCTCGACTTGAACAGACTTTGCAGGAGCTTTCTTGCGAGTCTGACGTTTGGCAGCAGGCTCAGGCGGAGGACTCGAAACCTGCTGGCCCCTTTCGACTTGGAGTTTAGCGGCAGCGCTTGCGCGCGTTCTTCTGGGAGCCATGGCAAGTAAGACTCTGGTTGACTTCTGGAGATGAAGGAGTGCAAATGTGTTCAATCGCCAGTTGCGACAGATGGTCGTAGTGGCAAGTATAGCAGGTCGAAGAATGATTGACAGACAGAGCGATCGGCAAGAAAAGCTGGTCGGTGCTGAAGAGTTTAAAGGCACGGAATTTGAGAAAAGATGTCAAAGTGTGGTATAGCTTTGATGAAGAGGGAAGTCGCATCAGACTCGAGACTCAAGTCGATGCCATATCAATGACGCTGGTAGAGCGTGCACAGGCCAGGCGTTCGAGATCGTCTGGAGATTGCGGCTATTTCCGCCGTCATGGGACATCACATGTGCCTATTAATTCTCCTCTACCAGCCTCCAATTTGGAATGCACTCAGTTTATGAGTTTGAGCACATCAGTTGGGCGGAGAATATGTACTGATAAGGATAGTGTTTCCAGTGATTAATGCTTGAATCTTTGAGGCGTCACCGCAGATCGGCAGATGGCACATACAGATACGGACCGGTCCACAGAGCAGGATATATTGGTTAAGATCTAACAAGGAATAGGATTCAAGATCGGTAATGGAATGATTATATAGAATTACAGAAACATGTGTACATTTGTAATGAGAAAATTCCACTGCCATAGACTTTTCGCCAGACGACACTCCCCAAACTCCCCGCCATATATTGAATGAATGCAATGGATATTGAAAGGTGGGGAAAATGTCGTGCATTAAAGTAACACCATGGCGAGCAAAGACATCAAGGAGATACCTGCCCAAGAGACCACAATTGTTGGCCCTCCAGATGATTTTGACCCTTTACCAGCAGTATGCGACTGCTGCAAAGATGTTCGTAAATCACTATTAGTGGTCATCGGGCGCGTGGAAGTGAATGGTATAGTCGTGGTCGCATTGACGACGAAGCCTGACAATGCCAAACTGATGGTCTCGCCCTCCACCACCTGAGCCGGTCGTCCAACCGAGATGGTTTGACCCAAAATGGAAAAGGCATTGTCGCCTGCTGATGCCGTGAATGTGTGGCTATCGACACTAAATTCTATGCTTATGCCTGTGGCACCTATGCCTCTGGTTGGTGTTGCCACAACAGAGGCTATTGAGCTGGGTGCTGTGCTCGAGACATCAACAGAAGAGGTAGCAGTGGTAGAATGTGTTGACGTAGAAGCCAAAGTCTCCGGTAAGGCGGTATAGGAGGTAGCTGCTGGAGATGCAGGAGCAGTAGAACCCTGATGCATCCAAGCAGGTGTCGGTGTAGCGATCGCTGTGCCTGCGACCAGGGCACGAGGCGGGTCAAAGACGAAGTTGGGAAGCGCCGCATCCCACATGCTACACGTAGACCATGCCGGGACCAAGTCGCGAACTTCCGTCGGCATTGCAAGTATAGGGTTGAGGTCCGACCAGATGGTAGAACATTGAGGAGGAGGGGTCCAGCTGACCCCAGTACCATTGCTTATAGTAAATGATAAATCAGTACGACATCGATTCATACAGTTGTAAGCACTTGCTGGCCAAGGAAAGTTTAGATCTGCGTAGTTCAAAGGTGTTCCGGGGCCTTGGGCAGAGAACCATCCACCACATTGTGTTGAGATAGCGCTGGACGGTAGGGGTAGAATAAGATCAGTAAATGCGGGACCAATTCTTCTACCAAACCCTTCTTGAAAGGCATATAGACTTTTAAAAGATAAGTAGACAGAACCAGAAGTAAGAGTGGTTCCCAGTGCCTCGATCGCCGTTGGGCCTCCAGTGTTCGTGATGGTAGATCCGTTGTTGTGACATTTGTCACTTCCAACCGTGGTGACCGGGAAGTAGGCCAGCTCAACTGGACCTCCCATTATCAAGCATGNGCTACGACACGGTTAGCAGACAGAAGAGTATAGGGAGCGAGGACGATATCTTACTAGACCGAGGTGTGCAGGCGAACCGCAAAGACCCATCAATGTGATGTCATCCCAGGACAGCCCACTATGGTAGTAAAGATATTCGCAGTCTTCCGAAGATGCTTCGCAGGGCTTGGTCAAAGAATAGGTAGGAAGCCCAACAGTAACATATGCATCAAACTTGGAGACAGAAGTGACCTGCGAGGTCAGAGTTAAGGGCTCGAAATTCACACGTGGAGAGCCGTCGCAGAGCTTGTATGTTGACAGGCTGACAGAGGGATAAATCGTCGCCACCGTGTCGATTGTCTGTGTGATAGTGCTGGTCGTAACCATCGTGGGCCATGTTTTATTACCGATAGCGGTCATTGCCCAACTCATCGAGCCAGCTCGCCATTCAGAGAAAGTGGCATAGCAAGATAAGGCCGCAGAATTTGATGTAGTAGCTGTAGAGATATTCGTGGAGACACCTCGCGCCCTTAACATTTCCGGCGCGGTTCCATGCCTATGATACCGGTGATTGATCGTGGGTTCGGAAGTCGCTACATCCTCGATCGGTATTGTCGTATTCTCAACAGCCTCCGTATCGTAACCCTGAGCGTATTCAACAAATTCGTCGCGTGGGCTCGTTAGCGAATTTGCGCAGGCCGGAGTCAAACACAGCAGCGCGAACAACAGAGCCGGCAGCACCCATTGGGTTCGGAAGACTGGATGCATCTGACCAAGGCAAATTATGCGTGAAAAGAAGGGATCCAGAAATCACACCGCATGACGTCGTATTGAGAATCCAGGACTGAGAGGCAACGCCGACAGGTAATCCGAAAAAGACGATTCACGGCCCGCACCTGGGGAAGATTGGTGAAAGAGAAGGAGTTTACAAAGAAAAGCGAACCACAGTACTCGGAGTAGGGTCGAGGAGGTTTAAGTTTGAGGACCTGCTTGCGTAACTGATGGCGTGTTCACGTTGTTATCGTATGGATCCTTGATCGGGCTCTCTCGGCTCCGTTGGCAAGGGGAGACGAGTTTCCAGGAGCCTCAACCCGGCGCAGATCGAGCCGCATCATGTTCTGGGCTGCGACCGTGAACATTTATCAAAGATAAAACTAGAATAATGTTGAAATAGTAATATAACTTATTTTGAATATCTAGCTAAATCTATAGGATTAATAAAAATAAGATATTACTAGGATAATGTCTTGATAATATTGAAATAAAATCATAATACAATCCGCCTGATCTTTAAGCATAGAAAACCAGACACCAGTCATTAATCTTTTTGACCAGTAGAAAAAAATCCATTGGTGTGTGGGGTAGCTAGCGTCAGTCAACCCACTAATAACCTTGACATTACAAATGCCATCCTTTGCTGCACAGTGCGAACCCCTCCGTGCTATGCTCGAAGCCACTCAAAAACACCATTGCATTAGCCTGGACCCGTCAGAAAGAGGGTTGTAATCTGGGCGTCGCGGTATTATCGATGCGTCTGAGTAGCACGACGGCAGATAGTATGAGCATAGGGCTGTTGCTGCAAATCAAAGGATCATATAATAAATAAGACACCAATTTTGCACGTACGGCCACAGTCAGCTGAAAACTGGGCATCCCGTCCGCTCTGCCATACATAAGCAGTTGAACGGCAGATTAGTACTACGGTGGGTGACCACGTGGGAATCCCTGCTGCTGTACGTTTTGTTCTTTTGCTCGCACTTCGACATGAGTCGCAAAGACCTGACTGAACAGTGCTCAGAAGGTCGTTGATTGGCTTCAGATCGAATGGCAGGCATCTACCGGCCGAACCAATATTCTCTTGCTTCATCTGTGATAGGAAAACTGTTGCAGAAACTGGACGCCGATGGCTCCATTCGACCACCTCTGTTGCTAGCCCACTTGTTTGTTTTGCTCAGGTTTCGAAAGGAGAGACTCGTCAAATGAGTGTGAGATACACAGAATCCATCATAATTTCGAGCTGCTCGGCAGCAGTACTTCTCTGGCTTCCTACTCAAGTAAGTCGTGGGCACAAAATGATGGAAGGTTGACAAACTATCAGATAATACTTGAATCTACAAATGACAAAGAACTTGGTTGGTCAGCACCTCTTGTTGAGCATGCGTTGAGCAAATGCTAGAATTTTCCAGCTCTGGTCCGACTATGAGTCTGCTAACATCAACATTCAAGCAACTTCTATTATGCGACTATTGTCCTGTGTTCGTATCGTTGCTGAGGTGCCAGTAGCTGCTAACAGTAACTTCTATTGTTGTCGAATGAAATCAACCACGATTGTTTTGAATTAACAGTCTCATTGTCCTCTAGCTATTGAGCTAATTCAACGATCGTCATAAGTTGTGGTCAGTGCTATGGTCGTTCTATCGCAACTAACACAACTCCCGACGACAACTGCGAGCACTTTTTGATGAATATCCTGACCACGGTCCTCGCCGCTATCGTGAGGTTCCAACCACTACCAACAACAACAGACCGTGGGTCATGAGGCTCCAGAGGATGCCATACAGATGGTCAATTTCAAATTCGCTGTTGAGGTTCAAAGCGTGCGAAGCATTTCACAAAGTATGTCTTGAAGGTCTTATGGCAAGCAAGAGACACATACTAACTTGCCGCAGCCCCTCTCCTTTTCTGGAACTCGCCTCTCGTTCCGTCTTTTGCACCTCGTAACATCCCTTAAATACAGCCATCGACAATTTTGGAAGCGAAAGATTGTACTCGGAGGGTGAGCACTCTCTAAGGTTCAGGATCTGGTGGTATCACAACTTGGGTTTGCACACATTGTTGGCTATTCTCGTACTGGTCTCCTTTTACCTTTGTGCTTTTCTTCTTGCCTCAATCCATAGTATAGTTTTCATGCTGGCTGTCTTCCCACTCAACTTGGCGAGTGAGAAGGCTCATCGGGAGTGGTTTCGTTGGTGAAATTACCCGCATAGCTCTTGCGTTAATCAGTTCTTATACTTCTATCTCAATGCGGAGCCTTCAATAATATAGACCTAACATTCCCCCGATACAAAAGTTCTGATGTTTCTCATCACGTGTTCATCAGTTGTTTTTTCACCACTTTCATGGTCGAGAGCTCGAACCACGCATATATACCTTATCTTCCCTGGCCTGATTCGTGTCGAGGAAAACTTTAGAGACCCCTAATTTAGACGTCGTCCACAACAGTCTATGCCATGCCTTACTTCCCTTTCCCAAAGCCTTTTCGGCACGTTGGTTGGACCCGGAAGTCGCATGCTGACCACGATTTTAAGCGTTGTTGTAAGGCCTCTTACTTCACGGAGTGTTGATCTATAAGGTCTACCAGGGCTACAACAAAGGCCTTTGATCCCCAATCGCTCAAGCGGAGCTGTAATGACCTGAGGGTATACAGAGAAGATATAGCACTATTAGTGGTCACTTTTAATTGCTCCATCTGATGGCCCAATCCTCATGCAGTACGGTGGTCAGAACATGATGCCTCCTCCACCCATTTCAGGCCCAACGGTGTTATCTAAATCCCCTCGCCCGCTTACAATCCAGCTGAGTACGAGCAGCAGTACCAGTAGATGTACCAGCGATATAAGGGGGTTCTGTAGTTTACAGTGAACACACTGATTGCTCTTTCTTTCTGTGTGGTGAATTGTTGGGGCCATGTATACCCCCATCCATAGTTGCAGAAGTTGAACTACGCGCAAGAGTACCAACCGATTTGGGGAAACTTATCGCCAGTATTGCTGGAAGAACTTCAGTTTGGCTGAGACTTAGGAATTGCATGGCTATATGGATAATCAGCTCAAGGGCCACTCTTCTGGAATGTTGTAAGCTTGAGCGAGCGTGAAAGCTCCCGCTGAGAGGGGGGTTGGCGTGTACAAGGATGGGAAGAGCGAAGCTTGCGGTTTGACTCTGCAACAAGCAGGTGCACTGTGTTAATATCTTGCTCTGCAAGGCTGACAACCAGCGCATCTCATCTGGTGATCGGAAATATGAATAGTACATACAATCTTTGACATTGCTATCATACTTTACTTCTATTCATACAGAATGGCAAAAACATCATCATGGGTATCCGCTTTTTATCTTATCCTTCCCTCATTTTATGCTTCAAATGTACTCCCATTGGACCAGCAGCATGAGCAACAACTCTAGACTGTCTCNTGACTTTTCATCATCGTCCTTCTTTCCCTGAACACACTCCATTGAAACTCGGACACAACCAGCCGTAATCGCAAATCCGACCGCGGCACTAGCAGCAGAAAACAAAAAGCAGTTGCGATGTCCACGAAGGCGGTCATCAAGAGTAGGACTTTGGCCTTCTGTCATACTCTGCACGATTTGTGTGATGGCGAGCGAGAAAGCAATACCGAGGTTGACAGTCGTGCTGTTGACAGCTCCAGCAAGAGCCTGCTGTTTCAGTGGAGCCAAGCTGCACAAGACAATGTTGGTAAAGTTGTAAGTAACGTCAATGCCCACTGTACAGCAGATCATGGCGGGAAACACAAAAGGCCAGTAACCCATGGAGGTATTACCAAGAGCCAGTAGTAGTGGAGCTGCCACCCAAGCCACACTCGAGATGAGCATAGTACAGATGGGAGGAATCCTGTGTATGACCATGCTGGTAACGATTCCGCAGACTATGCCGCCGAGAGCCATTGGTGCGAACCAGAGTGCCAGTTGAACACCAGTAACACCGTATGCCAGATCCAGATGGCTAGTGGCCGTGAAGAGCCATGAACCAAAGCTGCCGTAGAAGAACACACATGCCATGAGGAGCGGTTTGACAGACTTGCGTGCAAAGAAGTCCTTTGGCAACAGTGGACATGTTGCAACCCAGCCCTCGATGTAGAGCGCAACTGCTAGAAACACAAGGCCGATGATGAACGGAGCCAGGACACCTGCAGTCAGCCAGATCTTTGGCGAGTCAGAGCTAGCAGCCAGAGCGTAAGCGACAAGAATCAGACCGGAAGTGATGGAGGCAGCGCCACGCCAATCCATGGTGAGATTGAGTTCCTGCCTTTCCGGACGGTCCGAGGGCACGGAGAGGTAAGCAGCGACCAAAGCCACGAATGCCATAATGGCCGCAATCCAGAACCACCAGCTCCATTGCTCTGTTGGNNGGAGTACAGCAGCAGCCATGATACCGACGAAGAAACCGAGAGGTGAACAGGCTGCGTAGATGCCCATGATGAAAGTTTTCCGGGGACCATTTGGATAGATGGCGCCGAACAAAGCAAAGCTGCTTGGTGTATAGGCGGCGATGGCCAAGCCTTGCATGGCGCGACAGATGTTCATAAGCAGTAGACTGTTACTGAACCCAGCAACGACCGACCATATACAAAGCCATAAAATGGCAATCATGAAGACGGGATATCCGCCGTACTTGTCTGAGAGGCGTGCAGTAAAGCATAGGGTCGAGCCGAGCAGCAGCGACAGGACAGTCGCCGGCCAGAAGTCGGAAGTCTCGCCGTTCGTGAACTGCGATAGTAGCGTTGGTAGCACCACAGCAAAGCCACTAATCATGTACTNCCTGCCTCGAGTCAACACTTGTCAACATGTTATGAAAGTAGACATCCTTACTGCGATGAGCTGCGATAACGCCATCGAAAAGACAAACGCGCATTCGGCGGCGAGTGACCGATATCCTCGGTGGTCTTTGATACTGGTAGCGTACGACGAGCTGACCTCGGAAATGGTCACCGACAAACCAGCCTTCTTCTCTTGCTTCAGAGCTTCCTTGTACTCCAAAATGCTTTCTAAGCTTGAGAGTCGCCATATGAACGGGAACTTTGTGAGTGTCGAATGTTTGGGAGACAAGTTTGGTGATGAGGGTGGTCCGAGTGGTATCTCGATGTCTGGTGTGTGATACGTGGTATCCATGTCCATGGGATGAGCGTCCATGCTGAGCGTGTACTGTGTCTTGTCTCGGGCCATGTTGTACTTTCAAGTTGTCGTAAGGAAAGAGAATACGAAAGAACAACGCTCGCATATATAAGACAGACAGCAAAAGAGATTCTGATGGTAACTCTTTGCAAGATGAGTCTTTTCAAAAGAATGTGCTCAAATAGCAGAATCGCAGGATTATTCGTGGATATGACTGGCTTCAAGAACGACTGTTTCAAATGAACTTAGACGAACAGGATGACAACAGGACCGTCTTCAAGACTGGCAGTCACCAAAGGTAGTCCGGAGCTGAAGTACCAAATGATGACTAGAACATGGAACCTTGCGCTGTCGTTGCTTTCGACAACAGATACAAACAAACAGCCTTTATAACGAGGTACCTAACTGCTTACCTACCCGTAACCTACAGTAGCTGCATGGCACCTCAGACATAGCTCCAAGAACAAGATAGCTATACAGCCATGATGCCGCGGGCTGTGTCTGTGTTTGCACAACGATACTTTCTCGGATCGCAAACAGTCGTTTGATTGTGGTTAGACCGTAAGCCTCCACATGAGCAGGAGGCTGACAATTGCTTTTCTTTGGTTTCCTCGGACTGTTTAGGGTAACAGGTGCATATAACTGTCGGCGAGGTGTAGGTGATGGCGCAGCTTGGCGATCCATAGGGCTGCACAGATTGTTCGATCTGTTTGCTGTTCAGCTAGCCACTTCTGCATGACATCTCAGAGTGTCCTTGTAGCTGGGACAGCCATGTATCACTTTCAATCTACTGTATTGCTTTATAACATCATCCCTTACGTCGAGTAGGGTGTGATGGCCGATCAAGCCGGATGAGAGCCGTCTGGCCACCACAAGAGACGTGTCGCTGGCAACAGATATGGTATCGAAGAAGGTGAGAAGAAAGCTGCGAGAGTTTGCGTGGAAAAGAAAAACGCGGGGAGGATCAGCGCCGCGGGTGCTTGCCGCAACTCTGTTGCCAACAAACATCTCCTTTTCTTGGACCAGCTCCGACATCCAGCACGTGGGTATCGTTGGGTACGTAGCATCATCTTCCAGCTGAGACCCGGCTGATCCTTCAGCTGACCATCTCACAGAAATATCAACGGTGGGGTGCCGTTCGCGACAAACACAAAATGTCACTGGTCATGGACGTCTTCCAGAAGTGTTTGGCTATTGCCAAGGACCCGTGGCATACCAGATGGATCTGTCCACTGCTGCTGCTAGCTGACGCAGGCCTCACAGCCTTGATCGTGTGGAAAGTTCCATGTATGAGAAACCTCGCAGCAGCAAACAAACTTCACAACTCAAATTCTGATGTGCTGCAATTAGACACCGAGATCGATTGGACGGCCTATGTGGAACAAGTCACACAATATCTTGCCGGAGAGCGCGACTATACCAAGATCCAAGGAGGTACCGGGCCTCTGGTTTACCCTGCGGCCCATGTCTACATTTACCAGATCCTATATCGAGTCACCGATCAAGGAACCGATATCCCGTTTGCACAGATCGTTTTTGGTGTCCTCTACCTCATGACCCTTGCTGTGGTTATGGCATGCTACCGTAATGCAAAGGTCCGTCAGACTATCGTCAAGGTTTGAGCAGAATTACTGATGCCGCCGACANNGATACCACCTTACGTCTTCCCCATGCTCATCCTGTCCAAGCGCATGCATTCCATCTTTACGCTGCGTTTGTTCAATGACTGTTTTGCCGTCTTCTTCTTCTTTTTGGCCATCTACTGCTACCAGAAGCGATGGTGGATCGCTGGCTCAGCGATCTACTCGATTGGGTTGGGGGTCAAGATGAGTCTATTGCTGGCACTACCTTCTGTCGGGATTGTGCTTCTGCAAGCAATCGGTGCAAGTGATGCAATCGGTCATGCCTCACTGATTGTGTTGATACAGGTATGTGCTCAATATAGCATTTCGTGGCTTTGTACTGACCAAAGATAGGTTCTGCTTTCGTTGCCATTCACACTGCACAACCCACAAGCCTACCTCTCAAGAGCATTCGAGTTCACAAGACAATTCTTTTTCAAGTGGACGGTCAACTGGCGCTTCGTGGGAGAGGAAACGTTTCTCTCGAAGCGATTTGCTTTGACGTTGCTGGCTGCTCATGTGTCTCTACTTGTCCTGTTTGCTACGACCCGCTGGCTGAAGCCTTCAAAGCAATCACTCCCAGAGATCATCGGCTCGATCTTCAACCCTCCGTCAGAGGCGAAGCAGGCACAGATCTCGGCAAGAGTGACGCCTAGATTTATCCTGACGACCATTCTCTCGGCCAATGCGATTGGCATGCTGTGCGCAAGATCGCTCCACTACCAGTTCTATTCTTGGATTGTGTGGGCGACGCCTGCCCTTCTCTGGCGTGCGGGCTACCATCCAATCCTCCAGTATGCCCTGTGGGGAGCGCAAGAGTATGCTTGGAACGTCTTCCCCAGCACCAACTTCAGCTCAATGGTTGTGGTACAGGTGCTTGCTGCGACGGTGGCGGGTGTATGGTACGGGGTGAGAAAGGAGACCGCGGATACTCTGGCAGAGAAGCACCAGCATGTAGAGTAGTGTCGGAAAAAGACAGATGGTGTAAATCACTCGTCCTCAGAGTCAGAAGGAGGCATCTTGCCGACGTTGGACTCTTCNNCCTCGTCCGAGTCGTCTTCATCGGCGTACGAGATCCTTTGCACAAACTCCTTGGGNNCCTGTGCATGTGTCAGCGACTGCATTGTGCCATGCGAGAAACGGGCAGCGTACCAGTACTTTTCCTTGCGCCATTCCTTTTCGTTTCTGACAACGTTAATGATCTCGCCGTCCAGCTTGTTCTCACGCTCGGTCATGGCGCCCGTATCGACGAGCACGAAGCCACCTCTTTTGATCCAGATAGTTGAGCGGAAGCGAGCAGGCAGCTCAACCAACAGCACCTTTGTGTCTGGCAGCTCGACACGGTAGAGGTTGTTCCCGGCGGCTTGTTGGACGCGAGCGACGGATTGTGTCTCGGCGAGGGACTGAGGAGGTGTCATGGTTTCTTCGGCCGTGGCCTGCAGGTTACGTCTGGGCTTGGGCATGGCTGCGATTTGCCAATGATTGATGTCTGGTGGTTGCTGCGTGGATAAATATTTTGTCTGGACCGCGGCTGCTCACTTTGATGGCCATCTTTGTTCTCGCTTGCAAATGTCTTGGGACCCGGAGCGACTTCCGCTATCAGCAACCAACTTCCATCTCCTTTTAGCTTTATGAATAGCAGACCATCTTTCACCAGTTGCTACCAGGTAGCCTGATTTGCATGACAGCTTACCTCTACTTTTCACTGCAACGTACGCTCCTAATCGTACTCGTCGTAGGAATAAGACTGTCTTTGCGTCAAACACCACTCCTCGCTCGCCAATCCACTATTCTTTCTCATCTCGAGCCCCTTCTGATCCTTGCAGTGGTCGCAAGCATAGTTGCACGGTACCACAGTCTTGTCTCCAAAATACTCTGCTATCATCTTGTGTCTGCACACTCCTGTTGCTTCGCAATATTTCGTCAGGTATAGCAAAGAGTTGGCACGACCATTGCTATCAGGATGCGTGCTCATGTTGTCGTACTCGGGGTTATTGCGACCCTTGTTCATCTCTTGCCGCATCTTCTGCTCTTGGGCTCTGGCTAGCATGTTTGCGCCACGGTCACGGTCTTCGCGGGAGTAGTAGACGATGCAGACCGAGGCCTTTCCATCTCTGCCTGCGCGCCCTGCTTCTTGATAGTACCCTTCGAAAGATTTTGCAATCTGCCAATGCACCACGAAACGGACATTTTCTTTGTCGATACCCATGCCGAAAGCTGTGGTTGCTACAATGACATCGTAGCCTTCGCAGTTGGCCACCCAGCCGGAGAGGTGGTCGTCTTTTTGTTCGTTGGTCAGGCCGGCATGGTAAGGCTTTGCGCCAATACCATCGTTGGTCAGACGCTCGGCTAGAATCTCGCAGTCTCGTCGATACAAGGTGTAGATGATGCCTGGCACATTCGTCGGCCGTTCCTTACGAGCTGCCAGTTCCACTGCTCGTTCTGGACTCTTGCGTCGAGCATGTGCGGCTTTGATCCATGCGAGAAAATCATCGTAGTGGTCTTCCTCATCCGATTTGTACCTGACTTCGTAGTGCAAGTTTGGCCGGCTGGTGGTCATGGTGAAGTGTTTCAGCCTGCGCTTGTCGAGATTCAGAGTCGCAATAATGTCGTCTCGCACACGCTGTGTAGCCGTGGCTGTACAGCAGATCATCGGTACATCTGGAAACTCCTTCTTGAAAAACTTGAGCTCCTTGAAACTCGGACGGAAGTCATGACCCCATTCGGAGATACAATGTGCCTCGTCGATTGCGATCCGGGAGAGTTCTTTCTGCTCATGGACTACACGTAAGACACGGCGGAAGTGATCCATAGTACAGAACTCGGGAGTGACATAAAGAAGTCTAGTGAGTGGGTGGCCAGTTTTGAGGTCAGCCATAATGGCATCACGGACATGCTTGGAGACAGTGCTATTGATAGTAGCAACCTGAATGCCTGCCGTACGCAGAGCAGCGACCTGGTTGTTNNCTGCGAGATAATCAGCGACGTTATACAACAGAGCAGAGGATGGAGAACTGACCATGAGTGCAAGAAGAGGCGATATGACAATTGTGANCTGAGACATGTTAGAATCTCCAAGCAATCCGTCTCGCGTGCGATTTTGCTCACTCCCAAGGTCAATACATGCTGGCAATTGGAAGCACAAGCTTTTTCCAAATGAAGTAGCAGCTTGAAGGAAAACATCATTGCCATCTAGAGCGGCCTCAATGACTTCGCGCTGTATGGGTCTNNATATGTAACTTGGTCAGTTTCGCCAAGCAAAGCAGACAGTAGGAAATATCTACCTGAAAGAGGGTTTCCCGAAGACTTGTCGGAGGGTGAATTCGAGATCAGGCTTACTGCGCTGCCTTTGGATAGGCATTCTCAATGGTTGATCGGTCGGGTGTGTTGTACGCAAAATAGTTGTGGGAGGCGATTGATGGCTTCCAAGGCTTCAACCAGATGGCAAAACAGGCAACACTGGACCTATTGACAACCGTAACATCCTCGTCAGTGAGATGATCGCAATTTTTGACGCGTCACAGGACTTGTTGAGACATCTGGATTTTAAACAGGGTGAGAACAAAAGCAGAACGAAAACGAAGTTGAGGAGATGGTTAGGCAAGAGCAACCTGCAAGTCGCGTCCGCGCACGGACATCTTTATATACCTTTTCTGGAGCAATGTAAAGGTAAAGCAGTTATTTTCGTACTGTTGAAAGTGGTAGCTACGATCAGATATCAATCTGTTCCACATCACGAGAAAGCAATAGACTTCAGTAACGATATCTCCTTGAAAAACTTCTTTATTCTTTGAAAATTCGTTTGTACATGAAAGGTTACAATTGATCTTACAATCCTTCCCGGAAAGTCATCATCTAGCCAGGCGGTATTCAAGCCCTGTAGTTACAGCTTCTTCATCTTGCTCATTGGGTTTCCAGATCTCTTTGATCTCCTGCCACACCTTTCTTGTGTTCTCTGGGCCCGTGACCTTGTGGTATGCATTGAGAACAATCTTGACCATGGAGATACTGAGATAGCAGCCTCTATCCTCTTCCGACACCCAATCGCCGTGGTTCTGCTCCAATTCTTTGTCCCTCTCAACGAATTGACAAAAGATCTCCCAGAAGCTATCAAGCCTCTTCTTGTTCCATGAAGAATAGCGAATGCCTCCATGAATGCTGAATCCGCGTATGATCTGGTAGAAGATGGATCCATGGATGTCGATGCCATTTTGTTGCATCTCATCGAGCAACTGACTGATGCGGTCTATGTTGCCAGACTCGTGAGCATGGTATTTGATCAGTAGACGATAGGTGTGCAGGTTTGGTGTGATCGGAGTGACGTTTTGCACGACAACGCGTCTCTCTGGCTCTTTGCGCAGTGTTTTTCCTGCACGATTCAGGACTTTTCCTAAATCTCGTTGAGCTTTCCAACCCTTGATCTTGGCGGCACTTGTGTTTTCTGTCCCGAGAGTCTTCATCTTCTCAAAAATGTACTCGGCGGCAGACGGTTCGCCAGCATTGATCAGACTGGCAATGACGCAGTTCAAGACCAGCGTATCAACAATCTCGCCAGCATCAACAAAGTCCTGGTAGGTTCTCCTGACAGCAGCACCATCGCGTTTGAGGCCGTGGCAATAGATTGTATTTGTGCGAAAATAGCGGTTGGGCTCAATACCTCGCTGCATCATCTCCTTGACGACGATATCGGCAAGGGCGAANNTTCTACCAGCTTTGGTGGCGATATCAAACAGAATGCTGAAAGTGGCAGGGCTGCTTCTGAGAGCGGCTTCTTTCTCCATGCGCAACCAAATCTGAGTTGCAGTTTCGACCTGGACATCACCAACTTTGCGAAGATAGCGACCGGCGAAGCTCATGGCACTATTCCATTCTGTCCTCGTCATAGGTACGTCGGCACTCAGCATGTCATCGACGATAGAGAGGTAGCACTGCATCGTCCGCTCATCTTTAAATTCGACAACACTCAGGCGATGCATCAGTTGCCGGATGGGTTGATTCTCGAGATATTGTGGTCGCGGTTGTGGTATGGCCGTGTAAGCTTTGTATAGCAGGGCATTGGGTGCATCATTGTCTTGTATGATGAGATTGAAGTAGTCGATGGCTTGCTGTTGAAGAAATGCTTGGGCGGTCAGGGGCTTCCTGTCGGGTATCTGGCTGGCGTAGTGAACATGGATGCTCGGAGAGGTGTCGTGATCCGAGTCCCTGTTCGGAGGAGGATCTTCCTGGTAGCCGTGGAAGTCGTATTGGTCGACTATGGAACGCAGCTCGTGGCGTGAGATGGGTATAGGTGCAGGATGGGTTGATTCGTCGGATGAGAATTCGACAGCGGAGGATTGAGGTGGCTTGTTCGTCGGAGAGCTTGTGGTGAAACGTGCAGAGCGGGAGGTGGAGTAGGAAGAAGAGGAGGAGCTAGTCGGGTGAGAGGGTCGTGTGATGGTGGATGATTGACGGGCATGTTTCCGGCACAAGCTCGCACGAGCAAGAGCTTCGAGGAAGAGGGATTCGGCGGACTCGGAGGTCAGAGAGCGAGAAGCAGGGGATGGCCGCCTAGAGAGGATGTGCAGGTCGCGACGATGGCGAGGCGAGTCGTGGTCGAAGGGATTGGACGCGGACAGGTGATTGCGGCGTGGACACAGGGCTGTCATGATCGAGGCAGTCGTAGTCGTGGGCTTCTTGTGCAGAGAGGAGCCGCTCTGGGTGCGGGAGAAGGAGCCAAGGAGGGACATGAAGCGGCGAGCATTGTGTCAGACGAGCAATCGACATTCCCCGGGCATATCACTCAGTACATAGCGTGCCAAAGTGGTCTCTGTTGCTGTCGAGAGCCGCCAAAAAGTCCGCGACTTTCAGCATTACCGACGCGCATCTGCCGCCCGCTGATTGGCTGCCGCACCTTCTCCGCCGACGCCAAGCAGCCTCTCTCCCGCTCCGCTGCTCGAATCTCGAATTATTGACCAGACGAGCGAATCTTGATCGCACCTGCCAGACAAGACCAGCCATGGGTCGATACAACTTTGCGCCCCAGCGCGTGCACCAGGCCGCCACACGTCTCCTCCAGGTCCGCAACCCCAGGAGCCCCAGCACACTCCAGCCTCCTCCGCCGTGGTACACGGTCATCGGCAACCTTCCACCATCAGAACGTCTCGTGCGTCCGCCATTGCAACCCGCCCAGCGCAAGGGCAGAAAGGCCAGCAAGCTCTTCCAGCCCGTCAAGCTTCAGTACCAGGAGGACCAACTCAGACTCGACTTCTTTGGCGACCACCCGTGGGAATTGGCAAGACCTAGACAGGTTCTCGAGGATGACGGCAAGGATTACCAAAAGTTCGACTGGAGCCAGCTGGACCAGCCCACCAAGCAGGTCGACGGAGAGAGGTGTGTACATTCTACCAGTCCGCATGCGCTGCCCACCTGCTGACCCTCCCACAGTGTCGTCCAAAGACAAGCATGGCTCATGGGCCTCCTCCGCCATGAACTCGACTTCTCTGCCTCTTCACAACTGCTTGACTACCTACGGTCCGACGCACTCCAGGACGAACTGCTGCCACTATTCAGGGAAGAGTACGCCGTCGACCTGCAATCCAGCCAGCTGCCATCAAGGACCGACTACACCGACGCCGATGCCAGCGTTCCCGTCAACCTTTACATGACATACCACCCCAAATACCCTCATCAATTCAAGGATGCACTCAAACACTTGAACCAGATCCTTGCCGAACAAGGTCTCGACACCTCCTCCGTCAACAAGCGCTCCTTCAATATCGCCTTGCTACACTCCGACGCTGTCGCGCAGACGCTACGAAGCACCGACCTCGCAGCCATTGGCAAGCAATACAACGTCGTCATGACCCTCGAGCCCGAAGCCACCATCAAGCCCTTCGCCGAAGACCCCTTCAACGTCCTCCCAATCTCCCTCTCCTACTACCGCAATGCCTCTGCAAACGTGTCGGCCCTGCTCAATCACCTCGCAACAACCGTCAACATCAAGACCACCGACATCCTCAGCCCCACCCTCCCCACCGCAGAGCCAGACACATACCAAGCCTACACAAAGGCAGGCGCCTACGACAAGGCCCGCAAGGAATTCTATGACGTCCGCCACACACAGGACATCGAGCGCCGCGTCGCCCGCGAAGAAGCCCTCTGGACTGGCGCCGAGTTCGGCCCCTCACCCCTGGACGTCGGCATGCAGCTCGAAGACCAAAAGTACGAGGAATGGCGCGAGTGGGCCGCCAAGGAGATCATGGCTATCAAGCAACTCTCGGGCTCGTCTGCTAGGGCCGGTGATCAGGATGCCCTTTTGGATGTCGATAGTGATCAGGATGTCTTGTCTGCTCTGGATGAGGTCGAGCCCAGCGTGCCTGGTAGCAAGAAAGGGCAGAATGCCCAAGGCGGAGCTTTTGTCCACGCATAAAACTGTAAGATTCAAACGTCAAAAGGGCCAAGGTTTTTCATGTAGCTATATTTTTCTCTTTGTCTTCGGGAGAGACATCAAACTTGTATCATCAATTTTACGCATTTCAAATACTGAACAGAGAGAAATTTGTGTTTGTCTGGAAGAAAGACAATCCAGTGTCCATGTCAAAGTAGCTACACCGAAGAGAATGGTTGTGCAAAAGTGCAACGAGTGAACAAAGGAAGAGAGAAACCATGGCATAAACGTACAGACGAAAACAAGAAAAACGTGCTGCATGGATGGATTGAGCACCTCCTCAAATGTCCAGTTGCTCTCGTCAAAGAGACAACCAAAAGGGGTGAGATATGAGAAGAAAACACAATGACAAGAAAAGACAACTCCTGCACTCCCTGCCGGTCCAACGCCTGTCCTGACCTTGACCTTGACCACCTTGACCTGGCTCTGTCGCCTTGTCGATCCGTTCTCGCCAATCTCCACAATTGGAGGTTTGTATGCTCCAATAATGCCTGGTTCAAAAGCAAAAGTGGACATTTCCTATTGACGGATTGGCACAGCATCACTCTCAGACGAAGGCGAAAGGCCAGACGAAGCAGCCTGAGCACGCTTCTCCATGGCGCTCTTGACGTCGCCGTCCTGGTCGTCGACACTCATGCCCCTCTGCAGGATACTGCTTTCCTTGACCGGGCTGCCCGAGACGTACGACTGGTGGCTCTGGGTGGGCTGCAGATTGAGGCCCGGGTTGCCGTTGGGGTTGCTAGGGGTCTGCGTGTTCGGTGACGATGAGAGGTGGGGGATGGTGTCTGGTGAGGGGTGTTCGACGCCGATGCTGGTGACGCCCACGTCGCCTGCTTTGCCGGCTTTGCTGAGGGCGTAGTCGCCGCTGTCAAAGTATTTGCGCTCTTGGCCCTATGGGTTTGCGTGTGAGTGATGGGTGATTTGTAGAGGGGAGAGTCAAGTTTATACCTTGAGCTTGTTCTGCAGCAGGTTCTTCTTGTCGGGCAGCTTGCCGTACATGCGGAACAGACGCTGCTCGTCGGGTGACATGGCNNCTGTGGGGGATATGATGAGTCGAGAGGTGGACACGGCAGCAGACGGAGATCTCACGTTGATGTCGACCTTGTTCTTCTGGTGGGGGTTCATGATGGCGGGCTGGTCGCAAAGCGGTCGACCTTTTTGCTTTGCGATGGTGGGTGGATAGGGGGAGCGCGGGTCTTCGCCAGGAAGAATCGAAGCAGCGTTTCTGGTTGTGCGCAAGCTGGTGTCGCGAGAGGAATAAGTGCGGTCGGGGAGCAGGCCAAAGAAGTCGAGACTCTTGGGCCAGGGCGTGGGTGGATAGATAGCTTTGGGCTTTGTTCACCAGGGTGATGTCGTCGCTTGACTAAGCCCGGCTCTTACGAAAGCTGGGGTACCTGTTCGGCTCCGGGACAAAGAGATCTGATACGATAGAGGGCTGCTTTCGCTGTTCGCAGTGCTGTCACTGTTTCTTGGATGTTCGCTGCTGCCCAAGTGTCAATCGCTCGGTCAAAAGGCGGTCGTGTGAAACGTATGACGAAGCACACTCTGACGCACGTTCTGCTGCTGATGCCCTTGCTTGCGTGCGTTTCGCGTTTGCTGGAAGCTTAGAGATCGTGCTTGGCGCTCAGTTGACTTGTTGCTTTGTTGGTTGATTTTCAGAAATCGAAAGCACGAGGTTTGTTGGTATTTCTGATGAGAGCAGCGTGGTTGAAAGAGGGAGGGGTACGGTACGTACGAAGAGCTTCCAAGCTTGGTGTCACCGTCTTCTGTCCCCTTCTACAACGTTTGCCTAGCTCTCACTGAGGTTTTAGCCTTCAGCTCTGATCGTTGCCGTCTTTGCTCACAGTCACGCAGCCTTCATCCTAGACTTGGCTCTCTAGCTTGTTTCAAGGTCTGCAACATGCCCTTGATCCGTTGCAGAGAATGCGAGACGATTCTCGTCCGCTTGTAGAGAGATTGACTGTGTTTTGTGCTTCCCTCGTGCTTTCTTTGCTCATTGATCCAGAGCATCTGGAGCTTCATGCAGCTGCATACTGTAACGCTAAGAGTATGATAACGAGCATCAGAGGTCTACTATCCAGCATATAGCTAGTCGATCATCTCGGTGATTGGCCTACTTTCGCCTAGTGTGCCAGATAACAGACCCATGGCGTCTCCTCGCTACTTCCCCACGATGCTTGTTCTCTCCGCAAAATCCACGCCAGTCTCGGCTTCGAGTCAAAAGTTTTGGAAAAATCCACGAAAGCAACCACCGCATTCAATTCTCATCCCGACAACCAAAAGTCTTGTTCTCTATACAAATCTCGACACTGGCATCTCTCGGGTCTTATATACTTCTTTCGTAGAAAACCTAGGAGCAAAACACCAACTACTAGATCGTAAGTCTGCCGTAATATTCAAGTGTGGACATGGATATGATCATTCTAACAAACCACAGAGAATGTCTGGTAACAAGACTTTCATCGTCGAGCATCTCGATCCTGAGCTCGAACAGTGGTCGGCTCTCGAATACAAGTGCATCGCCAGAGAGACTGCAGCCTCAGGATCCGCCTTTTACCTCACATCTGTTCCGCATGAGCTTCAACTACCCGAATCTCTCAAGAACGTCTCTGAATTGAATGTGGAACACCGTGGCATTGAGGAGATCTATGCAGACAAGAAGGACCGCGTCTGCTTGCTCGATCCCGCAGCGACAAAGGAACTTAGTCCTGAGGATGGCGACAACTTCGACATCTTCCTCTTCGGTGGTATCCTTGGAGACGATCCACCTAGAGGTATGACTTGCAGTTTTGATGTTGACCGTCATATCTAATGCGTTGATNNAGACCGTACTTCGGAGCTTCGAAAGAAGGGTTACCAAGGACGTCGTTTGGGACCAGTCCAGATGACTACCGATACAGCAGTGCGTACCACTAGAATTGTGGTCCAAGATCGCATCGAGCTGGAGAACATCAAATACGTTGATCACCCGGAGATCAAGGTTGACGAGCATGAGAGCACTGAGATGCCTTTCCGCTATGTGCTCGACAAGGATGGTAACCCCATCTTCCCTGATGTATGTGAATTGTTCTTTTTACATGGCCTGGTCAGATGCTGATGAAACTCTAGNGGCATGATTGATCTTATCAAGAAGGATTCGGAGCGTGGTATTGATGACCTGCTGTAGAGACACTTTTGCAAAACATCATATCTTGCTTCTCGCTAGTACCTCCTTTAGGTGCAGCAACATGCCTGTGAGACGGGAGTTGCATATATCTACATGTACTCCACCTTTCCAACATGAAACATGAAGAAGATGCACTAGAAGTACCTTGGTAACAAGAACAAGACAAACAAACATCGATGCTACAGGTCGACTTACTACTAGATTTCTTATAATCATTCTGCTAAACTCGGTTAACGGAACCTTTAAACTTCCTTATCATCGTACTCTTTGATTTGAGTTTATCTTTTGCTCTGGAGCTCTTGCCCAAGTCTGTCTGCTCTCAACTCGGAGAACACACATCGAACCCGAGTCGTTTTGGTAGAAGCAAATCAGTGATTGATCAGCAATGTACCGATCTCCAATATATGTTCGGTCCTCTGATAAGGGCAGGGTCTTGGCACTTGTCCAGTTTGAGCGAGCCGCTCCCACAGATTTGGATGGCGAACCACACTCCGCGATACCCCCGTTCTGAGCTGCTGAAAGCGTGTCATGTTTGCTAATTTCGAGCTGTCTTCCGGCGGACTGGTCGCAGCGGACGTCAAGCCCAAGCGAACACGTACGGATCAGGGCTGTCTACCATGTACGTGTCCCCCACTCCCCTTACACAATCCGACGGGCATGTTCGGATCAGTTTCTATATTGCGGGGCTTTCGTACGAACGTGCTGGCAATGATCTCTCCGACTGACAGCATTAATATCAGGNNTCGGCGAAAGAAGAAGAGGTGTGATCTTGCGAAGCCTGTTTGTGTGCGCTGCCGGAAGAGTATTGGATCCGTGGTCTGCGAATGGCCTGCGCACGCAGCGTCACTAGCCTCCGAAGATGGCGGCAGATATCAAATGCATCTTAACCTCGATGCTGGAAGAGACCCGATCCGGGCGTCGGCAGATCCTGGATCTTCGTCTCAAACTACAGTGGTACTTCGCGAGAAGGGAAGGAGCAACTACGGCATAACCACTCCGAACACCACGGGACGTGTGTGGGAGGCACCACCCTCACCACAGAACAGCATAGAGAATTGTATCACTGTCAGCCTTCCAAGCGGAGTAAAGACAGTATCACCGTATGGGCCTCATATCGATGTTTCTAATAATGAAGTACTTTGACTAACGAAATCAGANAAATTCACATCAAGTCAGTTGATTCAGATCACGACTGCATTCGACAAGGCCATCATTTCCCCAGACAATGAAAGTCTTGATCAACCAGCATCACAACTCTGTCTGCCACTATGTCTACAGAACTCATCACTTATGCATGCCTGGCTATCATGCGGCACTGCATTTGTAACAAGGACACAACCAGGAGGTATCCAAAAGGCTCTCGTACATTACCAACAAGCAGTCAAGGGACTTGCTACTGCTCTGACCGAGACTGGCCTGACCTCTCCGGAATGGAAGGTGGCTGCGATACTTCTGTTACATACATTCGAGGCAAGAACTTTTCTACACGGCGTATAAAGCCTTCAAGCTAACTCAATGTTAACCAGNTCGATGAGTCCAAGGACCGATGAACCTGCTAGTATGCGAGTCGCCCATCTTAGCGGTGCCCATAACCTGGTTCGGGTAAGCATGATGAACAAAGCACCTTCATCGATGCATCAAGTCCTACTACTTGAGGCATATTCGTTTCGCACAGTGCATAATCGGCTTTTCCAGCCTTTCCCTTCACTGCCTTACGACTATATCGAGCGACTGTTTGAGACAATGTGTCTCCCAGGAAGTCCTCGACAAGATATGGTCAAACAATGGAGAAAGTGCCCCTGGGTGGGCATGTGCGCTCCGCTGTTTGATATGGGATTCAAATTGTGTTGGTTAAGAGATAGAATGCCACTCCGAGGCAAAGATTTGATCGACGCGATTTCTCTCTCAACCAGGATCATGAATTGGCGAGCACCGGTCGAAGCTCCAGAAGATTTGTTTGATGTCGACTCCGGAACAGCCGACGCTTTCATGATGAAGAATCTGCTTTCAGCAAAGGCCTGGTACTACGGCTGCCTGTTTTTCTCACACAAGCTATTGAATCCATCGAATGGGCCGTTCGATCCGGATCTTGTTGCTATATCTCGGCAAAGTCACAAGGTCTTCCAACAGATGGATCTTCTTCAGGGTGCATCTGCGCTTCTTCTGTGGCCTGTCTTCTTGCTTGGTACAGGTGCTGTTACCCCTGCTGACCAAACAGTGTTCAGTAATGCCGTTGTATCGTGTGCTCCGAGAGCGGGTCCTGGCACCATTCTACGCACTACACAACTTCTCAATTGGGCGTGGGCGCCAGACACTGAACTTGAAGCAGGATTCCTGGGCTCAGACATTTTTCTTCGGACTGAGATTCTCAGACAATTTTTCATGTAAGAGGTCATCCGGCGAATCCTTTTGAAGCTTTGTCATAAATGTCATACTATCATGATCTCATATGGCTATCTCGTGTTCACATGATCACCGAGGAGTTCTCGCTGGCGCACTTCTCATCACAGTCCTTTTCGTTTACCAAACCAAGTTTCAGAGCCCAGTCGGATCTACCCGAAGCTTGTATTAGCTCCTTTGCCATGGATAGTCGTCGGTCGTACGCCTTTCGCTGCGTCTGAACTTGAAGTACACGACCATGCATATGCAGAGCTTCTGTTTGCTCGTTGGCTATGGCCAAGAAGCCAGCAGAGCCTATCAGGAGGACCAGAAGCAGGATTTTTCCCAGTTGGGTAGCATTGCTCGTCAATGCGGCATCCAGATACACCATTACCGTCGCCAGTGCAGACACTGCGTTTTCCAGTGGTATCATCTCAGCCAGCCACTGTCCAGATGTCACTGCTTTGAGGTCATCGACAGCGCCATAGAGCCTGATCCAACGATCTTGACTCATCAGCACAAGCAGATCGCCCTGTACCCCCGGCTCGCTAGCACCTTTCCACTCGCCCGCCCTTTCGACCCTTTTCTTGACAACAAGGACGTTGCATAGTCGTGCAAACATCAAGATACAAACGGATGTAACGGCCCACCAGTCTCGGATCAATGCAAACACGATGAGGGTGGAGATCGTGAGGACGCAGCAGAAAGCGTAGGGAAAAGTTCTGCAGAATATCTTGATGGTCTTCCATTCCTCACAATGGCTTTTGGCGTACTCGACTTTGACATTGGTCAACTGTCCCGTCCGCCCCACGTTTTGGAGGAAGGCCACAGTTGCTGGATTTTCAACTCTGAAAGCGTAACCAGTTGTCATCGCAGCGCATGCCGGAAACTCCCCACGATTCAGGCTGCTGGCTGATTGTTGTGTATGAAGACCCGGGCAGAGGACGAGAGCATCTGCAAATCGCGAGGTACCGGATAATGCGGTGCGTCGAGCAATGATGTCCAAGTCGGCAAGCGCAACGATTCCAGCGGCGTCAAGGGTGACGTGAGGCATGTTCCAATGCTCCGTGATGATTGATATTTCTCGCTGAAGGGGGTTTCAATTATTTGCTTTAGATCTGAATGTCAAACAACCAACCTTTTGTGGAATATACATCTTGCTTATGAGCTCTGGAAGCATTCTACACAGCCCTTGCTTAGGTGGTGGCGGAGAACGACTGACAAATGGCGCAGTCACGACCAGACTGGCCGCCTGAGGTGGAAATGGCTTGGATACATATACGAGACACATTCGAACAATCCGGCCTGCCTGGATGCATGAACCTGTGCACTTGTTGGCGTGGCGGAGCGAGGCTACCTCATACCGCCCCCACAAAAACGCCTTGTATGCAAGGTAATATACAATCAGCACACAACAACCAATCAGGATAGACTCCCAATCAATAACACGAGGGCCACGGTCCCACAAGAGCCGAATCTCGCAAAATGCCACCAAAGTGCATATCATCTCTACGCATCGAAACACGTCCATGGGAGAGTTTTTAGGGGTTTCTCTTTCCGTGAAGCAAATGTGCCGGTAAGAAGCACTCTCCTTCTCGATATGCGTACTTGAGAGCTCTGTGGGGAGTGGAAGTCATCCGGGATCAACCACACAGTATGGACGGCTCAGCCTCGTCAATTGATATTGGCTGATACTCCGCACTTGTGCTTATGCTCGAGGACCTCGCCCACGCCGAACAGTGGAAGGATCAGGACGCCTGATTAAAGTTCTCGCAAACTCAGCCTCTGCCCTGATAAACTCCTAGGGGTCCTCAGGACACCATCTTAAGATGCCAACGTCGCGCCGGACGGACTAGGACAATTGCTCCCACTCATTAATGATGACTCCTATCCCGGTCCCGGAAACAGCGTACCGCTTCGACAATCTCTCACAAGAACCTTATAGAGAACGCGCTTTTCGATTATTCATCCTTTACCCAGGCTCACCAAATAGCGAACTCGAAGGCGATATCGTGACGTGTCGCTTAAAGAAACCCACAACCAGCTCCGTGGTCATCGATGCTGCTGACCCAGGCGACTACGAGGCTTTGTCATACACTTGGGGATCAGTCACGGACGATGACCCAGTGGTCAACATACACGACCGAGGCACAGTCAGCATCACAAACAACCTAGCTTCCGCATTACGAGCATTGCGGGCACCCAGATTCAAGAAACGGAAGCTGTGGATTGACGCTTTGTGTATTGATCAGAAGAACCAAGAAGAGAAAAGTCTACAGATTTCTCACATGTCCATCATCTTCAATTCGGCAACTCATGTTCGTGTCTGGCTAGGACCTAAGGATGAAGACTCCGAACTCGCTTTCAAGTTTGTGGGAAACTGTCTGGCCAGTGATGAGTTCGACAGAGCTATGCGTGATCCACACGTGTCGAAAGACATCAAAGCATTGGTTTCTCTAATGAAGAGGCCTTGGTTTAGTCGAAGGTTCGAGTCATCTCATTTTGCACACGTACGCCAATGGACCTATTGCTGACCAGGTTGTCAAAGGTGGATCGTACAAGAAATCGCAGTGGCCAAAAAAGCAACACTTCATTGCGGCGAAAAAGTGTTGCCGTGGCACGAATTTGCAGATGTCATCTCGCAGCTATCGACCAGACTGTTCGAAATGAAGGCGCTTTTCAAAAAGTCGCCTGAATTTCACAACCACGCCGATTACTTGGGTGACATTTCTGAACTAGGAGCAATCCGCTTGGTGGAGTTGACGGACGACCTCTTTCACAAGACCGAAGATAACAAGATCCGCGACAAAAACTTTTCGCTCGAGGCACTAGTGTCGACAATGTCTGCTTTTGAAGCTTCGGTTGCTCATGACATAGTCTATGCAATCCTGTGGCTGTCAAATGATGCAGTTGGTGTCGCGGGATTGCGGCGCGATCAAAGTTCACCTTCATCCCCTGCGATGGCTCCTGTCGTTTCTGATCAGTTGTCGATAGACGCTCAGCTCAAGAGGTCTCTGACAGATGGCCATCAAAGCGCCAACGGCGACAACATTTTCAAAAGAAGAAAGGGCGAGGATAAAGATATCCCCTCAATCCAAATCAGCGGAGTTGGTGCGAATACAGAAGGTGCAACTCAGCACTTTCTCCGAGACAACAATGCACAAACAGTGACGATGATCGCGGACGCTCCTTACTGCTCTTCACCACCAGCTGACAGAAGCTCGGCCACATCACCCTTCCCTGACCACTCATACACACAGCAACAGACGGCAATTCAGCACACTTCGACTCAGCCCTCGCATCATAATGGAAACAACGGTATCGTCGACAGCTTGCAGCCCATCAACGCAGCGGCTGCCTTCATGAGCCGCGGACGTAGAAGAACCCTCTCTGATGCTAGAAGCCCAGTAGACAAAGAACAGATTGTCGCCCGACTCAGCAACAACTTCCAGCAACGCAGAATCTACCTCGACTACAGCAAATCCATCTTCGAGGTCTGTCGTGAGGTTCTCGAGTTCGCAATGTCTAGACCTGAAGCCACCCTGGATATCTTGTGTCGACCCTGGGCCCCAGATGACCCAAACGATAAAGTCTTTCCCTCTTGGATTCCAAGACTGACCAACAGAATCGCATTCAAACCAAACCGCAGAGGTAAATACCAACGCGTCAATGCAAACCCTCTGCTGGGTAGATTCGACTCCAACGGTCCACCGTACAAAGCCTCGCACAACCTCACCGTCTACAAGAAGTACGATTTCTTCCACGGCGATCCGCTACGAGAAAGAAGCCTCCTCATCAAAGGCTTAATCCTGCATACCATCGAATCCACAGAGCTAAAATCAAATGCCACCTCCGGCACCATACCAGCAGACTGGCGCGACGCAGCCCAATGGCACGAAACCATACCGCCCGAGCAGAACCACCCTCCAGACCCTTTCTGGCGCACTTTGGTCGCCAACAGAAACACACACGGCAGAAAGCCTCCTCTATACTGGAGACGAGCCTGCTCCGAAGCATTCCAAGAAGCCCCTAGAGACGACGATCTAGAGACCTCTCTAGTGCTCAGCGGCAACCCGGCCTCTTCAGTCAGAGAATTCTTACACCGAGTACAAGAAGTCGTCTGGAATAGACGTCTAGCACGAATCACCTTGAAACACACTGGTGTGGTGACTTTGTGTCTGGTGCCCAAAAATACGCAACCAGGAGATTTGGTAGCTTTGCTGTATGGCTGCAATGTACCTGTTGTGCTGCACAGGCACCAGACAGAGCATAGAGGCGATGCAAAGTTGTATCGTATGTTGGGTGAGTGTTATGTTCATGGCATGATGGATGGCGAACTCAACAATCATCGAAAAACCATGCCCAAGCCCATGCTGCTGCAAAGGGAGATGGACTTTGAGCTCGTGTGAGCGGAGTTCTCTGACACGATTCACATGAATCCGAGGTGGCTTCTTCCTAGGTATCGCTCCTGCCGATGTAGAGTCGGAGACGTTGCTGGTCGGACGCCTCTGAGGGCTGTCCTCGGCTCCTCCTTGCCTACCCTCTCTTTTCTTGTTCTCTGTCTCACATGAACGTGTCCTCATCAATCCGCCCCTTCACGATCCCCAACTGCTGTAGCTTCTCCCGGTTCGTGTTGAGGCTTGCTGAGAATTGTTCAATAATGCCTTGACCACATACCCTCGACGCCAATTCTTGGACTTTGTTATCAATACCTTGCTCTGCTGCACATGTAACTAACTGTCTATTGCGGTTATTCTGAATCTTCGCGATTTCCAACTGCCGTGGCCTTTTTCAGGGTTTGCTCTCTTATGACTTCCCTTTAGCATTCTGACCCAAGAAAACGGCTTATAGCATACTCTCGGCGCCAATCCTTGGATCTTGTTACCAAACAGCTTCTACAGTGTGTATATAATGTTGGAGATCACTCCCATTCTTGCCCATGTACGCTTATCTGAGAAACTAGACCTCCTTGCTCGGCCTGAATCCACTATGCTCGACTACTCTTTCATCAAATGGGTCTTTGTACTCATAGCGGCTCTGATTCGAGAGGCACATGCCAATTATTCCTTCCAGATTGGTGGTGGAACCATGGCCGTCACTGGATACTTTGCCCAAGTGGGAGTATACGAAGCTCAAACAATCAAGCAAGCTTGTTACGGCAATTGGAGACATGCAAACGTCAACGGACTCGAATGCTCATTTGCAGTCGCTCAGACAATGGCTTGGCACACCTTTGTGATCTCTCTTGGAATCGGTGGAGGCACTATCGCGGAGTATTCGATGAAAACGCAGGGAGAAGGAGCCTCGCAGCAGGCCTCGAGGAGCGAGCGTACGGAATTGCGGAGGCGAGAGTACAACCTTACCGACACCGTCATACACAACTTGGAAGTTTTGAACACGACTTTCAGCAGTGACGAGCAATTCGCAGACCTTGTCCACGTCCTCGACTCGATGGACTCGGACATGAAGGCGGACAATGTCACCGTTCGCGGCACAGGCAATCCATTTGAAAAGCGACAGGGCTGGTGTCAACAAACCGGATACACTCTGAGAGAAGGATGGTTCTCGTTCAGAGACAATCGAGGGCTGAAATATACTTGCGAACCCGGATGCGAGATACGCAACTTTGACACGGGCACCTTTTCCAATCTCATGGACACGTTTGCGCGTACGGCTTCCCGCAATGAGTATCTCGTCTCACAATTCACGGTTTGGTCTCCTGTGAGCAGGAGAGTGATAGGGAGGTGTGGTATGGTCTGGGAGTTGTATGGTGCCTCGGTGTGCCCTGAGAATCCAGACGGCGACTCCTGCACCGTGCCATCGGGCTGGCGTTAGTGCGTTATATATACGTGCTGAAGGTTCCGCGACGTCGGTACGTCAAAAGAGTAAGGGTAGTGTGCGTTCAGCATTGTTCTTACAAAAGCACGCCCGCTATGCCTCCTGTGAATTGGTTTCATCTTCCAACCATACAGGGATATCTCGTGCAACATGACTGACTAGAACGTTTTATAGAACCGAAAAGGAAACATTTCAGTCGAGTCATTACTGGCTCGGTGCCTTCGAATTTGTATATATCTTTTATGTCAATAGACCTCATTCGATTCGCACTCACCAAAAATCACATAAATGCTCTCACTAAATATCCTCAAAAGGATGATTTTGATATTGACCATTTCAAATGTACAAAACGCAATGCTCTCGACACTCTCAGCCAGCCTTTGCTCTCATCTCCAATTCACCTTAACGTGCTGCATGCACATTACTGCTTCAGTATACTGAATCACTACTTCCAAGCACCGAGTCCAGCCCAAGGATCAGCTTGCCCCTGCTGCTGCCCATAACCCTGTTGAGGCTGTTGACCATACCCCTGCTGCTGATGTTGCTGTTGATGCGGCGGAGGACCAGGTGGCGGAGGCGGCGGCACATAACCATGAGGCAGCATGTTCTGCTGTTGCTGACCCATCTGACCATATTGGTTATGACCTTGATTCTGGTTTGGTGNGGGAGAAAAGTATTGATTCTGGGCGGCGGGTGGGGAGGTGGGCATGCCGTAAGAAGTAGGATTGTAGCTGTAGCCTTGAGGTTGCTGCGGTTGCTGATGTTGTTGATAGTTGGGCTGTTGAGGTTGCTGTTGTTGGGCATAGTTTTGCTGATGCATGTAGGGCGATGGTGTGGGTTGCATGCCGTAGCCTGGCGTCACTGGTGGTGAGGCTGCAGGGTTGCAATTGTTGTATGAATGCTGTTGCTGCAATTGCAGGGGTCTCGGAGGTGGTTGCGGTTGCTGCTGTTGGTGTGGCGAGGATGAAGGGTTCATTGACATGCGGTCCATCATCTCCTTGAGACGCTGCTGCTCTCGGTCTGCACCACCAGCTCCCGAAGAAGTCTTTCCGCTTTCGATCTGATTAAGCAGTTGACTGCCCTCTGC
Organism: Aureobasidium vineae; assembly: GCA_903819635.1. Taxonomy (NCBI): domain Eukaryota; kingdom Fungi; phylum Ascomycota; class Dothideomycetes; order Dothideales; family Saccotheciaceae; genus Aureobasidium; species Aureobasidium vineae. The sequence continues at coordinate 216,749 of CAIJEN010000015.1, forward strand.
TTTGCGATTGCCGACAAAGCCTTCGACGTTCTTGTACAGGCTGTCAACAGTATCTTTCATCTCGGAATAGAAGTTCTTGGCGCGCTCAAGACCTGCTTGCAAGTCCATGAGTGCTTGATGCACCTTCTTATACTTCGACATGACAGTGCCACGTTGACGTGAGAAGGCTTCATACTTGTTTTGCTCTTGACGAACGCGCTTGTCCGACAATAGATCACTGTAAGTCCGAGTGAGCTCCTTCATCAAGCTGTGCTGCTTGTGTTGGGCTTGTAGTAAGCGCTGTTGATGCGGTCGGAACTTCTCAAGCTCGGTCTTGAAAAGCTGATTCTCCTGTGACATAGCCTTCTTGTTCAAGATCAAGACGCTGGAGATGTCATCGTTATGNNAATCTGTGTTCGAATTAGCGTGGGTCCGAAGCGATGGGTCTTTGGACTAACAAACCTTTTCTTTCAGATCCTTGAGCACCTTCTCCCGCTCTCGCTTGATCAAAGTCAACTTCTTGAGCAGATCCTCAACAGCAGCGATCTGCTCGGTTACGCTCGCCTTGTCGTCATCATCGATGTCATCAATCAGACTACCTTCTGCTGCTGGACTCTTCCCACCTGTCTTCCTTGCAGCACCAACCTTGATCATAGCCCGTTGGTAGAGTACATCGGCCTCATCAGTCTCGCCTGCAGAGCGCATCTCCTCCATGTCTGATTCATGCTGTCTGAAAGTGCTATAAAGCTGTACATCGCTCATGCTCGCCTCCTCGACAGCACCGCGGTAGTTTCGGATGTCGCTGCGAAGTGTCGAAGTAAGGCGCGAGCTAGGTTGTTGGGTCCATTCAGCTCCATACTTGTTTCTCATCTTCTCGCAAACACTCTCTTCCATATCCAAGCTCTTCTGACATTGGTCAAGGATGCCGTGAATGCTGGATTTGCTAGAGTTGAGCTGCTCAAAATCTTGGGCAAACGGAGCATGACCAACAAAGTCCTCGCACCATCTGCGAAATTCAGAATCAACCGCCATGTCTTGATCTAAGCCTCCCTTGAGGATGTTCAGACTGTTGGGCAACTTGAGATAATCCAGTGAAGCGGCCATCTCATCGTTTGCAATCTCGACACGCTCGCTCTCTGCACGTACGAGCTTGGCCTTCTCCTCATCGTACATGCTAGCAGATTCTGTGACAGCCATAGGAACGATCTTTTGGAAGATGTCGGGTCCAACTATACGGTGGATATCCTGACCTTGGTAGAGCTCGCTCACAGGAATAGGCTTAGCAGCAGGTAGCTTGGGAATGGCAGGGAGAGCGGCCTCAGGGGGAGTGGTTTGATGGTAGATGAAGTCATTATCCTTGTTGAATTGCTGCAGCTTCTCGTCACATGCAGTCGAATGAGTCTTGGCCATGTTTGTGAGGATGGAAGCAGTATCTCCCGCCAAGTTTGAAGTAGCAGGTATAGACGAGGGGAATGAGTTTGCGACTTNTGCAGCTTCGCGGGCGAGCGTCATGGCAATCTCCAGGCGAGAAATGGCAATGCCGTGAGAATTGGCGTCGTCATCGGCGAGGGCCTGGTAGTAGTGAGCAAGAGAGGTCATGTAGTGCGTCTTGAACTGGACAAGGAGCAGCCAGACACGCTCGAAGATGGCCTTGGCGACATTGTCCTGTACGCCTTCGAGGGCCTGGTTATACAAGTATGCGGCCTGGCTGGCTAGTTTGGCCATGAGGCCAACCTTCTTGCCATCGGCTATTTGCTTTTCGAGGAAGACTTCCTGGCCCTGAGCCAGCATGACGGCAATGAGAGTCTTGACCGTGTCTCTGCTCAGATCGGTCGAGGGGGCATGTAGGAAGTTCTCGTTGATATAGGTGAACATGCCAGCCGAAGCCTGGAACGAGTGGTAGGCAACCTTGAGCATTGTCTCCTGGTTGCGGTCTTGGTGGGCGGCATGGCAGGAGAGGACAGCCGAGATGTTGAAGATGATAGAGGCCTTTTCGTAGGCGAGCGAGTATTGCGACGTGGGCTTGTGGGTAAAGGCATCGAANNCCTGATGAGGTCAAGGGGTCAGCAGAGTGGGCGGCAGGTGGGGGATGGAGGACAAGACGGACCAGGTAAAGGAGATCTTGATGTGGTTCTCATCGACGGGGAAGCGCAGGTCCAGCAGCTCCAGCTGGCCGTAGTAGCGGTAGAGTAGATCTCTGCCGGCGGCCGAGTCCTTGCCGGCGCCTCGCATGTCCTGGCGCAGGCGGTTGAGGGCGGCGCATTCGTCGGCATAGCGTTCCGGGTCGTCGCCGTACGTGGTGCGGATGTACTGCTTGAGCGGCGCTATCCAGTCGATCTCGTTTGTTGCCTTGAGCGGGCAGGACAGCATCGGTGTCTGCATCATCTTGTCGTTGTTGTATGTCTAGGCGGCCGCTATACCATGGCCACGCGGGTTGGGTCGATCGCGCTTACCGCTGTGGTTGCTAAAGCTGTTGACTGCTGCTCGGTCTCGTTTTCAGATCTTCTTAAGACTCGAGTCTTAGATGTATAGTCGACAAAGGCCAGAATGCGCAATCGTCTAAGATACTCGAGTGTGTGTGTGTGCAAGAGATGCAGCTTAATGGCTAATCAATCACGAACGCCAGTGCCCAATCGTCATCGTCCCGCATCCACGCCGTCCGCTTGAAACATCAATCTGATACCCGCCTATCCCGCTATATTGCACAACTAATCATTGCACATCACATCTATCGAGAGGAGAGTCTATCATTGTCTTCTCTAACCAACCTCACTGTTGTTACATGGACCAGTCCAAGTACAATGTGCCGCCCACTCCAATCCCACTTTTTGCTCAAATGCTCCAACACAACTCGCTATAATATACATAAATGTACAATTCCTTTACACATCGTCTCCTCGTCCTCTTCAGCTCGATCCTGACTTTTTCTTGTCTTCCTCTTCTTGCTTGCTGGCTTCCTCCTTCTCTTTGAGGTGGTCGTGCTGGTGTGTGAGTCTGTGCCATGCAGACTTGAGGAACCCTTCGTTCTTGTGCAAGTCTTCTTCGCTCATCGTCGCATCTTTCTTGGCATCTTCTGCCATCTTTCCGAGGTTCATCACTCGCTTGGCTGTCTTGTCTCCCATCTCGTCTGCGAGCATCTCGACAATCGTCCTCTGGTTGACGCTGAGATACTTGGGCATCTGCACCTTGTACTCCACCCGCAGGTCTCCATTGTTGCCACGTCGGCTGTTCAGTTTCCTCATGCCCATTCCAGACAACGTGATGCGGTCGCCGGTTGCTGTGCCTGTCGCAACCTTGATCTTGACCTCGCCGTCCAGTGTGGGAATAGGAATTTCTCCTCCGAGAATCGCTGTCGTCAGCGGTATCGATGCTGTGTAGAGAACGTCTGATCCATTGCGGCTGAACTTTGGATCGGGTGCAACTCGCACAAAGACGTAAAGATCGCCATTTGCTGTTCGTGCCTTGGGATTGGCCGCCTGGCCTGTCGGTGGGTAGTCTCCTTCTTGTGATACGCGCATTCTCATGCCATCCTCGATACCTCCAGGAATGTCGACTGATACTGTTCTCTTCTCGCGAAGTGCACCCTCTCCCTTACAGCTTCCGCAAGCACCGTTCTTGGGAATAGTCTGGCCTTGGCCTCCACATGCACCGCAGGTGCTTGCCATCTGGAAGCCACCCTGCATGAAGTGTACTCGTGTACCCGAGCCGTCACAGCTCTTACACGTCGATCTCGATTGGCCCTTCTTCAAGCCGTTTCCTTCGCAAGTCTTGCACTTGACCAACGGGTTGATGTGGATGTCCTTGGTGATACCCTTGGCCGCGTCGAGGAAGGAGATGTTGGTCTGAACTTCGATGTTCTCTCCAACCAACATCTCTTCCTGGAATGGCGAGGCTCTTCCACGGCCTCTTCGCGCGCTTCCTCCACCAAATGCGCTGAAAAGGTCCTCGAAGTTGATGTCGCCGAAGCCTTGAGCGCCTCCAGCGCCACCACCACCAAAGCCTCCAAATCCACCGAAACCGCCACCTGCGAAGGGGTTGCCGCCGGCGCCGGCACCGGGGTTGAAGCCTCCATTCTGGTCGAAAGCGGCAGAGCCGTAGGTGTCGTATGCCTCCTTTTTCTTTGGGTCTGAAAGAGTCTCGTATGCGGCCTGGGCTTCGGCGAACTTTTCCTTAGCACCAGCGTCCTTGTTGGTGTCGGGATGGTATTTCTTGGCCAGTCCGTAGTAGGCCTTCTTGATTTCACCAGTAGAGGAGGATTTGTTCACGCCAAGGGTAGCATATGGGTCCTTGGCCAGTGTCGGAGCGGTGGCATGGAATGNTCTGCAGATCGAGGCAAGTTAGCAATGGGAAAGGTCAACAGTAACACTAAGATTCTCACTCACCCTAGCCTGAGCAGATTGACGAGGCGCATGACGGGCAGACCTGGTCGATGGAGCCGTGTGTAGACGTCTAGATTGGAGGGTCGACTGGGAGCGTTCGGAATGGATTTGGCAGGTCGGCCTCGATGCGGCGAGGATGCGGAGCGGAGTGGCCGCCTTTGGGAGCAAGCCTGGAGCGGCCAAACTCATGGCGATTATGCTGACTTGTGCTTGGGGGAAGTGTTGATCTTGCAACGAGGAGTGCAGGATTCGACAGCGACAAGTTGAGTATTACAATTGCTAGCCTACCTCGAAAGATGGTGGACGCAGGAAACTTTTGGCACTGCCGCGGGAGGCATGTGTCGTCGGCTTGGCGTGCGGTCAGCGATCGATGCCGATGCTCACCGAACCTTCGAGATGCTTGACGAAATTCACCACTGGGGAACCCTGATGGCCTGTGTTTTCTTTTGCAAACATGTATTAAAACTGATGTTTGATTACTGGGTATTCGTGCTACTCACAGGACCCAAGATAATGCCTACTGTCCTTCGTCTATCTCGTCCCTCACCTGTTGCTCGACCATTAACAAAGAAAACGCCAGAACTCCGCATGGTGATGATGATGCCGCCTAGCCATGTCCGTTCAATCTGTCATGTGGTATACCCAAAGGACGCCGAGTTTCTCCCATATGCTGTCTGGCCCGTGATGCCCTTCTTTACTTGTTGCTTTTGTTAGGTGCCGACCGAAGTCGGAACGCTTTTTCTGGGGAGCGTTCGCGTCAGCACTTGGGACAAGGAGGCGGCACGTTGCAGGACGACATACCCTGGTTGCGCACTTTGTACAGCAGATCGACCATAACGTCAATCTCGTTGACGGCTGCGTCGTTGAAGTTTTTCCTCACTGCCATGGCGAGTTGTTCCTTGGGTACCTTCCTCTTTGCTTTGCGCCTGGCCATGGTCGGCGACTGTCTGCCGATGCCCGGGTTGGTGAGTAGGAACTGGTTGCGTATCGAGTTGAATGCTGAAGGCGTGTCCATACGATGTGCGGCGCGGTATTGCTGTAGGAGAGACAGGTCTTCCTGGGCCCATGTGANACTGTGCCTTGAGGTCAGCCTTGGTCTTGCGAGACGGTGCTTGAGGCTAACGCAGACACTCACTCCATTGCTAGACGAGGCATTCTGTGCTGCGGTTGCATCGTTCACGCTCTTCGCATCACGCAGGTTGCTTGTGCCATTCGGGCGCTTGTTCTTCGCGGCGTTGTGGTTGGTCTTCGAACTCGAGCCGTCCGACCTCGAGTCGTTGTCGTGGTGCACGACGCGCGATCCTTTAGGCGGCATGATGCAGGTCGTTGGTCAGAAAGTCGAAAAGTGTATACACGTCGTTGGCGAGGTCAGGTGCATGGCTGGTCGGTCGTGATCGCCATATCCACTCGGTGGTTGCGCCGCGAAGACCAGAACAGATCACTGCACTTTTCTGAAAAAGATGACGCAACTGGGGCCGCTTGGACCCTTCTCCATGCCGCCTCGGCTCTCACTCTACCGACTGACAGCTTTTGTTTGAAGCAAGACAAAATTATTAGATCTAACGTTCTCGCTTTCATTCTTGTCTGCTCAATAGCTAGTACTACTTTGATGGCTGACTGCACACGTACTGCTCCCGTCCATGGTCCCCCGGGGTTTCATCCAATCTATCCGTTGAGGTAGTTTCTGATAGCACCTGTCGCTTCTGTTAGCCACTGCTCGATCAACCCATCAATGTCATCAGTCATACCTTGCAATTTGTTGGTTCCTTCTCCCAGTAGACTGGTGAGATTCTCAAGATCGTCTCCTGCGGTGATTCCAAGCTTGCGTACAAAGTCCTTGGCTGCCGTCTCAATATCTCCGTACTCACCCTCGGGCATCTCATCCTCGGGTCGTCCAAAGTATGCGTTAGAAGAAATAGACTGGGCGCTCTCGAAACCTTGCAGACGAGACTTGGCTTCTTGCTGAGCATTCGAGTCGAATGTGCCTCTGCCAAAGAACTCGTCTGACGAGATACCCTTCTGAGTTCCAAACTTCTGGCGGGCGTACTTCTCTGAGTCGTCTAAGGCAGAAATCGTTAGCTTCGTTGAGCACGTCGAATCATGTAATCTCTTACCTTCTGTTGCTCTGGTGGTGGAACCAAAGCCCATCTTCTTGGGCGCTGCAGCGGCAGGAGCACCACCACCAACTTGACCAAATCCGAGCTTGCGGACACCCATGCCCAGTCTCTCCATCTCACCCTGGTCCTTTTCCTTGGCCTTTCCGGTTGCGCCAAAGCCAACACCCGGTCTAGGACTGACGGGTTGCGGGCTTACAATGCTCGAGGTGGAATCTGGTTGTGCTGAGCTGATCTGGGCTTCTGCGGGAGTTGCCTCAGCCTCAGGGTCATAACCCAACTTTGCGATTCTTTCTGCCTCCTCGCGAGCCTTGCGCTCTGCTGCGTCGAAGTCAAGAGCTGCCGGGTCAACCTTCTTTGCTCCAAGCTTCTTCTTTGCGCCTAGGATGTTGGTCTTGCGAGGAGCTGCGCCGCCTACAGCGGTCTTGCGAGCAGCTGAAGCGGGAATTGCACGGGCGGTAGTGAGTGCAGGGGCGGCGGCATCGGCGGTCAGGGGCGACTTTGGTCGTGCAGCTCCATTGGCTGGGGTATTGAGGAAGGGCGAGTTGGTTCGGTTGATGCCTGGTGTACCGGTACGAGACGGGGNGTTGCTAGGACGCTTGATGGTTGGCTTGTCCCAAGAAGAGAAGAAATCGTCGTCGTCGCCTGCAGGGGTGCTTGTGCCGCTTGCGCCGGCTTCGTCGGCCAGGTCGGTGATGACGACCTCCTCGGGGTATCTNNAGGACTCGTCAATATCTGGGGCAGGCTGTAGTACATGGCACTCTTACAGCTTAGCATCGGCCTGGCACCTCCGTGTCAGCTCTTCCTTGTATTTGTTGGCGGCGTTGGAAGTGTATTTCGTCTTGGGGTCCTTGCTGGCCAGAGCGGCAGAGCCACCATGGCTCTGAAAGTATTTGGTAGCCGACTCGTTACCGCCGACCTTGAAGGTACGAAGCTGCTCCCATTGCCAGACNNTGGACATGTGGTGTCAGTATGAGTGGGGTGAGGTATGTGGAGAGTCGGATTACACACTGTCGAGGTTGGTGGAGCGGACGAAGGAGATGTGAACACCAAGGTTTCTGTGATGGGCCGAGCAGTCCAGGCAGAGGTAGATGCCAAAGGGAACCGACGACCAGGTGGGGTTTTTGGCGCCGCAGTCGAAGCAGANTCTGAATGGCATCAATATTGTGGCTCACATCGAGTCTCTGCATGACGGGCTGCCTACCTTGTTGGCTTGCTTCTGCTTCAGCTTCTCAAAGATCTTCTGCGACTGCGTCTTGGTAGCAAGCGCGGCCATGTTGACGTGGGAGTGCTTGGACAGTTAGAAAGGGGCTACGTTGTGCGAGTGCGAGAGCGAGTACTAGAGACAGCACTGCGAGTGTTGGGCCCCTGCGTGAAAGGGTCCAACGCTGTCCAAGGCAAATCTGGCCAACTCGCCTACTCGACATCTTTGTTCTGTCCTTCTACTGCTCCTCGCATCGTTAATTCTCAGCTCTCTTCCTCTGAGCTATGGAAACTCATTCGGTGACTATGCTCTGATGGCTCTCTTCGTGCCATATCATAAGAATGTCCTGTTGTTCACGATAATCAAGACCCACCGGCGAGGCTCTCCGCCGTAACCGCAAAAGCCGTCTCTACAGTCATCGGCTCCGTGACCTACAAAACTTCCATCTCGTACACATTCCACTTCATTTGTGATATGGTTTTATAATATTAAATCATGAACACCAAGCAGTTTGCTGCTTTTATCAATGATGTTGGACAGGCTGCCACGNNCTTGTAAGCTACTGCATCGCAACGATCGACCTCTCTCAATTGCTAATTATCATTCAAGGTAGCAAAGTCGTCTTGGGAGCGCACTCTGACCGCATGGCTCTATGTGCCTTTAGGCGTGACTTGTATCCTCGCAGTCTGTTTTGGTGTTCATACTCTCATCTCGCTGAGCTCTGTATCATTTCCAGCTTCCGTGGCATGTATGATTTTTCTATTCCTCATATTGGTTCTACTTCAAGGTGTTCTCGGTGATCGCCAGACCAAACGGATAGTCAACTTGATTGAGATTCCGGTGAGTGTGTTGTTCCGCATCCATCTTTTATGCTTGGTTCTTATCGCTGTTAGNTGTGGCTTTGCTCTACGATACATCAACATCTTCTTCTGTCCTGCATTCGTCACCTTGCCTCTCAGTCCTTCCATAAGTGGTGTAGAGGTTGCGAAAATCATAGCCGTCTTCAGTCAGTGCTCTCCAGGTCCGTCTGTCTCATTCTCCTAACTTCCTACAGTCATCGGATATGTTGTAGTTTTTGCTTTTACAGCATATATGGTCCGAGGTCTTCAGCTTGTTCTCGGCACGTCCAAACGCGCAATGACAGAAAGGGCTGAAGAACTTGGACGTCAAGACGACAACATTCCACTAACACAGACGAGGCATGATTCAAACGCCAGTGAGGTGCCTACCATGCAATCGATTTCGACTCAGACTGGCTCGGGCGAGACATCTACGCCCTCTCCCCCGAATGGAATTGCTGATATTCAAGCACCTTCCAAGGCGATGGATCCTGACTCTGTGACCGGCACTGGCGGACCNCCTGTGGCCACCAACGCCACAACCTCCTCATTCGTTCCTGCTTCCGTTCGTCACAATGCTGCGCCTTTGACCCGCCCTCAGCGCTATGCTGCCTTCATCAGTGTCAACTTCGACATGCTCACATATGGAGCTCTGTTCCTCTTCGTGGGTATACCAATCTACTACGGCCTAGGTTATGCTATGCCGGTTCAACTCTCTCTCAACGTTGTCTTCTACTTCGCCGCTCTTCGGTTGCCACCCACATACAGGACGTATCTGCATCCTGTCTTGGTCTCCTCGGCTTTCACTATCCTTGGCATCTGGATTCTCGCACTGATTCGACAGAACACTCTCAGAGACGGGTTGCTTGCATACACAACAAACACAAAATATACGCAGCTCTGGGACGACAATCAAGGTCTGAAGCCTCCAGGAGCAGGAGACATGTTTGGCAGCGTTCTCGATGTTTCGATCGTGGCTCTAAGTCTTCCCATGTACAGATACAGGAATGAGCTGAAGGCTCGATTCATGACAATCATCGTTCCAAATGTGGTAGTCTCTATCGGATCGCTGTTCGCATATCCGATATTCTGTTATCACATCGGAATTACTGCACCGCGCGGTCTTGCGTTTGCATCTCGAAGTTTGACACTTGCTCTGGCAACGCCAGCAACCAAGAACTTGGGTGGTGATCCCTTCACCATTGCACCTCTGTGCATCTTCAGTGGCATTGCGGGGGTAATCGTGGGCCCAATCGGCTTGGACCTGCTCAGAATCCCAAAAGGTACGTTTTCTCTTACCTGAGCTGCTAGGACTCGGATTTTCATTTGGCTGACTCCGTTTCTAGATGATTACATCACGCGTGGTATTACATTGGGCGCCAATTCGTCTGCTGTAGCGACAGCACTGCTTCTAACCACCGATCCTCGAGCGGCAGCTTTCTCAAGTCTTAGCATGGGACTATTGGGTACGATAACCGTAGCTCTTACCAGTGTGCCACCACTCGTTCACATAATCCGTGGTTTGGTAGGTATTGGTTAGCGCAATGACGTACGCTGAGTCTTCGAGTAAACTTGGTGAGCGTATGACCCTGAGCATCATTTGCCTTCGTGCTATACAGACTATGTGGGCGTCCTTGACACCTCGCTTGAATGTCTATCTATTCCAGAGCATCATGTTCTACCAGATGGAAGATTTTCGAGTGCACAGCTATCGCGTGCTTTCCAGTGTGATGCCATGGTGTGAAAGAAGAGCAAGGTCTAGAACTGTACATACTTTCATCCTTTTGCTCCGAAGCGCCAATCTGCACCACCATCACTGTTACCTGTAAGATTCGAGATTTGCAAGAGTTACATTCTCACAATCCAGGCTACCTAACCATTCTTACAACGTCTACACGTTTTCTCTCTCAGAATTTAGCATGCTCGTGCACTGTTCGAGAGGAGCTTGGTTGATGCGCGTGTTGAAGATCTCCCTTCACCAATATAAGCTAATCTCTAATCTTATTCTTATATGATGGCGCAAACGCCTCTAAGCTTCCGGGCTCCAGACCACAATCCACAAAACCAGGTCGCAGTCTTTAGAAGGCCAATTGGCGAAGATGCGTCGAGGGCAAGTCAGAGACGTGGCACTTGTCGAGGCATGTACATATCTACATGTCAATCGCAGAGTCAGCAGTTGTGAGCCGTTCCTTGCTGTGACGATCTCTATTGCTGTTCTTGTGGCTGTAAGGGGCACGTCATGAACCAAGCTTTGACCCGCAGAGCTGAGCTAGCAGGAACACAAAAACATTCACTTCTTGTCGGTCGCATTTCTTGCTTTGCGCGCAAACTCATTTCTCTATCGAACCTTGCACAGTCTTGCTATCACCATGGCCGGCGGTGAAGCAAACAGCTACTACCAGATGCCGGATGGCGATCGCCAGAAGGACTACCCTATGCAACCCCAGCAGGCATACAACCAGAATGGCCAATACCAACAGCCCTACCAGAATGGCCAGGGCTATTCGCAACCGCCTCCCAACTACGGCCAGAACTTCAACCCCCGCCCTGACATGAATGGCTACGACAACAAGCCTACCTTCGAGCAGGCATTCAAAATCGACAAGCCCAAGTGGAACGACTGGTGGGCTGGTCTTCTTTTCCTCGCTGTTTTTGCAGGATACATCGTTGTCTCTGGCATCTCCCTTCAAGGTTACGGTATGTCAAGACGCTTGCGTACACGAATAATAGACTGCGCATGACTGGAACAATTGATGAGAATAGCGCTGACCATCGACCTATANGCTGCGACCAAGGGTTTCAATGGCGGCGGCATCTACGACAGCAACAATGATTTCGGCCTCGATACCAACACCATTGTTCTCTTCGCCTTCTGTCTTGCCATGGCTATGATCCTGAGTTATGCCTACATCTGGTTAGCCCGCGCATTCACAAAGGTACGATTCCCAACATACCGTGTCGAGAATTCGCAGTGTGCCAGGCAATAGTGTTCTGCATTGGATACTGCACCATCCGCATTTCAGAACAACACACGTTACTTGTAGTGTGAACCAGAGCCGTATACTGACATGCGGCAGCAATTCATCTGGATTACTGGTATCATCCACATCATCGCTGGTTTTGCGACCGCCATCTACATGTTGTCGAGAAAGTATTGGTCGGGCGGTATTGTTTTCCTCCTCTTTTCAATCTTCACCGTCGTCTGCTTCATCTCCTGGATCCCCAGAATTCCTTTCAGCGTGGTCATGCTGCAAACAAGGTATGTGTTCTCTGATTGCTGGCTCTGCCGATGGAAATACTGACCATGTATTAGCATCGACGTTTCGAAGAAGTTCGGGCACGTCTATATCGTTTCGCTTGTTGGCGGCATTCTCGCAACTGCGCTAGGTGCTTGGTTCTCGGTCACTTTCGTTGCCGTGTATGTCAAATACGAACCAGGCGCAAACCCAGCCTGTTCTACAGGCGCTGGCGGCTGTTCAAGTGCCAAAGTCATTGGTCTGCTCGTCTTCATCACGTTTGCGATGTATTGGATCTCGGAGTTCCTTAAGAACATGATTCATGTTATCATCTCTGGAGTTTACGGCTCGTGGTACTTCTGTTCTCACAACCCTCCCAAGAACATTACCCGAGGAGCCGCCCGCCGCTCTTTGACCTACAGTTTTGGAAGTATCAGTCTTGGAAGCTTGGTGGTTGCAATCATCAACATGCTCAGACAGGCATGCAGTATTGCACGACAGCAAGAAGCGAATTCTGGAAACATCGCTGCTGATATTGCGCTCTGCGTTCTCCAGTGTCTTATCGGAATCTTAGACTGGGCTGTCCAATTCATCAACGTAAGTGGAAAAGACATCCGAGGTGCAATCTTTCGAAAGTTCCAGACAGCTCACGAAACTACANNGAGATACGCTTTCAGCTACATCGCGCTGTACGGCAAGGGCTATGTCCCTGCCGCCAAGGCCACTTGGACGTAAGTAACTCATCTATACGAACGAGGGCTCGGCTGACAAGACCAACGACTAGTNTTAATCAAAGACCGCGGTATTGACGCTTTGGTTAATGAATGCCTCATTGGCCCCGTACTGACTCAGGGCGCTACGGCCATCGCTTACCTGTGCGCTCTTTTGGCCTACCTGTACCTCATTTTCACCTCGCCTGCGTACAACAGCGGCGGCGAGTATACACCCGTTGTCGTTGCGTTCGCGTTCTTGATTGGCCTACAGATCGCCAATATCTTCACAACCCCGCTTAGCAGCGGCATCGACACTATATTTGTTGCTGCAGCATTCGACCCGCAAGTAATGATCACAGAACACCCGGACTTGTACGCCCAGATGGTGTCGACATATCCTCATGTTCAGCAGGCCATTCATGCCTAAGAAGCTGATCGCAATCATTCGCCAGTCCGAGCAGTTTTGGCCGCGGAACATTTCACTACAAGTCACAGACACCCGTTTATTCTTGTTGGGGAAAACCTGACGCTCCCCTGTCGATTCGCGTATTGTTGCGTCAAATAGGTCTGTTGCTTAGGCCTCGGGTTTACGGATAATCAGGAACAGACAATCGGGATCGGAGCAGGAAGGACGGAACAACAGCGATACCCAACCCACGAAATTCTTAATAACACACTTTGATCGCTTTCTTGCAGCAGTACAGTAATACATAATAGCAGCACACATGAGTCTTTGCACATCCGATTATCGCATGTCGTGGAATCTGTTGTAAGATAGAGGTACCAGATCTTGCCGTGACACCATGCCGCACTCACAGTAGTGTGGTGGTCACTCACGATCGGCCCATGGAGCCAGCCACAGCGTGACAAGCGGCTCGATCTGGTTAGCATGTGATTTTCCGCGAGCGTCCGTTAGCAAGCCCGAGATGCTAAACGTTGATGTAGTCTGAATGGTTGCGGGTTGAGAACCAAGTGACAAGCGCCCTCGGGGCCGTGCCCTCCAGCCCCAAAGCCTCAAACGTCAGCCAAACAGGGCGTGGAGGTTTGAGTGACGTGCGGCAGCGACGTCGTCATGGTGCGGGGAGGAAGAGAAGGTGCGGGTTGGCGCTTGATCAGTGACAACTAGGGAGCAACGAGGCATTAAGCAGTTGCACCCAGAGTGTTAAATAGACTTGGTATCCCTCGACCTCTTGTTTTGTCATTCTCATCTCACACCTCGCTCTATAACCAAAGAACCTCCTCGTTCTCCTTCAACACTATCTTTTGCCTAGAGCCAACCATCGGTTAGGTTCGTGTTATCTGCCCCTCGCTCCGCAATACCCCACCACATTGCTGACCTTTTGTCTATAGGACAGTAGTATATCACCACCAACCCACCCAACTATACAAAGGTTAGTAGACAATACCTGTCTCTGATGCGCTCGAGGGTCACTACTATCGTCATCACGATTCCTTGGGACAAAGCTTTGTTTTGCTTCTTTGTCCTCGAGCCGCTAGAAAAGATATCGAGTCCTGGACACAGAGCTAACATTCGGTTTCAGCCCTCTTCTCTCCTCTCTATATCAACAAACAAAATGTCCGACATGAAGGCAATTCACTTTGGTGGTGGTAACATCGGCCGTGGTAAGTAAATCTCGAATTTGACGGATATGCAAGCGCTGACTCTTTCGTTAGGCTTCGTCGCCGAATTCCTGCACAAATCCGGATATGAGGTCGTCTTTGTCGATGTTATGGACGCCATTATTAACTCCCTGCAACAAACCAAGTCATACACTGTAACAGAAGTCGGCACAACAGAGACCAAGTCAAAGACGATCGACAACTACCGCGCTATCAACAGCAAGACCGATGAGGACAAGGTTGTCGAGGAGATTGCCACTGCCGACATTGTCACCTGTGCTGTTGGTCCCAACATTCTCAAGTTCATTGCTCCTGTCATCGCCAAGGGTATCGAAAGCCGCAAGAAGGATTCACCAGTCGCTGTGATTGCCTGCGAGAACGCCATTGGAGCCACTGACACCCTTCGCAAGTTCATCCAGGAGAAGCTTTCAGACTCGACCAAGTCGAACCTCCAGGATAAGGCTCGCTTCGCCAACAGCGCCATTGACCGCATTGTTCCCATGCAGGACGAGGACGCTGGGTTGAACGTCAAGATTGAGAAGTTCTACGAGTGGTGTGTGGAGAGCAAGCCTTTCCTTCCTTCTGAGCCGCCAAAGATTGAGGGCGTCCACTTCGTTGAAGACCTCTGCCCCTTCATTGAGCGCAAGCTCTTCACCGTCAACACTGGCCATGCTACTGCTGCTTACTTCGGATACAACCGTGGCAAGGAATGCATTCACGATGTCCTCCAAGACAAGGAGTTGAACGAGATTGTACGAAACACTCTGAAGGAGACTGCTCACCTGATCGTCAACAAGCACGAAATCACCGAGGAAGACCAGAATGCATATGTCGAGAAGATCATCAAGCGCATCTCAAACCCTGTCCTCAAGGACAACGTCGAGCGTGTTGGTCGCGCCCCTCTCCGCAAGCTATCGCGCAACGAACGTTTCATTGGTCCTGCCGCCCATCTTGCCGAGATGGGAGCCAAGTACGATGCTCTTCTTGGTGGAATTGAGATGTGTCTCCGCTTCCAGAACGTTGAGGGTGACGACGAATCATTTGAGCTGGCCAAGATCCTCAAGGAGAACTCTTCGAGTGATGCAACCGAGAAGATTACTGGTCTTGAGCGCGAGCATGTCCTCTTCTCGTCGGTCGAGGAAGTCGTCAAGAAGGTACAAGCTTGACTACCTCAGCAGGGCGCTCCCCGTAGTCGCAAGGGGCTAGAGCGTCTCTGAACGTTGGATGAAGCGGCTACAACTACGAGATACGCAGCATTGGATTTATGACATTGGTGTTCAGGATTTGGGACATGGGAGGATTAGCACTGGTTTAGCATGTTACCCGATATCAGGCAGCGGGCGTTAGCAGCAGGTAGCATGGATTCACGAAATTGACACAGCTCCTGGAAACAGTTGAGCGTATTTTCTTTCAACATGGTTGGCATCCTTTAATGGCTCAGACATGACTGATTATGGAGACTCAGCTTGTCTTTGACCTAGACGTTCAAGAACGGCATGGTCTTTGTTTGACAGTTTGTGTGTTCGAGTGTTGGTGTTGGTGACTGCTGTATGGTCTGAGGTGCCGCGTGCAAAGGTACCAAACACATCAGAATCAGAGTCAGTCAAGGCATGTGCTTTCCGAGTGAGTCTTGTGCAGTGGCAGCCAGGTCATGCGGAAGTGAAACATGATGTCGAAGAGTGATGGTGTTGTCAAAGACGAGCGGTGCGTCATTTCAGAAGCCCCGCAAGCGCAAGCGCAGTTGGTCGTCTTTCCATTGTCATCGCAGCAGGCCCGGAATCGACCAAGTCGCATGGTGCCTGCTCTACCTCTGATCTCTAAATATCCGCATCTCCTCTTGACTTCGACACAGCAACAGCATGGCCATCGACAGCATACCGTAAGTCCCTCGGCACCAGGTTTGCATGTTCGCTGCTCGGTGCTAACCGGAAGATAGTTATCCTGATACCGATCGCCTGGCCCACCCCGACAAGACTTTCTACCCAGTCAAGATTCCCGTATCGTGAGTGCAGGAGAGGCAGAAATACAAGAGTTGGACCTGATATGAAAGCACTAGACACTGGCAATTGCGACACTACATCTCATCGCCCGACAAGGACGCCATCTACTACGCCAGTGGGAACGAAGTCTACTACCTCGACACGCTCTCGCGGAAACGCAAATACCTCGCTACACTACCTTTCGAGGCCCGATGTACCGCCTCTGGCTTTGGCTGGATCTGTGTTGGAGGTGAGGAGGATGGCCACTTCGCCGCAATCAAGCTGGAGGGCTCGTCTCCGACACGCTCTGTCGATGTAGACGCCCCACTGCCTCTGGACTATTGGCAACCGCAAAGAGGCTCTCCCAGGGCCGCCAACGTCAAGCTCGAACGTATAGGCGAAGAGATCGTCAACTCAATCTCCATCCACCAGATCCACGACGAGGAAAATCATCTGTACGATGTCGTCGCCGTCCTGACCAACAACGACAAGACTGTTCGCATCTACTCGCTCCCACAAGCCCTGGAGACTTCGGTCCTGGACCTGCCCTTTCCCATGAACCACGCTTCGATATCTCCTGATGGCACCACGCTTGTTGCTGTTGGCGACTCCAACCAGGCCTTCTTCTATACACGCACGCTGTCGCAACCTCCNCCACAGATTCCAAAACCTCACAATCGCCTGAACACAACGAACGTCACATGGGACCTAGCAAACATCGTTCAGCTCCGTGCTGGTGATCCCACTGCACAGCCCGGATACTTCACCACTGCATGGTCACCCAATGGCAGCTTAGCCGCTCTGGGTTCCGAAGGTGGCTACATCACAGTATTCGATATGGACATATTTGCGCAATGTGCTTCTGACGAGGCAGAAGATGCCATCGTCGCTACCGTTCCCTCAACAAGACCCAATATTGTTGCTGCCCTTCATCCTGGCGCTGTCAGATCCATGATCTTCTCTCCCGAACCCTGGGATCTGCTTATCTGGGCCGAAGATCAAGGCCGCATATGCATTGGCGATCTGCGCACCGGACTAAAGACCAAACAGGTGATAGAATTAAAACCCAACGAAGAAGGTCTGAAGAAGGTTGAACTCGAAGATATTGCGACGGAGTATTTGACTGAAGGTGACCGTTTGGATGATCTGCAGCAAGAAATATTGGATCGCTACCGAGAGGCACGAGATCCCGCCGAGCAAGGCAACTTTGCTAGAGAATTCCTCCAAGCTCGAGAGCGTGAACGCTACCAACATCTCGACCGCGCCCGTGTAATGTTCCCGACTTTGTCCAACACAGCATCGGCGCCAGGAGATGATCCGCGAGGCCTTACAGCACACGAGCAACAGATTCTTGAAGCACTTCGAACAACCAGACAACGCGAAGAAGCTCGTACTCAGGGAAGTACTCCTCGCTCGATCAACTATACAAGCGCCGGCCTCTTCAGCGCCCATACCAGTAGCCGCACTTCGGCAACTGCACGATCAAACGAGACACCTCGCCCATTCAGCGACGTCTTGGTCAACCATAACGACCCTTACGCAGCTTTCCCGGAGCTATCTCGGACATCTCAGCGGGATACCACAGAGTCTCGCGAAAGGGATCGAACTACAGGCGACAACACATTGCCGCCGCTTCATTCGATACAGGAATATCTGCTGCTCCGTGATAGAGAGCGTGAAGCGTCGTCCGCATCCAACACGGATCGTGGAACTAGCATCCGCCGTTCTGGAGCAGGAGCAGCTCCTACTTTGACGAGCACTGCCGCGACCATTCCTCCACACGCGACGCGAGCAACAACGACCACCAGGGCTGAAACAGAGGAGGACAATCCATGGCGCACTATATCCAACGCAATGAGCTTGGCCCGAGGACCGTTATTCGAATCACCTCGATCGATAGACGCCAGCACACGACAGTCTCGTGAGCGCGAGGCTATGGTGCGTACGGAACAGCTCCGCCGAATGACTGCGCAGCGTGAGCGGCTTCGCGGACTACGACAAGAGTTTGAGCGTGGAACAGATACAGCACAGAGCTTGTACGATACACTCACCTCACTACGAGGCTATACATCGACTCGACCTACAGCATTCCATGATGGTTACGAGATGCTGATGCGCAGGACTGGACGTGAGGCTACCATAGGAGTCCGGACGGCAGGGCTAGCCATCAGTCATGATGGACGCAGATTGTGGGCGGCATGCGAGGAGGGCATCTTCGAGATCGACTTGCAGGTCAAGCTGAGAATGATGTTCCCAGCAGTGGAAATGAAATAACGAACAGACACGAACAGGTTGTGATTTACGGCGCATCAGAAATGGATTGAGCACATGGCGCAATGGAGCATTGAGAGCATTGGGAACAAAGGCATTGCTGGCGTATGGGATGCTACACTTGAAGGCATGCTTTCTCTTCATTTCGTGTAAATAATCAATATCAAATCCCTTCAAACAGCATGTTTGGGCGTGTCTAGTGACAGATGCGAGTGGATTGATCCATCCGGTCGACCTGCGCAAGGGCCTACTTCAACGTTCACAGCCGAGGCAAAGCAAGCTATCGACGTGAAGCTCACAAGAGGCGGCAGGAGCAGTGGGTGTTCGAGGCCAACCGGCCGGTGGTATGAGTCAAAGGCGAGGCGAGGCGAACAAGAAGCACTGGCAGAGGCGAACGGGCATGTGTCGGCGCAAGCGCAGTTAGAGTGATGGCAGACTCCAGAGCGACTTGCGGTTACGATGTCGGGACAAGATTCCAGCATGTTCGATGGGCGTGGCGGAGAGTGCCGGGACCGGGGATTCGACGCTAAGGACAAAATTCCTCGAGCAACGACGCCATGACTTCCTCTTGCTGCTCCATCAGTTATTAACCTCGCCATCCCCATCCCCATCCCCATATCCATCTAGAGCAAGTTTTGTTTGTTGCTCAGGATACCCTATCTTCTCTTGTCGCGTTCTGGTTTTCTGCTCTAATCACATCACAATGCTGTCACAAAGACTCGCCAGAGGCGTAAGTGCACATGCGACAGCTCTCACAGCTCACTGAGCTCCCTACTGACACCCGTTGCAGCTTCGCGCCACCCCTTCAGTCCGCTCGCCGGTCTTCAGATCCCCCATCGCCTCTTCGTTCAGAAGGGGATACGCCGATGGCGGTGAGGAGAAGGTCAAGGGCCAGGTCATTGGTATCGATCTTGGTACCACCAACTCGGCCGTCGCCGTCATGGAGGGCTCCGCTCCCAGAATCATTGAGAACAGTGAGGGTGCCAGAACCACCCCCTCAGTCGTTGGTTTCACCAAGGAGGGTGAGCGCCTCGTCGGTATCGCCGCCAAGCGCCAGGCTGTCGTCAACCCCGAAAACACTCTCTTCGCCACCAAGCGTCTGATCGGTCGCAAGTTCAAGGACGCTGAGGTTCAGCGTGACTTGAACCAGGTCCCCTACAAGATCGTCCAGCACACCAACGGCGATGCCTGGCTCGAGGCCCAGGGCCAGAAGTACTCGCCCTCGCAAATCGGTGGTTTCGTCCTCGGAAAGATGAAGGAGACCGCCGAGGCTTTCCTTGGCAAGAACTGCAAGAACGCCGTCGTCACCGTTCCTGCCTACTTCAACGACCAGCAGAGACAGGCCACCAAGGATGCCGGTCAGATCTCTGGTCTTAACGTCCTCCGTGTCGTCAACGAGCCCACCGCTGCCGCCCTCGCCTACGGTCTCGAGAAGGAGAGCGACCGTGTCATTGCCGTCTACGATCTTGGTGGTGGTACTTTCGATGTCTCCATCCTCGAGATCCAGAGCGGTGTCTTCGAGGTCAAGTCGACCAACGGTGACACCCACCTTGGTGGTGAGGACTTCGATATCACCCTCGTTCGCCACCTCGTCCAGCAGTTCAAGAACGAGCAGGGCATTGATCTCTCCAGCGACCGCATGGCCATCCAGCGTATCCGTGAGGCTGCTGAGAAGGCCAAGATTGAGCTTTCGTCTGCTCCCCAGACCGACATCAACCTTCCCTTCATCACTGCCGACGCCTCGGGCCCCAAACACATCAACAGCAAGATGACCCGTGCCGAGCTCGAGAAGCTTGTTGGTCCCCTGATCGACCGCACCGTCGAGCCCGTCCGCAAGGCTCTCAAGGACGCCAACATGACCGCCAAGGACATCCAGGAGGTTATCCTCGTCGGTGGTATGACCCGTATGCCCAAGGTCACCACTTCGGTCAAGAGCATCTTCGGCCGCGACCCCGCCAAGTCGGTTAACCCCGATGAGGCTGTTGCCATTGGTGCCGCTATCCAGGGCGCCGTCCTCTCCGGTGAGGTTACCGACGTCCTCCTCCTCGATGTTACCCCTCTCTCCCTGGGTATTGAGACCCTCGGCGGTGTCTTCACCCGTCTGATCAACCGCAACACCACCATCCCCACCAAGAAGTCTCAGGTCTTCTCCACTGCTGCTGACTTCCAGTCCGCCGTCGAGATCAAGGTCTACCAGGGTGAGCGTGAGCTCGTTCGTGACAACAAGCTCCTCGGAAACTTCCAGCTCGTTGGCATNCCCCCTGCCCACCGTGGTGTTCCCCAGATTGAGGTCACCTTCGACATCGACGCTGACTCAATCGTCCACGTTCACGCTTCCGACAAGTCTACCGGCAAGGACCAGTCTATCACCATTGCCTCCGGCTCTGGTTTGAGCGACTCTGAGATCGAGTCCATGGTCAACGACGCCGAGAAGTACGGTGCTGCTGACAAGGAGCGCAAGGCTGCCATTGAGGCCGCCAACAAGGCCGACAGTGTTCTCAACGACACCGAGAAGGCCCTCAAGGAGTTCGAGGACCGTCTCGACAAGGCCGAGGCTGACCAGATCAAGGAGAAGATCGCCAGCCTCCGTGAGTTCGTTGCTCAGAACCAGACCGGTGAGGGCTCCGCCTCTGCCGAGGACCTCAAGGCCAAGACCGATGAGCTCCAGTCTGCCTCTCTTACCCTCTTCGACAAGATGCACCGCGCCCGCTCCGAGCAGAAGTCCGAGTCTGGTGAGGGTGAGCAGAAGCAGGGTGGCGAGGGTGAGCAGAAGCCTTAAATCTGAGGTTTCTGTCTGACATCCCTCTTCTCTCTTTTCGCAACCCTGGATCCGAAATAACTATACTCGACCTCCTGATACCCCTCCGACTTCTCTGTATACATATTTCTCCCACCTGGTCCGACATTCACACGACCAGTTCTCTTTGCGACGTCTCCTCTTCTGGACGAGTCCTGCGCCTTGTCTTGCCATCGCTGTGCTTTTCTGTAAAATTGCTATCGAGGAAAAAGGAAGGCATGATTCACCAAAACACGGAGTTTGATGTGGTGGGATATTTCGAGGCTTGTCCATTACGGCCTTATGTGATGTTTGTACTTTTAGATTCTGTTTATTTGAGCGCCTTTTCTTGTTTTTCTATCACATCATTCTTCCCTGCATTTGTTCTTTCCTCAGCGAGGGGTTTTCACGAAAGAAAGGTCATTTGAGATATCCATCTGACTCTTGTTGTAACAAAAAGTATATAACGATCAATCTCTTCTCTGAAACATTTCTTCGAAGATCATCTTGTGCTCAGACGTGTTGTGGACTTATTGCTAGCCCGATGTTTTCAGGTCGTTTCTGTGTTCTGGTTGTTCGTTGCCGAGGAGCATATGGTTAGAAATGGAGGGTTAACACATTCTTCTGAAATGCCATCAGTTCCTCAAACTCTAGCTATCTCTCTCGTCATAGTACATCTCCCAGATCTCCATTGTAAGCCCACGACTCAGACCACACGGCGCATATATCCGAATAGCAGTGGTCGTAAATCGGATCTCGGAAAATGTCGCTTTGAAGGCAACCCTGGCACAACATCATAATTTTCCTTTTTCTTTCGCCGCCGATTCAACCAGGACAGCTGCTTTGCCATCACAAATCGCACGCATCTGTAACACATCCACTTCGTCACTGCAATCGTTCCAAAAGTTCAAAATCTTCAAAACATGGGTCTTGAGAAATTTGAAAGTTTGCCCAAGGAGGCGGTTCCGTTGACACGGCATTGTGATATCAAGTTGGTGTTGGATACGCCGAAAGGTATGTTGATACAGTTTCTTTCTCGTACGTGCATATTGCGTCCAAGACACCGAGGAAAAGAAGAAAGAGAAGGATGTATTTTACAAGAGGTACAAGCATATAAAAGTCTATATCGCGGAGCTCTATCCGTGGTTTCAGCCTCAGATGGTTTGTATGCAGGATTTTGTGGTTGGTCGTTAGATTTCATTATTCTGGTTGATTGTTCTTGTTGAGATTGCTTTTGTCACTGCGCTGTTCTTGTCATGATTTCCCTTTGAGTTGGGTCCTTTTGCTTCATTTGAATCTAGTGATGACAGGCATGACTGACTTTTGATATCAGGCAGAGGAGTCTTTGCAGCAGCACGCATACCAGCACATACCGTACTAGAAACATGTCCGGTACTAGTCCTCGAACCAACTGAAAACAAAGACCACATAGAAAAGACAGAGTTATACCACTATACCTAGTGAGTTCTCCCTATGCCCCTCTCTCTACCACTCTACACAGCAAATTCACACACCCTCNNAAGCAATTGGCCCTACACCCACCCCGAAACCTTCAAACAAACCACCACCCAGGCCGTAATCTTAGGACTAGGCAGCATGTTCAACCACTCATCTCTACACCAAAACGTGGGCTGGGAACGAGATGTCGCCAACAAACTTATCGTGTATAAAACTTTACGGAAGGTGGAAAAAGGAGAAGAATTGTGTATTTCTTATGGCGATAGATTGTGGTTTAAAGATGCGGATGTNGGGGAGGAGGAGGATGAGGGTGATGGGTTGGGGGTTTTGGGTGGGATTGAGGTGTGATGGGATGGAGAGAGGGGGTGTGATGGAAGGGGTTTGCTCGATGATGAAAATTCTTCTCACAGGGAGATGCAGTGATATTCTTAGCTATAGAATTGCACGATGGTGTCTCGAAAGGGGTGCTGTCCACGGAGAGAGCATCAACTCATGGTGTTTCTATGGTCACACCTTTAACTAGAAAAATACTCTGCATTCCTACAACTATAAGAAGACGCTCCCAGGGACCAGAGATCTTCAATAACTCTCCCCACTATGACGAGCACAATACGGACCCCTAGGGAAGTGACGATGCTGAGATTGCAGCTCCCCTGNAAGGGTCACTAACCTCTCAATAAACATCTCAGGTAGCCTCTCATCTAATCCTTTTCTCTGCATGATTTCAGTACCAGTAGCGATATACCCCTTTCGGAAACACTCCCAAAGCTCAAAGTCTTGGGAACCTGGTGCGCCGGGTTTAGGGTGATAGGGATCGTTTGTGTGTGCTGATAGTGCTGCTTTTTCAACGCCCTCGGTATCCATTGTAATGGCATCGCAGCAATCGAAATCGAGTACCCAGACTTGTAGATCTGTGGATTTCTCTTGGAGCTGTGTGCTGGGCTCTAGTCTTGAGGCGTCGTCGGTTCGGCGTGTAGGGTAATTATATGGTTGATTCGCAATATAAGCCGAGGATAGGGACTGTATAGACTCGACATCAAGTTGACGGCGTGTACCCAGTACAAACTCGACGTCATTCGCATCGATTTCTGCGTCCCAGTGTAATGTTGCCAGTGTGTTTGCAATGGCCTCTGCATATTCGAGGATCGGTAGATTCAGCTGCTCCATCGAATCCAAGAGGAGATTGTAGTTGTTGAGTGAGAAGAACTTCGGTGGACGTCCAGATCGTCGTCGCCTTCCTAGATATATCCTAGCAATGCATACGTTATCTTTCTCTTTGACTGCTTCCTTGGCCTCCTCTGGGCAAAAAGTATCCACCAACATATCTCTAAATTTGATAGGTAGTGGCGGTATACGTTCAGAGCACATGATCCAACATCCTTCTACCAATGTATACCAGAAAGACGTGGGTATCAGAGCTTTGGGTAATTTTGGACAGTAGTTGAGGATTCGGTTTTGAATGTAGTATTCCTTCCAGAGGCTTCTGTGTAGAGACCCGTCTGATTNTTTGATCACCCAGGTTGCGTCTGATGTTGTCCACACACTACCGCAGTGCCCAGCACCGATACGCAAAGGGGCTGGAGAAATGGTATCTGATCCTCGAATCGGTGCGGCAGCGAGAGGGTAACCACGAATACTCCAGTGTGAATGCGGTACTCTTCGGTCGGACATCTCAAGTATAGTTCTATCAAAGTTCGTCGTTGTTCAGTAGTTCTGTGTTGCTGCGTGGACTAAGAACACCGTCAAAAAGACTTTCGTGTTCAGCTTTAGGCAGCCAAACATCCATTGAGCAAAATGACTCATACGACCTCGTGATATACTATTGGTGCATACCAGTCGGAATACCCGTGGCTCTTCCGAAGTCGAAATGTGCTGAAGTATAATGCTTGTCACATCTGAGGAAAAACTCGGTTTAGTCAGCACGCATACAACAAACTACAGTAGATGATATTGAGAGTTGTGGAGAGTATTCCTTATGCGTGCCTCGCAAATGTGCGTCTTCTTTTCTATTCCACCTTTCCGTCCGCTAGAAGTTGTGACCGTCCCAAGTGGCAAAGACCCAGACTCCCAAGCCCCTGACGCCTTGCAAGAAAACAAAAAAGCAAGAGGATATATATCCACTATCACCCATAGTTGAATTTGTACACGAAGGAGATGGAGTGATCTCGTCACAAAGACTTTTACTCCTTGGTTTCGGTGTCGTCGGCCAGCTCGGCCTCGTCTTGACGCTCCTCGGCCTCGTTCCTGAGATCGTAGGCGATGTCGAAACATTCGGCGAGTAATGATGTGACACTACCTTGACCTTCAGGAATGTCGTCGCCAACCATGAATTTGCCGTCTTTCTTCATGTTGTCGATTGAATTAAGNNCTGAGTCGTGGTCAGTATGGATGTGCAAAAAGGTCAAGGAGTGAGTTGGGCGTACCTTCATGCTGTATGGGTACAGCTCGCGAGGAGAATCGACACCGCCCGAGCGCTTGACCTCGAGCAGACAGCGTTTGAGGGTGAGGAGCTGGTTGTAGATGGGCAGCAGAGCTTCTGAGACGGGCTCTGACGAGACGATGTAGTGATAGATATATGAGTAACTCTTACGAAGCAGGTAGAGCAGTGTNNCTGTAGGGTCAGGCGTCAGTAAAGGGATAAGAACGATGGATTGAGGTGAGATTACCCTCTGCGAATGTAGATCGGCAGGCTTGCCTTCGCCGTCGAGGAAGTTGCCATCGACGCGAGATTCGTCGATGCGGTCGAGTTGTCGTTGGTAGCTGTACAAGTCTGTCTCGCGCAACGACCAGGCCTGGGTAAGGTTCATGTTGTCGAGAGTGTTGCGTAGCTTAACGAGTTTGTCGTATGTGTCGCGGAAACGCTCGTCAATCTTGCCTTNGCCTGTGATGGCGTTAGTCGAGGACCAACTTGTGAGATGGCTTGATGTGGCTCACTTCTTCTGGATAATCTCAACCCAGAGCAAACAGCGGCCCAGCAGGAAGGACACAACTTTGCTGCCCTCCTCAACGTGGCTCTCTCCGATATGAACTTGTTGTAGGCGTTCGGCATATGCTTCTTCGGCTGTCCTTCCCTCGTGTGACACACCAGCATCTTTCAGCTCTGCTTGGATCTGCTTGAGTTGCTCCTCTAGTTCTTCAACCTCCTTGACAGGGAATTTTGATCGTGTGTTGCAAGCCGAGAGGGAACGCAGTATCGAGACAAGCTTTTCGTAATAGCCCATGAGTTCAGGGTCGAGTTGGGACAGCGAAGCCTGTAGCTCTTTAAGGGTTTGATAGCAGACGTCGATGCGTGCTTCGAGTAATGTCATCAGGGAGTCGCTGTGGACGTCCCTGCCACGTTCGACTGACGAGCGCCATTTTCGGAGGTTGTGTTCGATGGATTCGAGGTCTTGGGGTAGGTAGAAGCCGGCTTCCTTGAGGTGGTCCAGGAGACGNNCTACAGGCAAGTTGAGCACGAGGATAGATCAACGAGACATCTTATGGCTTACCTTTACGGTTGATACGGCAGAGTAGACAGCGGGAGCTTCTTGGTTGCGACCGATAGTAAGGAAGAATAGGGAGACGAGCTGGAAACAGTCGTCGAGCACTGTGTCGACCCTATTCTGTTCGTCACGCTTGTCGGTGCGCAGCTCGTTGAGCTTCTCGACCTCTCCGATCAATCTCTTGTAAAGGTCCAAAACATCCTGGGTGCGGATGTATGACGAGCGGTCGCTCTTGAGGACCGAGAGCTGGTCGCGCAGGCCGAGCAGGCGGTCGAGGATGGGTTGTTCCTTGGGGTCGAGCGGGAAGCGCACGAATGGCGAGTCGGTCATGCTGGATTCTGAAGTGGGATGGACGGTGTCTCTGGGCAAGATACGGCGTCGACAGGTGGTATGCGGCTGAGTGGATTTGGCAATGTCGAATGAGCGGCGGACGACGCTGCGGTCACTCCACTGACGTATTGGCAGCGGGCAGCAAAGTCCCGTCTCCGCGTGCACAAGCTGCACATCTCTTCACAGCTCGGTGTCGCTCCATGTCCACCGCACAAGCTGCACAAGTCACCTGACAGCACCAAGGAAGACGCCGCCAAGAGTGAAAAGAGTCTGTGCGCCCACTCGCCAAATTCCATCGCACACTTTTCTCCTGCCGTGGTGCCGACTCTGAATTCGTCGTCAACCGCAACGAGAAGAAGTCCGTCTGTTACCCTTTTAGAAAACAGAAAGGCATCTCTTTACCTACAACCCATCAAAATGTCTACCGCCGAGCTCGCTTCCTCCTACGCTGCCCTCATCCTGGCCGATGAAGGTATTGAGATCACCGTATGCGACCCTCCGCCTAACACCAATTTCGCGACTTCCTACTGACCCGATATACCAGGCCGACAAGCTCAGCACCATCATCTCCGCCGCCAAGCTCGAGGTTGAGCCCATCTGGACTCAGCTCTTCGCCAAGGTACGATCACACTGCTCCCGAATCTCTCTGCAGGAAGCGCGCACATTGCGCCCCCACTGAAGAAGAAGCAATCGCAAAAAGAATAAAGGAACTTTGTCTGACTCGTCGCGTGTCCCACAGGCTCTCGAGGGCAAGGACGTCAAGGAGCTCCTCCTGAACGTCGGCTCCGGCTCTGGTGCCGCCGCCGCCCCCGCTGCTGGTGCTTCCGCTGGTGGTGCCGCCGCTGAGGACGCCCCGCCGAGGAGAAGGCCGAGGAGAAGGAGGAGTCTGACGACGACATGGGCTTCGGTCTCTTCGACTAAGCGTCTCGTCCCCTCTTCGCTTCACCCTCACCTTCAAAAATACCTCCTCCGTGTATCTTCAAGCGTGGTGGAATCGCTCAGGCTATTGGGAACAGTTTACGGCTCCGGAGGATCATGCACTTCTCTGCTGCTTCTCGTCGGTTCGCCCGCGCGGCTTTTTTTCTGCTCGCCTTTTCTGTAGTCCGAACGTTTCGCTATTCAAAAATGGACCGGCTCAAGCAAAAAAATCTCCACAACTGCTACGACTGTGCAAAGAAGTGATTGTATTTGCTTTGAATTCGTGTGTACGTTTGTCTGTCTTGCGCTCTACTTGTCTGGGGACAAAAAGCTGTCTGTATGCGCATGTCTTGAGACTCCACCCTTCGTATTCACTCGATGTCAACCATGCCATGCTAGCCCTCATTATATCTTACAAAACAGGAAAGCCAAAGGAATGTATGCCCGTCTTCGCCATATTCGCCTTGAAATGCACCTCTATCCCGTCCTTCCCATGGTATCATTCGCTTAATTGCTCCATCTTTCACCTTCATATACATTCCCTAGCCGGAGGCTCGTTACACTCCCCGTCCTCGAGGATAGCTGCGCAGACTGGGAGCATCTGATTGCCTCTCGGCCGCACTTTGCAAGCCTGAAGCAATGTACTCGGAGGGCAACACCACCGAGCTTGGCGTCGAAGGCACCGTCGCGAGTGCCGCTGGTCCGAGTGCTGCGCTCAAGGGAGTTGCTGGAACCGGTGTCACGTATCCGGACACCGAGTTTGATCGGAGTGCTGCCTGGTAGAGCTGGGATCCATTGACAGCTATACTGACCTCCTTGACTGCTTTTTGCACTGGTCGCATGACTACCTTCACGGAGTCCGTGTCGTAGCCTTGGTTCCCAATGTTTCTGATCTCGAGAGCGAGATCCAACCATGNTCTAGTTCTTTCGTTAGCTACCGTGAACACCAAGTTAAATGACAGTTGGTAGAAACTTACTCGTACGAACTTATCGCACAACAGCCAGAAATCTCGCTGAGTACGCAGATTAGGATCCTTGAGCTTGACCTTAGATAGCCGATTTCTCATCGACTCCAAAGCATTGATTGCGACATCACATTTTTGTAGAGCCAACCACCAGAGACGTGACATGGATCCTTGCATCGATCGTTTGGCTGACTCGTTTCGGCTGTAGAAGTCCACTCTGCAACCAGGGAGCGTTTGAGCTGCAAGTTCGCAGGCGCCTTGAAGCTTCAAGAAGATCGACTCGAACTGACGTTGCTCTTCGCTCTCCTCGCTCGGTGGCTGAATTGCGCTGGATCGTGGTATACCGGAGGCTGACGAGAACGACTCTCCCGATCGTGGCGTTACAGCGCTCATACTCGTCATAGTATTGCTTCGACTCGTGCTGAGAGGGACAGGTGGAGGAGCAGTTCCAGGAGTTGTCAGTCGTGAAGGTTGTAGTATAGTCGCGCCTCGTAACCTCTTCTTCGGAGCAATTGGCTTGGGCTGAGTGGGTGTGCTAGATCGACTGATAGTCGCCATTGATCCACGAGCACTTCTTGTTGGTGCCTTGACCTCGGTAGCCTGGAACGTCAGGGTATTACGAATCTCGATCAGAGTGCCGTAGATGTGAAGCATGAGACTTCTAATGTACATGCCTTCACCACGCAGTGCAATCTTGCGAGCATGAAGACGGAGCTCTGCAGCGAGGGTAGCATAGCTTTGGAGAACATGAGCACACTTTCTGCGGATTGCTTGAATCCAGGGGTCGTTTTCTGATGCTCTGCTTTCTCCAGTGCCATTGGAAATCTGATTCAGCCGTCTGTCCAGCTCTTCAAGACTCGCGCTTGATTCGAAGAAAATTCGTTCCATTGTCGTTTTTCTGGGCGTCCCACTCTTAATGACTCGTACCGCATCTCCAATAGGACCGTTCAGTTGAAACAAAGCGAAAACAATTCTGGTTGCGAGTTTGACAGTCATGCTTGTTGGTCTTGATACTCGGCGGTCTTCCGGCAGACTGGACAATCGACGGCGAGCCACAACCATACGGTTGGAAGGTTCCATAGGACTAACGGCTCCAGAAGACGATTCGTTACCACTGTGAGCAGCAAGACTCAAGCTCGAAGCTCCTCTATGATGATATGCTTTTAGCGTGCCAGTTTCTGTTACCGTTGTATGCGAGCTTCCAGAGATTTTGCGAGGAACATAGCCAAGTCGTTTGGACCGCGCACCAGTAGAGGTGACAGTTTCGCTTCGGCTTCTACCATTCTCACCTTCAGCAGCGAGAGGTCCAATGCCTGGACGATCAAACCGGCGGCCTACCGGAGGATTGATGAGAGAGTCCCTAGCACGAGACTTTTGCGGTATCGGTGGTGGTGGTTTCAGGCCGAGTCCGTCACCAGACCTAAGCGTATCAAGCCCATCGATGCCACTCATGCTCGGTCTCACAGGAAATCTGCCCGATATTGACCTCTTGGGAGGGCGTGGAGTTTCTAGGCTACTCTCGCTACACCGCTTGTCAGTCTGTCTTCTTTATGCTTTCGGGATGATACTTCGTTACCTGAAGTCTGGTGTCTCTCTTCCCAAGATCTCGCGTTGTTTATATTCGCGGAGAAACAGTTTGACCTGCGAGCAGACTTGACGTGCCTCTTCCACTAGAGGCCCACCTGGTGATGTGCCGAGGGGATTGGGAATGAACACTTCCGGTGGTGGAAACTCCATTGATTTGGATCCGACTTTGAGCTTCTGCAAACGCGACATTTCGCCCATACATATCGGCAGACGTTTGATCTGGTTCGACTCAATGGCCAAGAACATGAGCGAATACATAAGGCCAACATCGTCCGGGACTGATGTGATGTTGTTGTGACTGAGATCCAGGATCTGGAGTTTCCTAAGATGGAAAACCTTGGCATTGTTAGACTGAAGCAATGTCAATATGCTGCAAGCTTCNNGTACCGGTTCTGGAAAGGCATTGAGTTTGTTGTGACGAAGGTTCAGATACAGCAGATTGGAACAAAAGATGAGATCGGCAGGTATCTCTGTGAGCCGATTGTGTCCAAGCGAGAGCCTNNTGCATAAAGTCAGTATAGCGTTCTCAGTTAAACAAAAGGGGTCAATTCGCTACCTCTCCACCCGCTCTTTAATCAGATTGATCAATTCGACGGGCAACACCCGTACACCCTTGTCGCTCAGATCGAGAGTGTCGCCGGGCTGGGTGCCATAGCCAAAAGGCAGTTGCGCACCACCATCTAGAGCGGCGAGTTGCTTCTCCTCCGTCTCCGCAAGCGCTGACTTGGCAAGTGCAATCAGATCTTCAGTGTTCGCCGCCTGCTTCATGGACGAAGCCTCGCCGTGGTTAGATGCCATTCTGGGTATCAGATCGTGTGCCCGATTTCATGCTGATGTTATCGAGTTGGCGATAAAGTGCACGGGACCTGCAGGTTGTAAGGAGTTAAACCACGGCGTTGTGTATGCAGGAACATGGCTGCGCACTGTCGCACCGAGATGCTCCTGGGGCTGAACATGGACGGCATTTTCCGAAAGCCAGGGTCGCACCATGGACTTCGGAATTCAAAAAAACAGAGACCACTTGGTTCACATCTAACCAGGCAAAGAAAGATGCGGTCCTCTTACACCTTTTCTTTCCTCAAGATTCCGCTTGCGTCTCGATCAGATTGACGATCTAGCTCTGGACACTACAGAGTACACATAAGATATGGCCGATACCTTGGCTATTCTCTGCTGGATTATACTCGAATAGACACAGTATCACAATACAGCATACTAGCAGTCTTGAATAAAGCCCAACAATGCATTGAGACCCGGCTTTTGACGTTCCAGCTCACTCTGTCTACCTAATTCAGTACTGTATACCACAATCGTCATCTCGTAGATACGGGTCAGTTCTTGACGGGCGAAATCTTCTCACTCTCGTCTTCTCTTCTAATGTGTCGCCACTCTTCCTCGTCTGCTGGTGCATCGATATTGTTGGCAGTCAACTCGGGAATATCTTCATCCTCCATCTCTTCAGGCAGTATCAGGTTGAGAATGAGGGCAATGAAGGCAGCGAGGGCGAAACCCTCCTCCATAACCAGTACAATAGCATTGAAGAAGCCTTGCAGAGCTTGGTTGCTACCAGAGTATGTGAAGACATAGCTGAACCNAACTATAGGTTATGTAAGTGATCATAAAGACGACAACTTTGAAGCTTACACTTACGTAGGGACAAGAGTAGCACCGAATCCAGGGGCGAATGCTGCGGCGAGGATGAAACGGTTACGGCGAGTGAATGGGACGGTCGAGATGATACGAAGACCGCTAGTCGCCACAGAGGCGAACAAGAACGTTGTCATGCCACCGAGTACAGCAGAAGGAATGGCTACTAATGCAGCTGCGAACTTGCTAAAGATACCCATGATGAGTAGCCAGAAGCAGGCCGCATATCCGGCCTTTCGGTTAGCGCATCGAGTCAGGGCNNCTTTCTTTTGGTCAGCTCTATTCTTTCACCAAGGGTTTAGGGTTAAATGTACAATTACACCATTGTTCTGCGCGAATACTGACATCGGCCTAATGATAAAGTTAGTTTGAAGGCGTTGTATGAGGAGTTGAGGGGTGGAATGAAAAGTCACTTACGTTAATGTGCAGAGACCTGCAATTAGTCCGTTCAGCCCGTCAGCAAGGACACCGCCTTGAATACGGCTATTGAATGTGGCTCCGTCGACCTGAAGGCGAGATACATCACACGATGCCGTGATGTCACCAATGGCCTCCATTGCCAGGACGATGTACACAGTTAACAACGGTAAGACCAGGGGACCGTAGACCTGAAGCTTGAAAGTGCGAACCCAGATGAAGTTGGCAACGGGTGCAGCATCAATTCCGCTGCGGTCGAAATAGCCGCATGCAGCAGCTACGATACACCCGACCAGAAGACCGATGACAACAGCACACGACTTCATGATTGGGCTGCCAAAGCGCTCAGTCAGAACAATGCTGACGAAGACAAGGAATCCCAGTCCGACGAACTCTGCACTTCCCCAAGGAAGGGCGTGAGGTGCGTTAATGGTGGGGCACAGACGATAGAGACCAGTTTCAGGGCGAGACAGGCAGCTACCGCTACCTCCAGCCCAGTTCTCAAAGCCTGAGCTAATCAAGGACACACCGATCAGCATGACAGTGGGTCCGGTAACGATGGGTGGGAAGATCTTCTTCAGGATCCTTGGTGGAGTAAAGCTCATCAGAATCTCGAGAAGAGCACAAACACAAGAAGTGGCAATCAGGGCACCATATCCATCAGGGCAAGGGAGAGGGTTACCATCCGCGTCTGACGGACAGAAACCCGTGGCGTACATTTGCGAAAATGCACCTGTAGCAACAGGGATAGTTGCAAAAGATGTTCCCACGACCGATATCAAGCCAGTGCCAATGTAGTAAGGTGACTTCCAGATGTGAAAGCGTGATATCTGAATGATGCTCAAGATACCGCTCATGATAAGACACGCTGATACCAGATATTGCTGGTCTGCCTGAATCAGGTTGGCACTGCCCGATAGAATAATGGGAGGCGTGATGATTCCCGCCAGCATAGCAAGAGCATGCTGAAAACCTAGTAGCAAGGCAAGAAAGACTGGCATTTTGTCGTCGAGACCGAAGAAGGGGCCTGCCCGTCTTGCCCGTTTCATGAACGGTAGCTGAGGCTTGAACAGAAAGGCATAGTCATAGTCGCCTACTAGGCCTTCTTTGGTCGTAAAGGCTTTGACCAAGCGACGGCCTTTCTCGGAGAATGACCTCCTTGGTGTAGTCTCGGGTCCAATTGTATCTGGACCATCGTCCTTGAAATTGTCGGCCATTGTGCCAGATGTGGGAATTTCGCAAGCTCGATTGGTTTTGAGGAACGAAGAATCTAGAGTGTGTTCAATCTAAAACTTCTGTTGGTTCGATCTCCAATCGTGTGCAATATTGAAATGAAATCTCATAAGGTACAAGCGAACG
Organism: Aureobasidium vineae; assembly: GCA_903819635.1. Classification (NCBI taxonomy): domain Eukaryota; kingdom Fungi; phylum Ascomycota; class Dothideomycetes; order Dothideales; family Saccotheciaceae; genus Aureobasidium; species Aureobasidium vineae. Next base: position 250,022 of record CAIJEN010000015.1, read on the forward strand.
GTTATTTGAGAGAACAGAGAAGTGAGGGTGCAATTTCTGTGTGTTAAAGGGTATACTAAGTGTATTTATAGAAGCTGGGAATGTTGAACAGATATAGCAACCGATGAAAGATAAGGTATGCGACTGAGGTCAAGAGAAGATTTCACTGTACCGTGTGTATGTACATGGAGAGCAGGATTAACGGTTCGGTTGTCGGCGATGACCATTTACGTCAATCAATTACTCGATCGATTGGTCCGGGCAAACTCGAGCAACACGCTGTGTCGCCAAAACAGTCACTGGGAGATAGGCTGCTCATGGCTGGTAGGGAGGCCGGAGCCGTGCGAGACAACGATACCCTCGGAAAAGATACCAAACGCGCCCTCTTGCTCGATGCGATTTCGTGAGAGGGCTTGGGCACTGATAAGAAGAGGGATTCTGAGAAGGAAGAAAAAGCAGTCGCGTTCTCCGCCTCCGCCTTGACCTTCTTCTCTCCACATTCGCATTCGGCCAATCTTGCCGGCACTTGACACATTAGACACATGTCGTCCACGGCTTTTATGTGCCTGATCAAATCCATTCGAAGGTGCTCGTGTTCCAAATTGGATATCGAGCTCAAAGATTGTCATTTACGAATACAGATACTCAGTGCAGTATGCAAGTCGACAAAAGAAATCCCAAGTGTGTCTATCTAGGTGTCCTTTCTTTGTAAGAGACAACGCCTTTTCGCCATGCTGCTGATGTAGCTGAGCTGTATTTTGGTCCGGACCCCGACACGCGCCTTTTATGAAACATGACCCGATAGCAAGAGACACCATTCCACTGATAAACCACTTCCTGACTCCTCAAAGCAATACCCAAGTATGATGATCAAACGAAAAGAGACGGCGAGACTCGCCACGTCTGGCATGGTGGATGCTGACCTTTTTACACGCTGATAGATCCAAGGAGACGTGCATGGGGGCCGCGAGGGATAGGGACCACACCCATGCGCTGGAGAGCAACCTCTGCGGCGTCCTCGCGAGCGTTGTTGACCCAGTCTCCGTCGTACCAGTAGCGAGCCTGGTGCTTGCAACCGTTGACTTCAACCACACTGGACCAAGCAGTGCGGCCACCTGAAAGATATCAATGTTTGTTGAACTCAATTTGTCGAACTCTTGAAGACATACCACGTCTGTCGGAGCATTCCTGGAAGTTAGGAGCACGAAGGCCACGGCTTCTGCACTCATCNNTGTATACCTGATCAGCCTCTTGACATCAACTAGACAGTGGGCTATACATACTCATGAGCTTGTTCTGCCAGACAGTGGAGTGAGCTGGGGTTGTGGTGGTGTGGACTCTGGAAGCAGTCATGGAGGCCATCTTGTATTTGGATGAGAACAGGATTGGTAGGGACGAGAAAGATGTCGAGGGCTTTGGTAGTCACGGATCGTGACGTGGATTGGAAGATGACTTGACAAACCACAGCTTCGCCGTACGAGTTCTTATACTGTGCTCCTGTCCTTGAACTCCAATCTCGACCTTCGACATGTCACTTTACATCCCCAATATCCTGGGCAGCAAAGCGGACAGTTGCTTCGTGTCCTACTTGGCAGGCCTCTGCCCTGATAAATTGATAGGTAGGATGTGTGCTGTGTGCTGTCAAACAAGGCAAGTGGCAGGGAGATGTCGAAATGGGTCTTCGAAACAACACTCGTTGTCCGCTAGAGGCTCTTCGCAGGGCCGTCCCGCCCGTGTGTAATACCCAGGTTTGTTTGCGTATGATCTGCCTCCAACAGCAAGATGATGGGTAATCACGATACTGGTTCCCGAGCCGCTATATGGGGAGAAGAAGGCCCGATGAAGTGGCAGTCACATAGACTCCACTTTAGATCAATCATTTGCTACAGGATCTGAACTGGCTTGCATTCGGCAACACTGCCGCGTTGTGTCAAGCCCAGCGGGTCGGGCAGCGAATCACCAGGACCTGTACTGTCAGTCTGCTGTAGTCGCAACAACGCATGCTGGCAAACTTGTGTAGAGTGGTGTGGACATTGACTCAATCAATGAGCCACGTCATCCCTCGAATGGAGAGTGAAAAACACTGCCAATCCGCAAACTCCAAAACCAGCTCCAGCGCTATGAATTATGAGAAGCCACATTCTTGACGACATGGTCGTGCATCAAAAATGCCGGATGCCTTCGGGTACCTGCGTGATCAGATACAGGGATAGTGGGACAGCATCACATCCCCGATTACTCTAAATCTCCAAGATGTACGAAGCGGCGAAGAATAGAGATTTGTACAACCATGATTTAAAGTGTAGTGATCATTTATGAATATTTCAAGATTCGTGAACGTGTATATTTGTGTTTATCGTTAATGCTGGGCATTATATGATCCGAGCGCATGATAGGTTAGGTATCCATTCTATTGGGATAGCGACCATGGAGACATGACATATCTCAAAGCGATACAAACACTTTGGGAACGTCCGAAATTCTTTGTGTGGTGCAGGCTACAGTGGGATGCAAGTGCACCACGCAACCGACAAGTTTCCGTCATCGTGCTTTGACTTGAATCAGAAAGGAAAACATCAAACAGAGTCGAGATGCGAAAGACGAGTCAGCCTCGGGTGATCGCAACACTTCTGTACCAAGAGCTGTGTCGGTGACAGGCGAATGTGGCATCGTCCCGTCGAAACGTCGTGTTATACGTCGCAACTTCCTTTGCGAAGCGGTGTGGGCCGGCGGCTTGCAGTGGAGCCCCTGGTTGAAGGTCGACGGGCCTGTTCTTCGCCTGAATGTTTGGCGGTACTCGTGTACTCCATGTCTAGCCGAAATTTAGGGATTGGAACGACAATCCCACGAACTTGTCTGGTGTGAAACCGGCGCTTGATGCAGTCGTCCACCAGCGCTATCAGACCAGCGGCAACAACAACACTAGAGANTAGTCAGTAAGGCGGTGAGTTTGGAGTCACCAGATACAGAACCTACTCTGTAATTTCGTTGTGGTTCTCGAGGATCTCTTCGTCGGTTATGCCCATAGTGCACGGCGGAACCCAACCTCCTTTCGAAAGCTCTTCGCGCTGTTGCACACCACTCATGAGGGTAGGCTTGATCCGGGCAAGAGCACAGTCCTCGTTGTTGCGAAACAAGCAGAAGGACACTTCCTTCGAAGAGCCAATTCGATCCGTGATACGTTTCCAGACATAATGAACTCCCCAATACTCAAACTCATATCGTTTACTACTCTTGGCACCACGACGCTTCACCTCCACCTGTGCATAATTCGAGAACTCAAGCTTAATGGTCTTGGTGGGAATAGGCACATGTCCCCTGCTGAGAAGGCCAGTTGGTGTGACGGCTTGCTGGTTGGGCTCAATGCTTTTGTGCGACTGGAGTGACTCGTATCCAGAATCCGATCTCTTGAGTCCGGCAGACGGAGCAGATGCTTTGTATTCTGCTATCGTGCGAAGAGATGCGAAAGCGTTACTGAGAGACCTCTGGATATCCATCCTTCGCTCAGCACTACTCTTTTGACATTTACGCATGGAATGGCAGACCTCCCGGCCGGATTCTCTGCAATATCTCCTCAACGAGAATTGCCTAGATTTCAGGTCGTGCATGCGAAGGTGAAATAGAGTGACATCGATTGGGCTGTAACGTGAATTCTCATATACTGTGTCAATCCGGAGGTTCATGTTGCCGTCAGGTGTGGAGTCATCGTGTCTTATCGACAAGAGGCGTTCTGATGGAAACAATTCGGCGAAATCTGACGGAGTTGATGGGATCGCTCTGCTTTGATATACATCCGGGCGAGACAATGGACGGGGTCCGTCAGACAAAGGCTCCTCGTCATCGTCGACTTCCGAAGGCACGGTCGAGGCATAGGTCTCTACGGACGACCTGGGATCCTCGATTTGGTGACAGTATTCGAGCCGGGAGCCCTCAAGCCTTCCCTCACATGTCTCGTAGTGTACAAATGGGGGTCTTGACGAAGGCCCGGTATACTGTGTGCCTTGTGTACTGTGAGACTGACGAGACTGGTTGCTGCTGCCAAAATCACTGTTCGAATAGCTGGAGCTGCGACTCCGTAGGCTCTCAGAGTCGGCGTGGTGGTGGTGATGCATGGTACAAGGAAGGCGGTGTGGTAGATTAGGGGGAGGAAGCACTGCAGCGGAGGAGCAGGTAACCTTTATTATCACGGGAAGGGATGCTAGGTAACGTGGTGGCCGTGGGGACGGCAAGGATTAGGTGATGTTGCGCCGATGGGAATAGCAAAAACCTAACGAGCGAATGGCAATCGCGACCCTCTAAACGACAATCAAATCAGCAGGCACGAGATAGCTGTCGACCTAGCGAGACGAGAAAGGACGGTGGCCCTTCTAAGCACATGGGCTCTTGTGGTGACACGATTCATCAAGCCCGTCACGCATCGATCACACCTTGACCGCAGCGTCCAACCTCGTCTCGACCTGTCGGGCCTGCCACAACCCAATCACCTTCCCTCCACACCGCCACTAACAGGAGTCCTGCAGCTTCCGCACACAACATGATCCACGGGCGTGCTGGATGGCGTCGAAGCCTCTGCGGCCACGAGAAGCCGTCGCTTTGGATTGAAATGGCGCGTTGCCGTCGCGCCATCTTCCGCGACTGCTGCATTTCTTGATGCTGAAAGTCGCGTCATGTGCCTCCGTCACGCCCTACACAGTGGAATGCATGTTGCAAGCACCTTCAAACCTGTTCATGCGCCAACTCGAAACTCGTGTCACGCTCGAGACTGAGTTCTGTCTCGTCTTTCGGGTATCTCAAGGCTCAAGCTGTCGAAGCACCGCCATTGTTGCGCACGGCAGATCAATGGACAACCTCGTGTTTGGAACAATGCAGGGTGTCCAACGGCTACGGGTACTTCCCCGTCGTCTCCACACTACCTTTCTCCACTCTGCACGTCTCTCGCTATTGCTCTTGGAACTGGCAGTTCGACTTTGGAGGCTCGGTAAAGTGTGCACGGTTTTAACAGATTCGATAATAACCTGCGCCATATATCCCCAAGGACTATGTTATGGGACATCGGCGCCGACAACATTCTCTGAGGGGTATGCATGATGCATGTACTACTGGAACAAGCACCAGTCCGCTATTCTGGAGCAGGGCCGATCTTTATGGTCGGACTCTGCAATCAATCGATCGTTTCCGGAACGACTGGTCAATTTCGTTAGGGAAAGAGGCTACGGGAATATGGGCGAGCCTCTTCGATGCAGAGCACAATCTCAGGCCAAGCTCATGCTTGACTTGAGTGTGCGACGAGGCCTTCTTTTCTCTTCATGTGCAAAAGATAGTCATACGTGTTTTCCAAGATGCACAATACTCTGAGGAGAAGTATAGAGACTACATGGCAAGCTCTCTGGGACGCATCTCTGACTCTGGAACAGCTGCACAACATGTTGCTACAAGTGGCCGTGAGAGACAGTCAAATGTGACAGGTTCGGCTATGCGGAGGTTGTTTGTGGCCCTAGAGTCGATTATATGCCACTCGATCCCTCTTGGCAACAAAGGGGTCTCGATACAGCTTGATCCTTCTGAGGCTGTGTCTGACCTGAGCTACACGCGGTAACACGCCTGGTTCACGAATAGTAAACCAGCAGTTCTGGCTAAAAGCTGATCAAAGTACCTTTTTCCAAGCAATCCGCTAATAGCTAATAGGCGCTGGTGATCCAGTAGCGATTGGTGGATCACACGGCAGGACTTCTCCCAAAACAAGTTTGTTTTGCTATGATGCATTCTCGAAACACCATTCGGCGGGACATTTTCTTTTCGATGAGCTTATAGTGTCTTGTATGCACTCTTCATCATCCTTTTGCTTTTAAGGGTAAGCGAACAAGCATGAATTTCGACATTCAGAAGGAATTCACTGGGCAGGATACCCGGAGTCTGGACAACACATCATGTTTCTCGACGTTGGGCACCGACGCAAACTGGTCAATTTGCCCGACCATACACGCCGTGTAGAAAGACGACTGAGATTCACCTGCCAACCAAGACCCTTGTCGGATCGAAGGTGTTACGTGTGCGTCTTCAACCCGGACTCTTCGGAGAGAGTTGTCCTACTCGAACGACATGGCATTATGTCAACAACAATATTTGCAATATATCGTGATCATCGAGCCAGTTGTCCCATCGAATTCTCATCTTAGGATCTTGCTGGGTGAGCAGAATGCTGGACTTCCGTCAAGAGCATGAGTATCTCTCGCCGATCTTGTGATCGTGGAGGAAACATCGCTAGCCAATGGTTGCATCTGCCTACATTTTTGGGCTCTCATTTCGATCTCCCTACCGACATATACAGAAGGATGACTTTCAGGGGATGACATTGAAATTACTCTCTTGTAGAAGTCATATCTTCGAGTCGATAATTCAACGGCATACGCTGGACATGACTCTGAGTTGAATACGACTGCATTCTGACAGTACGCTACCCACCCTAAATGATGGCTCGGACTCGGAGTGACGAACCGCAAGCCCCTGACCTCCTGGTGCGTCAAAACCTGTCATAATCATACGATGGACTCTCCCTCACGGTAACGTTTAGTGAGCTTGTAAGCTGCAGAAATGTAAAACTGCCATGCGCGTAGAAGCGTAGCCATGGACATCCCAGTGAATCTCTCTGTGGTAATCAGTTCTTTCTGAAAGTATTTTAAATTTCCATGGCAAACATTACGATGGCCTTTAGTATACGGAGAGTGAGTGCCGCCAAGGACTGGTGCGATTGTCTCTTCCTCGTTCGGAGTGTAGTGAAAGTGAAGGGTGAGTCTCTGAGAGAGTGAGTATGCGTGTGCTCTCAATGCAGAAATCGATTAGAGTGAGAGACTTTATAAGTGAGCGGATGAGTCAAGACTTGCGTTTTGCTCACTACTCCCTTGCTGTGCGTCTCTTGGTCAATTCCATCCGCACGCATCTACCTGGTCACTGCATCTTCATTCCTGTACTATCATCACAGCAGCAAACCGTCTTTTCGACAATGGCACACGCCGACAAGCAAGCAGGATTCGAGAAGCTTTGGGATCAAATGGAGATGCTCGCGAAGTCTAGGGACAAGACAGACAAGAAGCGTTCCCGTGGCATTGCAGAAGATCTCGTCGACGACTACAGCGAGCTCCCACGATCTTACCACATTCGCGCTTACATGGCACTGGCCTCGCTTTTGTGTGCTCGGGATTCCCTTCGTGAGGTCGCAGAGTACCACGCAGAGATCCAGACCGAGGCCCGGGCCGAGCTACGCGCTAAAATACTGGCTGAGCTCCAGGCTGAACTCCGAACCATCAGAGAAGCATACAAGAACAAGGCAATGCAGGATTGCATCGTCGTTGAAGGAGACGAAGCCGTCGAGAACACCCAAGTATCCTCACTCACAGCCACGACTCAACTCGGGCCTGGCAGTCAGGAAGAGCTTATCGACCTAACTCTCGACGATGGCTCCATTTTTTCCAACAACAACAACACCAGCTACAGCGAGCTTATCGACCTGACTCTCGACGACGACTGTGTCCCTTCCAACAACTCAGGCGACGAGTCTTCGGTCAACTTCGACAGTGGTGTCGAGGAAGGAACAGACATCTTGTCGACACAGTTCTCCTCACCCCCAAGATCGAATGTATCACTCTCTATGCATCCCAGAACGAGGGTCGAGCTAATAGTATTCTCAGTGCCCCTCTTCGTACATCCACCAATAGTGCTGCTCATTCCAACACCGACAGCAATATCGTAGCAACAGCGACCTCTTGGACGAATCTTAAAACGGAAGGTGCTATCGATGGCATCTCAACCAAATAGCATTCCTACACAGCATGCACTTGATTCACCTAGAAGATCTGATCGAAATTGCGAGCAAATCAGAAATTTGAGAGAGCGAATATTCACTAAGTCGATGTCTAGAAGTCCTCAACTGATACAAGCAGCGTAGACATGTAACAATTGAAAATGATCAGGACTTTCATTTGAAGGACTATGACCGTGCGTTTAATATCTTACCCATCGCCTGACTGATTCCAACCGTGCACTGGATGCGTGCGACCATATCAGGGGTCGGCAGACGTACGATCACATGAGTACTGTATACAACTTTCCCTTTCCAAGTCTTAAACCACATGAGTAAGGTCGCATATCGATAGCGAAATCTATTCCTTTCGTTGCGTTTGTTTAGTATCAAAGTGACTGTGTATTTGAGCACGCATGTAGTGTCGGTTCAACATTTGGTACCAACTATCCGTCAACCAACCACTCAAACATTGAAACATCTATCCAGAACCCCTCACACGAAGATGATCGGGATAGTTTAACACAAAAGCAGTTCGACCTCGGGTGATACCGTGCTAAATCCGTAGAAAGGTACCATGGGTCACTTGCTCTTGTCGGTTGATGTCCGCTGCAAAAGCTTTGAGTCAACACAAACACGAAAGATCGCGCAACGTTCCATTTTCTTTGATCCTTGAAGCATCGATGAGATCTATCAATATGATCCCTACCTGGAGCTACCAGCAAAAGGTCACAGAGTGCGTATTGTGGCATCAAAATCATATTCACCTCGATGATTAGTTGTTACAGCTACGACCCTGGCCAAACATCGTGCGGCTCGATCAAACCGACTACAAAATCGGTCAGCAATTGTGCTTTAGGTAAAGCGCAAAGGCCGATATACCTTGGAGAACTGACCGAGCATTTGTCTCTAGGCCGCAAACATACTGATACCAAAACCAAGCAGTGCTAGGAAGAGAACGCTGCCCACACAGGCACCAACGATGATTTTGCGGCGAAGAACATGATCAGTCCGTAGCCTGCTCTGCATCTTCTTGTTTGCTAGTTCGCCCGTGGAAGAGATGTGTTTTCGGACGAGGTATTCATCCTCGTAGGTCTCCCCGATAATCGTTGCTGTCTCCCAAGGCTCGTCGGTGAAGTTGGAGATTGTTGGTGATGATCTCGATGCCATCTCGTCCAGTGTAAGTTTCAGATAACTCGATGATTGTCGAGGGAAGGTGCATTGAAGAGTTCATGTTGCCATGGAAGAGAAAAAGCCGAGGTGGTAGTGACAAGAGTTCGTTTGAGAGTTTAATGAGAGAATTCTGCTCGATCTGGTTGCTTGCTGACGCCTTGATAACCTGATTTCGACAGAAATGAGAACCTACTCTCTGCGTGTGGTGTGCGCAAAGTAACCTGTTTTCATGAAGAAGCTCGCACGTGTACTCATCAGAATGCGCACGCTTCTATGAACCAAACGCGCATCGAGGATGGTCGTCAGTGGACGTCGGTCTGTTTCTGGGGAACATCTTGTCTTCTAACAGCCCATCTACCGCCTGGTTCGAGATTCGGACGGAGGTAGAAAAGGCAGAGAAATGCTCCAGTAGATGACAAAGACATATCGTGTACTTGCCATGAACAGTCTACGGACCTTGATTGAAACGACAGAACTGCTCTTTCGCGCCTTCGCCGTACAAAAGGCCCTGTCATGTCCCTCGAATCATTCTTGTTGCACTTCGAACACTGCAGCAACACCAATCTTTCAACAGCATATCGATGAGATTGTCGATCAAGATATTGCAAGAACCAATTGTCCTTAGCTAGAGCACTCACATGCATGCTCTTGTGAGCGAAGGAAGCGGGTTGCGTCGGACTTCTTTCTTATCTGTGGAGCTATAACCAAGCAGGAGGATCCACTCAGGGCATGTCGTGGCTATGGTCAACGGTAAAGATAAACGAAATCATCATGTTCAAATGAGTAGGCGTTCGAAGCGACGTTTGCGACCGAGACCACAAAAGGAAAGTCAGCAGATGTGTTTGAAGGTCGGCAAGAATATGCTCATAGGCCCGTGTGTCGTTCAAGCTGAGAGTATGAGCAAGAGGTTCAGCCCGTGTTAAAAGCGCGACTTTCTGTTCCGTCGCGCGGTCATCTCCACCACTGTAAGTTTTGCTCCTGTTTGATGCGTCGATCTCTTTCTCAGCAAGCTGTCTTCAGTGATGATAAGTGACATGTTCAACAACCCTCCCGACGCACGTGCTATCACAGTGACAGCGATCTGCCAAACCCAACGCCACTGTACTGAAATGTGGCGTCCAACCACCCACCCACGTTTCGACTTAGGAATTGTTACCGCCTTGGTTGTGAACGCTTGATTGTGAACGCTTGATTGTTGTGTTGCTCCAGACTCCACAAGGTCGGGTAAGAAGGCGCTGATCCGCAGGAATGCTAATATACTCTGTTGTTAGTCTGCAAGGAACGATATGCAGCTCCCGAGTGGAGAATATTGGGGAACGCCAATAAGCGGTGGATATCCACATCGGCTAGTGTCCTCGGTGAGTACGGAGAGCAATATCATACAAGCCGCAGTTTCCGGCTCATGGAGATGGCATTCCTTTTGCGTGCTGCGGGATTCCTTCATCCGTCGAGACCGAGGGTGATAACGTTAGGCAAAAGAGCTATCAGCTGGAGAACTCGTTCTCCAGAAAACCTCCTTTTCTTTCCCGCAGTCTCCCCAGTTGACCACGTCCTTCTGCGGGGATGTTCGTATACGACAGGTCGTATCTGTCAGTAACCTGGCGCATCGTCGTATGGCGTATTTTCGCGGTTTGTTGGTGTCTTTACTCGAGGCTATCGCACAGGGTCTGAATCACGCAATTTTGCTTCCAAAAAGAAAACGAAGGCATCCGCATAGATTTCCCAACACTATTTGTGAGCTGCGAGAGCACGAATCGTGATTAGGCTGCGAGGTTTCGTTGGGCAGGAGCTCAACCTGTTGCGACGCGTTTCGGCGAAACCTGTCGGCACTCCTATCTTGCTTTGCTTGAACAGAATGTGATAATCACATTAAAGTAGACTGTCAGCCCTCGCTGAGCGCACAAAAGCAAGATAGTGCGATTTGTGCTTATCAGTGCGCAATTGGCGTGGATCTAGACATTCACATGGCTTGCAATGTCAAAGTGAAGCCATTTCACCATGGCTCAATTGCTCATGTCCTTCTCGCTCTGGAAGGGCTGAAAGTTCCATCCACAAACCGCCTCCTTGTCAAGTTGTGGTGGCTTTGCACGTGTGGGTGAGGCTTGGTTGGTCTTGGAAGCACATGGCAATGCTCGTCGTGGGGTCGGGTCTCCCCACACCATCGACGTCGAGCTGCAGGAACAAGATGGTATTGAACAACTCGCGATTTGACAGCCTGCTTGCATCTTTATCATCCTACGACTTCGTTGTTGGGAATGGCAGATAACACTTTGTTGAGCTGAGCTCGAAGCGAATCGCGTCTATGATTGCCTAACATATTGGTGGGACCTGGGAGGCTGGCTTCAGGCTTGCATCTCACTCAAGAGTCGGCCCGGCGATTGCTCTACGAGCGAGAGTTACAGAGAAAACTCCGGCCACAGTGCTGTCCATGTTGAGCCAAGAGCGGTGAAAGCCAGTGCTCACTGCGCTCAACTCACCAAGCGAGCATATCGAAACTAGGCTACCTGGTTACTGAATCGTGAACGTTTTGATGGGGACCGGGGATAGAACTCGAAACCTCTTGCGAGATGATGACGACGGAGCCATGGCGTGACGCCGTAAATCCGCCGCGAAAAGAAAACGCAGGAAAAGATTTTTCCCTGAACGTGTTTCTCTCGTCAAATGTGTTGGGGATGGTTGTACGGCAATGTTTCGGACGCCATGCTAAATTCGGTGCGAGGGAGCAAATTCTACTGCCAAGAAGATAACAGACGACTTTTTCTTTGCACTCTCCAAACGTTGGGGTGGGCGCGCACCGAAGCTGTTGACTAAACAACGCGCAAAAGACAAAATTTCTTTGAGAAATCTTGTTGTTTGTTGGTGGCGCTGTGTATTTGCGGAGAGCAGGCCAAAGATGGGTTTCTGGAGTTGGGACCTGCATCGATCCTTTGGCGTTTGGCTCTGGGGGCTTAGAGTACGGCCACGTGTTGGCAAAGGCTGGTAGGCTGTAAACCAACGTCCAAGGGCGGAGATCGCTTGAACCGCTCCCCCAATGGCAGCGGCGGATCTAGGCGTTGCAACTGATAATCTCATATCGATGTGTGGAGCCTCGCACCACTCTCATCTGCCGCAAAGTGAGCCCGATTGTACCCGATGACAATTCTTCTCGTCTGTGGACCGGCACACAGTTCGCCATGGAGACTCTGCAATCGAGTCAATTGCCGTCCGAGTAGTTAGGTAACGTTGCTTTGTGATTGAGCATCTGGAATTTGAACAAGTATGTGGGGATCGCAATCACACCGAGAACCCAACAATGACTCGGTCACATGGTGGGTCTGTAAATCTGGCCCGTCTCCAACTTTCGTAGAACAACCCGCACTCTGATAGGAGCGACCCAAGGCGATCCGAAGCGATTCAAAGCGACTAAAAGCGGCTCACAGCCATAAAGCCATCATGTAACATCAACAAGACGTCTGAAGCCTTCAAGATGGTGTGATATTCTAGAACCTGGGGAGAGTGAAGTCTTTGGACTGCCGGCGCGAGAACCTTGGCCGCAGACTCACGGGAATGCCGCATTGACCCATGGCAATGGTAGAGGGTGGAGGATGTGCAAATGTGGCTTGCGACCTCCAGGTTACTTGGCATCCTCCCGGATCTATGAGATGCTATGAAAGTCAGTTCTGAATGAGGGGTGTGTGCTGTGTTGATCGCGGTGGGCGAAAGGAGACGAGCTCTGTACAGTACGTGTGAGAGCAGCCAGCGATGCAGGAGGAGACAATGGCGTGATTGACGATCGCGCAAAGGTCTAACGATTAGGAAAAGGATTACGTTTTGGTTCTGCCAGGCGCTGAAAGTGTCGCTCAAATGCAGACGGGCGCTCGACCTGCGAAGGGTCCTCAGCCGAGTTTAACGAGTTCACCTGATGCCCCAGGTTCTATCAATGGCTGCGACACTCTTCCCCCGCGCTACCCCAACCGAGCCTTTGGTCTTGAGACTAGGCATGGATGAATAGAGGGAAATGTTCTTATCGGAAGAAAGAAGCAGATTCCCGTGTGTGTATGGACAGTTGGACAATCCAAGTGTGGAGCGCAATTACCCGCCTGATATGAGGAGGCATGTCGCTCGACCCCTCCACTCGATCCGTGTCTGATTTGGAACGCGGATAGTCAACGTGCAGTAAATTGGATGACAATGGCAGTGTGAAAGCGGAGCAACGTAACGAGGGCTCATTCCGTTGGACGAGCTGCGCATATCGAAGGAACATCGATGAGTTGTATAATCACATCACGGGCAGCATGAAGCAACGTAATTCGCTGTTCCCCGGACGGACTGCTACTCCAGGTTTGTTTCACATGCCAGGATCTGGAGAGATCATACACGCGTGGAAGCAGATGTCTGCGCCACCAGCGGATAAAAGCTCGGTTGAAGACCAATTAGGATGTAGGTTAGGTATGGCGCTGCTTGCCGTTCCTTGTGTGGCAGGCAGATAGGGCAGAGATAAGCAGGAACAACTTACCCGCCGCAGCCCTCCCGTAAGGAGCGCCAACGGAGAAATCGTATCCATGTGCTGAGCAAAGAGGAGGAAACAGATACGTTGTAGACGAGAGTTGAAGTGAGCGCTCCACGTTTCATCTGGCCGGCTCCAGACAGGACAGACGATGGTGAGTTCGGCAAGAACACGGTCAAATCGAGAGAGCTCAGATTCCGATGAGGCCGGCTCTCTGGCCGGCGCTTGGCGCTGTTGTAAAGCACAAACACAAGACGGCCAGGGGCGTACTGCTATTTCGGGCCTACCTCTGGGGGGCGCTTCTATGAGGATTCGAAAAATCTTGTATGTGGGTCCCCACAAAGTCATTTCCGGAGCACGCCCGTGTCAGGTGTAGCGCAGAGACAAAAAGATACAGAAACGCAAGGGGAGGCAGCGCAAAGGGAAAAAGCTACCCGGCTGCAAAGAGGCCAACGCTTAGAGGGGGATAACCGTGCAGCATCGTCATAATTGCACACAGAGGAGGATATGGAGGCTCGATCGAAGACGAGCACACAGGCATCCCCAACACATGCCACGGGTCGTCACGAAAAAGGTTAAAAAGTCTTGTTCTGCGATGACCGGGTGGGCGCTCCGCCAAACAGACGAGGATTTGGAACGCAGAAAAACGACGACAGAGCAGCGATCTCTGGGGGATGGGTGACCTGGAGGTTGGCAACTAGCTGGCAGCGCGCGTGTGCGTGCGCCGTGTGCAGTGCACAAAAGGGACAGATGGCACAAGCGGGCGAGGTGGTTTTGGGATCGGGGGCCGAAGAGAGACCTTGCGCTATCTGTGGCCGTGTCGTTCCGACGGCATGTCCTCGCCAGCTTGTCGGCCCTGGGCCAGCAGCACAGGTGCGCTAGTGACTAACGTCGGGCGCGACGAAGGCTGTGGCTTGGCGGGCGGTGGATCTTTTCTCAGTCAAAGTTGGAGCTCACCCCCACGCCTTTTCCCTCCGTCTGCGTCACGCTCTCGCTATTTAACCAGTTCTCCCGCCCTCTCCCCTCCCGCCTATTCTCCAGATTTTTCACCTTCACGTCGTCAATGCAGCGCACTTCGTCCGGTGTGGATTTCTCCAGCCTCTTGAATCCAGACAACTCGGCCTCCNNAACANNCGCCCCCTCGCACCCCAGCACTCCCTCGACCTACGTCGACGCCGGTGTCCAGTCCCATCCTTCCATGGCTGCTGCTGCCACTGTGCCCGCCATGGCCGCCCAGATGCCCACCCAGGAACAGACCACCCAGACCACCTCCCAGCAGGATGTGCGCCCTGACTTGCCGCGCCCTTACAAGTGTCCTCTGTGCGACAAGGCCTTCCACCGCCTCGAGCACCAGACTCGTCACATCCGCACTCACACTGGCGAGAAGCCGCACGCCTGCCAGTTCCCGGGCTGCACAAAGCGCTTCAGCCGTTCCGATGAGCTGACCCGTCACTCGCGCATCCACAACAACCCCAACTCGAGACGTGGCAACAAGCAACATGCCGCTGCCGCTGCTGCAGCTGCTGCCGCCGCCGCTGCCGCTCAAGCCGGAATCATGGACCAGGCTCAGCACCAGGTCATGCAGCAGATGAACCACATGATGCCTCCTCCGCCCAAGATGAACAGCCTGGCCCACTCGGCGCCCTCTTCTCAGCTCTCATCGCCCAACGTTTCTCCTCCTCACTCTTACGCCAGCGCCTACACAAGCAACCCTGGCTCCTACCTGACGCGTAACGTGAGCGGCGATCTCAGCCCTGCTGGCCTCAACCACCCCATGGACATCAACCTTCTGGCCACCGCTGCCTCGCAAGTCGAGCGCGAAAACTCGCTTCCCTCGCACCACATGGGTCTTGCCAGCAGACACACATACGGCACCCACCCTTACAGCCACCACCCTTACTCGACCGGCCGCCTTCCTTCTCTCTCGGCTTATCACTACAGCTCCAACCCCACTTCTCAGCCAATGTCGCGTTCGCACTCGCACGAGGATGATGACCCTTACTCCCACCGCATGACCAAGAAGTCGCGTCCTGGCTCTCCTCAGTCGACCGCACCGCCATCGCCCTCATTCTCTCACGAATCCACCTCGCCAACTCCCGACCACACACCTTTGGCTACTCCTTCTCATTCTCCTCGGCTTCGTCCGCAGTACTTCCATAACGGTGTGCAACTNCCCACACTTCACCACCTCTCCCTCCAGCACCAACCACCGCCAGCCCTTGCCCCTGTTGAGCCGTCCGCTGACGGTCAACAGCCGTACATTCCGACGCACCACAGCGGCCTACGTATCAGTGAGATCATGGAACGCGAAGATGGAGCTCAACGAAAACTGCCCATCCCGATGGTGCCATCAGCCGTCAAAGTCAACGATCTCCTCAACAACCCCAATGGCTTCAGCAGCGGTCAGTCTAGCACTACTGGCAGCATAGCCGGCGACAACTCGAATTAAGCACTCCTCGAAACTCGTTTGTTTGAAATCATTGTCAAGGCGTTGGACTTATGGCTATGGCACGACATCATGGCCTGGGTGTTTTGGTAAATTATTTTCGGAGTCTCTGTCATTCTACGTTTCGGGACGGCGTTATCACTACCCTATAGACTGGACTGGAGTCGGTTTGATAGTATCATTGAGCGGGAAGCGCGAAGGAGATTCACGGAAAGGTCCCTTGTCGGGTTTGTGGCTACGGAGGATACCTGCAATCAGAAAGATTGCCAATTGTTTTGTTATTGCTTTCGAGAACCCCAATGACTTCGTTTCTGTTCTGCGATTTTAGCGGCCTTGCTTCACTACAACTAATGCGGATGACTGGAGCCCGGCGGCTCCTTCCTCTAGATAGACGCTTTCTTGCTCCCCTCTTAACTCAATCTTTCGAAACAGACTCATCCTCTGTTTCCCAAAATACACACATCATTCAATTTCACTCTCAGCTACAATACATCGTTCAGACGGCCGCCTGTTGATTCATCGCTCCCTCTCCATCTCCAGCTCCACACATGGTCTCCACACAAAGTCTCCACACAATCAGGCGTCTTGCGCGTCAATGCAGATCTGTTGGTGTTGGCTCTCCAGAGTTTCTGTCCGCATGCTTGCCCCAGCGTCCTCCAAGCCTCCCCACGGGCCCTTACAGAAACGCACCATCATGCAGGATGAGCGTCTCACCTAAGTATCCGCAGTCGGTGGAATGAGACTTGCGTACGAGAGGGCCACTCGGCGCTTAGTGGGCTTACGATCGACGCCTCTCATTTCGCTGTCTTGCCCTCTCTGCCAACGAGTCGACCCCCTCGAGTTGAGTCATCACTAGCACACAAACGCTTTTGTTGCTGTGCACCAGACCTGCTGCAGATTACCCCGACATGATCGCCACTACGCCGAAGTCACGCCATGAAGACTCAAGACGTCCGTACGAAGCATGAATAAAGCCCCCCTGATCGACGGAGGCACATGTCGCTCTGGCCGCTGACTCTCTCCTCTATTCAACGGAGAGAATGCTTGTCTTGCAAGTCTTGCCCTTTTCTCCACCTTCGTCTGCTCTATCGGACGTTGGTTTGTCATGGCACTTTGCAACAATATCAACGCATTCCGACTGTCTCGTATGGACGTATGGACGGTGGACACATGGTCGCAAGTACTGCCTGAAGCGCGCGTTGTCCTCGGCCAGACTCGGGATTACGTTTTCTGAACTGCATACAAAACCGACACGACTAGTCTATGGCGATCGTTGTCGCACGCCTTTCTCGCCGGTTTCTCTTACACACAGGAAAGCGAACAAGGAAGAGCCATCGTCTCCTGGTCACCACTGTTCCCGCCAGCGTTTCTACCCAAGCCTGTCTCTAGGGTGCTCGGCATGGCTTGCAGGTACAGAGACCTATGTCCCGAGTCGGGGTAACCGGCTTCCCGAATCGAGCAACAAGCAAGAGCTTCCCCAAAGTTCCTTTCTTGCGGGGATCGCGGGGAAACAAAGGGGACCACAACCTCTTGTCATGCGCATGACAGGATGACTAGACAGAAAGCTTCATCTTGGTGTCAAGGAGCTAGAGATCCGTCTTTCCGGCTCTAATTTGCTGCTTCAAGAAGGACCTGAACCGCTCTGTTGTTCTTCACGGCCGTAGTCGTCCGTCCATTCACATCGTTGCCTGTGTATGCGATACAGATATAGTTTGTCGCCAGAGATCGTAAAAACGCCGATTATCGCATGGCTACCGCCACCGGTGCAACACCACCTTCTCCTTCACCGCAACAACACTGTTTTGGACTGGGCATTCTCAACGAAACTGCCTGCCCACCCGGCTCCACTTGGCATCAGAAAGATAAACGAACTCTAAATCCCCCAAAGTCCATTTGGAGCAACGCGGTGGACCACCGGGAGATAAATCCCCTCCTAGTTTTGCCGTCGAAAAGCGCAGCTCAAACGGCTACGTCACCGAAAACATCGAGGTCGATGCACTCCGATCGATAACCTCGTACGTGATATGGAAAAGGACGATGGCTTGGAGCATAAACCCTCGTCGGGCAAGTGGACATGATCAGGGTTCCGAATCGTGCAAGACGACGTGGGGGTGCCACTTCAGACCGACACGATACAGGCAAGCCGCGTACCCGTCACCACTACGTGATGATATTGGCACTATCGATTCAACGACAGGCGCGAAGCAGCCGGCTGAATCGCCGACTGCGACATCGAGAACACTCTCTGCCTGGTTCTCGATAGCCGACAAGCAGGCAGAGACAAGGAGCGAGGAACAGAAAAGAAGACATCACGACAGGTTCAAAAGCTAGGTACATGTACGGCGACTGCGGTACAAAAGTGGTACACGGTTGTGAGTACCTAATTCCTCAATCCTTCCACCGCACCTTCTCTGGGGTCCGGGGCCGCTTCTACCCGCCCAAGCCACCTGTCTCTGCCCCTCGATTTCCCCAGGATGATGGCGTCGAATCAAAGACAAAACAGACCTCCACCAACCCAAGACATATAGGTACTTGTCTACCTTCCCAGCCTTATGCGCCATTGGGGGAAGAAAAAGGAGGAGTGGCACACCGAATCTTGATTTCGTTGCCCTTCTCATTGTGCATCCCCCTGCAAGTTTAACTAGGCGCAAACTCCGATGACAGAGCCTCGATACCCAGCTCCGGTGAAATTCTCGGCTTTTGGGAGTTCGCACCTTGTTCCGACCGTATCTCGTAAGTTCCTGATCAAGAGGACCGAGAGAACGGTTTTGCTTGGACGTCCTATCTCATTATCTCCTCACCTTCGTATTTGCTTTCTCTCTTACCTAAGGGAGATTCTTGTTTTGATGCTCGCATGGAGTGATGGATGCCTTGATGGAACTACTGATGGGGCCTTATGCAAGCTCTATTCGATAGCCATATTGGGGCTATGCATGTTTCCAAGGAGTGCAGATAGGCCTCCATGGCCTGTGTATTGTTGCCTCCCTATGTTTGACCGCCCTTTTGTTCGTCGAGACCGACGATGATGTGCTCTAGATGCAACGCCTTTGGCTGTGATTCTGTAGGGTTGGTGTTTCACATGCATCTGATACGAGCAAGAGACACGCGTTCCACGGGGCTGCTCGGTCATGGCAGCTCTCAAGCAGTCAGTTCGCTTGTGCACGAGGAGTCGCGTACATGATTGGACGCTTGCCAGAACACCTTACGACACAGATGATAAATACCAGACGGTCGTTCCAACTTGGCCAGAGGTCGTGGTGACTAATCATTTGCGTCCAACAGCAATATACACATGTTACTGATTGGAGAAGATAGGGAGTGTCAAAGCTATGCAAGGTAAGTCATCTGGCCCAATACCACAAAGCACGTGGTTCGAAGAGTGAGCTACAGGCACGGCTTCTTATCAGCTGTCGATTTCTCCAAAGTATCTGTATGTCTCAAGTGTGTGGTGGTGCGTAGAGTGGGTGTGGGCAACCATCTTTCCAATCAGACAAGCCACCAACAAGATCATTCGAAGCACTTTGGCGTCTCCACCTTTTTCCAATCAAGATACACAGCCCTGGTGACTGATCGTCTGTGGCTTGCACCGCGGGCCGCTGCTGCCTGCATATTGCATGATGCGTTTCCTTGTTGCACACGCGGCGGGCCCGTCCTCCGTCACATGCCAATGATACACAGCCAAACAGCAGTTCTCCCTTCTATCTTCACACGCCAAACGGATAACCTAGTGACTGCCTTTTTCTTGCTGTCGACAGGGATTTGTTGTACTCGTCATTTTATCCTGAGATACGCATGACAAAGACCTGGAAATAGAACATGCGTAATCGGAACAATGTGGATGATGCTGTGGAGAATGGCGGAGAGCACCGACGTGGGGGTTTTGTTGATGATTTGCCGGAGTTTCTTCCTGTGGAGCAAAGGGGTTCCTTTGAATTTAGCCGCTTTATGAACTGCTTTGACAGGCTGTATAAGATAGGCGGCTGGTAATAGTCAGAGGGGCCAGGGATTGCTCTGCCGCAAGGTCATCTGTGGGGTAATCGTTGTGATCCAGTTCAGTCGTCGATGACGATGGTAGCAGGTTTGTCTTCGTCGGGAATAGCGGTAGCTGCATCTT
Organism: Aureobasidium vineae; assembly: GCA_903819635.1. NCBI lineage: Eukaryota > Fungi > Ascomycota > Dothideomycetes > Dothideales > Saccotheciaceae > Aureobasidium > Aureobasidium vineae. The sequence continues at coordinate 270,015 of CAIJEN010000015.1, forward strand.
CATCGTCTTCGAGCAGCGCAGCTTCGTCAATCAGGCCCTCTGCGTCTGCTTCGTCTCCGTTCAGCCAGCCGTACTCGTCGCGACCTTCTGCGGTGCCATCGGCAATCTCAGCATATGGGCGCTTGCGGATCTTCGAAGGGGATGACGCGGCAAGTGTAATGACAGGAGCGTCTGCTGTCGAGTTTCTGTTGGCAACATCCTTGAGGCCGTCCTTGTCGATAATAAATGGAACGACTTGGCCAGTTTCTCCTTCATCAGAGAAGGCCACGCCGCTGTTCTTTTGTAGTCCGATATATCTCGCGCTCTCAGGATCCTGATGTTGTTGGGCCCAGCTCCCCAGCTTGAAGTCTCTGAACATGACCAGTCTGTTGGAAATGCCGGCTTCCCATTCGGCTCCTCCCATTCCGGGCACCAAGACAGCGCCCAAACCGCTGGCAGGGCGCACACGTGTAGCGCATCCAGTGGTGACTATGACGGCCATGTCGTTAAGCGCAGCCAGTTTCTTTAAAGCAGAGATGAGAGTGCCCATGATGCCGTAGCGACGACCAGCGGCCCATCTAGCAGCTTCGGACTTGTGACTCGAGAAAGTGTTCGCGCGATTGCGAGGATAGGATACTTCGAAGATGGCATGTAGGTCGTCTATAACCATCAAGGCGGTCCCTGGCGGAGGGAAGGATTGCGGAGGATGTAGAGTGAGGGCTAACAGATGGGCAACGGTAGGGGTCGAATAAGCGTGAAAGCGGTCTAGCCTGGTGTCGTGGTCGGGCTCCGAGCCATGGGCGAAGGGGTTCGCGGCGAGGAAGTCGTTCAGTCTGGACCTTGCAAAGGCTGTCGTCGCATCTGGTCTCGTGTCAGCCGGCGCGTCGACAAGACGTACGACATAGAACAAAGGAAGACACACNNCTACCCAGACGACCGAGCTCCCGTTGTTCAAGGCGTGTGTAGCAGTCTGTAANNGCTGCGAATCGATCAGCATGGATTGACCATCGAAGCAGACATGAGCCTACGCAAGAGAGGTCTTGGCCGAGCCAGACGGACCCCAGATCTCGGTGATGTTACCACGCCCGAGTCCGGGATTGGTGGTGCCGAGAAGCGCATTGAGTTGGCTGAGGCCAGTGGATATGGACCGGGGCCCGCGAGATTGTAGACTGAGAAGTGCTTCTGAGGCCGAGACGGTAGAGAGGCGATCTGACAAGGGGTCAGACTTGGTATATGGCTAGCCGGTGCACACGCGACCTACGCGAAGATGGCGGAGGCACTCGCGCGGTGCTCCGAGGAGCCGACGGGGGCGGCAGCGGGACGGTGGGGTCCGACATGTTGATGGTACCGGCGGCAGCCACAGGCCATGGGGAGATGAGGCTGCTAGGACATATAAGAGCTATGCGGATGTCACTGTTCTGGCCATGTCCAATTGCGAGCAGTTCGGAGGAAGCAAAGAAGGTACGCACGTGCGGAGCGCGAACTGCGCGCAACCGTCCCTATCGATTGCCGTCGGCCTCCCCGGCTCGGTAGCAAGACTCCCACCTTCTCGCATGACTAAGTCATGATGACTTTGACCTCTCAGCTACGCTCCCGGAGATAGCCAATTCTGCCAAAAGCACTTGTTGAAGCCAAGTCTTCCTTTTGCACATCTTACACACCATCTCGCCTTTGGAAGTTGTGCTCGTGTCGTCGTCTGCACAGATCTACCTATATGTCTGCTGCTTTAGTATACTGCTGTACGCCATGGGTGGCCAAACCGCCCTCGGCCTCGCCGAGACTACCTACGGCCCGCTCCACATGACTTGCTTCAGCTCCTTGCCCCGGTTCGAGACGCTCAAATACTACACCACTCCTTTCCGTACCTGAAGATCCTGAAGTAGTCTGCTTTGCTTCCTTTTCTTGCCCGGCTCTGTACGACACGATGCTGTGCTTTTCCGTCTCTCTTTCGCCTCTCTGTCTTTCTGCTTTCACTTCTTGAGTCATCTCTCCTTCAATTGACCATCTCTGCGACCTTGTTCACCATCTCACTCGCTTATACCTGACAACATGGACGCCCTCCTGCAGAGTGGCGCATTTGCCCTAATCACCGCTACATTCGCCGCCTTAATTGCCTATTTTGCTATCCTCAGCTTTCAATTTCTAAAAGAGCAAGAGGCAGAATCAACAGTGCCAGGATGTCGTCGCTTTGGACTCGTCGGCGAGAGTAACATGGCCGATCAGTATTCACCCAAACACAGTGGAGAAAACCTGGATTCTTCAGTCACTTGCAAAATCAAGGCTTTGTTCATATACCCCATCAAGTCCTGCAAGCCCGTGGAGATTGAACACAACGATGTCATCCTGACTGGACTGCGCTATGATCGTCAATTCTGTTTCACACAGCTCAAGACGGAAGAAGCAGAGAAGGACGAGGGAGACCTCAGCGTCAGTACTAAATGGGTCCACAACTGGAAGTTCATCACTCAGCGCAACGTGCCTCGATTGAGCCAGGTAGATGTCCAAGTCTGGGTTCCGGATTCGTCATCTCCTTCATACTCTCCAGACGTGGAATGGGTCAAATCGAAGGGTTGTATCCTTTGCTCGTTTCCCTTCACTCCGGAATGGTCTTGGAATCTGGAAGGTCTGAAGACGGCAGTCTCGCTCCTCAAAACCAAGATTGCCCAATGCGATATCAGAGCGGAACCGCGCCTCACCTTCAAGCTTCCCGTTGCCCCTGACGAGAAGAGATCACAAAAGTACAACCGGGAAGTCATGAAGATCTGGAAGTGTTCGCCTACCGCTATCAACATCACATCAGAGATACCCACAGAAACACTGGCAAAGCTGAGATACTTCCTCGGCGTCTCCAATCCCCTTGCTCTGTTTATGGCGGATCCTCTCAACCATCGTCAAGTCTTCAGGAATGCGCCCACGATAGAAGAAGCCGGCTACCAACCTGGTGTGGGCTTTGCTGATGCTGTAAGCTAGCTCGACCCTGAGTCTGAAGAGCGACCACTGACTTTGTTCACANNGTATCCGTTGTCCATCATGGGTATTCCGTCTGTACAAAAAGTCTCCAAGACAGTAAAGAATCTACAGACTCCCCATCTCAATGCCCTCCGCTTCCGTGCAAACATTTATTGTACGTATCATCCACGACCTTCGTTAATCTCGACCTCTCTCTAACAACATACCNNAGTAACCGGCATCCCACCATTCGCCGAAGACGACTGGAAAGTGATCCGCTCCGGAAACCTCGACTACCACGTCAGCTGCCGCACCACTCGCTGCGACCTCCCCAACGTCGACCCCCAAACCGGCATCAAAGACCGCGCAGAGCCCTACAAAACCCTCAAACAAACAAGAGGAAACATCGACAAAGGCGCTGGTGCACATCCAGTGTTGGGTATGCAGATGGTGCCTTTGCTCAATGATGCCAAAGGTAGTGAGGAGATTAGAGTGGGAGCAGAGATGAAGGTCGTCAAGACCGGAGAGCACTTTTACATCAAGTTGTTCCAAGACTAGGACTAATAAAAGTTTTTGTGGCTTTTTGAGGAATGATTCTGATTGGACGCATTTGCTGATACAACATCCACCTGTACTCTTGACATGATAAGCTGACAATTATCTCCTTTTACACCAGATATATGGCCATTGGGCAATTGCCAGAACCTGGAATAGCCCTGCAGCCACACCAATACCCCAGTCCATGTTTTGCGTGGCGAGACCAACAGCAAGACCCATCAAAATGGCAAGAATGAGAAGGCAACCAGTCATCGCTACGAATGCACGTCTACGGACCTTACGAACGATCAAGAGAGCTTCGAAGCACTGCCCCTTCCGCTGCGCCATGCTGTACTTTCCCCGACTCGAGACAAAACCAGGGGCCTTGTCAAATTCCAGTATTGATGGGTCGTGGATGGCTCGAGTGTAAGTCTCGCTGTAATGCTTGCTTTTGACGAACACTTCGCGTGTTGTCTTGTTGGCTTCAATGTCTTGCGTAAAGTTGCCAGAGTAGATCCCCTGGTGGTGGTCAGCATACGGCTTGGCATGCATGAGGCAGATCCCGGAGACGGTGCTTCCAGTGTCTTCGTTGGATATATCAAGATCTTGTTGAATGATACTCCATTGGGATATGATCTGGGGTGTTGGCATGTTGTTTGTGTTACCAGGTTTGACTGGATATATGGTGTATCTGCTAGACGCTGCGCGCTGATATAACCCAAGTGTACTTTTTCTGACGAAAGGGGCGGAGTATTGAGTGGGTGAAGACCATCAACCTAAAGGGACGCATGATCGATGCAAGTACACTTATTTGATCAACATCATCTACGTGCATGTTCTGCTCGATGTAAAGTGTGTTCACCTTAGATGGACATTCAAAGAGTCCAAGAAGATGAACTAACGACGGAGCCCCAGAGCATCGAGTCAATACAAACAACACTAGAATGCACACACACTTGGACATACTTGTAACTGAATTAGCACTTAGAAACTGGGTGCTTCTATTTTGGTATGCTATCTATGTCGAGATAAACAGAAAAAGAGGAAGACAGAAAACAAATCTCTATCAAAAGAAAACAAGAAATCACACAAGCTAAAGCCCCTTCCTACTTCCATAGTATCCTACCCCTGCAAGAGGGAAACAACATAGTTGTTCCGCTACCCTTAGGATTTGGACTAAGAACTGTTAGGAGTCTTTATCGCACCGTATCTGTGAGTGACGAGTGTCGATTGGACAGACTCCACCGATCGATACAGAGATGATAGTTTGCATCGAGTATGCAATACTAGTGGTGACAACAGGTAAGTGAAGATGGAGAAGTGGGTATGAGGGTAGCGATTGCCAACACGGAAACAGCACAGTTGCCAAGTGCTAAATCAATGGTAAATATGACCAAGCTTACATACACTTCTGGACATACAGAGCAACCAGGGGCGTGACTCTACTACTGTAGAATTGATGTGGTTTAGTCACGATAGGCTCCGTATACTCTGAAGACGAGTCAATTGAAACGTGTGTGCTTTGGACAGCGTTTGCCTTCGATCACAGTACAACCAGCAGGGCATTGGCTCTTGCGCGATACGTGACCCCCAGACCCACAACGGGGTCTACAACCCTGGAGACAGAAATAACCGAGTCTCCTATAGTCGCCGTACTCAGAACAAACGACGTATCCCATGCCGTTTGAGGCATACTTGACACCACCAGCAGGATTCGTAGGACGCTCTCAATCATAGGGCAGGTACTCTGGATGATGTTTGGACTCGTGATCCTCAGCTACTCCATCCTGAATCTCGGGTCAGCCGTTGATCGATGGTTCGTGTATGTCAATTCTGGTGCCCGTCCGTTGGACATCTTTTGCCTTTCACGATGTATTGACCACACGCGCATTGTCTAGTACGAGTCTTTGTAGGCGAGGGACTGGGTAGGGGGCTGGTTCCGTAACGAGTAACACAACCCTATCGACATGGACGACCGGCTCTCTGTAGGTCCCCACAGGTATAACATACAAAGTAGGCCTTGCCATCAGAGGCATAATTTACTCCAGAAGTCCAAGGCGTATAAGAAGGACGTGATGCAACTCCAGGTCGACTGAGAAGGTGGGGAGAGGGTGGATGGATGAAGTCGAGAAGTCCCGACAAGAAATTTCTCAATGGCGAGTACAGGAAGAAGCGGAGGATCATTCCTGGCCATGACTCAATGCCACCCCATCTTGTTGGAAGAATTGTTGATTTGCTCATCAGATCCGGGTCTCTGGATGACTCGAGATCCTTTGTCTCAATCTTCAGGTTCATGGTATGATCCAATTTCGATGATTCTGAGAACAGGCTGGGTGTCTGAATTCCTGATTGCGTATCGTCTGTACTGACTCCAGCCATCTCCTGGATGAGATTATCTCGTCAGCTTGGGACTTCACTCAGATGAAGAAGGAATCTCGCTTGGAGCACTTTCTACCTTCTCAGGCTCCGCATGCAGATCCTCACCAACGACCATCCAGGTTGACTGACTCATACCGCTGTTGTTCGGATCATCTTCGTCTCTGCCCATGTCGTTGTTCTGTCGGGCGCAAGGCGAAGCAGAAAATAAGCTGGAAGCAACACTAGGGGTTTCCATAATCTGACTTGAATTCTTTGTCAACTACGTTTGTGGCAGACTTTTGACTGTCAGAAGGCAGCTCATGATGTTAAATACGGTAGAAACCCGAAACCAAATCACAATATAGGAAACAGATACAGCTAGATCACACAAAGTACTCGAAGAGCCAGAGCAAGGAAACAGTCGATCTTGATACAACATGAGGTTAAAGGCAATGGAACAGTACCTACTTGAGTAACACACGAACGTTAGTATTGTGAAGGATGGCAGTCATATGGTATTGTGTTGTATAACCCAGAGCCAGACAGGCGGTCGACTTGGTCTCTTGTATTGTGGCATGTATCTGAAAACATGAAGTTTGTTGTAGAGCAAACATAAATGTAAAACAAATCCCTTGCATACGCCGAACTTCTAAAGACTACTCCGCTCCAATTGCATATTTCTGTCACGCGACCTAAGAGATTGACACCTGCCACTGTCGTTACGCCTGCCTACCTACCTCTACGACATTCGACCCGATCGTGTATAGCGATGGAAATCACGCCCAGGAATCTGACGACAACCGAGCCACCATGGAATAGCACTCCAGCGTGGAAGATGCCTGGCTGGGCCGAGCCATCGGTACGGACAAAGGCTGTTGGTCGGGAGGAGAGAAGCTGACATTGAACTTCGCAGATGGTCGTTATGATCCTCTTCGGAAGCATGATTTTGACCAGGAGAAGAGGTTACCAAATACTCTGAAGGAAGCCAGGCATCTATACTTCAGCTCTGGACACGGACGATGCAACTTGCTCATCGGATGAGCTCCTGCGTCGAGACGAGTCCAGCGAAGATGACACACACGAACAAACGCCTTCAACTAAACACCTATCCAAGACACGAAGATTGCTCAATTTCGCTTTCAAGACACCGAATACTTCCAGGTTCAAGAACAATATCCATAGTCGAGTGCTACAGCGCTTTCCCTTCTTGTTAGAGATATTCTACTGGGTCATCAACTATGCCTTCTACCGTATGACAGCCATCTTGTCGCAGAAGATCTTTGCTGGCAGAGGCATTTGGACAGTAGCCGAAAGTCATGGGCTCGCTATCCTGGATTTCGAGCAACACGGATTTCTTAGTTCTCTGTTCCGTCGTGAGCTGGCCATACAGCAGTGGTTCTTGCACAAGCATCAAGATGCGTTGAGCTTCTTGAACAAAGCATATGCGTACATTCACATNACTGGTACTGTCGGCTTCATTGCATGGTACTACTACGTCGCACGGTCGCATTCGACCTTCGCAACGGTACGCCGTACAATGAACCTGACCAATCTTATGGCTTTCACAACGTACGTTTTCTACCCTTGCATGCCTCCGTGGCTGTTGCCAAAAGAATATGGGTTCTTGGATACAGTCAGGCATGATGACGGCGAGTTAGGCAAGACTTGGATGTGGAAGGTCTTCTACTTTGGTCTCGAAATCGGCTACCCAACAATAATCTTAACAAGCATCATTACAACAGCCAACCACTATTTCCTGGACGCTGTGGTTGCGACAATATACGTGTTGGCAGCGTTCATGAGTAACAAGGTGTTTCATGTGTTCGTTCCTCTCGAGGACTGGTTGTTGTGGGCGATTCGTGCAGAGAGGCCGGTTCCCAGTACAGGCGAGAGGTACGGAGCGCTGGGTTACCGTTTGTAGTTACATGTTTGATCTGTCAGTTTTGTGTTTCGTATTGTGATAGACGTGTAATAGACACATGTGAAAGTTGAACTGAAGTTCAGTCGCAAGCTCGGGCCAGGACGAAGACGGATTGCAACTCCGGCGCGAGTCTGTCGGCTCTTTCACTCCATCACTCCAGCTTGAGCTTCAATTCATCGCCAATTCACTCGCTTTTCTCGACGCGTATTTTCGTGTTATCTTCTCAATCACCGCTCTTTCAGCACTTTACACACACTAGATCATTACAATGGCCGAACCCGAGGTTGTCATCGACGCCAGCGAGAGCAACACTCCTGCACCCACCCAGAGCCAGGATGTCGACATGGGAGGTCAGGACGAGAGCACCCAGCCCGAGAACAGCGTCGACCCCAGCACCGAGCAGCAAGATGTCGAGCCTAGCGGTCTCGAGAACCTTGAGCCAGAACTCCCCGCCCGCGTCACTTTCCTAGAGTGAGCAACCACGACCAAGACGCGTCTCGGGTCGAGTACTTATGCGACGCGACAGNNCTACCTCAAATCCCCCATCATCGAGCTTTCCGTTGGCAAGGACGACCATGTTACCGTTTTGCACGCCCACCAGCGTCTGCTGGAACAGAGCCCCGTCCTGGACGAGAAGATTGCTGCCATGGCAGACGCCGAGNNAACGTAAGACCATCGAAGAATTGATCACTCTCCCAATCGCAATGCTGACCCTACCCTCCAGCGTCGCATCGATCTCCCTGACGAGGATCTGACGGCAACCGCCTGCTTCCTTGAGTTCCTCTACAAGAACGACTACTTCCCCACCCTTAGCGGCTCCTCGCTAGAAACCGACCCCGAGATCCCCATCCCAGACACTGAAGGCATGGCCCTCCTGCGCCACGCCCGCGTCTACACACTAGCTCAGCGTTTCGGCGTCCCCGCCCTCGCAACCCTCGCCCACAAGAAGATCCACCTCACACAAAGCACCGCACGCGGCGAAATCGAGTACGCCCGCTACGTCTACGGCCACACCAAGGTCTCGGACGAGAGCATCCGCAAGCCCGTCGCTGCCTTTTGGGCTACGAGGTCACACGTCTTGCGCCACGAGGCAGAAAAGGAGTTCCGCAGCATGTGTCTCGAGTTTCCTCAGTTCGGGTTCGATGTCCTCAGCTTGGTGCTGGATAACCAGGAGAAGAGGACTGCTAGGTCCGAGACTACGATCGGCGGTGGTCGCAAGAGGCCGCGTGTCAGTGCTGTTTAGAATGCGGCCACTGCTTCTGATGATACCGCTTCTCCGGCTACCGAGAAGCGCTTGAGGATTCAATGATTCGATAACGCAGGGATCCTCCTTCTGATTGCGCTGGTCTTAAGTGGCCATCTATCTCCTCGACAGTCTTCTGTGCTTGATCGACCTGGATTTTGGATGATGGCTTGATTTGCCTGACACGACAGGACAGAGAGGGACCAGATGGATCGTCCTTTGCTTGCCAAAAAAGCGCACTTCCTTGTAGCTTACCCGACCTTCTGCACCCCCCTGCACACCTCTTCTCTCACAGACAAGATGCACACAAGGACGAAAAGCCAAGACAGGATCTTGATCGTCCCGATACATAAGAACATTCAAACCCCTCAACAAATACGTGGACTCGAAAGGCTATCTTTGCAAGCGCAAGAATGTTCTAGTGTTACAGAGGTATATGTATAGTTCTACAAGAAGTGAGACGGAAATGCTTTTACTTCATCGTTCATGAGATAAGAGGTTGGCTGAGGCCTTATGCACCACCCATCATGCGTCTTAGACGGACACTCANGGGTTCCTCTTCGGAGGCCTTTGCTTCTTCCGCCTTGGCCTCTTGAGTCTCAGGCTCTGTCGATGCTTGTGTAGTGGTCTGCTGAGGCATGTCTGCCTTGATCGTGCTCGAAGTCGAGAGAGCTGGCTCTGTACCCCATGTCTGCTCGGTGCGATCCTGCTCTATAGGCGCATCAAAAGCCCGAGTTTGCGATTCCGGCTTTTCGATCGCGATGGTTTCCTGCATAGCTGCTTCATCCGATGCCACTTCTTCGACGCGAGGATCTTGGTCCTTGTCTAGCTCGACACCCCTTTCTTGCTTTGCGACCTTTTCCATTGCCGATGGGTTGCTGTCGTTGGTGACCTGTGCTTGTAGCGTCTTTTCTCTGGTAGCAAGCTTTGCTCGTGTTTTTATAAACGCCTCGAATCTCGGAGTGAGCTTAGGTATTTCGACTGATCTGTTTCTACTCAGGCTGTTTCCTGCCAGATCATTCTCTCTGCTCGAGCGACTCGACATGGGAGCGTTCAGCTGGAATACGCGGGAACCACTTCTGTCCAGGGGATCAAGGTTCTCGCCAGGAGGAGTCGCCAGGACATTGATGACATTGACCGATGCATTCGCAAGCCCTTCCACAATCGTAGGATCTTCAACAGGAAGCTCCCGCTTGTCGTTGTAGCGCAAACCAAGTGCGAGACGACGTCCGCCTGTTACACCCGCCTCCACAGTGTGAAGAGTTGCTCTATAGTCTGGCCCAAGCGCTCCGAGATTGAAATTGCGTGGCTCGCGATACTCAAAGCCAGCAAAAAGATATTTGACACGGATTGATTGCTCAGCTTCCTCGAGCTCAGCGTGTGTCTCAAGGTTGAGATCGGCGTGTTGCGGCTTCTCTGAATGTAATTTACTCATAATACGGATAACCGCACGAGGAATGGGGATTTGCAGAGCAGNGGGTGCACGAAGAGTGGCGTCGTTTGTCATACTTTCGATTACTGCTTCAATGAATGACCTGATGCCGGGGTCACGCATAGCGCGTCGTGAAACGAGATCCCGATCACGCTCGAACCGTATGTCAGCATTATACGAGGGCAGGTTCAGCTGTATAGCTTCAGTACTGAGTACGGCGCGCATATCCCTGAAACTGAGGAACTTGCCATCGGGAAGCATGGTGGATATACGCTTTTGGTCGTGGAATGCGGTAGACTCATCAAGGAAGAAGCGAAGCTGCACAGTAGGAAAGGTAGTGGAAGCCAGAATACCTGTCTGGTCGAGAGGAGATGGGATCAGGTGGGCCGTGAGCATAAATCCTTCGCCAACTCTTTGCCCTGGCTTCTTCTGGGGAACAGAAGACAAGAGGCTGACAAGACCTTGGACTTTAGAGGCAAAAACCTGCTTGGGATATGCTGCGGGATCTTCGATACTCGAGGAAACACCAGCAGCGCCAGGATAGGTGTCTTTATTTTGAATATCATGCAACGACAGGCCAACATTCGCCTTCCAAGATCCGAATCGAGTCTTCAGTGGCCATATTTCAGACACAATTTCAGATATGTCCTCGCGTGAGGCGTCGAGCTTGGAGTTCATTAGGGCAATAGCTTCTCGAATGATGAGGCTGTCACTATGCAAGTTTGGTAGCTCAACGTTTGACGGACTGTTGGCGAAGAGATTATCATTTTCAGTATCCACGGAGGTTTGATCAGCAGTAGACTGCTTAGACCTGGGCGACGAGGTGACCCAGCGACCGAGCTGTCGATTCTTGACATGAGACGGTAGGTCCTTAGTTGCTGAGATGGCTTCAAGGCGACAGCTGTCGGCCTCGTGCGAATCGTAGAGGTGTGTGACTCTGACTGGCGGGGTGGAGGGCAAGAGAGCGATAAGTAGACGATGGGCATCATTGATGGCGACATCGATGAAACTGGCAATGCGAAGGCGGTTGGCATTGACTTCGTAGTGGATGTATGTCCTTGTCAGGGCCATGATGTTGTTTAACTGGGCAGGGGTCAATATGTCCTGTAGGGTGAAGGGCGAGGAAGTCTCTTCCAAAGCAGCACGAAAGGTTTCGAGATCGATATCGGCGCTTCTGGCAGGGGCGAAGGCTTCGGCCAGAACGTGGGCGATAGCCTCGGACTCAGCCCTCGGGCCTACGATTCTAATAACGTGGTCGGCCTGGTGTAACTGGAAACGAGAATTTTTATAGAATTTGGAGCTCTCGAGCAGGGGCCGCAAGGTGTCGGAGTTCTTTGTGAGCAGCAGGCCAAACTGCATGGGTGACAGCAGAAACTCCATCTCGCCCATGGCTGTCTGCTCTTCCTCGATGCCGAGTGCCCAAACTTGACGCAAGATGGACTCTATCACATCGTCTTTGTTGTCCATCTTGCGACCCAGATGCATAGACAAGTCGACCATGGGCAGCCGTTCGGCGATGGGAGTGGTACCGGCATGCCAGGCAGTTCGCTTAAGATGCTGCAATTCCCCCTCTCCGCTACTAATCTCGGTAGATGCAGTCTCGTTAGAGGCACGCGAGCCACGACGCAACCTTTTGGCATTAGAGGCAGCGGATTGAGCAGGGGCAGTCTTGTGTACCAAATAACCTCTCAGTTGACTTATAGTGTAGCCATTACGAAGGGCCTGCATTTGGCGACGGAACTCATCTTCGGTGAAGATGTGGACACCCTCTTCAGGCCTCAAAGCATCGATTGACTCGAAGACTTCTTGAGACTTCGGACGAGTTGCTCTTCTGCCCGACATGTTTTCAATGTCCCTTCCGGTCAGGGCAGGTGGCTTGGGCTCGGAGGCTTCGACATGGCTCATGTGTTGGGCGTGTTCCTCTGGCTTCTTCTTTTCTGGACGGGGCTCGTGCAAGTCGCGTAGAACGATGACTTCGGAGCTCTGTCCTAGACTGTCAATGGACAAGGCCTCTGACGACTCGACACGCCTCTGACCGCCCTTCTTGCCACGAATCCTTCCATGGTTTCCGTGGGTGCGAACAAGTCGAAGATGTGATGTTTGAGGCGAAGGCGCAGACGTGTAAGCAGCAAAATCTCGAGTTGGAAGGGGCGATTCATCCGATGATTGGTAGCGGCGGTGTTGGATCTGACGGAGCACGAGGCGCAGGTTGCATCGCAGACATGTGTTTGCGTCTCTTGCTGACGACGGGCGTAACATCAAGACAATCTACATGCGAGGAAGGAGCGTTCCCAAATTCATCCAGCACTCGATCTACAATCTCGAATCTGGAAGCTTGGCGCCGAAGCCTATCTTATCTCCGAGCACCGTTTCTCTCAGCTCCGGACCACGGGCCGAACGCGCCGTCGTCATCTTTCACATGCTGACGAAGCCGCTCCTTCCGCAAGACCAGTACTCACGACGACAAATTCACAAATCATCGGATACATAATTGCCGGACCTACTTAAGCCATTCCTGCCGCCCTCGCCGGACATGCAGACCTTTGGTGAGGCCAGACGAGCGCAATGGCGGCCGCCTTGAGGGCTCAAACGCTGACCTTCACAGTCCCCAAGGCCCGTCGTGTATGTCCATCGCCCAAAATCGATCTTCTCTGTACTCTTACTGACTCTGTCTGCAACATAGCCGCGCTTCGACTTCAAACTCAAAATCTTCGACCTCAACAACGTGCCCTTGGTATCCGGCACCTGCTTCGTCAAATGGCACCTTCCCTCGTCCAGCGCTGCCGAACACCGCGGCCGCACAACAAAATGCAACATCAAGGATCACAAGGTCGTTTTTGACTACGACAAACAGACGCCCGTGCGCCTTGTCATTGGCAAGGACCAGATGCTGCAAGAGTCGTGGATCCATCTCGAGATTATACAGGAGTATTCCAGCGCCGGCAAAGGAGAGCGCATTATTTTGGGACACATCAAGCTGAATCTTGCCGAATACGTCGATACTAACGACCATGGCCACGACTCCGAAGAAGGCGTCACCAGACGCTACCTTATGCAGGACAGCAAGATAAACAGCACACTGAAGGTCTCTCTCCACCTTAAGCATCTCGAGGGCGATCGAAATTACTACGCGTAAGTTCGCGTCTGTCCTTGCGAAATCATCCCTCTAAAGTCCAGTCTAGTNCCTCCATTGCGAACTGCTCCTGTTTTCGGAGGTATCGCTGGCATAATGTCTCAGGAAGTTGCAGAAGCCGCCGAAGAAGGCAGCACCATGCCCACCTTGTCCAACAAAAGCCGCGAGAATGGCGAGTTACAAGACATGTACCGACGAACGCTAGCCGCATCCTGGGTAGCTCAGCCANNGGGGTAACATAATCTTTCTATACAATCTACACAATGGACCACTAATTCGTTCACATAGGAACTACGAGCCGACGACTGTATCAAGGACATCTTTGCTGGCGGCGATGGCTGGGGCTCGCATCTCGACCACGTCCAGCACACCCAACATCTCAACCCCGGCAGTGACGAAGACAAATCCCGCTCAGCCAACCTCACCCCAACAGACAACTCCACCAGGTCACCGCGATCGAAAAGCCCTCTGCACGGTCACCAGCGCAACGTCAGCAAAGAAAGCGTCCAATCCGACAGACGCAAAGGCTTCGACGGCTGGTCCAAAGACACGTCTTCTGCTAGTAACCTGAGTAAACATGGCACATTCGGAGGTCGGAGTAGTCTGCACCAGCAAGCCATGAAGTTCGAACTCGAATCCGCCAAACGCAAACCCAAACCGGCGAATAACGAGATTGACGAGTTTGACAATCCATGGCGAGAAGACTTGAGGTCGTGGAAAATTGGCAACTCCACCATGATCTGAGAGGTTGCTTCGTCTTGATACCCCTGGATGTGCTTTATTTGTATTATTGATTGTAATGAGTAATGTCGGATGTATGAAATTCAAGAAATATCTCTTTGTCGAACGTCGGGACTACTCTCTTCCTTCTCTAAGCACTGTGGCAGTTTGATGAAGCAATTCGATACTATGTATGTAATTGAAAAGCTCAGGACGATCTTCACATTGATGACAACCTCAAGACAGGAACATATTTGACTGTGACTATCTATCCTACAAAAGGAAAGTGATCCTCCCTACACAGAATGAATCAAAGTCTCAACCTCCTCCCACGACCTCGGCGCCGTAGTCAAATTCTCACACCCATCCTCCTTGACCAAAACATCATCTTCAATACGCACGCCACCAACATCCCAATACCTCTCCAAAACCTTCTTGTCCACAAACTTGGCAAACTTGTCCTCTTTCAACGCGGGCTCGATGATGAAGCGACAGAAATAGATGCCAGGTTCGACTGTAACCACAGAATTTGCAGGCACGGGGCCACGGATGCGCAGGTAACGGAACATGGGGTCCGGGTCTTCGTAGTTTGCGTTTCCGCCGCAGTCGTGTGTGTCCATGCCGAGATAGTGGCCTAGACCGTGAGGCAAGAACAAAGTAGAGACTCTGCTGTCGAACAACTCTTTCTTGTTTCCGCCGATGAGGATGCCCAAGCGACGTAATCCATCAATGGCGATTTCGTGGGCTAAAGTGTGCAGGTCTTCCCAAGTAACATTGGCTTTGAGTGCTTTCATACACTCAGCTTGCATTTCATCGACAATGTCGTAGATTTCGCGGCTTTCCTGGGTGAATTTGCCTTGCAGGGGGTAGGTGCGTGTGATGTCTGAGCAGTAGCAGTTGTACTCGCAACCAGCATCGATAAGCAAGTTGAGTTTCTCGGACAATGGCAAGTCGTTGTGGACGTAGTGGAGAGTGGCAGCGCTGGGGCCTGAAGCACAGATACAGCCATAGGCTTGTTCGCGGCCGCCGTTGCTGATGCAGGCGCCGACGAAAGTACCCATGAGTTCTCTCTCGTTGCGTGCGTTCTTGACCATACGCATGACTTCGGTGTGAGCGTGCGAGGATATGGCGTTGGCATGACGAATAAGGCCGATTTCGTGCTCGTCCTTGACAACACGGCATCTCTCGATAGCGTTCTTGAGCAGGTCCCAGTTGGTCTCTTCGAAGGATAGGAAAGTGATGTGGTCTGCTACTTGCTTGGGGATAGCCAGGATAGTGCCATGGGGAGTTTCGGGAGAGGTCAGGTAGGAGTTGACTTCTGTTGCTGGCTTGCATGCATCAATGTCAAACCTATATCAGGTCAGCTGTAATCCGACAGACAAAGAGTCAGGTCCTGACTTCTCCATGGCTTCCTTTTCGAGCAGCGGCAAGCCCGACCAGATGACATCCTCAGCGTCGATGGGAGGGATGAACAGAGTCAGGTAGTCGTTCTTGATATCGTATGCAAGATACGAGTCTGGTACAGCGCATCCAGAGAGGTAGAAGAAGAATCTACGTTGNNGCTGGAAATAAAGTTAGTCTCTACTAGTGTTCTATCAGGAAAGATAGCATCCAACTCACCGGAAGTGTGCAGCCTGGTCATCATNCCTGTATCCATGCCATCAATTAGCAAAAGGCTTCTCTCTTGTTCCCATTCATCTCTATTCTTGCAACCACAAAACTTATTGCATTCTGGGTTATGGGGAGAGGAGAGATCAACCGCATACCTCAACCATAGCAGTCTTCTGCGCTTCCAAGTAAATAACACCTTCTTTGGGTCCACCGTTCTCTGCAATGAAGGCAGCCACACGTCTGGCGTGTGCCTTGGCAGGGTACTTGCCCGATGGTGGGGGTGGAAGGTCGTGGTTTGCGAGACCCATTTTCTTGTTCTTTCTGATCAAGAGTACCTAAATATTGAAGAAAGATAGGGTGAGTGGAAATTGCTCAAGGTTTGGTGTCCTTGATATCAGACACAGAGATTGTGGTGCGAACAAGGATACGGGAAACGCCAAGGCATGGAGCTGCCTCGGTGATCGCCTGCCTAGTTTGGCTATATACCAGAATCCAAGATGCTGCAGATACAAGAATATCAAGCATGTATAAGTGGTGATGTGTGTAGGTGAAAATTTTTGGAAATTGTTCATGCATATACATAATTTCGCTGCCTCAATGCTAGCCCGCCTCCTGGCAGAGGTGTAAAACCAGATATAGAAATTCAAAGAACGCCGTCCTCGAGGATAATGCAATTACTTGTGATAGGAAGTCAGGGAAAACACACAAACGCCCATGGAAACATCAATTGGGGAAGAAATCCAGGAGGATTTAGTCCTTCCAGCGGTTGAGGTACCTCTTCATGTCGGCGGCTGTGGGCTGGGTAGCAGCACTGGCCTGTGGTTCAGTCAGCACAATGCAAAGAGGATAATAAACGAAGCAGAACCTACAGGNGTTCTCTCTACTCGAGTGCGAGAGAGTCTGAGACTCGGTCACAGTGTAAGTAATGGAGGCAGGGGCTGCGTATGTGCTGTAGATGGTATAACTCGAGCTCGGGTTCAACATGGAGGNGGTCTTTGCGGTGATCTTTGTTCCGGGCATGGGCTGCATGGGGGCGTACTTGATGAGACCGGTCTGAAGGTGGTAGGGGATGGTGAACATGCCAGCCTCGGCGACAGCGGTGGTGCCAGTAGCAGCATCGCCAGCTGTAACTAGGTTGTGGGCGGCAGTAGGGGTGAAAGTAGTGTCGGTTCCGGCGGCAGTGACACCTTGCTGGACGGCAGCAGAGAAGGTTCCAGTCATGCCTGTGAGACCAAAGCGCGAGCTGTAGACAATATCGGTACCACCGTCGACGCCAGTGGAAATCATTTGTAGGTANNGCTGGACAAAGTTAGATGGAGCAATTATTAATTCCCAAAGCAGAGGGACATACTATCCATTAGTCGAGGTCTTGCCAAGAGCGATGGGGACAGTGAAGGTAAGAGAACCAGTCGTGCCCGAGTAAGTACCAGCTTTGATGGTGGTGATNNTGCTTGCTGCAGTCCTTATCAGCACTGATTCAGCGATCGAAGGGCTCTAGAATCATACAGAAGTAGCGGCCGTGTTTCCACCAGCCATAAGATTTAGCGTATAGCCAGCGAATTGGTCGATGGTGGGAGTGGTATCGTCGTCGGCCCAGGTGATTGTGAAAGCCGTGCCACCAGCAATTTGTTGACCGGCGGCAGGCGATGAGAACTTGACGTCGGCAACGACGGTGGCTGCCAGAGTGGCCAGCGCTGTCAAGATGTGGCAGCGCATTGTTGTCGTGTGTGTTGTGTGTTCTTCGACGCGCGGTTTCCAGCGAGATGGTCGCCTGGGGAAATGTTTGGTCTGGACGGCTGGCTTTCGTTGGAGATGCGACGACTGTCTACGCAGTGCGGATAATGGACGGAGACGGCGGTGGCGGAGGCGGCGACAAGAGGCGAAGTAGGTGGTATGGTCGGACAGAGCTTACGGGATCAAGGTTAAAGATGCAAACACGATTGTCGACACTGTGATGAATGCGACACGGCCTTGGAGCGCCTCACCCTCCCGATCGCCGCAAAGCCGCCCGCCCCTGACAAGGTTTGAATTCAAGCACTGCCCTTTAATTAGCTACTTTTCTCTCCTTTATCATTATCTCTTCTCCTTCTTTTCCGCCTTTGGCTTTCTGATGCCAAAGTTGTAGTGATAGTCCATGGGCAGCTTCTCTTGCTTGCTAAACACAAAGCCGTGTCACTCATACAGAGGCCTTCCAGCTCGACTGGCGTCAATGTAGCATTCAACGTGCTCCTCATCTGCCAGTTCAGTACCATGCTTCAAAATCAATCCACCTGCGCCGCGGCCCTTGTGCTCTCCAGCAGTCATGAGAAGTTCCACGTCTTTGGTCAATTGTGTCAGTCCAGGCACATAGACATTTATCGTAATCAGCATTGAAAATTTACAATAATGTCTCCGTCCCTCCATCATTTCCTGCCTATTCCTTGCAAACGACCCAANAAGTGCATCAGCAGTCTCTGTATCGAGATACGGATCAAGAGCACTCCATCTCTGCTCTTCATGTCCTGACTGCTCATCTTCAACCCGTTTCTTAGGCTTCACCCATCTTCCATGACTGATGANTCTCCCCGTATTTTCGTCTGTGAGTTTCAAGCAAATGGTATATGGGTCTTTGCATGCAAACCGGAACAGTTCTGCCCAAGCGACTCGACCTTCTACTGTGTCGGGCATCATGCGTCTGAAGTAGGCATGGTCGTGGAAAGAGAGGAAGAAGAGTGGTGCGATTGCTTCGGCGTCCTTAACAGTGGCATATTCGAGCACGAGACCGTTCTTTCGTGCAAGCGCCATCGTATGAAGTCACCAAGGTAAGAAGTTTGAAGGAGTAATCATATAGTTCGAGAAGACAGTGACCGTCAAGTCTGGCATCGCCCATCAACCCTGCTGACCTCGTATCGCTGCACGCCGCAGCTCAGCATGTGAACAGTAAGCACTAACAGAGAGGCACAAAGCACAATTCATTAAACAAAGCACTGAAGACACTGTTTCAAGAGAAAGGTGTTGGTTGGAGATTGCTCTATCACAGTACTCAAAATTCGTGCCTCTTCAGAAACCAACAACACCGGACGCTCGTGATTAGTCGTCCTTGTGCCTCATGCCAGCGCCAGCGCCAGCGCTGGTCCCGCTCCTCGCTCTTTCCTTGAGAGTCGAAGCATATGCAAAAGAAGCACTACTGCTCATACCAGGACGACCGTTGTTCTCTGAACCCTGCCGACCTCTATGCTGTTCTTCGTCCTCTTCATCCTCTCCTATCTCGAAAGACTCGGCCATCTCAATCAAGTCGCCAATTCCGCTAGGTCCACCCCTGTTGACCACTCCTCTGTCTTGCGGTGGTGGGATGGCTGTGCTGGCCTTGGCTGCCATCTTGCGCATCCATCCTTCGACCGCTGCGCCTACGTTCTCAATGTTGATTGAAGGCGATTGCGCATGCGTTAGGCCGGGCGTGAAAGGCGTCGGATCATCCGTATACGTTGGGATGTCGGGCAGATAGAGATTCGACTGATTCGGTGGAGGAGCGACATTGGGAAGGTGGCTTGCGAACATCTTGTTCAGACCATCTTGAGCAGGGCCAGGTGACCTGACGTTCTTAGCCATGGTTCCAACACCACCCGGTCCAGCTAGATAGCTGGGAAAATAAGCATTGTTTGCATTGGACAATCTCCTGGTCCCTCGCGGTCGTTGAGGAGTCTCTTGCTTGGNGGAGTCCAGAGAATTCTCATGTATCACAGATCTGTTGAGGTCTAAAGAGGCAGAAGGCGTATCAATATCAGAATAAGATTGGGATTTTCGTCTAGCGGGTGGAAAGAAGGCCAGATTACGACGAGATGAGCGGGCGATTTCAGTAGGTTGTTTGCTGTTTGGCAGGAGGACCCATGCATCATGTTCCCAGGTTGCCTCTGGATCGTGTGACGAACGACACGAGGAAGACGACGGGCGATCGCCATTTGTGGATACAGACTCGGTTCTTTTCCTGCCTGTGGGGATGGGTGTCTTGACCTCTTCTATCGATGTCGGGAAAGGATTATTCTCCTGAGTCAGTTGATATAGATCCTCGCTCCCGTTCAAACGAGTACCTTTGACGGCGCATTGATCAACAGGAAGCAGAATGGTCTTGCGGACTTGTATGCGATCATTCGGCCACATACGATTGGCGCGTCGCAAGGCTGAAGGATGAATGTTGTATTTGATGGTGATACCGGCAAGGGTGTCTTCAGGTCGGACGTGGTGAACATAGACCAGGGCGTCCCGATCATGACCGTTTTCAGGAGGAGCAGAAGCGGATGGACCATCTTCGGACGAGCGACGCTTGAAGTGTCCAACCGTGTTGTGTTCGGNGGTGGCATTCATAAGGTGCTTGCGCTTCTCAGCACGTAGCAACGTTTCTCTCTCTTCGTGGGAGCCAACGCCGATGGTAGAAGACGGAGTGGTGTTGGGTACACCCCATTGCTTCGGAGGGGCACTTGTATTCCGTGTGAAGGTCGAATTGATGGAGGGTTTGCGACGTCGCGGTGAGAGGGCGGCTTTGGAGGATACTGGAGAAGGGGTAAGCAGATCCGAGGCCATACCCTGTATAGCAGACCACGAGTCCCCGAAGAAGGCCGACAAAGTTGCGGGCGACTGAGGGCGATCAGGATTCAAGCGGCTCATGCTCTTCACAGGACGAACGGTCTGGGACGAGGCGGTGCGCGGCAAGCGAGTGCTGGGCATGGGTGATGGCTCGCGAGAGTCGAAAGGCGAAGGTAGCGGCGAGGCATGGCGTGCCATGGGTGTCAGAATGGCAGGGGCTTCATCGTCGAGACCAGAGATGAGTCGTGGAGCTCGGGGCCGTAGGGTCGACGACTGTGCTGTCGTCGAGCTGGTGCGCGAGCTCATCGTCGTACAACCATGTGGTCTGGTGGGGAAAGGACTCGTCCTTCTGCTGGACTTGGACAGCCGGGAGCTTGTATTCGATCTAAGGACGAGCTTGGCCTTTGGTCTGCCTAGATTCCTCAAGCCTTGGGTGTCTGATTAAGCGGACGGCTGCTGCTATTTGCCGACGATGACAGCTCCAAAAGGCTCGGATTACAGAAAGACAGATTGCTCGTTGCTGTCGAGTGACTAGCAGGGAGAATGCCTCGCTAGGTATCTGCTCCAACATCGGAGCCCCAAGACTCATGCTCCTGCCCCATGGCGCGTCATGGCGTCCGTGCCCACCCCCTCGATCCCGCCGCTCATCTCCATCTTCTCCATTCCCGAAACACGACCGTTGTCTATCCAAAACCAAGTCAACGGACAAGTAGACACTGAACAATAGTTGATGTTGACACTGTCAAAACTCCAGCAGTGGGAAAACTATGCTACACGGCAGTGACCTTTGCATCTGCATTATCCTCCTGCTCAGAAAACCGGTATACCATGCTTCATACTCCTAGTCATGCATCCCGTGAGAGCAGCTCCACAGCCATTACCCGCCTCGCAACCGCTGCGTCCTTCATTCTCTCGCTCCTCTCAATCAACCTTCGAGCGGTCACCCTAGGTGTACTGCCAAGCACCTGCTGTGATGTTCTGGTCATGGACGACGACATACAATCCGACGCACGAGCTTGGGAATCCAACACCGGACAGACGTGCGAAGAGCTTCCAGGCTGTCGTGTTGCTGCCTTCTGGCGTGACAGGGCAAGTGATCAAGTCTTCTCCGTTGGGTCCAAAGTAGCCACCGCCCTCGTAGGCAATGCCGCCGCCGTAGTAGCTCAAGTTGTATTGCGCAGACGAGTGTGCTTGGGTGAAGGCCATCGATCCATCATTCTGCCAGTAGATGCTCTGTCCGCCGGGAACCACAGTTGCCTGGTGCTTGGTCAGCCAATGCTTCAACCCTGAGCAATATGTTCTGCTTACCATGTAGCCGTTGCCGATGAGGGTGGTGTCATTGGGGAATGAGGTGCAGATACTGCCAACGTTTGATGGACAGTAGGTGGCGGCATGTCCTCCGACCCAGAAGTGATTACCAGCAGCTTGAATAGGTTCGCCGTCGAAGGGCTGATCCGGATTGCTGGCAGTAAGGGTGAAGGTTCCGCTGGTCTTTCTGGGATTCTCAACAAGAGTCGTTCCGCTGCAGCTNNGGTCATGGTTAGTAGATGCACGGGCTATTGACGATGCAGATGCGAACCTGTAGCAGCAAGGTGTGTAGCAGGTGCCATTGCAGTCCTCCATGGCTTCGCCGTTAACGACCGGGCAGAGGGCGTTACTATCAGCTCCGACTCGGCAGGTATAGCTGCTTGGGCTGTACCATTGGCTACCGCACTCCTTGAGGCTTTTGTCGACAGGGACAGGGAGAGGGGTTGCTTTTGTGGAGGCCAGCAAGCCAGCGAAGATAGTCAGAGGGTAAACTGTTGACTTCATTGCTGTGATTGTGATTGTGATTGTGATTGTGTTTGTGATGAATGATGTTGTGGAGGTTGTGGATGTTGAAGAAGAAGAAGAGAGAAGGACGAAGAGGTGCCAGCTGAAGAAGCAAGGGACCTTGACTCCATTGCCATAGAAGGTGATACTTGTATCGCACTTGCCTTTACAGGTTTAGGAGGATGGGCTCTGCTCCTTCGCCGTCATACCTGCCTCCATTGCTGGTCGAGCTAAGTACCACCTGACCACAAAATGCCAATAGGTAGCTTTATACCTCGTCTTGACGGGAGGATGAGCTAATTGCAGATATGTCGACTGTACACAACATTGGGTTTTAAATAGAGTACACAGCCTGCAGCAAGCATGTCAAGAAGTATTGTATCATTGTCACAGTCCCATACTCGACATCAGATAGAGTGTGTTGATACTCAGCCATCAAAATGACCTCACTTACCAACACACCGTGCGGTATACTTGAACTTTGTTCCGAAAAGTCGCCAGCCTCAATCTATCCTCCGAGTGACCAGTCGTAGAATTTAATGCTCATGCGGGAGCTACCACCATGCACAACCCTGTGATCGACATGCATGCATTACACGAGCCAAAACCTGGTTAAAAGTCGAGGGGTAAAGCATGCTAAACCTCCTATGCATACAGCCGTGGAGTGATAAGCAGTACTAGAGTTGCTCGGCAACAACTGGCGCTGAAACAATCAAGAACATCATATGGAATGGATTGGAGATATTTTGAGTTCCGTAGTCTAGTTGTGTATACTATCAGCTCTGAAGTTCACACTTCATAAACCTCATGCAGACGATTGAGCACGAGCAATGTTTGCCTAGTCTCCCCTGTACTCAGGCTGCGTTCGACGAGACCCGATGCTGCTTGCGCGATACATGTACACTCAAAGCGAGCACCCGTAACTCATGCAGATCGCTAGTCGCTGCTCAGAATTATAGCTAAAGAGTCCTACTCCTGTTTCTCGTGTGTCTACGGACAGATTCGTGAATCCTTCACTGTGAAGTCATCAGTGTTGGTTGTTCTTCAACTCGAGGACCTGATGTCTTGCTTAGTATACTGGATAGTTATTCTCGGTAGGTGAACTTACCATGTCAACCCAGTTGCCTCCGCCGAATGTTGCCTTGCTGGGACCTTTGTTCTGGAAGCCCAGTTTCTCATAGAACTTGACAAGCTCACCGTGAGCAAGCAAAGCGACTCTGTCAGCGGCTTGGACATATTCCATTCGCTGAATAAATGCCTTCAGCAAAGTCGAACCCAGTCCACGGTTCTGGAGAGATGGCAGGACCGCAAGGCTGTGTACAGCAATTGTGCGGCCTTCCTCTCTGTGGCCGATGTTGTCCGATGAAACACTAGAAGTCTTCCAGTCATTAGGAACTTCCATGTCTTCGTCCATGACGGTAGGGTTGATTGTCTTGGTCACAACACAATGAGCAAGGAGGACAGACTTGCGTGCTGGGGCACCGCTGTACACGTGATGGGCACTGGAGGCCGTCTCGACCAATGCAAGAGCGGCAGACGAATCGCTCATATCAACGGAAGTGAAAAGACCCAGGCACAGCCCACCGCATTTCGTGAAGCGATACTCGAACTGTGCATTGCATGTTAGCCTTGTTACAGGACAAATGTGTTTGGCTTCATTGTAGTTAGGTAGTGGTACGAAATAGACATCGAATAGCAACCTCGATAGGTGTATTTGCTGACCTGTGAGTCAAGGCAAGAGCTTCCGGATCAGTCTCGAAGAAGGATCGTAGATCGTGAAGCATTGTTTCCAGATAATATACTAGTGGCACGCTGGCTGCCTTCCATTTGCTTAGGTTTGCAAAGCACGTATCTGTTGGAATTCACGAGTGCTCTTTATTGCGTCCAAGGAGGGTTCTGCACCATACAAAAGACAAAGGTTGTGCATGTCCTGAGGCTCTTGTCTCTCCATTTGAACTTCAAAAGATTGTGAAGAAGGAGGCTGAAATTCCTCGTAGCCTTGTAATGACCTGGTAGAGACGCCAAGTATAGCCTGAGAACAAATGGAGTGAGGTGCAGATGGTGTCTTCGAAACGAAAACAGCGATGCTGAATGTGGTAAAATAGGAGCAGAATCACAAGTCGGGGCTGAATGGAAGAGGTACGAAATGCAAACATGGTGGTACAAATACCTTTTCTCTCGTTGCACGTTCCTCAGGGGAAACGTGGCATCCTCCAATTTGACGGCGCTATCAATGTCGGAGATGGTGAGGGCTTGAACGTAAGGCTTGATCTCGGCGAGGTGATCCTGTTTCTCCATGTCGCGGGAGATCTTGTCCTTGGGCTCATCATCACCTCTCATCAGGGCAGCCAGATCGCGGGGCATGATGGATATAGGCAAGGAAGCAAGTGCGTGAATAAAACTGACCCCTGGCGTGTGGTAGTTCCGAAACACAGGATGAAGACGGAGCGTTGGTAGGACAAGCAAAACAGGCCACTCAAGGTGCTTTGTTGAAAGGTAACACATGGCAGTGACGTGTGAAAGAAGTGCATGGACCAGTCGCTTGGTGGGGTTGAACGTGACGGCGATGGCATCAGAGCAGTGCATCCTCGAAGGATTAAGAGAATGGCAAATAACTATCAATATTGCAGAAGATTTGAAAAGGGCTCTTGTTCGAGTGCATTCCCAGACTACAGAACAATCAGGGAAAAGCTCAGCACAATGCAGAGCCTGTGGCGGCACGACCAAAGGCAGATGAGGGGCTCTGAACCATGACAGGCAGACAGACGGCAGACCGCCAATCTGCCAGTGATTCGTCGTGCATGGCTGCATGGCGCAGGGTGCAGGTTTGGCAGATGGCAGCAGAAGCAGGAGCAGGAAGCAGCAATTGCAGAATATAAATGTTTGTGCGGTCTATTCCACGTGTGCATCGAACGGGTCCGGTCGTCTTTGCCTCCGCAAGCTTTCAAGGCGCTTCGACGAGCTTCCGTCGGCCAGGGTTGGACGTATCAAGTGCTCGTACCTTCCTTCTCTCACATTCATTACTCATCGCCGTCCGAGTGCAACAAGCCCAAGACACATTTGCAACCTTTTTCGCGCCTGCCCGACCTCTTTCAGCGACGTGCATATCCCCATCCCACTCGCCTCTAGCCTCTACGCAAGGCAGCCGAATCCATCTCAGCAACCATGTGAGTGCCGTGACACTCGTTCTGACTTCTGTTTTCGTTCACACATGCTGATGCCTTCCGAACAGGGTTCAAGTCACGATACAAATAAACGCCCCGGGCCATGCTCTCGACGAGGAATTCCTCCCACTCGACGCCGACATCTCGTCTACTCTCGGCCAC
Source organism: Aureobasidium vineae (assembly GCA_903819635.1). Taxonomy (NCBI): domain Eukaryota; kingdom Fungi; phylum Ascomycota; class Dothideomycetes; order Dothideales; family Saccotheciaceae; genus Aureobasidium; species Aureobasidium vineae. The sequence goes on from CAIJEN010000015.1 coordinate 295,596, forward strand.
CTCAAGACCCAAGTTCACGACGGCACCGGTTTCCCCATCACCTCAATCCAATTCTTCCTCAACGGAACCCCTGTAGTCGGCGACGAAAAGACTCTCGATCAGGCAGGAATCAAGAATGGGGAGATGCTCTACATGCTAGTCCGCGAACAGAACAACATGCCCCATCAACAGACCCGCCCACAGCAATCCCAGCCACAACAAGGCCGTTTCAGCAATGACCAGATCGAGACCCTGCGCCTGCAACTATTGGGCAACCCCCAGGCCATGCAACAAGTCAGCCAGGAGAGACCCGAGCTCGCTGCAGCCGCCTCTGACCCTGTCCGCTTTCGCGAACTATACGTCGACTCTATCTCACAGGCCGAGGCCAGAGAGCGCGAGAGACGTGAACAAATGCAGCTGCTCAACGATGACCCTTTCAACATCGAGGCTCAGCAGAAGATCGAAGAGATCATCCGTCAAGATCGTGTCATGGAGAACCTGGAGTATGCCTACGAACACAATCCCGAAGGTATTTTGATTTGTCCCTTTGCCACAAAACGCCACAGCTACTGACCTATCCANGTCTTCGGTCGTGTGACGATGCTGTACATCAACTGCGAAGTCAACGGCCACAAGCTCAAGGCCTTTGTCGATTCAGGTGCCCAGACCACCATCATGTCTCCCAGCTGCGCCGAGAACTGCGGTATTATGCGCTTGATCGATAAGCGCTATTCCGGTATTGCCCGTGGTGTTGGCACCGCTCAGATTCTTGGTCGCGTACATTCGGCAGACATCAAGATTGGTAACGCTGTCATGCCATGCTCCTTTACCGTCATGGAGGGAAAGGACGTTGATCTCCTGCTCGGTCTGGACATGCTTAAACGCTATCAAGGTTGTATTGACCTCCGTCGCAACAAGCTGGTCTTCGAGGACAACGAAGTCGATTTTTTGCCCGAATCTGAGCTGCCTAGATCGTTTGAAGAAACTTTGCAGAACGAGGAACACATCAAGGGCCCCAACGGTACCGAGATTGGCACTAAGACGGGAACTGTAACGCAAGCTGGATCTTCGTCGCAACAGCCTAACGGCAACTTCCAAGATCAAGGTCGTTCTGTTGGTGAGCCATCCACCAGCGGACCTACAGTACATCCTACACCTGCAGCCTCCGCTCCTGCCAGAACAGCACCTTCACAAGCTGCTCCAAGCAGCAAGCATCCTGAAGCGGCCATTGAGCAACTCATTGGTCTCGGCTTTTCTAGACAAGAAGCAATTGCCGCTTTGGATGCTACTGACGGTAACGTCGAGTATGCTGCAGGTCTGCTCTTCCAAGGTTAGATAAGAGAACGTGTATCATGAGATTTACGGCATCGGGAGGTTCAACGTTCGTCGAGCATTTTAAGGCGTTTTCCACTTCTTTACTGCAAAAGAGAGGTTATAGGACGGATATTTGCAATGGGTTCAGAGGTTGGATTCCTTTTCCTTTCCGTCTACGCTACTCTTTTTTTTTTGCTTTTTACATGATATGACCTAGACCATAATTCTGATTCCCCTTCCGTTTGACCGAGCCTATCTCACGATGCTTATTCGTTCCTCATCTTCGTCACAAAAGCCATGGGTTTGTCGCTGAACCTGTTCTTGTCTGTCCAGCAGAAAGAAAGAAAAGAAAAAGGAAACAAGAAAGAAAGGGGCAAACAAGCACGATATATCCATCGGAACCTGAATGACGTCTGCCAACCAACACTGGTGGACCAGCACCAGAGAAGTGATGCCGATGTCTACGTGCTACGTCAGTCAGAAGCTGCGAACGTATGATGGTGCGATAGACAAACCAGAAGTTTCGGCGCTGTCAGTTAAACAGTATCATCGCCGGGCTCGCTGGACTCGCTGGGCTCGCCGGAGTCATCGGAAAAGTTGCCTTTCTTGAGCTGGCGAGAAAGATGCTTCGACTTCTTCATACCGCGTGCGACAAACGACTTCTTCTTGGGGGAAGTGGCAGGGGTCGACTTCTGACTGGCGAACTCGCGAATGTGCTGGGGTCCGGCTGAGAAGCACTTGAGAATGTTGCTTTCGTTGGCGTAGGTAATGAATTCCTGCTCGAATGAGCGTCCAGATGAACGAATCAAGCTTTCTTCAGTTGAAACAGGGGAGAGGCTGCATCGGTCGAGGACGAGACACGAGGCGTGACTGGGAAGCCCTCGAGATCCTTGGTAACCATCCACTGGATGCCCCTGCCCATCTCCTTGACATCTTTGGCGACTCTGTCTCTGCGCTCCTGCTCGGTCTCGAAGAATTCGCGATACATCTGGTCGCGCTCGCGGCGTTCAGCGAGATAACCCTGCTCTTCTTCCTCGGACATCTCGACCAGGCCGACGTGGCGAGGGTTCACATCCATGTCAGATTCCTCGACGGTGAGTCTGGGAAACTCGGTGGCGCAGTGACGAAGCCACTCGGGCTGGGCCTCAGGGTCATCCTCATCAGCCTCGTTGGGATCAGAGCCGTTGGTGTCGCCTTCATCGTCGCCATCGCGAGCATCCTCGTCCTCCTCAGCCTCGTCACCAGAGTTATTGGAGTGAACGCTGGGTTCATAGGGAGGTCGACTCTGACCTTGATGCTCAACCACATAGAGTACAGACGTTTAAACTCCTTGTAATCATCCTGGACTCGCTCGTGGAAAAGTCTTCTGAGAAGTTCGTCATGGATGCGAATGTCTCTCATGTGGAAGCAGAACTTGACGTCCTCGAGAAACTCTTCATCAGCGCTGCACAGGAAGGGGTCATTGTCGAAGTCAAGGATAATAGTGCTCAGCATGGCCTCATTGAGCTCGATGCACCATCTGGGATCGCTCTCGAGCAGGCTGGAAGCCTCAGACGAGCTGGAAGAAACATCTGACTCGGTAGAGCACGACAAGGAGGACGAGTCGGAATCAAAGTCGAGGTCAAGATAGAAGTCGGAATCAAAGTCGACATCGGAGAAGAGATCGTCCCAGTCAAAGCGAGAGTCCGAGTCGGAACCGACCTTGGTGTAAGACGAGCCAGAAGAATTAGACGACTCAGGCGAACCAGTGTCAGCCTTGACGTTAGGCTTGAGCTCGGCAGCAGACTCTGACTTGTCCTCGATCTTGGTGCCAGCCTTGGAGTGGGCTCCAGAGGCTGAATCAGAATCAACATCGGTGTCAGAATCTGAGTCCCACTCGTCGGAGGAGGATTCAGAGAATGAAGAGTCTGAGTCGACCTTCATGGCGATGACCGCAGCAGCTTTCTTAGCCTTGTGGAGTGCAAGAGCGTAGAGAGGATGAGACTTTGAGACACCCGCCTTGTCCCATTTGACCATCCGACGCTGGATGTATTCGAGAAACTCCTCGCACGTGGCATTCTTGGAATCGAAAGCGGCACTGGCGACTGATCTAATGCTGGAAGTTTCAGAGGCGTCGGGAATACGATGATCGCGGGCGTATTCGGCAAACTTCTGTTCCCATCTGATGGCTCTGTTGCGACGACGAATGACCATCTCCTCATCGTAGGCCTTCTTGGAGGCAGGAGTGTGGTAAGGGTAGTAGATGGGAGCGGCACGGCGCATCCACTCCTCATCAGAGATCTCCTCCAACGCAGGATAGGCAATGTGAGCACGATCCTTAGCGGTCATGTCTTCAGGCTCATACAAGAAGCTCAGGTGGAAGAAGTCAAACGTCTTGCGAAGCCAAAGTGGAGTCTTCTTGACGGGATACTGTTGTTGCGTGAGAAGATCAGTAACGGTCTTCTCGAGCAAGAACAAACTAGCAAAACTTACCTTGTCCATAATTCGCTGGAAGATCATGACAGCCTCGTTGAAATGTTCTTCATGAACGGCGTGGATGTCTTCCCAATACTTGTTGACGACGCAAGAGGCAGCAAGAGCACCAGGAGGCTTGATCTTGAGCTGCCAGTACTCGTTGCGCTCTCCAACCTTGTTGGGAGGCATGTCGTACATTATTCTGGTGTAAGTCATGATGAAGAACTTGCTAAGGTTGAAGTGTCAGTCAACTTGAATGTAAGGGGTAAATCAACCCGGATGAGAGATGCGAACTGACCCGGCGACAAGAAAAAGGTAGTTTATGGTGGTAGAAGGAAGAAAGAAAGCGAGGAGCAGACGCAGCGGTAGTAAGAACCACAGCACAGGCCGGCGCGGTGCCTCGCTTTGTAAGCGATGTGAATGGATGGACCTCTGGCACTGACTGAAGGCAGTGGTGAGCGGTATACAGTGCAGAGTAGGTTAATTTTGGTGGTGAAGAAGAGTAAATTGATTGTATCGCAGTCACGTGGGATGCTCACTGAGGTCGTCCGTTCGAATCACTCTACGCTTGTTCCTTTAGTCACCTTCTGCGTACTCTCACTGAGGTCGCGCGTTCGAACCTCACCATGTCTTTTTGTTTTTTCACTTTTCTTCCACTCTCATGCCTGGTGTCCTATTGACCGGTTCCTCGTCGAGCTCTCGTGTAGAGACGGTTACCAGCTGGTCTTCACTCACGTGAGACGGCCCCTTTCACATGCAAACTCCCGTCAACAGATTCAGGGGTGCGGTACAAGAGCATCGTAGCTATGTTTTCACGGTGTGATTGTCAAAAGCTGCTGTACTTCTACCAGATATCACGGTGGTGTCCAAGGAGGGTAGAGAAGGTTACGGAGATGGTGTCATTAATCTATGTAGGGGTGCCCGATCGTTCAGTTGAGCTGTCAAACGAGATTCTCTCAGCATGCACGTTTGCTCTAGGATAACTTTCGTGACAGCAAACAGAGACTCAAGCAATCAGGGCTGGATAAACACGATCACCCCTTATCTTATTTCCTACGTCAACAAACAGTGCTATAGTATGCTATAAAAACGTACAGTAAGTTATTGGATCAGATGATGGCCACTGAAACGATGTCCTGATAACAACTTTCCTTGGACATCGCTTCGTATTTGAAGGATATTGTGTACTTTAAGAGTACACCATGATAGTGCTTATTATACATGGAGCTGAGACAAGGCTTGCTTTCTGGTACTGGTGACGACAAAAGTTTCGTATCAACAAGCTGAACCGCAAACAAGCTTACAAAAGAGCACTCTTAGGTGGGTACATAGTACATCAAAGGTTCGTTGACAGTCTACCTAGTCAAGAGTGACAACAAGCTTCTTAGCAGAAACACCTTTTCTCAGGATATCCAGCCCTTTTTGTAAAGATTCCAATCCTGTTCCAACAACTTCAGCCTGAGGTGCTGGTTTGTACTTCCCTCCTGCGATTGCTTCGGGCAAAAAGTCCCCAAAGACAACGTCGGCAACACCGGTATCCTTGATTGTGCCTGCGAAGACACGGCTGTATTGAAAGCCGGCGGGGATATCTGCGGGTAGAGTTATGGTGGTCGTGAAGAACTTGTTGCCCTCGACTTCGGAGAAGAGGTCTGCACATATAGACATGGAGCTCTGAGCATCTCCGGCAGTGTGCAGAACGCCAGCTATGGTCCTTCTCTTGAATGCGTTGGTAAGCTGCTCGAGTAGAGTTGCTGGGTCCAGGTTGTAGTCGATAACCTCGCTGGCACCCAGACCACGAACGAGCTCAAAGTTCTTGGGCGAGACTGTGGAGATGACTTCGTATCCTGCGGCCCGTGCAAGTTTAATGGCGTTGACGCCAACGCTGGAAGCGCCACTCCAGACTAGCAATGTCTGTCCAGTAGATTTGGNGGAGAGCGAAGGATACTGCAGAGCGAGGTGATCCTTCTGGAAGAGACCACAAGCGCTTGTAGCGATGCCCAGAGGCATCACAGCGGCGTCGGTATAGGAGAGACTTTCCGGGATTCTGGTGACCATGTTTGCGGCAACGACGCTGTACTGTTGGAAAGCTGAGCCGGAAGGAGTATTGGCAGTAATACCTCCAGCCACAGCTAATACCCTGTCGCCTGGCTTGAATCTAGAGGAGACTGCACTGCCGACTTCGACCACTTCACCAGCGACGTCTAAGCCCAGAATTGTCGGGTAGGTAAGGAAGGGGAACAGGGCAATGTCTTGTAACTTGAAGTCGATCGGGTTTAGAGCAATCGCATGGTGCTTGATAGTGAGGTAGTCGGCAGGAGGAGAAGTATAGGGTGCATCCTTGATCTCGAGAGGAACGCCGGGCTTGGGCTGCCATGCTGCAGTGTTGGAAGGCATGTCGACTGTGTATGAGCGTGTGTGTCGGAACCTGGCTTTTTACTGTTGTGACTATCTTGTAAAGGAGAACAATTCTATATACCTACGCACCGGTGGCATGTTCGTCCGTCGGAAGGATGTAAAATGTTGCTTGACCGAATCAGGAAACTGCTATCTCCGTCGGAGGTCTGTTAATGCCGAACGCGCGCTGTACAATAAGCCAAATGGAAGGTATCGAAGATAGATCGCATCGCTGGGCGCACTTGCTTTGGAGGCTTCTAGAGGATCAGAGTGTGTATCTTTGATGATTGCAAATGCGACCCGCTCGGATATTGGGTGACGCTCGGCCGAGCCATGTGTCGCAGCTTCCCTGAATCAACGCTGGAAAGAAAGACACTAAGGTAGATATCACTACTGTTATTATCGTACTTGTCGCATAATTCAGTCGATATGTCCAGTAACTCTCAGTGTCACTTTGCTCCAAGAACGTCAGCATGCCGACATAAGTACATACATCTGTCGCACTCAAAAGCAAGACTGCCCAGCTGACTAGTTCTCTGCAGCTGGTCAAGTAGTAGGAACTGCGCAAAAGCACCATGCCAGAATCCGTCGAGAAGGGCGAAATCACTAAAAGACAGAATATCTGGAAGTGCGCAGGCACTCAGGAAGAAAGGTAGCGCAAGCCGGACGCCGCCCGTCTGATCTCTCTTCACAAATGGCCGAGCTGAATCTGAGTATACACAATTCCATATGACGAGCCTCTGCGGTTCGATATGAAGAAACAGACTGTATGGGGGATGGAGTTGTGGATTTGAAGGGCGGAGTGCGGCAAGCAAATTAGACGCAACAAACACGAACAACACAAAGATTGTGGCGGAAGAGAAAGCGGGAGTAGAAAGAGTCTGTGTCGAAACGGAAGCGATGAGTAAACAAAAGTAAGAGAAACGATGGCATTGCCAAAGAAGGAAAAAGGAAGACGCTAGGATCGACAACATCAATTAAGAAAGGAACTGTATATATAGCTTGAGAAAATGTGCAAAAAAGGCTCCGAAGGGGCAGGGGCCCCTAGGGAGGAGTCTGGTGCAAGGGCAGGAATTGAACCCGATCGTTCCCAAGCTACCCTCCGCGAATGGGGAATTACAAACAAGGGCGTGTTACCACTACACCACCAAGCACAACTGACCCTTGAAAATCCCAGACTTATCTTTAATATATAGCTTCGGGACACGACAGCAAGCAAAATATTCAGCAGCAAACAGACACTTACACAAAACACATGCAGCAATATTGAATGCTGAAATAATCAAGAAGATATGTTGTGCCTCTCGAAGTAGTCGTCGGTGTTGCCCTTAGCTGTGTCGCGAAAGTCCTAGTCGCCGAAGCCGCGCTCTGTAAACCGCAGAGGTCGACGATACAACTTGGTGATACCTAGGAAGATATCCAGGCTATAGGAAGGTGTCTACTCGCAGATGTATCCCTGTGCAAGATGTTACAACGGTCAAATGCGCCCGAGGATGGCGGCTCTGTTAGAGGACTGTATAAAGGCGACGACCAGGCTGGGAATCGAACCGGGACCTCCGGATCAGGTTCAGTGTAAAGATGTAAAGAAAAGCGCGGTCCAGAATTCCAATACCCAGAACCCAACATGTTGCAAGACTATACACAACACTGGCAGTCATGAATGAAATAGATGTTCCAAAAAAAGAGCGGTGTTTGTAGCCTGCGAGTCCAGCAGAAAACCGATACACGGAGAAATCCTTATCAGAGCTTTAGTACATGAGTCTGGTCCAAGTATTACTACCCTTGGCGGCCAGACAATAGCGGGGTTGTCGCTGGAAGGTCCCAAAATTGGTCGTATATAAAGGTTGGCTGTACAACGCCAGTGATGGAACGAGGCAGTATGCGACAGGACTCTCGGACATCACTATCGTCGCTATCTGCGGTTGTCGTCTTTAGGGGAGCGTATCATGGCGGGTTGGCAAGCTGTCAGCTACATCATTCGTGTCGTTTCAAAGGCCGATCCGATCATCACCGAATTTCGCTCGTAACCTCGATGTTCCAGACATTCCAGATTTCGAAGAACAATACCCAAGGCATGAGTGGCACATTCTCATTGCTGGAGCGGCTGCATCATCATCGTGTGAACGAACTTCGCTGCTTGAGTGGCACCAACAGTCACGACACTGTGAGCACCAACATCGCGACAGCAGCATGCCTCCTTCTGCCGCAGCTTCTCGTGACCTGGAACCACAAGAGCATTGCCGATCGCTCTACGGTAGAGCGCTCCAGGTAGACTACGTCGTCGCTCGGATGTACTTTGGCACGACAGTAACGGACAAAATCCATTGGGACGTTGCGTGTTTGATCCTCTGCAATGTACCACTTGTTTGATCCAGGCGCTTCGAGTAAGTCAATGATCAAGTTCGATCCAGAGGTGTCGTCAAGAAGATGAAGGGCAAAATACAGCCTTGATCCCTTTCAGCAAGGTCTCGAGATGACTGTACAGGCTTTTTGACATATTTGTTCAACTCGTACTTGTCCTTAGAGAAGAGTCTTCGAGGTCCAGCTGTCCAGGAACAGGAGCCTAGTCCTCATGGCAGTGACTCTGCAGCTTTGTGCAGCACTAAGACTTCGCGATGGGCATGGTTTCTTCTGCTCAGGGCTGCATGACAAGACACACCTTCGTCAAATGCCTCTGCTGATCCAGACTTGCTTGTGCAGTTGCTGGTTTTCTGCTCTCGATTCGGACCCGAGAATGAAGTGGATGAGTCACATTGGCTGTACATACCTGCAGCCCGACATACTTGAGATTGATCGGAGCCTTCCATTGCTGTTCCCTCAGGGAAAGATCACTGCCCTATTCCAGGCAAACTCTGCGAAGGAGCAGCTGATGTTGCCCTTGTCCTGCATGAACGGCTGGTCAATGCGTAGTTTGATCCTTCCAAGTTCCCACGACTCATGCAAGTGAGAATACCTCATCACCAAGCGTCGCTCCTTCTTCCAAACATCAGGCCTTGTTTAACATTCTTCCATCTCGAGCAACAGTGCTTGTCAATCCGACCACAATGGCTCTACCGATCTGGAAACGCAAGCATGATCTGATCTACTTGATCTTCTTCCTCACACACATCCCAATCATGTTTTGTAAGATGAACTCCTTTGAGGACAGCATAGCAAACAGCAACTTATCTTTGTGCTATGCATATAAATTTTCGGGTAGCTAATGTAGACACTAGGTNGTTGACCTTACACCTCTGTACCCTGCAGCTCTAAAGCCTGCCTTTATGACAAACCTAAGAACATGGTACATCACCACGTACAGAGATCAGTTCTTCTCTTCTCCACCGTAAGCATACTCCATTGCTTGATTCGGACAATGAATTGATTCTGTATCAGCNGCCTGGTTCGATACCTACATCTGGCTTGAAGCTCTTTATCACGTCCCGTTGAGCTTCTGGGCTGTACCAGCTCTTCTCCGAGATGATCCCAGAGTACCACTACATCTTCTCGTCTTTGCCCTTGAGGCTGGACTCACTACTTTGACCTGCATTGCCGATTACCTCAGCTGGAGTGGTTACTCGAACAACGAGAAGATCGAACTTGGAAAGCTCTATGTGCCCTACCTGGCACTGGCTGTCTTCATGGGTCTTGACATGTTCTACCGTCTGAGCCAGATGATCTCTAAGTCAGACAAAGCAGCCAAGGGCAAGAAGGCTCAGTAGACAGGTCCTCAATTGACAGTACCATTACACCAACTATTTCTTGCTTTTTACTGGTATAGAGGAATGGCTTCAGCTTCACTGTGATCTCGTTGATCGCGCCCGAACGAGGACTAGCCCCTCGCCGACTAATCGAGGCTGCGAGCAAGTGCCTGATAGATGTTCTTCTCTTCTCCTCTTCCTCACCCTTTCTCTTTCTTTGACGACCATCAAAACAATGTTCTTCTCTTCCGCCCTCCGCCTCCTCGTTTGCTGCTTCGGCAGCAACAACAACACCAACAGGGGCCTGGCCACCCCCGCCACCATCGTAAGCTCTCGTTCTCTCGCGTTGACCTACTACATACAACTGACGCACATCACACCANNGAGCGGCCCGCGTAACTTTACGCACAAGAGGTCGGGCAACCCCGACATCCCGCTGCGTGCCTTTGTGAGCACGCCGCCGCCCTACGTCCAGCCCGAGCGCCCCTAAGAAGGCCGGGTCTGGGGTAAGTCACAAAGATCTCTGCTTCACGACCTTCGTCTGACTGACTTTCGTGCGTCTAGACAGGGTTAGTCGGTTGTGTCCCCCTCCTCTTCGTCCTCCGGGGCACCCGCCCCTTTGTGGGTGTGGTGACCTCTTGTGTTTTATATAGAGCACAATCAAATTCGCTCTGAAACCTCCTTGTTGTGTCGATGTGTGCCTGTGATTCTTGACACTGTTTGCTTCTCATGTGACGTCGTAGTGATTCGGTAGGCTTGTAGTAATACACCGTTTAATCAGAGGTAGAGAATCTCCATGGAGACAACTGACTTCTCAGCACTTTCTTCGGATGTTGTCATGGTCGCCAAATGTATCGTGCATTTCGATGGTGTACACCGTAGCGATACACAAGCTTGAGATATAGACATCAGGTCACATCAGGCACATGTACATCGGTATCCTTATCTCAGTCTCCCTCACCGCCACTCACCCTCCATATCAATTACAAAAACACACAAAGAAATCAAGACAACATTTAGTGTCTAAGGAAAGAGCATGTTTTGCAATCTTCTCAATGGAAGAGAATGAAATATTAATTTTCTTTGTTTGACCACTTAAACAAAAGACTATATGGTATTCAAAACGCCAACCATGATTTCTACTCTGCAGCAGGCGTGGGTGGGATTTCTCGGGCATCGACGAATTCAACGGCTGGGCTTGGTTCGTCGAAGTCTACTGCGCCGTCTGAAGTCGGTGGTTCGAGTGATGATTGGATGTCTGGTTTTGTGTCTTCGCTTGCAGGGACGGAGGGTGTGGGGTCTGCAGTGCCATTTCCGAGAGGTGCGGGTGTATCTTCGATGCTCTTGTCCGTGGTGTTCTCTGCTGATACATCCTTGGCTTCTGTACTGGTCTCAGTACCTTCAGCGGCAGCTTCGGGCTCGGCGGCAGCACTCTCAGCTGCGGCCGCCTTAGCAGCAGCATCAGCAGCCCTCTTCGCAGCTCTGTCCCTCTCCCTCTGCTGGAGCAGCTCGTAGTTCTCCTTCCTGCTTCTTTCATCTTTGAGTTTGCGCAAGCGCTCCGCCTCTTCCACGCCACCGCTCTTCTTGAGTTTCCCTTCCTCGACGAAACTGCTAAGTTCTTTTTGGAACTCGCCATCACGGCGTTCTTCTAATTCGCGTTGACGCGCTTTTTCGGCGCGCTCAATGGCTTCGAGACGGGACTCGTGGTTCGGCTGAAGGGCGCGTACCTCCCCCAACACGCCTGTGCGGGCTTTGGCAGGATCGCCGCCGCGGTCGAGAGCTACGGGGTTGAGCGTACGAGAAGAGGAGCGAGGTGTGTTTTGCAGATTCTGTTGTCTTGTGGCTTGCTCGACGAGTGCAAAGGTCTCGGCCGCCTTTTCAAGGTCATCTTCCAAGTCAATACAGAGTTCTTCTTGCATGGTGAGCAAATCTCTGTCTTCACAGACGACTTGCAATTCTTTCTCCCAGATCTTGGTCCAGATTGGCTTCTCACGCTTGAGGAACTCTTGCAGTTTCTTGAGGCCAGTTGTCGCGGTAGAAATATCTTTGCCGACGGCATCGAGTTGGCGAGGTAGAGGTCGGACTCCGCGTTGGACGACGTCTTTGCGAAGATCCTCTACGGTATCTTGCAGATCATCCACTTGGGTAACAAGCTTCTCACTGTCATCCGAAAGCGATTTCTTGCCCCCGTTGACATAGGTTCGACCAGAGCCGGCGGGCATAGAAGGAACACGCGCCTTGTTTGCTGCAGACTTGACAGTAGCAGCCTTGGTCCGGATAGAGGACATGGAAGAGTTGATATCGTCAACAAATGATGTATAGGTTTGACGGACAACGGCGAGCTCGCGACGGAGAGATTGGACTTCAGTAAGTTGGGCCGGTGTGCCTTTAGAAGATGCAGTCTGGAGGGGTGGAGGTGTCGCATTAGGTGTCTGAGCGCGAGGAGGTGCCGTCACCAGAGTGGCCATCTCCTTCGCGGCCTCTTGTTGTCGCTCAGAAACTCGATGAATAGCGGATTGCTGGTCATCGACAGCAGCTTTCAGGCCTTCGATCATGCTCTTGATACCTCCGATGCTGTCGTCAAAGTGCTTCTTGACTTCGTCGAGCTGTTCCACATTCAAGACAAGTACAGAACGATCCTTAATGTCAGCCAGATCTTCCAACTCGTGACGTACTCCTGAAACGGGATCTTGTATGTAAATCTCAGGGAGATCATTGCCGTTGTTGTGTGTATTCCAGGCGAACTTCTCAATGAAAGCGAGCTGAAGCCTCGCTATAGATAGGTCACCACCATCAGACAGAACGAACTTCTTGATTTTGCTCTTGTATTGAAGGAAAAGGGTCAATTCCTTGCCAGGCTGAGGCGAGGATTCGGGCACAAACTGTTGCTGAGAAGAAGCCTTCTCAGTACTTGGGGGAGGAGTGGTTTGCCGTTGTATCCTAGACTTGCGACGCTGCAACTCTCCACCCGCTGCTTCCTCAGGGGTCGGTTCGAGGATTGTCTCAGGGAGCGGCCCGCTGACGGTGGCGCCCATGTCTGCCTCTTCTGGCGATTGTTGCGTAGGGAATGGGTAAGCTCCCAGTTTATCTTCGGGTGTCTTGGGCATGGGACTAGCACTCTCCAGACCCGCGGTCGATGGTAGCTCTCCCACATCTGTGTTTATTGTCTCGGTAAGCCTTTGCTCTTCTGATCGTTCTCTTCTGCTGGGCGAGTTTTGAGCAGATTTTTGAGCCGATTTCTGCCTGTTGTGAAGAAAGCTTCGAGTGCGGACAGCTTTCATAGACTCGCGCGTGTCTTGGCCTCGATTAGGAATTGGGCTATTCTGGGCCGATGGTATCATAGGCACTCCGTTACTGGATCCCAGATGCTTCGAAATCTGGTAGGCAGAGAAACGTCTCGACGCTCTCCTCTCCAGCTCTCCACCGCGTTGCAAAGCAGCCAGGGCATCTTGTTGTTTCGGTGGCGGGGTGGGGGNAGGTAGATTGTGTTCGGTATAGGGAGGTCGTGGAGACTCTTGCTGGTAGGCTACCGGCGCAGGTTCGTTTCCGTACTGTGCTGGTGGCTGGGCGGGCATCGTGTCTTCTTGAGGATATGGAGCAATAACGGGTATGTTTTGCATAGCGTTACTCGACATGGATGAAGAGTCGGAGTTTGTGGTATCGCGGCTTTGGTCGCGGGTGTGTTGCGTCGAGACAGCAGGAGGGAAGGATTCCTTCCTAGGTGACGACCTGCCTCCCTGCATAGAGGCTGAGCGTGGAGGAAGGTCATGGGCAGGGAGTTCGTTGGCGACTCGTTGCGACTGGGTTCGGCTGGCGGACTGGCGAGCGAGGAGGTCGTCAGCAGCCGACTCTGCGGCGCTGGCCTGCCTCGAGCTCTGGCTGCCACTGCTGGTACGCTGGCGCAACCGCTGCTGCTTCTTCTTAAGGCCATGCAGGAGGTTGATGATGATATCGCGGATGCGTGGGAGGAAGCGGTCGAGGCTCTGTTGACTGGCTTCCTGGCTGAGGGTTTCCTCGAGGATGGCGCGCAGAAGGTCGGGCACGGGGCCAAGGTCCTGGGTGTCAACACCTATGCCGTTGAAAGCGCGACAGGCAATGTTGAACTCGTATCCCAGGCGCACGTAGACGTCCGAGACCTCGCTCTCGCTGGCAGCATTGCGGGACCATTGGGTCAAGGTTTCGAGGAGCTGCTTGGTCGCGACAAGCAGATGTGTGACGCTCTTCTCGATGGTCGACAGCTNGCCAGGCTGCGCCGACTGTCGGGTCGAAGAGCGAGCGGCCGAAGAGCGTGAGCCAGAGCTGCTCCTAACACTCGGGTCTTCGTTGGCCATGCCGTTTGACACTTAGTACCGCAGGTCGACGACGGGTGCTGTTTGGAAACGCAACGCGGCGCCTAAAGGGGCTGCTCAAAGAAGGGGGAGCGCTCGCGTGGGCGCCTTAGAACCAAGGACAGGCAAAACAGCAATGCGACAACGCCAGTAATCCCAACGCGAACGAAAAAGAGCACTCCTGGCAAATCACCCAGCACAGAACAGAGTACAAGACGGTTTGTCTGCTAGCATTTCTGCTTTCTACTTGGTAGAAGCTCCTGATGCTTCTGCTCGGTGCATGCTTTGGCTCTCCACCTTGAAGCTTCTTGGCCGTGTCGGAGCCTCGATCTGCACCTTGTGTTTCCAACCCCGTACGCGACTCTCTTGCGGATAATTACCAGGTCAGTCAATAGTTGCAGGCCAACGAGCGACCTTGTTCTCTTCTTGAACACGACGCATGCTTAGAGAGGACTGCGTATTGCTTGCTCAGCAGTCCAGACCAGCGCGTTGCTCGTCGATCAAGGCGCCTGGCTTCCTCAGCAGCTGCTCAAGTGTCTGGCCATCTTCACGTGCCAGCCCGAAGCCCAACATTCACATTCGGCGACACAAGCCGCCTTTGTTCCATTTGCTATTGCTGTCACATTGCCGCTGTTCGGTCTCTCTTGTCGCTGCCTCTGTTGTCGACACCTTTGCCTTCTGAAACCTGCGCAACCGGCAGGTCATCTAGGTGATACTCTCTCTTACCAAAAGTCTACGCGTATCGGTCAGCCCTACCCTCTTGTCGGATCGCCTTCCGAGCGGCCGCCAAGCTCCCCATCGCAGTTGAGTGAAACACGACATCTACCCAGCTGTAGTCTGTCCTCAATCAACTAATCAGTTGTCGGGCTGCTCGCCGACCTGTTACTTGACTTCTTTCGGCTGCTGCACTAGACCAGCACGCGACACTGCGAGTCCCGACTACGTTATCAGGCATTCGGTTGTTCTGGTTGCGCGTGCGAGCTCCAACATCTCCATCCCCAGTCTCCTGTCCGTCCCCTGACTGCACTCATCATGTCCGCCCAATCCGCAGCCATGAACGGTGCTCCCACATCTTCCGCTTCTCAGACAAATTCAAATCCTTCTAAGCCGCAGTTCAAGACGAATTCTATCGGAAAGACTCTGGACGGTGCCCGTAAGCAGGCCGCAAGCCCCGTGGACGCCTCGAGGTAGGTCGAGCATGTGACATTATACCAATCCTCTACAGCGTCTGACTCGTTTTTGATTAGAAGATCTCCCGCTCCCAAGGCCTGGTCTCAGGGCACCAACCCCATTACACAACGCTCCAATACTTCCTCGCCCGTTACCAATGGCCTAGCGAATGGCATCTCCAAAAACGCCCAGTCCAAACCCCAGCAAGAGAATGGCACTTCAAACAAGCATGCTACAGACAGATTTCTGTTCCTGATCGCAAACTTCGCTGTACGGATTACCCATCACTTTCTGTCAACTATGTCCGGCTAACCTTATAATATGATGCAGGGTATGGAAGCTGCCATCTTCCTCAAGACTGGAGAAAGGTTCAGCGGTGTCTTTTGTGGTGCTTCTACCGGATCTGCTGATCCTCGTTTCACTCTGAAGTTTACCAAGAAGACGAGCCAGCAGGTCAATGGCACGACTGACCAGTCTGACGCATACGTTGGTGACGGCGAAGACCACGTCATGGCCTTCAGCCTCCAAGATGTTGTGGACCTCTCGGTCAACAGCCTGTACTTGGCTGCTTCGGAAACAAGAGCTCAACAATCCAATGCGCCTGCCTTCCGTACCGATGTCGAGATCTCAGGCAACCTCAACATTCGCGAGCGCGAGCTTCAGCCGTGGCAGCCCAGTGCTGACACCGCTATCAACATGTCACTTGAAGATAACTCGCGTCCGGGAGAATGGGACCAGTTCGCTGCCAACGAAGCCCTCTACAATGTTAGAAGCGACTACGACGAGAACCTCTATACCACTGCCATCGACAGATCTGATCCGGATTACAAACGCAAGGCAGCTGAAGCTGAGAGAATCGCCCGCGAGATTGAACGTAGTGCTCCTGTCAACTCCCACGTCGCTGAGGAACGTCGCATGAACGCCGAGAAGGATGGTGGCTTGGACGAGGAAGAGAAATACAGTGGTGTTCGTCGCGAGACCAACATCACCTCGCTTCTGAAACAAGGTGCACCCAACGCCTACGTCCCTCCCTCACGAAGACCGATCACCAGTCAGCCCACTGTACCAGGTGCTCCCTTCGACCCAGCTATCGTCTCGGTCGCACGTCCCAGCCCATCTACAGCCACAAACTCTGACAGCCAGGCTGCTTTGTCTAANGCAACAAGAGCAGAAATCACAGGAGCCAAAAGATGCTCAAACTCCCGCAGCAGCCGTTCCCTCTTTGCCAACCGTGACAGCTCCTTCCGGGAAGCTTCAGCCGCCGCTGCTAAGCCTGCCACGACCACCGCTGCGTCTACCTCAAAGCCAATACCCTCGATCAACGCTGGCAAAGGTGCTACTGAAGGTGTTGAGCGTAAGGTGTTGGATTCGTTCAAGCAGTTCTCTAACACCGAGAAGCTCCGCGTTCAGCAGCACCAACGTGTTGTGCAAGAGCGTCAACGCGCCAGTGCTCGTCAAGAGAAATCTGTCAAGCTCAACGACCTTAAGAAGTTTGCCGAAAATTTCAAGCTTTACTCACGCGTCCCTGAAGATCTCGTGCCTATCCTTGCCAAGACAAAGGAGAAGCAGAACCTCATCGTCACAAAGGCAGAGCTGCAGGCGCGTGAGAAGGAGTCAAAGGTCACATCCGCTGAAGCCAGCCCTGCTCGCATCGCACCTCCCAAGCCTGAAGTCACTTCTGAAGTTAGCCAAGCACAGCCTGCAAGCCAACCTGCGAGACGTCCTGAAGCCACCAACGAACCTGGCTCTCCACTGAGTCAGAGACAGCGCATGACTCAGAACATGAGACAAACCCAAGCCATACCTCCACGCGGACCTGGCATGTCGCACGGCGCTCAACCCAGACCGAATCAGCAGTACAGAGCTCCCATGGCTA
Organism: Aureobasidium vineae; assembly: GCA_903819635.1. NCBI lineage: Eukaryota > Fungi > Ascomycota > Dothideomycetes > Dothideales > Saccotheciaceae > Aureobasidium > Aureobasidium vineae. The sequence continues at coordinate 312,791 of CAIJEN010000015.1, forward strand.
ACATGCAGGTCCCCACTCCTATCCCTCCTCCAGAGATCCGTTCCCCTCCCACCGGACCTGCCTCTCGCGAGATTACGAGTCCTTCTACCGCCTCAGCCAGGCTCAACGTCAAGGCTATGGAGTTCAGACCTAATCCCTCAGCAAGTACTTTCACTCCTACATCACCCACCAAGGCAAGTCCTCAGCCTGCCAAGCGTTCCAGCATTTCTGCTGCATCGCCGGCCAAATTCTTCGCTCGCAAAAGCGAAAAGCCCTTGTCTGAACGTACTCCNCTCAAAGATGCCTTTAATCCCGTCAAATACATGCTCGAGACTACTGCGGCTGAGGGCAAGACCGAAACCTTTGCCTCGAATGGAGGAATTCCACAAGCTTTCCGCACTCCACCAACATGGGAGGTCGCTGATGCCAACAAAGAAAAGACGTACCGTGATATGTTTGCTCAGAGCCCAGTCGCTGCTATACCACCTATGCACACTCCTACCAACAGTGTCATGGCACACTCTCATCAACTTCCTCCTCATCTGCAAAACGGCCCTCCCGCCAACCAGACTCCTCGCTTCTACCCTCCTCAACCTCATCACCCTGGCCCACACTACGACGAACACCGCATGCAGTATGGTTCAAACACTCCTTCCGTACAACCATCTCCTCGCCTGCCTCATGCAATGGCCTATGGCGGCCCGCAGATGCACCCGCAAATGCAGCACTTCCCTGCAGGCATGCCTCCCTATGGCATGATGCGTCCTCAGCAGTACGGAAGCCAGCAGGGTCCTCCCATGGGTGGTCACATGATGGTACAGCAATCGTCTAATGGACCCTTCATGAACGGAGCCATGGCTCAGCAGGTACCAATGTATGCCTCTCCTGTTCCCGGTCACGTACAGNNCCCCACTTCCCCGGCCATCCCGCCGGTCAACCTGGTCCCGGTTTTGGACGCGGACATGCCATGAGCCACCAGGGCTCTCAGCAANGGACACCCTGGACAGATGTATATGCAAATGCCACCCACTGCGCCCATGATGATGCAGCAGCATCCTGGACAAAGTAAGTCGTCCTCATAAGGGTTCTCTCCTTGACTATGACCATCTAACATATTTACAGTGCAGCAAATGAGAAACTTCCCGCAGGGTCAATACCCAGGTGGCCCTCAGGGCCAACACGGCTACCCCATGCAGCACCGTGCCATGTCGAACCAGGGATACAACCACAACCAAATGACAACTCGTCAACACCATGCAGCTCCCCAACAAGGCCCTAGTCCCGGTGTGCCACCGATGCATGCCGCTGGTCCAGGAGACGAGGGCAAATGAGCTAGCACCACAGCTGCCATGTCACGATGGTACAGCCAGCTGTTTTGAGATAACGTGACGACGCCTCAGGAGAGATGAGATCTTGGTATCTACTGAATATTTCTCCTACAGCGCCAGGGACCCAGTTGACTGCTCAGGCAACGAGTCATATGAAGCGTCTGCATGATCCGGCCCTAGATGCAGGAGCATCTCGTCTGGCAAGATCGACCAAGACTGTATAGTTTACCAAGGCCACGGAAGGAGAAGTTGGCAGGGCGAAGAGAATTGTCAATACGGAAGTGAGCTTGTTGAGATTTGCTCCAGCTTCGGCATTGGCAGACAGGAAAATGGATGAGGAGATAATTGGGGTGGATAGGTCAGGTAGCTAGTGAAGAAGCAGTTTGAATGTAAATTGCAGAAGATCCGACCTCAAGTCCTACAATCATGGCTGCCGACGATGCTCTCGCTGGTGATTTGGGGATAACCCTGACATGGACTTGTCAGTTGGCCCGTGCGATGGGTTTGTTTACTACCCCACACTTTCAGGTCGAAGACTTTCTTGAGCACCAGTTTTGCGACAACAAGGACACAACGAGACAAACGACAAGCATGGCATACAGCGGTCGCATGAGCATGGCGCCGCGAGGCTCCCAACAGCCATCGAGCCAGCCTCGCGCTCGCAAAGAGGACAATGAAGACGCCTTTATGACACTGGTGAGTCCTTTCCTGTACTCGGCATGCCCGACAGTCACTAACATTTCTGTGTTTACANNGCCCGACCGCGAGATTGCAGGATGCATCAGCGACATTGGCATCCCCTTCAGCATCCAAGACCTGCAAAAGCCCAATCCACAACAAATCCAGAAAGTCTTCGAATGGCTGGCCGAGCTGTTGATGAACACGACGCGCGAAGTCGTCGCACCTGCCATGAAGGCCGCAGCAGAAGACTTGTGCGCCGACGACCCGGAGAGAATCTTCACGGCCGACACGCGCGACCTCATGGGCTTCTTTGTCACTTTGCGCCGCCTGCTGCTCGAGTGCGGCATCAAGGACTTTACCTTCCAGGACCTGTACAAACCGACACACCCGCGTCTGGTCAAGATCTTCTCCTATGTCATCAATTTTATCCGCTTCCGCGAGTCGCAGACGTCGGTTATCGATGAGTACTTTAACAGCACCGAGCGCACAAAGGCTCGTATCGAAGAGCTGTACAATGCAAATCAAGAGAAGGAAGAAATGCTGCAGGAGATGCAGCGCAACAGAAAGAATGTCGAACAAGCCATGCATGACAAGGAAAAGAAGAACAGCGAGCTCAAGGCCCGCCTACTCGAGCTCAAGAAAGGCCAGGAAAAGGTGGCTGAGAAGCTAGACCGCGTCAAATCAGAACAGAGCAGACTCAAGCAAGCCCTCGAGGACAAACAGACTCAAGCCATCAACGTTCGCAAAGAAGCCGACAAACTGCGTCCCTACACACAACAAAGCCCCGCAGCCCTCGAAACGGCCCTTCGCGACCTAAACGCAAACCTCACAGCCGACAAGTCCGAAATTGACCGTCTTGACCGCCGCACCCGCGCCCTTCAAACAAGCACCGACACCTTTACTCTCCTCCGCGATGACGTGAACGGCCTCAGCCGCTTACTAGAAGACCTCCAAACCGAACTGAAAAAGGAAGACGAAGAGGCCTCACGGGCAAACAAACACCGCGACGCCCTCTCGGAGCGCTCTAATAACGTGCGCGAGATTGAGCGTCAAGAACGCATGCTCAGCAAACAGCTCGCCAACATCCAAGAACGCACGAACAATCTACGACAGGGTGCAGGCGCAAAGGCTGAAGAAGCAAAGAGACGCATGGAGTCGTTGAAGCAGACACACTCCGAACTTGGTGAAGAGAGACGCAAGCGTGGTGAAGAAGTCGAGAGGAGACGCATCAGAATCGAGCAGACGGAGAAGAAGATGGCCGACTTGAAGGAGAACATTGACATGGAGGTTCAGAGTGCAAAGGAGGAGTATCTGAAGATGGAGTCGCACATCAAGCTCTACATTACCGAGATGGAGCAGAGCTTGGTTTGAGACTCGACTCTGTTGGCTTTCTTCTCTGTGTTTAGTTTCTCTCTTTATTCCCTTTGCGCTTCGTTTGATATACCCCTTTGGATAAGCGGCGTTTTGGTTTGGTTTGGAATTTGGGTATGAACATGACTTTATTGCATTATGATATCTGTTTTGATCTCTTCTTCTTGTTTATATGCATGTGACGTTTTTCATCGTAATATCTTCACGAGACACTTAAGGCCAGCGCTCCTCCTGCTTCCAGGAGCCGTCGGCCTGGTAGATGTAGACCTGTCTGCGTGCCTTTGTAGGGTCGCTGAGGTCAAGCTGCTCGACCTCCTCGGGCTTGACGACGACAACTCTGAAGTTCTTTCTTGCGACCGAGTCGTTCAGGTCCTCGACCTTCGTGCCAAGGGCCAGGTTTTTGTCATCGTAGGGCTCGGAGGTAGGGCGGCCAGGTGGGGGTGCCTTGAAAGAACCTTGATAGTAATGTTAGCATTGAAGTGGGCGTGTTGGTCATGTGGATCCAAACATACCTCTCAGACCAGGCGAGTTGTTGCCAAAGTGGGCAGTCAACTCTCTGTTCCAAGACCACTCTCCCTGCTTGCCCTCGTCAACGACTCTCATGCGGCTGCCCAGCTCGCTCTTGACAGTCCTCACACCACTGCTCTCCTTGCTCTGCTCGCCCTCACCCTCGATATCAGGGCCAACGACAAAAGCCTCTCCCTTCAATCTCCACTGCACCTGCGTCTCCTTGATCCAGTAGACGGCCTCGCAGGGACCGCCACCACCACTTCCCTGCATCTGCTCCTCCTTGTCTGCGTGTCCGCTGCCCGAGCTAAACAGCTCGGGGATCTTCATCATACGCACATCAGAGGTGAAAGTCGGCATCTCCGACTCAAAGACTCTGGGGTTCATGGGGGCTTCGTTGTGCTTGTTGTCGGGCAGCTCCGACCAGAAGCCGCGGAAGATGCAGTAGCGAGCGCGGGGCAGGTAAGGTGTAGGCGAGTCCTTGGGGGCTGGGTGCAGAGACGAAAAGACAAACTCGGGAGAATCCATCTTGTCGAGGTCCTTGAGGAAGGCCTGTTTCCAGGGGGCCGGTTGGGGGCTATTAGTCGAGGATGTTGTGGCCATTGTGCGGGTTGCTTGACGGCTGAGGAGGGATAGACGGGGATTATTCTTGAAGCTATCGTGACGGTGTTTGCCAGAGACGATGTTGGAAAGGGAATTGAATGGAGAAGAGAGGTAGAGATAGTAAGGTGATGATGGATAATATCTCATCGAGACGATGGCTTTGATGACGTCTACGAGATCTCGTCTCCACATTGCATCTCAGGAAGATCGTGCCTGCCTCATCTTTCTAACCACATCTTCGAACTTGAACATGTTTTCTCACTATCATGTCTTTTAAGAGATAGCAAAGATATCCCAGCTGTGATTGTGCGGCATGTTGCTCAAGTCAGAGGTGGTCATGGACGGAAACAAGACGGCAATAAGATGTCGTCGTGCTCAGAGCTCAAGCTCTCTCAGCCCGGGCCCTATTCATCTATCTTTTCCATCCTTTTCCCTCATCTTTCATCTTCACCGCTGTGACGAGCGATGCGCATGCTACTACTGTGCTACGATCGCATTTAGAGTGTTTGGGTGACCTTGACTGACCAAGTGGCACCATGATGGCATAGTGTTTCTATTCTGAGAACGAAGCTTCCTGGTCCGTCTTTTGATCGGCCAGAACTGCAACGTCTTGGGAGCAAAACGGTCACCTGCCTGTGGACTCTTCGATATGAAATTCGACGTCTGCCGAGACAACTGTGCTCTTGGGATGTGAAATATCACTACACATCTCAACCGTTCTTGACCGGATCTACAAGTCAAATACGAGATTTACTAAAAATAATCCAGAGGTAGGTGCTGAGCTTGGAGCATGTTCCGCGGTTGACGTGCGGAGGCAAAGAGATAGTGTTATATAGGTTAAGAGCGATGCACCATCAATGACTTCCTTCTCATCTACAAAACATCTTCCTCATCAAACATCTTTCAAGCAAACGACCAACTTCAAAGACCAAAACACATCCACTTTTACAAACCACACCAAATCTCTACAACATGAAGTTCACCATTACCAACACCGTCGCCTTCCTGGCCGCTGCCTCTTCTACCTTGGCAGCACCTCTTGAGGCTCGTCACGACGCAGGCAAGGCTTTCACCCTCGACATCTCTTTCAGCAACAGNCCCCTCAATGGCCCCATCCAAGCCTCTGGCGGCTCCTTCTGGATTGGCAAGAAGGCTTCAACTTCCTGCCCCACCTCGGTAAACCCCTGCCCCAGCGGCAACACCACATCCTTCACCTCCTCCGGAAACGGCTTGCTCTACCTCAATACTGAAGTCCCCGGCGGCCAGCAGGTCTACATCCGCCCTGACGGCCTCCTTACCTACACACAAGCCCACTCTGCCTCCACACCTGCCGGCTCCACATTCTCTGGCTTTGAGATCTCACCTCAGAACCAAGTCGGCAAGTTCTACGACTTCTGGCTGTGCAGTGAGGATTCGACCAACAAGGCTTACCGTATCTGGCTCGAGTACCGTGATGATCAGGGTGCGGTCAAGCAGAATGGCCTTGGTGGCAAGAACACTTGTACCATGGTCAACCTTTTGGCCAACGACGTCAAGAAGGAGGGTCCTGCTGCTTGGCAGTATAACTAGAATTGTGTTGGCATGACGCATTTTATGAACTGTTACTCTTTAGCGACGATAGCATTTACTATTGCATGATACAATCTATATCTCACATTCAATTATCGCTATCTTCCCACGTGTAAAAAGTCAGCAACATGCATCCTCGCCCAAGAGTGAAGAGCGACTTATGGTTGATCCAAAGACAAAAGAGCTCTCGGAGTAGAGATGTGGTTAGAGAGTCTTCGATATGTTGCATATCAATTCTGCACTATGATACGTCTGCAAGTCCCGAAGTCAAGAGAACACGTCATATCATGTTAGATCGCGCGTAGTCTATGTCGACGTGGAGGAACATTGAACATAACAACTCATTCATATCCATAATATCAAACATCCAGAACCCATAGAATCATAACAGAAGAGGGTGTATCAGGCCATTATCTCCTCTCCTCCCGAATCTCCTCGACTGTCTCAACACCAAACTTCTCTCCCTCGGCAACACCCACCATACCCTCTCCCATGGCCACATGATTCTGCCCACCAAACAGAGTATCGATCTCCTCAAGGGTGACGTTCTTAGTCTCTGGAATGCAGAACCAGACAAAGACGGCAAGCAGAAGATTAATACCTGCAAACATGTAGAAAGCATAGAATCCACAATTGTTGAGGAAAGTAGGGAAGAATTGCTGCACAATGAGGTTTGCAACATTTTGGGTTTGGGAAGCCATGCCGACGGCTTGAGCACGAACGTTCATGGAGAAAATCTCGGACGTCCAGATCCAGACGGTGGCGCCCCAGGAAGGCTTGTAGAAGAAGGCGAACAGGAAGAGTAGGAATACTACTGCTATACCCACGGGCTCGGATTTTGTGTTGCCGCCGGGTGTTTCGGTGACCACGGCTGCGACAATGACCATGCAGATTGCCATGCCTACTGCTCCGACAATAAGCAAGAACTTTCTGCCAAAGCGGTCGACGGTCCATGTTGCGTTCATGGTGAAGAAGATTGCGAAGGTGGCGTTGAGGGCGTTGATCAAGGCGATGGTCGAGTCGTTGGTAAACACCTTTTTGTAGATGATAGTGCTGTATGAGTTGAGCGTGCCTTGGCCAGTGATTTGCTGGCCGGCGTTGAGGACAAAAGCCAACAGCAGTCTCTTGCGCACAGAAGGGTCTTTCCAGAGTGCAGAGTACGAGCTAGAAATCGCTTCCTTCTCAAACTCCAGGGCTTCTCTGATCATGAGAATTTCACCATCGACTTCCTGCTCGGTATCGCGGACCTTGAGTAGTGACTTTCTGGCCTTTGTACCATCATCGCCGTGTTGGAGATACCATCTCGGGGTCTCCGGGATGAAAAATACTTGAGAGAGGATGAGGATAGGCACGAGCAGTTGGAAGATGGTGACCATTCTCCAGTCCCACTCGCCCAACTCAGCTCTGTGCTTGGAACATGCAAAGTTGACCCAGTAGGCAATGAATGAGCCCACAGAGTAGAACATTTGCCAGAAGGACATGATCTTTCCACGGATTTCGGGAGGCGCAAGTTCTCCGATGTAGATTGGTCCGGCAGTCAGAGCAAGACCTTGTCCCAGACCGACGACTACACGGCCGACGATGTAGCATGCAAGGTTGTGGCGAGGAGTAAAGGTCTGGATGAATGTTGCGATGATGACGAGGATAGCACCGGAAGCCATGCNCCCTGAGAAGTCATCAGTATGTGTTTAGTTAACCAAGAAGTGTGAGACTCACACGCGACGGCCGAAGTAGTCAGCAACAGGACCGCCCATGAACCAACCAGCGACGATGGCTCCAACGGTGTAAGCAGTGTTGATGGCACCAATAGTTTGAAGACTNNCTGCGATCTGTCAGAGTTGTCTATCACACGGTTATTGAGGCTAACATACAGGCTTGTCGAAGTAAGCAACCCAGTGCTTCGAGCCCTGCACAGCATTGAAGACGGAGGCATCGTAACCGTAGAGAACCATGCATGAGGCGGCCACGAGAGAGATGTACCAGTTGTAGGCTCTCGTCTTGCTCATGCTGAACTTGCCCATGATGGCGGTATTCTTTCCTTGTCGATTCGGGAAAGAGTGAGGGTTGAAAGTCGTGTGACCAACTCGGTGTAGAACGATGAGGTCGCTGCACAGGAAGATTGCAAACCCCTTTGGTATACGAAGAAGATAGACAGTCCGTGGTGTGATGCAGGGTGCAGGCCAAGTTAAATATGCAAGAGATGGCAATCTTCCTCAAGCCCTCACCCACCGCAGTGGAACAATATCCCCCGTATCTTCACCCTCTTCCCCCACGCCACTCCGGAGTTTAACACCATGATATGGGGTTGACGGATAGGATCCGTGCTTGATCGGGGCGGCCAGAAGGTCTCTGCCTCATCTGGGGACCCCAGGCCCGGTCCTCGTGCCTCTGTTCTCCACTCAATGTTGGTGGTTTCGCTTGTTTCTCGACGGAAGAATATATGGTGAAGATGGAACTGGATTGTTCCGCCAATCATTGGGGACGCTCGAAGATATGCCGATTCTAGCCCTAGTCACGTCCTGGACACACTATCGATTTGGAATTCCGGCATGACGAGATAACAGAGTCTGCTTTGATTCTGTCTTGTCGTTGTGGTGTCGAGGACATGATTTTGATCATGTTGTTGCATGCAAGGACAATTCATTCGAGTTCATGGTGATGGTGGGCGGCTCTTTGGGGCTCGGATTTCAGCAACCGAGGCGCGCATGGGCCATGTGCATTCACCTGCCAACACCCGAGAAGCAAACACTGCGGTGACTTTTGATGTCGGGCAGCAGCCAGATAGGAAGAGACACATTCGACAAGAGTCAAGATTCTACTTCGCAAACAATCATGCTACCCCAATCTCGAGTTTGGACGCTCTGCAGCGTTCTTCTCCTTTTGACATCGTTGGCGAGTGCATCACTCTTTGCACCGTTTCTGTCCGTGCCCGACTGGTCGCAACAGACAAGCTCCAACGAAACATCCTACGACCTGGTCAAACGCGCGCTTGATCCAACGTCGTGCCCGACTGGTTACAAGAACTGCGCAAACATCGGCGCCCCGGGTCTTTGTTGCACCAACTCGGCCATATGTGCTCCTGACCAGGCTGGCCATGTTGCCTGCTGTCCAAGCGGTGCCGTTTGCACTGGTGCCATCTCATCCATCATTACCGCTGGTGTAATCGCTTCCGGTGGTTCTGTCGCCTCGACCACAGCTGCCGCTTCTCAGCCCTTGACTGCATCTGCTTCATCATCCCGAGCGACAGCTACCTCGGGAGGAGGCCTCATAGTTGCAAGCGGCCTCAGCACCACCGGCACGTCGCCTGTCACCACCACTGGTGCCTCGGGCGCGGCCACTACTGACGGTGGCTTCATCATCGTCGGAACCAGCACTGCTGCTACTCTGGGAAGCAGCGCTGGAAGAACCGTCCATACCGTATGTCTTTGCTAACCACTCTCCTTATCTCCCCGAAATATGCTAACATCATCCAGCCGATTATTGTCCAGGCCATCATCAGCCTCTTGGGATTCCTGCCACTCTGAGAGAAACGACCTTCAATATGAGCTTGATGACATGATGAACAACTTCCGACCTTGACGAAACACGATTGCTGCATAGCATGTTTACATTGCATAACGCCCAGAAGCACTGAAAGGCTCACAGAGAAAACTGCACAACACGAAACGCTTCAGGGAGAGAACAAAAAGTAGATAACAAGATATATATATAAGAAGAGTCATAAGCATTCGTCAACAAAAATCCTCCAGGATTGACTTTAGGTGGTCGTGATATATATACAGATTGTAAGACCAATATATTTACAAGAAATTTTGGCGCTCGTAAGACGATTAGTAAGTGGCGTAGGACTTGATGGCGGGTTCCACCGTGACCTTGGGCTCGTAGAGAACCAGAGAGAGTGCAGCGACTAGAATGGCGTTCTCTGTGAGCAGCAAGTCGCCTACGTTCAGGCCTTCGGCGAGGTACATGTTGCACAACGAGTTGACATTGATACGAGACGTCTGGCCAGCGCCGCCGTTGACCAGAGCATCCTTGACCAGGCCGAATGCAATGGGGTTGTAAAGCACACCCTCGTGGGTGTAGAATGAACCGCCAGGGAGGCCAGGACAGATTCCTTGAAGATAATTGTTGGTAACGCCCACTTTGCGGACATCGTTCAGGTATGCGGAGGCACCTGTGCCTTGCTGGGGCTCGACAATCTCGTCGAAAAGTCCGCTGTACACGGTGGTTGTTGGAACGTACGCAGAGTCGCCGTTGTTGGCTCTCATCTTGTCGACAAAGTTGCTTGTGCCCTTGTATTGCTGTTGCAGGACGGATGGATCGCATGGAAGACCATCGGGGCAGATGAGGTTGGCATTGACGGTACCGGCATAATCAGGGCTGATGGCAATGTGGTTCCTGGTCGACTTCTGGGTCGAAGTGAAATACTTGAATGCCCACTGAATGTCGATGTTGCCCTGGGACCAGCCGATGATGGATACCTTCTTGCCAGTAATGCTAGCAATGTAGTTGATTGCGTAGGCAGCGTATTCGGCGTTGACCTGAGCATCGTTCAAGAGGTATCCAGGGATGTTGAGCCAGACGGGGTCGGCGTAGCTTGATCCAGTCAGAAGTTTGATATCTAATACTGTGTCAGTAAAGTTCTTCAACCTGCAGAAGAGTAGCTTTCTTACNNAATTTCCCACGTAGGTGAAGTATCCAGTTGCACCAGTGCCAGGCATAAGAATCACTGGCTGTACTTTTCCCCCTTGGAAAGAAGACGGAATGTAGATAGCAGAACGAAGCGAAGACTCAGTAACGCTGTACTTGGGATCGTTGCCCTTCTTAGGGTAAATAGTATCCTTGGGTGTTTGGATGTTGACATTGCTCATGCTGTTCTCGCCACTGGCCAAGCCGTCGACGGAACCGAGGAGGTCGGTGACAGAGTTAGCGGTAAGACCTTCTGCAGCAATCGCAGCAACGAATTCGTAAAGGTTGGCTGAAGGCTTAGCAGCATGAATGCTGGACAATTGGGAGATAGCAGATGCAGCATTGGTCTGGGTTTTTGTCGCTGTGACCTGTGCCAGAGCTGATGAGATAGTGCTCCAGGCCTGGGTTCCAGCAATCTTGCCGGCTCCAACTTCGGAGAGGGCGTCGTCGATATCTCCTACAGCATCACCGAGGACACCGTTGACAGCTCCAGAAAGATCTCCGATCAGGTCTCGGTCCTCCAGAGAAGCAGTTGCAGTAGTGGATGGTGAAGGCACAGGCTCCGCAGGGGCTGGTCTAGCAAGAGCTGAACCAGTCAGCGAAAGGAAAGCAAGTGCAATCGAGATTGGCTGCATGTTGAAGGGATGGTCGAATCGTTTTTCGACGAGATGGATAAGGTGCGATATAAAAACCGAAATCAATGCATGCTTGTGGGCCAGGGAATGGCGGTCCTTATGTATGAAGAACCGAATAAAATGAGTTTTTCAGTGATGCGACTCGGTTGTCATCTTGGTTCACCTACGCAATTTCAGAATTCAGTATCTTGACTCCCACGTACCACCATACTGAGGCTCAGATCGTCATGACAGCTTAAGAATATCTCCAAGAGCGGCAAAGATGTGTAGGAGATCCATCTATCTCCAAGCCGCTCCCCATGTCATCAACTCTGCAATGCCTACGCTTGTGCCGTCCCAGCGAGAAATCGATTAGGACGGTCATCGATTTCCGCTTGATCAAGCACGAGAATGTCATGGATTCTAATGCTGATCGTCGCCGATCACTTTATGCCTTGCCCCGTTCGAGGAAACACCATGCTCATGCAAATCGTCACGGACGATCTGACAAATTCGGGAAATCGGCGACGAGGTCTCGGTTGATGCTCGGGACACCGAGCTCCATCCGTGTCAATTGTCGAAACACAAGACCTCGGCAGCCTTTGACCGCTCGAAATCGGAAGAGCGTCTCTCTCTCATTGTGTCCTTTAGACAATGTGTTTGTGTCGCATAGACGTCTGTCTGAAGTCCACAGCATCACAGAGACTTCAAGAGTCAAGACATTGAATTCGGAGAATTCTAACAACGGACGAGGTGACGAATGAGGCGCACATGGCGGCAAGCCGATCGTTTCTCGAGCACATCCCCGCTCGGCAGCACAAACAGGTGACGACGTGCGACGATGTTCAAGCTTGTCAGAACGGACTTTCACTGTGATTATCTCTCTTATATACCATTCGTAGTTCGAAGCCATGTCGCCTTCTCCTTATCGAATTGCCGTACCCGAATCTCGGCTTGAAGACCTCCGGAAGAGACTCGATCTCGCCACGTTCCCGGACGAGCTCGAAGATGCAGAGTGGGCTTATGGAAGCCCTTTGGCCGACGTCAAGAGGCTTACGTCCCACTGGCGAAACGCCTTCGATTGGAGAAAGGTAGAGGCGAAGCTCAACGAGCTACCCAACTTCAAGACAAATGTCACCGTAGATGGCTTTGGAGACACTGAGCTGCACTTCCTGCACCAGCCGAGTTCTACACCTGATGCAGTACCTCTGCTCTTCGTCCATGGCTGGGTAGGTCTGAGTGTGTAAACTCATTGATGTTCTCGAGTTAATGCAGCGTAGCCCGGCAGCTACATTGAGGTGACCAAAATGCTTTCTGCTCTAGGCACCAGCAGCAACGGTATCAGTTTCCACGTCGTCGCACCTTCTCTGCCAAACTTCGGATGGAGCGCAGGTAANGTAACAAAAGCGTTCTGATATCGTCGAGGTCATCCTTCTCAGGCCTTGCTAGGTATCAAAAAGAAAGGATTTGGACTCGGCCAGTATGCGGAGGCGTGCCATTGTCTCATGGTGCTTCTTGGGTACAATAAATATGGTAAACCTCGATTGATTCCTTCTTGATATAAGAGCATGCTGATCATCCTCCCAAACAGTCACTCAAGGTGGCGGTGAGATGTGTTCCTCGTTTATGCAGCTGATTGTGTAACTGATGCAGTCTTTCTAGATTGGGGAATGTACATCACTCGCAGTATTGGATTGCTCTATCCAGACTCTTGCCTGGCTTCCCATATCAACATGGTCCGAGCAAGTCCTCCGGAGTTCTCCACAAATCCTCTACTCGCTATTCAACATGCTGTAACTCCATATACTGAGGATGAACAGCAAGGACTTTCTCGAAGTGATTGGTTTGCGAACGAGGGTAGCGGTTACAGAATGATCCAAAGTACAAAGCCGCAGACTGTTGGTTATGCACTTGCCGACAGCCCAGTTGCCTTAATCTCCTGGATCTACGAGAAGCTTCATGACTGGACAGATAGTTATCCGTGGACTGATGATGAGATATTGACCTGGATCTCGGTCTACTGGTTCTCACAAGCTGGGCCGGCCGCCTCACTTCGTATCTACTATGAGGCAACTCACACTTCGTCTGAGGCAACTCGTGAACGTGTCCAGCGCTACATTGAGAGAGTCCCGTTAGGACTGTGCTATGCGCCAAAGGTATGTAGCTGTTTTCGTGATTATCTGCAATGCTGCCAACTGCTTTGGCCCTGTCTCCATACAAAGGCTTTCATCGACTCGTCGAACAGGCTGAGATCAAATACCACTCTGTTGACTGATTCGGCTCCGGCTCTATTTAATGAGCTCGTGCGCTAACGATCATCCTCATAGGAGCTCACCATCGTTCCAAGGACTTGGGGAAGAACCTTAGGCCCAGTAGTGTTTGAGAGTGAAAAACGAGCTGGAGGTCACTTCCTTGCCTACGAACAGCCAGAAGAGATCGTCGCTGACCTTCGAGCTATGTTTGGATCTGAGGGCGCATGTCATAACATACTCGGGTCTTGAAGTGCTGGTTTCTCACTACCGCAACAAACCAGCGCAGTAGAGTTCGCCAGTGTTAGGGACCATGACACGAACTGGTTCATCGTGATAGTCTCTGATTAGTATGTGTCAATTTCACATCTCGGTCACGTTGAGTCAGCATTAAATTGCGAACGATGAGCCTTGGCTATACTTAATCTCGAGTTTGACTACGGAACACGTTGTACGCAAGCTGTATGCAGGCATGTTGTCTTGTAGATCTCTTTGTTACGGCCGAACCCCTCGTGGGCGTGTGGAAGTCCAGACCAAGATGCCAACTTCGGCAGACCAACCCTCCAGCATCATGTTGTAGCGTTCTTGTATACACTTTCTTGCAAAGACTCCCTTGCCAATATCAAGATTTAGTCTATCGGACCATTGCCTCGCATGGTAGGAGCCGGCCAATCCACGGTTCATATATACGAGCAAGGAAGTCGGTATCTTTGTCTGCAGTAGATGTGTTTAGCTCTGTTCGCGCTTGATTAGATCTTTGTGATTCATGAACACGGCCTCAAGCTTAACGACCATACACCATGCCTGGCTGTCTACATGTTGAAAGCCCTGTTCTCATGCGAAGACAAACTTCCTGAGGCCTGTCATAATAGAACTGCTGAGCGTTGGGCCATCATTTCTCCAGTTGTGGACGTTTTTGCCGATTGCAGCGTGACCAGCATGCTGATCGCAAAGCCGCTGCAAGAGCAACCAACCTTCCCATACGAGATACCACCAGCCAGACAGTATCATTCTACCTATCTGCCATCGGATACATACTGAGAAGACATTTAAGCGCCTTGGAAACCGGAACGGCTGAGCTTGAAAACTGAATGTGTCATTTGGTACGCACGTATCGCTTTGAGAATCTACGTGGTACTCCAGCCACAAGTGAGTGGACTGCTGTTCGAGTCGCTCCTTGGGCGATGATGAAGTGAACTCGTGGAGGGCAGGATTTGAGTCGCGTAGCTGGATGTCAGTCACAACTCGGGATGTTGGACACGAAAATTCGTGTCCAACATGTCTTGATAGGGTCGCTGCTTCGTCGGTATCTCGAGTCGAATTGCGGATCGTCGTCGCTGTTCGTGAAGATCAGAGTGAAGATCAAAAGCCTATTGTTCGCTTGGCACATCAACATCCATTTTCGATATGGAAACTCCGCACACTTGCCTTGGCTGTCTTTGGCACCATTCTCACTTCCGTCAAGCGTCTTGTGAGTGCGCATGAAACCTGCAGTAGTTCGTCCATGACTCTTGCAAGTTGCAACGTCCCGCGACCTTCGGAAGGTGGGTTACATGTTGTGATTGGCAAGCAGAGACGCAATCGCGGAGGGTGGGAACAAGGTCATGAGGGCGCGATGTTTGCTCGAACTCTCTCACGATAATCTTTAGCATATTTAGACTGTCTTCAGTCCCAGATGTGGAATGTAGATCTCCTCTGTTCCTCTCGACACATCCCTCCGCTACATACGTGATGAACCTCGAACGACCCTCCTCAATAACGCCGGGCCTTGCATGGAGGATACTTGGTCTCAGCATCATCTCAGTATTGTGCTCCGTATGCTATCCTCAATGTATGTATGCTAACGATTTACAGTACCTTGCTTATCGGATTGCAATCACGGTACACGATGTCTGGTTTGGACCTCTTTCCAAGTTCCCGGGACCAAAATGGTGGGCTGCGAGCAATCTACCACTTATATGCATGATCTGGAGCGGGCAAGATACCGAAACGAAACACCGTCTCCACTCGCAGTACGGCCCCGTGGTGCGAGTCTCTCCTACGGAGATTAGCTACATTGATGCAGCTCCAGTCAGTGACGAAGGCTTGTCAGGCACGAACGCTTGGAAGGAGATATATGGCCACCGGCTGTCTGGCAAGAGAAGTTTCGCAAAAGACCGCCGCCTCTATGCCATTCCGGTCAATGGAACAACCTCTATTTTGAGCTCGGACGATGCCAATCATGCCAGACAGCGACGAGTGCTATCACATGCGTTCTCCGACAAGGCATTGAAGGAAGAAGAGCCTCTGTTCAAGCGTTGGGCAAGTCTGCTTGTAGAGAAGCTGGAAGCTTTGTCCCTTACCGACGCTCCTGTCGATCTAGTCGCCTACTTCAACTATACAACGTTTGATATTATGGCTGATCTGACGTTTTCGGAGAGCTTGCACATGCTTGAAGGCTCTGAATATTCTCCATGGGTCGCTACAATATTCGCCTCTATCAAATCCATGACCAGGCTTCGCGCGGTCAGATTGATACCGGGTATGGCCACTCTTGTTAACGTCTTGTTGAGTAACGCGATACGCAAGAAGCAGGTCAGCCACTTCAAATACTCTGCTGATCGCGTGGATCGTCGACTTGCAAGAACACCCTCCAACCCCGATTTATGGAGCTTTGTTCTGAAGAAAGCTGGACAAGAAGACGGAATGTCGTTGAGCGAGATGCACAGCAATTCAGCCATGTTTATGATTGCAGGTACCGAAACCACTGCGACATTATTGAGGTAGGTGGTATAGTGCGCATACCATTTTCCGTTGCTGACATGAGGCTGCAGTGGATTGACGTATCATCTCCTTCGGAGTTCAACAGCGACAGATCGGCTCACGCGGGAACTGCGCTCTGCTTTTGTTTGTGATGCCGATATCACAATCGAGGCGTTGCAACAACTCCCGTACCTTTCGGCTTGTATTGAGGAAGGCATGAGGTTATACCCACCAATTCCGACCGGGTTGCCACGTCAGGTACCACAAGGAGGTGCTAGGATATGTGGAGAATGGATCCCTGAAGATGTGACTGTCTCGGTGAGCCAGTGGGCGACTTACCACTCCGAATCCAATTTCTACGACGCAGCAAGCTTCATTCCGGAAAGATGGTTGGGTGAGGATGCGCGCTTCGAACACGACAATCATGCCGCATTCCAGCCATTCTCGGTAGGGCCTCGCAACTGTATTGGTCGCAATCTTGCATATCACGAATGTCGACTGCTGTTGACAGAAGTCTTCTGGAACTTCGACATGAAATTGGTGGACGAGAGCAGAAATTGGGCTGACCAGAAGGTCTTCTCATTCTGGGATAAGTCACCCCTATGGGTCAAGCTGAGGCGAGCGGTCCGGTGATGGGTGAGAGTGACAAGTACTTGACCGCATGTGTAGATGACTGCAACCTCGTGGGCGAGAGAGGCTCGTACTTGTACGTATGATCTAATGATACCTTCCGAGACGAACACGGTGCATGATCGGCCTCTCTCATGGCAGTTGCGATATTACAGGCACAGCGGCACTCTGATTTCGCCTCTTCCAAACAGACATGCCCATAATAAACAGAGTAGGAAGAGTAGGCCTCGCGAGTCCTGTTCTCTCGTTCCGTCATCTCGCTATTGTTTTCGCAAGGATTGCCTGAAGAAGCGCAAACACACGTGTTTCAACAGATACCGAGGCAAGCTTTGATCACACGGAAGCACGCGCGTCGGCTGACTACAGGCCGTGTCGGTAGCCAAGCTTGAAGCTCCGATGCCTAGTTTATGTCGACAAGGAGGAATTAATCTGATATAAGAGAGGTCAGGCAGGAACTACCCTCTTCATCGATCCCTATCAACATGTCTACTCCTATTCCTGGCCCGGCAGGCTGGCCCTTCCTAGGAAATGTTAGCGATATCGACCCCGAGGTTCCCATCAAGTCGTTGATGGACATTGCCGACAAATATGGTCATCATTCCACAACTACCTGTACAGTAGCAAAGTAGCTGACGGCANNAACAGGGCCTATCTACAGTCTTTCAATGCTTGGAAAACGTCGAGTGATAATCTCCTCTGTCGAGTTGATGAACGAGATTTGTGACGAGAAGAGATTTGGCAAGGTAGTCACCGCCGCTCTGGGAGAAGTCAGAAATCTGACTGGAGATGGTCTCTTCACCGCAGTATGTTCACATTTATGTGACTTTTACATTGGCTTCCATGTCTGACGAGATTCCAGNCACAATGGCGAACACAACTGGGAGGTTGCTCATCGTGTTCTGGTGCCTGCTTTTGGACCGCTTAACATTCGTGCCATGTTCGACGACATGAAGGACGTGGCGTCTCAACTAGTCATGAAATGGGCGCGCCATGGAGAGGACTACAAGATCCATGTTACGGACGACTTCACGCGATTGACCTTGGATACGCTTGCACTCTGCTCCATGGACTATCGATTCAACTCATTCTACGCGGAACAAATGCATCCTTTCGTGGACGCCATGGTCAACGTACTCTCCGAATCTGGTCAGAGAATCCGAAGACCTGGTTTCTTGGCCGCACTATACCGGAGAGAAGAATATCAATACTGGAAAGATATCAAGTACCTGCGAGAACTGAGTATGGAACTGGTCCAGAATCGCAAGAAGCACCCTGGAGGTAGAAAAGACCTTCTTCATGCTATGCTTCACGGCAAGGATCCACGAGATGGAAGTCAACTGTCCGATGAAAGTATCACGGACAACATGATTACTTTCCTCATCGCTGGCCACGAAACTACCTCCGGTCTTCTCTCCTTCCTCTTTTATTATCTTTTGAAGAACCCTTCGGCATACAAAAAGGCACAAGAAGAGGTTGATTCTGTCATTGGTGATGCAAGTATCAAAGTGGAGCACTTGAGTAAGCTCCCATACATCAACGCAGTTTTGCGTGAGACTCTTCGACTACAGCCCACTGCTCCAGCCTTCTCGATCCAGCCGAACAACGAAGTCGACACCATTGGTGGAGAGTATACCGTATTCAGAGGTGAGCCGATTGTTGCGGTCCTGCCAAAGATTCACCGCGATCCCGCAGTATACGGAGAGGACGCCAATGAGTTCAAACCCGAAAGAATGCTTGACGAGAACTTTAACAAACTTCCTCCCAACGCCTGGAAACCCTTTGGTAATGGTTCTCGTGCTTGCATTGGTCGTCCATTTGCATGGCAAGAGGCTCAACTCGTGGTTGCAATGCTACTCCAGTACTTCGACTTCACTCTAGACGACGCAAAGTACGACTTACAAATTAAGTCGACACTTACCATCAAGCCAAACCACCTCTACATGCACGCTCAACTCCGCCACGGCAGGACTCCTACTCAGCTCGAGCAGATCCTTTCCTCTAATGGGGCTCCTGTCCAGGCAAAGCAAGTCAGCAGATCTGACGATGAAAAGGCACGAGTCGCTGCGAGTGACGGCAAGGGAAGACCTTTGACCATTCTCTATGGATCCAACACAGGTACCTGTCAGGCTTTTGCTCAAGGTCTCGCAGCCGACGCACCGTCTCATGGATTCAAGGTCACCAAGATTGATACTCTTGACTCTGCCAAGGACAACTTGCCTACAGACCAGCCAATTGCAATCATCACCTGCTCATATGAAGGTGAACCGGCAGACAATGCGGCCCACTTCTTCCATTGGCTTAAAACGCTTGAAGGGGACTCTGCTAAGGTACAATATACTGTTTTCGGCGCTGGTCACAGTGATTGGAAGAACACTTTCCACAAGATCCCTACAGCCATCGACGAGATTCTTCTGGCACGTGGTGGAGAGCGCATCTGCAGTCGAGGCTCGGCCAATGCTGCCAACGGCGACATGTTCAGCGAATTTGAGAAGTGGGAAGACGAGGTCTTCTGGCCTGCCATGTCGAAGAAGTATGGAGGTGATGGCAATGCAACGGACTCGGCAGCAACTCAAAGTCTAACAGTCGAGGTCTCAAGCGTTCGCTCTTCGCACTTGCGTGCCGATGTGTATGAGGCCCGTGTCGTTGATGCAAAGCTTCTCTCACAGCCTGGTGCATCAGAGAAGAGACACATCGAGGTTGAGCTACCGGCTTCCGCGACCTACAGCAGTGGCGATTATCTCCATGTGCTCCCTATGAACCCACACGAAAGCGTCCAGCGCGTTATGCGTCGCTTCAATCTAGCCTGGGACAGCGTGCTGACCATCAAGGCCGCGGTAGGCACGATCCTGCCTACGAACACTCCCATTTCTGCCAACGACTTATTCGGCGCCTATGTCGAACTTGGACAGCCTGCAACCAAACGAAATGTGACACTTCTCTTGGATGCTTGCACAGATGATGAGACGAAAAAGGAGCTCACTCGTCTTTCTGGTGATGCTTTCAGCACCGAAATCAGTGAGAAGAGGGTCTCGCTCTTGGACCTTCTCAACAGATTCCCGTCAGTACAGTTGCCCCTGGGTGCTTTCATCAGCAGTCTGCCNCCCATGCGTACCAGATCTTACTCCATCTCTTCTTCGAGTTTGGTCAGCCCTCACCGCGTCACTCTGACTTACGCCGTGTTGCATCAATCACATATGAGCGGCATGGGCGAATATGTTGGTGTAGCTAGCAACTACCTCTCGAAGTTGGCTACAGGCGACAGGTTGCACGTCGCTGTGCGTCCTTCCAATCAAGCTTTCCACCTGCCCACTGACTACGAAAACACACCTATCATTATGATCTGTGCCGGCACTGGTGTGGCGCCTTTCCGTGGCTTCGTACAGGAGAGAGCAGCTCAGGTGGAAGCCGGTCGCAAGCTTGCGCCCGCTCTGCTCGTCGTCGGCTGCAGAAGCCCTGACCAGGATGAGCTGTACCGCGAGGACTTTGACAAGTGGGAAGCTACAGGCGCTGTCAAGATCTTGCGTGCTTACAGCAGAGTGCCTGAGGCTAGTGCAAAGTACGCACAGGACGCTTTGTGGGAGCACCGCAAGGAGGCTCTCGAGCTGTGGGATGCCGGCAGCAGAGTTTACGTCTGCGGCAGCCGTGGTCTCGAGCGTAGCGTGCAACAGGTGTGCCAGAAGATCTACATGGAGCGGGCTCAGGAGCTTGGAAAGGACAAGACGGAGAAAGAGGCTGAGGAGTGGTTCGAAGGTATCCGCAACGTGAGATTCGCGACGGATGTCTTTACCTAAGTATTTTGCACATGTTCCAGCATCACCTAAGGCGCATATTTCATAGAGGATAAAAGGGAATTGGGAATATATCATTCTACGAAACTTGCATACTTTCATTTCACATTCACAACTTCGAGGTCTTTGTGCCGTGCAGAATCCTAGCAAACACCGGTAAGCCTTCTCTTCCTAGAGCTGTGCCTACGGCTACGACTTTGGCTCCCACAGCCTGCATACGTGATAGTCCAGCCGCGTCACTGACACCGCCAACCCCGATGATATCGATATCGCGTAACTCGGGATGCTCATCAAGCAACCGGCGCAGCGTAGCGACATTGCCCAGAGCTAGCGGATGTAAGGGCTCGCCTGCAAGTCCTCCAATGCCCGTACCTGCTGCCGATGCAAGCAAGGGTTGCTCGCCAGCGAGTACAAGACAAGAGCCCAGAGTATTTGTCGCAGTTATGAAATCAATCGGTGACTTCCCACTTGCGCACAAAGTGTCTATCAGCGTCTTGAATTGACCAGCGTATGTGTATGGCGGTGTCTTGAAGCCTAGTGGCACTGTGCGTGGGACGTTCTCTAAAGCATTGATGTACTCTTTCAGGGCAGAACCAGAATAGGCTGGCGGTGGTTTGTTCGCGATATTGGGGCAACTCAAATTCACTTCGACGGCAAGGGGCGCTGAGATACGGGCAGCGAGTGCGGCGACTCGCGTATAACACTCTGCAACCTCTTGTGGGGATCCTGTGACTGAGACGATGAACGGTTTGGGTCTTGTATTCGGGCAAGCGGCAACGATTTGTGCAATCCAGTGGAGGTAGGTGTTTATGGGTGTGGGCGAGTAGCCGAGTGTGTTGAGACTGGCTGGGTACTCTTTCCCGGTGATGGTGTAGTCTGGCGCCGTCGTGGCCGTTTGTGACTTTGTAGAGAAGAAGGCATGTTGGTGAATGGCATCGTCGTGCGGGAAGCCGAGCAGTAGACTGGTCCTTGTTGTTACAGCGCCTGTGTGTGGACATGCGTAGAGTGCTTCGAGGTCTTCTCGCGTGCTGCACCACGGGTTGGCAGAGTTCAGCAAGGGCGGCTCGATTGTTGCAAGCGGCATAACGATCGGTACTAGGTTCGTTTACGACCTCTTGTGACGAGTTGGCTTTCTGTTCTGGTATTGCGAACCTGCGATGGTGCTTAATATGCTTGCACCTTGGGTCAGTGTTTGTGTAGTTCTTCAGCTTGATCAACGATAAGCACAAGATAGGCTACTATCGCAGCCAGCACTGTCCACAACATCGTTGCATCGGCCTGTGCGATTTGACAGACATGTGCAACAACCCATGAGAGAATTCAGAATGATTCCACGAGTATCTCGAATGTTGAAGAACATGTTTATTTCTTGACAGGGTCGTATAGGCAGCGAGAGCAGACGAGAAGGCCTGGCACACGTAGTCGCTCTATCTTGGTCGGGCTTTCCTCTTTTTCAAACAATGACCAAACATCACCTAAGTTTCTTCAAATCATGGTTAGTCGTCTCACACATATCCACGCGCCTGTCGAATTTCGCGTATGCCAGTCGCTCCTAGCTTTCGCAAGTCGCTCCTCCCCATTTTGCCGTCAACAGAATATATACAACCCTAGATGACTAATCTCACATAGGCGCTTTGGCTGAGTGGTTATAGCGATAGACTAGAAATCTATTTCCTTCGGGAGCGCAGGTTCGAGTCCTGCAGGCGTCGACCTTTTTGCTTTTTGAGCACCTGTGAACACTCTCTTTTGCTTCCTGCATCTGTAGAAAAAGAACGGGGCAAATCGGGCAAGTATTGGTGGAGTTGTGGTGGTATGAAGTGCAAAACTCCGAAATTTGTGCGGCTGCAAAGCCGAACGACGACGCGACAAACCACCAAAACTTGAACAGACTTTTGCAAAGTCTTCGACATCAACAGATAAACATACCGCAGGGGAGAGACCGTTTAGCTTAAGCGCTTATGTACGGAGTACCGTCTATTCAAAAAGCAGCGACTTGCCATCACTGATCGAGTTTCGGCATGCGCTTTTCTTCTGCCCATCATGCCCAAAGACGGAAAGAGTAAGTTGTCGATCAAACCACAAATGGTTATTGCAATCAAGATCCACCCGTCATCTGTGGCTCCGTCCCATACAGTGAAATTGTTCAGGAAAGAGCAGGGCGTGTAAAAAGGTTCTACTCCAAGGAGATGCCAGACGCAGTGTGCTGATCGCCTGTGATACTGACATCACGAATATCCTGTCTCCACGTGCTTGATAGGTGTTGTGAATACTTGCTCATCTGCTCATCACTTTGGATATGCTTTGCTCTTCTGGCCCTTTGAGCTGTACGTGCAAAGGTGCTGATATCTGGTATCGATGGCTGCAACTCTTGCTATGCTTCCCTCAGCATCAACACGGCAAGCACACATGACGACTGCAAGGACAAATCCATGGCTAGATACCGTGCTATCAAAACCCGAACCAGTCGAACCGCCCAAAGTGCCAGAGAAACCACCCAACAAGATCGAACCATCAGACCACCACCGCCGAAAATCAAAATCCTCCACACCAAAACACAAGCCAGCAAAGAAGCCAGAGCGAACCTCCTCTCTCGATGAAGCTTTTCAAGCAGCAATCAAAGCTATAGTACCAGAACGACTCGAAGCAACCAGAAGAGCAAAAGCGAAAATGGACCTCTCCCAAGGAACCACCAAGGATGATCCAAAGGTGACAAAGTTCACTCAAATAACAT
Organism: Aureobasidium vineae; assembly: GCA_903819635.1. Classification (NCBI taxonomy): domain Eukaryota; kingdom Fungi; phylum Ascomycota; class Dothideomycetes; order Dothideales; family Saccotheciaceae; genus Aureobasidium; species Aureobasidium vineae. Next base: position 336,272 of record CAIJEN010000015.1, read on the forward strand.
CCACAAATCCAACACCTCCCGCCCAAACTCTTCCAAAGGCAAAGGAAAAGCCGCTTCTGCAAGCAGCAATCGAACACATTACACTGGATCGCTTACACACCGTCCTCTACAAAGCCCTCAACGAATCCCCAAAGGCCCGTTCGGTGTTTGAGAGGGAACTCCTAGCCCCACTGTCTCCAGACCCTGAAGAGGAACAAGAGGCAATAGTAGCAAAGAAGAAGTCGGCAAGAAAAAGACCACGGTCCGAGATGTGTAGATGGTGCAAAGAGGAATTCGACGTTACCGATAACCCTGACGATGCCTGCAACCATCACAACGGGAAACTAGAGCTCAACGAGCGTGCCTGGCAGCACCACGATGTAGCAGAAGATGACCCATTCGATACGGACGAGAACCGAGAAAACTGGCCTGATGGCTTCACATGGGATTGCTGCTGGGCAGATGGCAATGACGACGGCTGCGAGACCACTGCCCATGAGATTGATGAGGATTACGACCCGAAGAAACCCAAGCGGTACTGGGAGTTTTGATCTATTCATATGTTGAACGCTGGAGTAGCCAATACATGATATATACCACACTTTTTTGTTCACTTGCAAGAATATCAAGGCATGCTGTAGTCGCTGCAAAAGCAAAGAAAAAAAAAAAGAAAAAACAAGACGTCAACCTCAAGAACAAGACGCCGCCGCTAATACACTGCAATGATAATGACAAACAACAACACGACACTCTTTAGAATAGGCTAGTCGCAATCGCCCTCTCAGTTCGCGGCTCTTGTTCACTGTTCCTTCCTGGTTCCTCTCCCTTCGAACCCTTCCTATCCTCCTTGTTTTATCATGCCAAATCATTTCATTTACTTGCTCCTTCCATCCTTGCCCCCTCTTTCGTCCAATCCTTCCATTACCCAACCCGCCAATCATCCTGTCGTCACCCAGAGTTCTTCATTTGCCGAATGTCGTGCTATTCAACATTCATCACTCCTTTAGTTGACTTCTCAACCCCAGAACCTCACGCTTCAATCTAGCATTCTCTCTTCTCAAGCGTCCAGCCTCATCCTGCGACTCTCGGACTTGTTTCTTCAGCTCGTCAACTCCTTGCCCACTCCTGACGGCCTTCAACACTCTCGCCAACTCATCATTGAAACGTGCATACAATGCTTCGTTCTCAGCGTTGGCTTCACGATATAGCTCATCAAGTTTCTTGGCTTTGGATTCAGAGACGGCAAGAGATGATAACGCATCGGCTTGGATCTTGGCTACACGAGCTGCTACAGCGTCGACAGACGAAGGTAGAGAGGCCTCGAGAGCCGAAAGTCGGTGATGGACATCATGGCTGGATGATTGGACTTGGGCAGGCGAGTCGTTACCACGAAGAACACTGTTATGGCGGTTTAAGGTGATCTCCTCGCCTATACGGCTCAACTCGTCTTGCAGGGTTGAATGCGCAGCGTCAAGAGCACGGTGCTCGTCTTGCAGACGCTCACGTAGTTTCTGTGGTGATTGCATGCGTAGTTTTCTGGTTGGCGTACCACTAGGTGGCGGCGATTTTATCGTCACCTTTGCTGGGGTGCCTGATTGACCTGTCTTTATGCGCATAGCGTTGCCAGCTGTGGGACGCTCTGATAGTCCTGCTCTTGTAGTCGGTGTGGAAGGTGTCTTCGGTCTGTCGATCTTGGACGACAGTAGAGGGATGTTCGAACTGCGTCGTAGTGTCGGGAAAGTACCGGTGCTGACATCGTCTATTTGCTTTGATCCACGACGCGCGAGGATATTATGTCCATCCTCAACTTGTTTGGAGCCGCGGCGTGCAAGAGGGTAAAGCCCTTCATCAATATGCTTCGAACTTCGTCTTCCAATGGAATAAGGACTGTGAGTTGCATCTCCTACTTGCTTGCTGCCACGTCGCAAAAGTGGACCGGGACTAGCGTCAAATTCTTCAGGCTGCTTGCTGAGGCTTCTTGGTCTGGTTGAGGAGGGTGAAGGACTGGGCTGGTTGAGAGGCGAATTCTCCTTGCGGAATGCAGATGGTAGCCTTGAACGAGGCCGATCACTGATAGGCGAACCCAGAGTTGAACCAAGTGTTGGGATGCCACTAACTCTGGTGAGTGTTGGAGAGGGAGATTTTGTCCTCTCTACTGGCTCCTTTGGCGAACCCTCGAATGAGCGCATAGCAGACGGCGAGATGAAAGGCGACTCGTTCAAAGTAAGCTCCAAGGATTTGAGGTCAGACAGCGAGCTACGCCGTTTCTTTCGATGAGGTGAAGGGTTTGGTGGGCTGAGTGTCTCGCCTATGCTTCCAAGTGAAGGACCGTTATTGTGCCACATGGAGTCATGCGACATGGGTCGTTCAGGAGGTTGAGGCGATGGGCCTCTGCTCGGTCCCTCTTGTGAGAAGGGTCTGATAGGCAATCCACCATGGCCGTCTGTAGTCTTCGCCCGTTGCATCGTACCTCTAGACAAGCTCGAGGGCTGATCAGGAAGCCTTGTACTCTTGCTTAAGGTGCGCCATACAGAGACCTTGAAGTCTGGCTCCGGTCTGCTAGTACTAGAGCCAAACCCGAACTTCTTTCGGAAAGAAGATGTATTCGAGGTCAAGGATGCAGTATTGGTGGAGCGTGAGCGACCATGTCCTCCCAGAGTAGGCCTTACCTCTCTGGGTTGCACCACTTCACCGAATAATGATTCAATGTCCTCCACGAATCTATCGAGCAGTGATACAAAGTCGTATGGATTGCCGTCAGGGACCAAAATCTCCACAAACGCTGCAGTCAAGATGCCACGGTCGCCATCGTTGCCAGTGCCATCCAACAGTTCTGCTAATAGTTTTACAATTCCCCTCAACGCTCGTTGGTTTGGAGGAGGCATATTGTGAAAGCTGTCTTTAAAGTATCGCTCAAAGTCGACAGGGAACAAACTCTCGGCTTTAGTCTGGATGGTCTGGAACTGAGTTGCTGTCATCACTGCACCAATGCCTTCTTTCCAAGCAACATTGAGGAACTTTTCAAAAGCAGCAAAGAGGACATCAATGGAAGACTGGGCTGCTACCACCATCATGTTGGGATCTTCAAGCAACGAGTTGTACAATTCGTTGACAGAGAGTTCGTTTGCACGCGATCTGCCTTGCACAACTTTGCCAACAATGTTGCCTTTACGAGCAAGCAGGGCTAGGAGATAGGTGTTTAGCGCATCCTCGAGTCTCCTTGAAGGGCTTGCCACGCTGTTGTTTCTCTCGGGCGTCACAGAGAGCTGTAGAGGTTGGTCGCGTGAAGACGGTCGACTTCCATCTCTACTACTTGGAAGAAGCAGAGGGGCATCTGAGAAAGCGTTGGGTTGAGGAAGCTTTCGCGAAGTCGGGGTCTGACGTCCATGTGCTGACTGAGAGAGGAAGTTGGAAATCATCTTGACAGGAGATTTGGGACGATGATGTTCCTGACTAGAAGAAGGCTCCGGTACGACTGATACCTCGGCCTCTTTCTTTTCGAACTCCAGATGCAAGTCGTCCAAGACCTGCTGGTTACGAAGGACGAACGAAGAGGTGATGGCAGAGTTTTTGGTCGAGAATCGAGATGTTAGTAATCCGCTCAGCCGACGTATCAATATAGAGAGAAACTCTCCTTCGTCAACCTTATCCCGTGTTGCCATAGAAAAAGCGCTCTCAATTGATATGCGCCACTGCCCTTTCTCCGATTTCTCCAAGGACACGTTCGCCTCGAGTTGGTTCTCTCCAACAGGCGTAAGGTGTTCATGCTTGCTTGGGTCGATAATTACACGAATTCGTGCAGATTCGGATGGGTTTTCTTGATGATGTCTTTGACAACCCTCAAAGATAGCATTGAACAGATTCAGCTCACCACCGGCGATCTGGGCACTGCGAACCTCCCACTTTCCACTTTCACGTTCCTCTTCGGTGAAACGGCCTTCGACCTGGGCCTTGGTCCACTCTTCTTGGAACTTAGATGCTTTTCCAGCGTACGATCCTTCGAGCAGATAAACACGCTGCTCACATGCGATGCCGGGGTCCGGACCAGACGACAGAGGCATGATGGTTATAGCGCGGTTATCCAGGTATTCCGTCACAGTTGTGTCTTGTAGGCTGAAAGAATCAACAAAATGCAAAGATGGCGGAGTAACTGGACGAGTCGAGTCACGGCGGTCTTCGAGTAATGGTTTTCCGAGTTCTGACAGCAAGGCCCGGGCGGACATAGCCATCTGAGTTCGCTTTTCCACAAAGATAGTACAGTCGGTGAACAACATGAGGACGCCCGAGCTTCCACGGCTATGACCGTCCTCGAACGGAGGGAACATCTCCACCACATCCACTATTGTGATCAGTCGACCTACAGATTCGATTTCTTCTGGCCATGACTTGACGATACGCTGCAGACGTTCCCAAATGTTCGTTTCTTGAGCACCTGGTGCATCTTGCGAACAGATCTCCGAGACTATATCTCGGGCTTTGAGCAGTAGTTTGAGTGCAGGATGAGCTACCGGAAGCTGCTTTGCAATACCATCGATGTACAACGTGTAGCGCGGCAGACGTTGTACTGGCTCAATCAGCAGAGAGTTTAGGCGCTTCTCTCCGAATTCCTGGATCTTGTCGAGGATGTTTGCATCTCCAATACGTGCCAGTCTTCTCATCAGTCGTGGAAACCTTGAGTGTGCTTGCATGTAAGAGGGATAACACTCAGCAAACTTCGGGAACCATTCGATCAAACACTTTGCGAACTCTGTTAAGCCAATCGTGTCCGTTATAGGCTCATCGTGGGAGGTTTCTTCGGCAGTGTCTGTCAGGTCCAGGATAGTCGAGTCTTCAGTGTCGTCCAGGACACGGCGAATAGCCTCGAGAAAGGCCGAGTTCAGCTCGAGCATTTTGTCGAGAAAAGGAGGAAACAGATCGTTAATCGTGCGTTCCATGGGATTCGAGACAGGTATAGCGTCGTTGTGAACAATTTTTCGCAAGTCAGAAGCAATGTCGGTTACCAGTAGGGAGAGTTTGTTGATATAGTTAGACTCGGTATCGACTAGCTCACTCATCTCCTTCCTGGCCACGTCGCGCTGGTCCCTGAGGAAAGCTTGACTACGGCCAATGGCGGTAGGCTTGGAAGGAGCTCTTCGTAATTTGGAAGTGGGCAGGAAGGCAGGTTCACCTAGCAGCTTGATGAAAGGTGCATAGTCTCCATATCGGCGGGCACACAGCTCGTCTTCGTCAACATTCTCTTGCTCGGGCTCTCCGTCGTCGATCTTGACGGGCTCGATGGACCCGGGAGGGAGAACAACGTCCAAGTCTAGCCAGGATACGGTTTGTTCGCTGAGAGAGCGGTGTATGTCGTTGATGATCTCGTCAAGGTTATCGACCTTGTTCATACGGGTGGCCAGAATGGCGACGTGGGCGTCACTGAAGAGGGCAAAGGCAGAAGCGGCCTTCCTGGAGGGACATGCTTGGGCGACCCATGCGTCTCTTGAAGGCCTGGGGACCTCGGCGAAGTACTTGGACAGACCAAAGGCCAGACCACGACAGACTTCATCGCCCTGTTCTTCTCGCGGGAGTGAATTGACAGCAGCGTAGTAAGGGGCATTGGGCGAGATGCTGACACGAGGGTAGGACTCGAAGCCGGCCGGGGTAAAGACGTGGATCTGGATGCGCGAGGTAGCGGCAGAGATGGAGGGCGCAGGACCATAGAAGACGAGGATGGGCGAGTTGGAGAGAAGTGGGTCGGTGGTGTGGAAGAGGGTTAGCTCGCCGGTGAGGGCGGCTATGGCCGGCGTGACAACGACCATTGGAAAGATCTCAGACACTGGCGAGGAAGTCGCGGTATAAGCTCATGGCCGGCTGTCGAAAAAGTAAACAAAGCGGACGAGGACCAGCCTGCTGCCCGGCGTTGGTGGGAGCGCGAGCGAGGACGACGAACGAGCGGACGGCCGTCACAAACAAAAAACAACAGTTCAGCGACGCGAGGGGAGATGGCTGGTCGTGTCGTGTATATACGGATACTAGGGCAGCAATTGGGTCACACACCGTTTGTTGTTGCAACCGTCGGCTCTGATATTGATCTCTCGGCCCGCGCTGCCGACGAACTAGTTTGAGAGCTTCCCTGCTTGCTGCTCCGCCTCCGCCGCTCGTGTGTTTTGTTTGCGGGGAGGAAGTCGCGATTCGTCTTTCCCTCTGCGCTCAAAGTCAGCAAGCAACCATGTCTTCGCAGTCGACCTCGGCCACTCCCTTCTCCATCGCTGCCGACCTGCACCCGTGTCGCCTACTAGAGCTCCCTCCAGACTTACTCGAATACCTCAGCGCATCCGATGCTCCCACCCTGAGCTTCAAAGCCAAAGATGCGACGGATCCTGAAGCCTTCTTGACCACGACACACAAGACCTACCTCATACGCCAGGTCCACACCTCCAACACCGTCTATCTCACAACCCCTACCCACGACGCTCCTGGTGCCACCGCCGTCTCGCAATGCCGCTCAGCCCTCGAGTGTCTACCCGCGCCCGTCCGTCATGCCGAATCCACCCTCCGCTCCCTCTTGATACCTTTCGGTGAACCGCAGGACCTAGACTTTCGCCCATCCAACCCGCAGTCCAAAGACTACGTATTTGCGCACACACCAATGAGCCACGACGAGTGCCACACCGTCTGGAAAGACCTAGTCGCCTTTGAGCACGCTGGTCAGAGCTTCCGTCCTACTGCCGTCGCCCTCGCGAAAGTCTGGAAATGGTTGTTGGAAATTGCATACGCAAATGCTGTCGACCTGGCAGAGCCTGTACAGAAAGAGTCAGTTGACAAAATGCTCGACGGGGAAGACGAGTGGCCAAGGGGTCTGGTTGACGCCATCTTCTTGAAGCTATCTGGAGACCACCAAGACTTGCTGCATCTTCAGCAGCACGCTACCGTTGAATGGGTGGGTACCAACACACTGGAGTCACAACGCCAGAACAATAACAACCATCCGGTCATGGATACCTCTGTATTCCTGGACACTTGGAAAGACGCCCTACCCGAGACCTGGCGGTCTGAGCCAAACCTTGACATGCTCAAGGCAAGTCCATCTTGTTGCAATGTGTGGGCATGGCTAACGGTCGGACAGGGGTTGTACAAGCTATCAGGAGGCGGGAAACGCATCGAGTTTGTCCACAACCAAAATGCATACGCCGAAGAAGCTACTGCTGGCGCGCCCATCCCATCGGCAACTACGACTGCTGGGAAGAGGAAATGGCACGAAAAGTTCGCCGCGGCGAGGAAGCAAGGCAAGCCGTTCTGAAAGAAAAGAGGAGTCTATTTGATGTTCTTCGAATCATGCTCTCTATATGGGTATCCTCGCCATCTCGGCTGGTGTCCAGTACCGTCTCATGTTCTCAGCTCGGAGTTCATGCACCTCATCGTCAAGGTGTTGCCACAGGACCTTGCCGAACGTGTCCAGGATGGCCTTCATCTCTTCCATACGCAGCTCTTTCTCTCCACTTCGGCATTGACCAAGGTACTCCTCAAACTTGTCGAGTCCGTTGTGGATTTGTTTGTGTTGAGTGAGCAACTCGAGCTCCTTCTTAAAGGCCGGCATCTTGCGTGCGAGGACTGGGAAGATGTGGCGCTCTTCAATTGTGTGATGGATGGTCAAATGGTGGCAGAAGTCGTCTCCCACACCGATGAACTGGCGGATAGACATGCCAGCAGGTCGCTTCTTGCTTTCGCACGCACCGTACAACAGGTTCCACGTCCTACGGAAGTTCTCGTNGCTTCGCGACGTCAGCTCAGGTCGAGTAGATGTAGCGTTGTTAGGTGAAATACTTACAAACATGTCCATGTGCTCTGCCATCCTGTTGTATATCCTGAACTCCTGTGGCGACAACTTTGGCAACTCCTGGTCCTCTTGCTTGGGCGCAGCAGCACTTGTGGGCTCAGAAGCCTTGGGAATCTGCTCCTCCATCTTCTCGAATGGCTTCTCCATGTTGTTGAACAATCTTGTGCTTGTTGTAAATGTGCGGGTATTGCGGTTGACAGTACGAGGTATGCTGTAGAATGGCGACAGCGACTTGGTGAAGGCCTTGCGCATATGGGTCTGGGAGTAGAAAAATGTCGAGAACACTTCCGATACAAGATACAAGTACTAGTTAAATTGGTCGAACTGCCGGACGACATTCGTCAACCCCTCGGAGCCCGGTATTACCAATTCTGGGCATCTAGTAGGCATTAATGGGTGTTAATTAGTCGGATTTTCGAGGCTGTCAACCTCCGATGCCGAGCGGAAACGGCAAAAAAAAGCTAAAGTCCTATACGCGTATAACGCGACAGAAATCACATGTACTATTCTCTCGTCCTGATACAGATTATAGAATCAGTAGAGAATGAACACCGCTTCAAACACCCAACTACAGAAAAGCCGTCATACAGATGGGAAACGTCTCAAGGTTTCAACAAAATTCGTGGTTGCTGCAAGATTGACTTTGAACGAATCGCCAGCCACCTGAGCTTGTACCTACTCACTTCAACATTCGATCCTTCAAGCGTCGACGTGTTTTGTAGAGTGAACGCGACCTGACTGTCACTCCATCTCCGGGGGCCAGCTTGTATGTCATATTGCAGCGAAAGAGAAAGCACAAGTGTTTGGGTAGTTTGCGCATGGTTACCGCAGCATCCAGACTTGTTTTGATGGTCGTCACGCCCCAAGCTTGATTCAATCAGCAACAATTGTTCCCCCAAAAATGATGGCATGAGCTCACAGCAACCTTGCTCTACGTTTGACTCATTATCTTCATCCAAATTAGTCGGCGGTGTCAGTCCTGTCCGAAAGGAGAGCCTCTGCATTTCCACAGCATCATAAACGAGTACTACTTCACTTTGAGTACCATTTCGACTATCGAATTCAGCTATGGCGAACCACTCACTTCGACCAGAGAGTCCTTTAAACTCCAGCACCCAATTTCCGGCACCTAAGAGGCAACGATTGTCCGCGTCTGGTCTTCTGTCGCTGTTCAAACCAAGACAAAGGCCTCTGTCGGTGCCGATGAGTCCATCTCAGCCCACGGTTCAGTCCCCGTTCAAGAACGCAATGACAGAAGACACATTACCTGTCACGGAACCATCGAGCGCCGTTGACACTCCTAAGGAAGCTCACTCTGACTCCAAGGACGCCGAGGTTATCAACGACGACGATGAGGATGTGCTCTCTAACATTGATGTTGCGAGTCCTGTCAAGCTCAACCCCATCACTCCGACCAGAACCTTGCCCCCTCGAGCTGCGCGGTCTAAAGTCGAATACAGCAATTCGCCGCGCCCAAAGACTCCCAAAACCCAATCTCCCAAAACTAAAACACCCAAATCAAGATCCAAGAGGCAACAAATCGCTGATAACCGCGTCCTGAATTCTGACATGGTCGTCGAGGAGGCTACGACAAAGACTAGAGCTACGGCACCACGTATAGTCAAGGCTGATACCGTGCGTAACCGAGTTCGCGAGGAGATTGCCACCACGACGAAAGCAAAGCGCGATGCATTCCTTGTCCACTACAAAGACTACTTCTTGCCTCTGCTTCCNCCTAACAATTACGTCTCCAGGCTGCTGCAAGCCAATGACAAGCGTCAGGACTACGTGCCGTATACTCCTCTGAGCAAGCAACCTACCAATGTTGTTGCTACAATGAAGCCCTACCAACTCACCGGCCTATCGTTTTTGGCGAACATGTACGAAAACGCAATGCCTGCAATCTTGGGTGACGAAATGGGTCTTGGAAAGACATTGCAAACACTGTCCTTAATCCAACACCTCGAGGAGACTCATCCTAGCCCAATCGGCATTGCTCGGCCCTACCTGGTCGTCTGTCCACTCAGTGTGTTGGGATCATGGTGCGACGAAGCCCGCAAGTGGACTCCAAAGCTCAAGGTTCTCCGCTTCCACGGCTCGACTTCTGAGCGCAACGAGGTGAAGTTGATGGCTTCTGGTGTCACAGACAGATATGGAAATGCGACCGGACGCAACAAAACCAAGCGAGGCGACGTTTCCGTGCCTACGAACGAGGACTCTGGAACCGTCTTCGATATCATGGTCACCAACTACGAGACTTTCCAGTCAGAAAGTTCATGGCTGAAGCAGGCTTTCGTATGGCGCTACTGTATTCTGGATGAAGGACACAAGATCAAAAACGACAAGACGAATATCTCGCTCGCTTTGCAGGGCCTTCAAGCTGAACATCGCTTGCTACTGACTGGAACTCCTCTGCAAAATGACCTGCGCGAAATGTGGGCCTTGCTTCACTGGCTGTACCCAAACGTCTTCATCGACAAAACCGCGGATCTGTTCAAAGAAGCATTCGACATCGGCCGTGGTCAGGTTGACTCGAGCTTCATGGACCATGCACGTCACTTGCTCGAACTTATAATGATTCGAAGAATGAAAAGCAGTCCTGGCGTCGATCTGGGGCTGCCTCCCAAGAGCGAGATTCTACTCTACATCCCTCTGACTCCACTTCAACGATTTTGGTACACGAGACTACTTACGAAAGCTGGCGGCACGCTGCTGGATGACATATTTGGCAACGTAAAGCAGAAAGAACACGAAGCGTTGATCAAAGAGGTCCAAGAGGATGTTCAGCTCGATCAGGTCAAAGACGTGATGGACAGCGACTTTAACAGCCAGAGTCGCGCTCTTATTGAGCAGGCTATATCGAACGAGGCGACTGGAGAAAAGGACACATCTGCGTACAAGAAGCTGATGAACATAGTCATGCAATTGCGCAAGACTTGTGTGACTCCTTACATGATCAAAGGTGCCGCGCCAGATCCGTACTACTACGGAGATCACATCATGCATGCCTCTGGAAAGTTCATCGTCTTGAACAAGATTATTGATGAGCTGGTCATGAAACAAGGAAAGAAGATACTCATATTCTCGGGCTTCACCTCAGCTCTCGACTACTGTGAGGACCTGCTCGCCACAAAGGGCAGTAATCAGCACGATGCACCGTTCCGCCATGTGCGTTTCGATGGCAGCACCCAACGAGCAGTCCGCAATCTGCAAATCAGACTCTTCAACGACGTGTGTTCAGAGTATAAGGTCATGCTCATCTCTACGCGTGCAGGTGGCCTGGGTCTCAATCTCACTGCCGCAAGCGATGTCATCTTTCTGGACGAGGACTGGAATCCGCAGGTCACACTCCAGGCAGAAGCCCGCTCTCACCGCATTGGACAGACCAAACCTGTCACCATCTACAAGTTATTGAGCTCAGGCACTGTGGAAGAGCAGATGATGGGTCGCATCAGAAAGAAGCTGTATCTCTCTGCAAAGATTACCGAATCCATGCAAGACATCCATTCCGCCAATCAACCGCAGAAGAGGAAGAGAGCCACTGAGCAAGACGCTTCGGCAGATGACGGTCCAGAGCTTGGTTTCTCACAGCTAAAGAGTTTGATTCGTCGTGGTGCTACCACGTTGAGTCACCCTGAGGTTGACGTGNNGAGTGAGATGGTTAAGTGGGACCTCGATACAATCATTGAGAAGTGCAAAGACAAGCCTATCGATCCTCATGTGAACGGTGAATCCGAGGAGGCTGCTGANAAAGAATGGTTGGCCAAGATGGAGCGTGTCGAGAGCGCTGTGCTTAACGGTGTCAAGTACCAGAAGAACATTGACAAAGCAGAGGCAGCTGCTTCCGACCTCTTTCGTGCCGACCGCCGAGTGGACAAGAACACGACAGTCATGGTAGATGGCTTCGCTATCAACAAGGAGAGCATGAACTGTAACGGATGGGAGGCGGTCCCAACACTTGCGGGCAAAGACCCTCGACTTGCTGAACCCAAGCGTGAGAAGGCAGCTCCAATCAATCACCAGGAAATATGCCAATCTTGCTTCGATGGCGGTGAGATGTACCTCTGCTCGGGATGCCCACGCGCCTATCACCTGGCCTGCCTGAGTAAGCATTACCAGGCAAGGGCCACATCCAAGATGAACTTCCACTGTCCCCAACACGACTGTCACGACTGCGAAAGGAGTACTGGCAGTGCAGGCGGCCTGATCTACCGTTGTCGCTGGTGCCACAAGGGCTACTGCGAGGATTGCCTTGACCCTGACAGCAAACTGCTGGGCGAGACCATCCCAGAGTATGAGGTATTGGACTACGCATCCAAGCGCAACGCCTGGTACATCCACTGTACCGAGTGCAAGGAGTCGCAGGAGGACCCCGAGTTTGCAAAGCTCATTGCCAGCATGGCCGCACAACACGATAAAGAGTATGCCGAGCTCCTTCAAGCTCAGCACGACAACATGACCCAAAACACTCAGCCCGGAGCTTCTGAAACTATGCCACCCAGCCGTGACGAATCCATGACTGACGGAATCACGCTCGAGTCGTCTGGCCAGGCCACGCCCCTCGAATTTGCCAGACAGGGCAAGCGCCCCAGAGAATTCATCGATCTCGCCGACGACCCCGACGATGTTATTGACCTGACCAACGAAGGATTTAACAAGTCTCTTCATCCCATCACCATCGATGAGGACCCCGAGACCACAGTCGGAGCACCCGTGTACAACAATTACCGTACAAAGGCAAAGAAGCGCAAGACTCATTAGATATGGGACGGACTACCTGCAGAGTTCGATATCTACAGTGGTGGAAAACTAGGTATCCAGATTACGGACTTTCGTGCTGAATAAGGGAGTCGTGAGGTGAGGTTCCATTTTTGTTGTTTTCATCATGTACTCGTATTCGCATCCACATTGTCGTCGTGCAAAAGTAGACAAAAATCGACAAGTCCAATTCTCTTTCGAACAGCAGTGCTTGAATGTGCGTTGGTCGACCTGGAAGAAAGAGGCAGTACATTGGGTTTGGGGAGAAGGAGCGAGTCAAGATAAGAAGCAGGTCCAAGACCGAAACCGGTGTGTGCAAGAAAGGAAGGGACGCCCGAAGATTCGACGAACAAGAAAGCAGTGGTGAGACAGAAAAGGAGAGAACGACTCATGCTCATTCCCTGGAGAGTAATGCACTGTGACTCGACAAACAAGGTGCAACCATGGCTGTAGACAAGATTTGTATGTTATAAGCGAGTGCTTTCTTATGTCCACAACCAATCAATCTCCTTTTCTTCTCGACTATCATTTTATGCTCACCACATCTTTTTCCAAATGGGGTTGTCATCTAGTATTACCCTCCTGCTGATTCTATGCACATTCTTGTTCTTCTTTCTCAGATCAAGCCTTCATTTCTGCGGGCGTTACACGACCACGGCTAGGCGTCATGCTGTAAGGCGNCCTGCATGAAAAAGTCAGTGTTGTCACTATGGTTGCATGAAGAATGTCACTTACGAGCACTTTCTTTGCATTGCAGATTCTCCAAGCCAGGTTTTGTACACTGCCGTCAGCCAGGACGACTTCGGGAGCGAATTCGATACCAAACCTGTCATATCTGGTCAGCGATTTCTCTTCGTCTCAAGGTCGGAAAGGGGAAAGGACTTACATCTGATGAATAGCAAAGACGACACGTCTAGCATATCTGCCTTCTCTTTCCAGTCCATCGCCAAACGTGTCGTCAACGGTACGTGGCGCAACCTCCGGGTCGCGATCGAAGCAGTTTTGTACAACAGGGAGTAAAGCTTGCTCGACGGCCGAACGTGCCAGGTTGATGTTATCAAACTGAACATCGTCTTCGTCAAATCTGCTGATGCGAATTTCGAAGGGTAGAGAGGTGGCCATTACATTGTGCTTTCCATCGTGGTGGTAGCGGAACTCGAAGACGCCGTGGGTCCACCACAGTTTATCGCCTGAGAATTCCATCTCGCCAGTTGCATACTGCTTGTCGTCCTTGGTGGTCTGGTGGGAAGAAACGAGGATGCCGGTCTCGGCAGTTACAGAGTCGTAGACACCCTTGGTGGTGGCAGTCCAACGACCTTGAGATCCGATACGAGTGACATCACGCGACGAATTGTCCGCAACCATGTACAGACCGATCCAATCGTTTTTGCGATGGTTTGCAGGAGCTTGCCAACGGACTTTGATGGGGGCGCCGTATTCGAACGTAAGAGTCTTGTACTGATCAACACGCTGTTGCGGAACCTGGCCAATCTCTCCCTCACGCCCACTATAGCGTTCGAACTCAGATACTCCAGAGGCTGGAGTGCCTTCGATCTCGAGAGAATAGTCCTTAGGGTCGAAGCCAGCAAGATCGGGTGCGAGACGTGTTATACTGATGCGAGCTGGGTAGTTCTTGAAGAGGGTGCGTGTATCTCTGACGAAGGTATCCATGCTAGAAGCGAGCTTGGGTCTTGCTGAATCAATAAATTCCTCGAGGAAGTCCATTGAGTCTTCGAGCACTCTGTCGACACTACCCTGCCAGTGTTTGAGTGGTGAGGGTAAAGAACGCCTGAGACTCTTGGATAGTCCAGAGTCCTGGCGCAGAGATTGGCCATAAAGCTTCTCCATATGCGGACGCTCGACAAATTGGATGAAGACCAGAGTAAGAAGATGGCTTAATAGAGCGAGGAAGAAAATTGTCTTGCTCCATGTGATCAATGCAACACCCCAAAGACCAGCTAGTCCAAGCACTCGCTCAGGGTTATTGAGGAACCTGTAGATGCCGCCGTAGGTGAGCTTGGATGCATGATCGAAGAAGAAGTCGCCAAAGAACCATCCAAACTCGCCGAGAGATTCGTAGATGCTGAAGCTCGTCCAGATCTGGAGAGCAATCAAAGCCATACCAAGTACGTGACGAAGCAGAGCTAGACCATATGTCCAGTCAGGAGGCAGGTTGTACATCTTCAGGGCTGCACACAAGAAGCTCGCAGTGCACATACTCATGCTCAAATGGTAGAGTCCCTTCCACTGTCTCCAGGCTTCTTCAGTGCTCTCACCATACTTGACGAAGTGGCGAGCCCACTTCTTCTTGTTTGACTGACGGTCAAGGATGTAGCCGATACCGAGCGAATACCAAAGCCGCCAAGCCACTGCATTGACGACGAAAGCGGTCTGCCATAGAGCAGTCGATGGAGTCAGGAAGGCGACACTAAACAGGTAAGATTGCATGAGCAAGACGGATATATCAGTGATACGATGAAGATCCATGTTGTGGAAGCCAAGAATGTTGTGAACTGAAGAAGGCTTCTCGGTTGTCGCTATGGGTGGATATCCGTTGATGTGACCAGAATCGGGTGTGGCGCTTTTGGGGGNTTCTCTGTCGCTCTCGGATTCTCTTCTTTTCTTAGGCATAGGCGGGTTGTATGTCTTCTCGATATGCGGATTCTCAACAATGGTCAAAAAGGCAAATTGAGCAGCATGCGCAACAATGGAGATGAAGAGCACCTTGTAGCTGGCGGCCATCAACGAAATGCCGTAGAAGCCAACGTAGCCGACAGAGTACATGGGATGAGGAGCCATCTCGAAGACGCCGTCGAAGGTGAGCTCTTGATCGATGAGGTAGAAGAAGTCACCCCAGTACCATGCGTAGTCTTTGACGACTCTATGAGCATCTAGCTTGACCCAGAGGTTGAAAGCGACGAGGGCCAAGCCACATACCCAGCGTGCAAGAGTCATTGCAACGTTCTCACCATCGGGACGGCCGCCGCAAGCGATGGCAAAGCAGCAGTAAGCGACAAAGTCGGACATTAGGATCAGATCAACGACTCTTCGAAAAACCAACCATGTGTTGTACTCGAGTGGGGCCTCTTCGAATTTGTAATCGCGAGCGATTTTTGTTTCCATTTCACGTTTTAGCTGATTGTAGAGCCATGGACGCGGGTTCTTGCCGGATTTTGGGTCTGCGAAAACATTGTACTTGCGAGCCCATGAGGTGAGGCGCTTGTGGTTGGACTGTATATTGAGTAGCCATCCAATGCCGGCATTGTATGCGGCACGCCAGAAAAGGAAGACGATGGCGAGTATAGGGATACGAACTGGGTCTGGGAGGAAGTAAAGTAAGGCAACATGGCATGCAAGTACGGCCAGGATGACCACGTCGGACACGTTCTTTGGTTGGGTTGGGGAAAGAAGTTGTGAGACCATGTCATGTGTCTGCGGCACCACGAATANCTATCGTCCTCTTGTATCAGCCATAGCCGTCTTTGTCGTTCTACCACAACATGGCATACCTTTACCCTCTGGCGTTCTGCCATAAGTGCGCTTCTTGGTCTCGTCTTTATCGGCTTCTTCTTCGTTGAGCGATTTGACAGTGTTTTGTGCATCGTCGGTTGACTTTGCATTGGTTGGCTTGTCAGGTTGAGGTATCCTCTCGCGAAGATCCCCTTTGCTGGCCGTCATGCTGCTTGAACTCATACTCGATCTTTGATTTCCAATTACACACAAACAGGAACAAAGTCGGAGAGAAATGGCCGGCTGAAATGTTCGAAGAAAACGACGTGGTCAAAGTGGCATCTCGGGAAATTGGTGGGGCATGAGAAGCTGCGACCCGCTGCGGAGCAACGAGTCCGAAGAGCTGGAAGGACCCTGTTTGTTCACTCCTCGTCCATTGACTACCTTGAGCGACGATTTCGAGTACGAGGACCTGCAAACGCGGGCTCAATCAACACGCATCTAAGCAGGCTCGCCCTCTGACCAGGATAGAGGAGGGATGCTGGATTGATAACAACAAAATGTCGCTGTTCCAGCCTGCTACTCAACGTCATTGCGAACGGCTATCGTGGTTGGGAACCAGTGGGGTCAATAGACGCTGCCAACATGAACCTTGAACCTTGTCTTTACATGTGCTGACCAGGAAACAAAGAGACAAGCTTGTAGACCCCATCCCATTCTCTCTACAAATTCCATAGCAGATATTCGATGACACGTTCAGCAGACATCCATTCCGAATACCACCTTGGAGTATCTATCGATTTCGGTCAAGTTTAATGATGTTCTTCCCACCAATATCGTGGCCCTTAATATAGAGGGTTGCTGAGAGATGTCGAGTATGACAGAAAGATACGCCTACAGTAGCTGCTGTTACCTCGCCAATAGCAGGTGACATAATTTCCCAACAAGGTATGTGATGTCGAGGGTGTGGTCAGGGTGATATGCTCAGCCACGATCTCGGTCCTTGGCCATTGAGACTCCGACAGACAACGGCAGAATCAAGGCGGTGAACCACAAAATCCAATACTTTCTTCGACCAGCGATCGTCTTTAGATAGGACAACCAGTTTTTTTGAATACACACCTACCGACAAGATGGCCGCCGCGAGTGATAAGGCTCGCTTCTACATGGAACAGTCGGTTCCCGAACTCCAGGAGTACGAACGCAAAAAGATCTTCACGCGCGAAGAAATCACATCCATAGCCCGCAAGCGCTCCGAATTTGAACACCTTCTCAACACACCCGGCGCTGCCACGCCAGCTGACTACGCCCGATATGCGCTATACGAAATGAATCTGGACTCGCTGAGGAAAAAGCGCTCGAAGCGCATGGGTGTCAAGGCCACAGCTTTCGCCGGTCAAAAGAAGATCTTCTTCGTTTTGGAGAGAGGCGTGAGAAGGTTCCAGGGAGACATGGGCTTGTGGATGCAGTATCTGGAGTTCTGCCGTAAAGAGGCGGCAAACAAGAAGTTGGCAAAGGCTTTGACACAGTGCTTGAGAATGCACCCCATCAAGTGGGATTTGTGGACGTGGGCAGCCAAATACTATTTCGAGCAGCAAGCCGATATGCCGACGGCGCGCAGCTACATGCAAAGAGGTCTAAGATTCTGCAAGAGGGAGAGAAAATTGTGGTTGGAGTACGCCAAGCTGGAGATGCTCTATGTCGCAAAGATTGCTGCGCGACGAAAGATTCTGGGCCTGGATATCGAGAGAACGGCGAAGCAGATCGACTCGACATTGGACGCAGATGCCGACATGATGGCACTGCCTGATGTCACGGCCGACGAAATCAAGCCTGAAGGAGCACCCGAACCGAAACAAGCCGTCGACGAGGAAGCACTGAAGAAATTGGCCGCATCACCTGCCCTGAACGGCGACATTCCCCGTATCATCTTCGAAACTTCGATGCGCGACTTCAACGACCCTACTCTTGCCGAGCAGTTCTTCGACGTTTTTGCTGGCTTCACAGACGTGCCCTGCACCAGCAAGCTGCTACAACACATCATCGATTACCTCTCCAACCAAGAGTCCGCCGCCAGCAAGATCAGCATGCAAATATGCTTTGCCAAGCTCGAGCTTCTGGACACAAACACNCAGGAAGCCATCGAGTCCGCCGACTTCCCTCTCAAGCTCGCCAAAGCTCTCTCCGTACTCAAGAAGGGCATGGGCGAATCACCCAAGCACAACGCTGATTTGGCCGAGAAGGTCGTTGCGCTGTTGTTGCCTTACTTCAACTTCGAGCTCGATGAAGATATCGAGAGAGTTCTTAGAAGTGCTCTTGCACAGTACATTCGTACTTTGCACCAAGGCAGTTTTGATCGCGTCAAGGCTGTTGTAAAGAGACAACTCAAGGCTGGCAATGAAGCGGAGGCTACCCTTCTGATCGAGATTGCTGGCAAAGCCTGCCCGATCCAGAAGGCCCAGCTTGAGGCTCTGATCAGCTCATGATATCAGCTATAGGACGACCATACCACCCACAAATATGAAGGAAGAACCCGCCATATCTCCCACTTCGGAAAGCCAAATAGTCTATACCTCAATACCGGACATGAACAACAGGCTGAGTCGACTAATACTGGACCCGTCGGACCCTCTGCGCCATGTTGTTGCCGTCTCTGCTGAAGGTCAGCAAATTCTGGACACTAGCAGCTTCCCGACGTCGAGCTGCTGCCAATCAGTTCTGCCACAGACACATCGATAGAATGACAAGGCATGGTGGAGTTCACCCCAAGACCAAATCAAGGAGGATAATGGTGGACATGAGTACCCACCAAGACAAAGTCCAGATACGGCTTTGCGAGATCAAGCCAAACGTGAGAGCTGTTCTCTTAAAGTATATCACACGCAAGATGAAATCGGACTACTGTGGGGATGAAAGCTTGTTGTCAATAGCATTTCTTCTGGTTCTCTATCTTCCCTTCTCGCATGTGATATTATGCTGATCTGATCTGGAAGCAATATGTTATCTGAAGTGTCCCTCTATCCTTCCTGTGCTGTTCTACCCTGTGGGGCATCATCTGTGACAGCTTTTTGTCTTCGCAATGGAAAGGAGCTGTATTCATTGTGAATCAAAACCTAGCTCTTTGCTAAGTTTCCCATATTTGTTCTTCATCGCTCTGCATCTTTGAGAGTAAGTTCGTGTGTAAATCCGCAGGTCTGTGAGCACTGGTGCTCTGTTTGATGCCTGTGTTGTTTGTGATTGTTCTAATGGTGGTTTAGTCGTCGAGAAGTTCAACGGTCAGTGTCGATGGACCGACTTTGCGCTTCTTGTTTGGAGGCTCTTGGACTGGTGGAGCCGGCATGTACGTGTTCTTAGCAAACGACGAGCAACCCTGTGCCTGATGAATGTGCGAGTGGACAAGCTTGCAGATGTTCAAGTCTCCTTGTTCAAAGCTTCTCTCGCTCAGCACTCTAACGCAAGAACGCCCTTCGATTGACTTGGATATTTTGATGATCTCTGCCATGAACTCTGGTTTCTAGTGATTTATGTTTTNTTCGAGTCTTTGACCGTGCCACACTTCCTCATATGCTAGATACCAGCGTAAGTGAGACAGCTGTCTTGTCTTCGGCATGTCATAGACACAGTTGATGACATCGAGTGCCGCCAGCCCGTTCTTGTATAGATAGCTCAGGAGCATGGAGATAGCGTCATTCTTGAGCTCGCTTATATCTCTCTTGTCGGCAAAAACGATTAACTCGGCGATATGTTGACCGAAATTCTGTGGATCGTCGAGAGCTCCTTCGATGTCTTGGGAGTTGAGTTGTCCTTGGTAGAGCCATGCGACGTAGGTCCGGAAGATTGTAGGGTCTTCGTCGTCGAGGTTGATAGTCTGAGTCTCGCCCTCGATAAATGTGCCGTTCAAAGCAGCTGTGAAGTAAGCAGATGAGTTGCAAAGCAGAGCTTTCTGTACAGTAAACACGCCGGCATGTGGACCTCGACCGACTTTGATCGTGGCA
Source organism: Aureobasidium vineae (assembly GCA_903819635.1). Lineage (NCBI taxonomy): Eukaryota > Fungi > Ascomycota > Dothideomycetes > Dothideales > Saccotheciaceae > Aureobasidium > Aureobasidium vineae. Next base: position 356,270 of record CAIJEN010000015.1, read on the forward strand.
GGACGATCAGAAATCGACTCTCTGTGTTTCCGTTAGCACACTGAATTGTTTTGATTATGGGTACAGCAATAGCATACCTGAACGACATTTTGCTTCTGGCTCGCCGTGGTAACTTCTGGCTCTTGATTCAAGGCCGATTTTTGTAGATGACTCCTTGAGGGTTGTGCTAAAGCGTTGATCGAGACACTCTATTGTTGCTGTGATATAGCTTCGAAGTGTGAGTCCGTGAATGAAAGTCGGTTGATGGATGAGAAGGGAGTATGGCTAGTGATCTTAGTTTATGTCGAGGGCTGGTGTGGACTGATTGTGATAGAAAGGTTGTACCTGTGAATGAACGAGGTGAGAAGAAAAGAGCCTTGATATCTGTGGCTCACAGCGAGTGATAAATTGGTGGTCCGGACTTGAGAACGGAAGATCAATCAGCGTAAGAGAACCTCTGTGCTAGAGGAGTGCTCCAAGTGATCCTGAAAACCGAGGCACGGGTCCGGAAAAAGATCAGAAGATGTCGGAGGTGTTGAGTAGTCAGTGATCTTCAGTACATATACTGAGGTGTAATTTGTTGTATGAGACTGAAGCAACTGGCAGAAATAGAACTGGAATAGAGCCGATCAGGAGCTTGTATGTATCAGGTTCTTTCGAAGGTGGTGATGTCGAGATGATCTTGGGTTCCACAACTTGTAGCAGATACAAGATCAGACTCTATGTTTGTAGTGAGACTGCGATGTGATAAGCACCGAGGTTGCACGTGTTTGAGAAGAAAGTTGACGGCAGGAGGTGGCTTGGGTGAAAGTACTCACTCCGAGCGCGGATATTGCAATATGATGGAATCAGAGTGTTGTAAGAGTATACCACAGCTCGAGGCCGAAGATTCAGGGGCCACGAGATCACTACGAGAAGACCGGAATTATTCGCAAGTGACAGTCCAGGATAGTCAGACCATATACAAGTCTTCTCGAGGCCTTTCACCCAACGCCTTCGATTTTCAAGCGGGACTTCTTTGGCACTTGGTAATGAGGCGACTTCTGTTCTGTCTTCCTGAGTTGGTGCTGTCTGATGCTGTACTGGAACTTCCTGGTTGGTCGGAGGACGCATATGTCCACACCGTCCCGTGATTCCTCGATCCGATGAACACGATCAGCAAATCTCCTTTGAGGAGCACACGACTTATAAGATTCAAGTGCACAGACAAGCAAAGCAAGAGAAGCAAAAGGAACGAGCAAATCATAAATTCATAAGGCCGCTGGTATTCCCTTGATTCGACTGTGCCTTTTGCGGCGACAACTCCAAACTCCACGCCTCTAGAAAATGTAGAATTTATTGTCCAATGAAGATTCTGCCCTGTTGAGAGTTAGAGGATACATCACAGAATAAATATTGGATGATACTCACGGCCATGACGACGCAGCAGACACTGATGTATGGACTCAGACGCTCGCCAACACGTGCTGCTCTCCAGAATACGGACGTGAAACTTGACCGAATATCAGCAAAAGGTTCAAGGTTTGAGAACAGAAAAGTCAAGATACCNNCATCCTTGTGCTTATCCATGATAGCAGGGAAGACGCCATGCGTATAGGAGCATGTGCAGATGAAGAGGAGGATGACCAGTAGCAGGGACTGGAAGTTGAAGAGGGCAGACTATTCATCTGTCAGCATATTCTAATGTCCATCGTCTTTCCAAGTCCTCTGTTCATTACCATTTTGAATTATTGGTGACTTTATCTTGTCGCGTGTTATTATCAAACTACTCCAGGAGGTTGCAAGGTGTATGGATGGAAGTGCCCTCGGCAACATCCGAACGTGCTGCTTTACACCTTGAAGGTCAGCCATCGATTGTGGCTTCCTCGAACATTGTTGGTTAGCATCTCTCTTATCGACAGGCGACGACAGTACTCACATTTCGGGTCAATTGTGAATACGACTCGTGACCAGCCTCGTCTACTGTGGCATCAACTTTCAACACACCAACCCATCACCAAACGAGAGCAACACCCACGTCCTATATCATACATCCCTCGCGTACAATTTATTGGAGCCTTTGAAAGACCAGCGCGTAGCCCTCTTTGGATTGCCTACTTCACTACAACAATCACAAACCACTTCTCTCAGAATGGCCGAGCCACGCATGCGCCTGCGCCAAAAGGGCCAACAGTTCTCTAACCCAGAACGTGTGTCTCTCCCACCTACACCATCACCAACCCACCGCTAACAGCATCACTACNNAGTCGCCGGCCTCCTCGAAGCATTCGGCGACACCCAACCNCTCCCCGCGACCCTCACAACCCTCGACGAAATAATCACAGACTTCATCATCGAAACCTGCCACAGCGCCGCAATCTGCGCCTCCTACTCGCGCCGCCAGAAGATAAAGGTCGACGACTTTAAGTGGGTCTTGCGCAGGGACGCAAAGAAGCTCGGCAGAGTGACGGAAATCTTCTTTGCCGAGAAGATCCTCAAGGATAATAGAAAGGCTTTCGATATCGGTACGGGAGAAGGTTTGGTGCAGGGAAAGAAGGGTGCGGTCAAGGAGTTGGGCGTCGAGGACGAAGGCGAGGAGGGTGGCAGAAAGAGGAAGAAGAGAAAGACGGAAGCCTAGAAGGCTAGCAGTGAGGCGAGCTCTGTGACATTGGTTGGCGACACGGCGCAAGGATGAGATGTTTCTTGGTTTGGGATTGCTGGGTTTAGCGAGGAGTTCATTGGGAGGAGGATACAACACCCGTTCCAATTTGAATGGAGCAAGGAGAGCAGATGATACTGCAACACAAAACAATCATGACTGTCACGAAATACACAAATCACCTCCGCGCAGAGCGATCACATCGAGCAATCGTGAATGCAAAAAGTAAATCTTGACTCGTACATGACTGAGGTCTATAAATCATCTACGAGCATGCAATACCCATTTTGGCCTGTCGTATATTCGAAACGCCGTCGAAGTTAATCATCATGAATGCCATCCTGTAAATCGCTATCTCTTCTGCGCGCTTAAGCAGCGTGGTCGTACTTTTGTGCGTGAGCGGCAATGGCACGGCCACTGGGGTCTGTCTGCTTAGACCATGTCGGTGTCCATCTCATGACAGTCGAGGCGCAGTAAGGGGNGAAGTGCTCGTCGAACATGCATCTGTACCAGTATGCCTCCTTGGTGTCGGGAATATCGTCTCCCCACTCAGCCTTGGGGTTCTTCATGTCCTCGTCGCTGACGTGCAGCTCTGCGTTGTCCTTGAGCGCATCGATCCAGCCGTAACCAACACCGTCACTGAACTGCTCTTTCTGTCTCCAGAGGATGTTGTCGGGCAGGTATGGCTTCTCGCCGGGCTCGTCGGATGTGTCGAAGGCCTTGCGGATAATGTACTTCTCGATGTGGTCCTTGTCGATCAACTTGGACTCGGGGTCGATGTTCATCGAGTACTCGAGGAACTCCTTGTCCAGGAAGGGCACTCTGGCTTCGAGACCCCAAGCCGAGGTCGACTTGTTGGCTCTCAGACAGTCGGCCAAGTGCAGGTTGCGCACTCTACGGACAGTCTCTTCGTGGAAGGCCTTCTTGTCGGGAGCGTTGTGGAAGTAAAGGTAACCACCGAAGATCTCGTCACTACCCTCTCCACTCAGAACCATCTTGATACCCATAGCCTTGATCTTTCTGCTGAGAAGGAACATGGGAGTCGAAGCACGGATAGTGGTAACATCGTAAGTCTCTAGGTGGAAGATGACATCCGAAAGAGCGTCAAGACCCTCCTGGATGGTGAAAGTAAGGTTGTGGTGCTTGGTGCCCAAGAACTTGGCGACCTCGAGAGCAGCCTTGCTGTCAGGGGCGCCAGGCAGACCAATCGAGAAAGAGTTGAGCTGAGACAGAACAGGGACAGTGTTGAGCTTGTAGTCCTCGTCAATTCCAGCCAGCTCCTCCTCGCCATCGGCGAAGCCGTTCTGCTCCTGCTGTGCGTTGTGTGCAGCCTGCAGTCTAAGCGTCTCTCTCTGTGCGATTGAGGCAACCAAACTGGAGTCCAGACCACCAGAAAGAAGGACACCATAGGGGACCTCGGCCATCAGACGCTTTCTGACAGCTCTCTCGAACTTTGTTCTGAGAGTCTTGAGGTCGACGGGAGTGGTGGGGATGTTGGAGGGCTCAACCAGCCACTTGGGAGTGAAGTACTGGGTGATCTTGTCGGTCTTGGAGTCGTAGACGTGGCCAGGGGGAANAGCGATGATGTTGTCGCAGACAGGGTGGAGACACTTCAACTCTGAAGCAAAGTAAACAGCACCGGGAGTCTCGCTGGAACGGCCCATGTAGAAGGTGGTGACACCGATGGGATCTCTGGCAGCAATGACTCTGTCCTGCTTCTTGTCGTGGAGGACCCAGGAGAACATGCCATCGAGGAACTTGGGGGTATCAATGCCGTGCTCCATGTACTGCGAATTTCGTCAATTGACGTCCTGTCTTTTATGCAAAAGGCTTCATACCAGGGGAATGATGACTTCACAGTCAGAGTGAGTCTTGAAGTCGTAGGGCTTGCTGAGGTGCTTGCGCAGGACCTTGTGGTTGTAGATCTCGCCGTTGACGGCGAGGGCAATGCTGCCATCCTCGTTGAGCAGAGGCTGGGCACCCGAGTCNNTAGACGACACGTCTTAGCAGATGCTCGACATGTGGTGTGTTTCTGAGCTCCTGTACATACCAACACCAACGATACTCAGACGCTCGTGGACCAGGATAGTGTTGTTGGAGGTGTGGTTACCGCTCCAATCGGGACCACGGTGGCGGATCTGCTTGCCCATGCGCAGGGCAGTGGGCTTGAACTTTTGCACATCGGGATGGCTGTTGAATTGTCAATATCTGCGAAATCGAGGGGCACGCGATCCGAGCTGTCTCGAGGAATTGGAACATACCTGTGGCAGGCAAAGATACCACACATCTTGGGCAACGGATTGGTATGTGAAAGGGGAAGAATGAAAGAAACAAAGTGTCAAGATGCAAAAGATGCACCAAAGTAATAGGTAAGCAACACTGGCGCACCCTGTCACCCTTTGACTCACCAATTCTGGGCGCTTCTTTTAATAAAATCCGAGTGCCACCTGCGAGTCCCGCGCAACGCCAACACGGCAACCGTCACCGAAGTCGGCCGGCCCTGTCGTCTATCACCGCCCGCCGCCGTCTTTTTCCCCCAGCTTCCCCCCTGCCAAATTCAAATCGTTAGGTAACAAGACTGCGCTACAGGGTAATTGTCGTCACTAATCGATAGATAGGCCGAGTATAACCACCTGGTGCTCGAGCGCAACTATCGCGAAGACGCCCTTTTCAACATATTGCCGATCAGCTTCCCTCAAAGTGACAGGGTCGTCTTCGTCATGTCACATGCATCTTCACATGTCATGACCATCGAAGTTACAGTGCCAGGGTCACCCTATTTCAATCATTTTTCGGTGCCTGATCTAACGAAAACCTGATAATATCTTGTGTTGCCGAATCTTGTTTGTGCTAAAAAGCATGGCTATCTCCATGTTCGTATGTATAGTGTTACCCGGCAGAAACCGATCAGGCGAGCAAGTCGTGATACCACAACCTGATGTACTATGATTCAGTGTAGAGCAAACTTTTGAGCTTGCACAATGTGGTATGGATGATTAAGTGTGACAATTATTGCGATTATCAATGGCAGTGGGGTTATGACTATACTATACCAAGTTGATTGTGGTATCATTTTTGCGAGCTATGCTGCTAATTGCCAGTTCATATCGACAAGTCCTCGAAGCTAACCAGTCCCAAATACCTTCTCCGAACGCCTCGCCAAATCGTGCTGCATGAAATGGAACATTGTAAAGTTCAGCTTATCTGACAACCAGGGCGGCGCTTGGTACCAGGCCAGCCTCCTTCAGTGTTTGGCCGAAGTCTGAGCTGTCGTAGACCTTCTTGGGGAAGTTTTGGACAAACTCAGTGACCTGAACACCAGGCTCCTGGCCGAGAGCTTGGGCAACCTCGAAGAGCGTCGTCTCGACAGGGAAGGTCTTCTGGACTGTGCCAGCGGATGTCTGGAGTCGTAGTCTTGCCTCTGTGTAGTTTCCAGCAGTCTTGGGTACGCTGGGCTTCGCGGCAGGTGTAGGATCGGCGACAACAGCAGGTTGACCAGCGCGGGTGGCCTTCTCTCTTTCAGCCTTCAGGCGGCGCTCTTCCTTGTCTGCAGCAATCTTTGCCTGAATGCGCTTCTTGGCTTCGACATCAGCCTGCTTCTCACGTCTCTTGGCCTCGGCTTCCTTGATCTGTTCTTTCTTGGCCAAGTCCTCCTTGATGTCCTGTTGTTCTTTTGTGGCCTTGCGACGGATTTGGTCGTTGCGCTTCTTGTCCTCCTTGTCTTGTTCAGACTGACCGGCACGTTTGGCGGCGAGTTTCTCACGCAGTTCTGCGAGCCTTGCGGCCTTCTCCTCCTCGGTCAAAGGGGCGATCTCTTCAGTAGACTCTTCGAAGTTTTGGTGCTCACTGAGAAAAGGGCGTTAGCGTGGACGTAGTGGCGATGGTAATGAGATGACACACGTCTTGTTTGCATGGAACTCTGCCTGAGCAGTGGATCTGAACTTCTTGCCACAGTCTTTGCAGAGGAGACTCCTGGCTTGCTCACCAGGCTGCAATGAGAGGGGTGACTCTTCTTCGCCTTCGTCCTCTTTGAGCTCTTCGATGGATTTGTCGGCGTTGTTGCTGAGCCAGTCGACGGCGGCTCCCACTAAATGAAGGTAAGTAAGGTCGAAAGTGATAAATTGATAGATTTGAGAGATAGACAGTACGCACANGTTGCCTGCCTTCTTCATGGCAAGAGTCGCCTTTTCGCGGTCGAAGCCCATGTCGACGAGGTTGTTGATGTCTGAAGACATGATGGCTGATGTGTCTGAGTTGTTGCTGTTAGAGGTGAGGTAGATGGATGGTAGTCTAGTAGATGACAAGGTCAAGTGGAAGACAGCACTAGTAGAGTAGATGCACAAGTGTGGGAGTGAAAGTTGTCTCAAGTGAAGCTGAAGCACAAGCTCGTGCAAGTTGTAGAGTGTGCACCGTGCGTCGTCCAGACCTCTCCAGGAAAGAGCGAGTTGCAGCGAGAGCCGGGACGCGCTCGAACGTCGCTTCCGTCATTAAGCCCAGTCCCTTCCTGCCAGTTCCCTACGTGTCGCCGTATACCACCTGCGAGTTCAACCCACATCTTCTTCCACTCACAGCTTCGCCTTCTGCTCCCCATCTCCTCGACTGCAGCTTTTTCACCCTTACCCACATAACGCGCTGCCCTCCTACACCATGTCTGTCGAGCTGGACCCCGTCGAGCTCGGTTTCAAGCGTGCGTAGCCAAGTCTTCTTCACCACCCTGTGCTCCCTCTGACTCGTTGCTCGACAGGCCCCTTCACCCACGAGGTTGCTCAGGTTTTGCGTCTGTACAACAAGAACTCCGACCCTGTCGCTTTCAAGGTACTGCCCTCCTGATCTGCTGCTCCCATACTTTTGCTAATCTCAGCCCCCCAGGTCAAGACCACTGCCCCCAAACAGTCCGCCTCCCTGCTCCGCCATCCATACCTCAAAACTAAATGCTCTCCAGANTACTGTGTTAGACCCAACTCTGGCCGCATTGAACCTGGCCAGGATGTCGAAGTTCAAGGTACGCTGCGCACGTGGCCTTTTGCTGGAGAGATTGCTGACTGACCATCACCAGTCCTGTTACAAGCCATGAGAGAGGACCCTCCCCTCGACGCAAAGTGCAGAGACAAGTTCCTCGTCCAATCCGTCGCCATCTCGGCCGACAAGGAATACCCCAACGTCTCCCAAATCGTACGCTTCATTTTTCTTCCCACGCCAACATGTAGCTGACAACCAACTAGNTGGTCCCACATTGAGCAAACAGCAAAGTCATCGATCCAAGAAAAGAAGATTCGCGTTGTCTTCCTGCCTCCAGAGGGCGTTGCCCACTCTGATGCTGGCGGCCACATGGACGACTCAATCGCTACCTTCAACTCCGCCAACTTCAACTCTGTCTCCCCTCAACCCCAGACCCCTCAACGAGGCGCCGACGTAGGAGCCGTGGGCGCCATCTCTCGCCCGGAAGAACGTCCCATTGACAACAAGCACCTTGGAGATGCTGTCGAGTCAGCCAGAAACCCTGCTACCGACCGAAACACCACCTACTCCGACTCGTCGACCACTCAAAGCTTCATGAACTCCATTCCCTCGGCCGACGATGTGAAAGCCAAGCTTGCAGAAGCTCAAGCCACCATTGCACGAATGAGCCAGGAAAGAGACGAACAAGGATTGCGCCAGAGAAAGACCGATGCAGTCAACCAAGATGCTAAGGAGAGAATTTCTGCCGGAACAACCGGTCTGGGTGTGCAGAAGGCTCCTGCTGGAGGTGTTCCTGTCCAAGTCGTTGCCGGACTTTGCCTCTTGTGTTTCTTGATCGCCTATTTCTTCTTCTAGGCGTGACGAAGAAAGTGGCTGTGTCAGAACACGCACGGCATGCACCCGCAAGCGACGCAACCTTGGGTCGCATTACTACTAGACGGTCACACAGACTCCAGAACTGCACACACTTGGGTTCAGAGGTGGTCTTCTATATTGTCCCAAGAGGACACCATTAATGCTTTTGACTGAGTGATGATTCTTCTTCTTCTGGGGGAAGCGCAAGATGGAAGAGCCCATGTTTCTTTTGTGTACCATTTCCAATTCATTCAGTTAACTTATCAAATGCTCACTGTTTTTACATGACAAGGCCAAGGTCTCTGCGTTCACTGAGAGTTCGCTATCAATCTGTCAGTAGTCGTTGGTATTGAACATAGGATGATCGCGTCGAACATGGACCATGTCTGACAAGTCTGCTGGTGAAAACAATTGCAGACGTGGTATCTGACCATGAAATGAAAATAACGCCTCAAGCTACCCAAATGACCTATGCCGAAACCTTTGCCTTCTTTGATCCCTTCTTGCCGTCTGCCTTGCTCTTGACACGTTTGGCGCCTGCCTTTTCCACAGGTGCCGTCTTCTTGGTCTCCTTGACCTCCGGTTGCTCTTCTTGCTTGTTCAAGACTGCGTTCACGTCGGCACCAGTTATCAAAGGTGCGGCCTCGGCCTCGCGAGTCTCCTTGGTAGGCACCTCCTTGACATCGCGCAGAGAGGGCATCTCGAAGTCGTAGCCCAACTCCTTGAGCTGTGCAGCCTTCTTGTTTCTGGCCTCGGTCTCTCTCTCGATTCTCTTCTCCCAGCCCTCTCTTGTGGTACCTCTCTTCAACATACCGCCCTCAATCTTGTTGCGCGGCATGACCTTGAATCTTCCACCCTCGCCCTTCCACAGCTTCTCGTGGACTTGCTCGGCGGGTACACGTCTGACCTGCAGAAGGTGGCCGAAAAGCAAGTACTTGTCCATGGTCTTGGCTACAATCTCGGCGACTGCGGCGGATCCGAACTCGATGAAAGCGTAGTGCTTTGAGCGGCCAGTAAGCTTGTTGCGCGCCATTCTCAAGTGGGTGATGTCGCCGAATTGGCTAAAGTACTCGCGCATCTGTGCCTCGAAGAAACCGTGCGGCAGACNGTCTGTATCTCTTGTTAGTTTTGCTTGAATGAGAGTTGGCGCAAAGATCGCATACCCAATGTAGATAACGCCGGNGGTGTTCTCGTCGTCTTGCTGAGCATCCTTCAACTGCTTGCGAACCTCCTTCATGTTGGGCACAGCGGGAAGCTTATCCAGAGCAATGCCATCGTCTTGCGGGTCGTTCTCGTCGTCACTGCTTTCGAAGCCGGCAAGTAGGGCAGCAGTCTGGTCGTCCTCTTCAGCCTCGGCCTCGCTGTCTGTCTCATTGGCGACAGCGATTTCCTCCTCCTCAACAGCAGCCTTGGGGCTGGCCTTGGTCTTGGTCTTCGAGACCTTTGATGAAGCGCTCTCGGGCTTAACAGTCTCAGTAACGGTGACCTTCTCAACCTTGCCGGGGGCGGTCTTGACGGTCGTTGTCTTCTTTACGGGCTTCTCCTCTGGCTCCAGGAAATCTTCGGCGCGCTTTCTCGTTGATCTTGTCTCTCGGGTGGGTGCATTCTCCTTGACTTCCTTCTTGGCCTTGACAGTGGTTGTAGTGGTAGTTTCGGTCTTCTTGAGTGCAGACTTGGGGGCGGGTTTCTCGACAACAGTAGTCTTGACCTTCTTGGTGGTTACGCTGGGCTCAGATGCGCCTATTGCTTGATGTTAGTCTACAAACAGCAGGATAGCGCCTCAAAGTGATTACGGACCCTTGCGCTTGTTACTCTTGTTGTCGACCTTGGACATTTTGGCGTAAAATGATCAATAATAAAAGTGGTAGAAAAGCAGAGGACTTGCCAGAAAAATGGCGGCCAAAAAGTTTCTGAGATCGAGGAATCCGGGAGACTGACACTCTCCCGACCCGCCGCTCCTCCAACCACCTCGAACCATAGTCCGCATCTTCTTCTTGAACATTAGACATAGCAACTATGACGAACAAACGGCTTTCTGATAACGAGATATGGGATGACTCTGCCTTAGTTCAGTCATGGAATGAAGCGCTCGAGGAATACAAGGTAAGTCAACACGTCCTGCATTTAATAAACACATGCTTACTATGTCATCTANNGAAGTACCACAGCATGTCTGCCCGAGGCGAGCGTGTCGAGGACGTTCTAGATGCTGTAGAGAAGGAAGAAGAGGCGCCGTGTGTTCTCATCGAAATTCTTCATATTAGACAAAAATGCTGATAAAAACGAACNAGATCCACCACCAACCTCAAGAACGAGACTGTCGATACATCAACCGGCCTTCCGCCTTGGGAATCCGTCGAAGCAGAGAAGGTGACAACTCTAGAGGTTGTCAACGAGTCAAAGGTTCAGCCTGTCGACGCGCAGCCGATCAATAACTCGAATCAAGTTCCTTCACCAGGCGTTTCACAAGTCCTTCTAGACTCTGGTTAGTCTACATATTTGTTTTTTCTCAATTTGTACATCGCTAACAGCTCCNNAGTCCAAGACGAGAGTCTCAAAGCACTTATGACATCTTGGTATTTTGCAGGATACTACACTGGTCTCTACGAAGGACAGCGAAAAGCCCAGGCGGCACAGGACCATTCAACTCACTGAGAGCTCTCTGCAACGGCACTCTAACATTTCACTCATGAACCCGAGGCAGACAGAGGTGAACACGCTGCTAGTTCGGGCATCAAGTTCTGCGAGATACCCAAGCATTACCCCTGAGCAGGGAGGCTCGACCATGGATCAACTGATGCACCCGTGAGCGTCTATACAGTACCCTGAACCGTCGCCAGGATCAATCAGGGGTTTGTGCAGCAAGCGTGCTGATCCCAGTCGGTACTTATAATACAGAACCCGCCAAGTATCTTGCTGCTTCCATAGCCAACAGAGCAAAGATATGCATGGGAGTCTGGCGGGGCGGCACCGTAAGATCGGGCCACAGATAGCCAAACGATCCTGATGTGGACAAGGAGTAGACAGACAGATCAACTGAATCGAAAAAGAAAAACGTGTTTAATACCCTCTAGTATTGAGACGATTAGACCTCGTCGAAAAGAACAAATCCATCGCTAAACGCTCTGCAAACGGATTTTTGGTCGTGATGGTCCGAAAATAGTTGACTCCTGCTCGCCGGCAGCCTCGATTACGCCTTGATCAAAGTTTTGATGTGCAGAAGAAGTGTTGATTTACTTCTTGGCCTCCGCGGCCCTCTTGGCGTCGGCTGTATAAACATGTCAGATAAGGGTTCGTGAATGAAAGGGATGCAATCACGAATACGGACCTGCGGCCTGCTTTGCACGCATGATCTCAGCTGCGCTCTCCTTGGCCTTGGCCTGCTCAGAGCCAGACATCTAGAAAGGAGGTCAGTGGACAGCGTTTTGCTGTGTTAGCGGCGTGAACATACGGTGTTCTTGTTTTTCTAGGCAGAGAGTCAGCAAAGCGGTCCCCCTCAAAAAATGTTGATCCCTGTTTAGAGANAAAACTTACGACGTTGCCAGCGGCCTTCAAGGTCTTTTCGCGAGCTCTCTCCTTTTGGTTACCGCGGGCCATTTTAACTGGATGTGTGTGGTGTTTGTGAGATGTTGCAAAGGAAAGGGAGTGAGGAAGAGATGCTCAAGAAAAGCGTTGGACAGGGCCCGGCAGAAAGAAAGTTGTCTGGCAAATTAGACCCTTTTACCACTTTAGCACGCTTCCAGACACTGCCAAGACATTTTCTGTTGCTATCGCGGCCCGCCGCAACTCCACTCCCGATCCCCATGGACCGAACCAAGACTTCTAGAAGATTATCATACTGGCGACCGGTCAGCTCAACCATGTTAGTCCATACCACTTGTGTCCAGATCAGATGAGCTTTTCTGGGCCTTTGTTCGCAGGTCCCACCAGCTACATACCCACTTCGAGATGCCAATGAAGGCATTGTTCCCAGTAGCATCCCCACACTATCGTTCTAGGGCCGATGCAGTATACGAGGAAATGGTATCTTTATGCCCCACGCACAATGGACATGATTATCGCGCTCGATCTTCGTGCCGTGCGAACCCCTGAGGACTTCCCGGTACATAATTGACCCCGTATCGGGATAGCTAGCAGTAACGACTACTGTCAGCGCGATGCGCCAGGTCAGGTAACTGCGGACGAACACTTACACATCCTTCATGTGGAATCTCAGGTGGCCATCATCGGACAACCTCGGTGCTGAAGAAGGAATTCCTTGATCTATTGTTGTCTTTGCAGTTTTCGAGAATCAAGACAATGTCAAGCAGAGCACCAGGCGCGATTCTTGAAACTGCATCCACCCTCAAGCGCCAACACAGCGCTTATACCAGTAACAAGTTCCACCAATGATCCAAATATGGAGTACCCCAGCCAGACTGCTTCTGTTGCAGGAAATCCTCATGTGCTTGTCAAGGTAACACGACGTCTGAGAAATTGTTTCAGCTGCATTGATGCAGCCATGAGCTTCTTGACGGCGTCAATTGAACAAAAGAGCACGCTGTGGCGCTTATTTCTCCCATTGTACCTCTTCGATTGCCTTATTGTCTGCTTTTCACTTATCCGTATCTCTTATTGTCCTTGTTGTATTCATTGTTTCCATTACGTTGTATTGTCTCTTCCTGACTTAATTGATTTGAACTTCCTCGATCCTGTCTCTCTTTGATCAATTCTTCCTTGCTCTTCTTCCAACGACTCTTTCTTTCCTGCAACAATTCGTACAGACCCATCAAGTATCTGCTGGTCAGATCCCATCATTTCATCGCACGAATGTTCCTCAGACTTTGGCCTTCTAACTTGTAAGTCTTCGATCCTGCTTCATGACGAGGTTCCTATCTGACATGTGTAACAGATCTATTTATCTACCTTTTCTCAAGGATCACACGACTGAACCCACCGAAAAATGGCACTCAAACCCAAATCACTGGCTGGTTCGGGCTATGTCATTCTCAACGTGCTGAAAGGTATGAACATTATTGGACTGCTGGCTATCATNCGCTGCAAGCGTTCTCATGCTTATCAAAACAACCACCGACTTGGGCGTAAGTAGTTCGCATTGAAATACATTGACCTCGCTAACACTTCTTAGTTCTTCTTCTTTGATGCTGTCACGCATGCTGTTGTAGCATCTGTGGCCATATTTTTAATCATCTCAGAGGTTGGCATCTTTGGTGGCTACTTCGCTCGCAACTGGCCTCTGCTCAGCCTGGAACATGGTTTCGTCGGTCTTGCTTCAGCAATGATCATCCTCGGTATGCACGTTTTGGCGTGTTTCAACAAGTCCAGCAACAGCAAGGAACACCTGGGCATGGCATTCTGGCGTGTCGTGATCATGGCAGGTATCCTCAGCCTCATCCTCGGAATTCTCAACTTGATTGCNAGTAAGTCTATTCATGAATCGCCAACTGAACATATTACTGACTACAGACAGAACTACGTGTTTCGCGATACCGCCCAGGGAATCACAGCGCGCCAGGTTCGCGCCCGAGGAGCCGAAGCGGCCGATGTGACCTATATGCAGCGAAGCAACACCTCAGCAAGCTTGGCTAAATCAACGTCGTCTCGCCGCACTGCGAGCGACAGCTCGTTGAAGCAATTCCGCGCCAACTCGAAAGAAGAGTACACTCTGCCTTCTTATCACAGTCCTTTGCCCGAACCCCAACAACACGCACAGACACCAGTCTCTCCTTCCTTGTACTCGCGCGCTACCTGGTGTAGCAAGAAGAAGTTCTTCAGCCGTAAGAAGGAGAGTATGGGACCTCCACTTCCAGTCAGCATCTCAGCACCGTATGACTTCGAGGCGCAATACCCTTCTACCATCGGAAGACCCGACTCGACACTCCATCCCAGCCGCGACATTGAGAGTGAAACCCACAGATGGAAGGCAGGACGCTGATGGACTCAGAGCATTGATATGGGAGCTGGACAAAGGTCGACCGCCAATGTTTCGTATCGTCTCATATCATTCATTACCTTTCATAAATGTTGTTTTCTTCTTCAAACTGTTTCAGTCAGAGGTCACCTGCGATGCTCTCGATGTATGTGTTTCGTGTCTACCGTGGGTGTTTGTACTTAATCGAGCATTGATTGGACGATGCTTTTGTTAAAGATGTACCTGGGTTTCATGAGATGGGTCGGATGAAACAAGTCATGCGTAATTTGACAGGCCTCATACCCAACTCAAGCACATGTACAAGGTCGAAACAGCCAACATGGAGCCTGTTCGTGGGTGATTGAGTTGGTGTACGACAAAGGGGCATGTCGCGCGGGTGGAAACAGCGGAGGGCACACGTGGGACGGATCGGGAACATGAGGGATGGAAGCTCTGGAAGGCGCGAGCTCGCGGTGCTCGGGCCAAGTGTAATAGAATCTCCTCCTTTGCGCTCCCATTATCCATATACATAGCTTCTTCCACCCCCATCCTACTCCATCCCAAAACTACACAATGGCCGCTCCCGACTTCTCCGACATCAGCAAGCCCCTCGACGGCCGCATCGGCGCCCCCAGAATCGTCGCCATGCCCCTCCCCGCTTACGGTGACTTGAGCAAGGCCGCCAACGACGTGAGTTGTGCCATTGATCCTGCAACAGGAGCCACAGGGACTGACTATCGTGTGTCTAGNCTTATCAACAAGGACTTCTACCACACCCAGGCTGGCATGTTGCACTCTACAGGCCGACCGCAAGAAAAAAGTCCGACTAACAGCGCGACACANGCCAACCTTGAGGTCAAGCTCAAGGCCCCCAATGGCGCCAACGTCACCGTCAAGGGCAAGCAGGCCTTCGACGGTGCCACCACTGCCTCTGTGTGTTGTTCTCGTCTGCTTGTATACAGCAAACCCGCTAACAAACCGCGCAGNCTCGAGGGCAAATACACTCTCAAGCCCCAGGGTATGCACTTCTTGCGAATGAGCCGCCTTTTCTTCCCGCTGCCCGTCTCTGCGCGCCAGTCGCTGTACCTCATGATTGTCAGCGCTCCTGTTGCCCAGCAGACTGGCACCCCTGACGAACCGCTCTCGCTCTCATCACAACATCATGTCTATCTTACTTACCGCTACAAACCAGGTATCACCGTTACCCAGGGCTGGACCACCGCCGCCCTCCTCGACACCAAGGTTGAGTTCGCCAGCCTCATGTCGCAGCCCGTCAAGGCCGAGTTCCAGAACCTCTTCAACCCCAATGCCCCCAGCAAGGCCGCCCAGAAGCTCAACTTGACCTTCAAGCAGCCCAACCTCCACGCCCGCGCTTTCCTCGACCACAGCGCTGCTGGCAATATCAACGCCCTCATTGACGCTACCGTCGGTCACGAGGGCTTCGTTGCCGGTGCTGAGGCTGGCTACGACGTTTCCAAGGCCGCCATCACCCGCTACAGCGCTGGTCTTGGCTACCAGGCCCCTACCTTCACCGCCTCCCTGATTGCCATGCAGAACCTGAGCGTTCTTGCCGCTTCCTACTACCAGAAGGTCAACTCCAACGTTGAGGCTGGTGCTAAGGCCACCTACGACCTCCAGGGTGGTAAGAGCGTCGGTCTTGAGGTTGCCTCCAAGTACAAGCTCGACCCCCTCTCCTTCGCCAAGGTAAGACTTTCCATGAGCATCTTGATCTCTACAACATTTACTGATGACAATGTGCTCTACAGNGCCAAGATCAACGACCGTGGTATTGCCGCCCTTGCCTACAACACCAAGCTCAACGCTGGCACCACCTTCGGTGTTGGTCTTTCGCTCGACACCAACAAGCTCAACGAGGCTGGCCACAAGATCGGCACCAGCTTCGTCTTCGAGGGTTAAAATCTTTATCCATGTAGACATGCGCCATGTATTTTTTTTTTTGCGAGGAGAAATGATAGAGAGCGGGCATTAAGCAACATCCGCTATGCACCTTTCCTTTGCCAAACTCTACTCTGATTGTAATAAAGCCCCAGTATAAAAATGTACACAGCCCCTTCTTTTGTCCAGTCTGACATGCATGTGTGTGTATGAGGATAGTTGTAATCAAGCAGCAATCTTCTTCTTTTCGTCGGTCTTTCTAAACAAGATGCCGCTAACACCAAAGATGACAGTCAAGACGCCACTTAGAAGGACGAAGTTGAACAGCATGCTCGTACTTCCCATGATATCGTCTGTAGTGATGGTACCACTTCGCCGTCTTGCTTTGTGTCTGTTCTTCATGACATTGTCGTGAGTTCGGAAATGACCATCGCGATCGAAATGCGGTACATCGTTGTTGAAGCCGGCCTGGTAGCCAGAAGGACCAGTACCAGGTGCGTCCTGGGCACTGCTGCCGGCAGCTTCGTGCTGATGCGAGCCCTGGGAGGCATACTCTGATCGCTTCTGGCTGAAGTTGCCCCAGCCGCCGCTGCGGTAGAAGGAAGGAGGTGGGCCTTTGAACTGTGTGCGTCGTCGGCTGAGACCTGTGGCTGGGCGTCCTCCTGCTGGTCCAGTACTGCTGTATGAGCCTTGTGGGTGAGAGGAGGGTTGTGATGAACGGAGGAAGTCGCGGTCGTAGCGTGCTCGCTTTTCAGCGCTGCCTAGGACATGGTAGGCTTCGGAGATCTTGACGAAGCGGTCGGCGGCTTTGGGGTCGTCGGGGTTGTGATCGGGGTGGTGTTTCTTGCTCAGCTGGAAGAATTGTCTGGTATCGAAGTGTTAATGTGATAGACTGGTCAATTGGAAGAGTGATACTGACTTCTTGATGTCTCCAGCAGAGGCGGTCGTGTCTATACCCAGAGTCGCATAATGGTCAGGGAGACCGGCATCGCAACGAATTGGCGAGGCGTGGAAAGAGCGCTGTAGAAGAGGTTGCTTGAGCAGGAGTTGCGGCAGAAAGTGTCCTTTTGCAGGACGGAAATGAATTGGGCGGAGGATCATGCCTCATTACGGGTATCTTCAGGCAGATGTTCTCTTTCAAGAGTACTAAGAATGTGGACGATGGGAGTGTTTCGCAACCTTGATGACGTCTATGCGAAACGGCCGTGCCTTGTCTAATCTGATCTCATTCTCCGCTTGGCCTCAGCGTGGTGGCCGAGACTCCGAGAGCTTCTTGGTGCGACTTTTACTCTTTTGATCTCTGTATCAGAGTCAAAATGTCTGCCGTTGACGATACAACCAACGGCGTCGAAGCCCTCAAAGGTATACCTATCCTTGCAACTACTAGGTTCGCGCCAGCATACGGGTACAAATACTAACTACCATCAGTCGAGGAATCCAAGGGCAACCTGCCCGAAGGAGCTGCTGCCGAAGCAGAGAAGCGCGCCGAGGGCCACGCTGACGACTCAGACGACGAAGGAGATGACGCCGAAGGTGCCAACGACGGAACCGAAGAAGGTGCCGCAAAGAAAAAGAAGAAGAGAAAGCCCAGAAAGAAGAAGAAGGCAGGCAGCGGAACCGCAAAGGGCCAGACCAACCCTCCACGAGTACCCATTGCCCAACTCTTCCCCAATGGCGCATACCCCGAGGGAGAGGTTTGCGAGTACATTGACGACAACAACTACCGTACCACCGACGAGGAGAAGAGACACCTTGATCGCATGAGCAACGACTACCTTACCGAGTACCGTCACGCCGCCGAAGTCCACAGACAAGTCCGCCAATGGGCCCAGAAGAACATCAAGCCCGGACAAAGCCTGACCGAGATCGCCGAGGGCATTGAGAATGGCGTGCGTCACTTGACCGGCCATCAAGGTCTCGAAGAGGGCGACAACATCAGAGGAGGCATGGGTTTCCCCACTGGTCTGAGCATCAACCACTGCGCTGCTCACTACACNCCCAACGCTGGCAACAAAACCATCCTCCAACAGGGAGATGTCATGAAGGTCGATTTCGGTGCCCACATCAACGGTCGCATCGTCGACAGTGCCTTTACCATGTCCTTCGACCCCACCTACGACAACCTGCTCGCCGCCGTCAAGGACGCAACAAACACTGGTATCAGAGAAGCCGGTATCGACGTACGCATGTCCGACATTGGCGCTGCCATCCAGGAAGCCATGGAATCCTACGAGTGCGAGATTGGCGGCGAGACCTTCCCCATCAAGTGCATCCGCAACCTGAACGGCCACGACATTAGACAATGGTCCATCCACGGCACAAAGAGCGTGCCCATCGTAAAGGGCGGCGATCAGACCAAGATGGAGGAGGGCGAAACATTTGCCATCGAGACCTTTGGTTCGACCGGCAAGGGCTACGTCAGAGAAGACATGGAATGCAGTCACTACGCAAAGGTTGCAGATGCACCCAGAGTCCCTCTGAGAACGACGAGTGCAAAGACGCTGTTGAAGAGCATCGAGAAAAACTTTGGCACTCTGCCTTTCTGCAGAAGATATCTTGATCGTCTCGGTCACGACAAGTATCTGCTTGGAGTGAGTATTTCCTGAGAATCACGCATCTCCGACACGACTAACAATCTCTTACAGCTCAACAACCTCGTCCAAGCCGGTATCGTGCAGGACTACCCTCCCTTGGTCGACATCAAGGGCTCCTACACCGCACAGTACGAACACGTAAGTGATATATCTCCATGTACGAATCCCACTTCTCGCCGCTAACAATCTACANNGACCATCTTGTTGAGACCAAACTGCAAGGAAATCGTGAGCAGAGGCGACGACTACTAGACACATATAATGAAATCCCAAAACTTTACGTACAAAACCCATCAAAAAGTTGTCAAATGAAGAACAAACAAACTTTCCATGTATTGTATCTGTCTACAGTCTTGTTTCTCCCCTGGTAGCATCAGAGCATGTTCGTGCTGTAAAAATGCACAATTGTTTTCGGACCAGGGATATCTCCAGAGAGAGCTGGTGGCATTGACAGCTCTCAGTGGACACTGCTCATTTCTATAACTTACTGTGCATTTTTATAGCTACTTGTCTTCAAATTGGGCACACGGGGAGGACAAACACCTGCCTAGTTTGGCATGGAACATGAGAATGTGAACGATCGAACAATGGTAACATTTGTGGTAAGAGCTAATCGTGTCTTTCCTTCCTCATCAAATGTCTAGCAGTTACAGAAGCACCCATCTCATCACTTCTTCTGCTTCAGCAGCTTCTCCTGATCCAACATCTCTTGGAGCTTGCGTCTAGATTGCTCCACCATTTCGTCGTGCTTGCGGGAGAGATTCTCTTGTTGCTGGCCAGTGTGGTGACTGATCTTGTTCTCGTGAAGCTCAACGATCGATCCTTCTCTAATGTTCAGACTCGACAAACGGCTGTCAAGCATGTTGGTGTTCTCACGTAACGTGTACCCTTTGGTCGAGCGAGGTGATCCGACGGGCGTCTCGTTGGTAATGGTTTCGGTGGAGGTATCATCGAGAAATGGAGTAGTGGTCATGGCCTTCTTCTTCTTCTTGTTCTTTTCTTGTTCTTCTTCTTGGGTGCAGCGGATGTGATTTCGGTTTGTGAGACTGTAGAGCCTGTATCGTCGTGCTTCGCCTTGCTCGAGCTCATACTGCTCAGAGCGCCAGTGAGAAGCGCGGTCACCGACGACAACGTCAAAAGCATCTGTGGTGTAGCTGACTCAGTGTGATGCTTCGAGTCGTCCGCCTTGGTACTCGGCTTGGGTGCATGGTCGTCTTGTGGCTGGGAGACGGTAGGCACTGCGCGATCCAAGTTCTCAGAATTGAATGAGTGGTCAGGGTCCTCAAGGTTGAATGAGTGATCAGGGTCCTCGGGCTTGGATGAGTGATCTGAGTCCTCAGGGTTGACATTGTCGTTCTGNGCCTTGCTCGGTAAGATCCTCTGTAGCAGTAATGCGAGTCTCCGGACTCGTATCCACCGAGGTGTCGACCATGATTTGCTTCGACTGGGTTGGCTCAGGCTTAATCTTGCTCTTTGATTTGCCTGGCTTCTGTTTGGGGTCCTTCTTCTTCGTGTTTGCTCGACGTGCGAAAGGACTGTAAGACTCAGTCTGCTTCGGACCTGACCTCGGACCTGTAATCTGAGATTCGTGTTGTGCAACTGCAGTCGACTGCTGAATAATATTCGGCATGCTTGCAGTGTCACCGCTCTCAATGGTGCTAGTCGGTGAACGTGGAATAGACTCTGCATTTCTACCGTGTACTTCCTCCTCAGTAGGGGTCACTGTGGGAGAAGTCTCGACGGCAGCCCCTGAAACAGCATCTTCGTCGCTCTCTCTGGTAATGGCAGGCGAATGTGGATCAGACTGTGCCTTTTTACACGATACTTTCTCCGTGGGGGTTGTTGTGGGAGTCTCGGCAGCAGTCTGAAAGCTGTCGTCTTCAGCCGTTTTTGGGGAGCTGTTGTTGATAGAGCCGTCCTCGGATAGTGACGGCAAAACAGGTCGAGTGAAGGTCTGTTCACTAGACTCCATAGTAAGTTTGGTGTCAGTTGGTGAGGGTTCGTCTCGACGGTCTCCAGTTATGTCTAAATGAGAGCAGTTCTCTCTCACGTAGTTACGCTCACGCTCAGCTGGATGAGCATAGCCGCGGTGGTCGGAATAGATTCTTCTCTCAAACGACCTGGTCTCCCTGTTAGATCCTTGCCACGCATCACCAGAGCGGAAAGAAGATCGACGTGCTCTGTTGGAGTTATTGAAGGAAGAGCGGTGGCCACCTCTATGGCCGTAGGACTGTGTGGGGTAGGAGGAGCGCTGCTGAGTGTTGTCACTGAAGCGTATGAAGGAATTCGGATCCAGTCTGGGAGGAAGATGATGACCACGCTGGCCAAACGAGCCAGAGCGTCTATGCGAAACATCGCTTTCGACATAGTAGTAGTCAGGAGCAGGATGCATGCGAGACTCGGGGGCAGGAACAAACATCGGAGGCGAATAGTACATATCAGGTGGAAAACCAACTGGTTGGTAGGGCTGAGCATCAATAAAGCTGATGTTGGCGTCAAGATCCGGGAAGCTAGAAGGAGGTTGCATGGGTGCTATCATGGGACTCATCGATGGACGACGGTTACGACCACCGCGAAATTGGCGCGAGAAGGAGCGAGTATTGTATGACTGAGCCTGCTGCTGACCACGAAGAAGCGAGGTGCCATGAGTCGAGCCAGTTCTGGGCCTCTGCTGCTGCTGCTGGTATTGATGGTGGTTTTGAGTAATTGGCACAACTTCTTGCGAAGAGGGAGTGGGCTCCATGTCGTTAGCGGTGACAGACTGAGAACGTCTGAAACCATCGCTGATGAGAAGAACGACACGTCCTAAGAAAGACTCGGGGTAGTTGGGTGCTTGATGCAAGTCAAGAACTTGTCTGATCTGAGCGGCGTCCATGCCGAAGCTGGAGCAGAAGTTGTACTCTTTCCACCATTTCTCGGCTTGAGAAAGGACGCTGTCTTCGTTGAACTTGGCGATGGCGTAGAGGACTTGTTTCAGAAATCGACCGCCCTGCAGGTGGAGGTCGCGTTCAGAGAAGTAGCCAAACAGAAATGCGTCTTCTTCTTCCTTGGTGGCGCCCTTGTCGGCGGTACCGCGTGGAAACTGGTCGGGATAGATGTTGCAGCACATGGCGCGGCGATCTTCCCAGAGGTGTTCGATGAAAGGTCTCATGTCAGCATAGGCATTCTGGCGCAGAATGATGCCATCTTGATGATTGGTGTTTGCGGCAAGCTGTTCAGGTGTCTCTGGAAGGTCCATCGTGGTGTTCAGTTGCCGGAGAGTGACAGCGCATAAGGTTGTTATGGATGTGTCTGTTGCAGAAGCGAAAAAGAAAACCAAAGGTGGAGGGAATGAATTATCTAGGAGTGTGTTGAAAAAGCTGAGAGTGAAAAGAGTTGGCGAAGATGTAAAGTCGGCTGTCTCAGTCCAGCAAGTACGATCAAAGGCTTGAGTGAGGACAAACAGGCACCTTCTGTCGTTGGAAGCCGAGAGACGCAGACGGACGCTTCTTCCAGATTGCGCGTCAAGTATTTTATGGTAGGCAACACAAGCAATAAGAGCGCATGGTTTTACTTACTTCACTTGCGCAAAAGTTCATTCAATGCTGGTTCTTTGCTTTGAGATGACATTGCATTCGCATTTTTACCTCAACATGCTCCGTTTGTTCGCCAGTATCCCAGCTCTGCAGCTACCCTTTATATTCGTCACTCTGGCTCCCACGATGGACACTACCTTTGAGCATTGCCCTCGACATCCAAGGACGTGGTTGTCCTGATTCGCACGAGACCCCCTGTTCCTGTGCAAGAACATGCTGAGTACGGCCCGATGTTCATAACAAGCCTTCTACTGCACGAGCTAACCAATCTGGGTGACGACGAGCACGATATGAAGTCAGGCGAGGCATTGCGCATTGAAAGCACGGTGTCCCTTAGGCTTTAGGAGTGGTTTGGAGCAGCTTCAGGATTTCAGACTCGTTGTCACCACTCACTGCNNATGTATGTCAGTTACCAGTCAGGATCAGCAAATGGTTTCAGTAGGAAGTTGAAGTACCAGCGCGTCCATTTCCCCAGTCTACAACGAGCGGTCTCTGGAAGAGACTTCCGTTCTCCTTGAGCTTCCTCAGGGCTTCGGTGGGGCTTGAGGCGCCTTCAATGACGTTTCCAATCTTGTCTTGGCCGAGGTATTCGAAGATGTTGGTGAGTTGGTCGTTTGTTGGAAGTCCTTCCTGAACGTNCTACAGCAGCGACGTTGGTGAGCAGGTGTTTCAGGTTGCGAGCGGAGGTGATTACAGACCGAGTTCGAAGTCGGTTCTCTCAACCTTGGACTGCTGAGGGTGGGAAGAAGCTTGATCGATGGTCGCAGTCGACTGGGCAGCGGCGGCAGTCTGCTTGAGCAGGGTGTGGACGCGAATCGAGGCAGCCGAGCTGGGNNTGGAGTGGAACAAGGTGATTACGTCCTTGACGCCAGCNNCTGTTTGATGTCAGCAAGCGAACAAGACTGTGATTTGTGAGGCGGTATTGGCAATACTTACTTCCTTGAAGAGACCTTTGAGTGCGCTGAACATGTTGACGGTATGATGCGTAATTGTGAAGATGGGAGGAGGTATCCATGGAGTTGACGAAGTCGCGTAGACTTGACTTGTGGGGAAGCACTCAAGTGACGTACTGCTCAGAGCTGTAAACATTTACTACTCGATACCGGTTCACAGATAATATACCACCTACTCGAGGATATTCGGGATATCTCAGTCAATCACTCTCTTGTTAATTGCAGATCCACGTAAATGGGAGATGAAACTTTGACCAAGAAAGCGCTACAAGATTGCCCTGTTGACTAATAGGTAGACAGGCATACCTTCTCATTCTACGGAGACATGCAAGAGGGGTACACCAAACACAGAGAGAGCATTTGATCACGAGATGTGTTCAGAAGACGTAACCGTTGTTGTGGAAAAGCTACCAAAGACGCCAGATATAAACCAGTCTTTGCGGCGACATATGTTCCAGCTTACGAACAGCAGCTGATCAGCCATGCATGTCCGCCAGAATTTTGAATCGTCATCATGGATGCCAGGGCTAGGAAACGGTCTGGCCGCCCAGTGATGAATCGAGGGTGTCGCCAGACTGCGTGCTATCCATGTGCCCGTCTTTGCCCCATCTCTCAAACTCCAGATCCGGAATTCGTTTACGAGGTAGGGTTTGGGTTCATCTACCGCCTTGTCAGCGCCTGTTGCGACCAGAGACCCGAGGTTGAGGATTGTGCGCACCTTTCTCTTGCCACCGGTCATGGTGACGTTCACGAAACGGCGGGTGTACGTGATTCTCTTCTTTGCGCGGCCCTTGGGGGTCTTCTTCTTCTCCTGGGGCTCAANCCTGATAGCGCACTTGTGTTAGCACGCTGTTCCGAAGGGCCGGGCTGGTGGATGCGGTGGGTGGCGGTTGTCGAAATATGTAGCGGAGCGGCGATGGAGGATTCGTACCTTGGGAGTCTGCGACTTGACCTTACCGGCACGAGCGAGGGATCCGTGGACCTTACCCATGTTGTCGATTTAATGGGGTTGTTGGATGACTTGAAGGGTTTGTAGGTTGCCTGTGGGTGGCAAACAGAGGTCAGTCGCTGTCGCTCGTTCAAAGTTGAATCAAAATTGATGGCGAAAAAGACGGCGATAGTTTCGAGCGTCCTGCAGATGGGCTGTGATGGAAAATGGGCGTACTCACGTTGGCGCAAGTTGTCGTCGGTCGTCCTTCGAGAAGAGTGCAGGCAAAAATGAGTTGAGTCTGTGTTAGACCGCCGGCAGGGCTGTTCGCTTAACTGACCAATGACAAGCCAGCAGTCTTGGCAAAGTCATCCCATCATCCTATCTGATCAAGTCATGATCTCTGGTCAACGTCTCGCTCACGTTTGGAATCACCTTCACAATACTCTGTTGTTCTCAAGATGCGCGTCAAGGATTCACTTGTGGCCAGTCTTGGACTGGTGGGCTCGTCGATGGGCTCGCTGCTTCCCAGCAGCCAGTACATCTTCGCAAACCCCTCTCCGGAGGCAACCTCGGGCTTCCGCATCCCTACCGTGCACGAGTCTGCTATTCAAGCACGCCGTATACTTCATCTCGAAAACATTGGCACATTATCGACTGTTTTTCCATCTGATTCTTCTACGAGTCAACATGCACTTCATCCTCTGGAGCAGCGACCCGTTGGTCTCGGGGGCGTTCCCATAGGCTTGATGGACTATTATGCCGACTGTGAGCCCGACAGTGGCAATCCTACTATTCTTGCTTTGGACATTGCTACCTCTTTCAAGAACGTGGCAGCCGGCAGTAACATCACTTTGAGTCTAAGATGGCACCCCCAAGACGGTAAATGGCACAGTGCTGCTAGCCTGCCTAGATTTTCTCTGGTCGGGCACCTCGAGGATATTGATGATGCCGATGCTTCAAAGGTTGGTCTTGCAACCTGTTTCGTCAAGAACCACCCAGATGCCGGCGCGTGGCTGCCAGGCAACCGAATCCATACAAGTCGCTGGGTCAGACTTGTTGTCGAGGATATATACTGGATTGGCGGGTTTGGAGACCGTGCCTACATTGGTTGGATTCCTCTGGACGCATATCATAGTAAGTAACTCGGGGACACGCATCGCACAATCAACAACCACCGGCCTCTGTGTGTACCATCCTTATGCACCGAAATATGCTAACTTTATCATCTTNNAGATGTCACGCAACAAGAAATCGATGGCTGCAAATTGCCTGGCGAGAAGTCCACATGGGGTTGGTCAGAATGGCTCTAAGACGCTGCTCGAGTACACGAGTATCATTTCCAGGAATGACTCGTTCAAATGCATGTCTACCTCTTCCATATTAGAGGCTTGATCACTCTTCGGACGTTTCATTGCAGGATGTTTCCACATGTGCTAGAAAGCAAGCGATTCACATCTCTGCATGTACAAGGATCGAAGTGAATCGCGGATCCTATCAAGGTCGCAATAGGCAGTTTGTGGATTTCATCCTGAGCTCTACACAGCGTCAATCGCGTTTCGGGCGATGTCCTGAGGATAAACCAAGCATCTTTGAATTTGGTACCATGCAGAGCGGATGGCACCGTAGTTTGACGAATTGCAACCGATTTCAGAAAAAGACTCGAGGACTGAAGGCGGACATGCGAATGATTAATCGTATCACGAGCAACATCACGAGCACGAACATGTTGTTTTGACGATGTAAATGCCATGTCAATTGTTGCAGATATCTATCTAAGCAACACCCAATCAAATAGGACGCCGTTTCGTGAATTTCGATCGTTGAGATCGTAATGGTCCATAACTTTTGACCCGATTCCATAGCCTTTTGTTGAACTCCGTCTTCCGTCATGCAATCATTATAGTTGAATAAATGGGGTATCTTTGTTGAATGAACGCTTTGATGCAGCTGTTGAGTGCTGTCATCCCAAATGGTACTGTCATCTCAAATGGATGCAGGGTTGTGTTGTTGTTGTGTTTAAGTGTGCTTCTGGCGGAAAGCGATGGCAGCGTTGACCATGTTGGTCAAAGCCTCCTTGGTCTCCTTCCACTGGCGGGTCTTGAGACCACAGTCAGGGTTGATCCAGAGCTGCTCAGGCTTGAGGTACTGGAGCATCTCTTCGATGCGCTCCTTGATCTCCTGCTCACTGGGAACTCTGGGAGAGTGGATGTCGTAGACACCGGGACCAATGTGTCTGGGGTAGTCCTCGTCGATGAAGACCTTGAGGAGCTTAGCGTCACTCTTGCTGTTCTCAATGGAGAGAACGTCAGCGTCGAGGGCAGCAATGGCGTGGAAGAAGTCCTGGAACTCAGAGTAGCAGAAGTGACTGTGGATCTGAGTAGAGTCCTTAACACCAGCAGTAGAGAGCTTGAAGCTGTCGACGGCCCAGTCAAGGTAGTTCTCACGCTCCTTGCCGGAACGGAGAGGGAGACCCTCACGAAGAGCGGGCTCGTCAACCTGGATGACGTAGATACCAGCGGCCTCAAGGTCAACAACCTCGTCGCGCAGAGCGAGAGCAAGCTGCTGAGCCTGAACCGACTGGTGAACATCGTCACGAGGGAAAGACCAGCGGAGACAGGTGATAGGACCAGTAAGCATACCCTTCATGGGCTTCTTGCTGATGCTGGCGGCGTACTTGCTCTCCTTGACGGTCATGGGGGCGGGGCGAGAGATGTCACCGACGATGATCGGGGGACGAACGCAGCGAGAGCCGTAAGACTGGACCCAAGCGTGGGTGGTGAAAACGTAACCATCGAGACGCTCACCGAAGTACTGGACCATGTCGTTACGCTCAGGCTCACCGTGGACGTAGACGTCGAGGTTCAACTCATCCTGGATCTTGACGACATCCTGGATCTCCTTCTCAATGAACTTCTCATACTCCTCGGCAGTGATCTCGTTCTTGACAAGCTTGTTACGCTGCAGACGGATCTCCTTGGTCTGGGNGAAGGAACCAATGGTGGTAGTGGGGAAGATGGGGAGGCTGAGGTGCTCCTTCTGTTGAGCGTAACGAGTGTCGAAGGGCGACTGGCGGTTGTGCATCTCAGCAGTGACCTTGGACTGTCTCTCCTTGACCTTTGAGTCGTTGGTACGGGCAGAAGAGGCACGGGCCTGCATGGACTTGGAGTTGGCCTCGAGCTGCTCGCGGACAGCGGCAGGGCCCTCAGTAACAGCCTTGGCGATGATGGCAACCTCGACGGCCTTCTCGGAAGCGAACGAGAACCAGTCCTTGACTTCCTCGGGGAGGGTCTTCTCGCTGGCGAGAGTGTGGGGAGTGTGAAGGAGGGAGCTGGACGAGGCAACGATGACTCTGTCCTTGCCGAGCTTCTGAACGGCGGTCTCGACGACCTCAACGGCCTTCTTGAAGTTGGTCTTCCAGATGTTACGGCCGTCAACGACACCAGCAGACAGGATCTGCTTGGGGCCGAGGTGGTCAATGACTTGCTGGAGCTGCTCGGGGTGACGGACGAGGTCAACGTGGAGAGCGTAGAGGTTCTTGAAAGCGGCGTCGACAACGTCGAAGTTGTGGACGATGTCACCGAAGTAGGTAGCGAGGACGATCTGAGGGCCCTGAGCAGCTGAGAGCTTCTCGTAGGCAGGCTTGAATGCCTCCTTGACCTTGGCGGGCAGGTCGAAGACGAGGACAGGCTCGTCGATCTGGACGGTCTCGGCACCAGCCTTCTTCAGCTCCTGCAGAAGCTGCTCGTAGACGGGCAGAAGCTTCTCGAGGAGAGTGATGGGCTCAACGGACTGGCCACGGTCGGCCTTACCGAGGGCGAGGAAAGAGACGGGACCGAGGAGGACAGGGCGGGTGGTGATGCCGGCCTCCTTGGCCTCGAGGAAGTCGCGGACAGGCTTGGGGTTGGATGCGAGCTTGAAGGTCTGGTTGTCTTGGAGAGTGGGCTTGACGTAGTGGTAGTTGGAGTCGAACCACTTGACCATCTCGAGCGAGGGCACGTCAATGCCGTCACGCTGGTGACCACGACCCATGGCGAAGTACTCGTCGAGGGNGTCGAGACCATGCTTTGAGTATCTCTCGGGGATGGCNNCTGGCATGGGGTCAGTATGCTGGGGTGTGGAGTATGGAGCAACGCCAGAGATGGCGGGGAAAGGGAGGCTTACGTTGAACATCTGAATGTGGTCGAGGACGTGGTCGTAGAAGGCAAAGTCGTTGCTGGGGATGATGTCGACACCGGCGTCCTTCTGGATCTTCCAGTGCTCGCCACGGAGTCTCTTGCCCTCGGCGAGCAAGTCATCTCTCGACAGCTTGCCAGCCCAGTATGCCTCGTTGGCCTTCTTCAGGTCTCTCAGACGTCCCATGCGGGGAAACCCAANGATTGAAGATTGAACCATGGCTGCTGATGTGTGAAAAGGAAAATGAACAGGGAAAGAGGAAAGGGGAGATGCGGATGGAGGTACAATGGACAGCAGTGCAGGCACGTTTAAGTAGTCGTCAGATTTTCCTATGGCGCTCAGACCACGTCGACAGCGGAGCATGTTCGCTCACTGCAACTGGAAACGTTGAAGAGTCCCCGCGGTGCGCCATCACGCCATTGTTCGCATGGCCCCTCGACCTGGCATTCAAAAGGCTGTGCTTCTTCTTGTCCACTTCTCGAGCCCGTCCCTTTGTGCTTGTATCGACGTTTGTGCCTCCATGGGCTTCCTTCTTCACTGTATGGCGGCTTGATATTGTTGACGATTGGGCGTTGGCTGAATTCCAATGACTCCATCGCAAGCCCACCCTGCGTATGTAGATCTCGACCCAGAACGCGCTAACCTGCCACCAAGCTCGCATTCACCTCTACAATTACTCGTACATTCTCATGACATCTCGTAACACGCCTTCTTCAACCTTCCATGCGATGTATGTTTCCAACATGCCTTCTCTGCATGCGGCCGAACACGCTTTACCATTACTCACATGTTGATGGCGCATCTTGCAATCTGGACCTCTCTCCACAAAAATGCTGTGCTTTCGGTGATTCATAGCCGCCTGCCCTCATTGGCACGAGCTTGTCATTTGGCCGATTGCGGAGCCTGGGGATTTCTCAACCCGACACAAAGCGTCAGTTGCCCTGGGCGTTCTGATTGGGCGGTCACGGGCTGCCCAGTCGTTCGACCACTCTCCTCGTACTTGCGATGAGACGGGGGTAAATTCTACGAATCTATGTTATGCAAATCAACATAGACAATCCTTGCTAATTCTGTTAAATCTTGGTCGTCTTGTAGTTGTAAAAAGTGCTCTCTACTCTCGACTGGACTATGATGAGCCCTACTTCTTTGCCTTCTTGTGACGGTAAGGACTTTGCAATGCACCTTCCTGCTCGGAGTAAATATAAGCACCACGGAGTTGGGTTTCCAAGGTAGGAAATGGCATCCATCACGCTTGCCCTCGAGCGTTGGCCTGCACTCGATCGAAATCCTGTTAACCATTTATCTCTTTGTCACATTGATTTCAAGTCCACATTTTTTAACTTCAGTCGACTCTTACAACAAGATTACATTTGCAATGGCAGCAGCAAAGCTTTGCTGTACTGCGCCTCTGCGATCACAGTCACCTGATGATATACCCTCAAGGCCTGTCAGACACTTCAAGTCTTTGGCCAACATCAAGACACATTTTGCTCATAACAAGCATGCCCCAGCTACCACAGACCACACAGAGAGCCACTCGCTCTACCCAGCAGACGATCTTGAGCTTCGGCATATCTTTGTTGCTGCCTCCTTGCCGGAGGACCACCCTCACGCTCTCAGGATCGCCCATCGCAAGCCTGAGGTCGACGAAAGTATTGTTCATTCACCAAGCTTCACCAACAAGCTGCGTAGACAGTTAAGTCGCAAGAGTCTAGTAACGGACAAGCCTCACAAGGAGACAACAAGTAAATCGACCGTCAAGCCATTCGCATATTCAAGAAAGAGGTTGGGACATGACCTTCCAGACCTCGCTGGTGATTATGATGATGATGCTCGGTCGTTGTGCTTAACCGAATCTCGGCTTGCTTCTCTCAAGAACGACAACTGTGTGACGACAGATGCCAAATCAGTCCAGCACATCCGATCCCCTGAATCTGTTAATCACTATGCCATTGTATCAGATGAGCCACGCCGGTCAATCAGTGTACCTCTGGCATCCTATCCGGCAGATTCTGCATCGCAGCCAAGACGTTCAATTTCCTTTTCCAACATGCAGCAGGATTTCAAAGGTGCTCTCACCGTTCATCTACCTGGTCCTACGTTCATGGATGCGGACGATATATGGCCATTGTCTCCCGCGGCTGCAAAAACAGGCCCTACGGAATTCTTCAAGACACCCAACTCTGTTGGTTCGCAAATGCCCAATTCTCGACTGTCGTCTCAGGAGTCCAGTCGACCACAGCTGATAAGGGCCAAATCAAGAAGCCCTGATAAGCACAAAATCTTGCCAAAAGACTCGACGAACTCGCTGCACTTGTATGACATGCAAATCTCGCAGCATTTACGTACACGATCACAGGTTTCAGAAGCGTCAAGCGCAAATGAGTCTGACAAGCAGAACCGCCATACACACGCAAGCCTCAACAGCATCGTGCTCTCCTCCATGGAACTTGGACGCTGTAAGAGTATCTCCAGCTCTGGCTTTGGAGGCTCGGCTGGACCTTCTACCTGGGAGAAGGTTTTNGAGGATGAATCATCCTCTATCTACAGTCGCAGACCAAGCATGGCTTTAAAGAGCCCGCTCAAAGCGCCCATGGAACATTCGTCTGATCTCTCTGGGAAGACTATTCGGGGAGACGCGATGGCTACCGACATATCTGAACTCACCAACCAGGGCAAGGAGAACGCCACTCGTCAAGCAGAAAGAGTCATATCAGCGTCTACTGGCATCAGCTTGGTGGCAAGTGGTTTAGCTTCTCATTCCGATCTCAAAGATTCTGCATCTGTGAGTGGCTCTGCATGCGTCAGCAGCTGGGTCGATTGTAACACGACGTGTTCCCTTCCAAAGAGTGACAGTTCGGGAAGCCTTGGGAAGCTTAGCAAATTCAGAGAAGATCTCAATGATTCCTCTACTGTTCCAAAGTCTGGAAAGAAGCGTCGCTCGGTCTTGCGCATACTGTTTCCCAAACTCGCACGGTCCAAACTTCGAAGCACCAGCACGCCGTTGCTCGGTGATAGGACCCAATCTTCTCTCAATCAGTCATACGATGGAACTGGGGACTCACAAGATTTACTGTCCGTGCCACAATCTTTTCTCAAACCACAGAGCAGTGAGCGCTCAGTCAGTTTCGTTGACAGAGCGGTGACAAGACCTGCGAGTGCCCTCTCAGCCGGTTCTTTGGCTGCTACTCCTTCTTTGCAGTCACGGCAATCCTTGGTAAACTACGAAAGAAGTCTTTCGGTTGTGGGTAACAACCGCCGCCGCAAATCGACTTTGGGTGGACCAAAGATCCAAGCACATGGGAGCGAAGATCACAATGATTGTCCAGAACGAATTATACGACGTGCCAGTCCCCTTCTCAGCCCTGGCAGAAAAGGAACGGAAGAAACTCTGATGGAAAGAGCACTGCTACAACATCAGGCAGAGAAAGCAGCCCTTCTCCGTCCAAGCAGCCAGAGGAATGAGACCGTACCGTCCCCAATGTACGCACCTGTTTTCACAAACTCTTTCGGCTTCCAATCTACCAGCGAAACAAGATTGGCAGCAGCGACGCTCGAGGATGTAGATCCATTAGAATCCGAGGAGCCTCTAACTGCTCGTGAAAGTCAGAGTATGCAAGATCTTGGATCATCCAAAGATACTGCCGCCGATGCTTCCTCGTTCCGCAAGAAGAAGCGCAGCACTATCTGGACCACGAACACAACTGATACCAAAGGTACCAAATCACACCTTCACACAATGACTCCTCCGCACTCCTGGAGCCGTTATTCATCTCATACACGAGAAAAACGCTGTAGCTCAGCTGGGCGTCACGATGGTATAATCAGTCGAGATTTTGCTCGTGTCCAAAGTCCACGCAACGTACATCAAACGGTCTCCTTGGAGGAGATGGCGACCTCGCCCAAAAGCTGGCCGCGTCTAGTTAATGCCAAAAGAAGAAACTGGATTGTCAAGTCGCGGTCGATGACATTCGGTACAGTCTTTCGCTACTATTCTAACCTTCTTACTTCTTCAGCAGCCCGTAATCGCCGGTCTTCCACGGCCACAGGTGGTAGACTGGAGCATCCAGAGCTTGAGGTTCTGCCTCCAATGCTACCGACACACCCAACCTCCTCACAGCACCTAGGAGCCAAGAACCAATTTTCTCGTCTCGTGGATCACATTGAAGAAGAAGGCCATCACATCAGAGAGGAGGGGCTCGACTTCATCCATCGCCATCGCCAAGAGTCAACATCAAGTGTAGACAAGTCTCCATCTGGACACGTTCCACTCGTCTCTTGTATGCATGGCGGATCTCAGATTATGCGTAATGAGGAAGCAGGTGAATCGGAACTTAGAAATGACTCCAAGGACAAGTCCATTCTACCCGGTTCAGTAGACGGAAACACCGAGGGCAGGCCTGCAGAGCCAGATCGAGCACTGAGTGCAAGAAGGTTGTCTCGCATGTATCAAGCTTATGTGCAGCTTCCGGCATCCTTGGACAACACTGAAGTCGAGCAAAGCGGTGCTACAGACGATGTCGTTCAAATACCAGATAGGCCTACAACTGTTGAGTCGGCTGAGGTCGATACGAAGACGCCTACCACCGGATTTTTGGCCGTTGCATCTGGCAAACAAGCGGTCTCATCCAGTCCAGTCACTCGTCACTTNCCCTCGGTCACTGTAATTGATGACCGTAAAGGACATTGGCGTAGTGTCAGTTTGTTGTCGGTGGATTCTGGAAAGAGTGTTCGTAAGAGCACTAGAGATCTGCTGGAGGTCGTAAGGGCAACCCAAACACAGGAGCTTGAGAAGTTGTTGGGCACATCTGAGTTATCGATGATGGATGCGAACACCCTCTGAGTGATTATGGTTTATCATTCTTATCGGAAGTATGCGCATGGGTTGGGTTGTGTTATTGTTGAGATTGATCGGGTACCGCAACACGGAGAAAAAGTAGATATTAAGGAATATCCACCACTTGCCTCTGCATTCTATAAATATGGTCGTCTACGCAGCCTGCGGCCTTCTTCTATCTGAGCCAGCACCAAACGTGTTTCTCGTAACACATGCTTTGTGGAGCAATCACTCAAGGGCACCGAAACAAGAGATCGAAAATTCTCGAGATTTTTGTTGGTATAGTCTCTATTGATGTAAAAGTTCAAACAGGTGAGAGGCAAGTCTATTAAAGACTTCGAGGCCATGGTTCGTCATGTCCATCTACGTGCTGAACTTGAAGCCTCCGTTGCAACTAATGACAGAGCCCGTGGTATAAGCAGCATCAGGAGTACAGAGCATGGCGATGACACCAGCAGTTTCCGATTCGTATGCNNCTGTTTTACAAACGGTCAGTCTTCTAGATACAAGTCCGGAGCAGGTTATGGCTTGACTTACAGGTCGGCCTCCGGCAACTTCAGCGCCCTTGACCAAGTCCTCGCTATCGACGCCGGGGCGGACGGCTGCCAGAGGAGTGTTCTTGAGCCATGGTGCAATGCCCTCTTGGAACTCTTTTGTGACTCCGCTCCACATATNCTTCAAAGTAGGCGCACAGTCAGCAAACGAAATGGTATAGCAAGAGCAACGACACTTACCAGTCATGACAGGGCCAGGGTTAATGGCATTGACGGTGGTTCTCTCGGCCAACTCGCGAGCCCAGGTACGTGTCATGGCCTCGACAGCAGCCTTTGAGCCTCCATAGACACTCTGCTCGCTAAAGCCACAGCTGGCACTAACACTGCTGACATTGACAATGCGACCACTGCGATCGGTAGGCAAGTACGGAAGCGCAGCCTTCATGAGGAAAAGAGGGCCTCTGACATTGACACGGTAGACGAAATCAAAGTCTTCGGCATTGCACTTTTCGATGGGAAGGTTGGACGCAACGCCTGCATTGTTGATGATGATGTCAATCTGCAACTTGCGTGTCTTTGGGTGCGCGAAGTGGTTCAGGGCTGTGGCGATGAGGTGTGCGGGACCGTTCTCGCTGCCCATGTCGGCTTGTACGGGCAATGCCTTGATTCCATGCTCTTTCTCGAGGCGCTCGGCCAGTTCTTTTGTGATGGATTCGGACGAGTCGGACGTGTAGTTCATGATCAGGGAGCAGCCCTTGGACGCGAGGTTCTCGCATGTTGCGGCGCCGATACNCTGGATGTTGTTCAGCCGCTCTTCAATATGAACTCTCATGGTCAATGATGGACACATACCTCTAGAGGCACCAGTGACGATGGCGATCTTGCCATCCAGCACTCTGTATCCATTTGCGCTACCAAGATTGGTCGATGCGGTACGAGACACTCCAGGACGAGACATGATTGATTGCAGGATTCGATGTCAAGATTCGTTTGATTGGGTAGAGCACTTTATTACTGTGTACTTTGGCTTGGTACTCTACTGCGTTATTGTGTCAAGTTCGTGTTGGTGGGGTTAAATAGGTTACTCGTCCCGGTGACGAATGTGGGGAGCTTCGATTCATTTAACCGGACCGGGTAAATCGCAGTCGTTACTCTTTCTAAAGAATGAACATCGCTGAATCTCAACTTGAAACAAGCCGAAGCCATAGAGTTAGATAAAAAATAGCAGCGGATCAATAGATGCTATACCTCAACGTCTGACAATGCGTCGAGAGCTCGAGAACATACCCGCTCTAGAACCAAACAGTTCATTCGACATGCCCCTTGAAGATGTTGAGCCGCCCTTAACGCCCCGTATATTAGCAAGTGCTCCATCATACGTCGGTCCTCTCCTTGAACGAGGTATGTTAATACTCGATGCCAATGACGGAACCCTGGAAGGCAATGGCTGAGGTCGATTGGAATATTGAGAGGNGTGCGTCGACCCGCGTCTCGGACCAACCGTTGGCATTGAGCTCTGCGGCATGTCCGGTCTTACAAAAAGACCATTGGAATTTCTGAGAGCCCGATCCATCGATACCTGCACACGACCACTGAACGCCGTGTCTAAGTCATAAACATGATCATGACCGAGCTGCGAATGTTCGACAANAGAGAGACCGTTCATGGTTTGAGATCTTGATTGAGAGCTGCTTTGAACAGGTCTCCGAGGCGGTGCCATCCTAAAATCTGGCATGGTTTGCTGATTTGTCCGCGACACCACGGGAGGGAGTGGAGGATAGCGTCTGGAGTTACGACACTGGTCTGCTCGGAAGAAGGGACTAGTCACCGAAATACCATCTGATTGTTGAAGGACACTGACTCGTTGTGGTGATGGAGTATGAGGTCTGTTCGGTTGACGATTGTAAGGCGGTCGAAAAGCATTTTGTTGGACTTGTGCTCCATGGTATGGTGATGGATGTGCCCTGGGTAAAGCGCTTTGAGCAGGTCGCTCGAATGGTTGATGTTGACCGTATCCCGTGCGTTTTCCTCGAATAGGTAGTGAGTATTGATCGGACCCTGAATAAGTGTCATACGACTCTTGAGATTCGTGAAACGTGCTGCGTGAGTCATATGTGATATCTCCTCTAGTGGCAAACTGCTTATGAGGCGACATGTACGTTGGGAGTCGCTCGGATGTGATGAAGTCAGTTCTCGAAATGTTGTCGATGCTATCAACCGGCTGAATCTTCCTCTTTTGCTGCTTGGGTGGTTTGAAAGGGGCCGATTGGTTCGTAAAGTTCGAGCAGTCTGACTGTAGAGCACCGCTCACGTAAGGCGGGTCGTCAGACCTAGTGTCGGTATTGTGGTTGATCCCAGTACGATCCCACGGCTCCCAAGTCTCACGCTGAGTGTTTGTAAGCTGAGGACCAGTACGTGAATCGTTGCTTCGATTGACAAAGCTTGGTCGCTGATTGTTGCTTTGCTTGAGTATAGGTGGTGGCTGGAAATGTGTGCTTCTCGAAGAAATGTTTTGGGTAATTGAAGATGCTGGTGGGGGTCTTGTTACAGGCCTCTTCTGCACTGATGGGTCTTTGGACGGGCTTTCTGGATTGCGTGGCTCGTAGCGATACTCAGAAAGCTTTCGTCGCTTGTTTTCGGTACTCTGGAGATTGTCTTCGGTAGCTTGCGCGATGTCAGATCATAATGCCTGCTAAGTCCTATCAAATTCCTTACAGGTCCTTGAGGAGTCGCCTCGAAGGGTGGTACTCGAAACGCTCGGGATATGATCCTCCACTGTCCTTGGATCGGTCCGGTCAACGCGGTCGCTACCTCCAGTGTGCGAAGTTGTGGCTCGCCCATTGAATGTATCATCCTCAAACAGACGTGAAGGAGGGAATGTGTAGTCGATCCGAGGCGGAGGGTAACCAAGCGCACTCAAATCTTCATTTCGGCGGTCCAGCTCTCTNNGTTTGTCATCGTCAGAGGATACCAAGGTTAGAGCTGACCAGACTTACTGTTTTACAAGAGTAAATTGCTCGAGATAGTGCCTGATCTCGGGCTCTTTGGCTTTGTACCTTCTCTCTGCTTCTTCAGCTAACGTGATTCGCTCCGTCAACGTCTGGATCTCCGTCTCAGCCTCTGTCTTTTCCAGCTTCAGTTTGTCTGTCTGGTCTCTGAGATGAGAGTGCGCCGTCTGAAGACTACGAAACTTTGTGGCGATTGCAATTCCATACGTGACAAGGCCAAGGAACTGGAACTAAACCAATGTCAGTTGCACATCGCGCACGACTGATTGTTTGATAGCATAGGTACTCGAAGCGCGTCCATGCCACCATCCTTGGTATCAAGAGCCACGGGCGGACACTGGAAGAAATGATGAGGAATCTCCGAGTCGTATTGACCCTTGGCGAAGCCACTAATGGCATANCATCTGCTTGAGCGCGTGGTTGTTCTGTCTACTGACACAGACAGGACAGACGGCACGAGGTGCTTGTCCAGCGGGATGGAACGGAAGAGCTGTTGACGACATGAGAAGCGCACCGAAGGCTGAGAGCGCTTGTTACGTACCTCCGCCCTCAAGATGTTTTGCACATATGAGGTGTGCGCATTCGGTCATCCAAAGCTTCGCGACTGGTCTGCGGACGCCTTCGAGTTCTTGTTCGACCTGAACAGGGCTGCGTATGTCGCGAATAGAGTCATGGCAGATGTTGCAGCTGAAGATAAGATCAAGTGGCTGAAGAGGCTTCGTAGGGTCAGGTTCGGCGGCCATGATACTCGGTATGTAGGCGCGATCGAGATAGGTCAGTGTGGATCATTGTCAGAGAGGTAGAGTTCACGCAGGTGGCGGCGCTTTGGTTGGGCGTTCCTGCCTGTCTCGAAGTGGATCGAAGCAAAATTTGGGAAGGTGCCTGCCTACTTTGAACACGCTTTCAACACCACATGCCATGTTCATCACATCTAAACTTGACCTATCTTAGGGTCAACCGAATATTCAGAAAAGGTTGTATTTCAAGGCATGTCGAATTTGGAACGTCTAAGGAAAGGAAAATGTACATGTTCGGTGCATCTACTCGAACGTTCTGCAAGGGTAGCTGGAGAGAAGTTAGTAAATGTCGTGCGCATGACGAAAGGCATTGAGACACGTACTTTGTGCTGTAAGACTGCTCCTTGAGCATCTCGTAGCGCTTGGGAGTGGATGAGGGGTATCTTGAGGTAGGGAATGGGGGCAGCCCGTTGGCACCCAGCACACTGAGGCCAGCCTTGTTGTCCTTTTGGAAGAAGGCCGAAAGACCCTTCTCACCCTCCTCCTTCAACGAGACCAACTGCTTGGCGCCGGCGTCGCCGATTTGCAGAACATTCTCCTTGGGGTTTTGTGCACTTCCAACAGTCAAGAGACCAACAACGTCTGGCTGTTTGACAACGCTGAGCTTGGGGTATTGTCTGCGGACATCGCGCTTCCAGTAAGGGTTCTCGGCAAGGTCGGCAGCAGGGACGGTGGTTGGGTCGTCGTAGAGCTTGGGATCCACGGTTCCAGGGGAGGGAAGACGGTACTGAGGGTTGAGAGGGATACCCGAGGAGCGCTTGGGGTCGACAGCAAAGAAGTCACCGATACGCTTCCAGATGCCGGTGGGTTGCACAGTGTATTTCTTGTAGGCGGCGTGTTTGCCAGCGGCCGAAGAGGCCAGCTTCTTGAGCTCGGCGACCATGTTGGATGTGAATTGGAGATGCGACGGTTCAAAGGCGACGATGAATTGACGACGACGAGCTTGGCCGATGTTCAAATGCCTTGTTCGGGATTGGATGGGACGCTGTCCGTGCACTTCGCTCTCGCGTCTACCAACACCAAACTACCACGCAACCACTCCCCAGATCAAGAAGGACAAGTTTCTTCGCTGCGAATCTCCTGAAGAAAACAAAAGGATTGAGCAAGCATTGAATCATGAGCACAAGCACAAGTTCGCTGCGCAGCATCCTGCCACAACTCGAGACGGCTCTCAAGTCTTTTCAGTCATCTGATTCCAAGTTTCGCATTGTCCGAAGTATCAACCCTTCTGCTTCAAGTTCACCGTCTCCAAAGACTCTGTTCATCCTCGACTCGTCCTTCAATCCACCGTCTAAGGCCCACTTGGCTCTTGCCAGATCTGCCCTACATTCCTCTTCAACCAAGCAGCATCAGTCTCCATTCAGATTGCTGCTTCTCTTCAGCACTCACAATGCCGACAAGGCTCCATCCGCGGCCTCTTTTCCTCAACGTCTGGCTCTCATGACTATCTTCGCCGAGGATCTGTTAAAGGATCTCCAAAGCACGGCGAATAACCAAGACTATGTGCTACCATCAGTCGATATTGGCTTGACCACTGCTCCTTACTATACCGACAAGAGCTTGGCCATCTCAAAGGAGGGCGCTGAGCAGTATCCAGACTCTCCGAGCCATGTACATCTACTGGGCTTTGACACTATCACCCGCTTCTTCGCTGCAAAG
The DNA here is from genome assembly GCA_903819635.1 of Aureobasidium vineae. Taxonomy (NCBI): domain Eukaryota; kingdom Fungi; phylum Ascomycota; class Dothideomycetes; order Dothideales; family Saccotheciaceae; genus Aureobasidium; species Aureobasidium vineae. The sequence continues at coordinate 395,529 of CAIJEN010000015.1, forward strand.
TACTATCCCAACTTCAATCCGCCACTTTCGGCGCTTAACCCTTACTTTGATGAGGGACATCGGTTACGTGTGACTCTGCGCCCTTCAGATGAGTACGGTACGGTCGAATCGCAACAGGACTTTGTCAATTTGCTGGCCAGGGGTGACATGGAAGCTGACGGAGGCAAACGCGAATGGGCTTCGCAAATCGAAGTGGTACATGCTGAAGAAGGAGTCGGTGTAAGTAGCACGAGGGTAAGAAAGGCAGCTAAGCAACAAGACTGGGACGAAGTCCATCAGTTGTGCACCGAGGGCGTGGGAAAGGCTGTGAAAGAGAATACAATCTATGAAAGTGATGATCGGGGAGCGAAGATGGCTTGATAATCACTCACAAGTATAATGACAATCAGCAACAGGGACGTACGTAAATTTGAAATAGTGAATTTTGTTGAACACTGTGGCTGTCCGATGAATCTCTCCTGATATTTGCCATAGGCCATTTTGAGATATTGACACCAATGTCCTGGCGTGTTGGACGATGTCGAGCAGACTCCCGCGTAATGCTTCGCGTATGTATGTACCGTAAGAGCCAACGCGAGCGGGATCCAACCTTATGATTCGTATGTTCGTGTCCTAAATACCATGTACAGAGGAGGGCGGAGGTGAGAGCAAGTCTGGGCGCATCAATGACGAGGCATGTCGAGCTCGATGGCCGAAGAAATTCGTTGCTCAGTTGGCGACCCACATGATACAGACGACGACATCCATGCCCTTGGCCTCGCCGCCCTCGTACTTGTAGTTCCAGATGCCGTCCTTCTCGGTGTTCCAGTATGCGCCAGTGGCAGAGTGCATACCGCGGCGGCCGACAGTGGCGGTTGAGGAAGTGGTAGGGGCGTCAGAGCCAGCAGGACGTGGGTCGGTAAGGTGCTGGATGATGGTGGAGTTTACGGCGAACTTGTACTGGACCTCGCCCTTGGATTCGGAGATGAGAGCGGTCAGGATAGATTTCTAAAGAGCGTGTCAGAAAGCAGTCAAGGTGGCCGAGAGGGCGAGGCATACAATGATTTCGGAGTTCCATTGCTCGGTCTGGGCGTGGTTGTATGCGGTGGCACTGCTGAAGGCATTGTTGCAAGNCCTGGCCGGTGTCAGTATGTGTAGCCTTCTGAGTCTCGTAATCAGGGCGCATACGTCGGCAGCGATCTGGCTGAGGCGGGTTTCGGTGACTGGCTAGAGAACAAAGTCAGACGGGCAACGTCGCGTGCGGCATGGCGGGCTACGGCGTACGCAGGTGGACATGGTGACGGCGAGGGCGATTGGGTCAGATGTAGGCTCAAATCGATCTAGAGGAATTGATGAATTCTTTGAGAATACGGCGAGGCTTTGTGTGTGAGAAACGGTATGCGACAGTGACTTGAAATGGTGTGGTTGGGTTTGTTTACTATCGCAGCGGAACATTGCTGCCGGTCCGAGCTTCTGTATCCTCAGTGAAGCGTGGGGTCTGCTTTGCCATGTGCAACACTGCCTTTGGCCCTGCGGCATCTTTGGATTCGAGGACAGGAGGAAGAGGCACCGCCGTCCTTCTACCGAGTTGGCTCTCTTAATGCCTCATGATACCTAGTCATGAACCATTGGATTACAACAGAATTATCCAGTCTGTTTCGCGGTCGTGTTCGAGCCGTGATAACGTCTGGGGTTGAACAAGCAAGCACCTGAACCATCACGAATCCTCGCAGCAATTGAAATCGTCGAGTATCACTGCCCGCTCAATCCAATACCGTAAGGCTTCTAGTTTGTGCTCAGTGACCACCAAACAGATGAGTATAGGAAAAAGATCGGTTGGCCTTTAATATCGCGACGAGGAAAATCAGGCATGTCGCTCGTAGAAAGGATCTTGACCAATCACACGGCGCACGTGTCAGATCTCAGCCAGGCGTCATGCTCGAGCATTTCGCTGCATCAATTGATTGCATCTTTTTTCTTCGCCAGTCGTTCTCAAAGCTCAGCAATCCATTGACTGTTATCTGCTGCACCATTTCCAACTTCTGCCTCGCCAGTTCGACCCTCAACCATCTCATATCGCCATCATGTCATCGCAACCACTTCTCCAGACAGCACCTGGTACACACCCCTCATACGAGCTGCCCGCGACCAGTCGGTCTCCAATACTGACTCGATCTGTTCACNNAGGCAAGCGCATCGCCCTGCCCACTCGCGTTGAGCCCAAGGTCTTCTTCGCCAATGAGCGTACTTTCCTCAGTTGGCTGAACTTCACCGTCATCCTGGGCGGTCTCGCCGTCGGTCTCCTCAACTTCGGCGACAAGGTTGGCCAGATCTCTGCTGGTCTCTTCACTCTGGTTGCTATGGCCACTATGATCTACGCCCTGGTCACCTTCCACTGGAGAGCAAAGAGCATCCGCATGAGAGGCCAGAGCGGCTTCGACGACCGCTTTGGTCCTACTGTCTTGGCCATTGCTCTGTTGGCCGCTGTCATTGTCAACTTCGTCCTCCGTGTTACTGGAGCTGGTGGCAGCCACAAGTGAGAGCTTTGATGGCCTGCGAGAGCAACCAAATCAGCAAGATCAAATCCAAAAACAACAACCACAATATAGACTGGTCAACGAGCTGCACTTCAGTCGTTGGCCCACAGCCGCGCGGTCCCTTTGTATCGTTATGATATCCCTACTGAGATTTCTCGAACAATCTCTGGCGTTGAGGGGTGGATTTTTTGCATGTATCAATTGAAAGGCAAATCGGAGTATAACCATGTACATAATCACACGAAAGAGGCGTTGGATAGTCGTCCTCAAACAAAGCTGTACTTTTCCATGTTTGATCATCATTTGCTCGTCTCTATTGTCTAGGGGATTTGATCAGGTTGCGAAAAGAGCCAAAAGCTGATCAGTTTTGGATCTCCTCCTCCTTCCAACCACCAACTTTTCTTCCACCTTCCTTGCGCTTGACTCTACACCACATGCCGACTTCCTTGTCCATGATAAATTGCCATATAACACCAACCCAGCTACGATGGTAAGGCAGATCTTGATAAAACTCCTTGGCGATCTCGTTGACCTTCCAAAGTCTGGTCCAAGGAATGGCTGGGAAGTCGTGATGCTCGTTGTGCAGGCCGACGTTGTAGGTCAAAAGATTGAGAGGTCCATAGTAGGAGAAGGTCTCGGGAACCGGAATACGTTGTTTAGGATCGCGCGCCTGCTTGTTCTCGAGAGAAGCACGGTCAAAAACGTAGTGCTCGGCGATAAAGTGGCCGGCCACAGGGTGCAAAGATCCGGCCAGGAAACTGCTCAAGATGAAGTATCCGACTGCTTTGCCTCCCCACGACTGGATAAGGACGTAATCAAACAGAAGCTGAACAGCAATGTTAAGGGCGTGGATCTTGGTCAGAGGGATCTGATAAACCATCATAGGTCTCAAAGCGTAGAACAGAATCTGGAAGGTGCAGAAGAAGGCCTTGCCGGCGATAGAGTCGAGGAAAAAGGCCTCGAGAGCGGTAGGCAAGTCTGTATCAAGGCCATCGACACCAAGCGATTTGTGGTGGGTCAAATGGTAGGGCTAGGAAGGAGTCAGTGTTGGTTTGTGGCTGAAGCACTGAGTGAGACATACTCTGAAAGAGGCCGAGTATGGGATGCCAATGGGCAAGTTGGCGACGATAGCGAGAAGGCGGTTCGCGAGACCAGATTTGAATGCAAGGTTGTGCGAGATTTCGTGGATGGCCAGAAAGAGGTTCTGGTTGGCGGTGGCACCAATGATGTAGGCCGTGAGCCAGAAGCGCCAGGACCAGAAAGGAGTGTTGCTGAGGAGGTAGGCACATGTGCACTGAAGGCCTACGACTGCGAGGACAAGAGGAATCGTCAAGGGCTCGGGTCCGCACAACTTGAGCANCCTGTTTGTAAGGTGTCAGCCAGGTCCAAAGAATTGCCGTTTAGGAGCAGCGACTACCTCGGGGTGTGCCTTGATGATGGCCATGCGACGGGAACGGTGGGGTTCTTCTGTGTAAGACCAGAAGAACTGGTCATCCTGGGCCTCATGCTTTAGCGGCGCCGGGTCGCTGGAGCTCTTCATGTTGGCTCGGAGGGTGGCTGACTGCTCGCCCGCGAGCGTCGTGGTGGTAGCGATCGTGCTGGCGGCCATTGCTAGACTGACAAGAACGACTGAATTGGACGATGGCGCGAGAAATCAAACACGAAGCATCTTTCGACTTTTAACAGATGGTGCTCCGCCTCGCTCACCTTGTGGAGAAGGGTCTCGTACGCGTAAAGTTCCACCTTTTCAAGGGGAATCTCCTGAGATCACCCGGTCGAGGCCTGCCCATTCGCCGCCAATCTTGTTTCTTGCTAGCGAGGTGACCCTGCTTGACATACATCCAGCTCGTGTTCTTGTCATCTATCATGTATCCAGCCATCAGAGGCTACCAAATCATGGGTCTGCTTACTGACAATCATACCACAAAACATCTGCCAGTTTTCTGCTCGTATAATACACTCGTAGGGCAATAATTCGCAAGTCTTGGAGTTCACCTGTAAAGCCACCTCAGTGGCGTTACTTTGGCCAGTGGTCTTGCGCAACCACATGCAACAAAATAAGCCGCCATGTTATAAACTTACACATCTACCTGTATAAGAAGAGTGCACAAAGCCCCAAAGTACCGTATCGTAACCTATCAGACCAGCGTCAGTGTTGTAAATATAGAGACGTTGAGAACTAAGTCCGAGACGTTAAGAACATCGTATGACTTGGCAGGCGTGCTAGTCAACTCAGGGTCATGACCAAGGACATACATCTCGACGACCAAAAATCACACCTTTGTTGACGTTGAGATTGATCAAGTGTCGAAGCACTCAGCGAGACCAGAACGGCGCATCCAGTCCACTCTTTTGCAATGTCTGAACACAAACGGGTCCTTCGCTCTATCTGATCACACAAAGTATGCATGTCCAACAACGATAGGACGAACAATATATCGGCCTGGCCTGCAGCTCCTCGAAACACGCCACCATGGCAGTCACTGTCGACGAAGGATTTATCCTTTCAGATCCCGAAGTCAGTCTTCCTGCAGAAAGCTCGCATGGTCACGAGCCAGCGCATGACAGCGAACCATGCCAACTCGATACATTGGAAGCACACGATGACTTGAAAACTTCTGGCATCACTGCTGTAGATCATGCTGACAAAGACGAAGATGACCATGCGAGGGTCGAATCTACATCCATGCTAAAACTCGATGGTGCGGAATCGCAGGAGGCGCTCACAGAAGACGTCGAACCTGTGGCGTCTGACTTCGAGTCCATAACCAAGAGTGTGAACGAGCAAGCAAAGAACAGCTCCCAAAAGTCGAGCCAGCAACAACCAACTCTCCACAGAATGCACAAGTTCACACTCTATGAGACGAATGCTCGATATTGGATAACTGGTTCAGATATAACAGACAAATATTACAAGCTTCTGAAGATCGACCGCACCGCACCTCCGGGCCAACTCTCTGTCTTCGAGGACGAAATCGTGTACAGCAAAAAGGAGGTCACGCAGCTTCTTACGACGATTGATGATGGCAACAAGGCTACTGGAGGGCTGCGTGTCAAGTGCAGCTTCTGGGGTATCCTGGGCTTTATCAGGTTCACAGATTCATACTACGTCTTACTCATTACCAAGCGACAGCAAGTGGCAATGATTGGCGGCCACTATATCTACCAGGTCGACGGCACTGAACTGTTTCCCCTGACAATCGGCGCTGGCTCTCGCTTTGCTCGGGAAAGANNAAATGCCGAGGAAGGTCGCTTNTTGGGAATTCTGAATAACCTCGATCTTACACGCTCGTTTTATTTCAGCTATTCGTACGACATCACTCGTACACTTCAGTACAATATTACCCGACAGCGAAACGCGCTCAACCAGGGAATCCAGCAACCCGGTCATGAGTATGATGATATGTTTGTTTGGAATTATCATCTCCTGAGTCCGGCAGTAAAACATCTGAAGAATGCTTTCGACTGGTGTCTACCCATCATCCATGGCTTCATCGATCAATCGTCTCTTGACGTTTTTGGACGCACTATCTACATCACTATAATTGGGCGACGATCACGTTTCTTCGCTGGTGCACGCTTCCTCAAACGTGGAGCTAACGACCTCGGGTACGTGGCCAACGATGTAGAAACCGAACAGATAGTCTCGGAGATGCTTACAACGTCGTTCCATGCTCCCGGGCCTAGAATGTTTTCCAACCCGAACTACACTTCGTATGTTCACCACAGAGGCAGCATCCCTCTCTACTGGACTCAAGATAATAGTGGTGTCTCTCCTAAGCCAGACATAGATGTCAACATGACAGATCCATTCTATCAGCCGGCGGCGATGCATTTTGACAACCTCTTCAAACGCTATGGATGCCCAATCTATGTCTTGAATCTAATAAAGTCCCGCGAGAGGACAGCACGAGAGTCTAAGCTCCTCACAGAGTTCCAGAATGCTCTGGAGTATCTCAACCAGTTTTTGCCCAACGACAAGAAGATCCAGTACAAAGCTTTCGACATGAGTCGGGCTGCAAAGACAAGAGGTGGAGATGTTATTGGTACGCTTGAAGTGATTGCAGAGGAAATCATGCAACAGACCGGGTTCTTTCACAACGGAGATTCGGAGGATGGATCACCTCAAGTTCAGAATGGCGTGGCGCGAACCAATTGCATCGATTGTCTGGACCGTACCAATGCAGCCCAATTTGTCATCGGCAAGCGCGCTCTTGGACATCAATTACGAGCACTAGGCGTAATACCGACTGCAGATATGGAGTATGACTCGGACGCGGTTAACGTCTTCACACACATGTTTCATGACCATGGAGATACCATAGCCATCCAATATGGCGGATCTCACTTGGTCAACACTATGGCCACGTACAGAAAGATTAATCACTGGCACAGTCAGTCAAGAGATATGGTGGAAAGCTTCAAGCGATATTACCACAACTCGTTTCTCGACTCTCAGCGGCAAGAGGCATACAACCTATTCCTCGGTAACTACATATGGGCACAAGGTCAACCCATGCTCTGGGATCTTTCTACAGATTACTATCTGCATCACACAGACCCCAAGAAATGGCTCGACCGTCCTCGCAAGAGCTATATCAATTGGTTCACGCCAGAGCATCTTGAGCGACGAACATTGCCACCAACAGCTCCGCGTAGTCAAGCCGCAAAACAAACCCAGCATCCGGCAGAGTGCGATGACTACTGGCTGGAGTACTACAGACCTCTCGCAGTTTCATCATTCGTCAAGGTCTACTCTTACAAGATGAATACAAACCATCGTTTTCTGCCCGAGAGGCCGAACAAAGACACAAAATACGACTTCAGCCCGTTCACGCCTCGCATCGACTTGAACAGAAACTCGCCCGACTCGCCAGAGAAGAAACCTCTACGCAAAGGTGTGACGATTGTGGACCCACAAAGCGAAAATGAGGCGGGACATCAGCAGGTGGGCAGGAGTGCCGCAGTAACAACAATACCAGAGGGCATCCTGCGTGACACCACAGCCGAGCGCACGACAGCAGATCCGGAAAACCAGAAGTCGGTCAAGATTGCAGATAAGGCTGCCATCACACAAATGACTCTGAACCGCATCTACGATCACTCGCTCAATCCCTCTGTCACGGCCGAAGAGACGAACGAATACGAACGCTACATCACGCACCCGACCAAGATCCCGCTAGTCGTATCGACCGAGCTACCACCAGAGACGACGCTCAATCTGGACTTTGTGGACTATGTCAACAGCGGCAAAGCGGGCGTTGACTCTGGTGATGAAGGTAGTAACGGCGTACTCGAGCCCAGTGATGAGGACTTGACCGAGTTTGCCAATTTCCTGACAGCCAGAGAAGACCCGTTGACTGTTTGGGAAGAAGATGGAGATAAGAAGAGATACAAGGCATATCGGCAGTGGCTGAAAGGCAAGAGTTTGTTCAAGCAGAGCAAAGTGGATCCGGAGTACAGACAGTGAGCTTCTAGTATATGAAAGCAGAGCGAATGTATTTCATAATGAATGCACTGAATGCTATGTAGATTAGTGATACAAAAATATCCTGTCTTCGATTGGGATACAAGAAAGAAACAAAACATCTCTAGCCATGACTACTTGTTGGTGTGTCTACCAATCTTGATGCTCTTTTCCAATCTGCCGTCGCTAAAAAACGGAGCTGAGATTGCCAAACCAATTTGGAGTCAAGCTCTCAAAGTGTGGAAGGCTATCCGAAGTTGATTCTCTGGTAAGACTGACGTGCGATGGGCGACGGATAGCCCATGTCGGATGCAGCCTCAGGGGCATCATCCATGACCATTGGCGAATCGACAACCGACACGACCGAGTCCCTTCTGAGCCTAGCCTCAGTCCCAAGGGTGACGGAGTTTGTCAGAGCCGTGTTGAACATGTCCAGACGGAAAGGAGAGGCGACACTAGAGGGAGGCGTGACATGAGGATTGCCGTATGCGGTTTCTGGCTTGTTCTGTGCGAAGGGCCCGAAGACGTCAGGACGAGAGATTGAGCTGTAGCCGTGGAAGGGAACAGGGTGACCACTGTTGTTGGTGTGCTCTGGCTTGACAGTATCGCTGTGCTGGACATGAGGACTTGAGGTGTTTGTGTGGCCGTAAGCGCGGAAGTTGAAGGGAACGGCGTTGGCAGGATGAGCTGGTATATGTTGGTCGCGTCCATAGCCATAGTCTCTACGCTCCAGCTTGACTGGGCTCAGGTATGGACCGTTGTGCTGGGTAACAAGAGAAGGGGTAGGTTCAGGCTTGGCCATGGTAGCTCCTTGACTCAAGCTAGGATATGGTGCAAGCACATGCTGCTGGACTGGAGAAGGAGCGTAGGCGGTGCTGGCGTTTTCAGGCTTGACAGCGCCTTCTTTGCCAACAGGAGTAATTTGTTGCTGCACATCGGGACGAGAATCATCAATCTCGCTCTTGAAGTAGGTGCCACCGACTTCACAATTTCCGGCGTTGATCATTGCCCTTTCTTCCTGCTCATCAACACCCTCCTCCTTCTTTCCCCAGAAGTCATCATCCTCGTTCTTGACCGTTGCAGTGTGTTCGTCCTTGATCAAGGTACCGTCTTCATTCTTGATCATGAAGCCCTCTTCACGCTTGATGCGCATCATGCGTGTGTGGAGACGTTGCATCAATGGCACATCGTCAAGAGCTTCGTCATCGTCATCTTCGCCGTCGTGGACGTACATCTTGTCCTTGGCCTTGAACGGGTTGAGTCGACGCTTTCGGTCCTTTTCCTTGAAGCCTTCCTTGCTGGACTCTGCCTCGAGTGCTTGACGAAGACGCATCAGGCGCATGCGAGCAGCCGGAGCCTTGATCTGGAAGTAGGAAGCGACCTCATGGAAATCGANCCTGAGAAATGGTCAGCTAGACAATCGTTATTGGCATGATGTGGATGAGAGAGAACTCACTGTACTGAAGTTCGAATGCTTGAAGCAGATGTACAAGAACCGGAGATTGAGTTCAGTGTCAATCTTTGCAGGCATCCTGTTGGTGTAGTATGGTTATGTGTGCAGAGTATCGAAATTGGATGTGGTAGTTCAATCACACCGAGCCTGGTTCGGCCACCTTAAGTAGGCAACAGTCTGCTCAACCGAACTACAAAAGGGCTCTGTGACAGCCTTCGTTCCTTGTCAGGCGAACAATGAAACAGCAGATGGATGAGCTCGTGTGTGTCCTAGGACCACTATAAACCTCTTTTCACCAAGTCAGATAGGGTTAGCAAGCCGATTACCTTTGCCCATCAATGCACTGTGGAGATTTCTAGACGCGATGGAATGCCATCCAGATCTTCCTTTGGCACCAACAAACATGCGCAAAATGGAGAACAGAACGAGATGGCACTGTCTAGTGTGCACAATTAGAACCACGCACAAAGAAGTGGCATTCTGTATCAACCTCCATGTTTCGACACAATGGCGATCGTTTACTTTGTAGGAATACTGGTTTGTCAACATCTCTGCAGAGCGTAAGCTGATTTAGTAGCAGTAAACATTACTACAAAGTATGGAACATAGATCTAAGCAGGCCAGCCTGTTTGTATCCAGAAATCTGTCCAATTATCGGACTATCATGTTTGCTGTGCGAGGCCTTGTGCGATGAGGCCCGAGAAATCTACACCGGCCTCGCCTAGAACAGCAGCCTGCTCTCGAACGACATCAATGCATTCATTCCACAAGGAGCTCCCTCTTTCCACACTGCTGAGTTGGCGGTTCAAGCTTTCATTAAATTCGTCAATTCGTTCTTTAGCCCACTTGACGACTGCTGATGACGATGTGGGTGGAAATGAAGACGAGAAAGTGCGCAAAGTATGCAAGATGATCGCGAACGTAACATAGGAGAGTGAAGTCAGGTGTGGCGGCAAAGATCCAGTAAAAGGAATTTGTCTAAAGATCGTCAGCGATTGGGAGCAGGCAAGCACACGCACCACGAACCTTGCTCTTTTCCGTAGAACCTCCTTACGAGATTCTAGATAGGCAGATCGAGCCGTTTCTTCATATCCGAGCCTCATGAGCCAGCCGACATTCTCTTTGGTGGCCGCCGCGCCAGAATTTGTATCCTTGAGCCGCTTGGCCAGCATGGTGGCCAATTTAGCGCCACGTTGGTCTAGCTTTGAGAGAATAATATCTTGAGCAACATTGTTTCCTTTGATGTTCTTTGCCAGTTTGCGCAACTTCTCATTTAACACGACAGCATCGTCGAAGTGTTGCAGAGCTATGTTGAGATCTAGTGCATCTACCTGGTTCTCGACCCAACGCAGAGTCTGCTGCTTGCCGTCGACATCAATCAGGGTCGAGGAAGAATTTAGGGTGGTGCTATCTGTGTTTTGAGTCGAAGCCTTTTTGTAGAATCGAGATTGGCCTGTTAGGAAAGCAAGTTCATCCATGGCACGATCTCGATGGTCTTGATCTGCCGCCGTGGTCTTGCGAAGATCTTCGACTGATTTACGAAAATGGACAAGCAAGGAATTGACCTCCTGGCCGGCACCGGAAGCACTGGACGAAGCTAATGTCCAAGATTCGTTTCCAATGCGCACGTTGAGAGCAGTGGTTATGTTGTGTCGATCGTCAGTAGCACGTGTGGAAATATCAGTCATGTGGATATCCTGGAGAGGCCAGCATCGTTCAGCAACGAGCTGGGTCTGTGTTTGGGTCTGCTGATAGACCGAAGCACGTTTGCTCTGAGGGCTCGAGTTCATCCCAGGAGGATCAAAACGCTTCTTCTCACTAGCCAGGAGTAGATGGTCATTGAGTAGGATGACATGAAGACGGCGGCGAGGCTTCCAGGTGGCAGCGTTTAGTTCAAGCCAGCGGCCAGACTCATAGACGATGTGACGGCCGGGGACAGCAGGAAGGAACTTTTGAGAGCCCTCGACACGTTTCCACATAGCCTGCAAGTGGGTGGACCACAAAGCTTCCAGGTTTGCAACACTGCTGCGGTTTTGACGCTTTCGGGATTGTTGTGCAGTCTGGTCCTCCTGGCTCGAGCCCGCAGAGGTAGCATGCGACAGGACGCCGGTGAGTTCGGACATGAGTGCCCTGAGGGTGTGCATTTCAGACTTGAGCTTGTCGGCTTCATTGGAGATGTGGATGAACTGAGTGCGGTTCTGGTAGACGTTATGTTGCAAGTCGGTCGAGGTACGGTTCTTGAGCTTGCGCAGTTCGTGTTGGTAGGCGTGGATGTCGGCCTCGTTCGCGTCTTGCAGTAGGATGCTCACGTACTGGTCGGGCTGTAAATCGGGGTCGCGCAGGGCATTGACGTCGACTCGGATACGTTCACCGCGACGGTCGGGCGAGCGGTTGGGCCGCGACTGGGCGAGGTGTTGTGGGATGGTCGGGACAGAGGGAGCTCGCTCAGCATCTTGGGGGTAGTTGGCGAAGCGAGTCGAGTAGCGGCGTTTGACTAGGTCGGCGGTACGGTCGGGACCTCCTAGCGATGGTCTCGGACGGGGAGCTTGCGAGCTGGCCTGGCTAGTCTGGCTGTTGCTGCGAGGGGCGGTATCCGAGGACTGGGAGTGCTGCAGCGGTGGAGGATGCAGTGAGGGTGTCGAGTCAAGCTGCTGGGTGTGGACGATCTGGCGAGGGGCGCTGATCTGGGGACGTTTGGTTGTCTTCTTCTTGCGCAACGACACGATGCCCTTTGCCTTTTCCGACATTTTGCGTGGTTGGTAGAATGACAGAAAGACGTGGACAGGGTGGGCGGCTGTCTTGGACGCGACTGCACGGGGCTGGAGGAGGCTCAAGTTGAGTCAAGCTGCTGACGCAAAAGGTGGAGAAGGCAGGCGCGCAAGATTCACGAACAGAAAAGTCCAAAGTGCCATCACCACACCCGCCCACACGCGCATACCATCAACCTCAACCCACCATCTGTCGCCGTCTTCTTCTCTCCAGCCCTCGCCAGAAACACCCCACATACCTCGTCATGCCCTCAACAACACCTGCATCGGGCGTCCAGACGTCGACCATCATTCTCGCAACTCTCGGCACCGTCACCACCGCTGCCCTCGCATACGCCGTCTACTTCGACTACAAGAGGCGATCCGACCCTGCCTTCCGCCGCTCGCTCAAGCGCCAGCAGAAGCAGGTCTCCAAGGCCGCTAAGGACGAGGCCGTTGCCGCCGAGAAGGGCCAGAAGGAAAAGATCCGCCAGGTCGTCGACGACGCCAACGACGAGGGCTTCCCCACCGACCCCGAGAAGACCGAGGAGTACTTCATGACAGAGGTCGCCCGTGGTGAGCAAATGTGCCAGGATGGCTCCGACCCCGTCGACGCCGCCCTGTGTTTCTACAAGGCCCTCAAGGTCTANCCCCAGCCCAGAGAGCTCATCAACATCTACGACAAGACCGTCCCCAAGGTACAATTCCTAGACTCCTTCAACTCTCACCTCGTGTGCTGACACATCCCANNGCCTATCCTCGACATCCTTGCCGAGATGATTGCCGTCGACAGCAGCATACAGGTCTCGGCTGCCCCCGAGTCCGAGCCCGTCGAGTAAATCCACTCCAAAACTCCCTCTCAGATTCTCTCCACGACACTTCCTCTTTCCAGTCCTCCTCTTCATGCCTGTACCACTACCTCATTCTGTACATATACCTCACGTCTTGGGTCTCGAAATCTTGCAAATCTTCAGTCCTTTTCCCATAACTTGGTATAAAGCTATCTCCGAACGCTGCCTCCTTCTGCTAGTCGTCTTCCAAGGTAAAAACCATCTCTGTTTTCCAGTAACGCCACGCTCATGTGAAACCTGAATCCTCTTGTCTATGCAACCAAATCACCGACGCCTTCAGGCCAGTTGCCCCAAACCAATGCTCGATCACCCCACCTGCTGGGATGCGGTGCCAGGAACCGTACCTTTTTCCTAGCTTCATCCACCTCTGCCACGTAAACGAACCCCATGACACAGCTGTCGCGCACGTGGTCCAGTGACGAGTTTCCTGAGCAGAACTTGACCGACAAGATTGCGTTGACCATTCCTTGACTTGGCGTTACCTTCTCCAGCCATGGTGCAGCGCCCTGCCCAGGCGCCGACTCGTCGTCATAGTCCATGCCAGGCAAGAAGGACGATTGTGCCTGTGATGCTGAAGGGTCTACTGCTTTGTAGAGGGTCAGATCGCCAAAGTCCCACCATTGGCCGTGTGGGTTTAGTGATGTTCTGCTATCGCCGAAGAAGTAGTTTTTGATCTGTTGCTGACGAGCTTGACGCATGAGTGCCTCATCTCTGGCTACGGCGCCGCCTGACTTTGATATGCGAAAGACGTGCACCACATCATCGGAGCTCTTGGGGCTGGCGAACTTGCGTAACAGGTCGTTGTACAACCTCTCCGAGCCCAGTGTGAGAACGACGTTGATGCTGAATTCCGAGATGATGTGCATGAGGAGATCGTACCCGCCTTTTGGTTGGTTGACACTTCCTGGTGTGTCGATGATGATACCGCTCTGCTTTGCCTCGTCGTCTTCCTCGAGTCTGCTCGTAACAGCTAGAGCAGCGCGTGTGACCAGAGGTTTGAACATGCGCGTGTTGTCCTCGGGAGATGCAAAAGGAAAATGGTAGACCAGTGGTGTCTTGACGGGCACTCCAGTAGGACCAGAAACCGGACTGCTTCCCCAGCCATCTTCAACATCCAACATGCTGCCCATTGTGACTGCACTCAGGCTGCCGGGAATGCTGAGTAGACCTTCCCGTGGGTCCATGTTGATGACAGTCGGTGTCCTCCCCATCTTCAAGCTCCATGCTGTCAAGCACTTGAGCAGACTTGTCTTGCCGCTATCGTCAGGGCCAACGATCAGAACACGCGGGCCGCCATTGCTGTCCCTGCCAACTCCAGCATCGTCGCGCGCTGTCTCTAGCATACCGTGGACGTTCAGCCATTCCACCATGGCTTCTGTCTCGGAACCGACGTATTCGCTGTCAACCTCGCCCTGCAGCTCCAGGGTGCAGCCGTGCCATGTGAAGACGGCGCCTTTTGTTCCGCTGAAAATGTAGGTCGTGCTAGGCGCTAGCTCGCTGCCAAACAGTTCTGCTGTTCCTCGTACTAGGCGTATACGGTATGATTTGGCGGAAGCGACTTCGAAACGCAGCTCTGAGCGCGCGGGCAGCTCTTCGGTTCGTGGAGGCGCATGCGACGCAGCGTCCGGTTGTGGTGTTGCCGTCGATGGCGCCGAGAGGGACAAGCCAGGCAGAAGCGACATCGAAAGCGGCACAATGAATGCTGTGTTCTGTTGTTGTATGGATAAAATCGGTATGGATACAGGTTTGGATGGTGGGGATCTGGTCGAGGTTGGAATTCGCTGCACATTTACATTGCTCAGTGAATTATTCTACTTTCTTGACACGCGTTGTAAAAGTCAAACATTTATTCAGGATTCGTCTTTGAATGCTTCTTCAATGGGGTATAGTAAGACAGATAATCATCATCGCTCATGCCAGAGTCCAACTCACTCGCGACTGATCCCCTTCATCAAGCTCTTCAAGACCTTGCGGACGCTGCGTATGCCGACTAGCATGTTCTCATCCGGTCCTTGCCCAGGTGTCCACTCTGCATGAGCAAAGTCGATCATCTTGATGTCAAACAGCTTTGGCTCAACTTGCTCGTCCTCATCATCGTCATCGTTCTCTTCATCAATTCCCTCACCTTCTTGGGTCCTAAGACCGTCCGAGTCTCGATTCTGTGCCGTCTGTGCAACGGCGGAATCAAGGGCTTCTCTCCGCGCTTGTGGGTCTCCCTCATAGACGAACAGTAAGCTCGCTGAATACATCCTGCTCTCCTGGTTCGCAATAATTTGTTCTATAGAGCCGACAGCCTCTTCGATGTTACTGACGATATCTCTGATCATGTCTGGAGTCTCTGTCTTCTGGTCAACACAGAGGAAGGCTGAGAAAGCGTCCTTGACATTGTCTGAAGTCAAATTTCGACCGTAGAACTTGTCGAACACCTTGTACTCTCCTGAGCCCTCAGGATGCCATACCTTCATGCCTGCTATCCTGAAGCCAAGCGAACCACTAGTCGTTTGGGATGCGACGTCGTCCAGCTTGGTACGTTTGGCAGGTGGTGCATCATCTGCCCACAGTCGTTTACCCAGCTTCACATCGACGAAATTGGGCTTTTGGAAGCCGGCCAGCACGTTTTCCAGTACGATAGCAAGTCCTGTGTCCAGTTTCTTTCCTCGTAGGGCGCTATTCGTCTCGGCTACATCTTTTGCGTCCTTTTCTTCTGTTTCATTTTCGAGAGCGGCAGGTAGAACAATTGCTTCGTTGGCAGCAGAGCGCGAAGCGGCGGTGGTGAGATGATCCTGTAGTTCCTTGGATTGGCCGCGCTGTAGGCTCCCCATGAATGTCGGCATCAGTTGGGCAAACTCTGGGTGCTCAGCGTTGGAAAGCTCGTAGAATTCCACCTCGGCAGCGACACATGGCTTGATGATCAGACTGCCAGATACGTCTGACATGACGCCGTCGCTACGCTGTCTGTTAGTTTCATGGTCTCGACGAACTAGGACCGAGGAGGGAAGCTTACTGGCCAGCCGCGACATTGTCAAAGGCGACAAGAGAATTCCAGTCAAGGCCATGTCCCGCCATTGTTTATCTGTTGCTGTGAGACTTGGGGAAATGGCGAAGGTGTGTAAATACAGTTCGGGTGGCGCTTTGCGGAGAGACAAACACCAGCCACACAAGGACGCGCAGTCAATCTCCGCCTACTTCCACTTCACACTAACTGTGCATCATGCCTCTGCACAAACTATCGATCCAGCCATAGTTGCGTCGAAGTAACAGTGATGACAAGGCTACCGTTTTCACAGAGGAGCCCAATGTGGCTCCCAGACGACATTTAAGTCTTCACCTTCTCTCCATTCCCTCTCCACGCACCCTCTTTTCGAGTGCTTCTCCGAGAAAACCAATAGACATTTTCCCACTCTGAAGTCTCGAGACAAACAGAGCGCGTGATCACGTCTTTGTGTCTACTACTAGACGTCTCCCCTGCAGTGCCTACCGATAATCTTTGTGACACGTTCAATCCCAGCCTGCGACTTCCCGAGCCGTGCATCAAACGACCTTAGCTTCACATCAAGCAGGTTGCAAGCTAAGTTCATCACTCATCATTTGGATTCTATCAGTGTTTGCGCTTCACCAAACAACAAAGCTTCCTCACGTCAGTCTTGACTCTTTGCTCTTTGCTCTCACACCCACCTTGCTCGGCAACCCCTTCTCTATTACATTGACTTTTCTGTCATCTCCTGCACCAATCATCAGTACCCATAGTGATGGAGCCAACCGACGTACACTCCGTCAACATCTCTCGGGAGATCTCTGATGATCACAGCCAGTATGTACTTGGAAAAACCCACCAGAACAATCACCGCTCTGACCGCCGTCAACCAGGTCCACCAATCTCGAAATGACAGCCCCTGACAGAATCACCGAGGTCAGCTCCGATGCTCCAGTCACAAGCGAACTTCAAGCACCACAACATGAAGAGCATCCTCANGGAGATGAGATCGTGAAGCAGGTCGGTCCTATCGCTTCTCGTTGGTACTCACGAACTTCTAGCTCACCACTAGCAGATNNTGAGTACTACTTCTCCGATGAAAACCTTCCCAGTGACAAGTACCTTCTCGACAAGACCGGCGGTAAGGAGAACAAGCCTGTCGATATCAAGAAACTCTGCCAGTTCCCGAAAATGCGCAAGTACAAGCCTTACAGATCGGTTGTGGAATCTTTGAAGAAGAGCACAATGCTCGAGGTCATCGAAAACAAGTACATCAAGCGTAGAGTTCCACTCTCCATCGAACCCACTGTTTCNCCTGAAGAGATCAAGGTGGCTATGGAGCAAGAGCAGAAGAAGAAGGGCCCGAGACCTCCTGCTAATCAACCATGGATGACAAAGGGAATGGTGAGTTGATGGCAATCGTATAGTGGGAGAGGGCGCCTGACCTTGTGTACANNGATGAAACCCACGGGTTTCGAGGAGTTCTTTGCGAACGCACCTGTTACTCCTGCTGCATTCGAGGAGGAGCAATCACTCTACGACAGGTATGTTTCTTTTCCAGGTCCATACATGTTGAAAGACTGCTGATTGCCTTTGTAGAGACATCTCGTTCGAAACGTGAGTTGCAGAACCACCTAGAGAGGACTCCCACACTAATCATGTCATAGGCGTATTGAGACGGCCATCCAGCGTTACCGTGCTCGACGCAAGTTCCACCAGCAAACTGCTCAGGTATTCAACAAGTTCATGACCTATGGTGGCATCGAGTCCGGTCCCAAGATGTTTGGCGGAAGTGACAACAGAGATCTGGCTGAGATGGATGCTGCACAGATCGCTGCTCTGACCGCTGTGCACTTCGTCGCAGAGGACGTTTTGTACTCTGACAGATGGGAGATTGACTTCGTTGGCGTGGCAAAGGGTTTCTTGTAAGTCACGATGACCTCTACACACGAACAGCAGCTGATATTGCTCTAGNNGTCCTGTCACATGTTGACCGACCTCGACACCAGTTCAGCGCAGGTGGACATCGCAAGAGCCACCAACGTTATGCGCAACTTCTACAACTACTTGCTGCACCACAACGTTTGCCCGGAGTTTGAGAGCCAGATCCACGCCGCACGCAAGGTCTGCGATCTTGCAGACGTGGAGCTCTTCAATGTGGTGATTGCCAACGAGAGGCTCCCAGGCCCTTTCAGCGGAGCAGTCTCAGCTACGCACGGTGGAACTGTTGCAGGCGTGTACAGCGGTGAGCAGCACTGGGAGAATCCTGGCACCCCTGACCGTACTCTCCAGGATTGCCGAGACATTGTCGAGTTCGCCATCTCTGCTTACGGATCCCAACAGCAATACGAGAAGGTCACCGACGTGGAGATGTTCGAGACTGTCTACCAAGAACAGATCAGTCTGGAAGTGACCAAGATTGAGATGGCCGACGAAGCGATACGTGCGCTCTATGATGCAGCTAGGGAGAAGAAGCCGTTCCTCGCTGCCCTTGGCAAGCTCCAATGTCGTCGCTGGACCTATCCACTCGCACCCAGCTTCGATCGTTCGGATGAGGCACTCAGACGACAGCAAAGCGAGCACACCATGACTCTGTGGGTGGAGGAGGAAATTTTGCAGTACTGTACTGTGGGTATGAAGATCGAAGGTGAGGTGCGCGAGCTTGACATCGGCATCAAGTGGCTGGACAGCGTTCGTGCCATCAGTCCTTCATTCTTCGAATGGCTCCCCAACGAGCTCTACGAGGAGGAGAAGGCTCTGAAGGCTGAGAGCGAAGCACAGCAGCGCAACAACCAGACAAACCTCGAACTGAACGAAACCGATGATGCCTCCGAGCCCGTTCACTCGCAGATTGAGGAGACTGAAGGTATCGTTGAAGATATCGGTCCTCAAGTCGAGGGCATTTGAGTGGCGTCAAACGAATGAGACGTGACAAAGATGGCTAGCGAGATGATTGATGCGAAAAGCTAGATCAACAGATTCCCAGACCGGTATTATAGCAGCAGGACGTCTTGCAAATTGAAGAATACCGTGTTCAAAAAGCCTTTGACCTCTATGGAAGTGGTTAGTGCAAATCACGGAGAGAGATGACGCGAGCGGAGAAGTGCCGCTGCTGCTGACAGCTCTCCTCCCGATTGCGGGGCATCACTGTTTGGCCGCATTACAAATAGGGTGACGTGGATGCCTCTGTTGCCATTCTCAAATGTCCATCTTTCTGAAGCACAGTGTCTCCTCCCTTCCCGCTCTAGCTTCACGTAGACTGACGGGGTTATCCGGTCAATTCGTTTGCAGCATGGCTTCACAATCGCTTCCAAAGACAATGAAGGGTGTCATCATCGAGAAAACAGGTGGGACTGAAGTTTTGCAATACAAGACAGACCTGGCAGTGCCAGAACCTAAGGACGGCCAAGTTCTGGTCAAAAACGACTATGTCGGCATCAACTACATTGATACGTATGAACGCTCTTCACTGTAAAAGCGGTCACGAACTCACAGAGAGTAATAGNNTTACTTCCGCACTGGTTTGTATCCTGCGCCCAGTTACCCGTATATGCTTGGAAGAGAGGCAGAAGGCACCATCGTCGCGACCGGCCCCGATACACCACATGGATTCAAGACCGGCGATCGCATTGTGTACCTATCCGAGGCAACCTATGCGGAGTATACCGCAGCTCCCGCAGCCAAGGCCATCAAGATCCCTTCAGGTATTGAGCCCACCATAGCTTCTGCCGCACTTCTCCAGGGTCTCACTGCTTTGACCCTGATCCGGGAGGCTTATCATGTGCAAAAGGGGGATTGGATTCTGGTTCATGCTGCCGCTGGAGGAGTTGGCTTGTGGTTGTGCCAGTTGCTTGCCGCTGTTGGTGCAAAGACCATTGCGACAGCGAGCACACCGGAAAAGCTGGAGCTGGCCAAGAAAGCTGGTGCTGAAGTCCTCATAAACTACAGTCATGAGGATGTCAAGGCAAAGGTCGACGAGGTCACCAACAAGCAGGGTGTCGCAGCTGTATTCGATGGTGTCGGCAAGGCAACCTTTGACCTGAGTCTGGACTGTCTAGCTCGCAAGGGCACCATGGCCAGCTTTGGTAATGCCAGTGGTGCTGTGCCGCCGTTCGCAATTTCGTAAGTCGTCTTTCTTGAGCAATGGTACTTTGAGCAGAGCTACGCTGACACAGCCTGCAGGCGACTCACGGCCAAGAACGCCAAGGTTCTCCGCCCAACGCTGTTCAATTACATTGCGACGAGGGAGGAATTTGAACAGTACACCAACGAGCTCTTCGACTTCATTGTCAAGGACAAGATGGATGTCCGGATTCACAAGGTGTATGACCTTGAGGATGTTGCTACTGCGCACGAGGTGAGCCGATGACAACCAATTTGAGCACTATCAAGATGGCAGTACTGACGATAAGCANNGGACATCGAAGGACGCAAGACTACCGGCAAGCTTCTGTTGAAGCCGTGAAATTAGATCGTACTTCTCTCAAGGGGGCTCAAACATGTCGATCTCACAAGGATGATCGCTGGCTTTGTTTACTTGAAAATAGTCGTGCATGTTGCCACATGTACACAGGCCTTGGCCCCAAGAAAGGACGACGAATACATGACTGTCCAAGACTGTATGCACGAGGCGCAGCAGATGTGTTTCGGAAGCTGTGGGGTCGGATGTGAATTCTAATCTGCATACGATGCAAGCACGAATCTCTTCCTGTTGCTCCTCCTTGTTTGATGAAATGATTCCTTGTCGAAGTCCTTGGCATCTGTACCGCCGTTTCTTTCGAGCTTTGCGACAGCAACAACCAGACCGCTACTGTACCACATCTCCAGCGAGCACATTCGCCCAGGGCGAGTCGCAGGAGTTCCGATAGTGTTGACATCACCACCTGGCTCTGATTGTCATTCTCCTTCCTGTGAGGCGGGTTCTTGGGCGAAACGGTCTGCCAAGTATACGGGTCTTGCCCAGCAGCCAAGGAAGCGCAAACAACAACACCCAAGGCGCCGAGTAGGCACTGCCGCGGGAGGTTGAGGATGTAGGTTGAGAGCAGTCGCATAAATCCAGCGGTACCCTCGCAGGTGTCGTGGGTAGATATCGTGCTCTCTCGTAGTGTCATTCGTTCATCATACTCGTCTTCTTTTGTTGTTCCCTTGTTTCGTTTCGTACCATCAAAACTTACCAGTCATGCGCTACTCGATTGCAGGTCTTGCCTTGCTTGGTGGTTTGACAGCTGCCGTCGATCCCGTCGAAGTACGCGGACAAGACTTTGTCAACTCAGTCAGTGGTGACAGATTCGTTGTCATTGGTGTCGATTATCAGCCTGGTGGTCAAGGAGCCATCTCAGCAGACAACGATCAAGACGTTCTCAGTGATGCCGAAGCTTGTACTCGTGATGCAGCTTTGATGCAGAGTCTCGGTGTCAACACTATTCGAAGCTACAACGTGGANCCCGGTAGGTTTATCATAGTCTGAATTTGATCTTAGCTGACCTGTTGTCAGACTCTCAACCACGACGAATGCATGTCGATTTTCAACGGTGTAGGAGTCTATGTCATTCTCGACGTCAACACTCCTTTGTATGGACAGCATATCGATCGCAGTAACCCTGCGGGCACATACACTCGCGATTACATGGAACACGTCTTCACAGTTATTGAAGCATTCAAGGGCTATCCCAATTTGTTGGGTTTCTTTGGAGGCAACGAGATCATCAACGACCTGGGAACAGCCGATGAGAACCCTCCCTACATGAGAGCAGTCCAGCGCGACATGAAGGATTATATCACTGCTCGTGCAGACAGACCTATTCCTGTCGGATATTCAGCTGCCGATGTCAGAGAGTTCACCGAGGACACTTACAACTACTTGGCCTGCGATAACGGAGATTCAAGTGCTTCTGACTTCTTCGGGCTGAACTCTTATTCATGGTGAGTCTCCCAGAAGCAAGACTTATGAGATTACATGCTGACACGGATTGATAGGTGTGGATCAGAGTCTAGCTTCGAGACAGCTGAGTATGACGTTCTCGTTGAGATGTTCTCCAATGCCTCTATACCAGTCTTTTTCTCCGAGTATGGCTGCAACGATCCTAGTCCTCGTGTTTTCGAAGAGGTTGAGGCGTTGTACAGNCCCCGGATGACTGTTATGTCAGGAGGGTTGGTGTACGAGTAAGTCGGAATCTGGACCAAAAGGAATCCAGGGCTTGAACTAATTGATATAGANTGGTCACAAGAAGAGAACAACTATGGTCTCGTCGACATCTCTGCCAATGGATCTGTCCAACTGCGATCAGACTACAACAGTCTTCAGGAACAATACAGCCGCATCAATGTCACACTTCTCGAAGCCAGCAATGACACTGCGACTGGAATCGTCGCTCCTCGTTGCTCTTCTGACTTGATCCAAGCGGACGACTTCAGCGATGAATTCGATATTCCTTCTCGCCCCAGTGGTGTCGATGCTTTGATCTCATCGGGCATTTCCAATGCACCTACAGGTGCTCTCGTTTCCGTTACCGCAACTGCAGTCGCACTTCCCGTTTACGACGTCGGTGGCGTGTCCATGAGTAATCTCGCCATCACACCGACCAACGAAGCAAACCACCCAGTTGGCACTGCAAGCAGAACCTCAAGCAGATCGGGAACTGCTTCTGGCTCTTCAACATCCTCTGGGGCTTCCGCTGGCGCAACTCAGAGTGGTACCGCTCACCGTCTGTCTGGTGCTGCTGTTCTTGCTCTCGGTGCTGCTGTCTTTGCTTTGTAGAAATTTCTCGTTCCTCTTATTCATAATTGTCTTGTATTCGTTATCCTTCCCCACGAAATTTGCTGTCGTCTATACTTTGATTTCCTTGCCCACACATCACCGAAGCTTGAGGGATACCGACAATATAGAGCTTTTAGTCGCAATTTTGGATTCGTCCTGTCAATTTAGAACCTTCCAACATACCATATAGTAACTTCTTCTGAAGACATTTGAACAGATGTTTGTTTTGATTCAATTAGGTGTGTTTCTTCATCTTTAACCGATACAGTGACATAAAGATCAGAACTGGGGAGGAGCATACTGTAAAACACAACGCTTTATTATTGTAGCTATGTTAATTCAAAGCGATTACTATCTGCTTTTTCATCCAAAACCTTGCATCCGTTGATGCTATACATTAATGCGATCAGGATTCGAGGGAAAGTACAAAGAACACAGAACTATCATCGTCAAAAGGAGTGTGCAGGCATCTCGCCAATATCAGTAGTTTTACATATCAAAACGTTGGAACTTAGAGCAACATCATAACAGCAGCCATAATAATGGGTACTGCTACGGTGAAGACAGAAGCTCTGGCATTCTGAGCAGACCCTGAAGACATGTTGGTTTCTGTGGGTGGCATGCTCGGCTCTGTAATGCTTGTCAGTACGATTTTCAAAAGTATGAGGACATGTACGCTTACTTGTGGCAGTGCCGCTGGAGCCAGCACTGGTACGCTGCGCAGGGGAACTAGACTGGGGCGAGTGAATGGATATGGTGGAGTTAGACATCGAGGGAGAGCTGGCCTGAGGAGAAGCGACCGAAGGCGGAGGCGCGCTGCATTGCATATATGGACCACTCTGAGGAGGAGCACTGCCCTGTGGCGGCATTTCACTCGCAGGGAGGGAACTGGATTGAGTGGATACGCTTGGCTGCGGAGACATACTGGCCTCAGGGGGCGAGCTGTTCTGGGGAGGCACATCTGTAGCTGGAGATGGTGGGCCAGGGAGGCTACAGGCGAAGAAGGCATCTGCGCTGGAGGAGAGCTCGCACCCATAGAATTGGGAGAGACTGGTGAGGACATTGGCGTCGAAGCAGCCATAGTGTTGGGCGATGATGGGGCATTGGAAGGTGCTGATGGTGACATGCCGTTCGAAGCTGGAGGTGCAGAAGAGGCAGGAGATTGGGGTGAAGACATCGGTGGCTGCGCTGCAGTCGTATCGCACGTCGGGCACACAGTAATGGTCGTGGGAAGAGGAATTGTGACGGTCGTCTGTGTGTTCGTTGGTGCGGAAGGCGAGGAGGCCACGTTTGACGGAGTAGTGGGCGAGGCCACGATTGCTGTGCTGACGGATGGAACGTTCATGTTGTGAGAAGCTGTTACTGCAGACTCAATACTGGCAACACTTGTCTGAGCAGAGCTGTGAGGCACAGTGACGATAGAAGAGCTCTCCTTGACCACTTTCGTGGTGGAAGTCACTGTTTGAGTGCTTGTTTGATGAGCCTTGGAAACTTCAATGGTGGTTCCAATGGTGGAGGTACTGAGTTTCGCGGAAGGAACGCTTGCTGGTGCAGACGGAACACTGCTCATAGGTAGGCCGGGAGCGTTAGAATATGGCCCAGAGCTAGTGGAGGTGACATAGACCAGGGTACTCGTAGTACCACCGATACAAGAACCGCACCCGGTAGTAACTGTCATCACCCGTGTGGCCACCACGGTGGTGAAACTATATGTGAAAGAGGTTTTATCACTCTGTTGACATGTGTCGGAAGGATGGATATAACTTGGGCAGCCCATCGTGACCATGGAACTGATGATGGAGGTCACAGTCGTCCAAGGGCGTGTTGAGGTAGTAGGGTAAACAGTCGTAATTGATTTGATTGGCGACATGATAAACCTGGTCGACTTCATGTTGGTCGAGCACGGACTCGAAGTGCAACTCCAAGACGTCGTTGGACAAGGAGTCGATGAAGAGGAGGGAGTCGGATAAATCGTCATGATCGGTTCAACTGGTGACCTGGTGGATTTGGTCGAGCATGGCTCTGACGAAGAGGAGGAAGTCGAACACGATGTGCTTGTCGAAGAGAAGCTAGAACAATTAGTTTTTGACGACGAAGAAGTCGAACAGGGTGTGGTCGACGAGGAGGATGAGCTCGAGTACTTGGTGCTTGAAGATGAGGAAGTCGAGCATTTAGTGCTTGAAGATTCCGAGCAACTAGTACTCGAAGAAGACGTCGAGCATGGAGTGGTTGATGAAGTCGAGTTCAAAGAAAGAACAGTGCAAGAGGTAGAGAATCGAGGCTTTGTAGAAGAGGTCGAGCAGTTGCAGGAGGTGGAGCCGGGAGTAGTGCGCGTGTTGATGTAGGCCGTTTTGGTTGTGCAGTTNGGACGATTTAGTGTTGATGTAGTAAGTCTGCGTGGTGCAAGATGAATTGCCCGGAACGGATGTCATCTGGCTGTAGTTATATGCAGACTTTCCATTGCATGTGACGTTAGTGACAGCAGATGAGGGTGGTGTAGAGGTCGCTGCAGAGGTCTGGCGAGGCTTCAGTCCTCGACCTTCGACATGGAGGGACAATGCTAGTGAAGCAATGATAAACGAAAGGAAAGCCCTCATAGCGACAGATGGCGTTCAAGGTCCTTGCAAAACGATTGATGAAGGTAAGAAGAGAACAGGAATGTTGACAGGAAATACCATTAAGTACCTCGCAGGCGCCCATTGCAGTGAGTGATTTTACGTTACTCAACTGCAATGCTCAGTGGGGTTAGCTGAAATAGAAAGCTGAGAACTGAGCCAATCATGGTCTCAAAATGTCGATGGACTTCACCGCTTGTAAACACTAGGGTTGGATACCTCCACACCAATCCACATAGTTTCAAAAGACACTTTGGATGGACGCACATCCCGTTTGAACCTGCAACTCTCGGTGAACATCACATGCAGTCGAGCAGTTATTCCTCAAGTCTTTGCTCCTTACGGAGAAAGAGATAACCCAGGCATCATTCCTAGCTCTTGAAGCAGGCTGAATGGTGAATCCAGAAACTTGGTAGGTCGTAGGTATGTAAGTACGAGTATACGTTAAAGTTTCTTAGGGTGGGGTGTAGAGCGAGATACTGAGCTTTCTTTGTTGCTAGCGTACGATTCTTGCGCAGGAACAAGAGGGGTCTCTGTAAAGACAACCGATCATGTCTTGAGCGATGTGGATCTTGGAGATATGTGTGGAAGTCATACCATCAGAACCTTTACTAGAGAGCTATAGGCAAAACATCGCTTCAACAACCGCTCAACAGAACTTCCGATTAGATCATGACGATAACACTGTCTGAATGGAGTTTATACCTGCAAAAAGTTCTCCGTATGGCCAGCGATGAAGTGACAGCAACAACAGCATGTTGCGGAACACAAACGATGAAGCTTGGTCGAGCGTGGCTGGCTCCCGAGTCCCGAAGCATCGCGAAGTAAGCCAGCACAACATGGACCTCAGACTGACGAGGTCGCGTCTCCGCAAGCTATGACTTTTATCAAACTATTGAGAAATTGCATAGATCAAGCATATTTCCTGTCGAAGCTGATGCTGGCCCATGGCGGTCACAGCGCATAATGCAAAAGGATCTGTGTGTCCTAACTGGTTTGAATTAAATCGTGCCTGACTGCAGTCTTAGACCACAGTGACTTTGTGAGTTGCTGGTTCGTTCAATGTTTTTCTTCTTGTTTTGCTGCTTTTAATCAAGAGGAAGAGCGTATGGTGCGATGTCGAAGTGAACGTTGCGCGGCAGGTCAATCTTGTGCTTGGCACCTTCCTCTCCAGCTTGGCGGCGCCCCTTGATACCATCATAACAATAACTACTACTTCACGTTGCCATCGAAGCTCGCCGAAGGCATTCAGTTTGCAAAGTTTGTTTCCCGGGCGCAGTCAGCGGGCCATAACGCGACGTGAACGCAACCCTGAAGAAGTTATCGCAATCATACCGAATCTGGAACCTACGCGACAACTCATCGGCCAAGGCATCATGGGAGGCCACAGCAACAATAACGGAGAAGAGCAGAAGGTTGAGAAGGGATATGCCACTCTCGCGACTCTCAGGTGTGTCATGGACTGCCAAGCTTCAATATAGTCCTTACTGACCCGGACNAGGGTCGGAGTCAGAGCATGGGTCGACAAGGTGAGGGACAGCCTGCCCATACCATCACCACATCATCGAATATTCGATATCTTTCGCCAGCTCAACAAGAAGATGGTGGGATTTTATAAGTCCGAATACTGAATACCTCCTAGNGACGATGAAAAACGCAAGGCCGAGGTTCTCTCTATACAAACGCGCAGAGGCAAACCTACCTTCTAGTGAGTCTGGACGACCAATTCAAGCCGGAAAGTGCTAACGAAANNTAGTGTCCATTATCAAGACTTCAATAAACGACTGGATGGTACGGAACCATCCAACAACTGACCATATCAAATGCTGACCACGTGATTAGAATGGGTAGCGGCGGAACGCATCGATCTATCGAGGGAAGTGGAATGGCCCCTNTCCGAGAAAGCAGACACAAAGCAGAAAAAGACTACGAGCAAGACAACAGCAAAAGCCGAACCCTCGAAAGCCAACAAAGCACCAAAACGATCACGAGCATCAAGTATCAGGGAGCCTTCCGCAACACCAACCGAAGCATCTCAATCATCGAAAGTAGGCACTCGTCGGCCTTCGTTAGCAGGCAACGATCACAGATCGCCTTCTATAGCCGTCCTTGCGCCCGAACTAGGCGATGGGACGCCGCAACCGGATGGAGAGGTCGACGACGATACGGTGGATCTTATCGACGTGCAGAATGCTGCCGCAGCCGCAAAGGCTATCCCAGACCACCTGTACTCACGCGAGGAGGAGATTGAGAAGCTACGCACTAGTGGTTCGATGACACAAAACCAGACAGAAATCAGCAGAGTACGAAATCTGGAGAAAATACAGATGGGAGCTCATGAGATCGAACCATGGTACTTCTCGCCATACCCCGTAGAGTACTCCGATTGCGAGCTGGTGTACATCTGCGAGATGTGCCTACTCTACTTTGGCAATGAGAGACAGTTTAAGCGACACCGAAGCAAGTGTACTCTATTGCACCCTCCTGGTAACGAAATCTACCGCGACGACATGGTCAGCTTTTTCGAGATTGACGGCAGGAGACAAAGGACTTGGTGCAGAAATCTATGTCTTCTGAGCAAGCTCTTCTTGGACCACAAGACACTCTACTACGACGTAGACCCATTTCTGTTCTATTGCATGACAACTCGCGATCAACACGGCCACCATTTGGTTGGTTATTTCTCCAAGGAGAAAGAAAGTGCCGAGGGTTACAATGTGGCATGTATCCTGACACTACCGCAATATCAGCGCAAGGGATACGGTCGACTACTCATTGCTTTCAGTTACGAACTCAGCAAACGCGAAGGCAAGCTGGGAAGTCCTGAGAAACCTCTCAGTGATCTTGGACTCCTGGGCTATCGTGCGTTCTGGCAGGAGATCATCGTTGAGTTTTTGATCGAGAGCAAGGGCGAAATGAGTGTGGAGGATATTGGAGCACAGACAGCCATGACAACCAACGATGTGCTGCACACGTTGCAGAACTTGAACATGTTGCGTTATTCTGTACGTCGGAGCTTCTTCATGATACCTCAAGGATTTCTTGCTGACTGGGACAGNAAAAACCATCATGTGATTGTCCTCACGGAAGCTATTCTCAAACAAAGGGAGCGACAGAAGGAGAAGGAAAAGATCAAGGGCAAGCATCAAATCGATGCAGAAAAGCTGCAATGGAAACCGCCCGTTTTCACAGCAGCAAGCAGGACTTGAATTGGTAACACACAGCTTTGCTTGTGTTGTTGGAAGGAGGAAATGAATTACGAAAGGGATGGATGCGGATTATGTTTTGATCGTTTTCTTTTTCATGGCATGCTTAGATACCCCCCAATGCAACTGAAAGATGACAGTCAAGACACAGACCGTTTTCTCTACGAGGAGCTGCCAGAAAGCATAAGTGTACAATCTATCAGCCGAAGAGGCACCCGTCGTCGTCTAGAGGAAGTAGTCGGGAGTGCGACGAGACACCATTGGCTCGCCGGCGCGTGGGCAGGGATCGAATTGAAGGCTAGATGACTGGTCAGCAAGTTATTCATCGAAGCAACCAACGGACAATACTCACAAGGTGTATTTGAGATGTTCGTCGATCTCCATGATCGCAGCTTGGTTGCCGCAGCGGTAACAGTAATTAGGAGCCGAGAATATCGTGACGACGTTTCTGTCCTGACTCCAGTTGTAGCCCTCCATGACCAGTTGATGGGCTCGGGCAACCAGCGTCAAGCCGTTGTTGTGGTTGAAAGCCTCGCTGATGTCCTGGCCGAAAGTGTAACCGGCACCTCTGGGACTGATTCCCCAACCGCATCTGTCGTCGGGATCACTCCAAAGCAGATCGCACATGGGACCCTCGTGGGGCACCTCTTGGATTCTGTCGAGCGCACGGATGTTGTCCAGTGTGTCGATGCTCGGTGACAGACCACCGTGAAGACAGAAGATTTGGTTGTCGATCAGGGCGGTAAGGGGTAGGTAGTCGAAGAGATCGGTGAAGTACTTCCAGACATTTGCGTTGCCGTACTTGCGCAGGCACTCGTCGTAGAAGCCGTAGACTTGGGTGATCTGACGAGACTCGTGGTTGCCACGGAGAATGGTAATGCGTTGTGGGTAGCGGATCTTGAGGGCGACGAGCAATGTCACGGTCTCTACGGAGAAATAACCGCGATCGACGTAGTCGCNCTGTGTGGAGCACGTGTCAGCAAAAAGCAAGAGCGACCGTGAGTGAGAAGCAAATAGTCAAAACGTACCCATGAAGAGGTAGTTGGTGTCAGGGTTGGGGCCTCCAATCTTGAACAGCTCCATCAGATCGTGGAACTGGCCGTGAATGTCTCCGCAGACGGTGACGGGACATTTNNCTGTGCAGGAGTGTCAGCTCGAGTGCATGGCTGAGCGGCAGTAGAGCAAGGTAGGACATACGACAGGCTGGACATTGGACTCGTCCTGGAGGACCTCTCTTGCCTTCTCACACAGTCTCTGGACGTCGGCCTCGGACAGCTGCTTACAAGCCATCAAGCTCTCGATCCAGCCGTCGAGGGTAGGGATTGAGGGCGGGTCGGAGGGCGCCGTCATGGGGAGCTCTGACTTTGCGCCAACATCTTCCATGTTGGTGTCCATTGTTCAGGAGAATTGAGCGTTGGCGGTTGCGACAAAGTCGTGGGACGTGTCGTCAATGCAAGGCCGAGAGCGAGTGCGGGCTCGGTGAGCGCAGATGCGAGTATGGGCGTCGACGTGTGCGGGACGTGTAGTCGGGGGCGATGGAGAGCTGACAAAGACCTGGAGCGGGGAGGAGGGGGAGTGGTGGGTGGTCAATCGATGTGCAAACACACACAACAAGACAGGAGATGCGATAGATGGTATGTCGATGATGAGTCTCTTGCACAGCTCTTAGGAGGCCCTGTGAAGTGGGTTGGTGGGCCCGTGCCATGGAGCAATTCCACAACATCAGCCACTGAAATAATCCCTTGGCGTTTCCAACTCGACGTCAAACAACACTAGTGGGCTGCTTGTTCTTTCTGTTGTGTTTCTACTTATTATATGGATATGCTACACGTTGCTTCCAGTTGTTTATTAGCTAACTAGGACCGTCCTCCCCAAAGCATCTTGGGCTTGCCTCCGATGAAGAAGAGCGACAATGCTGCCGTGACCGCACAAATGACTGCAAGGACGATGTTCATGTTGCCATAACCAATGGCTTGCTTCAACTCGCCTGCCAGCTCAGGACCGACAGCTAAACCGCTGCAAAATGCGACCGACGACATAGCGTACAGACTCGCGAAAGGACCCTGTTCACCAAAGAATTCGGGGTTAACATCGTAATACTTCTGCACAATGTTGCCTGCCTCGACAATCGATGGAGCTCCAATAGCAGCAAGGCCGACTCCGCACAGTCCTAGAAGCGCTGCGTAGAGTATAATTTGGTCTTTGCCTCCAGCATGTGGAAGGCGAAGCAACACGAGACAAGGGACCAGGAAGGTATAGCCTCCGACCGCCGCCACTTTGGTGCCATATTTGTCGACGACCCATCCGAAGATAGGACCGAGTAGGAAGTCGAAGACGCCCAAGGGCAGAAACAATGTACCCGCTTTCAACGAGTCAAAGCCAAAGTATTCCTGACCGATGGTGGGGATGGTGGCATCAAAGGCGCCGAGCAGTAGTGCCTGGACAAAGGCTACCATCAAAGCGGCAATTAGGCGAGGGTNTTTGAGGCATGGCAGAATAGGGACCTTGTGAACGATGGCCGGCTGATCTTTCGAGATAGTGTAGTAGTCGTCCTCTGATTTCGTTCCTAGCAAAGGCTCTTGTTCGTTGCTGGCCGCTTCTTCATCCTCGTTGGAAGTCGATGCGTCACTTTCATTGCTGCCTTCCTGAGCAGTAAAGTTGTAGCGGCGAGCGACCTTCTTTTCGATGACCAATAAACGCATGATGAAGTCGATAGCCAAGACGGCAAACCCAATTCCAAACACGCCTGCATATCCAGCCTTTTTGTAGAGGACACCTCCCAGCAATGGAGCTACCAGGTTGCCGACTGATATGAAACTGAAGATCGACCCTATGGTCTTCCCGAGGTTCTCCGGACCGACGGTCTCGACACAAAGTGCTAGTCCGATTGTCTGAACAAAGGCGGCTGAGCAGCCTTGAAGGAGTCTCGCAACAACTAGCGTTGAAACGTTATTGCCCATTAAGAGTAGCACCGTTGCGAGCAACAACGCAGTAAGTCCGAGGAGAAATGGCCCTTGTCTTGTAGAGGTTTTGTCTGCTAGGATTCCAGCAACGGGCGAGAAGACAACAGAAGCTCCAGCATAGGCGGCGAGTAACCCATCGACATGCGATTGGATTTGGTCTTCCGGCAAACCGACTCGATCCTGTAGCATGTATGGNNAGAAGAGGTCAGTAAAAAGACCGACAGCGACAGTCGAAACGATAAATAGAGTGTTGCTTCTCCATTTTATGCCAGCCGGAGTAACGCTGTAATCATGGCTGATCTAAAGAGTGGTTTTGATCTTCTGCCAAGTAGACGGAGCCATTACAGCGTGGTGATAAGCGTGCTTTCGAAGCTCTTCAGGTGGAAAGGATCTATGCCCTCGTTGCAGAGGATAGAAAGATATCACTGCACAATGGCGTCAACTTCGAATATGTCATGATTTAGTTCCTGATGCGGCTTAGTAGTACCGGTTGAATGTCGGTTTCTGCTCTCCCGGCGTTTGGAGGTCGTCGTTCGAGACCTTCGCGACACGCACGACTCGATCTATCTGACAAGATTCCTTGCTATCGCGCAGAATACACAAGATGGCGACTGTAGATGAAGGAACCGCGCCAAACGCAACGTTCNNGTACATTGCACTCCGTACGAACAAGCGTAAGAGCGTCTTACTAACCAGTGAACAGTGTCTATGTATGTGCTGGAGCTGCAGCTCAAAGCTACCAGGCTCGTGACCCGAGGATACTGACTGTAGCGACACCAAGGCCAGAAACTTGTCCGAGCGCATTAAGATCCCCCAGCTCATCGAAGCACTGCGCGAGATCTTTGAAGAATATGGAACCATCGTCGACATTGTCGCCAAGTCAAGCTTGAAGCGCAAGGGACAGGCTTTCATCGTCTTCGACAGCGTTCAGTCAGCCGAGAACGCCATCGACGAGGTCAACGGATTCGAGTTGTTCGGCCAGTCCATGTCCCTCGATTTCGCCCGGACCAGGAGTGACGCGACAGTTCAAAGAGAAGGAACTTCTGAAGAATTCNNGAACAGCACAAGCGCCACCGCAAGGCCGAGAAGGGTGGGTTCTTGATTAGCAGAACATACTGTTCTCGAAAACTGACAAGCATGAACAGAGCGCAAGCAAGCCCTCGAAGCAGCCGAAGCAGCCAAGAACCTCAAACGCCCAGCACCAGGTGCTCCCGAGCCAGAAGCCGCTGCTCAGCGTGCGCCAAAGACCGCACGTGGAGCAGGTCTCAAAGGAACATCAGGTGCCGGCGCTGGAGTCGTACCCGACGAATACCTACCACCCAACAAGATTCTGTTCATCAGACAAGTACCCGAGGATTACGGAGTTGATGCTCTCACAGCCATCTTCTCGCGCTTTACGGGCTTCAAGGAGGTCCGTACTGTGCCTGGTCGCAAGGGCATCGCGTTCGTCGAGTACGAAGCCGAGGACGGGGCTATCAGTGCCAAAGAGGCCACGGCAGGCATGTCGCTGGGTGACAACACCATCAGAGTCACGTTCCAGCGCCAGTAGAGGCATGCTTGTGTTGGGCATGTACAGTGGCTTGGTAATTACAGCAACGGCAAAGGATATCTCAAAGTAGCAAAAAACGAATCGATCAGAAAATGACATCCTCATCATCCTCTCCTCCTCCTAGCATGTCTTGGGACCCATTGTCGGCCTGCGAGTCGACGCCCTTTTCTTCTTCGGCCTTTTTGGCCTTTTGACGTTCGGCCTCCTCTGCCTGGGCATCTCTTTCCTTCTTGCCTGACACCTTCTTCAGTCTGAAGAACTCCTCTCTGTCGAGCTCGTCCAGCTCTGAGTTGATGTATTTGATGGTGTTTTCTGTGCGGGGGATAATAACGTGCTCGCTGCAGAGAGAGTTAGTAATGCATTCTGGCTGTAAGGGTGGGGGTTGGAGGCGTGCATACATGGCGTTGACTCTGCGGTTTACGACCTTGATGACATCGTCCAGGATGACAAAGGCTGTCTGCAGACTGGCGAGCTCGACAAGGGTCTCGACTGCTCTGACATATGTCTCCCTGCAGCGTTGGACTTGCTGACCTCCTTTACCCAGACCAGTCAGGCCGAAGTCGTTGTTGCCCTCGGTCTGGAAACTCTCGAACTGAGGTAGGAAGACACCGCTGACGTTCTCCTGGCGAGTACGAACACGGAACTTTGCCGACTTGACCGACTCCTGGATCTGGTAGCCGATTCCAGCGCCTCCAATGGCGTAGCTGACCTCTGCGAGGGAGAAGGCAGCAATCTGCATGACTCTGCCCATCTTGCGCTTTGCATCGTCGATACGGCGGGTGATTTCTCGGAAACGTTTGGTCAGGGCCTCGCTCTTGCGCTTGAGCAAGTCATGGCCAGTTTGGGCACCCTTCAGTTTACCCTTCATCAGACCCAGCGACTGCCGGGTGGGAAACACGGCCTCTCTCTGTTCAGACTCTGTTAGCCAGGAGCAGGGACCAGCACAGACAACAGACGTACTCCTGCAGCAGACATGGTGTCGACTGCTCAAATGGCGGATAAGAGGAAGAAGCGTGGCTGTTTATTAGAGAGCAGCTCCAGCAAGTGGTATGCCCGCTGGCCGCATGACGTTCGTTGTTGCTCGGGGAAAGTGCCAAGGCGCGCGCGAGTTTGGGCAGTCGGACGCTCTGGAAAGTCCAAAAGTCGACAGCGAGAAGTGAGAGTCGAGTAGCTCGCAGCAACCAGCTGTTTGTCTCGCCAACCTCGACTGCGCTGCCGTCGCATCCCTCTCGTCGCCGCTCCCGTCGCCATTACCGCCGTCGTCAGTAGGCCCGCTACGACGTGTGTGTATCTCCCTCGACATGTCGACAGCTTCGCATCTGTACCTTGTCACCGACAACGATGTCATCTACGAGCAGGACGTTCTGCGCAATCCCGCAAACATTCGCGCCTGGCTCGACTATGCCTCCTTCAAGCGCCAGACTGGCTCGCTGCTCGACCACGCCTTTGTCTTGGAACGCGCCTGCAATGCCCTCCCGCGAAGCTACAAGCTGTGGAAGTTGTATCTGGAACTGCGTGTGAGCCATCTGCGCAACCGCAATCCCGCCCGCCATGCCTCGGAGTACCGAAAGGTCAATGCCTTGTTCGAAAGAGCCCTGGTCCTCCTCAACAAGATGCCGCGCATCTGGGAAATGTACCTATCCTTCCTCTGCAACCAACCCAGAATCACCCAAACCCGTCGCACCTTCGATCGCGCCCTACGAGCCCTTCCCATTACTCAGCATAACCGCATATGGGCCCTATACCGTCCTTTCGCTACATCTGCCTCGGGAGAAACAGCCATCAAGGTCTGGCGCCGCTACATGCAGATCCACCCCGAGCACGCCGAAGACTTTATCGACATACTCATCGACCAGCAACAATACACCGATGCCGTCGTCAAATACATGGACATCCTCAACAATCCACGCTTCCGCAGCAAAGAAGCCAAAGGCCCCTTCCAGTTCTGGACTGACATGTTAGAGCTCATCATCGACCACGCTCGCCAGGTGCAGACAGGTGAGGATACAGGCATCGACGTGGACCGCATAGTTCGCAGTGGAATACAGCGCTTTCCAGACCAGAGNGGTATCTTGTGGGTAGGCCTTGCACGGTACTGGATCAACAAGGGTGATTATGAGCGCGCAAGAGACGTTTTCGAGGAGGGAATCACTACCGTCATGACCGTTCGTGACTTCTCCATCGTCTTCGACACTTACGCAGAAGCAGAGGAAGCTCTGATTGGTATTAAAATGGACGAGGCCCAGACTCGTTCCGAAAAGAGTACACCTGATGAGAATGCCGATCTTGAACTTGATATTCGCATGATGCGCTTCGAGCAACTCATGGACCGTCGTCCTTTCCTCTTGAACGACGTTCTACTTCGGCAGAATCCCAACAGCGTCGCCGAATGGGAGAAGAGGGTCGCGCTCTGGGGTGATAACAAGCCTGAGGTTGTCAACACTTTCACCAACGCCATTGCTGCAATCAACCCCAAAAAAGCCATCGGCAAATATCATACTCTCTGGACAAACTACGCAAAGTTCTACGAGGAACGTGGCGATTTACGCAATGCCAGGGTCATCATGGAGAAGGCCGTCAAGGTACCTTTCAAGTCCGTCAACGAACTCGCTGAGATGTGGGTGGAATGGGCGGAAATGGAGCTACGCAACGAAAACTTCGATCGCGCCGTCGATATCATGGCGAAAGCCACCCAGGCGCCCAAACGAAGCACGGTCGATTACTTTGATGAGACTCTCAGTCCTCAACAACGAGTACACAAGAGCTGGAAGCTGTGGTCATTTTATGTTGATCTTGTCGAGTCCGTTAGTACTTTGGATGAGACTCGCAAGATTTACGAGCGCATCTTCGAATTGCGTATCGCGACTCCCCAGACTGTTGTCAACTACGCCAATCTACTCGAAGAGAACAAATACTTTGAGGAGTCATTCAAGGTGTACGAACGTGGATTGGACCTCTTCTCATACCCAGTGGCTTTCGAGCTCTGGAACCTCTACCTTCAGAAAGCAGTCGACCGGAAAATCAGCATCGAAAGGTTACGAGATCTGTTCGAGCAGGCCGTTGAAGGATGTCCTCCAAAGTTCGCCAAGGTATTATACCTTATGTACGGTCAGCTAGAGGAAGAACGTGGACTGGCCCGTCACGCTATGCGTATATACGAGCGTGCGACACGTGCTGTATCGGACGATGATCGCCTGGACATGTTCAACTTCTACATTACCAAATCGGCCTCGAACTTTGGCCTGACCTCAACTCGCTCAATTTACGAGCGAGCTATTGCTGCGTTGCCAGATAGCGAAGCAAAGGACATGTGTCTCAAGTTCGCCGAGATGGAAAGACGGTTGGGAGAGATCGATCGTGCCAGAGCCATCTATGGGCATGCCAGTCAGTTCTGTGATCCCAGAAGGGAGCCTGGCTTCTGGCAGAAATGGGAGAGCTTTGAGGTGCAGCACGGAAACGAAGACACCTTCAAGGACATGCTTCGTATCAAGCGTAGCGTCCAAGCACAGTACAAGTACGTATCGCATGTGCTAAGATTATCATCAATCACTAACCGCGTACTNAGCACCGATGTCAGCTTCATCGCCTCCCAGGCTATCGCACGCAGTCAACAAGCTCCGATTGAAGATGGAGCTCTCGATGACACCACACAGAAAACAGATGCTATGGCGGCCTTGGAGCGCCAGGCCCGCGCGCCCACGGGCTTTGTTGCTGCTAGCAGTGGACCGGAAGGCGGCAACAGACCTGCTGCAGCCGTGCAACCAGCAGCCAATCCGGATGCCATCGACGTCGACGATGACATATGAAGGTCCACTAGGAGCAGTGGTCCGTAACACACTCGACTTATATTCACACTTTTGTTCATGGCCATATTTTTTCGTTTGTTCAAATATACCAACACAGGCGCCGCTTTTTTCCTTTGTATGTCGAGAGCTTCCTCTCAACAAGCCAATTCAAAAGGCCAAATTCTCTGATCAAATGCTATGAATTTCAATTATGGTGCATAAAGTGATCATGGCTAACGTCTTCCTTGATCGATCACGTATATGTCTATCACCTCTCGGGTAATCAGCTTCTCCAGTAGTGAATGCACCCTGCTTCCTCGTACTTTTGAGTCCTTCTCCACAATGTGACGGAAGCAAAGCCGGAGTGACCTCAGTGGGATTTGCCCCTCACCAACCACAGACTTGAACTCTGACCACTTCTACCAAACACACCGACAAGACCCAAAGGACACCCAAACTCTGCCCGACTGAACCACTGTTGCTGGCTCGGTCATTTCCTTCCTCACGTTCACTCTTACAACAGTTTTATGCACGCACAGTCCCCCACGTCTGTCCAACAGCCGAACATCGAGTCCACGAGCCCCGCCGAGCCCACCTTCGACAGCCAGCATGGAGAGCAACAAGGTGCGAGTCCAGTCGGCGGCGATGGAGGTGTCAGCCTTGTCAACCATGTGTCTGACACTGACACGCCTGGACGACGACTGAGCCCTACGCACAAGGCCTTCTCAGCTTCGCGCAATCGCATCGCCGAATACGAAAATGCTTCGGCCGCCTCGCCGTCCAGGAAGAAGATGGAGGGTCCGGCCTTTGCTGTTGTCAAGAAGCCGAGAAAGCCTGGCGACAAGCATTCGCCTATTGCCGACTTGCCCAACGAAATCTTGACCCATGCCCTTGCACACCTCTCTCCTCAGGACCTGTCTGCCGTGTCGCTCGTCTCCCGCCGCTTCCATGATCTAGTCACCACTCCTCACGCTTGGAGGACTGCCTTTTCACGCTATTTTCCTGGCCCAGACTCCCTCGATCCCAACGCCTATCACGACGAAGACGACCACGACGATGGCCTTCGTGTCGAACGTCGCGCCTTTACTCGCGTTACTGCCCTGGCCTCATGGCGAAGCGAGTATATCCTTCGCACCCGCTTGCTACGTTCTCTCGCTCGTGGTAAACCAGTCCAGCCGCCTGCTTCTCCTGCCCAAGCTCGTCTTGGCCAGCCTCCAGTCGCATTACCTATCGTCGTCTACCCTTCGCAGATGTTCACAACTGTCAACCACTTACACGCTACTTTTGGTGGCACTGCTCTGAACAAGCGACCTCCNCGTTTCATTCACGGTGCTGATGATGTGGGCACTGCCGGAAGCAGTGATCCAACCCTTGAAAAGGCTGATTCGTGGGGACTGGGCGACCCCAACACGTTCCTCCAGTTTTCGGATCGCTTCCCCGGAGATGCCATGTACGGTTTGGGTTCTGGAAACATTGTAGGCGTGCCCAATTCAATGGACGTCAGTCAGCCATACGGCATGATTCATGGTGAAGGCTCTCCGGGTGGCTTTGTCTACTACAGGTATACTGAGGAGATGCGCGGCCATTTCCTGAAGCCTTCGAGTGGCATATCCGTACCAGCTCTAGGGATTCCGCAGCTATTGCCTGTTCAGGAATCCATTTGCAGCGTGTGGATCACCAAATCTTCTACTATCCCTTCTCTTACCGACGGCCTGATTGGCCTCATCTCGGGCTCATCCCTCGGTGTCCTCACAACATACAGCCTTGGACCTCTCGGGACCCGGGATCAACGCTTCGGTCGAGGCGAGATCACAGCGCGCTGGGTCCTCAGTCCTGGAGTACCGATAATCGCCATTGCCGTCGACGATCAATACTCAGTAAAGCGTCAAGGAGAGAATCGAGCATGGGCAGTTGTGCTCAACGCTTTGGGCGAAGTTTTCTACTTGACCAAGTTACCCAAACGCAGCAACGACGATAAGCTTGTCGGATCGGATGACGAGGCGAAGGAGC
The DNA here is from genome assembly GCA_903819635.1 of Aureobasidium vineae. NCBI lineage: Eukaryota > Fungi > Ascomycota > Dothideomycetes > Dothideales > Saccotheciaceae > Aureobasidium > Aureobasidium vineae. The sequence continues at coordinate 434,422 of CAIJEN010000015.1, forward strand.
GCCTTGCCTGGTCGATTGGACGATCTGTATATTGGACTCTTGTGGAACCCAGTAGACGCACTGCTCGCCCGAACCCTTACAGCAATTCTCATGTGGACGGCAGTTATTCTCCTCGTACCTCGTGGAATGGCATGTATCTGAGCGACGAGCAAATCAAAGCCGAGACATATGAGATCGAGGACTACATTAATCGAAAGCCCAAGGACTTCCAAAGAACCTGTCTGGGTTGGAACATGCGCAGGTTACTGGAGGTTGATTTCGCAGGAGATGATGGCAACCAGGCCGGAGAAGCTGTTTTCGTGTTCGAATCTGGCCTCGACGAAGACTCTGTCGCCTCGGCCAAACGGTTCGTCCGATTCAAGGTCACCGACACGAACAATTCTGAGACCAGGACGAACGGATCGCATTACACATCAACCCCGACACCTCCTGAATCGACGTCGCTCTTCGGTGGCCCGTCGTCCCCTCCATCGCCGCCATCGAAGACTGATCTGGAATATGGTCTGTCATTGTCAACAGTGCAAGATCTCGAAACCGACAACAGAACTCAGCGTTCGACAGAGGAGTGGAGGCTGTCCGGTCTGTCATTCGGTGGGCTGAAATCAGTGCAAATCACAGCTCACGCTCTGGATGGCTCGACCTTTGCAACTCTCACGTCTTCTGAGGATCCACTTCTGAACTTCTCAGGCCAGTCGACAGTGTCTTCCCCTAGCATGACACCTCTATGCAAGTCTAGCACTCCGTCTTCGCCCACCGATGTTCCAGGACAGCGAGCCCGGTTCATCGCTGTGGGTACCATGATGGGTAGTGTTTTGGTTTGGGACGCAAGAGCATCGCTTCCTACCTCGGCCGAGGCTGTCAACACGCTGGGACCGATACGCATCATCCATACAGAATCGCCACAAATTTCCTGCATTGCATTGTCGTCGCTCTATCTTGTGCACGGAGGAAACGACGGCCTTGTACAAGCTTGGGATGTTCTAGCTTCCAGTCTAGGCCCGATACGCAGGCTGAATTCACGCTTCGCGTCTCGTGCGAGACGTAGACTGGTGCAAGCTCAAGCATCGGTGCAAGGTGTGGGCATTAACCTGTTCGCAGCGGGAGCCATTTGCCTTGATCCTGATCCTACAGTCCTACGAGGCATGGTCTCCATTGGCACACACTTGCTGTATTGGAGCTTCAGCTCTTCTGCAGCAGACCAATACAAGTCACACAAACGTCGCCTGAGAAGAGCAGATCGAGGTACCAACGTAGCTAATGATCGATTTGCCAATGTTGGCAGAGGCAACATCAAAGGCTTCATCGCAAACGAACAGCTGGAGCTCGAAAGAGAGAGTGCACGAGAAGCAAGACAAGCAGAGCACCTGGCTGGGCGGTTTGGTACTGAACTGCTGGGCAGTGATGCCAGCGAAGAAGAAATCCTTGCTTACGCCCAAATGCTCAGTGAGGAGGCGCTCGCGAAGGACCACGAAAAGAAGACGATCGAGCCCTCGGCCAACGGAAAGGCAGCCATCGCTACGCCAATGGACGACGCAGATATGGACCCGGAAGTCGCAGAGGCAATCCGGCTCAGTCTTGCCGAAGAGGAAGCCAAGCGCATACAGGAGCAAGAGGAGGCCGAGTATGAGGCGCTTCAACAGCAGGAGACAGCAGAGGGCAGCAACGGCCGAGAATTGACAGACCTCGAATTTGCACTGCAGCTCAGTCTCGCCGAAGAGCAGAGCAGGCTGGAAGCCGAAGCAGAAGCACGAGAAGAGTTTCCCGCTCTGTCGATACACTCAGACAAAGGCAAGGGAAAGCAACGTAGATTTTCTAGAGGTTAGATTCCAAGTTCCATCGCAAAGATGATTATCGATGTTCTCGTTTCCTCTGATTCGTGCCATGTGTCTATCGCGACTTTTGCATTGGACGAGAAGTCACGCGCAGGACTAACCAGATCGGGTTGGTGTCGTGAGAGGGTCACCTGGTCTCAAGTTGCGACGGTTTTGTCGTCACTCTACGAGTATCTAGCAGATGATTTCGATATATGGCGGACAGTAATGAAGATGATTATACGGGATAGTGATTCGATGGTTGATTGATCTATCTATGTAGTCCGTCCAGAGTATGTTTATACTATCGTTTACCCAAAATCCGCCTGGCTTGATCGTGCTCAACAGACAGCGTTTCGAGATGTCAAGCCGCATCAGTCAATCAATGTTCCATCTAGCATCAGCAGGATGGGCTTGGAGGATAGTCTAGCTGGATCACACAAACAAGATTTTCGAAGAGCGGTGATGAGAAAAACGACCGATATATGTATACGAGAGAAGAGCAAATCTAAGGGACATATAGCCTGGAGTACGCCACAACCTTGGTCCTGCAGCACATGCATTTTGTGAAGTTTCGCGTGGCAACGCCTACCCTGCACTCGTCGCATACACAGAGACAGCCACAGGGCCATGCAACGATGACACGAGGACTGCTCTGACAGACGACACACTGTGGTCCGCTAGATCCCATGCCCTCGGCGCCAGAGTCCCACGACCCAGCACCTCCATCCAGTTCTGGACGTTTCGCTAGACGACGTTCGAGGAGGAATCGTTCCAGATTCTCCGTCTCATTGCTCAGACTCACAGCCCCTTCTGTGCCTTCACTGAACGCTGACTCGAGGTAGGGAACGTTGAGCACCCGTGCCTTTTCACGGTTCATTCGGTGACGGTACTGTGAACGGGTCATAGGCTTCTCGCTTTGGAGATGACGAGACAGCATCTGTGCTTCTTCTCTGTCCGCTGCTGTCTTTGGATCTAGTAGTCGAACTAGGTCTGTCACCTCGAAGTCTGCTGCAGGTGTTTGCTCTCGACTTCGAGTGTAGTCTTCCTGCGTTGGTGTCCTTCTGCCACTCTCGTCTTCTGAATCGGCTTCGCTAGGTGCGTTTGTTGACATAGAGATCATGCTGGTCGTATCGTCGTCCTGCTCTCGAGCTTCGTAATTACCGCTGGTGTCAAGATCACCCCACCACCCACCACGTTTCCACCAATTGTACAGATCGGTATCGACAGCGTCCTCTCCTGCAGGGTCACCAGGAGCAGCCTGCAGTCGTCTGCGCAGCTCTACTTCGACGTCGATATCACCATTCTGCGGCAAAGATAACACGCCCCTCTCAGAAACCAGCCAGAAGTCAGGGATCGAAGCTCGTTGACCGGATCGTTGTTGTGAAGAAGCGGGAGGGGCAGCTGGCTGGCTATAGTCGGCGGCTCTGGTCAACCAGTTGGGGGTTCTCTCAATACCCAGCATCGAAAGACAAGTCAAAGCAAGGCGACTGTTGATGCGGATGAGCAACCAAAGCAGACTTTTCAGAAACTCAAAGCTCAGCTGCCATCTGCCACGACGTTCTGCAATCCCGAGTCCATTGTCGCTATTGATGGTTCTATTACTAGCGGCTTCGGTAGTAGATTTTGATTTTCGCTCGACAGCAAAGCCCGATGACGAGGGCATTGTCTTGTGATCAGTGAAGCTGAGACCCCTCGCAATACGTTCGTCGAGCAAGTCGGACGGGACCAAGTCTGCTCGGCGGCGGTTCTCTAACATGGAAGTAAGTTCTTGGATTCGTTCCTTTTCAAGCCAGGTCATGTCATGGATCTGAATTTTGCTTCCTTCGTTCAAGAAGACGGATTCGCTTGCGGCAGTCAGAACGTTGAAGCCTATTTTAAGCAGGACAGTGTAGAAATCCTCGGTCCAACTTAGCCTCATAGATGAGACAGATGAGAATTGAACGTTCGCTTGCATATTGTTGAAAGCGATCGAAAAGCGCTCTTTGATGGAGGGATTCGGCGGAGCACTGGGTGGAAGTGATAGAGCGTTGAGCAACAAGGCCACGGCATATATGAAGGAGCAAACCAAGATGCCTAGAATGATGAGCATGTGAGGTATGAAACCGATGATGCAGACAGTAGGGAAGCGAAGAATGCTAACATCAGAACCGAGGGGACTAGAAAGGGCGTTGACAAAGCTCCAGCAGAAAGCAGCCATGTAGCATACGGCCCAAATAGCCGTGTTGACGAGACGCAATTGGTGTCTCCGGCCGGTGATGGCGAGCACTGCACTACTAATGTGGCTCATACAAGAGATGAGGGCGATGAGCAAGACCTCTGAAGGAACGTTGAGGCGTTGAAGAACCATGGACTTGGTCAGAAGTATGCTGGACAAGTCCGAAGGGTCGGACGAGTTGGAGGCTGGGCGGGGGTGAGAGGACGAATCGGCGGGGCCAAAGACACTCAAGCCGATGGCGTTGGTAAGCATGGCTTCCGACTCGGCAAAAGCCAGAGAGTGTTCGAATGTGGTCATGCCAGTCTCGGGCAGAGGCTGTCTACCTTGGAGAGCGCAATTTAGCGTTTCAATGAACTGGCTGAAACAGAGGGCCAGGAAAAGAGGCCAGAGCAGAGAAAAAGAGCCCATAACATCGAGGAATTTGTCGTCCTGGAGGGACATGTTCATGGCGCGGCAACACTCAGCGTCCGACTTCCAGAATAGCAGCTTGGAGCTGAAGACGTGTACAAAGCCACCTTCTCCGCCAAAGTTGATGGCCAGTTGCTTGTTTGGGTCGCCATAGCGTAACAGAGGATAGTCCGGGGATGTTTGGCATTTGAGAGCTTGCAGGATGGACAAGATGTGATAAGAGAGGAGCAGGATGGGACCTGAGTACAGGAGTAGACGGGTGTGCCAACGGGNGTTTAGGCTCTGGCGAGACGAAGCGTAGAAGTGGGTGCGATTGAGGAAGATGGNACTAGAACAGGCATAGTCAGCTGTCGGTACGAGGATGTGACTGACAGGGGAAGAGCGTACAATGGCAAAGGTGGCCAGGGCCCAGCGAGAGCCGATGTATGCGAACATGCCGCCGAAGCCTTTGATTGCGTCGGCCGAGAAGGGAAGACTGAGGAACGAGAGGTAGCCAGACGAGGAGGGCAAGGCAGCAGGGGCGGCGGTCGAAGATGCGGCGTGGTGAATGGCAGCAGCAGTGGCATTGAGCAGGTGGTCGGCGGTAGATTCGGTCATGTTGTCCTTGGGCATCCAGCGCATGGCCAGGTCGGCCATGTTGCGCGCCAGCCGGGGCACGAGGAGCAGCAGGTCCGACGACGACGGCACCAGCGACGAGTTGGTCGACATTCCGGATCCGACTCTCTCTCAGACGCCCGTCGGTGTGACGCCGACTCGAGACTGTGTCGGGTGCTTGTCCAGAGACATGGGTATGCCTGGAGAGGCAGTTGCCAACTCTGGCCTTCTATCACGCTGCCTCTCTGCCCGCCGAGCACGTGCGCCTCCTCAGCCTTAGCTTTCGGATGCTGCCGACCCAAACCTACAGAACATGCGGGGATGATCTTTGTCACGGGTTTGTACGTGTTATTCTTATGTCTACCACAGCTGATATCTTGTCAGACATGCAAGGCCAAACAGAATGCACGTGTCAGATCTGTTGCTAAAGTCTACTCAGAAGAGAGGTCATACTCCAAGCCTGTCTACCTGACAGAACAGAAAGTAACACATGAGTCAACAGACTACCGAAAGCGGCCTGGAACGGCGGGTGCTCCCGCGCGCAGATCATCGTCATCGACTTGGCTGCCTGGTGCTTCACTATTCTATCTTCAAATCCATCACCTACACTCACAATCTTGTTCTCCATATCCCCCAACTCCACCGCCAACAAGACAGTCGCAAGCGTCTGCATCACACCACTCAACATGACTGTAATAGGCAACGTCCTCTCGGCAGACTCGCTGGCCAGCGTCATGGCATCCACGCTGCCTGAAGACAGCACNCCCCACATCAAGACTCCCTTCGATGCCATTGCTCTAGCAAGCCACACATCCATGCTAGCTGTAGGCTTCCGTCTGGTGGGGCTCGGCGATGACGACCGCATTGCAGTCGACAACCCTCCTCGTCTACCCGCCAGCTGGAATGCAAACGCTCCCAACTACGCCTTCCGTTATGCCCACACCCAGTCATCCATGGAATACCTGCTGAAGGTCAACCGTATGGGCAACAAGGCCGTCGTCTTGGCCATGGGTCTTGGTGACGACAAGACGGCTACGCTAGACGTCAAGGCTGCAGACTACACCTCCGAAGGTTCCATGCCCTTCACCCTATCACAGCCTCACGCCAGGAACCTCTTCAACCTTTTCATATCCAACGGCCGTCTCTCCGACTATGGCTCCCTCATGCGCATCAACATCATCCAGAAGCTCATGCCTTCACTTCAGAAAGAAGGCTACCAAGAGTCCGCCGCTCAAACCTCAAGACAGCCCACCAGGGATCCCGGCACTGCTCGTAATGACCCTCTGCGTGACGATCGTCAACCNCCAGCTCGTCCTCAGCCCTTCCACGATCCTCTTGCTCAGCCTCCACCTTCATTCCCACACGGAGAACTAGCGCCTCCAGGCTTCGAAGATCCGTACGACTTGAATAGACCGCTTCGTCCCATGGGCGGTCCCCATCCAGGCTTTGGCAACATTGGCGAAAGAGATCTCTACCCTGCAGGTCTTGGTCCAAGGGATCCCTTCGGAAGCCCTGGGTTCGGCGGCGGTGGCATGCACCCAACTCTACCTGACTTCCACGATCCAAGAGGTCGTGGCTACAACCCTCAAGCACCTCCAGGAAGTCGATTCGATCCAGTCGGTCCTCGAGGTCCATCGGGCTTTGGAGGTCCACCAAACCCCTTCAACAACTTCGGTAGTGGAGACTTCATGTGAGGTCAGAAAATCTCTTGATCCCAATGTCTTCTTCTCGCACACTTTACTTCTCTATGTCTTGAATACCCCAAACTTTGTTCCAGGCCTCAAGATACCGGGCTTGTATCATAGAATTATCGAACCTTTTCCGTACATTTTGTTCCATGTCTCGCTTGCACAAGTGCCTCCAATTTAGTTGTTTGCTCTTCTTCAACACAGACATCGTGAGTCAAGTATAGTAACTTGGTAGAATGCCACCGAGTCGAGGGTCGGTGAAGATATAAACAGGCTAGATCCAGAGGACTCGACTCACGTATGCAAACACACGATCGCCATCGGGTTCCGAATACGCAATGGCGATATTGAGAAAAACATTGCACCATTGGGTGAACTATCCATATGGGTTGATTGAGCTGCAATGCACGATCATGGGGTTGTTGGCATCAAATCCTTGTGGCGGCATCTCGTTGACTTACTCGATACGTCTCGGCTCATTTGTGCACCTTGATTACCCCATCTCCGATTCATGTACAACATCAGCCTGCATCACGAAATCCAGGTTTTGAATGTGGAACGACACGAAGGATGATGGATCCACCTCGGCGCAAGCCCCCATCCACAACGTAGATGTCGAGACGGAACTGTTCCGCGTGCTTGCCTGGTCCTTTCTGCTCCACGTCGTGTGCTCTTGCGAAGATACGAACTCATGACACGATTATGGAAGGTGAGAAGGTGGTCTGTTTAGAGTAATAGACTTTCGGCCGACGAGAAGTCTTCCCCACCTAATCACAAAGTCAATTCCTCGGATGCCATTGTCGAAGCCGAGCACTCAACGTGTGGACCCTGACTTGTTTCTCTCGGCTCCAGGGGTTTGCGATCATCTCTTTGCATGTCATGAAACTTCAACTTTGGTTGCTGAAGGGTCTTTTCTCAGTCTATGACCCCTCCCTCCCTTCCCGGAATTTGCTAAAATCTTACGACCTACACAGAGTACAAGGAGCTGTCAAAGACAACCACAAGAATCGAATCAGCTCTTTGCTGTATATCCTCTATATATGCCCAGCCCTCATCTCAAAAACACGCTGTCTCGCCACGCAACGTTCCCGCCTGTGGCGTTTGAAGCAGGTTGGTGATTGGCTCTGGGTATCGTCTCATCTAAGAGACATCCACACCCATTCATCAATGCAATATATACACGAGTCAGGATCGGCAGCTGTTGGAACCCTCATCACCTGTGCATACAGCCGCGCTTAGGCGCCTGCAGCTAGAAAGCTAGGTGTAGGCCGAACGAGCTACCACGGCTGAACCGATAAAGACGTACTGGTCATGCTCCCTCAGCCTCACAGAGAAGTCGGCGTCAGCATATGTCGGCATGCTAGTCCACAAGTGCTGGGGCCAACGAATCTTTGAGTCGCTTGCGGTCCACTCCCGTTCGTTTTGAGCAGCTGCCTTCGATGTGCCTNNGCATTGTCAGTTTGGTCAGTACATCATGCAGCTGGAAAAGGGCAGAACTGGCATACCTGACAAGCGTATCCTTTCTTGCAAAGAAAGACCCACACAAGACGCATTGGTGTTCTCGCAAGTGCAAGTGTACACTACGCTCATGACGGCCAAGATCGGTCTTCCTGTCAAAGCTCTTGTTGCAACCGGCATGAGGGCATTGAATCTTCTCCCTTGTGGCTTCATGCTTGAGCATGTGACTACGAAGGTTGTAAACACGCTGGAATCCTTTATCGCACTCATTGCAATAGAATCTGGCATTCTCTGCTGTGGTTCTGACTCTGCGAGGCCTGTCCAGTAGTGCCTGCACTTCGGCCTCGGGATGTCGTTCCAGGGAGGCTTGTCTTCTCCGCGGGCTGTGCATAAACACATTTGCTCTGGTTTCCGCTTTAGCGTTATGCCAAAAGCGTGAAGACTGTTGGCCGGCAGGAGCAGTTGATTGGTGCAGCTGATCAGATGCAAGCCAGCGAGTCGGACTTTCCACGCCATCCATGTGCACAGCACCGTCTACCATAGGCATGGAGTGTATTGTTGGGAGCGACGGGGTGTTTGAGATCAGGCTCGAGTTCGTCAGAGTTGGTGACCATTTGCAGTCCGAGATTGAGTCGTGTTCTTGCTTTACACTCATCGGACCAAAGTTCGGTGACCCAGAACTCGACAAAACAGGACCAGGAAATTCGGGATAGGTGGCAGCTCCAAAGACCGGTTGTGGCAACTCCGTCCAAAACTGTTTTTCGGACTCTACGGGGCTTCGCCAATGGCCGGAGTCGAACTCTCGATGACTCTCTACTTGATATCCTGGATGGTAATAGAGCTCGGGACCCAAGTGATACCGATGTTGCATGATGAAAGGATTGCTGAACTAGATCTACCTGTGCAACACACAGACAGAGGTTAGTTATATTTGCTGAATGTGGGATCAAGTACAGAGCACCTTGGTAACGTACTATTTTTGACAGCAGAGGCGGAGCAAAAGCAACTCGGGGAACAAAAGCGGTTATGGATGTGAGGAAGAACTCAGGCGCAACCTACGACTAAATGCAAAAAGAGCTCTGGTCCAAATCCCGCATTTGAGACCAATGTTGGTGACAACGACCCGATGGGAGGGTACCTGCCAAGCTCCTGGTATCGAGGACATGCACCTAACACTTGTCTTCACGGACGCCTGGAACTCCATCACTTCACGTTGATAGTGTTGATGGCTCAAATTGTTATTATTTCGTCGATGCTTTTTGTATGCCGTTAATACTTGCGGTTCTCGATCCTCGGCTGCGGATGGCGGCTGCCGAGTAGCGTCTCCATCGACCCGACTATCTGGGTCAAAGCAATCAACCACCCATTATTTCACCCGTGTCTCGTCCGTCTCTGTCTGATGGCCTCATGGCTCGATAAACCCTTGCACAAAGCGCTGAGCCCCGCGACTCTAACAAGCTTCCTGGCCCTGAAGTCCGAGCAATTAGAAGAGTCAAATTGGCGCTCGTCTCTCTCCACTGTCCAGGTGGCTCTGTCGAAGCGCTTCTTCTAGCAGTGTTGCAACTTCGGTACCGCGCGGGTAATTGTACCGTGTGAGAATTTAGTCATTGTTCGCTTGGAGCTGACGCTCTTGCTCTTCGATAACGCCTTTGAGCTGTCCTATCTGCAAAGTGAGCTGATCGAGCACGGTCTTGATATCGTTGTTGATGGCAGCAGGGGCCGAAGGCTGTGAGCCCTGCGACACCTGCAATTGGTCGACACCCGTGTCAGGTCTCGAATTTGGCGCCAACAGCGGGTATCGTGATGGGAGCCTCTTGTTCAACACAGATCGTCTCCAACCAGGTGGCTTTTCGATACCTCGGGGTGATCCGAGGCCGAATCCGGTAGTGTTCTTTCTACGGACAGACTGCATCTTCTCGTACAGATTTATGAGCAGTACATGAGGCAAATGCGTCATTTTGAGAACCACTATGCGACTGTAGCGTAACTGTTCAGAAGACAGAAACAATCTCAGAGGTCTAAGAGCGAGTGAGAAAAGGTTCAAAGGAGGGATGAAGTAGGTGAGTCTGTTCGATGTTGATGCTTCGAGCACAAAGACCGAGTATACATAGAGATACTCTTCTCTGGCATGCGACAAAACGTTGCTTAAGCTGTTGGACAAGATCGAGATGAGCGAAGTAATCAGAAGGATTTGTGTCAANNTCTGTAGTTGGTCCCAGGGTCAGCAGAGGTCTCTTCCGAACAAAAATCAGAAGATTGGGCTAAGAGATATGTGTATCACTGACGTTACAAAAACCAGCATGAGTGGCAGTCCAAGATAAGGTGAAATCTTATCGCTGATTTCAAAGCCCAGATATGAGCTTCCGAAGAAAACCTTCGTTAGGATGAGAGCCATCTGGCGGAAGGTGAACTGGCCTCTACCTAGCAGACAGAAAGTTGACAAGAAGCCACAGTACAATATTGCCACAAGCGAAAGAAACTTTAAGAAGTCCTTNNCGGCACTGTTAGTCGTGATCGATATATGGAAGCGTATATCTTGACAAACCTTCGTCATTGCAGTAAGACATGGAAGCAGCGTGCCGAAATAAGAGTTCAGAGAGAGCAGCGGAGAGCAGATTCTAGGGATGAGAAACAACGCCTCGAGTGCGAGGATATCGAAGGATGTATCAATGATCTTGTCGTTCCCTTGATGAAGGCCGACCANTTCCTGACATTGTTAGCTTGGCCATGCCTCAAACCTCCTTTGTGCCAGAAAGCTAACCGCAAGGCGTAACGATAGGAGAAAGGGAGCACAGAACTTACGAGTAATAAAGAACGCAACCCCAATGCCTATTACGAACAAGTCCCAGAGGGACCAGAAGTCTGCAAGATAGAATGTTGTGGTGCCTGCATCCCAGAACTCTCCAATCTCGTTGTGGGCAAACGATGCGATCCAGATGTAGAGGAACATCTCAGCTGTAGTCACTGAGTAGAACGAACGCTGCATTAAGACAGCATAATAGAATGCCAGAAATGCCACAAAGAAGAGAACTTCAAAAGCCTTGAGATAGATGGGGACACGCAGGCGACAGAAAGGATCCATGGATTTGCGTTGGTAGATCTGCGCCTTTTTCTGTGCATCAGCGCTAAGTTTGTTCCAGAACATGATATCTCCAGTCCAGATTGCGTTGATGATCCTTTGGACCTGCTTCTGACATAGGAACTTTTTGGCTCCAGATACAGCTGCAATCTCCAACGCATTGAGACCGTCGAATTGCTCGGCCAATTCGGCATTAGTAGCAGCGGATGAGTCTTCAGCGACACCGTCATAAGATTCAGGGATGGTGATTCTGCTCCTGTAGCTTCCACGAGAACGTAGACTTGATTGTGGCAGCAGAGGAGACTGCTCGGTAGCTGGCGATAAGAGTTCTGGCTGGTTCTCATTCACGACTTGGGTGTCGGTCTCTGAGTTATCAGGAATATCTAATTCGTATAGAAGCGAGTCAATTATCTCCCTGTCGGCCAAGCCAATGATAAACCTTGTAGCAACGGCTTCACAAGCGAATCCCCTTGCGGCGTGAATCCCCTGCTCCTCGTCGGCCTCGAGAGTGACAAAGTGGCCTTTGAGGACNNACTATCGAGATACAATGTCAGCTTGATCTGGTTTCCGGAAGCTTTCGTCTTACAGCAGTGCTGCAACCAGGGCAGGGTGATGTACGTCATGGAGCAAGTGTCGACACAGCGGTGTGAGCAGATGGTCTTGAGTGGTACGGAATTCCTCAAACGTGATAGGTTTCTCAATGAGATCTGTAAAGTATCTGCCAAGTGCATGAGCAAAAGATGTCGGCTATGGGAATGATTTGAGTACACCTACCTTGCAAGCTTTTGGATCAGCGCACTGAAAGGATCGGTTTTTCCAATTCGTGGAAGCCGCGCCGGCAGATTGGTCTTCGCAGGAGACGAGTCCATCTCTAATGGCCACTCAGATAATGTCAATGTCGCTTTCGAGGACAACAAGGGAAGTCGCGACAAATCTGGGCCGCGCACAAGTTTTCTGACGCCACTAGTCTGGAGCGATCTTCCTAATTACCATAGCACAATCAAGTACAGACAATGCAGAATCTACCACTCGTGTTGATATTTACATAATCGCTTCTTCAAGAGTAGTTGCTTCAAACATATTTGCAAACATTGATCGGCGCCAGTCTATGTGGCACAATCAGGGTATCTCCAACAATTCTATACCTCCTTGATGTCTCCTTCCCCTCCTTGATCCTCTACATTAACCGAATAGCGAGAAACATCTTGCTGTTTCAAAGATGCGGCTAGACTGGCACGTCTTCCATCATTTCCACCGAGCCTTCTCTTCCGACGGTGAAGATAACATCACCCAGGGTTTTGGTGACGAAGCCAGCCTCGCAATAAGCAAAGTAATACTCCCACTTTCTGCGGAACAGGTCAACGTCCTTTTCGGTCATGCCTTCATGCTCCTCCAACAGCGAAGGCTTGATTTNTTGGTCGAAGTTTTGCATGAATTCTTCGCGCCACAGTCGCAGTGTCTTTGCGTAGTGTGGGCCGATGTTTTCCACTGACTCTGGGATTAGCCTGCAAGAGGAGCCGGCTCTGACAGAGTCTAGGAGTTGTGTGACAGTAGGAAGGTGGCCGCCAGGGAAGATGTATCGCCGGATGAAATCGTCCGAGTTGCTGTATGCATCATAACGNNCTTGGAACGGTTAGTAGTCGATCAGTTCTGCACGGTAGAGACTTGTGCTTACACTTTCGGGCATCGTAATGCACTGGAACACTGCAACACCTCCTTCAGGCTTCAAGAGCTTATCGACGCATTGAAAATAGGTATCAAGGTACTCCTTGCCCACTGCTTCCAACATTTCAATGCTCACAACCTTGTCGTATAGTTTTCCATCTCTTGGTGTCGGCAAAGCGCGATAGTCGCACAGGAGAACCTCGATACGGTCTGTGAATCCGGCTTCCGCAATTCTTTTCTCGGCCAGCGCCTTTTGCTCGATTGACAAGGTCAGACTTGTAACGCGACATCCAGTTTCTCGTACGGCCAAGATGGCAAAACTGCCCCAACCAGTGCCGATCTCCAGGACATGGTCATCTGCCTTGATCTTTGCATTGGTGATGAAGCGTCTAAGTTTGCGCATTTGGGCTTGCTCGAGCGTCTCTTCTGAGGAACGAGAATCTGACTTCGGTAGCCAGATTGGGCAGGAGTAGGTCATATCTGGGGACAGGAATGCGGCAAACATGTCGTTGGAGATGTCATAATGCGCGGCGATGTTGAGACGAGCGGTCGTGAGTGTGTTCGTTTTGCGAAGCAAATACGAGAGCTTGGCGGAGAGGTTCGACGTGAGCGTAGATCCATTCGAGAGATGAGTACGGTTAACAATGAACAACTGGTCGTGTTAGCATGTGCTTCAAAGGTTGGCAGTCTCGATTCGAACCCGGAAGAACTCTGTCAAGTCGGAGCAGGAGACCTCCCCAAGCATATAGCTCTCTGCGAAACCCTACCCTTCAATCAGCCTAAGGTTTTCGATTGACAATGCCATAACGATTACCATATCCGCGAAAAGCAGCATGCGCACCCAGAACACGTCTTTGTGCACAGTCAACTCTACATTCGGCAGAGAGTACACGCTCTTCTCCGACTCTCCATTGGCAGCCTTTTTGTGTCCGTATGTAGACACTTTCCCATCCACGTCCGCTAATCTTAGATGTCCAATCTGGATACGCGACAGCAGCGAAAGAACAGTGCTGCGCGAAACGGACAATAGAGGGCCCCAGCCATAGGATGCCACGTAACCGCTCAATGCCTGCAAAGGGCCAGAAGTCTGTGTTGAATTGACCATGATTTGCAAGTCAGGCACTAGCAAGTAACAATGTAGAATGACCTTGGTTTGAGCGTTCTGAGAGAAGAACGGTGCAGCGACCTACCCTCATATTTGAGTCGGACCCCGGAGCGATTCAAAGACCGCTTGCTACCGGTCGCGATGTGGAATCGGCCTGGGTATGTTATGACTTTACCTTTTAGAGCATGTCAATGACGTGGCCGAGCGCCTTTAGCGCAGGAGATGGAACGTCTCTGGATCACAGATGGGACAGCCCGAGTACTACTGAGAGGTGGTGGTTGAAGCATCAGATATGAATGCGACCGTGAACGATAGCATTTCGTCTTTCGCTGGTTTCTCTTCGTGTAGTCGACCACTGCAAGTTCCTGTGAGTTCAAGTCGCATCATGATACGCGAATGTGGAAGCTTTGGAGCCCCACCAAAGTGGGAAAGCTTGAGGCGTGTTGCTGAGATTGCTTCGATCGCGCTCGGAGCACGACTCCTCTGACCCGCGGCGGTGCTCGCGAGAATGGGGACAGAACGCCATTTGGTTGAGCAAGGCCGTATCGGGCAAGATAGTAAGACCGGGTTCTGTCGCGCGCAATATGAGAAGTGTGGAAAGGGAAGCAGCTTCTGTTGGAACTTGGTGCAGAAGTTAAGTTATGAGCCAATTCCGTCAATTTTGTGTCCTCATTCTCTCATCATGACCGCGCGAATCGGATCTTGGTCGAGCGTGCTAATGAATGCCGCGACTTAGTGTATATGTATTTGCATGACAGCACCCTGTACAACAACTCGGTTGTATAGTGTAGCGGTTAGCACGCGAGATTTTGATGACTCAAACATTCTCGAGTCCGTAAGTTTAAGCTCACATCCCACCGACCAACAACGATTCTAATAACTCCTAGTGGGTTCGAGCCCCAGTACGACCTTACAAGCGTCACATATCTTTTGCACCTCTTCTTTCTGCCAATCCATACTCGATGTCTATGCACTAAACAAATCGCTGCGACGGTAGCAGTTTTACTTGGCCAGTGGCATAACACACACGTGTTGTGAGTTAAGTAGGCGTGCATCCATTTCGGTGACGCGTGCTTTGTATGGAGCTCGTCATCAACCTTCACAAAACTCATCCCACAATTCCGTCATTTCCTACCTCAAAGACTATCGTTTTTCAATGCCGCCGCGTCGAGCACCCGTAGCAACGGCCAAGCTGGAATCCCCGACTGTTTCGCGGCCTCGGACGACCCATGCCCAACAGATGGAGTACCGCATAGGAAGAGGAGAGATGGGCGTCCTAACATTTGAACCCTACAAGTCATACTTGCTCNNCCCCCTATGGCGCTTCCGAACACCAGAGATCGCACGACAATCCTCGGCCCTCCTACGAACAGAGTTCGAGCGCTTTGGAGAAGAGGGAGACTTTGTTGGGATGGACATGACGCGCAAGTTCATTCAGATGGGCTACACACGCGCAAAGCGATACGCCAACCATAAAGGCGGAAGAAAGTACGACAAAGACCACGAGGTCCTTCCCAACAGCGAGCATCATTCAGACAAGGCAGACAAGGAAGAATCGAGCCGTATATTCAAGGATATACTGGAGGAGATCAAGCAAGACGAGACGTACTTGCGGCTCAAGGAGCAGTTCCAGAAAGAGCTCAAGGAATACAAAAGCAAAGTTCGTGAGCACCCATGACAGTCTTCAGCGCCGGACCACCCTTCCTGCCTTCTCGTTCCTGTTGAGCATGTTGCAAATGAGGGAGCGCGAAGCTTTGTCGTCTTTCGTGTGACACTCTTCCTATCTAAACTGATGAGCAAGAATTTGGTCAGGGTCGTACCTACACCCATCATCTTCTCAGTACGATGGTGTCATCTTGCTCTAATCTTGCAAAGTTTTGCAGTATCTCTGAGCGGAGGAAAGTCTGTTAGCCTTCTCGATATTGACACGCGACCTTGTGGCTGTTGGTGATGAGGAGCGGGCTCCAAGACACAGAAATACAGTATGATCAGAGCAACTTGTGGAAGGTTGTTGCATTACACCAGGATGTGGGTGTTATACCAGCGGACAAAGTGTAGCCAAGCAATTTCAGAAGCAACGAAGGATAAAATGTTATCAATATACCCTGGCTGAGAATTCTCGAGCCTGTCGCTATATAGACGGAAAAGACACTTAGTACATATTTACATGGACCGTGAGCCAGGTCACTCTGAATAGCAAGCGAGAGGGAAAGTGAACAACAGTATCAGGATGCCTTTTCTTGGTCCATCACGACCGCGATTGATGGATGATCTAGCAATTCTATTTTACGAGTGCACGTCTTCACCAAAGGCATGGTGGTGCGGCTCGAACGATTACATATTGACAGCAATCCCGATCCAACATAACGCGTTGATGACACTTGGTATAACAGTAGGAGATCCGCCCACATCATCATCAGCTCGACAAACACTGGACTCTGGTGGTGCTGTGTTTCTTTACACAGTGCAGGCTTCAAATTGCCTTATAGACCTCTCTATTATAATCTCTCAATAAGAGTTGACTGATACACCCACTTTACGCAACCTCTGGGCTCTTCTCGGTAGCAGACGCAGGTGCACTTGCCTCAACTCTTTCAGGAGCTCCTTCCGTCCCCGTCTCTTTCTCCTCCTTGGCCTCCAGCTCCGGGAACAATTCAGGCATCAGGTCCGGAAGGAATTTGTGTAATCTGTCCGACGTGTCGTTCCACAATTGTTTTTGCTGCTCTGATTGTTCACCGTCCTCGCTTGGTCGCTTGAGGTAGCCGCCACTGGACATGACGAGCAGTATATTTTTGAGAGATTCCGACACAGCTTCCGNCCTATAACCGAAAACATCAGTCAATCGTGCGTGCACAGGAGATATTGGAAAACTTACCAGTGTATCCCCCTGACCGCTATTCATCAGACGGTCCATGAGATCCAGGATTTCCATCCACAAGTCATGCATTCCATCCCACTCGCTGAGCATCACGAGGTAATGCAAGAAGATTTTGCATAAGAGTTGCGCGGTCTGTATGCGCATCTCACCCATGCCGAGAGGATCAATCTGGTATACCTCGGGCTTGAGTAGCTGCTGAACCAGAGGGAATACGACCTGACTAAAGATATTTGTCCACTCATTGTGTTCTGGTGATGCTAGATCATTAGACAACAAGCATCGTTGCAAAGATGCAAATGATTGCTGGCGAATTTCGCGAGAAGGGCTGACACATTGCATGATGAAGCATCTAAAGATGGGAAGCCAATATGCCTGCCAAGCCTCGTTGGGTTCCAGATGAGACTGTTTGATGAAGGCAGGCACACGACCGGTCATTTGTGATACAATTGCCATCGCCCTGACACCACGAAGGGTGGCCTCATCAGGTGCCGGTCGCTTCTCAGGTGCAGCTGGTTTGGCTCGTCGCGCAGCTGGCTCTCTGCGTTGTTCACGTACAGCATTAACTGTGGCAAAGGTATTCAACAAACCAATAGCCGATTCGTAATTGTCAGCAGTAATCGCTTGAGGCGATCCTGTCGCAATGTCCTCGGTAATATGGAAAGCTAGCGGAGCAGCTTCTGGATTTGGTTGGAGAGCATGAAGCACCGACCAGAAATCTGGGGATGTTGCCATCTCTTTCCGGAGGCTTGCAGGCCCCTTGATGCATCCAGACATGCCCTTGAGGATTGTTGGACCGCATCGCTGAAGGAGGTCTTGGCTGAAGGACGAGATTGTATGCAACACAACTGGGGCGCGAACATAATCGTGATCCTGCTTCTGGTCAGCAAAACATGCATGGTTATGATGAAGAGAACTGACATCACTAGCTTTGAGCAAGTTCAAGAGATAGTAGGATGCCCGACCAACTGTCACGGGATGTAGTCCATCAGCCTCGTGGATTACAGACTTCAAAGACTGAGCAACGTCTTTGCCGAATGATGACATCGAATCTTGGTCACGCGTTGCTAGAACAGTCGCAAGCTCGAGGACACAAACAAGGGCTGGGTCATAGTCTGGAGTGGCGGGCTGCGGCTTTTGACCGTTAGGACGTATGGGAGTCGGAGAAGCAATCGGTGGTTTCACGGCGATGACTTTAGGCGAATTCTCGACATCATCTGGTGGCAAATACGACAAAAGCGACTTTGTGAAAGCCTCGAGAGAGATACCAGGCATATTGCTAATGAGGCAGATGTCAACATGTGTTCATATATAACGAACGGCGGTTTGCTTACCNNCAATGTTGGCAACAACTTCATCCAGTCGACAAGCACTGACACAGTCCACCGTGCAAAGTGTTGCCTCAATCTCCTGATCATTAGGCTCTGGAGGCTCGTCATTCATCACGCTTGACACATAGGACGTGAAAGCAGAGAATAAACCGATATCAGTAGACTTGTCGTTCCGTTCTATGACTTGAGCGGGGCTCTGAAGTGGGATAGGCGGAAGATCAAGTTTTGAAGTCAGTGCCGATAGAGTGTTGGGAATCAGTGAGTTGATGAAGAGGTTGAGAATAATGCNGAATGATCTGTTTACGAGGTTCAGTATGACGAAGAGCACAAATCTTGATATTGAACTTACATGACTCCAGCCACCTCGGATCGCGGCTTCGTGCCCATTGATTATGCGGAAGAGTACGAGCGTAGCAAGCTGTGCTTTGTTTTCTCGCCCAAAGTCAACAGCGAACTTGCTCACCATGATACTCTTGCCATTTGCTTGCACTTCGGTATTGAGAGCAGTGCTGGGTGGTGTTTCTGTGGCCAAGGTGCTGATTTGTGCAAGAGAAGCTATAATGTGGTCGAGACAGTCATGAAGCCCATGCTTGGCCGCAATCTGAGCGCACTGGTCGAAGCCAGAGATGACTCTTTGGAACACTGTATCATCAGTGGCAGACATGAAGACATAGTTGAGGGTCGCAACAACAGGCTTCCATGTGGCTGCGAACATGTCCGCATCATAGATGTTGGTATCGCACAAGACCAAATCTTGCGCAGTTTGAGTCTTGATTAAAAGTTCTTTCCAGGCATGTTCGAAAGCGTGCTTGTTGTCATGTTCCTCTGGCAAAATGATTTCCCGAGTTCTGATCGAATCATAAATTCCTTGGAGATACTCTGGTTCGAAATCTTTACCCCCGTTGACACCACGTAGATTGCGGGCAAAGTCCGTCACTGCCATTCGCGCTTGTTTCATGTTTGGATTATGCTGATCGGTATTGAGCATGATGATTGCATATGTCAGGACGTAGACAGCGTCCTTGTCCGCAATACCCTCGGGATCAGTCTTGTTGCAGTACTTCTCCGCAAAGACTGTGACAATTCTCTCAATGAGTTGTGACTCGCCTGGGAGACGGAAGGAATTCAGTATTTGGCGCAAGGCTTCGTCGACACGCTCTCCAGTAAAGTCGAAAAGATCGATAAAGGCATCGAGGATAGCCTCGTTGGACCTTTTCGATATGAATTCTCCCAAAACCTNTTTGTCGATTCGTGATGTTCCTTTGAGAAACCGTGTGATGGATATGGAATCGTCTGCATTCTCAATGATCCCCTGAGAAGCCAGATAAGCAAGACCAGCTTTAGGGTTCTCATTGAACTTGGTGGCGCCACGAATAATGATCTGTTTACGGATTCTCTGTTCACGGAGTGCTTCCAAACGAGGCAAGCCCTCTGTCACGGGCTCATCGTCGAGTCTATCGGCAATGAATTGCACATATCCAAGCAATGAGTCCAAGCAGAGCGGCGGTACATTGGTAGTACTCCAGGTAGCGGAATCTGGAAACGCGTTGCGTGAGAGGAGGCCAACCATGTCCAAGCATAAATCGCTTCGGTCGATTTCACAATCGTAGTTCACGAACAGCTCAGCCATGAAGCTGGGGATTCTGACCAAAGCTCCCACACTCTCCACCATAGCTTCTCTCGCGTCGGGCTTCCGAGAACCGCCTTCCAAGCCAAGCTTTTGTCTATCCTTGACCGGCACCGGAGTGGATCGGCCACTTTGCGTAGCAGATGCAGCTGGTTTGACGAGTCTTGGAGCCTGAGGCACGCCCTCGTAGAGAGTGGGGTTGATGGTTGGTTCGTCAGGAATCGGAACGCGAGGATGTAAGCAAGCAACAATGTAGGAGAGGTAAAGCTCTTGCTGAAGTCGTAATACACTGCGACAAGTTGCGAGCAGGGTACCAGCGACACGTAATGATTCGTGTAGGAGGGCGATGTTTTCAGAGCGCACAAGCTGAAAAAGATTGCGACATAGAGTGTCTTTGGCCAGCGAGGCTAAAGATGGATGGTAGGCTATCGAAGGACCGGCAACCTCCAGAGCCACATTTACAATACGCAAAGCCATGACTCGCATAGTATCAGTGTATTGCCTGTCATGAGGATCAAGAAGTTCGGCCAGTGTACGGAAAAGTTCTCTGATCGAGGGTAAGCCATACGGCTTGATATCGGGTATTTCGGTAGTTTCGGTTGCTTTGGTCAAGTCTACCTGGCTGGCATTGAATTCTGCAGAAGGCCTCTCACCACTGGCCACGCGAGGCACATCTAGGCTTCCAGAAGGAGGGGTATCCTGAGCGGGAGTCGAACCGATTTGGGTAGTGCTAGACTCGATTTTGAAGTCGTCTTGGTCGTTCTGATTGTCGTGTTCGGGCAAGGATTCGAGGTGGGTCAATCTCTGGAAGATGGTCTGGCACATAGTAACCATGGTGATCTCGGCCGAACGGCGTAGTACCTCGCTCATACGTAGTGCACAGCAGATCGAGATGCCACACTCCATCATGCCGCAAACACTTTGATCCCCAAGGACGTCGCCCGAAGGACCGGTGATGATGATCTCCATGAGTTTGAGGATACGCAAAAAGACGACGTCGTCTGATGCAGTGTTGTCACCCTCGAAGCGGCAATTTGTTACGCTCGAAGACAGGAGCATCATGGCATATGGAAAGTTGGGCATGCCCGGGCTAATGACGTTGTAGGAGAGCATCTTGGTGATGGCAATCAGGGCCAGCGAGGTGATGGGAGCGGTAGTGGACGACGAGCGAATGACCTGCAAGAAAGGTTGGAGGATCGAGGGTGTGTCGACGGTACGAATGTCTGTCAGGTTGCGACGTCAACTGCTGCGTGACACGCTGTGAGCGAGGTCGCATGACATACCTCTGCACCCCTTGAGTTGACTACGCAGACGCGCAAAGGCCGACAGCAGCGGATTGTCCTGAATGCTTTTTCCCTTCTTGCCACGAAGGCCCCATCGTGTAGCCAGTTGTCCACCATCGGCGTCGTCAGCCGCAGCGAGAGAGCCGAGGGATGAAGGTGGGCGCCTAGCAGCACCGCCGCCGAGGATTGCTGATACTGAAGATTGGGCCCAGCGCGCATGCTTGCGCATGGCCGAGGTGACGGTGATACATTCTGTAATGATCAAGGCCACGGGGTCGATGGCTACGCTGACCGGACGCGTTGCTGCCGGGTAGTCGGCCGCTGTCGTCGGACTCGACCTGCTGCTGTGGCCCTCGTCTGCACCCGTGCCATTGCTCATTGTGCTCGTGGATTTGCTGCCGTGTACATCGACCTACGACTCTACAACGACCTAGATGTCGTCGACGTACTTACTCCATCAATGCGCGGTCAAAGCTTCATGCACCGACTGGCCCCGGATTCTCGCGTCAACTCACCCCCGAGCCTCGCCGCAACCAAAGACCTCACCAAGGTGCAACATAAACACAAGAGTCGTCATCGTCGTCTTCTTCTAGTTCGCTTTTTGCAAATACATATACCGACATGTTTAAGCCGACCTGTTCGTTTATGATACTCATGCACAACTCCTGAATTTCCCCTTGGACATCGCCATCCTTTTATGCCGCAGCCCCCTTGTCTTTCACAACTGCTTCGGCTGCCTTCTCGGCCTTGTCGGCTAGTCTGTTCAGATGTGTTAGCCAGCAAATTCTCACAGGACATTCCATGTGCACTTACCCCTTGGCAGTATCTTTGACGCCTTCAGCTGCGTCCTTTGCTGCAGCTTTGGCTCCTCCTGCCACTTCCTTGGCCGCTTCTTTGACATTCTCAGCAGCATCCTTCGCACCTCCAACTACGTCCTTAGCAGAATCTGCTGCTTTCTGCGCATCGACAATCTCCGACTTGTCCTTCTCCCACTCGCTGGCTGTGTCATCGAATTGGGACTGGATCTTGTCCATGCGCTCCTTGTTCTTGAGTTCTTCTGCTTCGCGCGCCTTTTTCTCCTTTTCCATCTCTTCCATGTGCCTGATGTCGTCCAAACTGGGCTCGTAAAGATGCCAGATGGTGTAGTGAGGAAGACCCACCACCGAGTACTGCATACGTTTGGCCANTCTAGACATTGCATTAGCTCTTGTCAGAACATACTTGGCTTGTCCTCGCCATACCTTGCCGAAACCCTCGGTCTCTGCGTGCTTCTCGAAACTGAAGGCCGGGAAATGGACACCTGAGCGGAAGACCTTGGCCTTGGCCAGAATACTGACACCACCAACACCATCGATTTCCATCTCCATGTCCGGGTCGCCGTAAGGGTCACGCAGATAGGCCAAGTGAGGACGCCAGGTGGCATATTCTGCATATCCCTCTACGATGACGGCGTCTTCGTCAAGCGTGTCGGCCAAGGCCAGAGCAGTCTCGGACTCTTGCCATGAGTTCAGATCGTAAGGTTGTTCACCACCAAGCCAGTCAGGCAGAGGTCGCCAAACGTNCTTTTCGAATGTGTTAGTATTGCGAATTGTGTTCTTGATGCAATAATTCTTACTGGGTACAATGACGTCCTTGTTATGTCTCATCAAGTCTTCCAAAATTGTGAATGGCGCCGTCTCGACATCGACGTCTCTCCAGTAGACCCAGCTGTGTGTGGGACGCAGGGCTGCACTCAGAAGCCAGTTACGTGCTTGAGCCATGCTCTTTCTTCTACTAGCCTGGGCAGCGAAACCGTGTCTACTCTCGACGTCTTGGTTGACCTTTTGTCCAAANNAGTCCTTCTCGATGACCGAAACCTCGCCAAAGGGCATACCATCTTTCTCGCTGGCCTGCAACTGGGCCAGAAGATCAGAGAGCAAGGGGAGAGTGTTGTCTTTGGAGTCACCGACAAGGAAGGCCAGATCGATGAGGTGGTGGGGATACGTCAAGTTGCGCAAATGGGAAAAGAACATTGGCAAATGGGGAGAGGCGTCTCTGAGGGGGGCGCAGAGGAGGATTCTCTCTTCTCGCTCCCAGCCTCTGGCAGTGCCTTGGACATTGGCAAGATCATAGTATCGGACAGTTTCCAGCTGAAGCTGCTGGCTTCCGGAAAATAGGCCGAGTGATAGGGCAGGTAATACGGCCTGGCGCGTCGAAGGGAAGAAGAGGAAGATGGCGGCCAAAACAAGGGAGCCGATCAGGGCCAGTCTTAGCATGAGTTGGCGACGTCGTCGCATAGCGGGCTGTGAGCGGGGAGCGAANNCCTAGATGTGCAGACATGTAAGCGCAACGAAGATATACAGACTTTGACGAAGACATGCGTACTTGTGAGGCTCGATAGAAAAGTGCGAGCGCCCGCCCAGCGGGTATGCGCCTGAGTTGGAATAACCATGTCTATTCATTGTTGCTCGCGGAGTCGGGGATGCATGTACAGGTAGCATACACGACGAGCGATGGCCTACGAACGAGGGCCGACGTCTGGAAGTGCCGCAGGAATGATAGGGAGAGTCTCCAAGAGCGAGAGGTTGAGTAAATTGGTCAGACTGATGAATGTATCTAGCTACCAACGTCTCGCGGAGGAGAAACGGAAGCGTTTAGCTTTGGCCGACTGGCCCCTTTCTCGCGTTCAGGGTTACGTGGTGATCTCCACGCGAACCGTCTGTAACGACATGGTGGTACATGGCGACTGGAAAGGTAGGTAGATGTTCACGTAGAGCTAGACTATTCTAGAAACGATATGCTGCGTTTGACATGGCAATATATTTCGAGGCATGGAAGGGAGCACGAGTTTGGGTCGGCTCGAGTGCCTAGCCGGCATCTAACAAGTCCGCTCCTCGAGGCGCTCTGCAAAGATATGCTGCGAGAAATAGAGCCATTGTAATTAAGCAAACCCGACATACAGCTGGCCGAGAGCGCCTAGCTCAACCTCGATTCACAAGCCTAGCAGCAAGCCGACGGGTCATGCACGGTATCAATACCCAACATCGGACATTAAGGAAATCGGGTCGGAGCATGTCGCGACCCAGCCAAGATTCGGGCCGTGGCCAGGATACAGAACGCTCAGGGTTTTACTATGGAGCTTGCAGCAAGCTCCAATCAAACATGCAGACTGTAGAATCTGGTCAGAAAGATTGAACCCGGTAGTTATTTTGAGCTGTTGGTGGTCAAATATGACTTCAACGTTGTCGAGATGCTGATCGAGTTCTATATGCATCTGTGATGAGCTAGGCAGACGAAGACGCAAAGAAATGGCAGGAGCAAAGAGCTTGGCGGGCCGTTTTGTAGCAAATCGGGCAGCTGCTCGTAGCGTTCAAGATTTCCGAGACGGACTTTGTTGAGCAGACAAGCCTCTCGCAGCACTCTCACACTCCCGACCTCTATACCCTCGCCCTCACTCCTTCTTCCCTCCGCAAAGAAGAGCATTCGCCATGGCCGCCTCCAGAATGTTCCGTCCCACCTCGCGCCTGGTGTCGGCGTCAATTGCCCGTCCTGCTCTTNNCCGTTTCCGCCCCGTCGCAGTCTCGAGACACTATGCTACCCAGGGCGGCGTCAAGGAGATGACTGTCAGAGAGGCCCTGAACGAGGCCATGGCCGAGGAGATGGAGAGAAACGACAAGGTCTTTGTTCTGGGTGAGGAGGTTGCCCAGTACAACGGAGCGTGAGTGCTTGTGCTCGTGCTGTCCAGCGAAAGCACCAGCTGACCGCAACCGCAGNNATACAAGGTCACCAAGGGCCTGCTCGACCGCTTCGGCGAGAAGAGAGTTATCGACTCTCCCATCACCGAGTCTGGTTTCACCGGTCTTACCGTCGGTGCTGCCCTCGCCGGCCTCCACCCTGTCGTAAGCCCCGCGTCCAGCCAAACACCAACCCAGCGCCAGTCTGATTACTGACCCGCCTCCAGNTGCGAGTTCATGACCTTCAACTTCGCCATGCAAGCCATCGATCAGATCATCAACTCGGCCGCAAAGACCCACTACATGTCTGGTGGTATCCAGCCCTGCAACATCACCTTCCGTGGACCCAACGGTTTCGCTGCAGGTGTCGCCGCCCAGCACTCACAAGATTACTCGGCCTGGTACGGCTCCATCCCCGGTCTCAAGGTCGTCACTCCCTACAGCGCCGAGGACGCCAAGGGTCTTATGAAGGCCGCCATCAGAGACCCCAACCCCGTTGTTGTCCTCGAGAACGAGTGAGTCTGCTCCTCTGCTCATCATTAGCCGACCAATACTGATCCTTTTGTTTCCAGGCTTCTCTACGGTCTCTCTTTCCCCATGAGCGAGGAGGCTCAGAAGGACGACTTTGTCATTCCCGTAAGCCTTGAATCCTCTCTCAAAAACACCAACCTCAACACCTCGCTTACTCTCTTTCCACAGTTCGGCAAGGCCAAGATTGAGCGCCCCGGAAAGGACCTCACCATCGTCACCCTCTCCCGCTGCGTCGGTCGGTCGCTGGTCGCCGCCGAGCAGCTCAAGCAAAAGTACGGCATCGAGGCCGAGGTCATCAACCTCCGTTCCATCAAGCCCCTTGATGTTGAGTCTATCGTCAAGTCGGTCAAGAAGACTGGCCACATGATGGCTGTTGAGTCTGGTTTCCCCAGCTTCGGTGTTGGTGCTGAGCTTTTGGCTCTTACCGCCGAGTACGCCTGGGACTACCTGCAGGCTCCTCCCGTCAGAGTTACTGGTGCTGAGGTCCCCACTCCTTACGCCCAGAAGCTCGAGGAGATGGCATTCCCTACTGAGCAGCTTATCGTCGACTACGCCGCCAAGCTTATGCGCGTATAAAGAAGAAAAGCCATTCTGGAGTTTTAAAGGGTTTTGACTAGGAAGCTGGCTGGTGTATTTTTGATATCAACTCATTGTTCCTTTTTTTTTCTTTTCATCAAGCAGCATTTCGAATGGGGCCTTTGGATGCCATATTCTCTTGAGGTTAATACTGTATTTCCGGTGCGAGCTTTGGCATCTTGTTTCTGCACGTCCACCCTGTCCGTTCCAGCTCTTCGACATGTCAGACAGAATCATGATGCATTTCGTTCGGAAGTGACCGAAATTGCTGTATTTGTAACATATCTCCTCTCCAGAGTCTGCAACAATCAAGGCTTGAAATCATCACATCCACACTTGTCCTCGTCAACCACATCGGGCAGCTCACCATGACGGGATCCAGCCTCATCACAGAATGTGGCCATGACAATGTCTTTGGACGACAAACCTAGAGGTTTATGTGTTGTCCAGCGTACATGGGTCTTGTTGAAGACGTTCGTCCACTCCGGGTGATGCTTTTGCACTTTACACTCTGCCGCAACTGTGTTCATGAATTNCCTGGTAATCGAGTCAGTCTTCATCTCTACGGTGAATGGACAGGGTGACTGAGAGTAAATGCCCTGGTCACGCCTTTGGCCACAACTGATGTCTTCGTCAAAGAAAGGACATTCCTCACGTACCCAAGTAGCTTTGAAAGTCTTGAAACGAAAAGTTCGCTCGAGCCCTCTGTTGTCATTTGTGACCTTCCATCTGCCTCCGCCTTCTGTGGTGAGAGCACTGGCATCGCGACCCAGTTGTTCCTCATTCTCTCCTGCAGAGCATTGGAAGCGAGCAGAGGACTGTTGTTGTGAAGACGACGACATGGCCCTGACAACTGATCGTGACACGGGTCGTGGACTCGCCCTTTGTAGAAGAAACATGTTGTTGATGGACAGATTGATGAGTGTCGATGAGCAAGGACTAGGCAATCAAAATCTTGGCAAGGGACAATCCGAGTATGAACTTTGATTTGACATGGCCACAGCAAGACACGCGAGCACATACAACAAGGAAACAACAAAATGCATAAAAAGTGGTATCATGAGGGGCAACTAAAGACTTTTTGGTTCTC
Organism: Aureobasidium vineae; assembly: GCA_903819635.1. Lineage (NCBI taxonomy): Eukaryota > Fungi > Ascomycota > Dothideomycetes > Dothideales > Saccotheciaceae > Aureobasidium > Aureobasidium vineae. The sequence continues at coordinate 461,474 of CAIJEN010000015.1, forward strand.
TTCCTGCTGACAGAAGTTCTATCAAAAGGTAATGCCCATTTTTCGCCTTGGATTCCTGACACAAAGCAGCCGTCAAAGCAAATCCATCAACGCCGACCTTCACATAGGGGTCAAGTCGCTTATTTCTTAGCGTTGGCAGCCTCCTCGGCCTTGGCCTTGGCGCGCTTCTCGCGGGTACCGGCGAGGCGGGCCTCGCTGCGGACGTCACGGAGCTTGCGGTAGGCGTTCTCCTCACCAGGGTAGTCGGAGAGCTTGCCCTCAACGACCTGGGGCTTGTTCTCGATGGGGAAGGTAACGTTGGCCTGCTTGACGAAGTTCTCCTTGGCAGCCTTGACCTCCTCAGCAGAGGCGTCACCCTTCTTGGGGGCCTTGCTGTTGCGGGNGAAGAGAATGACGCGGCTGCGGTAAGCCTTCAGGCGCTCGACGTTGGCGGCAAGAGACTCCTCGGAAAGGTTCTGGCGGCGGGGGTCGACGGAGATACCGATGGTGGGTGCAAGCTTGCGGGGGATACCAGCAGCCTTTAGNNAGACGTATCAGTCACTGTACAGTGTGATGGCACGAGGCAACGGGATACGTACCTTGAGCTCAGCCAAGCTGAAACCACGGCCGGCGCGGACGCGGCGGTTGTACTTAAGGGTAGGGCAGCGGACAATGGGGCGGAGCTTGTCGACGGGGCGGGGAGCGACGGTGGCAGCCTTAGCAGCGCGAGCGTTGCGGCGAGCCTTCTTCTTGCCGGCCTAGGATTGATCTTGTCAGGAACTCTGTCGCTGACCGCAGGCGCCTCTGCTCTCATGAAGAGAGGGAATTACCTGGTCGAAGTGCACGCGCACGCGGCGCTGCCAATCCTTGCGGAAATGGTTGTGCGGGATCTGCTGGTTGTGCTTGATGGCCTGAGTGTGTGTTAGTCTATCTGTATCCCAAATCTCTTTCTTTGCCGGCTGTAGTGATGGATGGAAACCAGGCTTGTCATTGCTGTCTTGGTGGTGAAGGCTAGGGCGAGAAGATTGTGTCGAGCATGTGTGTCAGGGCATGCGAATATCGCTGAGTGCTGGACAGCTGCCTTCCCAACCATCAAACTCGAAGATCTCACGCGGGTCGTCGAGAAGGCGAAGAATGGCGTAGCGCATCGAGAGTCGGCCAAAGACAGCGAAACAAGCGCGGTCCAATTCCATCAAAGACAGCGGCGGTGGCGCGACTAACCATTGTGTCGGTGGGCGATAAATGATCCTGTTGTCGAAGGTCTCGTCGTCGTCGTCAAAGGAGAAAAAGATCGAATTCTCGGCCGTGCAAAACTTCGATTTGTCGCTTAGCCCGTGGTGCGCCAAGCCCACGCACGTGCCGTCTTCCAACGTCCTGACTCTGGACGCTCGCTCTTTCTATCACTACAACCTTTGCCTTCGTAAGTTGTAGGTACAGACGTGATGCTGGCGAATTGCAAGGGCAGCTGGTAATACAATTACACTTGGTGCGTCACCAATCTGGCAAGTTTCGTGCTATGACCCCGTCTGCAACATCCTCAATACACAGGCAGCTCATCTTTCACAATCACACTTCTCACATCTTCGCTTGTATTCAACTCGCAAGACAGACTCGACTTCATGCGGGATGATCATGAAATAATGAGTTCAAGATTGAATACGAAAAGACTGTCAACCAGTCATAGAAATATCTGCGTCTCGCATCACACACTCCATAGGCCTGCCCAACCCGCATGACCTTCTGCCAGCAGACAGTGTCATTACGCTCAAAAGCAATTCTCCAACTTTTTGTTGTCTAGAAGGTTTCATCGTCTTGCGGAATTTTTTCCTTTAGCCACAACATCGTAGCTTCCGTTCCTTTTTCGAGAATCCGATGTGATGGTACGCGGAACACATTACCGCCAATACTCAATCCCTTTAGACCTTGATCCCACAACAGTCCTATCTCGGGAGGTACGTAACCGATGTTGTTGTCTGCGAGGTCAACTGACTGGAGCCCTGCCAGAGCCTCGTCGGAGACAGCATCAATTCTGTTGTTTCCGGCGTGCAAAATCTTCAGCTCAGGAAAAGAGTCTCTGACTCTGGGAACGGAACCGATTAGCCTGTTGTTGGATACGTCCAGGTATGAAAGGCGTGGTGCATGTAGCAAACTCAAGAGTGGTTCCCAACTTGAGATCTTATTGCTGCCTAAGAATAGCTCTTGGAGAGCCGTCAAAGTCACGACTTCTGTTAGGTAATTGTCTCCCAAGGAACAATTTGACAAGTCCAGAATTTTGAGGTTTTGAGCCAAAGAGATCTCGAAAGGGATGGTGACAAAATTGTTTCGTGCCAGTTTGAGCTCACGAACATCTTCTGTGCTAAAGATGGATCGAAGTACGTCGGCATCATCATCTACGAGGCTTTTGTCCCGAAGGTCAAGAGTGCCAGAGACAACGCCCCATTGTGAACCAGAGTCTTGAGGTGACTGGATATCGATTCCCTCATCTTCGAACTCATCACCCTTGTCGCCTTGACTAGATGTCCTTAGGCGTTGAGCCAAGCTACGTTTGAGCTCTTCGGTCGACATGTTCAACAGTTTACGTTCTCGAAGAGGATTGGCGGCCACTTTCAAAACATCCAACGAGTCCATGAGACCAATATTTTCGTGCAGTTTGGTGAGCTCGTTTCCGGTCAGGTCAGCCTGCTTGAGGTATTTGAGACTCGTGAATCCTTGCGGAAGCAAAGATATCTTGTTGTCGGCAGCAGCCAAAGATACCAGCTCTCTCCAGCCAGACATGTCTGGTAACGCGACAATCCTGTTACTCGCCATGTTGATCGATTTGATGGCCGGCAGTGACAAATTCTCAGAAAAGGCCAGCGAGGCTAACGAGTTGTTGGCAATGTCCAGGTACTCAAGCTTTGAAAGTCCAGAGACACTAAAAGGGAACAACGCGCCCACCATTGCGTTGTTTGAGGCATTGAGATCAACAATAGGTAGAGTTTCTAGAACGTCCATTGGTAGACCAGTGAGTTGGTTTCCAGCAACGTTGAGAACCTGCAAGTTGACAAGTTCGCGCAGACCGTCCGGAAGACTGAGGAGCTTGTTGTGCTGCAGTTCCAATGTTCTCAAGTTGTGCAAGCGACCTATTGATTGAGGAAGATAGCCGGATAGGTTGTTATTACCCAGCTTGAGTTCTCGCAATGCCTCGAGCTGGCCGATAGTGTCGAAAATGGCGTTGCCCAGTTTGTTGTGAGNACTTTGTGAATGTAAGTAATTGCGCTTGCACGATTTCAAGGTAAAGCTTACCAGATTCAGAGCTGTCAACCTCTCCAGCCAGCGGAAACCTGCGGGAACTGTCTGTAAACTATTTCCATGTAGATCAATCATTTCTACACTGCGAAACTGCAACCCCTTGAACTCATTCTCCTCATTCATAGCCACTTCAGTAGCAACATCCGGGAATATGTCATCAGAGATGGTGTCAAGATCGTTATCCGCTGCCACAAAGCGTACAAGGTCCGTCATCTGGCTCCAGTTCATGTTGCTATCTTCTCGTTGGTCGTACATGCTCAAGACTTCATCCGGGATACTCTTGAGGTTCATTCCTGCAATGTTCAGACGACCATCACCACGGGCTGCTTCGATCCTCTTGCGTAGAAGACCATTGGAGTTTTTGGGTTTCGTGTTGAAAGGATCCGCAAAAGGATCAAATGTAGCATCGTCGCTTTGACTACTCGACTGCTGTCCTTTGAAAAGACCCGGTGTCCTCTTAGCAGCTTTGGCTTTCGCAATCTGGTCTCTAAGCGCTGCGGAAGAACTAGCTACTTTTTCGGGAGATGCTTGCGATTCTTTAATAGGTGCGCTTTTTGCAGCTGTTGCAGGTGTTGGCTTAGGCTTGATCGCCGAAGTCGAATTGCTCGTGATTGGTCTGGGTCTGGGAGTAGCGACTACGCCCGCACCAGGCTGACGAAGACTACTCGTTCGCTGCAGAGGCTTTGAAGTGGGTAACTTTGGCGTACTCGTCGTTGTGGTAAGTTTGCCTGCTACGGAGGCGGGGCGACCAAGTCTTGACGATGCCATGCCAACCGAGGAAGGTGCCCTTGGAGTGGAATACTTGGCAGGCATTTTACTTGTCGGAGGAACCATACCAGATGACTTCTTGGTTGGCGAAGGCAGTTTTGCAAGAGATTTGGGACGAGGTATTTCTCGTGCTTCGTCAATGCTCATAGCAGAAGCCGGACGTGATGGAGGACCCATAGGACTCTGTGGCGCGAAAANACTGGACCTTCGCCTGTCGGTCCCTGGAGTCTCGGGGAGCCGCGAAAGACTTTCCACAGTCCGATCTGACAATGAGAGACGGTGGGCCCTCTTTGCGCCTGGAGTTTTTGGCTCGTCGATATGATCAAACGCTGAAACATCATCGTAATCACCTTGCCTTGAAGTGGCACGTGAAGCACTGCGAAAACCACCAAGAGAGCCTAGTTGATCATTCAAATCCTCTTGTTGAGCAGTTGTGATGATGCTGGAAACAGGTCTTCGAGATTGCGCAATATAAGATAGCGGACGTGAAGCAGGTTTCCTAGTGGCATTGGTAGGCTTCTCGGAGATAGAATAAGTAGAATGATGCGATGAAGTCCTGGGCGGAAGGATGCCAGGTGAGGGTCCAGAGATACTCGATCGAAAGCCATTACCAGATGAAGGCGGCCTCGGAAGAGCCTTTTGGCAGGAGACGGTTTCACCAAAGCAGAAGGNTTTAGAGGGAGAAGGTAATGCGGTTTTGTGATCATTGTTAGGAGCAGGCAATCTAGAAGCCGATGGTCTTGCGATGGAAGAGAACTTTGGGATTCCTGAGGATTTTAGGGGAGTGGCGGAGCTGGAGGGATCCATTGCGGCCAGCTATGCCCAAGGCGTATATGGGTAGCCGGAGGAAGAGAGTGACCGATGATGGAGACGGGTCGGAGAAGAAAGCGTCTATGTCTATTGTACCTGGGTTCATTCCAGCTCGGCACTTTTGTTTGGCATCGAAACCCCTGGATAATGGGGGTTGGAGTGCCTAACGTTGCGGATGTCCCGCCAACCTGGACCCTGGCCCAAAAGGGATGCATGATTGAATTGCGCACGGACTCGGCACGAATGCGCGTCTCTTCGAGTACACAGACTGCGGCCGACTTTCACATCTCTTGTTCTTTTGCATTTCATTGCACAGCATAGCAACTAGTATTCACAACCACCGTCTTGTCTGCGTCACCGACTACATATATCCACTACCTCTATCGGAAGCAGCTCGGATTATGAATGCGACACAACCNCCTACACCAAACTCCGGGCATGGCGACGCGACTCCTCGGTCTTTGAACCCTTCATCAGCAGATCGTGTCGCAACTCCATCATCTTCCTCCCCAACGCCTGCTTCTGAACCTTTGATCTTGTCTGAATACCATGTCCAACAGGCACAGCCGGATGAGCTCCGCGCCATGGTAGCCAGACTCATGCCCCTCTTGCAAGAAGCCCGCTCCGAAGCTGCCCATCACAAGCTGCAATATCAGATGCTTGCGATCGAGACCAACGAAGCTATGGAACGTATTCGCGTCGAGATGGACATGGCCCAACGCGAGACCGAGCTCTTGGGTAATACCAATGACCCTGTCGAGCCACGCATCATTCAGCAGTCAGACCCGAGCATTCGTCGGGTACATGCCGACATATGGAAATCCATGGTCGAGGAAACACAAAGCCTCAAGTCCCAGAACGCTCAGCTCGAACAAATCGTGTCGCAACACAAACGTATGGTTGTGCAGCAGGAGAGTGAGATTGCGACCCTGAACGACCGCATCACTCTCTATCGCGAACGCCTCCGTGAAAATCGCTCTCATCTCAATCGCTATCGTCGTGCTGCTGGGTTTCTCGAGTCACCGCGCAAGAGTCAGTCTGTCCAGTCTTCACCTTGGACCACCCACGAGCGCGATCAGCCACCTTTTGCGGCTCTATTGCATGCATCTGATCTCATGAGTGGGAGGAGTCCGACGACCCCACAGACCCCTACACGCAGAAGACGAGCCGCCTCGATCACTTCAATGCCTTATGAGACCCCTCAAACGCTACAGTCGACGCGCTACTTGCAGGTACCGCAGACTGCCCCACCCTTGCGCCGTCCCGAGTTACAATTCTCCAATTCTGAACGACTGGCTTCGACCAGGCATCAGACAACTGTGCTCAAGCAAGTTTTGGTGGCGGACGAGAGCGACACTGAGACTGATGTCCCTGATGAGGAATCGGCCAAGGATTCTGGCAGTGTTGCAAGAATGCCCCAGACTCCTACACGCACTCACAAAAGTTCTCTCAAGAAAACGTATTCTGACGCTAGTCAACAGAGATTGTTCGGCCAAGTCAGAAAAGCAAGCATGCAGCGAGATGAAAGCGAAGCATTGGCCAAGGTATCTGTCCCGGAACAGACACGATCACAGCATATCTCGAACGTGTAAAAGAACGACGTTGCCCAGAGTAAGCATGGTCCGAGAGTTGCAACACCTGTATAGCGATAGACTTAGATAGATACCCCCAATGAACCGGAGCATTGTATAAGCTCGAGAATTGACATCAAACGAACTCCATTTTGCCCAGTCTGCCCACTGTTTCTCCAGCATTTCTGACGATGCACATGTGTGGTCCCTTTCCAGTAGCATCGACAGNTTGCGATCAACTTTGGACAAAGACACTGCCAATGGCAACACCTCTGCCTTCCGTCAGGCTGAACTCGCCCTTTGTGACAAAACCAATGAGGTCTTCTCTGCCAGGAAGTGGTGGGCAGCAGTCGTGCTTGTTTAGTTGTGGAGGCTCCAACAAGTCTGCAGCCAATCGCTGCTGTATGTCGGCCGGAGAAGTTGACTTGAATACAGACGATGGCAGGCTTCGTTGGCGCTTCTTCTNTTGGACACATGAATCTGACCGAGCCGGGTCGAGAGCAAGCCACTGGTCGCGCAGTGTCGTCTTCTCTGGGCCACACGCAGTTGGCAAGCGATAGATTCGTGCGCAAGGCTCGGNGGTTCCACGTCCAAGTAACGTGATGCGGATTGTCAAAACAGCCTGAGGTAGATGTTCGATGGACGTGGCCTGGCCAGCAATGACACTTTGAGCAAGGCTCGGAGCAATGTGATGGATCTCCGATGTAGCAACCTCTTTCGCTTGGTCTGTGGTAATTCCAGAGCAGTAGGCCCAATCGCAGGCCCATCCATTACCATCTTCGCCTTTTCTGCCAGGACCCAATGAAACACTGTCCCATTCGACCCTCTTGCCTTTGGGCTTTGCTTCCCATTGCGCCTTTCTTTTCGCACTCTCCGAAGCCTCCCAGAGATCACCCGCTTTGGTGCCTGGGAAGTCGCCAGGAAACCAAGGTACGCCAGTCTCAAAGGCAACTTGGCGTTGCTCATTCAAGCCTCCCATTCTCACTTGTCCGCCAGTCGAAATGGGATAATACATGAGACTTTGCCAAACAGCAGGAACTGTTTTCCATGGCAAAAGGATGACCCACGAGCAAGACGTGCGCTCTTTGCTATTTTGTTTCGAGTTTGGTTGGGAAGGTGATGGAAATGCCATGATTGGAATGCGAGGATCTTGAGCCAGCGGTTCAGGATAAGTACCTGGCGTGGCGGCGGATTTGCGTCGGTTGATAGTTTNTTGACTCTGCAAAGCGCGGCAAGATGCTAGTCTTCTTGCACGATCGAAGATACCTGGCGTCATTTGTGCAGCATCAAAAGGCCATTCCGTTAGCAATTCGAGAAGTTGAGAATCTTGCGTCCCGGTGCCGCGAGGTGCAGTTTGCGGAGGGTGATGCAGTCGCGGATCGGTTATATCGAAAGCGAGAAGGGCACTTGCAGGCAAAGTCGATGGGTTTTGGATGCCTGCCAACAATGGCCATGTTTGTTCGACGGTTACCTTGTCTCCTCGGCTAGTATGTGCAGGACAAAGAGCACTTGTAAGAGCTTCGGTCGAAGCGGGACCGACAATCTCGATGCTTCCAATCTCGAATCGCAAGTCTTCGATGGTCAATTGGGGTTTCTGAATCTTGGCCAGTCGGATGAGCTGGTCCCAGAGCTGAGAGAAGGCCGACGGGTGAAGACGAATGAGAATCTGACGCTGTTTTGCAGGGGAGTCTTGTTCTGGACGCCAAACAATTGTGGCAGGAGCAATGGGGCGAGTTGGAAACATGTCACGCTCATAAAGCCAACCTTGCCATATACGAGAACCTTGTCTCCACCTCTGGCCTCTTTTCGTCCAGGCGGCATCGGATGAGCCAACTCCCAGAGCACGAAGAAGAGAGGTCATACTCTGCTCGTTACCGTGTACGGAGACTGTAGACATGTAGCTTGTGTCCCAAGCAATGGCTCCACGGTCTTTACTCGCACGATGAGTGGGGCGATAGCTTTTGACAGTTGATGTCAATGGCAAGGCAAAACGCCAAAGGGCCTGAGACGGAGGAGTCATGTGGGCTCGTTTTGCATGAAACATGTGTGTGGGCAACCACGTCTTGTGAAGTTGACGTTTCCGATACTTTGCCTTGGGCACAGGAGGGGACGCGAGCTTGTTCTTCTTGGGCTGCAGCGACCTGGCGACAATGCCCTGGTCAGGCGACAGCGTCTTCTTGCGGCCGAGGCTTCGTAAACGGTTGACGGTATCCATGCGAAGCCGCATGTGGCCACTGGGTTTACGACGACGCGATGTTACGGTTGGCGTGTTGTCTTCGGCCANTCTGTTTGGTGTTAGCCTCGTCACGGCCATGGTCTGCAGTCAACCAACCTCTCGCACAGCCTGACGGCGCAGTCTCTTGGGTACCCTCTTCGCATTGTGACTGGCCGTCCTACGTCTTAGATCCTTGGGCACTTGTTGAAAGGCTCGTTGTGTGAGGCCCTTTCTGGCCCGCGCCATGCCCTCTTCGAGTGCTCGGATCTCATACTCGCGCGCCTTGACAAAGGCTCCCACGTCGAGCTCTCCATTTTTGAAGGCCTTGGAGCTTGTCTGCACCGCTAGAGTGCGAGCGTCGCGTTGCGTCTTTTGTCGCTTGTTGCGCCAGCCTCCTCCATCTATCGGGTTTCCTTTGCGCTTCTGGCCTGCTTGTCCTGCCGGCTCTACTTTAGGCGCCATTTTGAGTCGTCGTTGTGGGCGCTGACTTGTTGCTGTCGTTCGGTGCACTGGGCGTCGAGCTTGTGACTTTTCCAACGTCGTGTTTCGAGTCAAATTGCGAAACTCGCGACGTCGCTTTGCAACTTCAAGCACTTTTAGATTTTTCAGCCTCTGCTTGTTTGATACAATGGTTTATGCCGGTAGGCTCAGCTACCTAGCTATCTAACATCCAGTGCTTCACCACTAGGGTGCTTGCCCTCTTTCCATGTACAGACTTGCTGCATCAAATCATCGACGTCTTGCGTCGCCCTCTTCTCCACCAAGTCTAATATCACAACTCCTTCCGTAACCGTATGAGCGCCCACACCCAATTCCCAAAGAAAACAAGAGGAAAAGAAACCGGTCGTGGTATCAAAAAGGACCGGAGAAACAGAGAAGAGAATGCCAAAAAGGTTTGTAAGAAAATAAGAACAAGAGAATTCAACATCCAAAAACATTGCGGGCTCAAGCCAACATATTAGACGATCCTGCGTGGCAGCCTCTCTCGTGTCGTTTCATGTTGCTTCGAACACTAAATGCCTTTCCACAACCCGGCTGTGTGCACTTGAATGGCTTCTCTCCGGTATGACTGTGGTTGTGAATCTTGAGACTGCTCGGCCGCGAGAACGCTTTGTTGCAAGTCTGGCAGACATAACGATCCTGGGATTGTGGGTATGTTGTCTGGCTGGAAGGAGCAATGTAATGGTGATGTTCCCACATGTTCGGCGCGGGAATGCTGGATGCTGCGATCACCGCGCCCGGCATGACTGGGGGAAAGTTTGACGGCAGTGGTCGTTGTTGGTAGACATTGTTCATTCCATATACACCATCGGCAGAGTAGTAAGAGCTGGTCGACATCGCGCTGGGCGATGAGTTGTAGGCAGCCATCGTGTAGGGTGATGTTGTGTACATGCCACCACCGGGCATGGGCACGGAATGACGCTTCACGGGTATAGACCTTTGCTGATGAGCCTCCACGTTGTTGAGAGATGACCCGAGGAAGTAGGATTGTCCAACTATTGAAGTGGGACTATGAGTAGTCTCGACAACCGAGTCTGATCGCAGGGGTGGTGGCGAAGGAGGTAGTGGGCCTCTAGTCGAAGTCATAGGTTCTGCTACCGTCACGTAGCCTTGGCCAAATGCTGGCTCTGTTGGAGCCGATGAGTAGTAAGCTTGCGCTTGCTGTGCTGGACTGCCNNTATACGAAAGTCAATGACTAGCTCCCATGGCTATGTGGTTGAGCTTACTGGTCTCTTGGCTAGGGACTGAAGCTCTGTCCCCATCTGCTATGCCCAAGAGGTTTGAGATTGATGGAAGGGAAGGTTTGTTCACATCGTCCTGCGATGTCGGCACAGCAGAGCTCTGCTGTGGCGCCTGACGTTGACCTGCACGTCTGACCTCTTGATATTGGCTTGTCATGGCAGGATGCACTGAGACGGGATGAGAGGTTTGACTTCGAGACTCGTGGTATTGGCTATAGTGCGGGTTGAAGTCTGGTTGGAAAGTGTGTTGGCGGTAAGGTGCGTAGGTTGCGACTTCCATGATTCTTGATCAGGATATGTCTCTCAAAGATGGTGCTTGATAGACAAGAGTGGTCTGCGCCAATCGGTGACTTGAAGTGGGTTGTTGAGAGGAGAGTCCTTGATGCTCGGCTATGACGACGAACAGATTGTGTAATCAAGCTTTTCTGTTATATGTAGAGTGTCCCGACCAGGAGAGAGAATGGTGTATGCACAAGGAAGATGTGAGATGGATATAGAGGATGTAGGAGAGAGAAGAAGGATGGCAAGTTGACCAGAGATGTCAAGACACGGATATGGCCCAAGGAAATGCACTGACAGGGTACGAAATGATGCTGCCCGCTGCGTATGGGGCTAAGGAACAGCAAGGTTGGCGCACAGAAGGTGAACAAGAGAGCATGGTCTTTCTGGGGAGCGGGCAACAGTGACAAGGGCAAGGCAAGATCCGGGCGGAAGCACAGAGGCAACGCAAATCTGGTGCGTGCTGGTCAGTGGTTTTAGGCGGGCAGACGTGCAGGTTGATCCCTGCGATTAGTCTTAATCTATTCTGCCTCGACAGTTCAAGGAGCGCAGGGACTCTCTACCGAGTCTGCAGGGTGGAGAGTAGGAAAAAAAGGTCCAAGGGCGATCTGCCCGGGCAATGCGACGGTGATCAGCAAGCCCCAAAAAGCGGCGTGCATGAGATAGATTTTGGAGAGGATGATGAAAGCACACGCACGAGGGGTTGCAAGCCTGATGCGTGCATCCTCCAATCGTCACTTTGCTGGCTGTGCTGCGACTCCAAAAGCTTACGTAGCCGGGCCCTCTTGTTTTCCAAGAGGTTTCACCTTGCGGAAGAGGGCCTGTGGCGTTTTAGACGTATCAGTGATGGGCGATAGCCGAACCCATCAAAGAGAGGATCACTTCGGCATGGCTGTAGTTTAATGATATGCACGGTCAGCTCTTCATGGTGGCAGAAGCATTTCTTGGGAGGTTTCAGAGACGATGTGTCGAAGAAGAAGAACGCACACACGGACAGCGCCTCCAGCAACTACCATCTTGCGCCAGGCGTCAAACCGGCGGAATAAACGACCATGCTGCAAGTTTGGCTTCTGCCGCCTCGCTTACAAGCAAACAGAGACACTCGAGAGGCTGCGAGCGAAAGACGTCCAAGTTCTCGGGCTCCAACACCCAATCAGAGGCCTGACAATTCTGCCCTTGTGAGCTCTCCGAACCGCAGATTATTGCGCGCCTCACCAGGGCAGTGCTGCTCGAGATGTTGGTAACTTGTGTGTGTGTATGTCGGCGCTTCACATCTCTGGCATAAAGATCTTCACTGGTAGATTGATCGCACCAAGCAACCTTGAGATGAGGACAGTGATGCGAACCTTTGCACAGGTCAAGAACACAAGTGGTTCTTGAGAGTGTTTGGCTCGTGAGCGATCGACAGCGATCCATGTCTTTTGGCGTTTCCCATGATCGACCAACCCCTCTCCGCTTCCAGGTGTCAGTTTCACAATTAAGTTAAGATGATGGCTGGAGTTTAACGCCGCGCACGCACACACACACAACGATTGCCCTGTGTTCAATGTGTTCGCACCTTCGCTGCCGAGATGAGGATGTTTGGCAAAAACTGCTCTTCGTCTTTCGAGTCTCGCGAATGACATCTTGTGTCACCTAACCACGTTTATCTGCTAGACATCACTGCCGCAATGCGCCAGCCATGCGATTTGTTGCAGGTACCAGGATCTCCCTCTAAGCAGTCGTCATCAACGTCTTGATCGACAGTCGCGTGGTGGGAAAGGCGATCAAGGCGATTTTTAGAAGAAGGGAGGCTACAAGTTCGGTAGACGACCTTTGAGTATGACGACGATCAAATACCGGTTATATTCCCTCCAATCGAATCGGGAGTATGATATGGATTGAATAATCAAGTTCGCACTTGAGGTGATGTTGAGTCGCAGGGCATATCCACATACTTGATCAATCTCCTCTAGGTATTGCGCCAGACTCTAGTGAGGCTCGCTTCAAACAGTTCTCTCACCATACAGTATCCGCATGAAGCGCCGTTTCCTGTCAACGTCTCAATCATCGCTCGCCCTGAACTTACATCCAGAAAGTCGCAATGGACAAAACAGCGAGTCGTGATTGAGATTACGTTTGTTTCGGGTTGACCGATGATACCCCAGAGAAACATCTTGCTTGGTTTTTTACTGTACTCCAAGGGGGAAGTAGGGCATCCACAATTCTCACCGCTGCCTCAGCCATGACATGAACACACGCGCAAAATGTTCGCATCACACCTCCTATCAGCTGTTTCTGGAAACATTGGAGGACCGCATCGTTCAGTGGCTGCTCAAGGCCGCTTGCGACTGCCTCTGGTGACGGCTGGAGCGGGAATATACATATGAGGAGTGTGGACTCTCCATCTCTTCTCGTACTCGGCGAAGCATGCACAATCGCTTAAGCAACGGATAGGTCCGGGCACTGCCAGAAGGATAATAGAGTGCGCCATTTATGAGTCAGTAAATTTGTACAACGAGTCGCAACTCTCCAACACTGACGGGCCGTGACACTACAGGCAGGTACGCATACTGGTTCCGTCTACTCACAACATTTCCTGTGCAAACAGCCCCAAGAACCATCATTCGAGCCTTTTATATCCTCGACTCATGATACATGTTGGGAGAAGTCTGCTCTTTCTGACACCTAAAGAAGTTCCCCTGCAGCAGCTTTCAAGACCAAAACCCACACAGTAGAGCGACATGCCAATTACAGCCGCTCAGATAGATTAACTGTCGAAAAACGCGTGCCACGATGGTCTTGACTCTTGTTCAAGCGACAAGGTCTTGCCCAATCGACGTCACACTTAGCACAACCCGGCCTCTTCATCTCTAGGCCTCACAGGGCCTCTTTACAGGAAAAGGGTTCGACTCAAGAGATCACTGATAAATCTTGATTAGAGAACTTCCTACAGTGAAGACACAAAATATACGCAAACAACGTCATCGATTCCAACCTCGTCTCCAAACTAGATCATCGCCCAGCCCAATCATTGTCGAGACAGGGTTGTCGCTTCCAATGGGATGGTAGTCAATCTCAGTAATCCGCGACGCTGTGGATAGGGAACTCCGTCGGCTAGTGTCCATGACTTTGACACACCGGATCGGAAGGGAGTCATCCTCTGCCTCGGCGATAATCTGTGGCCCCACTGATGGCTCGGGTCCGGCCCAACAGGTGTGCAGATGTCATGCATGGTGGATGCAAACGGCTATCCGAGGATGGCGCGTGGTCCTGCGCCTGTAGCCAACAACTCTTGCTACAGAGATTCTGCTTGCAGAGACGACGTGCAAGTCGAGGTGTGTTGCACTCTAGAAGAGACTGACACCACAAGACAAACTTGATGTATCCACACCGCTTTGAGAGTTGCAATCAAGACAGAATGGGCTCCGTGGATCCCTCAGTGACCGGTCCACAAGCACGTTCACGATAATCCGTGTCTCGGAGTTTAGCTTGCGCAGAACGCTGCCAACGAGAATCAATGCCTAAAGGTCCAATTCGATACTGACTTGCAGTAGAGCTCACTCGCTTTTGGATTGTCTGCACATATCTTGTCCCGAAAGTACGGTACAGTCATACTGCGAGTGCTGAATCACAGGTGGTTCCGGTCCGGCTCTGACTCTGCAGACAATGAGCAGACGACCGTCTGATCTTGCTTCTCGGCAATGCATATGTCTCGATTGTCACTTGTCTGCTCCCAGGATTACTGGTCGATCACCCGTGTATCTTTTTTTAGACTTGGTTTGCACACAAGAATCCAAGCGCCGAATGGCGATTGAGGCATTCCTCCTTGGAAATGAAATACTTGTTGGTAACCAACGTCATTTGGTTTGGCTCGATTACTCTATAGCATGTACTCGAAATCACCCATGGCACCATCAGAACTGCCCACCAGCGGTTTGTCTGCACCATCAACTTGCAATGAAGATCGAGCTGCACGGAGAGAAGTGTTGGCTCTGACAAGAAGAAGCCTCAGCACTATTGCCAATAGTGCTACCAGCGCCATGAAACCGGCGCAAAAGGCATGCCCTCTTGTATAATCATCAGAGTCTGGGTAAAGTCGTGTTCCAACAAGAGGCCCCAATTGACCAACGATATTCAAGAGTGCAACATTGCTGCCACGTCCTTCTTCGCTTTGCTGATTGTTGACAGTCCAGACAATGACGGTTGTGACGGCGCAGAAGAAGCCAGCAGTGACTGGGAAGAGGCACAGATATTGGGTTGTAGACGACAGATGCAACGTTGGAGCGAGAGCAAGCAACATGTAACCAACCAGCGCCAAGTTGGCATGGATTATGATGGGTATTGAACGTGATTGTAGCCTGTCAGAGATGACTGAGGTCACAAGCACCATGACAAAGGCGAAGAGGTGAGGAGGAGCAGCCAGACCTTGAGCTTTTGTAGCCGAGTAGCCCATACTATCAACCTGTTAGTTGTTACTCACGTGCGGCATGTGGCATGCTTACTTTTGGATAATTATGGGTGCGAACACTGGCATCGAAGAAAAAGCTACGTTCAGGGAAAAGAAGCAGCCAGCAGTCAGGTAATTCTTTGGATCGCACAAAGTGGTACGAACAGCAGACCAGTCAAACCTCTTCGCTTGCTCTTTCCCAAGGGTATGAGCTTGGGAAATGCTCGTTTGTTTTCGCAAACGGAAGGTTGCTATTCTTCGTTCTCTGGCCGAGAGCCACGATGCAGTCGAAGGTGAGTCTGGAATCACATACCAAGCCCATACAGCGACGAGTATGCTCGGGAAACCTTCTATGATGAACAAAAGCCTCCAGCTTTCTATGGCGGTGTTCTTGCCAAGCTTGACGATGGCAAAGGCCAGAGTGCTTGCAAAGCTGCTGGCGAGAGGTGCAGCGGAGATGAACAGACCAGTCCTAAAGGCAAGCTCATTCCTCTTGAAGAAGAAGGACAAGTAGAATGGCACACCAGGGCCAAATGCCGCTTCGGAGGCTCCCAATAGGATTCGTAATATCAGCATGGAACCAAAGCTTGTACTGACGCTTTGCAAGGATGCAAGACATCCCCACGCAAAGACACACAGGGATATGTACGCGTGTGGCGGAAAGATCTTGTNATCTGCGACAGATTTGTTAGTCTCTGGTAATTCTGTGTGCATCGACACCATCGGTCAATCGAGAAGGATATCGGTTTCATCACATACAGTTGTTGAAGGAGCGACCCTGGGCTTGTGACGAGACAGTTGGGCAGGCACGACTGGCACACAACAACGATAAAAGAAGAGTACTTACAGTAGAGTCATCCACTCGAAACAGATATACGAGATATAAAATCCCGTGAGTAGCCATTCGAATTGACCTGAACTAAGCCTCAGGCTTGTGGACATGCCAGCGACTCTAGCATTGCCGATATCNNTGCAGGGTCAGTATCTGAATACTGACAATTAGGCGATGGATTCTGTACTTGACCGATCCAGGAAAGAGAGCATGTACAGAAGTGCTAAGAATAATACAAGACGGGTGTCCAGTCTTCTGAGTAAGGATTTCTCTTCGTCTGGCGTATAGAGCTCAAAGCTATGTATACTGGACTTGTCGTCTTCTTCTTCGTTGTCTTCGGTGCCATCTGATTCGTGTAGAAGTTGCAGAGATGATTGTGGATTTAGATCGCCCAAGGCTATGTCGTCCGTATGACTATCTGGCTGGAGGCGATAGCCTTGAGAGGATGACGACCCCTGTGTTGCCATTGTGTTTAGTAGCGAGCGTTATGTCGCAACTCGTTATAGTGTATGCGACGGTGAGTAGTCCTTATAAAACATAATCCGTGAGATCGATGATGTTTTTGAGTATGTTCCCGGAGTGAGTAGGTGTTTGTGTTCTCCATCTTCTTTTGATGTTCAACTGGGTATTTGGTCATCTCGGGGAGCGGGAGCCGACTTCAGCCCCTACCTCGTACGCGTCAAAACACGAAGATCACTCGCAAGACCACGGTGTTGTTGAACATTTCAATCATTTCATGAATCATAATCTAATCGATAATATATGGTTTCTCTCCTGGACCAAACAAAATGTGTGGTTTTCTTTCCGCCACGTCGAGGATGGTTTGAGCAAAGACGGAATTGGCCCAAGCAAACCAGCTGCCTATGAAGACGGTCAGTAAATCTTGCACAAGTAACCACGAGTCGAACTGCTTACGAGTGTATTCTCTGCCGCGCTCAACATGTATGCTTTCATGTATCAGACCCAGATGACTGACGTGTTTGACGGCAGAGAGGGCGTCTATGATCTCTTCGTCATTATCAGAAGTCATTGCCTGTACTAGCAGACTCATGGGCCAAGCATTTTGTAGTCCTATGTGAGGGCCACCAATTCCCTTGAATGCTCTACCAGAAAGATAGTAAGGATTACCGTCTCTTCCTAATATCATACGGCGGGTGTTTTGATACGTCTTGTCATCCTTGGATACGAAGCCCAATAGCGGTAAAGCTAGTAGTGACGGCAGATTGGCATCATCCATTATGATGGAAGAGCCATAGCCATCGACTTCAAAAGCAAACACCAAGCCATACTTCTTGTGCGATACGACACCATGCTCCCAGACACCCTCCTCAATCATTGCTCCACGTGCTTTCAGATCAGCAGCAAGCTTGAGTTTACCGGCTTTTGCTAGCATGGCTGATGCTCGTTTTAGCTCAACGGCCATCATGGCATTTGCTGGAATAAAGAAGCCAAGGATGGTGGCATCATCACTAGGACGAAATGCACTTCGAACGAGACCAGTTCCGTTGTTCAAAGGATTACCATTGCCAGACAAGCTGAGAGTTTCTGTACCGGCATCTGTACGACGTCTAAAAGTGTATTCATTATGCTGAAAAGCACCAGTGATGGGATCAANGGTGGGTTTGGCCTGCTCATCGAGCAATCCAAGTAGAGTGTCCAAGGCGGCATACCATCTTGGGGTCAAGAAAGCAGTGGATCCAGTGTGATTGTAGAATTGATTGGACAAGGACAAAAAATGCGCAACCGAATCCAGCTCGTATTTGCACTCGAAGACTTTTGATGGCTCATAGGCTGGATGAACGACATCTTCCTGGCCATTGTTTGAGGGAGCCAGACGACTTGGTGGAGGTGGTTGGAAGGCGTTGCAGTAGGGAGACTCGATTACATATTCGGCCTGAGTGTTGATGGCGCCCAGTATCAACATCTCTATGGCCTTGTCCTTGTTGGCCAGCTTTTGGTATTGGGCCAGTTGGTTTGTGGAATCTCGGAGCCACTCTGCATTGATATCGCCAGTGACGATGAAACTCTGGGGTCCTTCCCATGCGCCATTGCTGCTCTTATAGGTCGACTTGTCTGTACCGTCGACGTGCCATTTGACCGTAGTATCCAATGTATTGGGGAAAGCATTCTCAAAGATTCTAGCCAGGTCCTTGTCCGTCATCTTTTCATTCATGTCGTCAATGATTTGTTCCACCAAGCCTGACTCGAACGTTCGACATGGCGCAGCCGGGCGCTGAAAGGGAAGTGACATGGGACCCTCAGAGAAGGGTGGGCTACCAGGGAGTAAGCAATAGTGNNTTGGCACAAGTCTTGAAGGAACGTACTGTGAGAACCTCGCGTAGTGCTCGTAAGCCGGACATGCTGCGAGTATCTTTGCTCTTTCCTGAGCACTTCTGAGAGGTCGCTGAGGGGCCTTTGCATGCGCCTTGTCTCCCGTACCAAGGCAGATGCCTGCAAAGGCCAGAAGAGTGAGGGACGATAACATGGTCTTGACGAGTCTCAAGGGAGAGGTTTATTGAACGCGTAGAGAACCTTCAGTCGCTGCAGGTACCAGGTCAAGGATCCGGATCAGTCGCTCATATTGTTGAATCTCCAGGCGATCAATGATGGATGAGATGATACACCCGGTCGTGCTTGTTGCTGAATGTTTGCGACTCGATCCATGTCTTGGATCGGACAAGCATCACGTCGCCGAAACGCCGCGGCTCGGCAGTCAGGGTCACATGCGCTTGACTTCATTTCTCGACACTTCTTTCGACATTGTGTGAATTACCTCGCTGCACGACGAGCGGAGGTTTGTGAATCCAAATCAACAAGACGTGTCAGTTTCTGGAGCCATCTGTGTGTGGGCATGGTTGACATATAAATGTGGCTTTTTGGAAGCGGCCAGCAGGGTGCAACCACCAATTGGCGACACTGATAGTCTCGAGTCTGTGTGATATAGGGGACGTTATTCATTACTATAATACATGTGGTCTATATGTCCATCTGATGGCGACATCCTCTACTTGTAAACAACACAACTACTCTTCGCGCTTCTGCGTCTTCTCCGAGCTGGTCGTTGCCTTGTCATGCGCTAGGTTGACCTCGTCCATCTCCGAAACACTCGAACCAATCTTTTGCTCCTGATCATTCCCCATGGAGTCTACTGATTCTTGTGTTGTTTGCACTTCGTCATGGTTTGCTGTTCGAGGGGCCAAGTCTCGAGCCACGTCCGAGTTCATGCTTACCTGGCTCGTGGCAGACTNCTCACTCGCAGTCCACTCGGCCGCGTCCATGATTTCGATATCGGTTTCTCCCGAGAACTGATCACCTCCAGCAGTGACACTGGTCTGTTGGTCAAGTTCTGTAACTGCTTCATGGCCGTCTTCCTCATCAGCCAGCATAGACTCTCTTTGGGCATCTGCCAGCAACGACTTCTCTCGCGCGGCTTTAATCTTTCTTCTCTGGCCCTCTGTAAAAGAGAATTGGTGAAGAACGTGTTCGATCTTNNTTTCTTCTACAAGTCCCTTGACGTGGAAAGCCAAGGGACGCGTAGAGAAGATTCCTGCGAATCTGTAACTAAGCCACAGATAGGCAACAATGGCCTTGTGTAGTTGCTCAAGTTGCCGGAGATAATCTCTGTTTGCCGACATTTCCAGTTCCAGGACCTCGAGAGGCATTTCTTCAATGTCGTAGAGAGCACCACCACCTTGCTGTTCTATACAGCGTGCCAGAGCTGGCATGAGTTTGCTGATCAAATCCTTGTCAGACTTGGACGCTGGACAAGCGCAGAGAATATTTCGATCTGTGACTGTCAATCCCTGGACAGGCTCAATCAAATCAGCAATCCAAAGCTGATCTCTGAGGCCACAGAGATGAAACCTCGAATGCATTTGGGATAGCTCGTGTAGTCGCATGAGGATGTACGAAAATGGTGTACCCGGAGGGAAGTATGAAGCAAAACGTTCGACAATGGGTGCAGGGGNGAAGATGCCTGCAGAACGAATGGGCTCGGGCTCTTGCTTCATGGCCTTGGCAATGACGGGGAAATCAAAGTCCTCGAGAGTGGTTACAAGGCCTAGTGTCGAATCTTTCGAGTCTACAGGTTCTTCTTGGGTGTCAGAAGTAGTAGATTCAGTACCAGATACTGGAGCTTGTGAAGACACCTCTGAGAGTGTCGTAGCCTCTTCAGTGATGGTCTCCTTTCCGGGTGCCGACTCTCCTTTTGCCTCTGCAAGCGCTTGAGCAGCCGCCTTCTCTGAAGCCTTGTTTGCCTGATAAGCACTCTTGAAACGACCGGCGCGTCCAGCAATTTGTTTGATGTCTGGAACAACCAGAGTTCTTTGACGGAATCCATCGAATTTGGCCGACGACTCGAAGATGACGCGTTTGATGCTCAGGTTGAGACCCATACCAATGGCATCACTAGCAACCAAAAAGTCATAGTCGTTGTCGGGGTCGTTGAATAGACGTGCTTGTTGAGCTCTAGTCTCAGGTGGCAAGCTACCATACACGGTCGCTACTTTTCTTCCTGTAGACTGTTCAATCTGCTTGCGTAGCGCGTGAATACCCATGACGCTAAAGCTGACGATACAATCGCCTTTTCGCAGCTTTTTGAGGTTGCCCTGCAAACTTTTATCCGCCATCTGTAAAGGACTCAGACGCTCGTACTCGTGGACGACAAGCTTCTCACCGAGCGAGGCACACAATTCACGTATCAATGGAACGGTTCGGGTCTCACCGCACAAGTGGACTTCACGAGCCTTTACACCCAGCACAGCCTGTGTCCAAGCCCAGCCTCTATCGGCGTTACCTATCATTTGAATCTCGTCGATGACGGCAACGTCGACGTCCTTGTTGAGCGGCATCATTTCGACGGTACAGCTGGTTATGTCGGCAGCCAAAGACTCGTCGTCGGGAGCACGTTTTTCTTCACCAGTCACAAGCATGCACTGCTTGCCCTTTGCATTGAGTCTAGTATAGACTTCATGAGCAAGCAGACGCAGAGGACCAGCGTAGACACCAGTTTCAGCCTGTTCTAGACGTTGTAGAGCGTGATATGTCTTGCCAGAGTTCGTTGGGCCGACGTGAAGGTGGATGGTACGGTGGATGATGCGAGTGGCGGGATACCATTCTGTAGGATAGCGCAAGTCGGCAAGGGCCTTTTGGTTGCGAATGTCGGAGGCAGTGAAGTGTTGAGAAGTGACATGATTGTAAAAGGCATATTTGATGCGATCCTGCAAGCCATTGTGGCCTCTNNTTTCGAACCAAGCATCACGCAGAGCTTGATGTTCATTTCTCCTGGCAACAACGATGGGGTGAGTAGAGGTTGGATCGCCAGTTGCGATGATAGATTCTGTAAAATCAGACCATGTGTCTCTGAATCTGCCGTCTTGGTCGAGTTTCTGGCCTATGGGAGTGGCGTGCAATTCGAGCTTGAGGGTGCCGAGCTGCTCTTTTAGGACATCGAGGAACTTGAGCTTCTTTCCATCGTTTTTGAATGGGCCGCCATGTTTGCGTGTTGAAGGACGTCTGGCTTTGGAATCGGCATGGTTTACTCGAGAGATGGAAAATTCCCGAGCAGCGTGGCGGGTGGTGGAGAAGGCGCGACGGTAGGTGGAATGGCAAAGTCGTCGAGAGGTAGAGGCACAGAAGAGCGATGTGCCTGGTTGGCGAGTCAGTGCGAGCATCACCTCGCGCTGGCACTTGGTTGCGACAAAAGGAATGGCGGATACGGCAGGTGCTGCAAAAAAATAGATGGTAAAGCTCTCTACAGCGGCAAGGCCCAGGGCACAGGCAATGACGCTCCAGGGACTGGGGTCGAGAGCCGCTTGGCGTCGACTCTCCGCATACCGACTGGGAGCCATCCAAGTCCATGTGCACCCACACACACTCGACCACTTTCCTGAGACAGCCACTCCTCCAGCATGGGCGTCTCCATCATAGACGCCCAGCGCGACAGTAAGCCCCGAGTTTGCCCTCTCCTTGTCCCGCTCTGACCCTCTATACANGTCATTCTAAATGTGATCCGCTCCACCACCCAAGGCCAAGTGCGTTACCGAATCCATCTCACTCGATCCTCCCACTAAACTCGAGCCNNACAGTGGAAAGTCCTGGTCCTCGACGACACCAGCAAAAAGCTGCTCGACAATGTCCTACACGCCGACGACATCTTGAATGAGAGCATCACGAGTATGCCTTCCCCTGACACCATCCCACAAACATACCTTGACAATCATCGTCCATANGACATTGAAAAGATCGAGGACCGCCGACCTAAGAATCCCGATGTCGACGCCATCTACCTCATCACTCCTCAGACCCACATCGTTGACTGTGTCATGGCCGACCTCGATCGTCGGCGTTACAGAAAGACCAACCTGATATGGACCTCATTGTTACCTCCGCACATGAAGGAACGTCTCGACAAGTCTTCCGTCGCCCGCGAACAAATCACCATCTTCCGTGTTCTCAACATTGATTTCTTCCCTCGCGAATCCCACCTAGTCACCTTTCGAGACCCCTGGAGTTTTCCCATCCTCTTCCATCCTGCCTGCAACAATCTAATCCGTCAGCACATGGAGGATCTCGCTCAAAAGATTGTTGGAGTCTGTGTTGCCTTGGGCGAGTTTCCCGACATAAGATATTACCGTCCACGCACCCCCACCCACGAGGCCAGTGTACTCTGCTCCCATCTTGCTCGTTTTGTCCAAGAGGAGCTCAATCTATATGCCAACTTCCACAAGGATTTCCCTCCNCCGAGCAATCGTCCTCGCGCAACCTTATACATTACTGATAGATCCATGGACGTCTTTGCTCCCCTACTTCACGAGTTTACCTACCAGGCCATGGCTCACGACCTGCTACCCATTCGCGAAGGAGACAAGATCACTTACAAGACAATCGTCAACCAGGGAACCCCCAAGCAAGAGGAAAAGGATTACGAGATTTCAGAAAAGGACCGCATTTGGGTCGAAAACCGACACCTTCACATGAAAGACACCATCGAGAAGCTCATGGGAGATTTCCAAAAATTCATCGACGAGAATCCTCATTTCACAAAAGAGAGTGATCCGAGCGGCATGAATGGTCTTAATACTATCAAAGACATGCTGGCTGGTCTTCCACAATTCGAAGAAATGAAAGGGGCTTATTCGTTGCATCTTGGTATGGCTCAAGAGTGTATGGATTTGTTCCAGCGTCACAAGCTTCCAGACATGGCCTCGGTCGAGCAGGTATGTGTATCTTGCTCCGGTGGTGGCTTCATCAATTAACCTTCGATCTAGATTTTGGCTACCGGCCTTGATGAGGATTATAAAAAGCCTAAACACGTTACGGACCAAGTAGTACGGACTCTAGACGACGATGCGATTGTGTTGCCAGACAGGCTTCGATTGATTGCACTGTATCTCATCTACAAGGATGGATTATTGCCTGCGGATCTTGTCAAGCTCTTGCTTCATGCCCAACTTCCCCCTCAACATGCCGAAACGTTGCACAACCTCAGCCTTCTTGGTATCCGCACGTCGAGAAACCTCAAAGACTCGCGTCCACCACCTATACCTCTATTCCCTCAAAAGCCACCACCAACCCTGGTACAAGAAGAGTATGCCTTGAGTCGCTTTGAGACGGCCCTTCAAAGACTATTGGATAACCACACGACCAACACTGTCGACGCCACCGTCTTTCCCTACATCAAGCCACCAATCGATCTGGGTGACAATGACATGGGCCCTGCACCCACTTCCCTACGCTCGGCCAAGCCGACTTGGGCAAAGGCAAAATCGTCCACCACGGAGCCTCGGCAAAGAGTAATTGTCTTTATGGCAGGTGGTGCAACATACTCTGAGAGCCGAGTGTGTTATGACATGACGCGGCAGAGTAATAAGGAGGTATTCCTGCTGACCAGCCATATGCTCACGCCAGCCTTCTTTATACGTCAAGTGGGAGACCTCAGTACAGATAAACGTAAGCTCGGCATACCGGCCGAGCAGCCACCCAAGCAAGCTCCTGCTCATTTGTTCGAGCGAGATGAGCCACCACCAGCACCACGACCAGTGCAGGCCCCATTGAAACCTGTCGCTCCAGTGCAACCACCAACTCAGGCTATGGGCAACATGAATCTAGGTCCAAATCAACCAAATGGCTCAGGATCAGCAGCACCGGGGCAGACTACTTCGAAGCTCCAAAAGGATCCGGAAAAGAAGAAGCGGCACTTCTTTTCGAGCAAGAGGGGATAAAGAGGGCGCGGGTTTTGACATGGTTAGCGTAGCATCAAAAGGCGTTTGTCGGGACAATATGTCGATATGACTAGAGACTTCAGATTCTTGTAAATTTCGAAAGATTAAATAGGCAAAAGCGCTGGCGCTGAAAAGAAATCCTGACTGGTAATAGCACAGTGTCTGGGTGTAATGTACTCGTACATCTCTCAAATGCATCCAATATATTTATTAGGCGCCGTGACTTTTAACAGCACTCTAGTCTCTGGGTGATGTGCATGGACGGGCCGGCGCGTACAGCTGTCAGGCAACCCTGATGGCGGCGGCAATCATGTGATGCAATACAAAGACGAGCTTCTGAGCGAAGTGTGTCTTTCTTCTTCGACACAGTGAACCACCAGAACCAAAACTCAACATGGCGTCTACTCAGCAAACCCAGCAAGAGAAGGCGGACCCTCACACCCATGAAGCGATTGCCCCTGCCACGACCAAGTCCTTCGTCCCACTAGGTGAGAGAGAAGTCCGATCGATGCGCCGGGCGAAAGCATCGTAGCTGACGCTGTGGTANGAAAACAACCCCGAAGTCATGAGCTCGTTGCTACACAATCTCGGCCTCTCGTCACAGCTCGCCTTCCACGACGTCTTCAGTATCGACGAACCCGAACTGCTTGCCTTTGTGCCCCGCCCAGCATGTGCGCTCCTTCTAGTCTTTCCCATCAGCGACACATACGAGACCTTCCGCCGTAGCGAAGATGACGACAAACAAGAGTACAAGGGTTGTGGCCCCGACGAAGAAGTAGTCTGGTACAAGCAAACCATCAGCAATGCCTGCGGTCTGATCGGTGTGCTCCACGCTGCGAGCAATGGCCCAGCTCGCGACTTCATCACTCCCGACTCGCATCTGGCAAAGCTTCTCCAAGACGCCATCAACCTCAAGCCCGCTCAGCGCGCCGATCTGCTGTACGAATCGCAAGCTCTCGAGAACGCTCATCAAGCTGCTGCTACTGGCGGTGACACTGCCGCTCCCTCGCCAGATGACAATATTGATCTACACTACGTCTGTTTTGTCAAGTCAGCCAACAACCACCTTTGGGAGATGGACGGTCGTCGCAAGGGTCCGTTGGACAGAGGCGTCTTGTCTGCCGACGATGATGTCTTGAGCGAAAAGGCTCTCAACATGGGAGTCCGTAGCTTCCTTCAACGAGAGACTCAAGCTGGAGGTGGTGACTTGCGCTTCAGTCTCGTTGCCCTCTCGCAGTCGTTAGACTAAAACAACTTCGGGAATGCCGCCGGACACAAAGAGTAGGAAAGCCTCATGGACATCGTTCACGAAAACGGCCACCACGTGTATCAAGTGGATCTAGGCCTTTGCTTCTTGTGTGAGGTATGTAAGCTAGTGATGCGGCCGGCACGAAACGGTACGCGGTGCCCTAATAATTCAACAATGCCATGCTCACATTCCTCTGCAACGTCCGCAATCCAGCACTAGGCATGCGGATGGACGGAACACCAGAGCAATTGCCGACACGCCATCCAAAACTCCCGTGAGTATGGTATGGGATGGAACCTCTCAAGGTTGCTTTCAGCAAAACCTTCTTTCTCTTTGCCTTCTCTGCCCCTTTTCTGGCTTTCTTTTGTGTGCAGTCTGCAAGCGGAACCTCGTGTGTGCACCATATGGGACACACTGATGGACACGATTCGGTTTCTTTTTTTCCTAGCAAGATCACCACATGCTCAGTTCATCTCTTGTTTCATTCATCTTGCTCGTGTCACCAACGTCGCGCTCCTACGTGTATTGACTCGAGTCAGGGTATGCCGGCCGTCGAGCATATCTAAAAACAAAGGATCGTCTATGTGTACTTTTTCGGTCTTTTTGTTATTGAACGTTGGTGCCGTTGACTGTAGCGGGCGTATTCGAAGGCAGTAACTCACAGTTTGGTCAAAACAGTCTTGATCGGGAGAGCCATCTAGGAAACAGAGAATGGACTTGGCAACGGCCGTTGGAGATGACTTCAGTCAACTCAGACAATCACTCTCTTCGAGTGGGCGCACCCTCTTTCTTCTTGCTCCATCTCTTATACAGCACTTCTCCCATGCCCCGCGCGGTGAGCCGCTCTTCACCAGACCGGAGCGTCGTGCAAACATCATGGGTCTCGGCGGTCACCTCTTGGACCCGTCTTCAATTATATCTTCAGAATGGAGTCGGGCAATTCGAATCGTTGCTACCATCTCCTCTAGCTTTAGTGTGATTGGTACACTGATCACTATATATTGGTTCTTCATGATGAGAAGAAACTTTAGAAGAAAGTAAGTAGTGGATTCGAGACTTTGGACGACGAATCGCTAACCAGCATTNCGCAGTCTAGTCATGTATCTTGTTCTGGCCGACTTCTTCAAATCTCTGTGGTACATGAGTTTCTCTGGTGTATCTCTACGTCGCGGCTCCATCGACACAAACGGCTCCTTGTGTCAAGGGTTCGGCTTNTTGTTACAAGCGTCAACCATGGCTTGTGGTAGGACTTGCTCCACAATCCAATTGACGATAATATTGTACTAACCTTGAACAGACTATGCAATCTTTATAATGTCATTACACATGTACCTCCAAATATTCAGCACTGGTAGTAAGATATTTGGCCACGACGGTCTCTATCGCTTCAGACATACAGTCATGGCAGGATGGGTCGTGTTTCCCTTNTTGTGTGCTATCCTTGCCTTCATCAGAGGACGTCATGGTTACATCGCCCAAGGTCCCTTTTGCACCTTGCCAATTCGCCCCTACTGGTACCGACTTGCATTGCAATGGATCCCTAGATACCTCATCTGGCTCTACATCATGTTTGTGGCCATCCGTATCTACCTACATGTCGGTCAAGGATTCAAAATATTTGCTCGTGAGGACGGCAAAGAATCGAGTACCGAAACGAATGGCTACGGACCGTCTGGAAGCCTCGGAACAATGCCTGGAGAGGGAACGCAAGACTTGAGGGTAGCCAAAAAGAGAGGTGCCAGCGCAGGCGAACTACAGGATCTGTCAGGATTCACGGATAGCAATGCTTCCAACAGCCAGGCTCCCACGAGCAGTTCCAGCCAGGGCAGCCAATCCACTTGGCCGACATCTCTCACTTCTTCTGCCGAAGGCTTCAAACTGCCCTCTGCAAACCACTCAAGACGGAGTAGTCATGTCATCATTCTTGCAGACGGAACTGTTCAACATGACCTTTTGCAAGTGCCCTCTGAATCAAAACAGCAAAGACAGTCCGTCTCTACCATTGCATCTTGGAGGACTTCGGCCGACATGACTGCTGCCGTTACCGCCCCTTCGGTCAACCTCGCGCCAATTGAAGAAGGACATCAAGTAACGAGCGGAGACAAGATAGACATGGTCTCGACCGACACACCTCTCAAAAAGAGACGACGAGCGATTCAAAGACAACTCCGCCTTCTCTTCATCTACCCCATCACTTATCTCATGGTCTGGACCATTCCCTTTGTTTACCATTCTTTCAACTACAGCGACAAATACGCCGCACACCCCATTCCCATCCTAGGATTGCTCTCGGTTTTTTGTGTGACGATTGCCGGCACCGTGGATTGCATCGTGTTCGGATGGAGAGAAAAGCCATGGCAACACGTACCAGGAGCCGACGGTACCTTCCTCGGCAGCTTCAAATTCTGGACCTTTGACAATGGTAGAAA
This sequence comes from Aureobasidium vineae, assembly GCA_903819635.1. Lineage (NCBI taxonomy): Eukaryota > Fungi > Ascomycota > Dothideomycetes > Dothideales > Saccotheciaceae > Aureobasidium > Aureobasidium vineae. The sequence continues at coordinate 489,290 of CAIJEN010000015.1, forward strand.
GAGAAAGTGGGCAACGCCCGCACCAAAGCCAGTGCCAGCACTCAGAGATGAAGAAGCAGCCTTAGAATCTGAACCAGCCCAAAACTCGAAAAAGGCGAACCGCCTCAGTGGAGCACCAAGAAGTGCTTCGTTTAGTGGAAACAGACCTGTAATTCACATGCACAAGAAGACATTCTCTGGAACCTCGGATCGGGCAACCAGGGCAGCAGAGCAAGCGGCCGAGAGACTTGCTCTGGAAAGAGCAGACCGCCAGAGTCGCATGTCCACGCGCAATTCGTCCGTCAATCCGGCAAACGAATGGTTCGAGCGAAGGCTGAGCGAATGCGTTAGTCCGACTCGTGAAAATTCTGCCTTTGACCTGACACCGAGTCCTACAACGGAGTGATGATTATAACAAACGACGAAGAGGGGTCGAGAAGCTGGCTTTCTTTGACCGACACAACATTTATTTTCTTTTCCTGCCCTCTCCGCACAGCGATGGCGTATTTCATTTCTCTTCTTCTAGCATATAAAAACAATTTATAGTTTGGTTTATTAGATGGTGGTTGGAGATGAGGTGGTCAAAGCAGGACTTCAGGGCAACACACAAGAGAAGCCCAAGATAAAGCATAGTTTTAATCAAAAAAATCGAGTACATCAAAAATCTATTGTAAACGCTTTTCCTTTAGAGGCAAAAACACATCGGTCCACAGCTCACTGGCCTCGCCCAAGGTAAAGGACAAATCAACATCGTCCATGCCGGCTTCTTCATCGCCAGCCATGGTGGCCAGCTGAGAGATGATATTGTCGAGCGATAGAGCCTTACCTACAGCCTGTGTAGCACCGGCTTCGAGCGATACGTGGACGATGTGGATGTGGAAATGGTAGTAAGTTGGTTGGTCTGGAAGTGTTGTCAGCATGAGTAGAAGGCGAGTAGGCACAGACAAAAGCAACATACAATGCACATAGCATTTGAGCGTGTCCGAATCTATGCTGTACAGACGAGAGACGGTGGCTGCAATATCGGCAACAATAGACTTGAGCCAGGCGACATGCTTCTTCTTGAGGTCGCGAAGACTCCAAATGTCTCTGCGCTCGACGAGAGCGAGCAAGTGTAGGCTCCCCAGCGTCTTACGGTCCCAATTCAAGTCTGGAAGCAACAGATATCTTTCATCGTCGGTAGTGGTGTCGTGGGGAGAGCGAAACAGGACATCTTCTTGCTCGGTGCGGCCGTCGAGAATGTTGAAGACCCAGTTCAGTCGTCCTTGGTCGCGCTTGCTCTGCATGTAGGGGCGGACGTGGTCGCGGTAGACGTCGGNGGTCTCTGTCACATAGCGAACTGCTTGTGCGGCGTACTTTTTGAGATGCTGGTCGGTGCAAGGGTAGATGAGGTTGATCTTCAGGTCGGGCGGGTGTCCTTGGCCAGCACCGCTGTGGGCCATGTACCAGCGGTAGATGTCATTGTCGCCGAGGTTTTGGATTTGCGAAAGCGAGCTGCTAAAGGTCGACAGGTGCGAGTCGTCGGCGTCGAATGCGGCGCGCTCGGCGAGGAGCAGCGCTGGTTGAGATGCGATTGTGCCCTGCAAGACGATGCGGCGCCCGGCTTGGTNCTAGCATGCGTCGTTGTCGCGTTACAATTCATTTTTCTCTCATGCTCAAGCGTCGTCGATACCTTGATTTAGAAGTTTCTCGAACATGAATTGAGGAATCAGCGCCTCTGCATTGTTGGTTGAAGTGGCCATCTTGTCGTGTTGATGTGCAGAGTTGCGTCGTACAGCCAGAGCTTGCTTGACCATCTCCACTGAACTTGGCTTTCACTGCATCACGACAACCATCTCATCACGCATTCCTCGAGTTTTGTACGTTGATTGCATTATTACCATGTCGAGCAATGTCCTTGTCATCATGAGTCTTGAGTCTTCCAGCCTCGATAAAACCCCCAGTCCAGGTATCTTTTGAAGCAATTCCCCTCCCGCTGTAAACTCCTAGCCATGCATGTTCCCAAGCCAATTCGTGATCGTTCGCTCATATCGTCTTTCTACGTTTCGATGAATCTCGAGCTCATCAACTCGTCAACGTGAGCACGCTGCATTCTGCTCTTGTCCTTGTCACTCGCCTTGAGCAAGACTGCCAGCACTTCGATGGGAGGATTGAGGCCCAAAGTGTTGGCTCTTCTCCAACGCTTGACTCTGGCAATGCCAATGCAGGNGCTAAAACAAGGTCAGTAACTCGTCCAGATAGGAAAACATATGCTGAACATGTGCTGATAACTTACTCCGTACTGTCCACTCATGTCAAACTCCCTCAGGATCTTTTCCGGAACATCGAGTCCTTGTTGGTGAACGCGCGGGGACTTTCTCTCGGCCTCTTTTTGTTGCCAGTACTTTTTGATTTGGGCGTTGGTGATTTTGTTGGCTCTTTTCTCGTAATCATCAGACTCGCTGGGAGGATGGGGATCGGTCTTGAGAGGCTTGATTTCAACAAGTTCGGCCTCGGCTTGTTCTTCGATGGCAGCATCAGCGGTGGTGGGTTGGTCAATGTCATGGGTTGACACTGCGTCTAGCAACGCATTGTCCTTCTTGGTGGCCTTGGAGTCGCGCTGAGCAAGCGTAGTCTTGGTGACGCGATTGAGACCCTGCTTGCCAAACGAGATGGTCGCTTGCTGATTGCGCTGGGCTGCCGAAGGTGTAGAGATGCGTCTCTTGGGTGCCATGATGGTTGTGATGTGATGATGTGATTACAGATGCGATGTTGCTGTCTTGAAGTGAATAGCGCAGAGATGTATATGTGATTGTGAATGAATCAGAACCAAGGTCTTGAGTGTGTGTTGGTTGATGGTCGACACAATCCATCGACCAAACAACGGCGCGTCATGCACCAGATGACATCACTCTCGTGAGAATTACGCGTAAAAGCTCTTAGACTTCCAAAAGCGGATCAAATATTGTTGCAACTAGTCTTCTGGGTATAATAATGTGTGTGTGTGTGAGCCAGGATTCCTGCTGGCCTTCACCAGGTCGAAGCAACCTTTTGAGAAAGCATCCGTAACATCAAATCTATGCGTGCAAGAAAAAAATAGTCGTCGTCTTCAAGCATTACCGTCGTCCTCGAATTCATCCCGCCTACTTGCGTGCAGCAATGGCCTTGTCCACAAACTCTTTTGGTGCCTGCTGTCTGTAGCCTTGAGGGTTGTTCTCGGTCCACCTCCACAAGTCGCGGCATGCATCTTCGAGTGAGAGCTTGGTCTCCCACTGGAGTTCCTCGTTGGCTCTGGCTGGGTTGGCTGTAAGGTTCAAGACATCACCGGCTCTGCGGTCCACAACCTTGTAAGGGAGATCACGTCCGACAGCGTGCGAGAATGCCTTGACCATTTCGAAGACGGTTGAGCCTCTGCCAGTGCNCAGGTTCCATGCGCGAACACCGGGCTGGTGCTCACGCAGGTAGTTGAGCGCCTTGAGATGGCCCTGAGCGAGATCAATGACGTGGATGTAGTCGCGAATGGCAGTGCCGTCTCTTGAGTCGTAGTCNNTATGCACACAATCAGTTTTTCAAGATCACACGCGCATGTGCATAGTCTGCTTACCGTCACCAAATACAAGCAAATTTTCGCGCTTTCCGACGGCGACTTGAGCCAACAAGGGCAAGAGGTTGAAGGGAATGCCCTGGGGATCCTCTCCCATGATTCCACTAGGGTGTGCGCCGGCGGGGTTGAAGTAGCGCAACAAAGCGCCATTCCATTTGGCTCCCGACTCGCCCGTCTTTTGTGCATTGTTGCGCTGTGCTTCAACGTGGGTGCCAATCAGCTTCTCGATGGCATACTTGGTGTCTCCGTAGGGGTTTGTGGGACCCAGAGGGCAGTGCTCGGGAATGGGAATCATGCCCTCGAAGCGTGTGGCATCGCCGTAGACTGTAGCGGATGATGAGAAGACGATGTTGGTGACATTGTGACGGGTCATGGCCTGTAGGAGGGCAATCGAGCCACCGACGTTGACGCGCCAGTACTCGAGGGGAATCTCGCCAGACTCTCCAACAGCCTTGAGAGCAGCAAAGTGGATGACGTTGTCGATATCGGGATGGTCGGCAAAGACCTGCTCGAGAGCCTTTGCGTCGGTGATGTCGGCATTGTAGAAGATGGGTCGCTTTCCGCAGATGGTCTCGATGCGGCTGAGGACTTCCTCGGACGAGTTGTACAGGTTGTCGACAATGACGACCTTGTAGTCGGCCTCGAGCAGGGCGAGGGCAGTGAAGCCGCCAATGTATCCGGTGCNCACTGTCGCATCAATCAGCGCATGGCGGGGCAGTCCGGCGCAATGCGTCACTTACCCGGTGACGAGAACTGATCCGACGGGCATTGTTTTTGGGATGGAATGCGACGAGCGAGACAAGAGCAGCAACCTGAGTGTTTTGAAACAGAAAAGTCTCGGAAAGAGTTGTTGGAGTGAGAGAGGGGAGGTTTCTAGTCTTTAACAGCTATTTCAGCCGACACGACGACAGCATCGGGGATCTCACGTTATAACTGTCGTACCCTGGCGCAGTGTGGAGCACTGCCCCTTGGAAATGGGGGAACTGATGACATGGCGCTCCCAAATTTCTTGCCAATCTCAACATCCTCTCTTGCTTCACGATTTTATTATCCGCGGCCCACCCGGAACATCTCATGCTTTGCTCGTGTTCTGCTGTAGATTTCCCTTTTACCCGCTGCTGTTTGCTGCTCTCTCTGGCATGGTTACTTGACCACAGCTGTGGGTTGTACAACTCGTTCGACATTCTTTCTACTGCTGTCATCGCGTGCCGCAAAAGTGTTCAAGATTAGTGTGTTTGAGCGTTCAGCGTCCCGCCGCGGATCATGCAGTTGCTTGCGAATCCTTCCATGTGCAATGTGCATCCATCGCTTGTGGCTGCTCCCGAGTCCCAACTGCGACACACTCTCAGCTGAGAGGCCGTTGTCGCTGCTGCGTCCACGGTGCGCTTTCAACGAGCTGCCTTAAACTCGATGCCTCCTTTTTCCAAGCTGCCCCCTTGTCCAAAGACATCATCTCCCACTAGACTTGTGCTTGCCCTCAGAAATGGTTTCAACGAGCAATGCAAGCCAGAGTTATGCCGACGCTTGGACCAGATCGCCTGAACGCGTTGTTTTGCAGACTCGCAGGAAGCAGGAATGCTGTCCGCGAACAGCGACATCTCTCTATAGCATGATCAAGACTTGAGTTGCCTTGATGTCTTTGTTAGCTGTGATTGTTCTACTCCCGTGCGTCACCTAGCACTTGATCATCTGCTGTCGTAACGGCATCTAGTATCTCAAATCGCGTCAATGCCATAACCTCTACGCGTTAAAACCACCTTCACAGTCAAATTCCTCGTCACTTAACACAATCGGTAAGTGGACTTCACTTGGGAATCTGTAGCCTTCTATGTCGGACCCAAATGCTGCAACCTTCTTGAGATAACATCACCACTATTCAATACACACCAATTACAGACAACCAACGACTGACTCCATCACAACTAGTACTATTTGTTTTTAGTTTTTGTCTTTGTCTGGTAACCACCACACACACAAAGATGTCAGAAACTCCAGCACGTCGGACGCGTGGTTCTACTCGAATGAGCGCAACGCCCGCTGCGCCCTCGGTCGCTGGAAGTCGCAGGCCTCGTGCCAAAACGCCCAAAGCTCTTCCTGCTGTACCGACCGGCAAATCGCATGCCTACGGCGCAGCTGGAAAGGTGGAATTGTCGACCCAACTCGAGGACCCCTCTGGCAGCGCTGGCGGGTTTGCTGCTCGCTTTCGTGCAGATAGAGGTGCTGCCGTCAGCCGCGACATTGGCGATGCTGTTATTCCCGATACATTACCTGCACCTTCTACAAACACAATCAAGGCACCCACCATTACCAGGCCAGCTAGCACTAGACCAATCACTTCGAAGTCGTCCGTTGCCACTACCAGTATCCGATCAACCCAGAAAATTACAACGCCTTATTATCTGCAACCACGGGCTCACGACAGTACTGACAATGATGACTTTGAGGATGAATACCAGCCGCCCGGCTTCGTACCTACTGGTGGCCCCTTGTTTCGTCGTGCGCCGTCTACAGGTGCTGGTAGCTTCACTGACTTGGACACGCAATTCTCCTACGAAGCATCGATGCCTCCTTCTACTAGATCTCGAAGAGTCGCAGAGATACGACCTCCACCTACGACGCAGGAGAGAGAAGCTGCTCGACCTTGGAGAGTATCTGTCTTCTTCGAGACGTTGCACCGTCGATGGCAAGATTTCGAAGTACCTTGGGACAAATTCTCACCACAGATTAGGAGAATTTGTCTTGCCNNCTTGACAGCCTTCTTGCTTCTTTTTCTCTTTGAACCAGGTAGATGGCTTAGTCTCTTGGAAAGAGGCTCACACGCATGCTTTAGGGCCGGCGAATACGCCATGAGTCCGCTCTCATATCTTCAACGAAGAGCCTTTGGTTCTGGCGAAGATGGTCTGTCGAGACGTATGCAAACTCTAGAGCTTGACATGCAAGGTATGAGAAATCAAGTACGAGGTCTAAATACCGAAGGAATCGAGCGCCTGCAATCAATCCTGCCCGAGCAAATCATGGTCCGCAAAAATCCCGAGACTGGCGAACTGGAATTNCCCCCTGGTTTCTGGCAAGCAATGGACGCAAAACTGGATCAACGCGACAATGGAAACATCTGGAACAAGTTTGTGCAAACCAACCAGAAGAAACTTGAACAACACGCTCAAGACATTGTCGAAAAGACGCTAAGACATCAAAAAATCATCAGCAAGGAAGACTTGGCTGCCGCTGTCAGCGAGAACCATGCAGGATTTCAAGAGAATTTCTCTGCGCAGCTGCGTGCATTCGAGACGTCAGTCCGCAAATCTACAGAACTTGCTGCAAGAAGAACTGTCTCCGATATCATCAAGCAACTGCCTGATGGCAAAGGATTTACACAGCTGCACAGCCTGGCTCTCGCAAATATAGCGCGTAACACGGAGCTGAGGCTTCGTAGCGTGAACTTCTTCTCCCACACGCTGGGAGCTACTGTGCATCCCAAATACACTTCGCCAACCCACCCTCGGCAACTCGGAGGTATGTGGCAGTGGGTCAACAGGAACCTTTACGATTACCAGGGACGAGGCCATCCGTCGCCATTTCGAGTTCTGACACCATGGGAAGAGCCCTCGGACTGTTGGTGTGCTGCTGCATCGAATGACAAGGGGAAGGCTCAGATTGGTGTTATTATACCCCGTGCCATGAACCCAACTAGCATCACCATCGAGCACATGCCCTCTACAGGTACTCTCGATATAGGAGCAGCACCTAGAGAGTTCGAAATTTGGGTTAGAAGTCGAGCCAGCGCCGAAGCATCCCGACCTTACAACTCTCATTTGGGTTGTGGAGAAGCGCCCGAGTCTGGCCTCGTCTGTATCGGCAAAGCATCATACGACATTCACGCACTCAACCACGTTCAAAACTTTGACCTCGAGGATGTCGACGGAGAAATTGGTTTTGTCGACTTTGCTGTTATCAGAGTCATCAACAACTGGGGACAAGACTGGACATGCATCTATCGTATCCGACTGCATGGTGAACCAGAGCCTGCTGATGTCAAGAGCGGTGATCTGGGCGAGCTCTGAGTGTAGTCCGCATCGACTGACTTTGTGTTCCAATGTTGCATTCATTGTGAAGAAGGAAGGTTGGCGGTGAGCTTCGGTTTCTCGGTTTTCGTGTGTTATTGTTGTTTAAGATACCCGGCCTACCTGGCCCCTGCAAGAATCCCCTTTACCTTTCTGTTCGTCCAGGTCCGATTCTGTAATTCAAAGCCATTCAGTGATTCAATTGACCACTTGTGCTTCCAGTGAACCGAATATACGACCACGGCTTCATTCATTGTGATGCCAAAAATCTACATTGTGGACTCGGCGCCTTTGTTCCTCTACTATCGACGGATCCGGCGAAATGTCCGAAAGCGGCAAGTCATATACAACTCTTTGTTGTCGGTTGGTGTTCACAATAAGACGCAGACGATGGCCGTAGGTGTATTCGAGTAGCAACAGCTCTATCTGAAGTCATGTCGAAGAGAAAGCTTGGAAGTCAGAGTCCGACCAACCTGTCTCTTCAGCAGAAGAAGACTCGGGTGGTGCCCGACTCAGAACTGCATCGATGGACCGCTCCAGGCTTCGATTACATGGTTTACACACCCACAACATCGCCGCTCCCGTCTCCATTCGCAGTCGATTCCCTGGACGAAGATATGAAGGTCATTGTTACACAATTCGGACCAGCTGTCCAGGAAGCATTCGAAGCAACGTTCAGAGCTAACGATAAGGCTGGCGATGGCAAAAACATCCAAGATTTGTGCAACAATGAACAAGTAGGTTGGATGGACCCTACGCAGCCTATCATGTTGAGCCTAGGCGAAGGGTTAAAGTTGTACGTTCGTCCGCACATGGATCATACAACAATCGTAATTGACACGCTCAGGTCCCCAAGAAAGGTCAAACCAATCAGTAGCATCAAGTTTCGAAAGGTCTACAGCGAATGTGCTCTCCATTGGTTCGGCTTTGTAACGAAACCCGCACGCCTGATTATCAACGGGAAGGTTTACGCGAAAGAGTCTGATATTGTTATTGGACCNCTTCCCCCGTTCTCGATTGTGGAATATGAAGACCGAGTAGTCTTTCTCTACTTGAACCGCGAGAGCGTTGAATTCCAACCAGACTATCTTGACTTACAGACCACTGTCAGTCGTATCCTTGGAAACATCAAGAATAGTCAAACCTCGGGAGACAAAGGAGCAGCAGCAACGACACCCGCCTTGACGAGAGGAGACACCGTCGACACCAGGATACGTGTGAGGATCGAACCCGAGATCCAGCCCGATGACGGCGACTCTTGCAAATACTTCGCATGGCGAATGCGGGAATGGAAACTTCTCCAACAGCGATTCAAAGTCGTACTGGCAGATCCTGTCTTGCCACCTGATGCCAACAACACTGCAGCATGGCTTTATGATAGCCACGTCTATCGAGCAATCGCTTCAGTCAATACGGCAATCGAATTGGAAAACAAAGATGTAAAATTCGCCATGATTGATGAGTACGGTTTCAAATTAGCGAGTCGAGTGCAAGGTGCTGACGGCCAACCACTCATCACCACTGTTCGCAATGAGGATCTCTTCCTCCCTTACAACATGAATCCCGATACGGGTAATCACTGGCTACTTGTCCATGTCAAGTACGCAAACGGCAGACCTGGACTTCATGTTTACGACAGTCTGGACATGGCTAGGGGCACTGAAGGAATCATCAAGAAAATTATCCTCAACACAGAGTTGTACGACATTGACAAAAATAAGATTCAGTCCCCTGGTGACATAGAGCTCACACATCATACCGTGCCACGGCAGCTAGGTGGTTGGGAATGTGGCTATCTGACCATTCTGAATGCCTGGTGTATTGCACTTGGCATGAGACCAGGCACGAACGCTCACTATGCCGCCTCTGGAATCAGGGTCAAAGATCTCATCGACATGATCAACTTGTCAATGGCTGGATTCATGGACTCGGCTACCATCCAAGCTTTCATGCGTTGCGTCGGCTTCGTCGACGCTCGCCAAAACAACACCATCGCCCCCGATCGCCACTTCACCCGTAGCGTACCTTTTGTACTCAAGACGTCGGTGAACAAATACATTTTCATGCGCAGAGAGATTGAAGAAAACCCCAACTCCAACATCAGCCGTCTTGATCTGGCAACCATCCGTCTCCTCCTGCAGCCATTCTTGCTTTTCGAGGATGTCGACACCCTCAGCGCTGATGATCTCCTGTTACACTTTGACAGGTGGTTGAAAGACCAAGGTCTGTCGGATCCTACAGTTCCGCCTAGCCCGGCCAGCCCAGCAACCGTGCGTTTGACCTTTGGACTTGCACAATCAGTGCCTGATGCAGAGGGGACAATACCCGACCTCCCCGACGACACAAGGTTGCTGCGCAAGATTTGGAACATCTACCATGAACAGATGAAGAAACAAGGACATCTGGGCTCAGCACGTCAACACAGAGCCTATGAAAAAGCAAACGGAAGCTTCTGCACCGAAGAGATTGGCGACGACATCCATTACCCTTACGATGAACCGAAGATTGTTGTTCTTGACAGACTGGGCATGTTGCCAACTGAGAATACTCTCACACAGCTCGAGAGGGATTACCTAAGGGAGGGTGTACCGCAACCCGTCCTAAAGCTCAGACTAAAGCACAATAACTGACTAGCTTCTGACATGACAAGTATTCAGAATGATGGTTCCTATATGTTTCTTTGGTCGTTCTTGTTTTTGTATTGTGTTTTGCTAGCTTATATTCTTAGACTTTGATGTGGTTCAATGCTATTCGTCTGCTTTGTTTTGATCCAGGCATATCCATCCATACTCGCCTTCTGCAAAAGCTGTGTCCTGTCTAGATGTACCAGTCTTCAAATGTCATGAAGTTAGGAACAAGATTCGAAGTTCATGATTTAGCCAAGCAGCATGGCTGCCGGAGCGACCCTGTCTCATCTTACAAGACAACATCATCCGCCATACACGTGTCAGAGTATCATGTAAGCTAGATGAACTGAAGGGCATTCAAAAGTCATTTTATGCAGACGTGCGCTTGAATAATCTCGAGCGGAAAGACCAGAGATAGTCCAGAAAAAAATGACCAGGTTTCACTTTTACCTCGAACGCAGGACATATCTCAATGGGCAGGGACGCGAGCACGACCATCGGGCAATCGTAAATGAGCAAAACTCTCAAGCACACTGTTGTATACGAACAAAAGAAGGTTCCGAGCTTCAACGACAAGGTGGCACACAGCCAGGTTACTTTTAGAAGTTACATACTTCACTCTCTCTCACGAGGTCCTGTCCTCACTCACATCAGCCCCCGTAAGCCTCGAATGCCATGACTCTTCGCCGGCTTTTCGGACTTATCGGCCTTGTCCTTCTTTTTGTTGTTTTGTGCGCCACCTGTTTCACGCATAAGTATACTGATCAGTACTATATTCGAAATATCGAGACTTACCTCGTCCATACATGCGAACCTCTGGTTTGGGCTTGCCACCTTCTTTCCCAGGTTCTTCCGACACTTCCGAGTTGAAACTGAAGACGCTTCTGTTACCTTCCTGGCCCAAGGATGAGGGAGGTGGTGAGCTCTGATCAGACCCNNAGGTCGAGCGAGCAGCACCAGGATGGAGTGCGTGCTCGCTGTAATGAATGCCTTGCGCTCGAGACATCGGGTGGGAGTTGTGAATTCTCTGTGAGTATGCCTCAGGGCGCAATGGACGTTGGGGTGGATAGCTCTGATTTAGTGAAGAGACTGGTGAGGCAGTCCGCCCGAAATCCATGTGTGGAGCAAATAATCCGAACTGATCCACACCACGGTCGGTAAAGTACGCTGGATTATAGCTTCTGACACTGCCTTCCTGGTTCATATATCCGGATTTGCCAGGGGNGCTAGGCAAAGGGTAAGCTGCATCTGCACTACCTTTCGACTCGCGTAAGTCTGTGTACTCTTCCAGTAGTTGACTGTAAGCTGCTTTGATTTGAGCGAGTCGCAAGCGACTTTCCGAGAGTTGATCGTGTAGATGCACAGGAATAGCATGAATTGACTGCTCTGCAGCTGATGAAGTCTCCGTGACTTCTTTGAGACGTAAGTCGTACTCTTGCATCTTGGCCTCGTGAGCAGTTTTTAGTCGTTCAAGCTCTTGCTCGCGACGCAGCAATATGAACTTTGTGCTGTCTAGCTCCTGTTTAGCTAGCTCGTGTTCTGCACGAATTGGTTCAAGCGCAAGATTTTGGTCACGATAGTCACGAAGCTCCTTTTGCAGATCAGACTTTTGCTGGTCCACCGCTTCTTGGTCCCTCAGGCGCGCCTCAAGAGCTTCAAGTTCCTCTTGCTTGTTTGATTCGCGCGATTCGCTCTCGACAAGAAGTAGACGAAGTTGTTCGCAGTCTTTGGAGACCTGGGTGAGACGGAGTTGCAGAGTCTCTTGGTCCGCAAGCTCCGACTTCAGAGCACGAATCTTGGCCATGAGTTGCTCTTCACTTTGCTTTGTATGGTTCCTACGAGCCTGTGTCTCCTTTTGCATCTTCTCATTGAACTTGTTTGAATCGCTCAGCTTTTTCTGCAGAGCGCGATTTGCGTTGATCAGTGTGGCCGTCTCCGCTTCGACCGTCACAGCTTTTATGTGATTGCGCTTGAGCTGGCCAATAGCGGCCACGTGCTGTTGCTTGAGGTAACGCTCGAACGTGAGTTCGTTTCGTAGTAACATCAGCTCCCTTTGCAAATACGAGAGATCTTTGGAGGACGTTGGATCGACTGCAGATTCTACTGGGCNTCTCCTCANGGATGATGAGGCAAGGTGGGGCTGTCTGGGTGTGATGGTTTCGAGCTCGACGCTAAGAAACTTGGAACAGCTGGTAACTTTGTAGACGGNAGGAGGAGCGGGACTCTTGAATATGGGGTGCTCGCCAGCATAAAGACCATGGCACTCTGCGATGACTTCGGAAGGCTCTGCCTTGAGCCAGCGGTTCTCACTCAGCTCTTCTTCGACTGTAGTCGCGAAAAAGCTTGGATGTAGGAAGTGAACGCGCTGGAACTGTTCAGTACGGCTCCTGATGACGGTTTGATCAAGATCGAATTCATCGGCACCAGGAAAATGGATGTNTTTGAGATATTTCCGAGGCTTCCTGACATAGCTCATGAAATTGAGGGGATACAGGCCATACAGATAAGTAAAGTAATGCAAAAGCTCAGGAGCCGAAGATTCGGGCATATCGGGCAAAGCACGCAGAGTTTGCCAGGTGGGATCGGATCCGTCCTCATGGTCGGTATCAGCATCAGAGTCAGAATCACGGCGAACGCGATCGTCGGTAACAAGATCGCGCTGGGCTTTGGTGCTTGAAGCACTAAACTTTTCCCAGCAGAGGCAGCGACTGTAGACCAAGAACAACCTGGGAAGCTGAGAAGCCACGGTGGCGGGCATGTGTGGGAGTAGCATGATGAGACATTTCAGGGCGGCGGAGACGACGACGGTAGCGGTATCGTTCATGAGACATTTGAGAAGATGCTCGACTACAGTTGTGTTAAGGACCAAGTACAGATGGGCATGTTGTTGTTCAAGGAAGGCAGCGAGCAAATCAAGAGCTTGCAGACGAGTTTCGGGCTTCAAGAGGAAGTTGTCGACCGAGACGAAAAAGTCGCGTGGATTCTTGCGAGCAAAAGCTATCAGCATAGATTGAAGCTGGCGGGCGGCGAGGTCCTGGGTCTGAACAGGTGAATTGTCCGGAAGAGCGGTTGTACGGGCGATCAGAGCATCGAGCAGTATATGGCTGAGATGGTGAGCAGCACGAGCTTTGTCGCGAGCATCTTGAGAGTCGTTGTCGTAGCAGAGAGAATCGAGGACGAAGTCTTGGGCATCCGACATGGCGGAGCGGCTGGGAGCGGGGAGATCGACAAAGGGTATGGCGGCACTCTGGAACCAGATAGCAAGGTGGTCCTTGTTGACTATGGCAGGACGTAGGGCTTTGAGGACAGAGACGAAGGCCGGCAGCCTGTTCGCATGGGCTTGGACATGATGGCGGAAAACGGCTTGCAATTCGTCGTGTAGACCATCTCCTTCCTTTCTCGCTTTGGCGGCGTATTGCGTGAGGATGCGTGCCAGTTCGTCGGGGAGGGCTTGTGGTGCATCGGCATGCGCGAAGGTTGCGTTCAGGGCTGCGACAATGTCGTTCAATGATCTGTTTGGCGGGCGTCAGCTCGATAAAAAGTCACAGAGCAATGTCAGGCAGATTTACACCGAAGCCATGATTGCGCGGCGAAGCGCTCCAGTTCACAAATGTCGGCAGGTTCGACGAGTGCTGGTCAAGGCAGACGCATGTTTTGGTCGCTCGACTTGATTCAATCCAGATCGGTCAAGGTCGAGGGCGTGAAAGAATCCTTCTCCTTCGTCTTTGTGCCTGACTGCAACCAGCATCGGCGGCCGGCGCCTTTCTTCCTATTGCGGCTGTCAAAAGCCCGACAAAGACGTCTTTGATATCGATATCTGCCTCCCCGGGATCTCTTCATTCATCAAAGATAAGCCGTGCCATGGTCCAATGCCAACGACTATCGTCATTGCCTCGTCTTTGGTCGTGCCTGACTCGGCCCGTCCTAGCCCCCGCCCTCTGTTCCGCTTCTAGCCGTTCCCGAGTCAAGCACCCGTCACCTCCACAGCAATCGCGTCTTGGTCGACATCTCGGTCAAGGTTGAACTACTATTTCATTCTCATGACATGTCATGTACTATACAAATTTTGCTGAAACCAAAAGCTCATCTGACCGCTCCAGAACGCCAATCTACATGCTGATGAAATAACTTGACAGGAATCCACGGGTATATTTCTACTCCTCATCCGATTCAACCTCGGCAGTCTGTGTATATGTCAGTTGCATGTTACAGGCATAGATGCGTCTCATTACTCACGTCGTGGTGGAAGAACTTGCCCTCGGTCGTGGGCTTGATCATGCCAATGCGGATGCAGAAGTCTCCGAACTGCTCGCCATCGTTTCTCTCAGTTGCATAACGCTTGAGCAGCGGCTTCATAATTCCGAGGATCTCCTCCTCCATGATGGAGCTGCGGAAGAGCTTGTTGAGGCGTTGGCCGTGGTAGCCACCACCAAGGTACATGTTGTATGCACCATACGCCTTGCCAACGAATGCCACCTCGGCAAGCCAAGGACGAGCACAACCATTGGGACATCCAGTCATGCGCATCACGATGCTGTCTTGACGAAGGCCATTCTCCTCGAGCACGCCCTCAAGCTTGCTGATGAGTTCGGGCAGGTAGCGCTCGGACTCTGCCATGGCGAGACCACAAGTAGGGAAAGCCACACAGGCACTACTGCTAAGGCGAAGTCCACTGAAGTTGGTATTGTCCAACTTGTACTTGGCCAACATCTCCTTCATCTTGGGCAACTCCTCATCGCTGACGTTGGACAGAATGAGATGCTGGTTACCAGTAAGGCGGAATTCACCCTTGTGAGCCTTGGCAATCTCCAACAATCCAGTCTTCATGGGGAAGTCGGCAGTATCCTCGATACGTCCGTTCTCGATGAACATTGTGAAGTGGTTCAGGCCGTTCTCATCTTTCTGCCAGCCAAAAGTATCGATGTTGCTCTTGAAGTGGAATGGACGAGCCTCCTCGAACTCCTCACCCCAGTACTTCTCGACTTCTGCCTTGAAGACGTCCACACCCATGTCATCCATGGTGTACTTCAGACGAGCGTGCTTGCGGTTCTTGCGATCACCGTTGTCGCGCTGAACAAGCATGACCTTCTCGCAGGCGATGTGAACCTTGTCCTNTGAAACATAGCCAAGAAGACTGCCAGTACGAGGGTAGGTCTTCTTGTTGTTGTGAGTAGTTCCCATACCACCACCAGCAAGCAGGTTGAATCCAGCAAGATGTCCGTCCTCACCCTTGATAGCGATGAGTCCAACGTCGTGAGCGTAGACATCAGTATCGTTGTGTGGAGGAATTGCGATGGTAATCTTGAACTTGCGGGGCAAGTAGGTGGGACCGTACATGGGCTCGTGATCCTGAACGGCATCTCCAGCAACTTGAGTCTTGTTGTCGTTTTCGTCCTTGAGCCAAATCTCGTGGTAGGCGGTAGTCGCAGGCAGGAGGTGGTCGCTGATCAACTTGGAGCTTGCGTGAACCTCGGCATGGTACTCGGAGTGCTCTGGCAGACTGCTGCACATAACGTTACGGTTGACATCACCACAAGCGGCGATGGTGGTCATGAGAGCCTTGTTGATAGCCTGCATGGCCGGCTTCAGCTTGCTCTTAATGACACCGTGGAACTGGAAAGTTTGACGAGTGGTCAACTTCATAGTCTCGTTACCCAAAGTGGAAGCGATCGCATCCATCTGAACCCACTGGTCTGCAGTGGCTACACCACCGGGCAGACGGCAACGGATCATGAAAGAATAGGCAGGCTCAAGACCCTGAGCTTTGCGCTCGTCTCTAATATCGCGGTCATCCTGCATGTAAGTACCGTGGAACTTTGTAAGCTGCTGATCAGCGGCAGAAATAGCTCCAGTGGACTGGTCCTGAAGACCCTCAACGATGGTTCCACGAAGGAAGTTGGAGGCAATCTTGATATCCTCGTTGGTGATCGGTGGGGGTTCGTCAGGAAGACCTTCGACGTTGCCAACACCCATGGCATCCCAAAGCTTGGGCTCCCACTCATTGTAAGCAGTCTGGTAACCATCAGGATCCTGATCATCACCAAGACCACAGTCAACAAGAGACTTGCCACCGAGAGTGACCACTCTGGCGTAGAGATCCTTTGCGGGCTTGTTGTAATAGATCTTGTCTTCCTTTCTGGGCCAGTAGTGGCTGTCACCAAGACCAAAGACGGAGAAGTTGACGCTGGCGAGATCCAAGTCTGTAGAGTTCTTGACACCCTCCCAGAAGTTTCTGCCATTCTGAGGAAACTCACCTTGACCAGCAACACTGCTGATCATGATGACGTTCTCCTCAGTTGACAGATCTTCAAGAGGGTAATCATCCATAGCCATGACCATCGTCTTCAATCCTCTGGCCTTACCACGGTTGCCCAAACGCTTTGCAAGGTTCTCCGAGTTACCATTGTCTGAGGCGAACAGAATAGTGAGCGGGGCCCNCTGAAGGCCTTCGAGGAGACTGCTGTAGGCATCCTTGGCCTTGCGCTTCTGAAGCTGGCGAACCTCGGATCCGTAGGATTGCGAGAGGTTTGCACTGAACTGAGGATGTCTCTTCATCAATTGAGTAAGGTAGTTGTCTCTCTTGAGGAACTCCTTGAGTTCTTGTCTGATACGCTCGGAGTCCAGCTGGAAATTTTCCTCACCATTCTCCTCAGCGCGAGGGTTCCATCTGTAGAGAGGCCAGTAGCCAATATCAACGGCTTTCTTGGTCTCCTGGAGGACGGACAATGGCGAGTCAGTCTCCTTGCTGTAGGGAAGATAGGCAACAACGACCGATGGTCCATTGAATTGCTCGGCCTCGAGCATGGACTGTAGGACCTGGGTGTATGAGCTGTAGACGGCGACCGAGGCGACGTAGGCATTGCCAAAGTTCATGGCATAGAGACCAATATCCTTCTTTCTTCTTGAAGCATCAGCGGCGGTTCTTTCCGAGTAGGGCTGCGAATCAATGATGAGCATGTTGACGTTCTTGTCAGATGCAAGAACGTGGTGAACACCAGAGTTGCCCAAATCGTAAGACCATGCATCCGAACCAATCAACCATTGCGACTCCTTGAAGAAAAGTCCTTTGTTCGAAAGGAGCTCGGTAGCCAAGGCAGACTTGTCGCTGCTCAAACCAGAGATGACCTCAGGGGCAAGGTTGTTAGCCTTAGAGGCCTGCTGAGCCTCGAGAAGCCACTGAGAGAGTTGTTGCTTGGGGGCGTCAGTGCTGAAATCACCCGACTTGGCAGCAGTCTGCACTTCAGAAATGAAGCGTTCTCTGTGCTCGGAGCGGGCCACAAGAGAACCGAAACCGTATTCAGGTGTTGCGCTGATTTCATTCGAAACACCTGCATCATCAGCTCCAAGTCTGTTGGCAACGTAGAGACGGTCTCCGAACAGCTGGTCGAGAATCTTCATATATGCGTTCTCGACCTTGGGCTGCTCCAACTCAAATTCCTTCTTAGCGTCCTTGGGACCCTCGTGGTTTCCAATCTCGAGATTCTGAATAGGCGAAGGAGAAGACAAGTTCTGGAAGATTCCCTTAAGTGCCTGACGAACCGTGGAAGGCTCAATATAGCCGAGCTGATGGCCAACAATCAAAGGACCTGCGTTTCCAGCGGATTTGATGGAAACGAGGAGGTCGAGGAGGAGGGGGCCCCAACGAGTGGTTTTGCGACGAATCTGCTCCAAAACAGCAATTCTCTTCAAGCTCTTAGGCAGAGTCTGAAGGAGTTTTGCACCTAGCCAGGGTCTGTAAAGACGAGCGGTAACAATACCAGCGCCATAAAACTCATCAGAAGAGTTGGCCTGGTCGACTTCTCGAGCGAAAAGAGCAGTGTCAGACCCAAACAAGAAGACAGCCGATTCGGCATCCTCAGGGCCGGTATACTCAAACGCCTTGTAGCTTCTTCCAGTGGACTCGTACAACTCAGACCAGATCTGGGTGGTGAAAACGTCAATGTCCTCGGAAGTGATGGGACGGCTTGATACAGATTCGACGGAAGTAGCGTTGGAAGAGACGACAGATGCACTGTCGCTGCTGCCGTTACGATCGTCAGAGCTTGAACCACTGGACGACTCGTGATCGCTTATCGGGGCAGAAGCAGGCTTCTCTACTGAAGGGCCAGTGCGCTGAGGGGTGGCGGAGCCATTGGCATCGGTAGCACCAGCAATGGTACGGGTGGCGACCTTTCCGTCGTCTGCGTAGAGACCGGACTCAGTTGAGCTAGTTGCAGAGTATTGCTCAACCTTCAAAATTTTCCTAACCAGCTCTCTATCTTCCTGGTTGATAGGGTTGTCGCTGGCAAGATTGGCAGAGTCAAAGAAGTGAATAACACCCTTGCCCGACTTGATGGCCAGAGCATGTGCAGTCACAGCAAGATCTTGTGCCTCCTGCAATGATTCAGAATGCAGGAAAGTGAAGCCAGACTGTCTGACCGAGGTGATGTCTGAGTAATCCGGGTAACCAGCTGGTTGAAGTGCAACGTGCAAGACCACAGGGTATTGTGCGAGCTTGTAGAGATGAGGAACAGAGCGGACCAAGATCGAAGACGAGGTGGTCACTGAGACGAGCTTCCCCGAGCGAAGCGGCTGGAAGGCTGAGAGCAGAGGGTCTGCATTGTGCTTAACAGGGACNNAATCTGAGGTGGAAGTGGTTAGCTGTACGAAAGATATGCACCGAGGGGCGAAACATACCTCGGGAGATGTCGAGACCAGTCCTGAAGCCTTGTTCTGTTGGTAGGTTGTGAAGAAGTCCGAGAACTCAGAGTCGGAGGCGAGAGAGGGCTGAACAGAGACGACGACGTCGCTGGCCAGGTATGCAATGCGTGCGANCTGTACATGGTCAGCGAATGGTACACATTGGTCAGCACGCGGGCTCTGCTTACCAGCCTCTCCAGCAGTCAAGATGGAAGCCATGGCCGCAATGATAACCTGATTAACGAACTCGACAAGAGTTCTAGACGAGAATGAGAGTTCTGGAGGGAGAAAGGGAGAACAATGAGATGTAACAGGTAGTGGGGGCAATGTAGATTGGAAAAATAACCTGGGGGTGGGAGGCGGCGCTCAATCACGGCGTGACCAGAAGTGCCGTTCAATTGCTCATCTCAGACCGAGTTTCCCAGCAGTCGCCTCTAGTGCACGCCGGCTGGTAATGACTTTTTCCTCGACTGAGGGATGGCGACATCTGCGACAGCGCGGCATCGGAGGTTGCTTACCTTTGAGCCGCTGTTATTAGCCAATGATCACCCCACACGTTGCCAAGTCATATCGATAGATCTCCGCCCGTCGCGGGGCCCTCTGGCCTCTGGCCTCTGTCTGCCGGGACAATGAGCCCGCGAGCTAATCCCGAGCCTTGGTTACAAAGCCCGACCACCCGGAACGATGAGTCGACAACACGGCTTGCACCGCGCCTTCTGCTGTTGAGCACTGGCTAGCTTTGCCTCATATCAAAGTCATAGTCGTCACTATCCCGCTCGACCTCTTACATGCAAAAGTCGAATCTCTGCTTGCCACCGCCACTGTGTATCAAAAACCAAGAAGTCATTGGAAATCCATTAGAGCATTTGGAAAAAGGCGTGCTCCTGTCTCCGGCACGTATTTGTAAGAATATACACGGTGTCTGTATTGAGTTTTCTAGTCTCATCGATCTCTGCCTAACCTCTCCTCTTCGTCTTGCACCAGCTCGTAAGCAGGTCGGTATGAATCATTCTCGGCGTTGGCTTTCAGTACGGGATTGGGATGTGTATCTGTGGTTCCTCCGAGAGATGTATAGCCCTTGTCGTAGAGCGAGCAATAGGGTATGTTTAGATGTCGTATAAACTATGATTCAAGTCAGTCAGGCTTCCTTCGTGGAGGCTGTAACGACAATCTCACAGTCCACACTTCGGCATAGTGCCAATCGATCACCGGGTGTATCCTCATAAAAGCTGGCCACCCTCTGTCCGTAGGATCAAAGTACTTCAGGGTAGCTCCATGAGGATCCGTTCGCCGCGTGCCCACAAAGATTGCTTTGACGTGACTCTTGTCATGGAGATATTCCTCGAAGGCCTGTCGCATGGATTTGGCATATCGGGCCAAGTCCAGATTATATGTATCGATGGAGAGCTGTACAAAGTCCTCGACTTCGGGGAATGGATGGGGCGACACGATGTAGACAGACTCCAAGTTGTCCGGTAGCGGCGTCGAAGTCTTGACTGAATGTGCATGCAAAGCAGCGAGGTAGAGGATGAGGAGGACTAGACAGTCCTTGCCGCCATTGTACGACAGAGACAGTTCGGCGAGACNTTGAATGCTTATCAGTCAGGTTTCGAGGCAACAGCCAATGCGGACAGCTAACCTGTATCGCTCGAGTGCCTCTTCGAGGATCTTGAGACTCAAGCGCGTCTGCTCCTGCACGTTTCGCAGGCGGTCGGTTGATGCTTGAGCAGACAGGAATGCCGCGACTCTGGCATGCACCTTTGCACAGAGGGCGGGGAGGTGCTCCTCCTGACCGGGAGCTATGGTTTCGGTGCGGCCCTGGTCATCGCTGCGGATTCCAAGGAGCGTCTCTGGCATTACGATGCTTCGGCACGCGAGACACGAACTCGAGCATGCATAGAGGGTTGTTCAAAGACACGTCGGGTGCTATCACGCCCGGAGCGGCGCTGTGATGCGCTTGCGCTCCATACACTGGGGCAATGCCGCGACCCCGCGTCGGCCAAACACTCTATGAGACCCGACCCATGCTTCTAACAACAGCTAGAAAGATCCGAAAGCATTTGTGGAAGAAGGATATATGCTACTGACACAGACACGCCCATATGATACAAAGCTACTCAGATCTAACAAAGGAACTCTGCTACGAGTTTCCTTGAGCGTTTCTCTCCTGAGCCTCTTCGACAGCCCTCTCCCAGCTCGTCGAATAAATAAACCAACACTCGACAGCAGCAACAACTCCGAGTGCAATTGCAGGACCNNCTAAAAAGAACTTAATCAGAAACCGGCCGATAATTACAGAGGGATGACTTACAGCCCATAATCCATAGAGGTCCCAATGCAACCCAAATCCGGTTCCGAAAGAGATGGGCATGGCGANTCTGAAGTTTGTGAGAAGGTGGTCAACATCCGGCGAACATGGTTGACTTACGACATAATAAGCAAAGAGGTTCACATAACCTCCTACCTCTTGTCGACCAAGGCCACGCAAGATTCCGTTGCAGAGAGCGGCAAGCGAGTCAAAGAGTTGGAAGGCAGCATTCAAAGGAAGTGTTTGTGCTGTGAGTGCAATGACATCGGCGTCGTTAGTAAAGAGCCTCGGGATGTACTCTCTGGTAGAGCTCAACAAGACCATGTTGAAAACACCAACAATCAATGCAGCATACAACGAGACCTTTGCATTGACCTTAGCGGCGTCCGAAAGCGTAGCGCCAATGAGATTAGCAATACGAGTACTCGCTGCAATGCTGATGGGGAAGGGGATTTGGTAAGTGATGCTCGAGATTGTGCTGAGAACACTTTGTGTTGCGAGATGAGTTGGGGAGATCCAGCTCGCTGAGAGGGTCAAGATCTCGAAAGCCAGATATTCAGCAAGAACCATTACAAGGCCAGGGAGTGCCAGCCTAATCATTGGCATCCAATTCTTGAAAGCGATACGGGTGAATCCTCNCCAGCACTCCAAACCGCCAACAAAACGAACGTAGAGGAATAGGCACAATGGCATGAGGTTCTCTATGGTCACCACAGCGATTGGGGCTCCAATAAATCCCCACTGGAATTTCTGTTCCCTGTCAGTGACGAAACAACGATCGTATACTTTGATACATACCCAGACAAAAAGCCAATGCAGGAATACATTGAGGGGCGCGCATATTAGAAGCACGATAAGTGTTGCCGAGAATTTTCCCTGTGCCTGCACAAATCTCTTTGAGGCCTCGAAAAGAGCATACCCCGGAGCACCAAATACAAGAATTTGGAGGTATCGCCCTGCCAAGTCTGCGGTCGCTTGGTCTGGCACGATTGCGCCGATGATTCTCGGTCCGGAAGTCCAAACGATGGCGATAGGGATGGTGATCACCCATAAAAAGTATACCATACGCTGCAGTTGTAATCCAACAAGAGTCTTGTTTCCACTGCCATAGGCTTGGGGGCATAAAGTGTCTAGACTGGTAGCCAGTCCTTGGAAGATAGCATAGCCAGTGATATTGGCACTCATAGAAGCAAGAGAGACAGCCCCCAATTCAAGCTTGCCGATATGACCCACCGTGAAGACAGAAGTGACGGTCAGGGAATATTGTAGAAGGAACGTCAAAATCAGAGAACGAGAGTATCTTGCCAGGACGACTGCTTCTCTTTGCCAGGTTGTCTTGATCTTGCCCGACGCAACAGCCTCTTCCCATCTCTTATCGATGTTCTCAGGAGTATCAACACCACCATAAGGCTCCGCAGGGTTGCCCAACAGAGGGGTATTCTCATCTGGCCCAGCATCCTCGATGACTGACTCTTCATCGGCACCACCTTTTCTAGGCACAAATCCACCAACAAAGTTTTNTTTCAACAATCCACTGGGCTTGTTCGACACGGTACTTGTGGTTCGAGGGTGTTTTGGGGNGATCAAATGGTTGTCTCGTAAGAGGCTTCGTTCTTCGGCAAGGGCGGCTTCTCGGTCTTGTTCGTTTGCTGGTCTTGAATCCGGCGCTGAAGCCGAAGGGAAAAATGGTCTTGGACCCGATGCGACGTAGGAAGTTCTTCGGTATGAGCCAGACATCGAATACTGTTGTTCATGGCCTGCCATGTATTCTTCACCTCCGTCCGCAGCAATGACGGCTCCATGGCCGTCAGCCTCTCCTCCTTCTTCAGCATCTGCCAGGTCTCTCAAGATTGACTGCTGTACCAACGGAGAGGAGGAGAGAAAGCCATTCGACGACCGTACAGACGTACTGAGAGCCGCAGGTCTACTACTCATTGCGTTACAGAGCTAACGAATGCGCCGATTCGTGCTTCTGGGTTGGTTGAATCGTCGGAAATCTGATGTTAAGAATGATATGATGTATTGAAAAGACGAAAAGGAACAGTGGCTGGAACGACTACCAGGACACGTCAAGCATTGTGAGAAAGGTCTTCACCTCGATAGATGAGCATCGAAGACATCTTCGCCGCCTTGCCCGCGACTGGGTCGAGGAACTCTAAATTACGTGACGGGAAAGCTGTTAGCGCGATAAGCACTGTGGAGGTCGAGGCTCGTGCCATTGAGTTTCCTGTAAGGGTAGGCAGTTCCGACGTCAGCTCTAACGTACGCGTCCATACCATGCTTCTTACAAACTTCCATGATTCGATGAGCCAGGTGTGGTCCAGTAGGAAGTGTCCCAGAAGCAGGATGTAAGGCAAAGCCAAGGCCAAATGACCAGTCAGCACTGCTCAACGTGGCGTGTTACACAATGCTCTCGATTTCTTCAGACCAGCCCAGAAGATATGGTACACACCTTGCCCGCTGCTATAAGCCTTACTGCCTTGACCAGTCTTGTATAGCACAGTCGCGCCGCAGCTCACTCACTTACATAGGAAGCAAGACTGGTGCTCACAAAGATTCGTGCCGACCCTGGCACGAGGTGCTTCAAGTCGTGGGTCGACAGAAAGAGGCCAGTATCTCGTACAGAGGAATATGGTGGCTTATCATCGCGACTGATGTACTTGAGAGCACTGGAATGCCGAGGTCAAAAGCCGCAAGGCTGGTATACATCCACAGCCGCATAACCTCAAGGAAACAGCGCTTGTGGGTTTGAGATGAACATCTCGAGTGAGGAAAAAATGAGGATAGGTGACGAAACACGCCTGAGGTCATCAGAAACTCATCTCGAGACTCAGCTGAAGCACTCTCAAGCCTCGATGACCCTAGTGAAGGCGAAGCAATGGAATATGAAGTCTGTCAGAAATGTAAAAGCATGTCTTTAGCAAGGCAGGTGCAATGCGTGCGACGATGGATGTCTGAGGGCACCAACGACTTGAAGTGAACGGCTCCTCACTTGTAGGTGATCAAGAGAGAAGATACAAAAGAGAATCACATGCACTTTCCCGTGCGGACGGGAGATTCACTGCGTCTCGTTTGTTTGCGCACTCACTCCGTTTGTTATCCACGAAGAAGCGCTTCACCAAGCTTTTTTCAATTCTTTCACCTTCTTCTCTTTCTGTTTTCCCAACTTCCAGCCAGCTTGCGCAGACATCCAACCTGCCCTTCCAGCATTTATCTTTCTTTCCAACCTCATCAACGCCTTTCACCGCCTCATCATCATGGCAGACATTTTCTCATCGCACCCCTACCCTGGTCGCAAGACCATCAACCCCAGCACCCATCACTGTGGTGTTTGTGACAGAACTCTTGCCTACAAGGACAGAGCTGCTCATGATCGCAGCAAGAAGCACAGGGCTGAGCTGGACAGAGAGAAGGCCAAGGAAGCCGCCGCCAATTGTTACGCTGAGGGCAACGAGAACCTCGACCCTAACGCCTGCCACAACTGCGGACAGTGTCAGTAACCTCAATAACCTCACGCCCTTATCCATGCTGACTCGTTCACAGCTGGCCACATGTCCAAGGAGTGTCCCGAGCCCAGAAAGACGACTGGAGCCTGCTTCAACTGCGGCGAGGTTGGGTGTGTATGCCAAACATCCAAATGTGACTACAGCCAGCTAACCACTCGCGCAGTCACAACAAGTCTGACTGCACCAAGGAACCTGTCATTACCTGCAACAACTGCAAGGCCGAGGGACACATGTCTCGCGAATGCCCTGAGCCTCGCTCGGCCGCAAATGTTACCTGCAACAACTGCTCTGAGCTCGGTCACTTCTCTCGCGATTGCACCAAGCCTAAAGACTGGACAAAGGTCACTTGCAACCAGTGCGGTCAGAGTAAGTACGACCAAGCGTATTCTGACAGACAAAAGTATTAACAATCATCAGAGGGCCACACCGTCCGCCGCTGCACTGCTGCTCCCGCCGACTACGCCAACCAGAATGATAATGGCTTTGGCGACGATGGTGCTACTGCTCCCTCCGGCAACGACGATTGGATGAACAACGCTGCCGATGGCGTTGCCGAGACCACTGCTGTCGAAGGCGACTGGATGCAGGACACCACCGGCGCTGCTGCTGGTGAGGAGTGGGGTGCTGCTCCTGCTGCTGCTGCTGAGTGGTAAAGGCTTTTGAGGCATGCATGATAAGGCTATCATGTTTCTCAATGTGTTCGATATCTGGCTCGGATGTGTCAGTCTCTAGATAGTGGCTAATGGTTGTGGAGACTCTTCACTCAAAGAGGTGGCTAGGTAGTTGCTCTACCAGATTGTTCACCGCGGTCTCACGCACGAAATGCCAAAACTCCAACAAGACGTTGGATGGTTCTATACCAAAGCGATGATCGCTATGCAGCCACGTCAACGTGAATTGTCCCCAATTTGATACTAGTCGAACCTTTGCGGACTTCAATTGCTACGGGTATCTATAAATAACTGACCTCAACCCCTGTTCAAGGTGTTGCCAGCACCCTTGGGATTGTTTTCGACATACTCGTCCCAAGCTCTGGCTTTCATAGTCTCTTCATCTGCCTTTTCCAAGTCGTCCTCGTCAACCTCTGGTGGAATGCCAGACTGTGCGCCTCCACCTTCTATCATGCCACCACGACGCTTCTCCTCCTCGAGGTACTCGTCGATAGTCATGGTAGGCAGGCTATGGTCAGGACGAAAGACGCCAGCCTGCATTGTCTGGCGAGTATTGAGAAGGGTGAATGGGCGGAGCGGTTTGCCATCTTTGCTTAGCATAGGACCTGACAGGCCAGCAGACATAGGACCGTCCAGTCTCTCCGAGTAGCCATCGTTGGACTTGTGGCGCTCTCTGAGGTCGGAAGGCGCAGACTGTTGGCCTAGCGGTGTGGGTGGAGGAGCCCTTGAGAGGATGTGAAGCTCCTGGGCTATGGATTCAAGAGACTGGAAGGTTTGGTGCACACAGAACTCGATTTGGGTCAATTGCAAGCGACGGTGCATGTCGTCGTCATTCTGTAGAGCAGCAGGATTTTGTTGCAAATGTTGTAGTTTTTGCTTAAGGTCCTTCTCTTGTTTGAAACGTAGAATCTTTCTCTCTCGGCGAGCGGCAGGATCTGAGGTCGAGGCTGTGGAAAAGGTGGAAGGGTCTTCACGGTATTGCTCGAGTAGTCTTAGGTCGGAAGAGGACAGAATGTCGTACAGGTCGAGCTGGCGTAGGAACTTCTCGTACGAGTCTTGAGCGCGACGCAGAAGGGCTTTGCGGTCCGGGGATGACAAGCGCTGGACCAGGTCGGCGAGGCGGTACTGAGCGAGGAGATGATGCAGGTCATTGGTGGCAATGTCTTCCAGAGACTCGTTGGGACTGAAGAGGGCGATTTGATCCTGGATGCGCAGACACTGCTCATAGCTGGCGATGGCAGCGTTAACCAGCGCTTGGTGAGCGGCCGAATTCGTGTCCCATGAGCTCTCGATCTGTCTACGCTTGTCCTCGGCCGTCTGCCATACTGTGCGAAGCGACTGCGGTTCTTCTGACATGTTGCTGTGTTGATGGTCTCGGACATTTGTTGATGGAACTTTTGATCACTTGACATCATCCGAGCCCCCATGAAACATCCCCCACCAACCACCACCTCTTTCTTTCACACTTTGTCAACTGCAACGACCACATCCTATCACAGTTATATGCTGCTTTTCTTTGTGACCGTAGTACATCTGGTGAATGTCGCTGCAGCGTGTTGAGCATGCAGTCGCTCTAGCTGAAGCATTCTTGTGACGGCGCAGGTAGGTAGCATCGGCCTCCTGCATTTGACAGGTCCATTGTCCGTCACTTCTTCAAGCAAACACCATCGCCCTTTCCATTTGCATCCTGCCCAGCCCTCGCTCTCCCACCTCATCTCTGTGCCCCTTCATTGCTTGATTTTTACTTGTTCAGCACCTCGTCAATATCTCCTCTTCACCAGACACTCACCTCTGATGACCATCGACAAATGAGCTCCAATATGGCCATCACACCGCCCTCCGAAAAGTCGCAAAACGATAGTGGCACCGATAGCGACATCGATGTTGACCCGTTGCCTGTCGCTCTCTCATCCGTAGAGAAACGTCGAGCCCGCAAGCTACGCTTCCAATCATGGTTACAGAGCACAGCCATCAAAGAAATCCGTACCACCGTCCAAGACAGCAATCGCTCTAATACTGACGAGGAATCGTCCATTCGCCAGCTGCTTGCTAGTCAGGAAACGAGTCAGATCATCACCACTCCTAGGGAATACCAGCTTGACCTCTTCCAGCGTGCTATCCAGCAAAACACTATCGCTGTCCTCGACACTGGTTCTGGCAAGACGTTGATTGCTGTCCTTCTCTTGCGTCACACCATTGGCGAAGAGCTTCAATCTCGTCTGGAAGGAAAACCTCATCGTATCTCTTTCTTTCTCGTGCCTTCGGTCCCACTAGTCTTCCAACAATTCGCTGTGCTCGAGCGCAACCTCGATTACGACGTGGATCGTTTGTGTGGTGCCATGATGATCGACAAATGGAGCAAGCAGGTTTGGGACGAGCGTTTTGCCAAAACCCATGTCATTGTCTGCACCCCTGATGTTCTCAAGGGTTGTTTGAGCTGCTCCTTCATCTCTATGCGCCAGATCAATCTCCTGATCTTTGATGAAGCTCACCACGCCAAGAAGGGTCATCCATACGCTCAGATTATCAAAGACTTCTATCTCACTGATGTTGATGAGCACTCCCGACCCAGGATCTTCGGCATGACTGCCTCGCCTGTTGACGCCAGGGTCGATGTTCGTCAAGCTGCTAGGTATGTCTTTTTGCTTGGACCTGGTAGATTATAGTTCTCCACTGATGGAGTATGANNCAGGGACCTCGAGACCATTTTGCACAGCAAGATTGCTACTGCACGCGACCTTACGCTACTCCAAAACGCAGTCACCAAGCCAAATGAGATGTTCCTGGATTACACGAGATTTAACGGTATCTCTCCTCCGAGCCAACTCTTTCAGGACTTGAAGAGTCAGTTTGGCAACATCAAGCTCCTGGACAGCCTGTTCGAACGCGCAGTCAAAGTTCGCTCGCATCTTGGAGACTGGTGCGCCGATCGTTATTGGGGCTTTGCATTGGCTGAAGAGCGGTCAAAGAAGACGGAATCGCTCGTCGAAAAAGCCGCACGACAGTGCGGTTCAACGCATGATGCCGATTTCCAAATCGAACAGGTTCGCAAAGCTACGGATATCATTTCGAACTACGACTTTGAAAGACCTCATGCCGACCTCTCGAATCTCAGCGACAAAGTACGAAAGCTGCATGCCTATCTAAAAGCCCATTATGAGCGCTCTTCAGACTATCGCTGCATTGTGTTCGTCGAGCACCGTAGCACCGCATATCTGCTCCAACAAGTTTTCGAAAGCATTGGCGGACCTCACTTGCGCCCAGGCCTACTCATCGGAGCGAGCAACGGTCGTCTGGACGACATACAATCTACTTTTCGCAGTCAGGTCCTCACTATTATCAAGTTTCGCAAAGGAGAGCTGAATTGTCTTTTCGCAACCTCAGTGGCCGAAGAAGGTCTAGACATTCCTGACTGCAATCTGGTCGTACGTTTCGACATCTGCAAGACTATGATCCAATATGTGCAGTCTCGTGGACGTGCCAGACATAAGAACTCCAAATTCTTACACATGAAGGAGAAAAACAACTATGATCATGCGAACGTCTTGTTTGAAAATCGTGGAGCAGAAGAAGTTATGCGAACTTTTTGCAAAGAGCTACCCGCCGACCGTCAGCTGGACGGCGATAGTGATATGGTCTTCTCCCAAGAGATGATCAGCCTCTATCCTACGTATACGATAGCTCGTACCGGCGCGAAGATCACTTTTGGCTCTGCTCTCCAGATTTTATCACACTTCGTAGACAGTCTGCCACAAGAAGGCGAGGAAGCTTTGCAACCTACCTACATCATCACGAATCACGGNGGACGCTTCATCTGCGAGGTAGTCATCCCCGAGCCTTCCCCCTTTCGCTCAGCAATAGGTGACTCTATGACAAAGAAATCACTTGCCAAACGCTCAGCTGCTTTCAAGGCTTGCAAAGAGCTTGTTATGTCGAANAACCTCGACTCTAATCTCGTTCCAGTCTACACCAAGAGACTCCCATCAATGCGCAACGCGGCGCTGGCGTTGAGCTCAAAGCAAACGGGTATGTACTACATGCGCATCAAACCCTGTATCTGGGAAGATGGACGAGGTTCGATCCCACCTGTAGTATACCTCACCCACCTTGACGTTCCAGAGGGACTCGGTCGTCCTCACCAGCCTCTCCTTCTCGTCACTAGAAGACCGATGCCGGACTTTCCAAAATTCCCTTTATTCTTGAATGATGGCCGCAAGACCCAAGTGGAGTTGACTCCACTCACGCCAGCTTGCAAGGTTTCTGAGGCTGAACTGACCAAGTTCACTTCATTCACTTTGAGGATTTTCAAGGATATATACAACAAGACATACGAATTTGACGCCATGAAGATGTCTTACTGGCTCGTGCCGTCTGGAAAATCCGTTCAATTCGCAGACACTAGCGCCGCCTCTCTCCAGCTCATCAACTGGACCATGTTGGACTACGTTTGTGAAAACAGCAAGGGATTCCAATGGTCACCGACTATGTCCGACTTGTTCCTGGTTGACAAGTTCTTCGTCGACCCAGGAGACGGTGGCCGACGCTTCTATTCGTCAAGAGTAGCTTCAGAGTACAAGCCCTCAAGCCCTATTCCGGAAGGTTGTGCAGCCTCGAAACGACAAACCGACATCATCGATTATACAGTCAGTCTATGGAAGAATTCACGCGATAGACAGAAATCCTCGTGGAACCCTGACCAACCTGTCCTGGAAGCCGAGAAGATACTACACAGACGGAACATGCTCGCGGAGCCCACCGCCAAAGAGGCACAAGACGCGTCGAGAGTTCGAAGTTTCATATGTCCTGAGCCGCTGATCATATCCGCTGTATGTGTACCTCAATTGTGATTGATCATGAGACTAACGGGCTATAGNCTTCCCACTACCGTTGTAGCAATTTGCTATGTCTTTCCCGCAACCATTCATCGCATTGACGATTACCTCATCGCGAGGGAAACGTGCGAAGAGCTTGGTCTGACAGTAGATCTACCATTGGCTCTAGAAGCGATCACCAAGGATTCTGACAATACAGAAGAGCATCAGAATCATGAACGGATTAACTTTCAGCGTGGCATGGGAAAAAACTACGAGCGTCTCGAATTTCTCGGTGACTGCTTCCTCAAGATGGCAACTTCGATCTCGACCTTCACGCAAAACCCAAACGACAACGAGTTCGATTTCCATGTAAAGCGCATGCTGCTCCTCTGCAACCAAAATTTGTTCAATGCAGCGCAGAAGCTCAAGCTCTATGAAAATATTCGCAGTGCTTCTTTCTCTCGGTAAGCTTGAAGTGAAGTTACAAAAGTCCCCTCGACAAGTCCCCAAGCTCACTGTTGATAGNNTCGTACATGGTACCCAGAAGGTATCAAGCTTTTGGAAGGCAAAGGTGCAAACAAGAACGGTACGGAAGTGATAAAGCATGCACTTGGCGACAAGACCATTGCGGATGTTTGTGAAGCACTCATGGGTGCGGCCTTCCTCACCCACGACAAGCCTGGCGAGTGGCAGCCAGAGCATTGGCGCGATGCTGTCAAAGCTGTCACTAGGCTTGTCGATAGTCCTGACCATGCAATGAACGACTGGTCCGACTACTCCCGCACTTATGAGAAGCCAGCATATCAAATCGCCGAGGCCAGGGCTGCAACCCTTGAACTTGCCAAGAGGGTAGAAAAGGAGCATGCATATCACTTCAGATATCCGCGTCTGCTCCAGGCTGCCTTCCACCATCCTTCGTATCCAAACCTCTGGTCTACTGGAATCCCATCCTACCAGCGGCTCGAATTCTTGGGTGATTCGCTTCTTGACATGACTAGCATCACTCATCTATTCTACAATCATCCCGAAAGGGATCCACAGTGGTTGACTGAGCACAAGATGGCTATGGTGTCCAACCAGTTCCTTGGAGCTCTCTGTGTTCGACTTGGATTTTACAAGCACCTGCTTTTTAACCACGACTCCTTGCGTCAACAGATCTCGAACTATGTTACTGACATCCGAGATGCAGAAGCTGCTTCTCAGGGAGCTATGGACTACTGGACCACAGTGAAAGAAGCCCCTAAGGTAAGGTCGAATGATTGATGGTCACGCAGCAGTCTGCTAACGCCTCTTAGNTGTCTGCCCGATATGGTCGAAGCATATGTTGGCGCGATGTTCATCGACGCGGACTTTGACTATAGTGTGGTGCAACGCTTCTTTGATCAGCACATGAAACCATTCTTCGATAACATGGAGATATATGATGACTATGCAAACAACCATCCTGTGGTAAGTGGTATTGAAGACAAGTCATTACCTGTGCGTCTACTGACCCATGGTATTAGNACTCGACTCCACAACAAGATGCAGAAAAGCTTCGGTTGCCATGAATACAACTTGTTCAATAGTGAAGAGACTGTTGATGGCATGCAACCCCTCTTCTGGTCGGGCGTTATGATCCACGACTCTGAACCAATCGGGGTCTGGAAAGCAAAGTCTGGTAGATATGCAAACATCAAGGCAGCGATCAAGGCAGTCGAGGAGCTGGAGGGAATGGCGCCTTATGAATTCCGAGCAAAGTTCGGCTGTGACTGTCGCGAGGAGACCGTTGACGGACTTGAAAACGACAGCACGGCCTGAACAACTCCATCATGATTTGAAGACGGGACTGAACGGCGGTTGCTATGCTGTGAGTTCATCTGGCATGAGGGTCACGATCTGTGCATTGAGGGTGTCTTCTAGTTTTCCTTCTCGCATAGCTTAGATACAACCACAAAGATGGACCGTCCTCCAAAAACATCTGCTGTACTCTCATTAAGTCTACTCTCGAGCTGTAGGTGCAATTCTTTGCATCCAGAGTGCTGGTACTCATTATTCCTTCCCAAGACATTACTGTGACAAGGAGTGCTATGTCAAAGTGGCGATGGTCTATCGACACACGTTGTCTTGTGAGATGACGAGGTTGGCATGGGTAGACCAGCAGACACGACCTCTCTTATGATCTGGATGCGAGGTGGGATATGGGCAGAAGATGCTGAAAGCACGAACCTTTCAGCATGCTTGCCAAGTGCATCCGAAATGTGACATGACTGTAGCGTCTGCCGATATCTACTCTGCGTCTCTGTGAAACTCGCCCATACCATCGACCAGAGCCTTCTCCAAGCCTGAAGCCGCTCTTCCAATTTCACCACCTTCCTTCTTGGCCGCTTGAATACCCCTGGCGACGGCACGTACAGCGGCGTCATCAAAGGCTCTTTTCCTGGCCTCGGCGTCGTCGTACATGGCATTTTCGGCATCCTTGGGTGCGCCAAAGAGATTGAGACCGCGGAATGGGTTCGAGCGAGCGTACAAAACTTGATGCTCGGTGCTGCAAAGAGGAAAGCAGGAGGCGTTCGCGAGCGCTTGTTCAGAGCCAGCTGCATCTGTGAAGCCAGCACGTAAAAACATGGTCAGGATGTTTAGCTGCTTGATGAGCAGTTTCGAGGCAGCGGAACCGGGCTTGCCGAACGAGACGGCGCGTTCGGAGGACCAGTTGCCGGGTTGTGTCGTCGAGTGCCAGCCGAGGAGGGTCAGGAAGCATTGGAGTGTCTTGAGCCAGCCGCCGGCACAGCTGACGAGTTCTTGGCCGGCGGTCTGCAGGAGCCATTCGAGCACATCGAGGGAGGAGTTGCGGATCTCGGCGGCCAGGTGCGTCATGCCGGCGCGCACGTACAGCAGCATGTGGTCGACGTGTGTGGCGACATGGGCGGGCGGTAGAGCACGCAACAGTTTTGTGAGGGCGGCGCGGACCGAGTTTGAGGCATCCAGAATCAGAGGCTGGATCTTGGGCAGGATGGTCGCGACGGGCAAGGGCAGGTCGTCCGGGCGCTCGGTGATGGTGTTGGTCAGGTAGTTGATGGCATCGCGGCGCTGCGAGTCGGTCTTTGAGCTGGCGAGCGACAGCTGGTGGGTGAACTGCTGGTCGAGGGAAGGCGCCGAGGACGAGAGCGACTGCTGGTTGAGGACAATCGACTTCGCCTTGAAGCTCGTGTCGGTAAAGTTGGCCGCCTTTGCCTTGGTCTTGCCGACTTTGAGCTTGGTCTTTTGGAAGTCTTGCTTCTTTTCTCTCTTCTTTTTGGCGCTCGATCCCATCCTTGCTGCCCTTTCAACCACTGTCAAGCAGATCCATGCCACCAAGGTGAAGCCGCCGACCCAAGAAAAATTCCCCCAGTTCCAACTTTGTTCTCTTTTTGCGGGGTCTGCTCACGTTCAATCTTATCAATCTGATCAATTCGATGAATCTCACTATCTCTCTTTCATAAAAAGATTGTGTATCCTTACAGCAATACTCGACTTGGCATATCGGGATGATTTAGCAAGTAATCCATTGCTACAGCTACTTCTTGTTATATATGCGTGATAGGCTACTGCCGCCAGCAGATACAGATCGAATGTATGCTTTGACTCTTCAACCCAAACGGCTTCAGGGGCGCGTGGAAGCCACTGTCTCCGACACCCACGACTTAGTAGGCGATGGTGCTCCACGGGCTGTGGCCTGCTCGATATAAGCTATTGCCGTACCATTCACTCGATGTGAAGACAGCTGATGGGGCCGACGGGCTTCTGCCAACTGGTCACGCTGCTAGCGGACTGTGCCTGCCCTCTGCTCTCCCTGCTCTCCATCACTCTTTCTATGCTCAAGTTCTTCTTCATCTTCTTCGTCATCCATGAAGTTGTTGGCGTAGTTTTCCTCGCTTTCTTCGTCGTAAGATGGACGTCGCACAATTGGTGCAGACACAGATGACAACTGAGCATATAGAAGTACTTCCTTGGCTGACGGTCTGGTGGGCGGCTTGAGCGGGCTTCTGAACTCCTCAACTTTTGGATGAGCATTTTCAATAACCACTTCTTCAAAATTCGACTCATCTTTGGTGGCCTCGGTTGTGTGGTAGGTCTCTTTCTGCTCTGGGGTGAGATGCTCTTGGTAAGGGACTGCCAACCAATCCGGATCGTCAAAGTCGACGTGTGGATGTGGACCTTTGAGGATATCCAATGCTACGATGGCGGTATGTGCCTTGGGCTTTCTGTTCTTTGGCTTCGAAACTGCCAGGAGGACAAGATGCATCTCGTCGAACCCATCAGCACCTCTCTCAATCTCTCGGATTGTTTCTGCTGAGGGGACAGATGTTGGTTGTTTCGCGGTGAATTGTAATTTCTTGGGTCGTACGTTCAGTGATTCCCTCAGCTTGCTAAGAGGCTGAGGCTTCGTGTCTCTTCGTGTACGCTTCTTGCGGCTACGATCCATAGGCGTCAGGTCATGGTCCGAGATGGAATCGTGCTCGGACGAGCTCACGGGACTCGCGATCTGATGTGATGGTGTCACTAATGCGAGCTCATGAGCCGAAGAAGGTTCCGTTGGTAGTTCGGAACGTCTTTGAGTCTTTGACTGTGTAGACTTTGTCTCGACTCGTTGTACTTGGTCATCTTCATGATCGCTGAGGACAGAAGGGGACAGAGAAATTGAGCTCGGACTAGTGGGAGGAGTTTCTGCGCGAACGGGAGACGACGCAACGCGTCCCTTGCGGTATTGTCGATCATCTGAGGCTGGTGAAGCGAGAGTCGAGCGGTGATTGGTTCGTGGTGCTTNTTTCGAGTAAGTCGCCAAATTCTNTTTCCTAGGTGACGGCAAGAACATAGTGCCGTGAGAATGTATCTGGGCGAAGTGCGAACCGAGTTGTATCGTGGGATGATGGTGGGATGATGGTGGGGAATGGCATGGATGTGACGGGCCAATTTGAGCGCTGCTGCCTGTCCTGTCAAGCCTGTCCATCGCTCCTTCCACGTCAGGCCTGCTTGAATATTGTGCAAGGTGTATGTCAAAACAAAGGGACTTCTGCTTGTGATGGTAATAATAGGGTATCTCTTTCAAACGCTATGACTTTTCCAATGCCAGCCCACTGCCTTGGGCGGCCGCACATGTATTAAAAAGGGTAAAGGAAACCTATGCAGCCCGTAGATGAAGCAGAGAAGATTAGAGCATGCGCCTAATGGCCGTCTCGCCCTTGTACTTGTCGAGACCTTGGTCGAGGCTTCCCCACCACTCGAAAAGCATGCTCTGGCAGATGAGCTTGAACCATGGCGTGAACAGAAGCGAGTCGTCCTTGAACATTGTCTTGAGGTCGTCTTCGGTGACGTATTTGGTGGCCTGGACTTCGTTGGGGTTCTCTTCGAGATCGACGTCGGCCTTGATGAAGAGAATGTAGTCGACNNTAGAGAATGGTTGGTCAGCGGAACTCTGGACAAAAGCAGAAACAGAAAACATACTCTCGTGCTCACCCCACTTGCCGTCGCTGGGGGCGACGTAGTGGATGCGAGTAAGGAAGTGGAACTTGTCCAGGGGGACTTGGTGTGCCTTGATGCCGAGCTCTTGGTCAAGCTTGCGCTGAGCAGCACGCTTGACGCCCATAATGGCGGTTTCGAGAGTAGATCCGGTCTCGCCGGGGACACCAAGAGGGTGCGAGCAGCAGGTGTTTGTCCACATATCGGNGAAGGTGATCTTCTCGGAGGCTCGCTGTTGCAGAAGCAGACGGTTCTTGTTGTCGAAGAGGAAGACGGAGAAAGCACGGTGCAACAAGCCCTTTTCAATATTCTCCATCAAGTGGCCTGGCGGGAGGGTCAGCGACTGGACATTGGTCGGAGAGAGCGCGCAGGCGCAGGCGGGTGAATTCGACATACAAACTTTCTTGCTGGCGCTACCAATGGGCAGGTCGTTCTCGTCAAGGACAATGCAAACCTCGTCCATCAGGCGAATCTGCTCCTCATCATAGCCCTCGAGGTCGTTGTCCTGGGTAGCAGAAGTGGCATTGGCGAGGGAGGTGTTGATTTGGGGAAAAAGGCGGAGGATGTTTTCTGCGGTGATTTGTGACGCTTGAGCGACGGTAGTGGTGGTACTGGTAGTGCTCATACTGGCGACAGTGGACTAAGAGAGAGGGCTCGGTGGCGGACTCGTCGGGACTTGGACAGAGGCAAGGAGAAAACAATGCGGGCGTGAACAATCGGGTGACCCTGAATAATGGATATGCCAATCTCCAGCCGCTCCGCTCGCAGCCTAGGCCCGATTAGGCCGATTGATTGGTTTCGCGACTCGTCTCGACCTCCACGTTCGCTCCGTCTTGGCCAAAAACAACATGGGCTTGATTTCTTGTTTGACAAGAACAACACTGACTTGCACACGCAAATACCGCCATGTCGTCTCTGCTCGACGCCGTCATCCGGTCGGACAACGACCACAATGAGTCACGCACACCAATCGTTCAATCCACCGGCAGAGGCGGCTCCCGTCCGCGGGGCCCGCCCTCTGTGAGCACCCCAGGTCTGGGTAGCGATGCTTTTGCCTATGGAGATGACGAAGTCGTCGGTGTACGAGGCAGCCGCAGAGGCCCATCCACAGCCGGCCCGCGACCCGAAGTCGAGCAGGTCATGGACACGACGGCCGAACGACTGTCTCAGGAGTTCGAACACTTTCTCAACACCTTCACCGAGGAGCCCATCTCGTCGGCCTTGGCTCCTGCCTCCAGTGCTGCCACCACCGACCGCTACTACATCGAGCAGATCAAGGGTCTGGCCCGCTACTCGCTGTCCACCCTGTACGTCGACTATAGACACCTCGATGCAGCCAAGCCCGTCCTCGCCCAAGCCATTCAGCAAGACTTCTACCGCTACCACCCCTACATGATCCGCGCCCTCCACAACGCAATCGCTACCCACGCTCCCCGCTACTTCCGCCAACATCGCCAGCCCGGTTCCTCGGTACCCAACACTTCGGATGCTTCTGTCGACAGCCACGACGATTCCACCCTCCACAAGACGTCCAATCAGCAGACCGACAAGGTCTTTACCCTTGCCTTCTACAACCTCCCTCTGGTCTCGCGCGTCCGTCAGCTGCGTACCAGCCAGATCGGTTCCCTCTTGTCCATCTCGGGCACTGTCACCCGCACATCTGAAGTTCGTCCCGAACTCTCGCTAGCCACCTTCGTTTGTGAGGTCTGCAACACACTTGTCCCCAATGTTGAGCAAATCTTCCGCTACTCGGAGCCCACACAATGTCCCAATTTGACCTGCGGTAATCGTCAAGCATGGCGTCTGGACATTCGTCAGAGCACCTTTGTCGATTGGCAGAAAGTTCGCATCCAAGAAAACAGCTCCGAAATCCCCACCGGAAGCATGCCCAGAACCATGGACGTTATCTTACGCGGTGAGATGGTCGACCGCGCAAAGGCCGGTGAAAAGTGCATCTTCACCGGTACTCTTATTGTCGTTCCTGATGTCAGCCAGTTTAGAGTGCCTGGTCAGCGTCCGCAAGCCACTCGTGACACCAGCTCTGCTCCCAGAGGTGCCGAAGCAGGAGGTAGTGGCGTGGGTGGTCTTAAGGCTCTGGGTGTGCGCGAACTCACCTACCGCATGGCTTTCCTGGCCAACATGGTCACTCCCGACGCTTCGACTGCTGGCCAAGCATCCACTCAACAGCTCAGAGGTCAAGCTACAAATATCATGAGCTCGCTCAACCAAGCAAAGAACTCCGAGATGGACAAGATTGGTGAGGAGGCTCAGTCCGACTATCTGGCCTCCCTCAGCCCCAACGAAATTAATGAGCTGAAGACCATGGTCCACAGTCCAAATATTTTCATGCGCTTGATCGACTCCATTGCTCCCATGATCTATGGCCACACTGTCGTNAAAAAGGGTCTGCTTTTGCAACTGATGGGTGGTGTGAGCAAGTCCACTCCCGAAGGAATGGCCCTCCGTGGAGACATCAACATCTGCATTGTTGGCGATCCCAGTACCAGCAAGTCACAGTTCCTCAAGTACATCTGCTCTTTCATTCCTCGTGCCGTCTACACTTCTGGCAAAGCTTCTTCTGCGGCCGGTCTGACGGCCGCTGTTGTCAAGGACGAAGAAACTGGAGAGTTCACCATCGAAGCCGGTGCTCTGATGCTCGCTGACAATGGAATTTGCGCCATTGATGAGTTTGACAAGATGGACATTGCTGATCAAGTCGCTATTCACGAAGCCATGGAACAGCAGACCATTTCCATCGCCAAGGCAGGTATTCAGGCCACCTTGAACGCCCGTACCTCCATCCTTGCTGCCGCTAACCCTGTGGGTGGCCGTTACAACCGCAAGACTACTCTCCGAGCCAACATCAACATGAGTGCTCCTATCATGTCTCGTTTCGATCTCTTCTTTGTTGTTCTCGATGAATGCAACGAGGCCGTCGACAAGAAACTGGCACAACACATCGTGGATGTTCACCGTCTGCGCGACAGTGCCGTCCAGCCTGAATTCAGTACCGAGACACTTCAACGCTACATCCGCTTTGCACGTCTGTTCCAACCAGTCTTTACCGAAGAAGCCAAGGCCACTCTGGTTGAGAGGTACAAGGAGCTGCGAGCCGACGATTCACAGGGTGGTGTTGGCAAAAACTCCTACAGAATCACTGTCAGACAGCTTGAAAGCATGATTCGCTTGAGTGAAGCCATTGCAAAGGCAAACTGCGTTGACGAGATTTCCTCTGATTTTGTCAATGAGGCTTTCCAGCTTCTGAGACAGAGTATCATTAGTGTCGAAAAAGACGACATAGATATCGATGACGAGGACATTGACCAACTCCAAGCGGATATCATCGCGGCTGCTGAGCAGGATGAGGAGCAAGATGCTATCATGGGTGATGACGCACCTTCAACGAAACAGAAAACAGTCATCACAGCCGAAGAATACCGTGAGATGGTCAACAGCCTGGTCAGCAGAGTCTACGCGGATGACAAGCAAGACGGAGATGGTGTTGGAGAAGAAGATCTTTTGAACTGGTACGCCGAGTCGAGGGAGGAAGATCTCGAGAGCCCCGAGGCGATAGAAGCTATGAAAGACAAGACAAGGAAGGTCTTGAAGAGAATGTTGAAGGTATGTTGAAGCCACGTCGTTGTCAAACCCGAGTATACATTACTAACTTTGCAACAGGATAACATACTTCTGCGCGTCCGTGGTGAAGTTATCGCAAACGAGTCTGGCACAAGTTCAGCGCAGAAGGAAAAGCTTCTCTACATTGTACATCCCAATTGCGATGTTGAAGAGATGGGTATTCACGAAATGTGATTTGACTGTGTTTGATATGAGCAATGTCTCTCGACGGCGTTTATCGGTTCATGAGGCACGAGGGCGTGGGCTTGGTATTGGTACGGGATGTCAGGCGTTCTTTACTTGGTCGACAAGGATATACCAGGCAAATATTCAGCCACTTCTTTTCCATGCTTCTGATGCAAGTCTGTTATGTTGTAATACTTTGCGATTGTTGTACGGGACCACTTTGTTCAGACCATACATTGATGGATTAGAGGCTTTTGAACCCGAGTGATCGATCACATGGATGCTGTATTTTGAGCATGTCATATTTCATTTCCTTGTAGCATACATAGTTCATACATGGCGATTGCTGTCAATACTTTGATGAATTCATCATTGACGATCCTTCACGTTGGGAGGTCCTAGGTCCTCGACGATAGGCTTCAATGTGCCTCGTTTAGGAGAGGATTCATCGTCTGGTGCCGTCTGCTTCTTTTCTGGCTCTTCTTGATTGACCTGTTTGACGACAGGTGCCTCGACTTTCATGTGTGCCAGCTTCTGTTTCGCTACCGAGTCGAGTACCCCTTCATCTGCTGTGGCCTCAGTCTCGGNGGTCACATGTTCCTTTGTGTCTGTCACGGCGTACGATGCCGGCTCAGATATCTCGTCTCCCAGAATAGCCTTGGCAGTTTTCTCATCTGCATCTTCCTCGTCTAGGTCGAATTGTCCGACGAAACAGAACAAGTCACCAGTCTTGCCCAAGTCGTACTTACGATCGTTTGTAGCTTCTGCAGCGTTGCAACCACCGACTTGTGTTCTGAGCAGTAGGCGGTACTCTGTTGCCAGACGTCCAAAATCTTCTCTTGCGACCTTCTGTCCAGTAAAACCTAGTGCTGGCAAAAGAGCGATTTCTGTGAGCTCAGTCTCGTAGGGCAATAGTGCGTGCAAAGGTTGAGAATGCTGGAGCGTGTCGTGCTCTTTCTGTGCGAGATATTCTTCCTGCCGACGAATCTGATCTGCGGCTGGTTCTGCACTGAGGAAGGGCAACTCATTGTCGGGTTTCTTCTCTTGCCCTGTCTCCTTCGATTCGTCTTCGGGCTTGGCAGCTTTGTTCATGTACTCTTCTGGCTTTTGAAAGAGATCTCGATGCACAGTCGCCCATGATCCAGCACTCA
This sequence comes from Aureobasidium vineae, assembly GCA_903819635.1. Classification (NCBI taxonomy): domain Eukaryota; kingdom Fungi; phylum Ascomycota; class Dothideomycetes; order Dothideales; family Saccotheciaceae; genus Aureobasidium; species Aureobasidium vineae. Next base: position 529,951 of record CAIJEN010000015.1, read on the forward strand.
AATGGGCAGGGTAGTGGTTTCTCCATCCTCTTGCCCTCATCAGCTCTAGCATGTATTCAAGCCATCCGGGCTGTGTCTCCGAAACGAGCTTAGCACGCTTGCTGGGCGCTTGATGTACTGAGAAGACATCGTGAGCCGCACGAAGACGGTTCTTGAGATAGTCGTGGACTTCGGCCCAAACGTCACCAAAGATAAGAGCTGCATCGGCATTAGGGGCTTGCCACAAGAAAGGTACAATCAGGTCTTCAGTAGTCTTGGGCTNCCTCTCGGTATCAGACATGGTCAGCGTGGGGAAAGGACTAGTGCCATTGAGATAGGCATCAGGAGTCGCAAGAACCACTCCGAAAAGGTTGTCTCCGTCATCCGATCCATATGCCGAGTACCGATGTTGCAAGACGTGGTACATGAGATATTGATAATATAACGGCGATAGCTCTGTTTGTGCTGAGAGCAACAAGACATGCGAGTGGTCAGGGTCGACAGGGTAAAACGACTCGAGGAAGCGAAGTGCGTTGTTTTCGGTCGTGGTTTTCGCAGTAGAGATGCGATGATGAAGCTTGACTTTGCGTTGACGTGGGCCGGTGGGATCTTGGTGTGGAGGCCACTCAAAGTCTCGCAGGTAGTCGCGTGCAGACGGCTCGACATCAGGAGGAAGGTCGATGGTGATGTCAGGGTGAGAAAGCCCACTGTAGTCGGCAGCCTTGATTGAATGTAAAAGACGCAGGAGCGAGCCTGATGATTGTGGCTGGGCGTGAATGAGAATGTTTACGCTGGGCTTGTGCCACGAGGTCAAGCCGCCGGTATCAAGACGGGTCATCCACAAGAAATCCTCGTACTTTCCTTTTGGAACCTCGATGAGTGGAGTGGCTTGAATGGCGAGTTTCGAGCGCAGACCTCTAATGAAAAAGGCATCCTCGACGGAGGAATCATCAGTGATGACGGCTTGTGGGTGCATGTACATGTGAATATGACCGAGAGCGCCGACTACAGAGGCCTCTGCTCGGGCGTCTGTACTGTACTCGGAGAAGTCGCATCGGGCATCGTGGAAGAATATGTCACAAGAGTCGCGATCAACACCATTTATCTCGAGCACGTCTTCCAAGGGAATGGCTTCCCGTCCCAACAGGGTGAAATGCACAAAGTTCTTGTCTACGCGGGCCATTTCACAAGCCATGGGTAGTAGATTCGCAGCGCTCCTAAGGCTGGAAGCGGCAAACAAGACATTTCTATTGTCTTTTCTGTGGCCCATGGTGCGGGCGATGGTCTGAATGGACCTTGCCAACCTGTAGAACTTGACAGGTCCGGCATAGTAGTGATTCTCTTGGTCTCCGGTGGAGTGCGTCTTCGGAGGAGGACCAGTTGGCTCTTTGGAGACAGTGTTTGGGCGGGCGGCTTGTTGAGCAGGGCGAGTCGGCGGCCTATACCCAAAGTCGACGCCGTCAACTCGATGGCCTGGACGCAGTGGGCGGCCCATGCGTTGGTCGACGCTGCCTAAATCGGTGGGGATATTGTGAATGAAGAGCCATATCAGAAAGGCACCGAGCAGGCCCATGGCCAGGCGGCGGCGGCGCATTCGCAGGGCGGTGGACCAAGACCATGGCTGTGAGGACGGCAAACCTGCCCGTCGTCCGAGGTCGTCGTCGCGTTTGCCCAGATAATCGTGCCCACCGAAAGCCATTCTAGCGTCTCGTCATTGTTGTTTCTGCTCCCCTTGCTCTTTCACGTTGCTTGTGGCACAATCTGCTAGCACTTTTGGACTTTGTCTTGTGATAACGCTGCACACTTGCCCTGGTCCGTGCACCTGCTGTGCATGTGATCGACTTTCATCTTTCCTCTCTTTTCTCCCTTTCGCTCAACATATCTTTTATGGAAAGGCTCCTGTTTGGAAGACACTGTCCAGTCATGCAGCTTATACTGTCACTATATCTCTACGGTGAAATTGGGGATCATCGTGCGATTTACACTCTCTTCAGCACATACATACACTCGTACAATGTCGCTACCGTCCTCTTCCATCAAAACTCGCCGACCATGTTTTCTCTTGCTTTGATCTGCTCTCTCAGCTTAGTCTCGTTCCGCGGCCTGAACCTCACTTCGTAGCGATGAGGTAACGCTACCAGGCTGGTTGGATCAGAACTGCCCTTGATCGGATGTGTTTCCACCTCTGTTCCCTTCTCGATCTCGTAGCAGCTCAGCATCCTCATGAACACGAGATACAGCTCTCTGTTGGCCAACAAGCTCCCGGCACACATTCGATATCCAACTCCATATGTGAAAAGTGGTGCTTCTGGCTGCTCGAGCCATCTTTCTGGTCTGAATATCTCGGCATCCTTCCACACGGCTGGATCCATGTTGCACGCCCAAGCATTCAGATATACCGTCGTGCCCGCCGGAATGAGCTTGCCTTCATACGTGATATCCTTGACTGTTGCTCGAGGAAGCGCCAGCCTCAGCACAGTGTAGTACCTGTTCACCGTAAGTGGTGTGTTTGGAAGCACCAACGCAGCTTTCACATACCTCAGACACTCCTTGACCAAAGCCATGACATACTCGCACTTCATGTCATCTTCGGGTGCGCAAAGTATCTCGTCCTCGCTGAACATTTTTCGAATTTCCTGTACCGCCTTCTCCTGGATATCTGGTCTTTTTCCGAGGAGCGCAATGCTCCAGGCCACCAGTGTCGTCACGGTATCCAGTCCTCCACTGAGCATCGTCAAGCTGATGCTTGTGAGCTCTTCCTTGTTGAGTCTTGCTTCCTTGTCCTGGATGACGTTGGCCTGGATACAGGGTTTGTGCGTCCCCTTCTCCATGCGGTCGTCCAGATCCTTGTTCAATTTGGTCAAGTATACATCTCGGCGTTCTCTCATCTCCTTGGCTCGTTTGGACCCGACACTGAATGGATTCAGACGCAGGAACGGCACATAGTCTTGCATGTTGCCACTTGTGCTCCTGAANNCTGAGAAGGGATTAGAAAGTGTTATGTGTGATCTATGACAGAAGTATCGTACCTTGGAAATCTCTTCCTCGACCTCTGTGATCTCATGGAACAGAGGATCATTCCTGCTACCCAATCGAGTGCCCCAGTTGAGTGTTAGGGCAAGACTCAAACTCAAGCGCTGGATCATGGGCATTGGATCAACAGTTTGTGTGCCTGCAGCTCCGTATTCCAGGCCCTCTTTGACGAACGCCAGACTCTCTACGTCTAGATGGCCGATATAACTGGCAACTGAAGGCTTGTTCAGCGCAGATGCAGCACCTTTGCGACGACGTTTGAGACTGTCACTGAATGGCGATGTACCGATAGTTGTTCCCGCAGTATTGGATAGGANCCTGTTCTCCAAGTCATTAGATAAGTCAGACACATCGTCTAAGTTGATATATGCCTTGTGAAAAGTATAGAACACCGGTCTCGAGCTGAGAGCCTGTGAAAAGTGTCCAAACAGAACACGACAGGCCTCGGCCGAGTTGCAAACAATGACAGGAACGTTTCCTAGCTGAATCTGATATACGTCGCCATAGATCTTTGACCACTCTCGATACTNTTTTGCCAGTCAGCAGAGGCTCATGCGATCTTGTTGAAACACAACCTTCTCGGCAGCATTGTATTTGATATCCGGAATGTTGCCAAGGACCAATGCTCCCGGCGGTCCATCAAATCCTGGAATTCTTGCCTTTTTTCGTACGTATTCGTTGGTCACAAAGTATGACAATGGCAACAAGAGAATCATCATGACTATGAATCGGATAGGGTGCTCATTTGCCTGGGTCTGAGCAAACGAGATCAGGAGAGAAAGCATGGTGTGGATCTACACAAACAAGGATAGCCACAGGATCGTGAGATGTCACTGGCAACCGTGGATCTTAAATCAATGCGAGCAGAATGGAGCATACCCCGCAAGAGCCTTAGAGCTCCGTGATGACCCCGCTATATTGTGACTGCCGTGGAATGGTGCGGAAGGAAGAAGCAGCTATAGAAAAGCGGCGACATTCCGTGTCGCGGAATCGTCACCGCACATCGACCTGCACATTGTACGTCTGTGACGGTTTGCTCCAGTCGACGTCTTTCAAAGCTTGATCGCCTGTTGCAAGGAACAAGCACTCGGCTACTGCAGTTCGGACCTATTGTCTTTAGCATTCGGCATAGAAACATGGCAGTTGATCACTCACTGTTGGATATGGGTTCGTTCTCAGCATGCTTGCAAGCTTCTTCAACGTGTCGGCACGTGTAGTCGGCTTGTCAGCCAGCGCCTGGTAGACCTCGACCGCTGCCAGTATCCTCGAGATGTTATTCGACTTGAAATGCGCCTTCTGAACCAAGGATAACAGGACTCGCCAACTAATCACAGGTCAGAGTGGCCATGCGGGTTGGTGTTATCAGACTTACTTGAAGGTACTGTTGAGAGAGATGATAGAGGGAAGCGCATCGAGTAGGTACGCGATGAGTTCCAACAGAGGTTGAGTCTCGCCCTCTTTCGTTATGAGATCTCTCAAGAAATTGGTGAAAGCAGACAAACATTCGGATCTCATACCGTCACTTCCTCCGGACATCGTGTCGACCAGAGCGCCACGAGAAGCCCGTAACAACCCTTCTGCACCAACTCCAGCGCACGATATACTTCCTTTCAGGATTGCATCGCGTTTCCAGCCAGGCGGATCATTGTTCAATGGCGCAAATAGTTTCAAAAAGTATTGGTAACTCGTGACATCTGTGTCAGAAACGCNTATATTTTGTTAGCAGGTTATGTATCGAAATGCTTGAGATTGAGCAACTGACCCTTTCAGCTCAGAGTCTTGCTGCAGACATCTTGCAGCTTGAAGTCGGACTCTGTCCATCTTCTCAAAAGCCAAGCGAATGATGTTCCCTTCCAGAAGTTGATTAGATACAGGGTCGACTTCTGGTGTCTGTTTTAGATCCCACATGCTTTGAACGCACTGAACGGCCTTTGTCCGTACTAGTGATCCAACATCTCCCCTTTCGGTAATGGTGTAGTCATTGAGCCCCGCGTGAAGTGCAGAGAACACTTCTGGCAAGACATCGGTGCCAATGGTATTTGCTTGGATCATCAAGTCTATGGCTTGCAATCCAACGATACGCCATTCAGTCAGTGAGGCTGTCTGAACGATGTTTGATAGAAGATTACAGGCTGTAATTCGATCGCAGCCGTAGATGTCTTGCAACCATGGGAATGCCGATCCAACAGCAACAACACGCCCGGACCCTTGCAGAACCATGCCCGAAGAATCGTGCGCAATTCTGGCAAGACAATCCGAGACATTCAGAATTGGTGTTACTGTGAAACCTGATTCGCTCAGCCGTGAGAGCGCTTTTATTAGACGCGGCAGAGCTTGCAAGACAGAATTATCTGAAGAGGAGATCAAGCCAGATACGATCTGACTCAGCTTGGATGTCTGTGTTGACAGATCCATATGGTCTATCGTGGATTGCAGAGAAAGCTCGGATAGAGATGATAAGAACCGGGCTACAGCGAACGGCAACTCTGCACGTGTGGCTCGTGAGGTCTGGTTCTTGTACAGATGACTCTCGTCGCCGAACAATTTCCATAAAGAAAGCAAATATGCCGCGTCTTTCGTGCTTGGATCTCGACCGTCGCCTTGGAAGCGTTGGAGCATCTTGGTGTCGATGATCCTCGATAGGGCAAGTAGAGATCCATGACATTGTTCTACCTCAGAATTTGGGAACGCAAGAAGACATTTCTGTAGGTCGTCAAGCGTGATACTGACGTGCTGAGGAACTTGGGGAGCACATAATAGGCCGATAGACTCGGCAGCAGCCTCACGAGAAAGAACGTCGGTAGAACCAAGACCTCGCCACTTCCCGAGCGCGGCAATCAGTGCCTCTCGATAGACTGAGTCGAGATCCGCAGCACCCTGAGCCACATCAACCATGGCGCGCTGCCGAAGTCCGACTGCATGGTAGTCGACTGCTTGAACGAGAGAAATGCCATTGCTGACTTGGTCAGGATGCCTACCAATAAGCTCCTGAAGAGCGGCGGATGATCCTCTTCTGATGTTGCCGGAAGGATCCAAGCAGGCAGAAAGTAGGAGCTGAATAGCAACGACTTGGATGATAGATCCGGTATCTTGGTGGAAACCGAATTCGATATCGGATATGTCCGCTGACAACAGTTCTCTGGTGGTGTAGCGTCGGGACAATGACCAAATACCGAAACATGCGGCATCACGAACATTGCTTCCAGTACTTACGCCAACCGCAGATCTCTGTTCAAAGCTAAGCGCCAATAACAAGGCATTTAAGATCTCGGGAAGTTGCTGCGGTGAGGCCGACCTCCTGAACAATGCGTGTGCCAGTGTCAGGGTCAAGCCATGCCATCTCAATGCGTTCGCAGCTCCGAAATCGGGCTTCGAAGAAGATCTTGGCATGTCTTCCTTGAAGCTTTCGAGAATCGCCTGAACGACCTCATGTCCCATATCCGGATCGAGTCGTAGGACTATCATACTCAGTGCTTTGCTAGCAGCAAATCTGACCGGCGTATCGCGATCCTCAAGCGATTGTAAACAGTACTCGATTGTCTCTTCTAAGACACCAGATGCCTCGTAAAAGTCAACGAGACCCTCGAATGAGGATTGCAAGCTCAGTAGAGCCACATTACGGAGTAACTTGACAACGAGTTTCTTCGTGACAGCAGAAGAGCTTAGAAACGCGAGCATCGCATCGTCCATGAGTCTTTGACCAGCAGAATAGATGGATGGTATGAGGGTGGCCACTCCGGGAGTATCGACCGACACTGTCATTCCCACCAAGAACCGAAGTGGACCCAAGAAGGTGTGAAGGTTGGAGTTAGGCGAAGCAGATGGATTCAGGAGCTTCGTCAATGCCCAAGACACAAGTGTAGCAGGAAGATCGAGGTGCTGCATATCGGGTCTGGTGACCAAACGTACGAGCATCTTTGCAGCAGCATCTTGCTCCCTGGTAGCACTTGCGAGATAATGGATACCCAACGCTATGGCACGTCGTGCAATCGAAGGGACCTGCGGCTGTAGAGACATATGCTCGCATACTTCGGAAGGCTGAGCAACAGCCGATATCGAACTGAGATCGAATGGCGCAAGCATCAAGTGGGTCAGCCATAGAAGCAAGACATAAGACTTCTCCCAGGCAGTATCTGAGCCCGCGCTTAGAACTTTGAAATCTTCAAGGTTGGTCAAGATGAGCTCAAGATATCTGGGTTCATTATTGAGGAAGCCGGTGATGATCTTTTCGCCTCGAACTTTGCAAAAAGTGTACAGCAGCTTGCTGGCGGCGACATCCAGATAAACGGTGAGAGGAGAAGGAGACTTGGCCTGTTGCACTTGGAGAAAGGCTAGATATGCTTCGACAATCGGGGGCAACAGTGTCTTGAGATGAGCATCGAGTAATTGAGGTTCTCCTTGGAAAGGTTCGATCTGGATAATATATCAGCAAGGTACTGGCAGCCCGTGTTGCGATACAATACAGACCAATTGAATGACGTGGTCGAGATCGCGTGAACGAACAAGATGGTGGACACGACCTTCGTCTCCCCGTTTCCAGAGCAGTTTTGAGAGGGCAATCTGGAGACCTGACAGAAGCCCCGCCGATGCGCGCATCAGCTGCAAGTCATCATCGACTTCGGTAGCCATCACGACATTTTCTTCCTTAGTTGCCAGAGAGAGGAGTGAAGAGGCTAGAAGTGTGCTCGAACAATTATTTACCGCTTGGATGTTGATGGTCGGTCACCGCCCAAGAGCAACGCCAAGAAGTCCACCTCGAATTTACTTCGAAATACTTCCTGCTTCGACCATTGCATCTGCATGGTCAAACAACGATGCATTTAACCCTTCTCACCATATTTAGAGTGAAGATGGACTATCTGGAAGCACCAAAGCTGGAGGCCGAAGCGCATAAAGTCTCTAACAATTTTGATCACCAGATCAATGCCCGGATGTCCGGACTGTATCCTCAAAGCATTGGCTATCGGAGCACATCAGCTCGTACTGCCGCTCATACTGCTCTTAGAATAACGAAACTTGCAGAACCTCTCAAATATACTTCATTGTCGTCGAGCTATTCCAATTGCATGGGATTTTTGTCTGGAGCCAACTGCAGCACGTGATCCACGCACGACGTGTTAGCCAAAAGGAGCTAGACCCTAGCAGAGCTCTCGACAAGCTGAACATGCAGTGTCTACATTGAAATATTCTTTCGATTAACTAAATTCTTACATCTATCCAACATCATAATCTAGAGTTCTGAGCTCTTTGGGTTGCTTAACCAGACGGTAGGGACGCGTGGTACTTGTGGACTCAAGCGCACCAGCCCTTTGACATCTCGGCGATCAGTTGTCCCTCCAGTAAGTCTCCTCATGCCAGACCGGAATCCCGCTCGCAGCCCTGCTGCAGAAGGAGCTCGAGAATTGCTGCTGTGAACCGACATGGCATCATCAGACGTCGCCATGCGCGAGATCGAGAGGTCGTCGTCAGAGAAGGGCTCGTCGGCAGTGTCTTCTTCGGATTGTAGATCTGTGGTCACTCGAGGCATGTGATGCATTGCAGTCATCGGCGAAGTCACTGATCTCGCGTGAAGGGCCGGTCTTGTGGCAACTATGGCTGAATTCGAGGCGAATGCGCCAGGATTCATCACGAGCGGTTCACGAGCGACACCAAACCTTGTATCCGAAAACCCGTTCTGGAACGAGGTCACCGAAGCGTTTCGTTTGAGCGACTTGTGCAGGATTGGAAGAGTCTGCTGCTCGTAGATGTTCTCGCGATCCTCGATTGAGCCTCGGGACTTCTCCCCTGGNNTTGTGGGAGGTTTACGATCGTCGAAGAAATCGTCCAGACTGTCCAGCTTCAGTACCAGCTCACTCATGCTGCCGTCAGCACGTATTGATTCCGACATTGTCGTCACTGAACGTTCGAAGTAGGAGCCGTACTGGTCTTCTGCAAACGCGACATCAGGCGTGCTGGTTATCTCGGTGCCATCTGCGAGCGTAGTGTCTAGACAGGTGTAGTAGACAGCCATGACGTTCTTCCTCGCCCTGTCGGCCTGGATGGCTGGCATCGGTATTGACCAGCCAGACTCCTCGGGTATGCCGTAGAGACTTTNTGTGCTGTCGTACTCCTTGCGTGTCGCGCGCGTCGAATGTGACCCTGCCATGCTCATGCGCAGATGCTTGTTGTCGAGAGGCGTACCAGTGACAGACATGATGTTGTCAAGCACATCAAGAGCTTGCTGGCAGTAGCTGGTCTGCAAGAGACGTAAAAGGGGCGAGATCAGATCTGGTCCCTGAGAGACGATTTCCGGCCGTCTCATGTCGATCTGTGGAATCAGAACACACAGGAGTTGCATGACGGTGACTCTGAACCATGGTGTCTGGTTGTTGAGCAGGCCGATGAGGAAGACCAAGCTTTGGTATTCCATTGCAGGGAAGAAGGCGGCTTTCGCTGCAGCGACGACTTCGGTCAAGAAGTCGTTCGCATTGCGATAGGTCTGATTTGCGAAGCCATTCAACGCGTGGGCCAGATCAGGCAGTCGCTGAGCTTCGGCTACACCAGCAAGAGAGTCTGCGGACTCGAAACATGCTTGGTCGCTACTGTCGTCGTCAAAGCGATGGAGATAACGAGGGAGATTCGCAAGCAGTGTGAAGAGGAGACGGGTGTCACCTCCGATCAGACTGCTGGAAGGCAATTTGATCATCCTCTCAAGCATTTCCAGTGACCGGTCGAGACAGGCACTCGACCTCAACCCCTTGTAGATCAAGGGTTGAAGACCTTCGAACTCTCCATCCCACTTTGCGGGCTTATTCTCGTTGAATAATTTGATGACTGCAGGATCACTCAGGTCGAGTTTGTCCAATAATCGATCCAGCATCGAAAGACTTGCTTGAAACTCTTGTTCGAAAATCGTATCCAGACAAGCACTCGTGGTCCAGAACAATTGAGGGTATTGAATCAAGTCCTCGGGCTCAAGAGCGCTAATGATGGTTCGTAGCGTAATGAGGATTTCTTGAGAAAAGGTCAGACAATCATTCTCGTCATCGGCAATAGTGTTTGTCAGACGGGCGAGCATGTCTGCCATCATCTGCCTATCAAGCGAATCAATGATGCAGCGGAAGATCTGGAACGAGCGGCATGCTACGTGACGCACGGCGCAAGTCGTCGCCCAAATAAGACTCATCCTTGCCCAATCTCTGCGTATATTGTCACCAGTTCTTATATCGTCATATGAGAAACTCAGTACTCTGACCACTTCCTCAATAACGAAAACCATGGGCTCCGGTACACCGTTGGAATTGCTGTTGGAGCCTTTGTTGTCAGTTTCCTCATAGGACCACACAACCTTGGGATCGTGTTGTCTGATTGACTCGATCAAATCTTCTATACCTTGCTTGCTTGGTCCTGTGTGCTCTGAGCCAATCTGCGAAATGACGAGCTCGTGGATCATGTGTACCAGCATCTCCCTTGCCTGGTCTTGTACTAATGGCGTGTAGTGATCCCATTGCACAACGACTACTTGAAGCAAGAGAGGTATCTTGTTCTTGGGGAGCTGTACTGGGGAGACTACAAGATCTACCAAGAGCATCAAGGCTAATTGCCCTAGAGATAATCCAGATTGTCGATTACCAATTGGTAATACTTGTGCGAGATCTGCAATGTATGGCAAGTTTGTCGGATCCTGAGGTATCGGTGGTGGGGGTCGTTTCTCAGCAATCATGGCTTTGGGGGTAATTTGGAGCAAGAGAAACTCGATAACTTTCAGGCCCGCCGCTGTCGTGGAGAGGAACACTACGATTTGTTTGGCGTAGTCGACAAAGTTCTGTTCTCTACGGTCCAGGCATATCGCGATGATAAAGTCAAGAACCACTTGCACATTGCCTCCATATGGTCCAGTAGCAAGAGCCTGCCAAAGCGCTTGTATCTCGTTGTGCAAAACACTGCTACTCCGCGCCGTGATTTCAAAGAGATTAACCATCAACATGTACGAGCTAGCGGTGGGTCCTCCCGTAGGAAGCAACTGCAACTCGACGGTCTGTATCCAAGGCAGCATGGCTGCGACCATGTTGCGTTGATGATCTGGTACGAGACCTCCAAAGTATCTAGTGAATTCCGAGAAGACGTGGAACGCCATGTCTGCATGCTGCTTGGCTAATCTGCGAGAGATCTCAAATTGAGCCAGTTTGTAGACTGCGGTTGTCTTGTCAGAAATACTGATATCCAGATCCTGTAGCTTTGAATTCTTGCCCAAACGTTCCTCGAGGGTTCTCAACAGACGGGCAGACTTCATGCGAATCTCGCTGTTCTCATTTCCAAGAGTGTACAAGGCAGCGCTCAAAATCTTCCAGAAAGGTATCCTGTCATCAACCGCGTCTGTCAAGACTTGGGTAGCAACAGTGAAGTAGCTAAAAAGCGCTTTCGGGTTCTTAGCATGGTAGCACTCCTCGATCGAGTGAGACAGCAGAAAACTGTGCTCACTATTGTGACATAATAGATTCTTCAGTGCTCGACGACCTGTCGCATGCGTTCTATCACTGGCTGAATCGAGAATGGCATCCACCCATTTCAGCATTCGGCGCACGTCGAATTGCATGGTGATTTGTCCGTCAGTGGAAATCATCACTGGTCCCGCACAAAGTGATGCCATGGCGCTAAGAGCGGCTGTCCGCAAGTCTTTCTTTTCGATCTCCAGCTTCGCTGTAACATTTCCACGATTGCGGGAATCTTGTTCTTGGTCCAGAATGGACTTCCTCATGTGGTTTTCCTTCTGCCTTATTTGAGTCTGGTTCGGAGAGAAGCCGCACCAGTCTTCCATCATTGAGAAAGCAGCTTTTCTTGCGTGGAATGGCATCCAACGCATAGGATCCTTGGTCTTGTGAATGCCTTCGTACAACACCTCGACAAGCCCACAGTAGTAGGTGCGTAACTTCTGGAAGTCCCATTGATTCTGTACATCCTCATCGTTGAGGAATATTCGAAGGTCTTTGGTGAAGCTGACCAGGTTCTGAAGTATCCACTCGTCATTATAAACCTCGGTTTCGAAGAGGCAATGAGATGTCAACTGATAGAGATGAGTAAGCTCGGTACGCAGAGAGTCGCTTCGCCTACTTCGTCGTGGGCTGTTTATGGATCTTTGGTGTATCGTCAGCCATTGTTTGGCATCTTCGCTACAAACAGAGACTGAAGGTTGTAGAGCTTCCAGTAATGGTCGGAAAAGGTTGGTGTTGATCGCGCCCAGCCCATGGACAGCTGCCTCTCGAACTCCTGGATGTATGGCAGAGAGAAAAGGGACGACTTTTGCAAACAGCTCGTAAGCAGATCCAATCTTCTCTTGGCTGATGGAAGAAGCCTTAGAACCCTTGCGTGAGTGTTGAGAACTTTCTCTTGGAACAGGCGCTTGTTGCGAGCCACCACTATTGGTAAGGGTTGTGCATGCGAAGATGAGATGTAGTTTCCATTGCTCAATCGTGACTTCGGGAGGACTAAAAGCGGTTCTTCCTACCATGCGTTGTGAGAAGGCGGTTTCTAAGGCTGCGTATGTGTTGGCTCTAGGGCCATCGGCCAAAGTGCTGATGATTCTGTGAGCATGTGAAAGGCGCGCACAGACAATGTCTCTTGTTAAGAGTACAGCTTGAGGACAGATTTGCGAACTCAAACGTATCAAATTGGGAAAAGCTTTTGACCAAAGAGCCAGGTCATGAACAGTCTCGCTGCTGCAGAGCTCCACAAGGGTATTGTTCATGTTACTCTTCCTGAGGCCCTTCTGCAAACGACTGCGCTCGGCTAGCGAGAGTTTTTCATCATTGACGTCGATTACCTGCTGTGAGCNTCCTTCGAGAACACTGATGATGCGTGTAGAGGGCTGACCAAGAGCAGTATCGAACTTGGTAACGAGGCTGAGAACTCTGACGGCATACGCTCGAACGTGACGCGACGGCGAGCACAGGAAGAACAGGCCGTGCGATTCGATCTCGTCTACATGAGCGAACACTCTCGATCGATTCAAGTCAGAGGGCATGCCACGAGCAAATTCGTCGTCGTGAAGATCAGGTGTTGCCATTTGAGGTTGAGACCTCAGTTCTTCGATCCATATCTCTAGCAACTCGACATAGAGGCGTAAAGTGCTCTCTATATGGCCATGACCCAAAAGGCTGCCAGCAGAGACGGTGGCATAGCGGTCGTCGAAGTTGAATATGAAGCGAGCAAACCCGATCGTTACCAGTTGAGCATGAGACTGCCGTGCAATGGATTTGAGGGACTGTGCAGATGATGAAGCGATGTGGTTTTGCACGTGTGCAGTGCCTGTACATAGCAGGTTGATGAGGTTCTTCAGAGGAATTTGAGGAGACAAGCATCGAGGAAGTGCTTGCACTGCGACATGAAGAAGATCGTAGAAATTCTGCCGAACCTCAGGCGAGTTGAAAAGCTCGTCCCTCCGACTGAAACTGAAAGCATCCGCCATTGGCGTCTTGGGTATGGCTTGGGCAGAAAACTTCTCGTCTAGGACCTTTTGTCCGCCAAAAGTCTCATCGCAGATAATGGTGATCTCACCCAGGATCTTACAGAACTTGACATATGACTCCTTTGCGACATCGCCGAAGCCAGCCGTCATTACAGGCTTGGACAAGCGTTCGACCTTGGCCCCGTTCACAGGAGCTTGGCTCTGAGACAGGGAGCGTCTGTGGGAATTGGGCGATCTTGAGAAAGGATCCGTGAGTGCATCACACTCGAAGCCGACGGGAAATGGCGGCTGTTCACCCTTCTCTAGGTCGGTCATGATAGCAAGGAACGCTCGAATCGCGATGACCATCTTCTCAGGGTCGAGATTCTCAATACGGCGATCTCTACCAGTGATTATGACATCTGCATTCATCAGAGGGAAGATGATGGATCGGAAGCAGAGATCCTGGTGCTTGAACCCAATGATGCGAATCAACTGTATCAGAGGGTCGGCAATAGACGGCTCAGTAGAAAGTAGTGACTTCTTGCCCGTCAAGAAAACCATTCGGATTACGTCGTCGAGTTNTTTGAATGTAATGAGTTGGGTTTCGGGAGCTCTGTAGAGGTATACCCAAACCAGACGACACAATGCTTTGAGGGCATGACCCCGAGTGGTGCGTTCCTTCAGCTTGGGCTGTAATTGGTGGAGGGCGGTCGAAAGCCACTGTTGCTGAAACACATCGTTGGGCGATACGCAGATAGTCACAGCAAGTATAGGAAATGCTTGAACCCAGTGCTTGGGTTTTGCGAGGAGCTGGTTCAGTTTGACTTTGAGAATGTCCAAGACCTGTCTCCATTTGGGTGAATTAAGTTCGGTGGTGGCCTTGCTTGCGACTGGTAGAAGCAAATCTTCAAACAGCTGGCAGTATGCATACTTGACCGGTTTACCATGTACACCCGCAANAAAGCCAGCCAACAGATTAAGCAGGTCACAAGACTTATCCCATGCAGCTTCAGGCTGCGTCTGTATCTTGAGCCAACGCATGCTATGCACAAGCAGAGCTGTACGGTTCTCAAGATCTTTATCAGCATTACCTTTGACCGACAAGCGTCTCTGTGCAGTCTCCAGATCCGAGACATATCGATCGGCAACCTTGTCAAAGCGCAGATTACCCATAACTCCCAACAATTGGCCGAACATGTTCCATTGCGATTGTTTGAGAGCCGAATAGGCAAGAGCCTCGGAGTCAAAGTTACGTAACTGACCATAGATGACATCCTCGAGCCTCTCGGCGATGTCGTTGGTCAAGGCAGCCAGCGTGCACTGGGAGATGACTTGCATGAGTACACGACAAAGGATATAAACAGATATGGCCGAGCGCCGTTCGCCTTGACGCAGATTCTGCTCGAGGGTAACAATGGTGGCAGGGTCGGTATGAGAAGGTAGCGAAGCAGAACTGCTATTTGTGCTGATCTGTGACAAATCTGCGCGACGAGTGGTGGCAGAAACGTTGGTTGCATGAGCTCGAGCAGCCTGCAGCTGAGTATGGATCGGGGTCATCTCGTCACTCTTGGACTTGCGCCAGATCATGAGGGCGTCTATCAGAGGCTTCGGACGGGGACGCACAATATGGCCGAGAGCCTTGATCAGCTGGTCAAAGGCATGGTCTGCGCCGGGACCACAGATTGCTTCGACTCTGACCAAAGCATCATCACGCTCAGAGACACAGCGGTTGATTTTGTCGTTGGCTTCGCTGATGAACTCGTTCAACAAATGGTGTAGGGCATATTCTCCTACAGTGGTGGGCTCTTGTTGGTGGTGTTGACGCGATCGCGAGCGGTGATGGCGGTGATTGTGGTGGTGGTGATGGTGCAAATGGGATTCATGCTCCCGCTTGATACGGCCGCTGTGCATGCGTTCAAGACGACGTAGGGNGACCTGGTCGGTGGGCGCATTCAGTGTCGAGGACGAAGGGCTTTGGCGCAAGGGTGGGCCATCTTTTGGTGCTTGAGCCAGGAGAATGCCAGGACTGATGGGGCTGGCAGCGGTAGAGGACACATGGCTCGGGTTGCGGGAGTGCTGGTAGCCGTGGACAATGGACGTCTGGCGGTGGTGGCCGTAGGAGACGGAGGATTTGCGCTCGACAGACTCGGACTGGGCGGCAGGGGTGTGGGCGCGCGAAGACGGGGCGCGCGAGGAGGCACTGGGCGCGCGGCCCCTGGTAGTCGAAGAGGGAGCGGAGACCGAGGCGGGTGCGGACGAAGANNGGGCGGAGGGATTGGTAGCATCCAAGCTCTCGCCCGGGTCGTGCAGCGAGGGCGAGGCATTTTGGGGTTTGTTCATTGCGCGTCTAGCTGCAGCGCCATGGGCGAGCGTGGTGCCGCTCCTGCGCAGGCGCGTGGTCCGAGGAGAAGAGACGGGGCACGGCGAGGGGGATGGGCGACGACTGGATTCACACAGGCAAAGACTGAGAGGGTTGCGGACGAGCAGTCCTTGACTGGCAGCACGATGCTAGCACCTGTCCGACCCTGGATGCGCAGAGTGTGGGGTTTGCGCACCACGGGAAAGATGCTTGGACACGCCCATTTACTTGATACAGACTACACTTCAACGCTGCACTGCCATGGCTGGCCTCGATGCACCTCTCGGGCTGCTGTACTGGGCCGCAGTGCTCGTCCTCGGCAGCCTGGACTGGTTGTGTTTGTTCAGTTGTCTACTACTTTTGCTCTTTTGCTCTCTTGCTCAAGTGCCGGTGTGTCCGTAGAGAAATGTAGCCGAACCGGCAGAGCGTGGAGCCGAACGAGCAGGCGGAATTTGGCCGTTCAAGAGAGGTCCGGTTGCCGGCGCGGTCAACTGCATGATGCGGACATGAAGGACGAAAGAGCATAATCATGCCACTAATAACATTCGCCCGAGCCCCTTGGCCCGCTCTCTAGCTAGACTGTGTGTTTCTGAAGTCTGACAAGTTTCCTTTTGCCTTCTCTCATCGTGCCTGCGAGTCCTGGTCTGCTTCTGCTGCACTCTTGATCTTGTTCAGTCTTCGCATCTGTTGAGCGGTACTTTTGATAAGCCCGCCCCGCACCCAATCTCAGTGGACACCTCACCGTTCGTCTTGCAAACTCTCGCCTCTTCGCTCGTCTACGTCCAACTCCGCCCCGGCCACTTGTCGACAAGATGGCGCAACTCGACACGCTCGACATTGTCGTCCTGGCCGCTCTCCTCCTGGGTACCATCGCCTACTTCACAAAGGGCACGTACTGGGCCGTCGCCAAAGACCCCTATGCTGGCTCTCTCGCCAACGGCGCCGCCGCTAAGGCTGGCAAGACGAGGGACATTCTTGAAAAGATGGACGAGTCGGGCAAGAACTGTGTCATCTTCTATGGCTCGCAGACCGGTACTGCCGAGGACTATGCCTCACGTCTGGCCAAGGAGGGCTCCTCTCGATTCGGCTTGAAGACCATGACGGCCGATCTCGAGGAGTACGACTTTGAGAATCTCGACTCGTTCCCCGAAGACAAGGTTGCCATGTTTGTCCTGGCGACCTACGGCGAGGGCGAGCCCACCGATAATGCCGTCGAGTTTTACGAGTTCATCAGCAGTGAGGACGTTTCCTTCACCCAGGGAGGCGGTGTTTCCGAGAAGCCTCTGGCCAACCTCAAGTACGTCGCTTTCGGTCTCGGCAACAACACCTACGAGCACTACAACTCCATGGTTCGCAACGTTACCAAGTTCCTCGACAGGCTCGGTGCCAACAGAATCGGCACCGCTGGCGAAGGTGACGACGGTGCCGGTACCATGGAAGAGGATTTCCTGGCCTGGAAGGAGCCCATGTGGAAACACCTGGCCGAATCCATGCAACTGCAGGAGCGTGAAGCCGTCTATGAGCCCGTCCTTGAGGTCACGGAAAAGCCAGACATGGACGCTGAGTCGGACGATGTCTACTTGGGTGAGCCCAACAAGAACCATCTGGAGGGCAAGCAAAAGGGCCCTTTCAACGCCCACAACCCCTACATTGCACCCATCGCCGAGTCCAAAGAGCTCTTCACCGTCAAGAACAGGAACTGTCTGCATATGGAAATTGACATTAGCGGCTCAAACCTGTCCTACACCACTGGCGACCACATTGCCATCTGGCCTACCAACGCCGGCAAGGAGGTTGATCGTTTCATGAACATCCTCGGCCTCAGCGAGAAACGCCACATGGTCATTTCCGTCAAGGGCTTGGATGCCACAGCCAAGATTCCTTTCCCCTCGCCCACTACTTACGACGCCGTTGTTCGCTACCACATGGAAATCTGCGCTCCTGTCTCGAGACAATTCGTTTCGGCTCTCGCGCCCTTCTCGCCCGATGACAGTATCAAAGCAGAAATGACCAAAATGGGTAGCGACAGGGATTACTTCCATGACCAAGTCGCGGCCCGCAACTACAACCTCGCTCAGCTCCTCGAATTCCTGTCTCAAGGTAAGACTTGGGACAACGTGCCTTTCACCATCTTCGTTGAAGGTCTTCACAAGATCCAGCCCCGCTACTACTCAATCTCATCGTCTTCCTTGGTGCAGAAGAACAAGATCTCCATCACCGCCATTGTCGAATCGGTCGAGGTTCCAGGAGCTTCCCACGTGCTTAAGGGTGTTACCACCAACTACCTGTTGGCTCTCAAGCAAAAGCAGCACGGCGACCCAAACCCCGACCCCCATGGATTAGACTACGCAATCACCGGTCCTAGAAACAAGTACGACGGCATTCACGTGCCTGTCCACGTTCGCCACTCCAACTTCAAGCTTCCCTCAGATCCGTCAAAGCCCATAATCATGGTCGGTCCGGGTACTGGTGTCGCTCCATTTCGTGGCTTTATCCAAGAGCGCGCCAAGCAGGCACGCGACGGCGAGACAGTCGGCAAAACCATGCTTTTCTTTGGCTGCCGAAAGAAGGCAGAGGATTTCATCTATGCGGACGAGTGGGAGGTATGTGAAAAAGAACCCACATAGAAAAACTACAGCGTACTGACGGTTGCATAGGCGTACAAGAACGACATGGGTGAAAACTTTGAGATGCTGACCGCCTTCTCTCGTGAAGGCGCCCAGAAGGTCTATGTGCAGCATCTTCTCAAGCAACGCGCCGCCGAAATCGACAGACTTTTGCAACAAAAGGCTTACTTCTATGTCTGCGGTGACGCCGCAAATATGGCGCGTGAGGTGAATACTGTTCTCGGACAGATTATTGCCGAACAAAGAGGGATTTCAGAATCTAAGGCAGAGGACATTGTCAAGGCCATGCGTAACAGCAACGCCTACCAAGAAGATGTTTGGTCATGAGGGAAAATATGGATGTGTCCATTCTGCCCTCTTGGATTGTTTTTACGCGTCATGTTTGCATGGTCAAGCGATGGTCGGTTTGGATGAGTTGATAAAATATACCTGTGTCATAATATTCATCCTCAACAGAATAATGTGATGTATCTGTTTCAAAACAGGTCGTGACAGGTGGCGGCTTATGCAGACGCAATTCCCCGAAATGCAGAGCCCTTCCGCTAACCTGGTTGCCCTGTTGCATCTGAGGTCACCGTGGCTGCAGCAGAGAAGAGGTGGTCGATTCGCTCGTGTCTGTCGTCCAGATCCAGGTTCATCAAAGCCCCAGCGGACAACAGCCGACGCAAGGACCTCCTGACGTCTTCTGCTCCTGCGGTACTCTGTGAAGGCTCCAGGTGCATTATCATTCCGACCATGCTGTTCGTTAGAATACTCCGTGCCTCTTACAAGACTTGTCATGCAACAGCGGGCTTCCGGCAGTGGATCCCGCTTCGAATTCGAGACAAACGGGCCCCTCTTGGTGCGACCTGAAGCCGTGACACCGCGGCTCCTGATTATCTGCCCAATTGCTTTATCCTGCGGTACTGTACAGACGTCTGCATGGCTCAGTCTTTCGCCATGAACCGTCTCTTGTATCAGCTGCATACAAGATGATATCGAATGACAAGCAGATGCAAGATGCTAAGTCCAGTATGGTTTGTCCCCCTTGCCTTGACACGTTGTCAACCGCTGTCCAGTGGGTCGTTGATATGCGAGTTGGTATGGTTGGTATGGGCGTGATTTAGGACTGCTGCATGACAACGATGTGTCTGCCCGTTCATGATCACGTTGCTTTACAGAGTGTTCTCTTCGAACACACAATGACAAGAGCTCATGCTGCAATAGTGGCAAACCGAGACAAAAGGCGGCAGTCCAATTTTCAAGGAGAACAAGTCCATGAAGCTGCCCCTGTCTGCCGACTTTATACACTGCAGATTAAGCAGTAGAGCTCAACAGGTGCCGTAGAGAGTGGTTGGTGCAGGTCGTGTAGCCGGAGGATTTCGAGGTGGTTCGCAGCAGCATCCATCCATTCGGTTCGGCTTGCATATCCAAAACACTACTCGTCCTCAATGCTCGTCCTGGTCATTCAGACATCAGATAAAAGAGAGCAAACCTTCCCGCCGTACCTGCATCCGAGTTTTCTTTGAGTGTCATTGACTTGAACCGCATGCGCGCACCTTTGCATTGCTATCCTGGATTCTGGCATACATTTCTCATCCTCTCTCTCTATTTTCTCCTTGTCTTGCTTCGGTCGCAGTTCTGAGATTTCTCTCTCGCGCGTTGAGTTGTAGAGTGGTTGTTGCACATGCTAGTCCGTTGACGCCGCTCTTACACATCATACCTACCGCTCCTCATTTTAGTACGTAACGAGACCTATGCTCCTTCTCTCATCCACGCCACCCCGCCAAAGCACATGCAAATTTCAGAAGCTCCTTCCTCGACCACACGAATATACACATAGCCCGGGAAAGAACGAGTCGTTGCAACACCCGACCCGGACAGTGCGCACTGCACTATTTCATCTCTTCCCTCGCCCTCGCCCTCGCCCTCGTCCCCATTTCATCGCCCTCTTTCTTCCTCTCCAGTCTTCTTGACAGTCATCTCCCATCTTCTTCATCTCTTGCATCCTGTCCGTGGCGGCGCAACATTGATAGCATAGCTTCTGTGCTCATCAACCTCTTTGTCCGATAGATACAACGCATTGCACCTTGTTATCAACCCTTTCGGCTTAAAGCACTCTTCCATCAGTCCCTGTTCGATCTACTCAGGTAAGTTGTCGTCTCCACTTTGCCCATTTCAGCTACTGACTTGAGACGCAGTCAGCATGTCAAGCATGGCCGACACTCAAAGTCAGCGTGGCAACTCCTACAACCGCGGTGGTCAGGCCATGGGCGGTCGTGGTCCAGGCTATGGCCAGTCCTTGGCTCGCAACACCACCACCAACTATCACAGTGGTTACGGTACGCAGCATGGCCATACAGCTGCCAACATGGCGGCATTGACTTATGGTCTCCAAGGCATGAATCTCCACGATGCCACTTACTCGAACCAGTCCAAGGCCGCCGCTATGGCTACTGCTGGCCACCAGTTCAACGGCCTTCCCATGCCCGCTGCTCTTTGGGGTGCCACCAACCATCTCATGTTCCCCGGAGGCCACTCCTACCCTGCTGCCGTCCACCAGCACAATCCTGGCCTCTACACTCCGATGGCTGCTCAGTACATTCCCCATGGCTACCATCAGCAGCAGCAGCACGACAACAGTCCTATGTCGCAGGCTTGGACGCCCAGTCACACAACTGGCGAAGTCCCGACTCTCATCACTCCACGCCGTGATTCCATCTCTTCCAACGAGAATGACGCCCCTGGCACCCCCTCGTACGCTGGCTACTCTACGTATCACCAGGTCCCCGGTGTTGCAATCGTCAACCGTTCCCCAAGCGGCATGTACACGCAGAGCTCTCCTTCGCCCACTCAGGTCCTCGCCCCCTACGGCATGCCTTTGTCCAAGATGGCTGAGCATCGCAGCATCTCTCCAAGCCTTCACATGCTTGTGAACAAGGAGCCTCCTATCCCTCAGGCCATCCCAGCCCCCAGCTCTCCTTTGAAGCCACTCGACAGGGCTTTGGAGAACATCCGCGGCGAAACCAATGTCTACATCCGTGGTCTTCATCCCGAGACGACCGACGAGATGCTCGAAGGCTGGGGCAAGCGCTTCGGCGACATCCGCAGCTCCAAGTCGATCATCGATCACTCTACCGGCCTTTGCAANGGGGTAAGTCTAAGATGTCGTCCTCTTTGACCTGACCATGCTGACACTGGTGCTTATAGATTTGGCTTCGTCAAGTACCACAACTACGAAGACGCCGAGAACTGCATCCGCGGCTTCCACTACCTGGGCTATGAAGTCAGCTTCGCCAGAGTATGTTTCTCCTTGAGCAGCTCGCCATGATCTGAGACCCGCCCACTGACGTTCGATCCANNGGAATCTTTCTACTCCAAGCTCAAGACGTTCGCTGATGAGGGTAACACCAACCTCTACGTTTCCAATCTGCCCAAGTCTCTGAATGAGCACGAGCTTGCATCTGTCTTTACTCCTCACAAGGTCTGCTCGGCCAGAATCCTTCGCGACAAGAACGGTACTTGTCGTGGAGTCGGCTTTGCTCGGTGAGTTGTTCTGTCGATTCCATCATGAGCACAATCTGACAATTTGTTCAGTTTCGAGTCCAGAACGGTCTGCGAGGAAGTCATCAAGAAGTTCAACAACTACAAGGTCAACGTCGGCGGTGAGGAGTACACGATTCAAATTCGCTTTGCCGACACCCAGGAGCAGAAGCAGCTCAAGCAGCAGACAGCCGCTGCTCGTCAATTCCGCTCTGCTGAGTACGAGTATGCCACTCAGGCCCACAAGGCTGGTTGTTCTTCGAGCCGCGGCTCGTACGCCTCCAACAACGACTTCGAGACCTACATGACGACCAGGTCAGTTTGCTGATATGCCTCATCCAACTCGTTAGCTAACACGTTCGTCACNAGTGTGCCTGTCCAGAACCAGCACTGGTCTCAGTCCGCTCTCCGCAATATGTCTGGCCGCACTGCTCTTGCTGCCTTGTCTTATGGCAACAACATCCAGTACTCTGTTGTCCAGTCCAACGGAGGCGCCAACTCGGAGAACCAGCCTCCTGCTCGCAGTGACCTTGCTGATTCCAAGTCGGCTACCAACTCTTCGCCAGCAATTGCTCGTGGCGACCAGAGTGCCGTGGAGTCGACCACCTCGGACGACCAGATCTCTTGATTGGTTGCTTTTCCATGACGGCCACTGACGACTGATGATCCAATGAACGCTCTCTTGCCTGGACGGATTGCGGGTCCCACAGCACAACTTGTCACTTTCTTATCTTGCAGCATGTTCCGACACGATACACATACACAGCATCTCTTCAGCACGCTCATCACGTCTTGGTACTCTGCCGTCCGGGGCTCACCGGCCATTCTCAGCATTTCCTTTGCCTTGTAATCGCATCGTCACCAGGCAGCATCACGTACTGCATGCACACAGCTTTTGATCCGGTCTTTGCCGGTGTTGCATCTTCCTCTTGACCAACCATTGCCATTGCTGTCTGTCTCTTTTTGGTTGTGCTTTCTTTTCTTTTGTTTTTCTTTCGGCTGTCATAAGTAATGAACGAGATGCTTTGTTGAACGAGATATGAATCATTGCACAACATTTGCTAGAGGGACGAGATTGATTGACGAGCTTGCTTGTAACGAGTATGGGATATTATGGCTGGAGTTCAAAAGTAGATAATCACAATGCGATCAATTTTCAGCCTACCTGATTGACCCCTTCATTGCATCAGGTCATTGATGATACCAGTGAGATGGGACGCACGCTTTAAGTTTTACAGAGGTGTCTGTGTTCATCGCGTGTACCACTGTAAAGACATGAACACGAATACAAATACTCTGTGGCCAGGGCGAAATTAAGATACGACGCAATTGCCTGAGCCCAATCAACTATGCACTGGCCAACCGTACTCATTTCTTGGAGAAGAAGGACATGATGTTTCCTTGTCCCTTTGGTGCAGCCTTCTTTGTCTTTGTGGTAGTGGGGGCTACCGACACCTTTGCTTTCTTGGGCGCAGGCTCTTCTTCCGAGAAGGACTCCCAGGCGGCTTCTTCTCGTGTCANCTACGGATTCTGGTCAGCTCAAGATCGAGTTTTGTTCGGACCGTCGCACATACCAAGATAGCCCTCTTCATCTTGGACAGTCTTCTTCTTCATCACTCTTCTCCTGCCTCGCCGGCGACCATCAGATACAGTGACGGTCTCTTCGGGTTCTTCTTTCGTCTGTGCTTCCGATTTGGAGCTAGGTTCGTCCTCTGCACCTTCTGAAGCTTCTGTCGCAACGGCCTTGGTTGGTGCATCGGCCATTGGTTCGTNCTAGATTATGTCAAGTCAGTCTTGTAGCATACAAGTGCGAGTGAAATGATTCTTACCCTCCATATCCATCATGCGGCGCAGTTCGTCCTCTCTCTCTTTCTTTGATTTACCTCCGGCTTCGGTGATTGCACCTTCGTCGAGCATCGCAGCATCTTCATCGTCGGCTTCTTCGTCTGACAAATCGTGCATGGCTTCTGTGATATATTTTAGCTCCTGCACCTATTCCTGCTTGTTGAAATACTGACCATCCTCCTTGGTGAGCGGATCTACGGCAGGTGAAGGTTCGGTGGAGCTTTCGGTCGGCTGGCTCAGCATCTTCGGTTTGGCTTTGGCAAATGCCTTGAACAAGCTCGAGCCTTCTCGCTTGAGAGGAGCAGTTTTCGTAGCGGCAGATTTGGTCGAAGCTTGAGTCGAAGCTTGTGATGAGTCCGGAGTGGATTTGGCCGAAGTCGTTGTGCTCTTGGAGACGTCTTTGGCGGCAAACTTGGTAGATGAGAACGTGGATTTGGCCGGCTTTGTTTCAAGATTCGAGGGTGTTGGTTTTGGTGCTTGCGGCTGGTGCTGTTGGTTGCGCATGGAGCGACGCTAAACAGTGTTATGTCATTGAATGGGCCCTGTTAGTTTGGTCATAGAACTCTTACCTTNTACTTGGGAATTGTGGATGACTCCATAATGCTTGTAGGTTTCGAGCAGGTCCTCGTTGATAGCGGCAGCCATGATGGCTCGATTGCACTCGGTTAGAACATGCAGATCNNCTGTCTAAATTCAGCAGCTGGTTTGCGAAGCAAAAGGTACTCGGAGCGATGGTACGTTGATCTTGCTGGACTGAATGCTGTAGACGTGTATTGACAAGACGTCGTCAAAGGTAGACTTGGNCGGCTGCAAGGACATGGCAGTCAGCAAAAATAGGTCCACGGTTGGCATTGAGAAAGCTGACTGACTGTCGAGGTTGTCCTCGTCTACCAAAAGCAATGATGTGGCTTGATAGCCTCCGGGCTCTTGGTGGGCAGGACCAGTCTGGCTCTCCCGAGCATCATCTTCTGCTTGTTGGGGCGAGAGGGTCTGGGTACCGGTGACTAGGTATGTGACATGTAACGAGTTCGGCTGTTTCTTGTTCTGCGTACGGTGGAAATCGTAGAGCATCTGTTTGGCGAGATTGGTGTGCACTCGGAGTGCTCGACTCAAGGTGCGGTAGCTAACCTGTTCCTCAGGGGTTAGGAGACAGTCGTAGACAATCAATACAGCTTAACTTACCGTCTGGCCATCGTTCAGCACATTGGCCGATAGGTATTCGATGTAATCGTTGGCCATTGTGTCGCCTGCACTTCTGTTGCGGTATGTTCAAAGAGCAAGCCAGCCCGTTCTGCTTGGTGGACGCGTTTCACGCGTCTGCCGTAAAGTGGTGGCTTGGCGTGCTGTGACTACCTACCTCATCCTTCTCCCACAAAGTAAGTCACTGCTAAGCTTTGTCTGAACCTTGTCTTCAGCTGGTCTTGGGCCTACTCTTCTGTCACCATGCGGTGTCTCGGAGCCTGCTGTTTGTCTTTGACTCTTTGACCCTACAAACCAAGCCGATGTCTTCAGCTCTCGCGTGGCCGACGTGTGCTTCAGACAGTACGCCACTATGTATGGGCTGAGTCTCTATTGGAGCTTGAGACAAAATTCTGCCTTCGACTCGAGACATGGTTCTGTAAGTGACAACAGCTACGAGACCTCGGACTTCTATACGTCTTTTGACTATCGAATATTCATATATATTCCCGCGTGCTCTGTCCATTGGTAAGCTCCACATTTCCAATCACAATACTAGATCAGAACAACCATGACAGCCACCTTCCCTATTGTCTTCACTATCCTCAACCAGATGGCTGGCTTGGACCCTGCCGATTTACAAGCCAGCCTGGACTCATGTACTTTGACTACGGACCAGGAAACTGCACTGCGTCAACTGGCAGACCATCTCTTTGGACCAGAAGGCTCACCTCAATCTGCATCTTTCACCCGACCAGCAACAACATCAAAGGATCCTTGGGGACCTTTTCATCGCTGTCGCCGTCTCGTGCTCGATGCCGTTTGTCAGGGGATCCTGGCTTCAGGTCCTCGACATTTTGTCGATTCCTATCGTGACGCTACAATCCACGACGGCATCATGTCAGCATCCAAGGATGCGCAGCAACATAGTGTGCAACGACTGCGCGAGCTCTTCACCGCCCTGGCATTCTACGACATTGGTAGACATCACTTTCCAAACGCCTCTGGNAAAAGATTGTCAGATCGTATGAAGAACGAATTGAAGTTGCTGATTCCTGGGTGTGATGTCGTCGAACAATACAAGGTGGGCAAGAACTTGGCCTGCCTTTGTGAAATACTTGGTATGGGTTGCGTCTTGTACCTCGCCCAATACCTTTCCAACGACTTGTAAGCTATGGGTCAATACGCATATGACGATCCAGCTCGCTGACACATGAACAGTTTGTGCAAGAAGTTCACCGCCAGTGGACGATACCACAATAGCGCCATCAGCCACCTCAAGAGTCTGAATTTGAAGCAGGTGGCTGCAGACAGCGGAGCCAGCGAGTTTGCGCAAAAGGCTAAGATGCTTTCGAGAGCTTATCTGGAGACTAGGATGAGCCAGTGGTGATATTTTCGCGAGAATGCGACCATAGCCTATTGGTGAGTGGGACCAGCGTCGTGTGCTGCGCGTACGACCAGGTTGGTGCTGGAGGTTATTTGCATAGTAGCATGGGCGTTTGGTTTGTTTACTAGGGCAGACTTGATGGAAACATGTGTGGCTTGAACTTGAATTATTGTCATTAGGGTATAAAACTTTCAACTCGCTGAACTAATGGGTATCAATGCGTCCCCTCGTCTGGTCGTAACTGGTGTGATTCATGTCGCTCTTGTGGTGTATCCATGACTGGTCGTGAATTCCGAAAAAAGGGATGGGTGAATCAAGGGCTGCGGGAGCGAGCGATATGCCGCTGAGCCGTGTGAAAGGTGGTGGGAGAGCGTCGTGATGATCCAAGACTGGTCGATGAAATAGTCGGCGGTGTTTTCGTCGTCGGTATCGTTTCGATGTCAGGGAAGATGTTGGTTGACTCTCAAACTCCTTTCGTGCTCGCTCCCGCTCACTAGACCGCACTTGTTGTCTTGTGGCGGCGGCCTCCACCTCTACCGCAGGTAAGGCAAGAGATGATGATGTCGAAGACGGCGACGATTCCATTGATGATGGCCTTGAGGATGGCACCAATTCCGTTGACGACAGCCATCAGGGCAGCGCCGATGGCGCGGAACACCGAGGTGATCTGACATTCAATCAGTTACTGTTATCGTGCAAAGCAGAGAAAGAAGACTTACGCAAGAAACGACGGCACCCATTGTGTGGTGTGTGAGTGTGTGCTTTGGATGTGTGGTTTGTTCGAGAAGGGGATGTCGAAAAGGACAAGTTGGGAGAGAGGTGTTTGTTGTTTTGCGAAGACGCGAGGAATGTGAAAAAGGTTGATGATAGATGCTGTGAGACGTGAAACAGCAGGACTTATATCTTCAAACTGCACGCTCGGTGTGTGACACCATGATATCACACACCCTTCAATCGCACACCCTTCAATCTCAATATCAGGTATTCTCTTAATTAGCTGCCCAGCAACCAAGGCATTCGGTGCATGGATGCCATAGATTGCTCTCGATTCGGAAACAATCTACACGATGCCTTTCTGACCCTTACCTCATACGTTCGGCGCGCCATGCACGCTCTACGGTTTTGAACTCCATGCGTGCAACAACAAGCGGCCTCAGCTCGTTTGGCAGAGATTTTCTCATACAAAAGCAGGGATAACTTAGGGAGGCTGAAAACAAGTTCCAAGGATGACAGGACTAGCGGAAATTAAACGTCATGATCGCTGCTGCACCAGCCACTGTGGCTGTGTGGCTTTCCTCCTCTACTTGCTGTATAGGTCATAGGTAAAGTCATCTGCACGCTCTTGCATGGACTACGTTACCGCTTGCTATGATGGCGACGGGCGCATCCTTACAATCTCGTATGTTCCTGCAAAGCGTCGTCCGAAAGAAACTAGCCGTGACGCGTTGCCAGGTTCATCGATGATAACCAGCATCAATCCTAAGAGATCTGACTCGATACGATGTGGTGTGATGACGATGTAGGGTTTCTGTCTCTTGGACTGTTTGTCTCGTATCGGGTACAAATCCGGTCAACCATCGTTAGTTGTTACGAACGCTGCTCTATCTTGCACTTGAAGTCATGGCTGATTGTTCACTCGAGCTCCGAGAAAAGAAATCGGTGCCCTAGGTCTGCCACGACACGCTAGCCACCTGTAATGGGATCGAGAGAATAAAGATAGGTTCTCCGAGCTCTTCATAGCCATGTTTATTTGATGGAAGCATGGCACATCTCGAAATGTAAAGAACATTGTCCTTGATTTGTTGTTAGGCGTATGACCCTGACCTATTCGGTTTACTTGGCAACATGTTTCGACCTTGGTCAAGACAGGTGCAGGTCTAGGTGAGGGAGGGGTATGAGACCCGATAAACTCATATAGGGTGCGAGTAAGACAAGACCGAGTGATTACACGATGCTTCAGCTGGAGATGTTCGTAGAAGGATGCTGCTCTCGTGGTGGTGATGGACTGACGTATCAAAAATTCAGCGTTAGCCGAGGGCGCCCACACGCTCGAATAACAGTAGGTCGCGACGCACGGGCCAAGAGTGAATCAGAGCAGCGATTGAGAGAAGACGACGACAGCGACAAGGCCCAATTGCTGAATACCACCAAACCCATTCTCTGTCCCGCCTCACGTGAGTCTCGCTCGTCGCCGTTCTTTGCTCTCGCTCCTGACAAGTCGCCCGCCCGACAGATTTCCCTCCAGCAGCCATGGATCAAGCAAAGCTCCAACGTCTCCAAAATGCCGTGCGCATCGGTATGCACCCTCACCAGCCTGTGAATCTCGTGCCCTGCTGACCCATCCCGCAGGGTAAGCTCTGCATCCTTACAAACTCGTCAGAAGCGCGCGCCGAGACTGATACACGACGAAAAACAGCGGAAAGNGGTACTCCCAGAAGAAAGGTCAAGAAGGTCAACAGATCCGGTGGTGGTGACGACAAGAAGCTCCAGGCCGCTCTCAAGAAGATGAACGTCCAGCCCATTCCTGCCATTGAGGAGGTCAACATGTTCAAGTCGGACGGTAACGTCATCCACTTCGCTGCCCCCAAGGGTGAGTTGCTGCACCCGTCCGCCTCTAGAAGCCTGTCCCAAATGCTGACACGTGCCCACCATNNAGTCCACGCTGCCATCCCCTCCAACACCTTCGCCATCTACGGCAACGGCGAGGACAAGGAGCTGACCGAGCTCGTCCCCGGCATTCTTAACCAGCTTGGCCCCGACTCGCTCGCTTCCCTCCGCAAGCTCGCCGAGAGCTACCAGAGCATGCAGAAGGGTGTCGAGGGTGAGGACAAGAAGGAGGACGATGATGACATCCCCGACCTCGTCGAGGGTGAGAACTTCGAGGGTAAGGCCGACGTCGAGTAAATGTCGCCAAACACAACAACCCTCATGCAATAAAAGTCAAAATCAACTTGTCAATCGCACTTTACTCTTGTCGCCTCACGTCTGCTATCTCACGCAGCGAACTGCTCGCCATCATTCTGCTTCAGCTATGACTCGGCACCGGCCAAGATCAACACTAACGCAATCCCATTCTCATGAATGCACGCTTCTAGATTACTGGGAAAAGCTTGGTGGCAGTCGAGCAAGGACAGAACCATCATCCGGTATATCTATCCCGTACATGCTCTGATGAAACGCGGAATCTATGTTTATATGCTATTCATCTCTTGCAGTGAACGTGCCTTGATATGGAAAAGCCTATGTTCAGAAGGATGGTGAGCCCCACGGTGTTTCAAGCATCTATTGCCTCTGAAGATCCAAGGTAGCCGCATCTTCTGCATAACAATCCAACAGTCTTGTAGCGTGCAGTGATAAGCCAACGGTGCATCAATCATGCACACATACCGACAGCCTTTACACGTTATCAGATCTATCCTTCCAAAGTTGCAGAACGTACGCAACCACTCAAGAACAGTATAGTCTACCCTGTAAGTGATCTCTTTGCGCGTAAATGCCCGGCTACTGTCAAGCTTGTTAGTGATGATATCTTTTCCTCATGCACATAAATAGGTAGAGCATCTGGCACCGCTCAATGCTCATAAAGTTGCCTTGGCACAACTTGGACACAACTTTCACACAACTCATCTCTCCACATTGTCTTGCCTCGAGGACTGACGAGTGACGAGCGCAAATCAGCAAACCGTCTGGATTGTATTGACACTCCTCATCGATTTCCGCCAAGGCTCACAACGCCGGAGTCTTGTTGGCACAAAATTATACATCAGCACACTTATCTCCACCACAACTCGACCAACTTTGACCCAATCTCTTTGGTTCTTTTTTTCTCTGCATACAGCAGCCAAAATGTTCGAGTGTGCTCGTAAGGGCAAAAGGACGACGCCTGCAGGACTCGAACCTGCGCTCCCGAAGGAAATAGATTTCTAGTCTATCGCTATAACCACTCAGCCAAAGCGCCTTTTGAGAAGCAAAGATTAAGATTCATTTATATAGTCTCTACTACAGAAATAGAAAGCGTCTAGAAATCAAGAGAGCAAGGAGTTATCGACATGTGCCGAACTAGGAAGGCGCCTGGTGTCGTGTTTGGCTCATCCATCTCCTTTGTCAAGTGAGGAAGGAACGACCTGCGAAGAGAGGGAGGAACGACCCACAAAGCAAGAGATGGAGGAGCGCCCGAGTAAACATCCCGGGAAAGAGGACAAGTGAATTGACAATGAGACGCTCGATGTGATCATGGCGATGAGGAGAACACATCAAGATCAGGTTCAGTCAGCCAGTGGACCCTTGAGTCGTCCTGTGAGAAGAGTGACGCCGTGACGGAGATTATCTCTCGAGCAAAAGAAGGCCAAGGCAAGTCCATCAGTGTCGACTCAAAGACAATCAAAATGTCAATGAAAGGGTCGGCGTGGATGTGAATTGATTCATCTGGCGTCCCTATAATCTCACTAAGCTGCTCAGAGACTGAACACTGAACACGCAGACCACAACTGTTTGCTTATGTCTAACAGCACCCTTCATGTGCTGACGTCTGCAGCATCACTGACCCAATCACTTCAGAGCATTTCTGCGTAGGTTCGTACACTTGCTTCTTATTACCCGTATAACAACATTGGAAATCAGAGAAGATTGAGCGGCTAGAACATCGAGACTCTAGCATCAATATAATCACTCAACCAATTCTCATCCACTTCTGTTGATAAACCTGACAACCAACTTACGATAGAAAAATAACTCGTCTGATGGCAGAGCATGGATGATTCGGGTCTTATGCTCGAACCATGTTCCACGAGACTCTGACCCTAAACGTTGGACTTGGTAAATTGATCCAAACAACGGTTCTCTTGCTCTCATTGCGGAGAACACAAGGTAAATATTATGAGACGTTTCTGTGGCTTGACAAGATTTATTGGTGGCGGTTGTTGGATACGACGAAGAGATCATGTCGTTGGGTTTCTCTGTTTGTTTGTTGCTCTTCATACTGCCAAGCGAGATATCTCACAGAAGTGGCCAGCCTGGAAGTTGCTGAGAAGACAGTCAAATTCAAGGGCAAGAGCAAGAGCGAATTTTTGTGAACAAAGATTTTGTAGATTGCAATGACTTAAAAAATCAAGAAGTAACCAAAAAGCAGAAAAACTAACCACCAAACCACCAAAACTCGTCCCCCGCTCAGAGAGATCAAACAGCAGCGTAAATCAGAAAGAGATTAGTTTCTTGTATAATCATTTACAGCTCCCCATCAGTCCAGTCCTGTGTAGGTACCCAATATGTATAATATGAGAGTAAATGCTCAGGATGGTCATCAGCCAAAAAGGCCAGATATTTTTGTTCGTTTTGTGTTGTTTTCTGGATTAGTATAATATCGAATCATTCAACCCTTCAGAGAAAAAAGGTGAAAATGCTTAGAGGAGGATGGCGGCACCGGCAACGAAGGCGGCGAAGGCGGAACCGGCCTTGACAGAGTCGGCAGCACCAGTGTAGACGGCCATCTGGGAGGTGGTGGCAGAGGCAACAGCGATGGTGGTGGCGACAGCAGAGCACTTGCCGCTGTTGCAGACGGTGACGGTGGAGGTGACGGCACCGCTGTTGTTACCGCTGTTGTTGTTGCCGTTGCCGTTGTTCATGTTGGCAGTGGCCTGAGCGCAGCTGGTGCAGATGGTGGTGGTCAAGACAGNTGGCAGTGGGGACACTATCGCGGCGGTTAGTGACAAGTCTCAAAGACGAGAGAATAGAAAAACTTACGGGCTGTTGACAACGACAGTCTGGACAGGGACCATGGAGCCGGAAGAAGGAGCGTACTGGGTAACAGTGACGGGGACGGCGGCACAGCCACANNAAGCAACAGCAGAGGCGGGGAGAGTGGTGGCGGTAGGGCAGATGTACTCAGTCGAGCTGACGGCGACCACCTGAGTCACAACCGATGCGCCGTTCTTGAGAGGGCAGTTGGTGACAGTGGGAGCACAGCTGGAGATGGTCACCAGCTGGGTCGAGAAGATGGTAGAAGTGGCGACATCACCGGCACCGACAGAGTTGCCGGTGGGGTTGGTCAGGACGGCAAAGTCAACACCGTTGGCGGCAACAGCCTGGCCGACCTCAGAGTAGAGGGTGCAGGTGCGGGCAGCAGTGTCGAAAGCGGTACCAACACAAGTAGAAGTGGTCGAGCAGAGGTTGATGCAGTCACCGAGAGAGGTGTAGACAGCACGCTTGGCGACAGCGACGGTGCCGTTGCCAACCTGAAGGATGGTTCCGAAGTGCGTGGTGGAGCACTCAATCAGGTAGTCACCGACGAGGGCACCGTTAAGGCCGGGGCAGTAGGCGGACTCGGCAAGAGCGGGGAGTGTGGCCATGCCAGCGGCGGACGAGGTCTTGGAAGCACCGGCAGAAGAGCTGGCGTTCTTGCTGGCGGAAGCAANCAGGGGCAGCGGAAGAGCTGACGTTCTGGTACTGGGGATGGCCTGGGCAATGCCGGCGGTGAAGGCCATGGCGGCGACGATGTTGCTGATGGAAGGCATTTTTGTTGGTTTGAAGGGGGTAATAATTAGGATATTATTGGTAGCGAGTGTTGTGTTGCTGAATGAATGGACGGCTGAAGCCTGATTATTATAATATTAGGTGACTGGAGAGGCTGGTGAGGAGCTGTTGTCTTTCTGATTTGCTGTGATGATGAAAAGAATTGGATGGCTGGGAGTCGATAGTGTCTTATATACAGCTTTCTTGCCCTTTGGGGAGGCACCTTTCCCTCGACGTACTCTATTGCTTGTGCTTGCAACGGTGCAGTCGCCTCAGCTAGAGCAATCTCCTCCCTACCGGGCAGCAGCACCGTTACCTGGCTCATCTTGCAACGATATCATGGAAACAAGCATATCAATTACAGGCTAGACGGTTGAACTCTCGCGTGTGGAGGATCGATGTTGTCAAAGGGTAAAGGAGCGACCTTCCCCCGTGATGTCAAACACCGAGAGACGTTGAAATCACAGCCAATCGGGATAGGGTTCTCCTGACGCTAAACAAGCGAAGCGTTACCGTGCCTGATGGCTGTTGAATTGACATTGTTTTGTCGCAGGATGCCAGACGTTGCAAATGCTGTAAACACACTCGACTACAGCCCACGGAACTTGTAGGTACCCAAGGCGTGCCGGCAGAGCTATGCGTATGCATGCGACTGAGAGAACTCACAACTGTTTCTGGTGCAAGACGCCATGGCTTGAGGCATACTCCCAACTCGTCCAAAGGCTCTTCATAGCTGCAACGGTCTAATATCAAACAAACATGCAACCGTTGTGTCCCATCAGGGAGAGAAAGCCTTGGAAGTCGAGGGCGAATACGGGCGGACAAAGCGCCCCGATGTCCTTGGTCACGCTCGAGCCCAAGGCAGATGCGCTATCGCAACATGAGGATTGCTCGGTATGCACCATGACATCTTTGTTGGCCAGTCGACTCGCGATCATCTCCTTGAGAGTTCCATCGATGTTCGCTCATTGACTCGATGTGCATGCGGGGGACAGGGGAAGATGCTGTCTAGTCCCTGAGGCTTCGCAATGGGCCCACAACTTGGCCAGAGCCCATCAAACAGTTCTACGATTCTCGACCATCACAACAACATCACAATCCCCTGTTCATTTCCGAGCCCACTTGTGACCTTGGAAGCACATTACCAAGAGGGCGAACGGTAGGCTATGGATACGAGCATCCTACTCTTTGCTTCGATCCTTTGGAGGCGACGACGGCGACGACGACGACGACGACTATCTTCAAATTTCCGTCCGTATGACACCTCACTGGCTAGTCTTGCTATTACCGAACCCTATGACTGTATGCGGAAGGAAGATCCAATACTAAACCAAACATCAAGCACCAGTATTATTTGTTTGAGCAAGTGTCAAACAAGCAAACCCTGTTGTCCACCCTCGGCCCTGACCGGCAAGGTACCGGTTAATTCAAGCCTTGACAGCTTGGACACACGATCAGTGTCTTGTTGGTTGGACACAACGAATTATGAACTCATAGTATTGGTCTTTGTGCTTTTAATAGAACATCTATGCGCAAACCATGCAGCCACCATCAACGCTGTCGACACTTGCATGATGTAATTTTCAGATACAGACACCGAGATTGGAAGCAGCTAAAGAGAAAGGTCTGCAAGAAAGCAGAGATATGATTCTAATGTGTGATAGGGACGATGATAATAATAACAGCAGAAGCCTACTTGTCGCAGAGGCATGGTATCATGAAAAGCAAATGAACAAAGCACGACAATCCTTCTCACCTAGCAAGCGCTGGCTAGCCGAATCGCATCCTATCCAGACAGCGTGGCCTGCCGTTGCAGCTGCCAGCTCCTTCTGCACATACCACACAGCCTTTGTACTACTTGTGTCGTGCCTTGCGAGTCTTCATCACGAATGAAATTCATTGCAACGGCAAGTTTCGCAATGGGATCATCTGGCTCTGCACTTTTCGAAACCAGGATTTTGCTCTCTGTATAGTCGACCATACGGCCACCGAAGTGACGAGCAATAGCCATTGAATAAAGAACGTCACGGTTCTCGAGCATGGAAAGTATATTGCGCATAGCTGCAAGAGCTGTAGCAATCTGTTGGGCGGCGTCAGGTGAGATGATGTCGTCGTGGATACTAACAAAGCGGCCTAATTGGTGCCAGAAAGCGTCTTGCAGATACTGAGTGTATTGCTCGACGAGTTTCGGGTCTGGAGGGCTGGCCGGAGGTTGTGCAGGAACCATGGCGGGGTCCAAGAATGTGCCGCACAATAGGTTATCCACTATAGCTAGACGTCGTAGAAGATTGTTAATGTATGGCGAAGCTGTGTTTGAGGGAATGGAACGAGGCAAGCAGCCAAGTTGCCACACGAGACGAGCTTCCAAAGACATGAGGCCGTGTGACCCGCCGTCGTTCTGAGCCTGAGAGAAGCGTTCGATACAGTATAAGAAGTAACGTAGCAGATCGTGGTTTCCGACGAGGAGATTGAAGCCATGTTCCGTATACCAGCTAGTCTCGAAGAAGCGGTCCAGTCCAGAGGCATATTCCGCAAGGTACATGGCGCGAATTTGTTCCATATCATGGGACGGGAGAGGGTTAGGATTGTGTGGGGGCAGTGTTGGTGGGATGTTGTCGAGGCTGCACAGCGACTCCATGGTGACAAGACGCACTAGGGCATATTAGCAAAGAGCAAGTTGGGTNNACAGGCAGCAGTTCAAGATACCATTTCGCTGTGGGTGCAAACTAGTTGTGTATTCTTGGTGAGGCGGTGGAGGGGTTGCGGCTGTACAGGAGGATGTGCCACGGCCGGNATTTGCAGGGCCCAAGGCAGGATCAATGTGAGCACCAAAGTCGACAGGTGGTTGCAAGGCTGTGGCCGGAGAATAACCAGCGCTCGCGGCGGGCATGTATCCCTGCGGGACATTCGCATAGCGCTGCGGCTCTGAAGGCATTTGCGGTTCAAGTTTGACCTGCTCTTGTTGCGGTTGCTGCTGAGGCGGCTGGGGAGGGAAGACGCCAGGAGCAGGTTGAATGGTCGGTGGTGAAGTTTGAGACTTGAAGATGGGATCGTAGCCAAGACACTCGCGCTTGCTCTTCTGACAGTTGCGACAAGCAGGATGACCCTCATCGCATTTAATCCTGCGTTTCCGACAGGTCAGACAGCCTGTTTTTGTCCGACGCTTGATCTCTTTCTTGTGTCGTGTTCCGGGAAGCTGACTTGTGTTGAGGTGCGGTGTCCCAAGCGGTACCTGGTAGCCCATGTGAGGTACGTAGCCATTGACAGGCCCGCCGTTGGTCTGCATGCTCGACGGGGCTTGTTGCATGCCTGCTTCTGAAGGGTACGTGTAGTTTGGTGGTGGGGGCGCATGGCCGTGTGGAGTGTATTGGGCCGGTGAGCCGTTGGTATTGTGCGCCGGAGCTGGTTGAGGGTGATGTTGTGGTGGTGGAGGTTGGTGATGTTGCGGGTGGTGGCCATTCTGACCATGTGCTGGCGCTGGAGCAGAGACCGGTGCCGGAGTATGCACCGTGGGTTGGTGCTGATAGTTCATGGGCGGCAGGGTAGGCGTCGAATGCTGTGAGACGTGGCTTTGCGCCGGATCAGACCGGCCCGACGCGTCTTGTATTGATACAGCCGGTTGCTGATTGCCCTCTTGCTGTTTGGGTTGTTGATGTTCCGACGCGTTCGCCGGGGCTGTGGGGTNCTGTCCAGGGTGCTTGTCGCTATGCGGCGTCGACGTCTGGTCGCGTTCTGGCTGCACGTCGTCTCGGGCGTCGCTGGGAGCCGGCGGCGGCGGTGGGAGCGACTGGTGTGACTGCAGGCGCAGCACGGGATCTGTGTGATTGTCGCCCATAGCTCCTGGACTCCTCCCTCGAAGCTACCTACGCCTCCAATCAACTCAGCCGAGCCGACTCTATTCAACAATCAATCAACAAGACGCACGTCAGTCGCGGCGCAAGCCTCGGGCCAATGATGTGTCTTGGCGGGTTGCTCGCTTAACACTCGAGACAGCTGCTTCACTTGCTTTGGGGGAGAAAGCGACCTCGATCCTCGATGTCAAAAGGATGGGAGTAAGCGAGCCAGCGTTTCCAAGGGAAGAAAGCTCATTGAGCTGCGGGATTTGGCCTTGGCACTCACCTGCAGCAGCGATTCCTCCTCCCTCCCCCCTCACCGGATATTCAGTAATGACCCATTCAATTTTCGGTCAAGGACGGGTGCTTGTCTGTGATAGTGCAGTTTGCCAGGAAAAGGTATGCCTGTTACTTGTGTCAACAACTCTCTCTGAAGATTCCATCCTCTTCGCTGTCATCCAAGCACCAGTACGCCATTTCTCCGACCGGTTATGCATTCTCAATACCAAACATACTGCCGTATCACGGCTCTATCAAGACTAAAGTGACACATCCGCATATTCTTGCCTGCTGACCTTACCTAGAGCCGGAGGAGTCGCCATTGCATGCCCCTCCCTACCCCTCCCTACTGCTCGCCAGACAACAGAGCGGATG
This sequence comes from Aureobasidium vineae, assembly GCA_903819635.1. Taxonomy (NCBI): domain Eukaryota; kingdom Fungi; phylum Ascomycota; class Dothideomycetes; order Dothideales; family Saccotheciaceae; genus Aureobasidium; species Aureobasidium vineae. Next base: position 567,302 of record CAIJEN010000015.1, read on the forward strand.
TTACATGGAATCGGTGGAATATCGGCTTCATTCCATTCCATTCCACCACTTCCAGCTAGTATTCCATTCTATGCCAATTCTCTAGTGGAATGATGCCAATTCCAATTTTGCTGCTGTTGTTGTCGCCACCCTGTCCATGTTAGGGGTCACCCTGTCGTTTGATTAGTAATCATCAAGCTTGGCACGATTATGTAAGCGCGATAAGATATGAAGATCAACATACCCAATAGAAATAATATCAACCTTGCTAGAGAGTGGAATGGTGGAATATTCCACTAAAATTGACGATTCTATTCCATGCCAACGGAGTAGAATATTCCACTCAAAATCAGTGGAATATTCCAACATTCTACTTATTCCATGCCATTTAACATCCGCACTGCCAGACAATGTCTTATGTGCTGCTGCAGGTGCGACCCTGGTTTGAATCTCTATCACATTCAAACCATCATCTGCTGAAACCTCCTGCCGTTTCCTATCGATGCTCGTTGGCTCTTTGTTCATCTTTATTCGACAGTGCTATACGCATCTATGTCCACATGTGTCACAGACATGAGCGGGCAGTGAAGATGACATTCATTATTTTGTTGTGTGCCAAGCTTGTATCACTATACAATTCTTACTACTGACTGTCGATACGCATTGATCTTCTCCTCCTCACTACCATATGCACTCTATTTCTAGAGTATTGTAAAACCGTCTACTCCTTCTCGGTATCATTCTGATCATCATCACCTCCTTCTTCAGCATGCGTTGATAACGCCCTCACCGTACCAGGTGTCTCGGGTTCCTTGACAGTCGATGGGCTTGTGGCCTGAGCAAGGCCTTCCTGAACAGTCAAGGGACTGATCGGATCAGCCTCGCTGCTGCTGTTTATAGAGTTCTTACCCTTGCTCTTGTTCTTGCCTTTGCCCTTCTTAGGGCTCCTGGCTCTCTCGCTCGCACCTCCTGTTCTGCTAACTGGAGTCTTGGGTCTAGACAGTGCGTTGCCGTCTGAGGACGTGGGCACTATCAGCGACGATCGTGAATTGACCATGCCCGTCAGACCCGCATCACTGGTTCCTCGTGAGGTATGTGCCAGGTCGCGCACCTCGCGAAGGATCTCTCTGAAACCTTCCTCAAGAGTGTTCATGCGTGTCAGCATGATTCTGCCCACCATACCCTTCTCCTCCTCTTGACTACGACGCCTTTGCTCCTGACGGCGTCGCTCTTTATCCAAAGCCACTTCGCGCTCACGAAGCATCTGCTCGCTGAAGCTCGCTGGAATACTAGGCTGATAACCTGGCGATAAGGGCTCTGGAGTCGAGTCACGACGGTGGTGGTCACCAAAGTCGGACGCCAGGTCAAGGGCAAGAGCGTTAAAAGACGGTTGTCTGTTTGTGCGACGTGTTGAGTCGCCGAAGCGATCGAAGCGTATGTTGGGAGCAGTATATTGTGAGAGTCGATTGGGCAGGTTTGGACGTGGTTTGCTAGGATTGCTTGTACGTGGTGTCTTGCGACCGCTGGACTGAGGTGCTGATTGAGGTAATGGTGTCGAACCACCGCTGTTCTGTTTGGACGTAGTAGGGCGAGATGGCTCAGGTACATGTTCAGAAGCAGATGATGTGTATCCTTGCTCGACGATTGGTGAGAACACCATAGTACTGTGCGATATGTTGCGTTGATGGGGCGCACGTTTGTGCTCTCCACTCATGAGTCGTGCCCTGGTGGCGTCTGGAACAGAGCTTGCAGTCTGAAAGTCTGCACCCTCAAAGTAGTCTTTTACTATAGCTTTGTTCGGGGATGGATCTTTTCTCTCGATGAGATCTGGAGTTCCTGTGGGAGTTTTGTCGTAGCCAGTAGCCGTGATGTTATCACCATCGTTAGTCAGAAGCTCGTCATCACCATCTGCATCGGTTTCCTGAGGCATGTCTTCCCGCTCCATCTCCAGGTCTGTCTCTTCCTCGATACGCATTGGTGTAGGTCTCGGGAAGATTGTAGAAGCAAGATCTTCAGGATCAGACAAGACAGATCTAGAAGCTGTGGAGAAGTCGCGCTTGACCGTAGTAAGTCTATTAGCTGAGGTGTGGGCGCGTCGTATGCCTGGTCTGCGGTTTTCTAGTCTCTCAAGAACGGAGCGAGGCTGCTCCATCGGAGGACTCGCACCTCCCTCGTCACCCATGTCTTGCATCCAGTTGTCGACGACCGTCGCTTTCCGTTGATCAGGGTTCGAGTGCTGAGATATGGTCCGTGTTGTCATGTCGAATGGTTGGCGGAAAACCTCCTCTAAAGCCCGGTCTTTGTGGAAAGACACGATGGATGGTTCACGAAGACGAGCGCTGGGGCTGAAAGGCCCAGTGTTCTTCAATGTGAAAGCCGGAAGGCGACCCCTCCTAGGTGCCTTGCGCTCGACAAGATCCATGGNGGTGTACGCGTTGCGTACGAGGAACAAGCGCTCATAGGTGAAGATTGCAAAAAGCATCGGAAGATGGGTAATCTTGATGATGGTCCTGTTGAACCTAACGAATTTTCGGAATGGGATGAGGTAGCGTAACGGCGATGCCACCCAACCAAAAAGATTCGTGGGCGGAATGTATGAAAACAAGGCGTCTGACTTGACCATGGAGATAGTGTTGACAGCGAAGAGGAACTGATGCTCCTCGTTGGCGTTTTGGACGATGGCCATGAACGAGTTTGTCAGGACAGTAATAAGAATCGTCACGATGAGGAAATGACAGAGGAAGAGGAAGCCAACCAAGACAGCCTTTCCTAAGAGGTTATATTTTGGCCACAGGTCCCAAGCAGCGGGGGTAAAGCCCATGGTCAGTTGAAANNTCTGGTTCTGTCAGAGAATGTGGGTACGGTTGGGATGATCAACTTACAATGCATATGCAACCTTGGAGGCCTCCGCCTTTTCTTCACTGAAAGACAGTGTGAAGGCAACAAAGAAGCCACTACAGGCAATGACTATGAGTACAAGGATGGCAATCATGTCTTGAACCATCAGGCGGAAAGCAATGAGCAGCTGCGAAAAGTACTTGTAATGATCCAAGACGTTGAATGCACGTGGGAACAGCAATACAGCAGTGGACGCCAGGACATCGTAAGCCATGTGGGCAGTATAATGCTTGCGCGCAGCAGGTATCAAGATACCATAGAGGCGGAGTACGTAGTAGGCGAAGAAGCAAAGCAAGATACCCAAGTCAAAAGCGTTCCACACACTCATAATGTAGAGACCAAAGCCTTGCTCAGAGAAACCTACGAGTTCGTCGAGCATATAGCCAGCACTCCAAAACCAGAAGATGATCTCGAGAGGAGTGATTTCGGTAGAACGATCGACCAAGACAGCCAAGAACAAGCCTAGCATGATGGCGAAGGAGAGAGTAGAGAAGAGCTGTCTATAGCGTGGCACTCTCAAGCGAGACAGCTTGAAGAGTGAGGCATCCTTGGGGTTGTAGAGGGTGACGCTTCGTCTGAAACTAAGCTGCGAGTTGTTGGTCGGGATAGGCTGAGGAGCAGCACTACCCGCGATTGTGCCATAACCACTTCGCCCTCTGGTGGGAGGTGGTGTGGGCGGTTTGCGGTGGAGGTTGTCAGCGGCCGAGTGGAAGACGATGCTGCCTGCCCAGATGGCCTCGAGCTGCTGTACGACCAGCGGGTGGGCCAGGAAGCGCTTGGCCTGAGCGCGGATGGCGATCTCGACGGTCGAGATACGCGCAGACCTGTTGTACTGTCTCAACTGCGCGCCTCCCTCGGGAGCGTCCAGTCCCTCGAGCGGATTGAAATCATAACTCAGCGCATCGATCAGTTCACGGAGATTGAACTCCTTCAGCAGGCGAATGGCCAGCAACTCGGACACCATGGCTCTTGTCTTGCTCACACCAGCGTTTCCTGCATCTTGTTGTGCCTCTTTCTGAAACTGCAAGCAATTTGCGATCAGGGCGCAGATGGTCGCTCGGTTGAAGTGGTCTTTGCGGATTTGCGATTGGATGGGTTTGACCAAGAATTGAGAGACCTGAGGCGATCGAAGTTGGTCCCATGTGAGGGTGGTCTCGCACTTTTGCACGATCAGTATGCGGCAGGAGTGCGTGATGTTGTACAGGGGCAGTTTGTCTGGTGTCTTGAATTAGCTACTGTCTCGAGACGAAGGTCACGGCACAAACCCAANGTGCGCCGCCGAGAAGATGGGTAACAGTGGTGTGTCCAGATCGTCTTCACCACCGTCGTCGTCGTCGTAATCATCCGCATCCTCATTGTCGTCAATCTGGTCGTAATCATTGCGCGCAGCCAAGGGCGAACTGTTAAAGGGGCTCGAGAAGGGCGACTTGTTGGCGCGCCTCTTTTTCGGTCTCAGCAGCGTCGACAGCATGTTGGCCGCCGGTCCTAGACGAAGAGCCCTTGAGAAGCAACAAGGATCAAGAAGACAGATCGGGAACTAGACATTAGAAATACTACGCGCTACTTAGTCACGAGCGAAAGCACCATGGGCCATGGCGACACTGCGGGGTGTTATTAGTTTGGCAGCGGTGAGGCAACGGCAGGAGGCCTGGTGCTGTACGTCTGGGTAGAAATGTACTTCGTTTGGCACATGTAGCTGCCCAGTCTCGAGCACCTGTCTTGCTCTTGCACTCTCTGTCTGCTAATAAATGTCGCAATGCTAGGCAGATCCAAGCCGCTCTTGACCATGTCTTTTGTTCGACTTTCCCCACCATCACTCGACCTGCGCGTCTGCACCCAATCAATCGACGCCCGTGCCACTATCTTCATGCATTTAATCAGACGAATTGCGCAACGGCGTCATGGGCACTTCTCTCATCGGCACTCGTCATCTTGCTGTGGAGTGCTACTTTGTGATATGGTGCATGTCTGACTGACAACGGCATGGCAAGTCTCTAAGATCATCCTAAGTTATCGAAGCCAGCCTTCTTGTACCTAGTCTTTTCCGAAACAATTTTGGCCGAAGCAGTTGGGATTCCTAAACAAACACGGTCAAACTTTCCCGTTTCGCCTAAAACTTGCAGTCCGGGGACGTTTCAGCCGGGGCCTCTTGACCGAGTTGATAGCCATGTCCTTAGGTGATGCAGAAGTTCTTGTATCGCATACAATCCTCCACTCTTCCTCTTACATATAATCCCATCAACCACGTGAATTGTGCATGTAAAAACATGTGTAAAAGCTCTGTCTCAGCGATAGCTACGCCTGTTTGCTCATAGCTGGTAAACCACAGCGATGCCCCATAGCTTCAGAAGAATCAGGCAGCTATCCCCTTCATTGCAAATCAACATGTTCCGGCACAGGGCTAACAAGTTTTCCCTTGGTGACCGCTTCTCTCACGTTGCCGATGGTCCACTCCTCCATCATAGTCTGTGTTTCCACACACCAAGTACCCATGTGCGGTACCAAAACACAATTGGGATTGCGAATCAGGCCCTCGTGAACTTTGGGCTCTTCCTCAAACACGTCGAGGCCACAGGAAGCCACATGGCCAGAATCCAGGGCTTTGACAAGTGCATTCTCATCCATGACGGGTCCGCGAGCAGTATTCACAATTACCACTCCCTTCTTCATCTTTGCAAACTCGGCGGTTGAGATGATATGGCGCGTTTTGGGCTATTCTCAATGTCAATGTTGTGTTTAAATCATTGTCGAAAAGTTCAAACTTACATTCAAGGGCAGATTCAAGCTCAAAACGTCAGATCTCGCAAGCAGTTCGTCGAAACTCACGTATTCGGCGCCAGCTGCGTCCTCACTGCTCATCTTTCTTCTGTTGTGATAGATGGCCTTCATGCCAAAGACATCCATCTTCACCTTAAGGTTTCTGCCTATACCACCCATACCGAGGATACCCAAAGTCTTGCCTTGAGGATCATGGCCAAGCGCAGGTGGAGGCGATCCCTTCCACTTTCCTTCACGTAAGGCCTGCATGGAAGGATTGAGATTGCGGAGAGCTCCGAGGATGAGGAACACAGCCGTATCAGCAGTGCTGTCGTCAGCAATAGTAGGAATGTTGGAAACCAAGAGCGGAGGGTCTCTAGCAGCACAGGCATGGGCGTCTACTTGATCGTACCCAGCACCGTTGTGTGCGAGAAAGCGCCAGCTCTTTGGGATGGCTTGCACCAGTTCCCCATCAAAGATTCCCGTGATGCTGACCGAGGGAAAGGTTCTGTATGCCGCAATCACATCGTCAAATCGTCCACTCTTGCACTCGGCAATAAACTCTTCTCTGTTCGTGGCTTTGGGAGTCACAATCTCTGCAACATCGGTCAATTGCTCCCATTTGTCGTGAGCACTGAGCTGATGTTAGTAGTGCGAGAGAGTGACACGGGAGTGTGCGAGAACGAACAGAACGATCTCGCCGAGCTGGAGAACCTTGGGCTTGGACATGATTGTACTCTTGTAAGATGTGTGTTTATGAGATGAAGTGGAGTAAGGATGCGTGGTCCATTATGACTGCTCATTCGCGGCCCGATACCGCCCTCGCGCCGGTTGATATGGAGTAGACTGAAGTGCGGAGAACTACCGCGATATATTCATGACATCCCGACTTTTCATGACTTAGAACCTCCTTTGCTTAGTTGTATATATGCAAAATAAATTTATCCAAATCATGATGGACTTGTAGAAACAGCTTGCAAGTCATAAGTCTATAGAAAGCTGTCACCAGACTCGAAGATCGGTTGAACAAGAGACCTCGGTCTTCGGGTGTTTTGGAAGCGAGCTCTGAGCTCCACCTCCACGCTGTCGTCCCAGATGCTGCTATAAAATACACAGTCTACCTTGGATCAGAACAGTGCCTAAAGAGAGCTATAATTTTACACCTCCCGGGACACGTCACTCGAGCTCTAGATAACGTTGTGTATCCAATGATGGTTCACGCAAGTCCTTCTAGTTGCATGTCTTTCTTGAAGAAACACCCGGCGCGGTACGAAGGTGCATTGGTTCTGCGACCTAAATTGAACGTGTTTTCAGTATCTTTTGTGTGTCAAAGGTCATTGAATCGTCATGGTATTATTTAGTAATCATCGGCAGATGCAAAGGGGCTTGTCATCAGGAATTCAGGATCTTGAGGGAAAGTCAGGTCATACTTCTGGACAGTCGTGAGGGAAGAGTGATGCTTACCTTGATCCATCATGGTGCCAGGCTGGCTGAGAAGAGTTACGACTTCTTGTCCATCCTGATCTACCATTGCAGCAGAATGATCGTTACCGAGAGCATTATTCGTGTTCGTCTGATGAAAACTTGTTAGCAATTCTTTCCAAGGAGAGCATATTGACTGGCTTGGTGCAGCTTAGCTGTACTCACGGGGACCATCTTATCTCCTTCGACTCTGATTTCTCGATCTGCGAGCTGTCTCATTAATCCCAAGAAGGCACTGTTCTTGAACTTTGATGTCTGGTTGTCAGACACTCGCTCGAGTAGATTGGCTGCAGTCTGTGCCAACTCGTCATCATTCTGCCGATCCAGCTCTTTCTGTTCTTTCAGATGCTGCTCTGCCTGCTCGTTCATTACATCTTCCGGCAGTTCATCCCCGAACGTCGACTCGAACAAATCTCCCGTCATGTGGGGAAGCGCCCCTGGAGTTTGCATGAGGGGGTTTCTAGCCTGTTCTTGCTCCAATGCTCTTGCTTCATGTAATATGTGACGCCTCTGATTCTGCTGCTCCAATAGCCGTAGTTGGTTCTCGTAATCTCGAAGTGCGTGTGGAGTCACTGCCTCCAAAGCTTCAACCGTTTCTGGTGCAGCTAGAACGTGTTCCATCATGGTGAACAACATGGCCTCTCGCTCCTGAACGGATGCTGGTTGCTGAGTCGAGACAGCCGAAACGGCGGGTCGCTTGGAGTAAACCTCGTATTCCAATTCCAACACTCGACTCAGAGCTTGGGAATGTGTGTCCGATATGACTTGGCGGTTGAAACCTTTCGTCAAGAGTCTCGCAGATTGCTGAGTAATATTTTGGGCAGGAACCGAGTCCTGCTCTCGAAAGAAGTTTTCAAGCCAATAAGAGTTGTCGGCAGCACGGGGGATGTTTGTGGGTTGTAAATGATTCGACTCGGTCCTCTGCCAAAGCAAGTCTGCGTATGAAGCCAACAGTTGCTCAGTCGAAGCACTTATGTCAAGACGAGTATTTTCAGTCTGTTGAGCAAGGCCATCCAACATTTGATTCAAGGCGGGCTCGTAGCCATATCGTTGGGAGAACAAGGTGCGTTTGGGATCGTTCAAAGCAGACAAAAGGGGTCGGAAGAGCATGGCTTGGATGGGATCCATAGTCTGGGGATGTTTTATGAGAGCGTCAACAATCTTGGCGGCTCGATGGAGCGACTCATCTGTGTTTGTGACCAAAGCATTGGCTAGCGCAAGACGAAACAGAGGGAGGTGTGGATATATGTCTGGAAGGAAGGAATCAAAGTCGAAAGGGTCAGGTTGTTCGTGTTCTTGTATGGCAGAGTCTTGATCCATGGAAGCATCCTGTAGAGCGGCATCGAAGGCAGCCTCGAAGGCAGCCTCGTCAAACTGATCCTGAGGGAGTTGTTGTTGTTGCTGCTGTTGGTGGAGGGTCTGGGATTGAGAAGCGTAGCGTGGAGCGGAGTGCATGTGATTAAAGGCGAGCGGAGGTTGGAAGCGAGCAGATGGCGGTTGTATCTGAGAAGGAGCAGCGTTCAGAGGAGCAGGGTGTTGTGCATGCTGGCCAAAGTGGTTGTGCCAGGCTTGAGGAGCTGCTTGGAGCTGTGGTTGTTGTGGAGACGAGATGGACAAGCGATTGAAGTCTTGAGTCCACGAAGCGGATGGAAGGGGAGAGGCTGACTGGAAGGACGGCGGTTGCGAGTGGAAGTTGGACAGAGAAGAAGCAGCCCACGAGGGACCTGCAAGGCTATGGGCGTGGCCATTCTGGAAGGCCTCGAATTCCGGATCTAATGATGCGACATTCGGATTGTACGAGCGGAAGCCCTAGAGAGAGTCAGAGGCGTAGTCGGGAGGTCTAGGAGAGGTTCAAGCTACTTGGTCAGGCGACTGTCGTGACACCAGGCGGTCTTGCTGCAAGGTCCGGTCAACCGACGAGTGTTTGGCCAGGTTCTGAACCGCGTTGGAGGGTCCGCAGAGAGCATCCGACATGGTCGCGAACTAAATGAACAACGAGAACAACAGCTACGTCGGCGATGCCATGATGATCGAGACTCGAGACAAGAAGCACCTGCACCTGAACATGCAGATCGTCCTGGGCGCGTGCGGCAACCGAGGTGGAATCGGCCTCGGTGATAAGCCGATAAGCGGAAGTAGCGGTGCTCTGTCGGGGCGGAACACGGGGGCTTGGCAGGCCGTCCGCTCCTTCCCCAACTCAGCGGAGAGTGAGCGCATAGCTGGCAATACCGTGACCCGATCATAATAATATATCCATTTCCCACACACACACACCGCCAAACATGGTACTCTTGCTCTCCTGATCCATCACCAATACCAAGACAAAATTGCTGACAATGTACGTGACAGGCTCAAGTCATCTCAAATTCCGGTCACGATGACATGATCGTATGCTCCCCCTATGCGCCCTGGCTCAAGCTTGCCTTTATTGACCTTCTACCANNGCACGATGCTGTTCTCGACTACTATGGACGTCGCTTGGCCACCTGCTCATCCGACAAGACTATCAAGATCTTTGAGGTTGAGGGAGACTCACACCGCTTGGTAGACACACTCAANGGGGTATGTGTCTGTTGACAGCGAGCTCCTGTCGCCCATCTGACATCTTTCTGCAGACATGACGGCGCTGTTTGGTGTGTATCATGGGTAAGTCGTGCTCCCCCATGCTTCGTATCCGCTCATTGACCCTTTACTCGTCCANNGGCACACCCCAAGTACGGCACCATTCTCGCTTCTTCATCCTACGACGGCAAGATCTTTGTCTGGCGCGAACAAAACAACCAATGGCAGCGCATCTACGACTTTACTCTCCACACCGCCAGCGTCAACCTGATTGCCTGGTCACCGCCAGAGCCCGGCTGCCACCTGGCTTGTGCCTCGTCCGACGGCTCCGTCTCGGTCATCACCTTCAGCGACAACTCCTTCTCACACTCCATCTTCCCAGCACACGCTATGGGCGTCAACGCCGTCTCGTGGAGTCCGTCACTTCTTCCCGCACAGCTCGCTGCTGCCCAGACCCCTCAATCGCAACCACAACCGCTGCGCCGCTTCGTCACGGGCGGTAGCGACAATTTGGTCAAGCTATGGGACTTCAACCCCCAGACACAATCATACAACAACATGTGCACCCTTGCCGGTCACTCGGACTGGGTACGCGACGTTGCGTGGTCACCCAGCCCCCTCTCAAAGTCGTACATCGCCTCGGCCTCGCAAGACAGAACTGTGCGCATTTGGACATGTCAAGCAAATGCTGACCCCGCCAACTCGTCGAGCTGGCAGAGCACAGAGCTCAAGTTCGATGCTGTCGTCTGGCGCGTCAGCTGGAGTCTTAGTGGCAATGTCCTGGCTGTCAGCGGTGGTGACAACAGAGTCAGCCTGTGGAAGGAAAGCCTCAAGGGTGGATGGGATTGCGTCAAGACCATCGAGGAGTAGTTTTTGCACTGTACCGAAACAGAAACCCAGCCAATCTTGTGGTCTCCAGCCTATAAGGGTTGTCCCGTGCATGGGATTTCAAATTGGCCTTCAAAGTTCCAGTTTCGTTTGTGTGTCAATTCCGCGACGTTGGCTCTCACAGTGACATTCGTAGTGCGTCTAGGGAAAGAATCATGGAAAGTACCTACCTAGAGTACATGCTGACGTAATGTCTTCCGTCCTGTGAGGAAGTTGTTATGGGTTAGAAAATCATGTGAGGATATCTGAGCATTAAGTCGTTTAGCCGCGACTCTTTGCACAAGGCCAGAGCACTGAGCAACGACCTGCGATTCTGTAACAACAGCTCAGCTCGGTGTGGCCGATAAAAATGGTCGCCGTTATTATTATACTGTACAAGTACGAATCCTTATCCCCCACCACCGGCTGTCTGCTGCCGACAGCGGGCCGAAAGAAAGCCTCGACCCTCGAAACTTTCGAGGGTGCCTCACTCATGAGCCCCGGAGGCCCCCATAAACCTAGGCCTCGCCCGCCTTCTGACGATTACTGCTTGAACATGCCTCTCGAGTTAACTTGGGGAAGTACTGGGCAAGCCAGTTCCTGATTTGCTCCACGTAAGCTGATAGCTTCCAACACTCCTCCGCACCTCTAACACGCAACTGAGTGTCATCACCAGGCCGCCGCGTATGCCACAGTCGCAACCGACATCGGCCACTGCCTCCGGATCTGGAGGCGTGGAGAAGAACCCTAGGAGAACAGCAAAGAGCCGGAACGGCTGTCAAGTCTGTAAAATAAAGAGAGTGAGTGATATGGGAGGGCATGATCATGTTACATGCCTCTTAGCTCTTCTCCCTTCTGAATACACTAACCTGTAGATGACAGTTGAAATGCGATGAAACACGGCCGGTGAGTTCTTATCAAAACAGCCTGCAACCAGAATCACTATTATCCACACCTCTTGTTCAGACACTGGCTGTGAGGCGGTATCCTGGTGGTTGATGGTTGTGTGCGGCACTGAGCTGACCAACATGACAATATTGACTGACACTTTGTCGTGCAAGGCCTGTGACAACTGCACTAAGCGCGGTTATGATTGTCCTGGATACAGGAAGGCCTTGAAGTGGTCGACAAAGTACGAAGTCTTACAGCCCGACGAACCCGACAGCCAAAAGACATTCCATCCTTCTGTTGAGTATCACTTCTCCTCCATCGATCCAGTGACCTTTGGTCAAGTGTCCAACATTTCCACCGAAAAGACAGCTGGAGGTGCGAATGGATACCCAGACGTCTCTGAAGAGGCAGTCCGTTCCCCAGCAGTGACATACATCCCGCAATCCCAGAATGTTGTGGGACTAGAAGCACAGGGACCTTGTTGCACTTGGCCCCAGCAATGGCCAAGCTATCCGGATACAAACCATCAACGAACCATGGTGTCGTATAGTCCCGACACATCAGCACACCAGATCGACGAAAGTAGGGCAACCAGTGATGGAACCACAACAACAACACCACAACGAAGCAACAGCCCGGAGGAAACGACCCAGTGGAAATCCCTGCTTCGAGCTTACTATCGCATGGCTACTCCTACCATATCGCGATCTCTCCAAAATGACAGCACAGGTCTGGTGGTGCACTACTTCCGCGATATCTGCGTTCTGTACTCATCATTCGATTCGAAGCTGAACCCGTTTCGCACCGTCATAGGAAAGCTATGGGATAGTTCAAACTCGATCTTTTACGCCATTCAGAGCATGGCAGCCGCACACTTGGCCAACCATAACCCGGGAATGGAAGTCCAAGGATTGCAGATGCAACGGAAAGCATACGAATGCTTGCAACATGAGCTACAGCTCGCACACATCAACCAACAAGTGGACGATAGACTTCTGCTCACAGTACTGCTGTTGGGCATGAGCTCGCCGTGGCACGAAGCTGGCGATCTAGGAATGGCGCACTTAAATGCCGCAAGAGGACTGATATACCCTAGGTTGTTCCGTGAGGCGGGAACCCAAACAGATGAGATGGCACGAAACGACCAGTTCTTCGCAGAGGCCCTCATTTATTGGGAAATGTGTGTTGCCTTTGTGCACAAAGAGCCTTTCACGCTGGGCCGCGAGAAGCCCAGTGACAAGACAGACTACAACGAGGCCCGGACGATAGGAACGAAGGTCATGCCGCACCCTTGGACTGGCGTAGGTCCCAGAGCACAAGTCCTCTTTGCCGAGGTCGGCAGACTCGTTCGGAACTATCGAGCCATATCGTCACCACTCTCCTATGGAGCAACCAGTGAGCATGTCGACCCCACTAGGATTATCACCGCAGCCATGGAATTTGAGGAAGAATTGCTTAATATCCGCTGGCCAGCCGTTGAAGACCTTGTTGATGTGCAAGATCAATTCACAAGCAAGCTTGATTTTATTATGGTCGCAGAATCTACTCGTTGCTGCGCTCTACTCGAGATCTACCGAGTCTTTCCCAACATTCTACACAGCCGATTGCTCAGGAACGTTGATATCACTGGCACTTCGAGTCAGTTTTTCTTCCCTTTCTGCGGAACACTTCTGTATCATGATTCACATGATCCGACGATGTGGTTGACATCACTAGCATGCCATATTTTGTTGGACTTGATCGGCAGCGTTCCACCGACTTCTAATACACGACCACTTCAGCTGCTTATCATACTGACAGCAGCCGCTGAGCTTCGGTTGTCTGGGCATGCGGCAGCATTATCTCTGCATGCTTTACGTGCAAGAGATCTTGCAATGACGAGATTGGAAGAGCTGTCCGCACGAGTACCTTCGAAGCCTATAGTCATGATCATCAAGCTCGTCAAAGAGGTTTGGAGACGTTTTGACATGGGCGATGATAGTGTCTTCTGGCTTGATGTCATGCACGAGAATGGCTGGCAAACCGTCATAGGTTAGTTTGAGCAGAGGGCTGCCGGAAAGCTCGTGGTCCTACTACCTCAAGCAAAGGACGAAGATGGACTTCCACCAAATCTGATGCTTACGCGAAGCATTGTATTATCGCACCTGCTAAACACCAACCCAAACGTTGAGCAAGATTTGCGCCACAATGCCGCCTCCCGCCACCGTCGAGGACGAGCCGTCAGATACGGCGACTATCAACAGACTTGATCTCTATCAGAACACCCACATAGTGAATATTTCGCCAGGCCAGCAATTTCTTCAATTTTGCGGACATACCTGTGACTATACAACTTCAGGTCGCAAAGGATGCACACGCAGAGAACAACCACAAGTCCTTCACTCTACGCATCGAGGAAGCTGATCGTGTGTTCGCCACGGACAGTCCATCACTTGCTTTGACCAGCAAGCTTCAAATGTCAAACCTGTTCAATGGGTTGATCCGTCAATGCCAGCAAAGATCGAAGTCGACGTCTCTTCCCGCCGCTCCAGTGACAGACAATCTGGAAAACGTCGTCTGGTCTATTTTCAATCACACATCTCTATTCGAGTCGATTCTGTTCGAGTACAAAACCTTGTCCTCGCCGCCGCCATGTCGCAAGCGCTACGTTCTTTCCGTATGCTTGCCACAGTCTTGCACACGATCACTTTCCCAAGACGATGTGTCGTGCTATCTTACCTGTAACGATGCACAGTTGCTTTTGTGAATAGACGTGTGACCATAGAGATACCTTAGGAAAACGTTCTCTCGGCGGACATCATTGACCTTCCGGAGACTATTGTGCATTTCTATCGCTACCTGTGACAGTCATTAGCACCTGTGGAGGACGAGGAGGCAATATCCTGGAAGATTTTTAAGAGTCAGCCACACGTCCTCGATAATTCATCGCGATAATGTCACACATTCAGTTTGATTAATGTTGTAACGAGCGATCAGTTAGTCTATATCAGAACGGCTATCTGCCGTTACAGCAAGACTGAATCATGCTATGTTATACATCCATAATGTCGGTGACGTCTACCACCATAAAACTTTGTGGGAAATTCATTTCGGAGTGCACACCAAGTGAGAGGGTTTGAAGTCGCTGCCCCTATGCTGCCGGTGACAATGGCGACCATCGCGCGCTGACCTTGCTGGACGGAGGCAACAAGCCGACTGCACCGTAAACGTAGGCCGACTGTGCTAGTTTTATCTTGGAGGTATGGCATATTGGCGGACTGGTAGAACATGTGATGCCACCACGATAGCCTGAATTAGAATAAATTGATGAAGTGTTGGAGATAATCGGGCGTGTGTTGTCGAAGACGATACAAGAAGTCTGGAAAAAGAAAAGAGTTCAGTACTGTCGGCTTCCACACCTATTCGACATATGAAAGAGCTCGTATCTCCCCGTCTTCCTTTCTCAAAGATTGAAAGAGAATGGGAATAGAGAAGGCAATATGGCCTCCAGGAAGGAGTTGGACGGCGCCTAGTGAGAGCTGACACTCTTTCGACTGTCCTTGAGCACATCAGAGCCAAGCAGAACCGTATGCTTTGGCAGCTTTTGCATGTGCCAGTTCATTGGATGACCAATAGGCAAGGACGGGCGAGCCGTGGCTGGGAAGGGAACATCAACGCCAAGGCTCCGCAAGCTCACTTACATATGCGCACTTCGAATTCTTTGCACTCTTCCTTCTATCCACAACATCTTTGATTATCTTCTCAAATGACTACACCATCAAGATGTCTCAGCCTCACCTCCCACCTTACAAGTACAACTGTGAGTCCGTTGAAGAGGCTCAGCGCCTTGCTGATTACGCCCTCCATGTGGCTACAGTGTTGTCGGATCAAGAGGAGGCATACGCAGACAGACTGCTCGATCAGCGAATCGCCGACGGCGTGGGTGAGTACCATGCCTATCTTGGCCAGAGAACTCGCCTTGAGCAGAATGCTGCTCGTCTTGCGGACGATGCCGTTCGCCTTGCTGCTGAAGCTGCTTTTCAGGAGCAGATTGCTGACTTGCAACACCGCCTCCGCGCTGCTGAGCGTGCTGCTCAGTACGAGCAGCGCGTCCTCACTGTCGAGGCGGCTTTGTCCGGCATACAGGCTCCCGCCAACTCTTCTGGCAATGGAGGCGGTGGTAAGAAGACTAGGCACCGCGCCAAAGCCCGCACCAAGAACCCGCCGAGGAACCCCAAGCGCGACGGCGGCTCTGGGACTGGTGGTGGCAGCGCCGCCGCAGCTTGAGTGAGCATTGCGGTCCTAGCACAACTTGAGTTGAGCATTGCGCTCTTCGGCAGCTTGAGTTGAGCATTGCGCTCTTCGGCAGTTTGGATGAGCACTGCGCTCTCCAGCAACAGGAGTAAACCTAGTATAAAATCCCATTGACTCACTGGCCTTGTGCTGGTGGTTGAAGGGGTATCATGCGGTTCGTTCTAAGGGAACTGTTCGACACTAACAACCGTTCGCAGGTTGTTCAGGGTTTCGCCATCAGACGATACATGTCATTTGGAGATGGTGGGTTCTTCGGAAAGCGCTTTTTAGTCAGTGGTGCTTTTCCATACCTTATACTTACTCATCGCTCTGCCTGCTCTTCTCATTGAAAAAGTTCAGCCCAGCCCNCTTCCTCAACGTACCATACATAGCCGCACAATCCAAGACCTCTCCATGCTCTTCCCTCGCAGCCTTCATATTCTTGTTCGCCACCTCTGTCGCCGGCAACTTAACACCCTTGTCCTTTGCAATGGCAACAGCATAATCAGCATCCTTGATCGAAAGCGAAACTCCAAAGCCAGGGCGCTTGTCGAGGGCTGGTGCATAGTTGCCGCTTGTCATTCTGCCGGAGTAGCCGCCAGCGACGGGGCCGAAGCCTTCGGTGATGAGCTCTTCCATGGGGCCGCAGCCGATGCCGGTTTGTTCGGCGAAGACTTGAGCTTCACTGACTGCCTCCATGAGGTTTACGGTGATGATGTTTCTGTGGTTCTCCATTAGCATCCTCCCGCGTCTCATGATTTGGAAAGCACAAAACTCACCNNCAGCAATCTTCAGCATAGAAGCACTCTGAGGCTCCTCCTTGCACACAATGACCTTTCTGGCAATCACGTCCTGGAAGTAAGGTTTTACGGTCTCGACCGCTGAGGAAGGTCCACCGATTGCGACAACCAGTTTACCGGGTGCGGCGATTGCTGGGCCGCCGAACATGGGTGCTGCCAGGAAAGTTGCCTTGTGCTTCGACATTTCTTCGGTGACAGTTTTTGTCGTGTCTGGGTGTACGGTAGAGCAGTCGACGAAGATTTTGCCAGAGAGGTCTTTGGTGTCGTAGGCTTGTTGCAGAAGACTCTTGAGTGTATCATCATTGTTGACNNCTTGCTCACTATCAGTTTTTGTCTGCAAGAGAGCTGGAAGAATCTGGGAATATACCATTGTAAATACGACATCACTCTTCTCGACCAACTCGCCGAAACTCGACGCCGAAGACGCACCAAGACTCTTGAGGTTGTCACCCGAAGCCATTGTGCGGTTGTTGAAGATGAGCGATTGATCATGCTTTGCCAGATACTTTTGCAAATTCTCCGCCATGGGCTTGCCCATAGATCCAAGGCCATACTATTTCTCACCAGCATTAGCCATCAACTCCCATCCATCCTCGGCAATGCGCCCAGCAAAGCTTACCCAGCCGACTTGCAAATTCTTAGCAGCCATTGTTCTAGCGGATGCACTGTAAAAACGTTTTGTGAGACTTGTTAGCATTGTGCGTGAGGAAAGGAAAGATATGATGGTCTTTATAAGCAAAGATAGAATATCAATGACATGCTGTCACTGGAGCTACGGGACGATGCCGGAGTGTCGGCTCGCCTGTTTGCAAATCTCCTGGGACGAGAAACTGGATCACTCGACGGAAAGATAGCGAGGCGTGATAAGGGAAGGTGCGGTGACTCGATGCTTTCGAGCAATATCTTTTCATTCTTCTCCGCTTCATGCTTGATTGTTGAAGGTGCTGTGATACCTGTCTGCGTTTGTTGATGGCGCTCGTTGGTTGTGCTTGATAGCTGACATAACCTCGGACATGCTGACTGTACTCCAACTCTATCCCAACGTCATCTGCTTTGAGCGACACGCGTCGGAAGCAAGTCGATGTTGTCGAAACAAAAACCGGCTGAGGATCACGAAAAGATCAAGAATTCACGGTCAGAACGAACATGGCAAGGCAAGAATGAACCAAGAAGAGAGACTGAGATTGTGTGTGTTTGAAGAGCTGTACGCCTTCTGTCAAGATGAGACGGTGTCAATAAACCAAAACAGGAGCCGACTCGTCAGAACAGGCACAATATCCAAGAAAGCCCCAATCTTCAGATACCATAGCGGGATTTGTTGAGAGCAAGGTCGAGCTCGTCGCCCTCGTGAGCAACACTCCTTGCGCTCGTATTGTCTGTGGCAGTGCTGAGCCGATCCCCTATGTCTGTCGGCAAAGGTTGTGGAGTGCGGTGGTCAGGTTCTCCAACTTACTGCCTGCATCATGGCCGTCCTGCTTGGAAGTGGTTATGGGAGTCTGGACGCCAGAGCTGTCAGGACTGGTATCGGAGTCGCTGTCGACCACACGAGCCGAGACAACGCCATGACTGTTGTCAGAAGGAACGTCCTTGGGGAGTTCAACGCCGCCATCAGAGTCAGGGTACTGGTCAGGCATGGCAGCGGAAGGTGGTGCAGGCTCGTCTGCAGTGTCGAAGACTCTGGAGTTGCGATTGGTCTGACTGCCATTGTGCTGAGCGCGAGCGGCCTCGGAGAAGCGTGAGGGTTTTTCTGCTTCGCTGGTGGAGACGGCGGAAGGTTTGTCGGCCAGGGTCTGCAGGGAGGGAACATGGTCTGTGGTGCTGCGCTGAGCAATGTCTCCGTCGCTGACGGCGTTGCGCTGCCACTCGGCGGCGGCGGTCTTCTTGATGGCGCGGTGGGGACCTGCAGGACGGGGACCTTTCTTTACGCTGACCTCGGGAAGAGGCTTGGAACCACGCTGTTTCTATACATGAATGTCAGCACAAGGCGAATGGGTGAGCCGCTGGAGAGAACTTACGAAAACCTCGTCTACAATGAAGAGATAACCGTCCTCGGGACCACGGCGGCACTTCTAAACGATCTTGTCGTCCTTCTTCTCGGCAGGCGACAGCTCAGGCGACATCTTTGAAACAACGACAGACTTCATTGTAATATCGTTGCGAAGGCGAGAATGGCGAATGGTTGNAAAGATCGTCAGACGCGACCAGACGCGCTCAGTTTGTGGTGTTGACATCGTCACCGACGCCGGCACCAACCGCTATGACGCGCTGTGTTGGTGTATATTCATGTGATAACACGTGCTTGATCATGCCTGATTGTCTTTCGAATACGGAGACGTTTGGTGAAGAGGATCGGAGGTAGAAGGAGAGTGCGCAACCCTTTCGGAGCTCTGAACGCATACTTTGGGAAAGTGCTGAGAACAACTCTGGTTTCTTTGTCATGCCGCCCAAGTTCTGTTGACGAAGCAAACAATCTCTTTCTTGCCAGTTTGACACGAGCTGTGCAAGCAAACATTGCCTTGTGGAAGGAACCCAATCCTGGATTGCCCATCACTGCAGTAGACTGGATGCGTGGTACACCCTCACTGCAGAGTCACCCTAGCAGCCACCATGCCATTTTCTGAAGGACACACCAGGTAGTGTTATGTTGATGCAAGATGGATGAATTTCCATCGAACCGGTGGAATGGCGCAGTGGTAGTAGCTCGTGTCTCCCACATATGCGGTCGGTGTCCACTGGTTCGATTCCCCTCAGGGTCATTTGTAAATCCCCCATTATGCCAGAGGTCCCAGTAATCCTCACCCGACAATAATAACGATGAAAGCTTGCTTTTCTCTTCCCCCTCCTAGCTTTCGGCGGCTAGAGAGGGTTTCTGTTTTGTCAAATTTGGGAGAAAAGATGGCATCTTTGTTTGGTTGATATTCTCACTGAATGTCTCCACCGACTCTCGTTGGACCAGTGCCAAGTTGAGATCCGTCTCTGCCTTTTTTATAGCTTGTGCATCACTCTTTGCCGCTCTGGGAACATCCAATATAGAGAGGTTGACCTCTATGTATGTCGTAAACGAGGTTACGCTCGTTAATGTCTTTTCATCGATGCCTCTGTCTCGGAAGCTGTTAGTACTGGAAGTCTGAACGATATCATCATAGATTCAGACTCGAGATGACTTTACTCGGAAACATGAGGGCGGCGCGTGTGCCCCATCGCCGCTCTATACATGACCGATGTCATCGGAAGGAAAGAGCTCTATCTCATGTTAACTCACAAGCAATTCCATGACTATAAGAATGCATGATGTTGTGTTGACATGGTATCATATCCAGAGAGAGACGACTTCGAGCTGGCTGTCTATGGAGACTATGCTATCCCACTACAACTTCATGCATTTTGATAGCTATCATGTGGTACACTGTGATGTCTTGGGATAGTACACAAGTTAAAGCGAATCTCACAAAGCACAAAAACACAAGATCACAGTATAAAGAGAAACGTTGCAAGAAAAAAAACATTTATTGATTGATGATTTAGCAGATACCACCCATCTCTCACCAAACTCCTAGAAACAAACCCACAAGAGCACTCAACCGTTTCTCGCGTCTTCCTACTGTCTCAGACGGCAAGAAATGCAACGAAAGCAACGAGAAAGAGGATTCCACTGGAGAAACTGAAAGCACCTTCTGCAAACATACGTGTTAGTAGCAGAGGAAAGAACAGGGATGCTTGAAGTGGTGGAGTTGGTGTGGTTGCACATGTTTGGATCTTGTTAAGTGTGGTTGATGACTTGGTTCTGGTAGAGGTTGTGATGGATGGATGTTTGTATTGATAGCCATATGGTAATTTATATTCTTGGGTGGTTAGAGCAACAAGTAGAGCTGGCTGTTGGGCGAGACAATGAGTTTGTTCAACTAACAAAGAAGGCACGACCCAGAGTGAGGCGATGGAAGAGAATTACAAAGCCGTGGATAGAAGCAACAAAGCGCCGTGATTGGAATGCGTGCTCTATTGAAGAACGAACAAAGGAAACAACGAAAAGATTTAATATGCCACAAAAGAAAAAAAAGACTATGCCAACGTCGACGAATTCTCATGCCGACCATACCCACCAACCCATCTCCTATCAATAGTATCCCCTATATCCGCAAGCGTAGATGTAGATTTCGGCACGTATACCTCATCTGCTACCGTACTCGAAGGTTGACCTCGCAACCACCCGGTCGCAGATCGCCAAGTGTCGGATACCTTTCCCGCGATGCGGTTCACAAAGTCGATCATGGGACCTATGACGGCGATTCGACTGGCCACAGTGCCTGTAGCAAATGTATCGCTGCTGTAGGTGTAGTCTATCTGAAGCCCTCCGGTGATAACGGCTTGTTTGAACGAGTACTGCTTGTATTTGGCGTCTGGTGAAATGGATCATCAGCACTCCGCCTAAAAATCATAAAAGCGGGACAACTTGAACTTACTCGGCTGACATTGATACCCAACTGTAGCGTTGGCGCCTTTGTCGGTAACGTTGTAATATTTGAAAGTGAAGGCGTTGGGATTGGCCTTATAGAACAAGACCTGAAAATGATAATACTGCTTTACGACGTTGTAGTACGTCGTATAATATTCGACAGTAAGCGTCCTCGATCCGTTTGTCCCATCCACTTGGTAGTAGATACCCTGTGCGGTACCTGCAGAAATATAGAGATCGGCCCAGAAAGGTAGTACCGCATAGCCAGCGGGACCGATGGAACTGTATTGAGGAAGCGCGGCATTTGTGTAGCCCGGGCCTATCAGAGTGAAACCTAAGTAGCCATTCACGCTGACGGTCAAATTGGTCGAGGATCTGCCGCAGATGCTGACGGCGAAAGGCATGGTGCGCCATGTGATGTCGTCGTCGTGGACCACTGATGAATTGTAGATCGTAGTCGGGGATGACAAGATGACGGTTGAGGCTGCCGTAGTTGACTACAGGCCGTGTTAGCATAGGTGAAACTCGTTTGCATATCCTTATTGACTCACCACCGGAGTTGTAGTTCGAGAGCCGGCAGTCTAAGATCGAGTATCAGTACATTTAATCTGCATCAATTATCTTTGGTTGAGAGATTGCTCACCGCTGCTTGTGCTGGCGCTGTCGTCGGAGTCACACTGGTTATGGAAGTCTATTGCTTAACATGAGCATTAGACCAAGCCGCAGATTAGCTAAACTTCAACTTACTGGCGTTATCGTGACTGTTTGTGCTGGGGCGGTGTATGTTGTGGTGACCGTTTGGGCTGGAGGGGTGTAGGTGGTGGTGGTCGTCTGTGCCGGAGGTGTGTATGTCGACGTCCTGTGAAGAAAAATATCAGCGACGCAATCAACATTTACATGGATCTGGGGCTCCATAGCTCTCTTTCTTATTGGCAAGTTCTGGTCTGCTCGCTGGAGAAGGTTCCACGAAAGAGCCGAACAGCAAGAAAGAAGCTTGAACTCGTCGAATCTGGTCTGGAAGATGGGAATATCCTTACACAGTCTGAGTCGATGTTACTGGAACAGGAGTAGCGGCATAGATCGTGGACGTAGTCGTCACTGGAACAGGGGTTGGTGCATAAACTGTAGATGTAGTCGTTTGTGTGGCAGTCCTGTAGGAAAGATCTTGTCAGCCATCTTTTTCTTTATCGACAGCAGGATTGACTAGCAGTAGGAGGCTCTCGGAAGAGACTGGACGAGTTCGACTTGCTGATCAAATAGTGACTACTTACACAGTCGATGTCACGGGCACTGGAGTTGCGGCATAAACCGTGCCGGCTGGTTGCGTTGTTGTGGTCGTCCTACAAAAGTCCACTTGTTAGCCCCAAGTCGTTTTGAATATTCAGATAACAGGGTTCAATCCTGTGTTCGTTGCATCTCTCTTCCGGAGATTTTTGGGATGACTTACACTGTTGAGGTGACTGGGACCGGAGTCACTGTTTGCGTCGTGGTGACCGGCTCAGGTGTAGCTGGATATACAGTAGATGTCGTGGTTCTGTCAAACGTGATTAGCCTGTGCAAACTTACCCCTGACTCTAAACTCCTCCTCCATGCGACAAGAAAGGAATTTCGGATTAGAGTCATCGAGTTGCCATTCACTTAATTTCGGACTCACACTGTAGAGTTAACTGGTGATGATGTGGCTGGATATGCTGTGGCAGTTACCGGCGCAGGGGTGGCTGCATACACAGTAGATGTTGTGGTCCTGTGAAATCAGATTAGTATACTTCTTGGCGGCACACTTTTCTCTGGCTCCTTTTTCTTCCTGTGTCTGATGGATAAGAACCTTATGAGTAGAGCCCTAAATCTTTCCTCCGATTCGAGCCTCAATCTCCACTTACACTGTGTTTGTAACTGGTGCTGGTGTAGCAGGATATGCTGTGGCAGTTCTAGACTCTATGTCAACAAATATTTCGATGAGATGTATAAAGTCCGCTCTAGGGACTTATTCAGGGTCCCTCACATGGTGCTTGCAGGTGGAGCCGGTGCAGTAGTTGTGGATATTACGGTCGTCGTTCTGGGAAAACTGGTTAGCGCAAGAGGTTCAGTTCTGCAAAGATTGACTAGCGTTTGAGACAGCTTCTGGCCGTAGAGATTTTTCTACTCTTCAAGGCAATCTTCCATGAGGCTCGAAAAATAAGGATTTACATAGTTTGTGTCTGCGTCGAGGTCACGGGGGCAGGAGTTGCAGCATAAATCGTGCTAGCTGGTTGCGTTGTCGTGGTAACCCTATAAGAACCCACTTGTTAGCCACTTTCTCTACGATAGCAGCCGCGCATAGACTAGCAAAAAGAGTCCTTGCACGAAATTCGCCAAGTCCGGCTTGCCAGAGACTTCGCATCTTGTACTTACACAGTTTGCGTCTGAGTAGTTGTGACAGGCGCAGGAGTTGCTGGGTAGGCAGTGTTGGTTCTGTGAGAACGATTCAGCATGTCTTCGAACTCATAGGATATTTTTCACATGGTCCACAAATTCTATTGAGATTGCTCCCAAGAAGGGTTCAACGAGCAGTGATTGACCATGAATCATCTCAATACTTACACTGGTGCCGGCGTAGCTGGATAAATTGTGGTTGACTGCGTCACAGTCTGGTACAATGTGGTAGTCCTATGAAGCCTGATTAGTAGTCGCCCTCAGCGGGCCCGAGCCCGGCTGAATGATCTTCTGGATATCATGCTTACACTGGGGAGGGCGTTGCGGCGTAGGAAGTGCCTGTGATGGTTCTAGAACTTGAATTAGCATTTTCTCTTGATAGTATTCTCGGGTGTGGCTGGAATTTTGTTTTGAAACTCGTCGAAGAAACGATCTCAAAGGCTTGCGGGACCTGAAAGTTGTGTCTTGCTTACATATATTGAGTGGATGTGACAGGTGATGGCGTGGCTGCGAAGACAGTTGTCGTGACTGGCGAGGGCGTGGCTGCAAAGGAAGTTGCGGTTCTAGAAAATTGGTTAGCATATTTCGCTGCGTTCTCCAAAGCCCTAGCCAAAGTCTCCAACAAGTATGGAGGGAAGGTGGTATCTAAGCGTGCTTACATGTATTGGGTTGAGGTCGCAGGCGCGGGCGTAGCTGGCGTCGCAGCATATTGTGTGGTCGTATAGGTGTAAGAACTCGCAGGCAAAGTGGTATGATAAGTGGTCACATATGTCGAGATTGCAGTAGTCCCGGGTGCACTGGATGTTACCGTTTCCGTCGTCAAGAATGTTGAGGCAGGTTGTGTAGTCACTACGGTGACATATTGCGGAGAGGGCGTTGCTGGAGTTGCTGGTGTCGCCGCGTACGAAATCGAGACGGTAGTTTGCGTTTGAGTTTGAACCTTCGTCTGCGTTTGGGCAGGTGGTGTCTGCGGAGTTGCTGCATATGAGATCGAAGTGCTTACGAGGATAGTGGTATAGGTACTGGCCGGCATGGTACTTGTGACAGTGATATATTGTGGAGAGGGGTTACAGCATATGATGTGGCTGTGGCCGTTGCTGTAGCTGTCAAGGTCATAGTTTGAGTATAGGAAGATGCAGGGAGTGTAGTGGTGGTTAAACTGGTGCTGACTACAGTCGAAGCCTGAGCAGTGGTTACATAGGTGCTAAAAAGGCATTTGTTAGTGCAAGATCGCACAAAAGAGAATAAATAACAGGCAGAGGCTGTTTCGCCCGTTTTCTTGGGTCTGCTCAAGTCTGGAAAGAGCTTGAGAGGGTTAGGTTGGACCAAAATCTGGCCCATTGCTGACTTGAGACCACAAAGCGATGATGGACTCGAGCAGCCCTCTGCCGCAGATAGACCGTAACAGAACGACCTCTATGGCATATTCAGGCCCATCCTCCCAAAAGCAGTCGGTTCCCGGATATCTAATCTGGTACCGAAGGCTTTTTCGGCATATTCAACCAGAGGAAAAAAGAGAAGATACTTGCCTAACATATGTGCTAGTCGTTCCGGGAGCTGTAGTCACAATAGTTGTGTATTCAGTATAGCTAGAAGCTGGTTGTGTACTGGTGCTGACGCTAGTCAAGGTTATTGTCGATGCTTGAGCCATGGTAACCTGGGTGGTCACATATGTATATGTCGTGAGATAAACCGAGACTGAGGTGGCCGTGATGGTTTGTGCGGGTGACACACTCGTGGTCTGTACAAGAAAGAATTAGCAAGATCTAAGGAAATCGAGGATGCGCAAGATATTTCTAGAGGGTGCATCACGTTGCTGATATTCTGTCAAAAGCACCTCAGAGAACAGATGCACGCAGAATGAGCATCCATGATGGATATGCCTTCCAGAACGAAGATATCGAAACAAACTTTTCGCACGAGACCCTAGCGAAGAGAATATCTAGAGAGAAATTGTGTTCCACCAGCAAAGCGTTCCAAGAAGAGCAAAGCAATTGAAGAAGATCAGATCTGCAGAACGGTCTGGGAAGAATTATGCTGCAAGATTTGGAAAGAAAGCACCAGGTCTCGGGAAAGAGAAATTTTTCATGTTTCCCAATGGATGTACGTACCGTCACTGGTGGTGAAATGGTTGTTTCTGTCACTGGCGGAGGGATACTCGTTTCTGTCACTGCCGGTGGAGTTTCTGTGACCGGTGGCGGGATACTCGTTTCCGTAGCCGTGGCCGTCAAAACCAGAGTTTGGACTGTGGTATAGGACGAGGCGGGTTCAACTGAAACGGAAACAGTCGTCGAGGTGACCGTGCTATATAGAGTTGTGACATATGTCCTATATCAATCATTAAGACGTTAGCGAAAACGGCTCGAAAGGTTTATCAAACTATCAAATCTTGTTCTCAATCTAGATAGGAAGAATATCCAAGGCTTCTGGCTCTTGAAACCTTTTCCGATCGGCTGCTTAAGGCAACTCCAAGAAACCAAACTCGAAATGCAGTCTCGAGCAAAAGCTCTCATGCAGGAGTCTTCTTCTAATGGCCTCATTGGAACTTATATCTGGCAGAACTCGACTTGCTAATAAATTTCATGAACTTACGTGACATAGGTATTGGTCACTCCAGGAAGTGTGCTCGTCACCGTGTAAGATAACGCAGGTAGAGTAGTCGTGATGAAACTGGTGTACGTGATAGAAGAAGCAGGGGCGGTTGTATAGTATGTCGTTAGAAGCGTCGTCAAGTATACCGAGGTCGTGGTTATGGTCGACGCAATGGGAATGCTTGTTTCCTAAAAAAAAAAAAAAGGTATATGTTAGCAAAATCTCGAAATACCGCAATCTGAAGCCTTCTCTTGAGCCATGCTTCGGGAATATCCCTCTCCACGAGCTTCAGGGCTTCTGATAAAAAGCAGATATTCGAGAAGAAAGCCTATTGACTAGACATGCCATCTGCAGCGAATCTCGCGAATAATCCATCAAGAATCCTTCCTTTCCAGTTCGTACAGCAGTGCCAAGCAAATGAATGCGCAGATCTCTTCTGCTGGAAAAGGTTCAAGATCGAAAGGATCTTTGCTTCTCGATAGCCACTCCCTAGCGCATCACAAGAGAGGAGAAATGAAAATCGCAGATCCTGCAAAACTGTCCATCCACGTACCGTTATGGTGCTTGCTGGTTCGACACTCAAGGTGGTCACCGTGCTTGCTGGTTGGATGCTCAGGGTGGTAACTGTGCTGGCTGGCTGGATGCTTAATGTGGTCACTGTACTTGCTGGTTGGATGCTCAACGTGGTTACCGTGCTTGCTGGTTGAATGCTCAAGGTCGTCACCGTACTCGCTGGCTGAACGCTAAGTGTGGTCACTGTGCTTGTAATCAGTTCTGTCGTGATAATAGTGATTGGAGGCTGAACAGAAATGGAAATGCTCGTGGCAGTCACGGTCTCAGGGGATGCAGTCGTGAGGTAAGTGCTGCAAGATGGCAAGGTTAGCAAAATTCCGTCAATGGGCTGGTTTTAATGTGCGGAGTGATCGATTCCATGCTTGCTTCAGAGCTAACTGAGCTGAAGCAGCCTGATCGTCCTCAAAAGATGTTCAGAGTCGGAGCCAGTGCAGGGATATCAATCTCGAAAACATGGACTTCTACCATCCATCTATGCCAGAACGCGCCCTTAGGTCCGTAAATTACGAATCTACGTACCTGATGATCGTGCTGGTCGTTCCAGGAGCGCTAGAGACTATCGTAGTTCGTTCAGTGATGGTCGAGGCCTGCTGGATACTCGTGCTGTAGCTGGTATATGTGATGGAACTGGCCGGTAATGTAGTTGTGTATGTGGTCAAATACGTTGAGATGACGACTGAAGTTTCTGTGGGCCCTGGAGCTGTAGTTGTCAGCCCTGGGAGCAAACTTGTCTGGACGACGGTTGAAACTAGGGTGGAAGCCGGCAACTGAGTTACATAGGTTGAAATTATGGTCTCTGATATCGTCTCAACCGTGGTATAGCTGGATGCGGGCAGTGTGAACGTAATAAGCGTCGTGACAAATTGAGTTTGAGCTGGGAGGGTAGTTGTCGGTCCTGGAATCTCCGTCGTGCTCCCAGGAAGGACGCTCGTCTGAACGATAGTCGAAACTATAGTCGAAGCTGGCAACTGAGTCACATAGGTCGAAACTATGGTCTCTGATACAGTCTCGACTGTGGTAAAGCTAGATGCAGGTAACGTGAATGTGACGAACGTTGTTACCAGTTGAGTTTGGGGTGGAAGGGTGAAGTTTTGAACTTGAGTAGACACTTCCGATATGGTTTGCGTGATTTGAGGAAGCGTGCTGGTGAGATAATATGTGAATGTCCGACCAGGAAGGCTGGTCAAAATCGTTTCGGTGATGGGTGGCTGGCTGCTAACGACAGTCGTGTAGTACGTCGAGGCGAAAGGAGTTTGAGTAAGGTAAAACGTCGTAAAATAGCTTGAGATGAACGTCGTGGTGTACGGCGCCAAGCCGGTGGTTTCTCGAATCGTGATATTTTGAGGCGGCAGCGTAGATATCATCGTGGCTACTATAGTGGTTGGCTGCAAGCTGAGCGAAGTTTCCACTATCGTCGTGTAGAAAGTGGTAACAACCGGACTTGCCGTGGTTATGTAGGTGCTTGGCGCAGGATATACCGTAGAAACTATGGTGACGCTCACAAAACTGGTGTAAGGTTGGAGAGAAGTCGTGGCTGTGGCTGTCACGAGAGCGGTGCTGAACTGTGTAAAGGTTTGGTTTTGAATGATGGTAGCTGATTTGTACCTCATGTTAGCTAGGTTTCCCTCTAATATACTTCGTTCGGAGCAAAAGTCTCCTGAAGACCTTCGAAACAAGATCAACAAAGCATCTTAATCCGGAAGAAGCTATCTACTCATCTTGAGAAACGCAGCTGACGGACTTCGAGCTCATGGCAGGTATATATGATGATTGTACAAAGCATCAGGGGCACACGAAAAGATATAAAAGAAGACTCGACTTACTCGTGCTGGTCACAATGGCAGAAACAGTAAAGTTTTGGACAGACGTTGCAGTGGCATATGCTGTCGAAACCAGAGTAGTAGGTTGATAAGTAGTATAGTTATTGCCGCTTACATAGGTTGAGACGACGTAAGAAATTTGTGTCGTAGTGTAGTAGATTGCTGTGGAGACGATGGCAGAAGTTGTACGAGTCCGGACGATAGTCCTGGTTACCGTCTGTGGGCTTCCACCAGAAGCGGTCATTGGGGCCATAGAACCATTGCTGGTTCCACCAGATCCGGAACCACCACTGGTTGCAGATGGAGCTGAGCCATCTGTCGTCGATGTAGAGGTTGAGTTATTCGGAGGTGGAATATCGATGATTGCGACGCTGTCCAGACCCACATATGCATTGCCGGCACAAGTTATACTGAAAGTCGCCAAAGCCGAGTCATTATCAGATGTTGCCAGGAAAAGATAATAGTACTGTTGCCAAACTCCTGTCCGAAGCGCAGCTGATGGGCCGCATGTGTCGTAGACACAAATGCTTATCGAGCAGTTGGGAGGAATGTCTCCATTCTGAGCTTGTTGTGCATATGCCGTCAAATTGTAGGTATCACCGTCGATCGTTGCAAAGTATTGCGTCGCATTGTAAACAAGAGGCTGGGTTGATGACTGGCGGCGAAAGAGCTGCTGCCTGGATGACGAAGTTGAAGGCAGCGAACCGTCGTTGAAGGTCAAGAATCTGGTTCTCGAGTCAGCGAACTCTATAGTACATAGAACATTTGTAAAACTCACAGAAAGCTGTTTCCATTCTGTGCAGTCAGTGGAGTGCTATCGTTACTCTGCGCAATTTGAGCCTGATTCTCGAGTCAGCGAACTCTATGTTGCATAGAACATTTGTATAACTCTCACAGTGACTTGCGGGCTTGAAGAACTGTTGAGGGGATTTACAGTACCATTCTCGAAGCCAGAATCTGCTATAACAACAGGTGCAGGCGTCGGAGGTGGTATGGTGGAGTTGGATCCAGAGGAAACAACAGAGGAAGTAACAGATGAAATAGAAGAATTCTGGTTCTGCTGGGCATCTGGAATGCCATCGTCATCAAAATCCACATAACACGCATCAGGGCAAGTGTCGCAATATGCATCGGAGGACATGGTTGTGAATGAGGAGCCGGGCATGGTGACTGTCACATCCGGGCCGTAGATGGTCGTGTATCGAGTGGCTGAGATCAACGAGTTCATGTTCATTGATGAGGTGTTGAGTGATTTGCAGGCGGGATCTTGTGTAAAGACGGTCGAGACAAAACTTTGGCTGGGGTGATGGTACTCGCATTCACTAGCGAGACTGTCGTGGGACACGCAGGGCAGCTTGAGTTGGAGATAGGGAAACTGCCCGCCGAAGCGCTTTGCAACATAGTGGAAAAGACCGTTGATCCTGGCAACACAGAGGAACATTCAGGGCAACTTGAATTGGATACGGGCAAATTGCCTGCTGAACCGCTCTGAAAGATAGTGGAGATCACTGTCATCCCTGAACATGTTGAAGGACATGCTGGGCAGCTTGCGTTGGAGACATGAGAACTGCCTGTTGAAGCGCTCTGAAAAACAGTGGACACCGCGGTCAGCTCTGGACAAGTCGATGACGGACACGCAGGGCAGCTTGAGTTGGAGGCTGAGAAGATGCTCGCCGAGCCACTCTGAAAGATGGTCGAGAACACGGTCGACCCAGAACAATTTAAGTTCGACAAATAGACAGAGGTCGTGACAGGCGGGATTGTCCTAATGATCTCCGTAGAGCCGCTCTGGAAGATGGTGGAGAAAATTGTCGAGTTTGTGCAACTCGAGTTCGACCAGTAGATGGAGGTAGTGACTGGTGGTAGTGTGCTCATAGTCTGGCAGCTAGCGCTCTCGTAGACTGTAGATATACTGACAGGAGATAACGATCGGACGGTCAGAGAGGAGGCCGCGAATCCAGTCCGTGGCGAAGAATCAAAAATGATCGGACAGTTGGCAGAGCCGTAGATAATGGAGCTCACAAGGGAGCCGGATATGTTGGAGGTGACAACAGCGGAGATGTTTGCGATTGTTGAACAGCTGACGGACTGGTTCGATAGCAGCCACGAGTATAGGTCTGTGCCCGACTGTGGAGGGCAAGTTGGGCATGGCTGATTGTCCGATAGAAGGGAGGTGATGGTGACGGGGGCATTGACGCCAGATGGACATGGCGCTTTTTGGAAAACAGTCGACACGCGTGTTTGGGTGATGCCGAATGGGAGCGCTGAAGTCGATGCAGGTATTGTCACCGTCGCTGGCGATGGGCCCTCGATTGACCCATTAGCGTAAATGCTTGGCCCGCAAGCAACCGTCGAGAGATTGGAGACATAATATGTGGAGGATCTATACACAGTGGAAACATCGTTAGTCGTCTGCCAAAGAGTTGAGATTTGAAGAACCGTTGATGTCGTCTCGGCTGGACATGACGCGACCGCCTGCCCTGTCCGTTGGCCATCTTGAATGAGATATGTTGACGAGTCTGATGTGTAGATGGCATATAATCCGGTCGTGGGTGTACAAACACTCGAAGTCGAACCTGCATTGTCGTCTGAGGATGATTGCGCTATGCTCGCTCTGGAATGACAGGAAATCCCTAATAGGGACCAAAACAAGCGCACCATATTACGATCACATCGACACGAATTCGCTAGCAAACGTCAAATGTGATGAGAAAGAAAGAGCAAAGAACATATTATTGGGATACGTTAGGTGCCGCCCTTCATTCCACCACGCGGAGAGATAATACTGACATAGCCAGTTCCTCGGGTCGAAGTTTCCCATTGTACTGGGCTGCGCATCAAGTATCGACTGCATTGCACTTTCCAGTCGGTTACATTGCAGAACGGAAGGTGCAGGAATGCAGTTGAGACTTCCCTCAGACGTGCCCTTGGCTTGCGTACAAGAAGCAGGGTCTCGACATCCTCACTGGCGCTCTGAGCAGACCACTCAAGACCTGTCCTGGAAAGATCTTCTCCTGCCGTCTTCTGGTCGTCTTGTTTGGTGGTTGGTGTAGAACCGAAGATCGTCATCCTACGCGGGTTGTCGCATGCAGGTTCAAGCTGTCTCCCTTGCTTGTTCCCGCTCGAGCAATCTTGGTCGATTATCCGAACAGGAAGGTCCATTCGCTATTCGTGAAACAACTTGGCTCCTCGCATGCCAAGCGGCGACGTAATCGTGATCCATTCCTTTCTGACACTTGCGAATGTCTTTCGATTGAGCAACGGCTCAGTGCGAATGTGATCTGCAAGAAGTGAATTGTGCAAGGCATTGATGCCAACACTCTGTTCATTAGTAGCGACGTGTTCAGGAACTATAGCGGCCAGCTGCAAGGTTACATGTTGTCTTGCGAGGGGCGTCTGGATCTTAAGCTGTCGTCGCAGATAGACTTGTTCCCTACCGAAAGTTGTGACTGCTCTTAGTTCGGACCAGAACCACGACCACTCAACACTACAATTTGGGGGTTCCGGGAGCAGTGCGTCGGAGGGGTGCGTCCCAGGGTTTTGTAATCGCGCTCTCAATGCCTATCGCACTCGGCGTCTTAGGTCCGTCGTTCGGGAATGTCTGCGACTCGGCTCGCCCGAGGAATGCATGCGTTGATGTTCGGCCCGTCCAGGTTTCTGCGCATCCACTTGGTGCTCGCTAACATATTCCTCGAGTTCGTGAGCAAGGGAGGACAAGGTGACAGGTTGAAATTCTGAACAGGTCGTCGTGTTGGAGACGTTCATCGGAGCCAGTTATTCAAGCCCGGAGGCGTTGAGACACGCACCTGTCATGGCCCGAAGCACTTGGACCAAGAGAAAGCCACGAAACAGTGCCAAAATTTTGCCTACTGGCCCACGGTATATCTATTGGTTGTGAGCATCCAGCAGTCGCAAAAATGTACACCTTCTGGTCTCGAGGACATCCAAGTAGAACGATGAGGGTGTCGCAGTCAACAGGGCGTCTATACCGAACCTCGATCTTGGAGTGGGGTACCAATGCCGGCCTTCTCGATCCTGAGCGTGAACTTCATCTCCTGCAGACAAAGACTCAATCATGTTGCCCATCCCGTTTCGCTGCCAGAAGAAACCTCGAGACATACCTTCTGAACGTCGTCAGACAGTCTCTGTCGTGACCCCCTCGTCCGGGAACGGGATGACAAATTTCCCATGCGCAAAGACAGAGGACGTGATTAGCTATAGAAATGCACCATGGTTTTCACTAAACGGGTAGCGTCCACTGAGACGGCAGAGTGAACAAAAGATAGAGGCAACGATGGTATTGAAGAAGTTGGACTCTACCTTATCCCGCGGATCCTGCGGATTGATGTAAGAGCCCAAGCTATCCCAGCTCCAAATCCCCAAGCCCGTCTTTTCTTTGTGCGCTTATTGTTTCAAAATCGAGTTTTCCTTGTGCGTCCCTCTGTCCCTCGGGTGCTCATTGACATTCACTTGCAACTGAAAAAGCGAGTGGTCTTTCGTAATGTTTCTCCTCCTGTTCCTCTTTGTCTGGAGGCGTCGATGCGCTGGTATCTGACACGAAAGTTAGCTTGAGTCAAACCTTTGAGAAAGGAGAGGCACTCTTACTGTCTGTGACGTGCTGTTTAGACCGACTCAGCATAAGCATCCCACTCGGCCTGGGCCTGGGCACGGCTTTCGTCGGTATGGGCGTGCCAGTATGGGAGCGTATGAGTTGCAAAGTTGCGGATCTTGCTGGTGGTGTCCTCGTCCAACGAAGCCTTGCGGCCGACGAACACAGCGGCAACTCCAGGGTTCATGTCGGGGTGGCGGAAGAGCGCACCGAGAATGATCCAAGTGGGCTTTTTGATGTACAAGGGCTCGTCGATGACAATGCGCTTCAAAGAGGAGAGACCGACGGCTCTGCTGGCGACGAGCTTCTTGAGGCGGTCAATAGTCACGAAGATGACATCTGCGTTGGTCAGGTACTGGTACTCGTCGCCAGGGTAGGTAATGTTGATGGCGGNGGTTGACAGTTTGACTCCAGTGTCGTGGGCCACGGTGTAAGCATCCATCCAAATCTTGGGATCCATGTCGACATCTCCAACCACCACGAGCTGTAAGGGGCGAGCAAAGATACCAGCCTCCATCTCCTCTTCAGTGATGGGAGTGGGGGNTCTCTTGCNCTTCTGGAAAGACACTTCAGCACAGACTTGCATGACAATAGCGACCATACGGCAAGGTCTGGCGATCTGATCTGTGGGGATGATGCTAAAGGTGCTTCTCTCCTCGAGAGCCTCGATCAGGACCAGCTGCTCCGTCCACATATCGTGGACTCTGAGCATCTCGAAAGCATAAGCCACACGTCCATCGATGGTGCGGTACCACTCGACGGTGGCCTTGGTGATCTTCTCGTCAGCGCCGGCGTGAGGGAAGCACAAAAAGAGTCTAACAACAGTCAGCAAGCGGTGGTCAAAGGTAGAGTTAGAGATCTTCTTGCCTCTGACGGTGCACGCTTATGTCGAAGCGGGAAGCCATTGCTGGAGCTGGTTGCGTGTTATGGTTCGGTTGTGTGAAAGTTGTGTTGTAGTTATGTAAAGGAAAGACGCGGTGGTCGAGTTTTGGTAGTGATCCGGAGTTGGATTTGAGCGAAGCACAACAAATGAGACAAACGAACACAACACCCTCTCGGCCTTCACTCGTCAGCTCCACCCTAAACCTCGCCTTTCGACTATCGATTGGGACTTCAGTCAACACTCCATGTCAACAAAGGCCTAGGAGGTTCTGCACTAACCTCCTTGAACAGCCATCGAGCAACAGCAGAGAGATCTTGCAGTGTTAGTGGACTGGACTATTGCACAAGACCTGCTCTGGTGCCTCAGAAGGTCAAAGTCCACCAAGAGAAGGCTCGCATTGCTTGAAGAGAGCGTTCCTGAGCTTTAGAGACAGCGGAATAAGCCCAGTGGTCTGTTTGCTCTCCTCCTTACAAGTCAGTCGAAAATCAGACATTGGAGGAGGCTGCGGGAAAGCTGCTGTCGACAGCCAGAGCAAGCTTTCCGCTCAGGTACAGTTGTAGACCGCATTGAAAAGATCTGGACTCCTGAGAATACGAGCACCAAGCTGATTCAACAGATGGAGGCACTGCTCAAGCAAGAACCGGATGTCAAGTAGGCAAGCAGGCTCAGGTAAGATAACAGGGGAGCTTGAGTCGTTGTAGAGGCGTCCTGTGTCCTGATAACGGTCTGCTTGACAGGCAGCTTTCTGCTCAAGGATCTCAATCTGCTCTTATTTGGTAGAAACTTGCATGCCCACCCCATGCTGACCATGAACCAGGTTAGATGGTATATATTTACGATTCGACGAGCCATAAGACTGTTTTCCTTCACGATGATGGCACTCGAACGGTGTATTTAGAGTGCTGGTAACCTCCATTAATCTCACGAGCCAGGCAAGCTTTGAAGACACCTTTCTCTGACATTCTTTCTATCGTTATGACCCTGCCGAAGCTTATAGAAGAGACGCTATCTATCATCTCCCAACGGTTTGCAAGGATTGGGATGTCTATACAAATACACAGTATAATCGCCTAAGTACTCGCCGTCCAGAGAAATGCTCTCAAAGTGTCGCTCTCACTGGGAAATTGCTTCCATAACGATAGCATGCTGCATTTCTATAGCATACTTACTCGCCCCATATCCAATTGGAGGGCTCAATAACAAGACGCACCTCTACCATCTCGCAGAGTCGATGAGATCGAAAACATCTTATAAAGATGCACAGTAGAATCAAATCAGTACTGACTATCTAGAGAGATACGCTACTAGAAAAGGCTCTCAGTGGACAGCAAGTACATTTCATTAATGATCTTGGATTTTGATAGCACATCTTGCTGTTGAATTTCCAGGGAGATAAGTCTCTATAGCGAGCTCTCAGTGGCTGGAGTATCGTGGAGTTCGAGAATCTGGTATCTTCGTGGTTCTTCTTTCCTATCATACATGTACAAACATCTCTCACACGAAATCTCCATCTATTCAGAGCGGTCCCATCGCAACAATCTCCTTGTACTCGGGATTGGTAGGGCGGAAGATGATGGGTCGAGGGTTGAGCACCCATCTGTTGTTGACGAGCTTGCCAGGACGCACAGAATCGTAGGCCCCTTTCTCGATCGCGTGAGCCCTTGCTCCATTGACTTCTGACAGGTCGGAGACCCGGAAGTTTTTGAGCATGCTTGAGAGGCTGTTCTGCGAGGTTGATTGCAGAACTGCCTCCGAGGCAGGGCCGGCAACGAAATCGAGAATGAACTCGTGTTGAACGAGGTCGGTCATGTCACTGACAAGATCGACGACCGAAGCGACGGCAAGGAGGGCGGCAGAGAGAGATGCGGTGGGATGAGGTGTGGTCTTGTTGACCTTGGTGGTTTGACGGCGCTTAGTAGGGGCGCGTTTCTTCTTAGGTGCCTCTTGGGCATTGCTCTGCGCAGCGACATGGTCTTCGTCGGCGGCGCGAGTCACTTCTGAGACGAAGTCTGGGTCGACCTCTCCCTCCTCGACACTGTTGTTGTCTGACATCTCGAGGGCTTGTTCTTCTGCACTTTATCAGCATTTGTTCACTCGGTTCAGAAAGATCTGTTCAGTACCGTCTTCTTCGTCTTTGGTCCAAGGAATCAATTCACCCTCCTCATCCATACGCAATTGCACAAACAAAACCTCCCCCTCTTCATCGTATTCATGGAACCTTTCGTAGAAGATCTTTTCTCCAGTGACGACGGAGGTCCAAGAGACGATGTCTCTTGTGTCGACGACCGTAACCTTCTTCGTTGATGATCTTGATGTTGGTGCCATTTTTGCTGATTATTGAGTAGCTTCAGCGTGTTGTTGTTGTGTGGTGAGAAGGATGTTGAGGGAAGCGAGAAATGTTTTGTTTATGGTTGTGTTGCGATGTCGAAGCAACCACACGGGTCTGTGACGGTGAATGTTGGACAACCACTCCCAGTGATTCTGGAAGGCTCACCAGCTTCTCATACAGCATCACAACACCGTCCCTCGATAGTTCTCGTCCTCGAAAATCATCAACGTAGGCACTATCTTCCTGACCTCGACCATCATCACCACTCGACTATATATCTCTGCTTCTTGCCGACCTATTCCCTCCAAACTTCGCCTTGACAGACCTCTTCGTGGCTCTTCTTACAGCATACAACGCATGCGGTGGCAGCTGCATAGGGATCCTTTCCCCTCTCTTTTTGTCGCGTTTCAGTTGGGTCTCTCCAAGACGATGCTGCTCGAATTGGGCAGTGAAAACACACAGTAAACTCTCAATATTGATCTGGTCCAAGGAGAGAACAAAGCGCGACACATTGTCTTCAATCTGGCAGGACAAGCGATATCAGTCCGATACGTTGGACGACGACAAGAAGGATGATCTCAATCGAACAACATTGCGCAAGTCGAGGTCGACGACTGCATTCGAGGTAGCCGAAGACAACTCGACGATTGAGTCCGGCCAACAAACAAACTGGAAGGAAGACCGGAAGAGAAAGACTGGGGTTGTTACGAAGAGCAGAAGTTCGAAAGTACGAGGTTAGAACTGGAAAAGAAGTAAGTCCATGAGACTGGCAAGACCGACTCTTCCCAGCGGACCGTCGAGCACTACTTCCTGTACTTGGGTGTTTCACTGATGTATTGTCAGTCTCCTGGGAAAGAACGATCTGCTTCAACTACGACGCCTTACGAGTCGGTCGGAGGCAAGCTGAATGACAAAAGGAGGGTGATATGAGCCTGAGCAACATTCATGGACGCACAAATCTGCTGAAGAAGTTTGCAGACAAGAGAATCGAGGCTCAAGCAATAACGACGCTGTCGTACCGAAAATGGCACGGAAGACGATTTCAGCCTGGCGATGGCGTAAAAGCGAAGACCGAGAACAGCATTTCACAGGGAGCCAAAGACAGTCAAAGGGAAAAAAAAAAAGCAGGAGAAATGGTATTGGTGGCTGGAAGAGGAAGAGGAAGCAGAAAGAGCGAGGAAAAGCTAGAGCATGGGCAGTCTGAGCAGACAAGACCGACTCCGAACGCTCCTTCCTCGGCCCATAGCTGTCACCCAAATAGGTACCTCCGATGTCTCTCCAAAATCTCTCGCTTTGGCACATCGACTTCAATTCCTCTCCACTCGCGCTTCTGTTATATGTTTCACTTGGAGCAGATGCTGCGGATTTGCTTTAACAGCCAAAATGCAGCTTACATGGAAGCTATACTTCCTTCCGTGACGCATCAAAGACGAGAAGCTATTGATGACGATGTTCTTCATTGTGCTTTCAAAGACTACCAGCTAACGTTTCACTTGCTAGCAACATTGCTCCCACGGACATACCGTCGCCCTGATAGTTGCAATGCAGAACGCTCAAGCTCTCCTTCCATGTCATACAAGAGGCCATTGAATGGTGTGCACTTATTCCTGAGAAGGTTCGGCAGGCGGGCTAGCGCCCTGAATGAACTCCCAGTAGACCTTGTGGCCATAGTCGACATGATCAAGTGTACGATAGCGCCCCGCCATGACTGAATCCTCCTCCATGTATTTCTGAGCTAGCTCGGAGAGAGGACTCAGGGACAGGCTGATGTACGGCATCGGAGAAGTTGATTGCCAAGGATCCGGAGAAATGCATCGCCAATCGAATACGAACGTCTTCTGTGTAGCTTGTGGAAAGACTTCTGTTTCCTGGTGGATATACATTGCAACGAGATCGTGGTCGTGTGTTGGATCCAAGCCCAAGGTACTTGCGAGTCTCGCATCGTGCGTTGTTCCTAGCTGTAAGAGAGTTGCTGTGATTCGATGGATCTCAGACATCTTTGTTTGCTTGGATATGATCGTATTGCTAGACTCGGGGCCGCTTTGCATGCCCGGTTGCTCGGTTGCTGTCGGTGGTGTAGAAGTTTTCTCGATCTTGATGATGATCACGACGCGAAGACGGCCGTTCATGCATTGTATAGCTTGCCTGGTCTGACTCATCGCCTTCTCATATTGAGGGGCGTAAACGATCTTGATGATGATCGCAGGGTAGTATGAGCCCAGGAAACGGATCTGGGTGTTGGGTGAAAGGTTCTTGCCGTTGTTTAGTCGAACTACGGCTCCTCCTACTTCGACGATATCATCCATGCGGAACATAGACCGAGGCAGGAACTCCTCGTCGCGCATCTGCTTGATCAAACAGCTTCCAATATTAGTAAGCATATCTTCGAGACCGTCAAGAGCGAGCTCTGATCGAGTTTTTCGATGACTGAACAGCTTTTGTTAAAGTTATATATAAGCAAGCTCTGCAAGAGAGGGCTTGGGCCTGGTCGGGAGCGCGGCCGACGTCGTGATCTACCATCTTCCATGATCTTTTCGTGCGTGTTTGATGTCGGTCTTGCGAAAGCGCTGATCTTGGATGCCCTGGTGAGCAATTTCAGCTCTACGGATGTTTGTTATTCACGTAACCGTCTGGGTATAGGAACGAAGTACGATCAATGGTGGTCGAAGGCCAAGACTAGTCCCGAGTCCGGAGCAATTTTCTCAAATCTGTATGTGGTCATAACTTGCTCAAATCAAAGCATCTTATCTTCAGCCATAACCTGCCCAGGTAAAGATCCTTCCTCCGCATCTCTGACAGCCGTGCGCGCCAAGAGGATTCTCTCCCAAAGAGTTATGGGTAGACATCTCTAACAGCGCTGACAGCTAGTAGGTGGTGTTCGTGTTGGCGGGCGAGGAGATTTGTATTGTAGACTGATTTGCGACGAGGTGATGTTATGCTTTTGCACAGTAATATCCTTGAACTGCTCCGTGACGCCCTTGATGGCATCTTCTACCGGTAGACGTTCCATCGAACTGGCACCAAAGAAACCGTGCAAGCCCTTGACTCTTCCAAGCACGAACTTGGCGTCTTCAGGTTTCGCAATCGGTCCGCCATGGCATAACACGATGACATCCTTTTTAACTTCTGTCGCGGCATCTCTGATGGCTTGTACATCTTTGACACAGTCTTCCAAAGACTTCCCAGTCTGTGCGCCAATCGTACCGCTGGTGGTAAGGCCCATGTGTGCGACGACCACATCCGCTCCGGCACCGGCCATGGCTTTCGCTTCTTCGACGTTGAAAACATACGGAGTTGTCAGGATGCCAATCTCTGCAGCGAGTCGTACCATCTCGACCTCCTTGTCGTAGCCCATGCCAGTCTCCTCGAGATTCGCACGGAACTGGCCATCAATCAGACCAACAGTAGGGAAGTTCTGGATACCGGCGAATCCAAGATCACGAAGCTGCTTCAAGAAGCGGGGCATGTCCTTGAAAGGATCGGTACCACAGACACCAGCTATGACGGGAGTGTGCTCGACGATGGGTAGCACTTCCTTCGCCATATCGACGACGACATCATTGGCGTTGCTGAAAGGCATGAGTCCAGCCAGGGACCCTCGACCAGCCATTCGGAAGCGTCCACTGTTGTAGATGATGATCAAGTCGCCGCCGCCTGCTTCAATCGATTTGGCTGACAAGCCGATGCCAGCTCCTGCTCCGACGATGGGCTTTCCAGCATCTATCTGCTTGCGGAAGTTTTCAAGAATTTGCTTGCGATCTGTTGGAGGTGCCATTGTAAAAACGCTCAGGTGCTTATGTGTTCTGGCAATGTTTTGATGAACGACAGGCACGAAGAAAGGAAGGTGCCAGGTCAAGACTCGAAGTTGAGCTGTTTCATCGGCATGACGCAACCCTGCATGAAGACATCACCAGCCTCCCCGCACCTCCTCCGACACGACGCGATGCCATTTCACGTTCAATGAAACTCTCATTGCACTCGAGATCCATCTCGACATCCTTTGTTCTAGTGTTTTGTCATCGCGATGCCACACATGGTTCTGCTGGGGACGCTCGACACAAAGCTCCCTGAGATACTCCATCTCCATTCCCGACTGGTAGCTCTTTCCTCGCCTGGTGCATCGATCACTGTAATCGATTGTGGCCGTAGTCCTGTCGTCCATCCGGTCATCGGTATCTCTCAGCATGAGCTGGTCACGAAATTCGCTACGAAAGAAGAACGGGACACCCTGCAAGAACTGCCACGCGGTGAAGCCATCAAATTCATGATTCGATGTTCAACTTCATGTATAGAAGAGCTACACAGAAAGCAGCATATCCATGGCATCATCAGCGCAGGTGGCAGCGGAGGTACCAGTCTAGCTTCGGCAGTGATGCGAACCCTGCCAATAGGCCTTCCAAAGCTTATCGCAAGCACAGTCGCCTCTGGAGACACTGGCCCGATTGTTGGGGAGACCGATATAACCTTGATGTACTCCGTTGTTGATATAGCAGGTACCAATAATCTTCTGAGGAATATCTTGAACAACGCAGCTGCTGCCATGGCTGGTATGTCATCAGCTTACGAGCAACAGCTTCAACATCAGCCAGAGCAACGGAAAGAGAATCAGAAACTTCGAGTTGGCATCACAATGTTTGGTGTCACTACCCCTGGCGTTGACAAAATCCGCGAGCATCTCGAGTCCAACTACGCGGTCGAAACATACGTCTTCCATGCTACTGGACACGGAGGCAAGGCGATGGAGCGCTTGATCTCAGAGGGTCGTCTAGACGCTGTACTCGACCTGACCACTACCGAGATCTGTGACTTCCTTATGGGCGGTAACATGAGCGCTGGACCCTATCGTCTCGAAGCAGCCTTGAAAGCAGGTATTCCGACCATTATCTCTCTTGGTGCGACCGACATGGTCAACTTTGGACCGAAAGCAATAGTACCGGAAATATATCAGCAGAGGAAGCTGTTTGAGCACAACCCTACAGTGACCTTAATGCGTACCACCAAGGAAGAGTGTAAAGCCATTGGCGAGTTCATAGCGGACAAGATCAAGCGCTTCGCTGTCGATCCCAGCATG
The DNA here is from genome assembly GCA_903819635.1 of Aureobasidium vineae. Lineage (NCBI taxonomy): Eukaryota > Fungi > Ascomycota > Dothideomycetes > Dothideales > Saccotheciaceae > Aureobasidium > Aureobasidium vineae. The sequence continues at coordinate 608,552 of CAIJEN010000015.1, forward strand.
GTGCAGATTACTCTACCAAGAGGCGGTGTCAGTATGATCGCCACGCCAGGAGGTGCCTTTGAGGATCGCGAGGCTGATGATGCATTGATCGAGACCCTTGTCTCTCGGCTGCANGATTCCGGCATCTCTGTCGTTCATGACGAGAGAGATGTCAACGATGAAGGATTTGCTGTGAAGATTGCTGATGGTCTGATGCGACTAGCACGTTCAACATGATGACCAACATCTATCTTAACTGAACTTAGATCTTGTCCACAAAAGCTTCTGCGTTCTGGTAGCATTTCAATCGATCAGTCAACGGCCTCAAGACGAACTGAAACGACACTCGCAGCGCGCAGAGCAGTACAAAGAGCTTTATCCAGCCACCTCGAATTCTTTCTTCACCAACCAAGAATCAGGTCGGAAGAACAAAGAAAAAACCGAACGTATTGGCTTAGGGGATCCGGACATAGTCCAAGATAAGTGTCTGAAACACGCAATTTAGCACGGAACGATAGTTTACATGTGGTATCTTTACAAGGAATAACAGCGGTACCCTATTCACTGCAAGGATAGGACGGCTTGGGTGGTTTCATCGCCGAACAAATTATACATATGTTTCTTGCTATGAATATACATGATCGTTCCCTGATCGTATAACGTCGGCATTGGGAAACTTACTTTTATAAGCACTCCTAAGGTACTACTTGGACCCCCGCGAGTGTTATGCATCTACGCGACCTCGAATTTCAACGACTGACAGCTCTGCATAGCGAGTTTCTTGTGCCGAGATTCATGGACTTTCTTCGCTGTGGAAACACAATCCTTGTCCAGATCACATATCGTCTGCATAGAGAGCCTCCAAAACAAACACTTTTTCTTGATCGCACCTGTACTCGTAATACTTTCTTGCAATTTTTGGAGTCTCGATTTTAGATATCAACGTGATTGAAAGTTGGGAAGGCGACCCTGGTGCCAAGATATCTTGCTGCCGGTACAACCCTAACTTGGTAGACCTTCGTTTGTGCGACGTGAAGATTAGACTAAAACAAAGTGTTAAGTTCTAAGACTCTTGCTATAGTATAGAGCAACAAGCACGTTTGGAGTTGGTGCTATTTTCTCGCTTGTTGACATATTGTTAGTCTTGTAAACCGGGCTTTCGAGTTTTGCATGGATCTTGGTTAGAATTCTAGATTTGAAGGTTGGAAAAGTTGTTCTTGTGGATTGCGACGGCATCGATGATACTACAAGATCTTTACTTGTACTGGTCGTTGGGATATACACAAACGTTGTCTCTAGTAGGTAACAGGCGATAGGCACATAATGTTGAGCTCGTGGGAGCAAAAATGTTGCTGCAGCACTTGTTAGCAGTACCACCCTGTCCCGAATCTCCTATACCACTCCTCCATCATCCTTGGACGCAAAACCCGGCCAAAGAAACCAGCAAGCGACAATTTGGAATCCCAGCAACACTCCAGTATCCACAGCAACGGATATCCCCAGCATCGCGAATCCGCAATTGTGGAATTTGACATGATTGACAGCTTCAGCTGAAGAGTGTCCCCAACCGCACTGGCGGCCCACACTACAGCTGTCGCAATTTCCTCGCGATCGAGATGTCCCAGCAGAAACAGCGCAGCTGAACAAAAACACGAACAGAATGCCAAGTGGGAAGAATTTCAATAGCTCTCGATGACGGTGGTTCCGATAGCAACAGCAAGCTGGCAGAGTGGAGCAAGGCATGCGTTTCCTAACCAAGCATTTCGGAGCTGCCTTCTTGCATGCAGCAACGATCACAAGAGCTCTGTTCCTGACACATAAAGTGCTGGTCACAGATTTCGATAGTCTGTGACGGGACGCAGCCGAAGAGGGCTTAGTATAGCGATTACCTTAATATTTCTGCACACAGGAAGCGGGTAGATAGTTAAGCGCTGCGCGTAAAACAAGGTTAAGTTGCCCTGGTGCATTTTTTCCTGCACAAAGGGGGCGTTCATGAGACCACGACTGATAAGATTGTGTCCATGAAACTTCCGTGTTGTGCGGTCTGGGCCATGTTAGAAAATAACATGAAATTGAATCTCTTTCGCTGATGGCTGAAAGAGCAGAAGACTTGAGGTGGAAATAAGCAGTGAAGAATAGGTAGGCGCCGGATGTGCAAGGTACCTTGGTACCGTGCTCACACATCATCCATGCAGGAACACCCGCAACCGAGAACGTCAGATGACGACAAAAACACAGCACGCAAAGAAGCAAAATTCATGAAGCTACGAGCCGCGACCAATATCGCAAAAGGAAATCGGTCTTTCTCGAGGCATACGACCTGGCCCGGAGGAAAACCCCACCCTCGCTCAAACACGCCCTGTAAGGAAAGACATCTGGGGATCTCGTGGAGACTTTGTTGGTCCTCCAAGAATATCAGACTTTGGTCGTGGCGGCGGACTGGAGTGAAATAGGCTTGCCAGGCCTTGCCGAAAGTCGGAAAGTTCACACTGCGAAGCGCCCTTAAGGGCTGTCTATTGACATGAACCGATGGTACAGCAACAGGTGACTAGAAAAGGGGGCGGCGGACACGAGCATAAATTACAATCACAAGGCTCTATAGTGATTCTAGGCTTCCGCAAGGAGGAATAGGAATCTGAGAGATGCAGATGATGGTTTCTTGGTCGCGACGAGTGAGAGAAGGTCCGGAAGGCTTAGAGTCGGCGTTTCTTCCACTTCACCCGATGCATGGCTTGAAGACTCGATGCGCCAGCCGCGGGGCTCATATTGCTTGAACTCAGCCATCACCAAAACAAATCATGTGGACATGGTGTGTTCTGGTACAGGTACAAGCACAATAAAACAAGCAAACCTCGAGCTGTTTATAGAGTATTTGCATGCACAATGACTGATGGTTCGATGGATTGCACTCGATGGACGGGCTGAATCTCGGAGGCAAGTACAACCGACCAAGATGTGTCTGTGCTCTTCCAGCCACCAAAAAATTCTCCTAGTCAACAACCAGATGAGAGGCACACATGAGCAAAAAATGATCACGCCAGGGGTCGAACCTGGAATCTCTTGATTCGTAGTCAAGCGCCTTGCCATTGGGCCACGCAACCTTTGATGAAGGACAAGCAAGGTAATAAACAATATGAATCTCGGATCATTCTCCAGAGCAGCCTGCCAGAAGTACCTTGAGCATGTGCAAACGAAAATCGATGATCAACGAGATTTTCTATATAGATGTACATCTTGCCAGATCTCTTCCTGGAACTTGCCCTGACTGCTTCTCGAAGATCAACGTGCGAGCGAACTTGACGAACCAACATCTAAGACTGTCAAGCTCAAGGTTGGCTTTGCCATCGAAGATCTCGTGCTCATCAGCCAGTTTATGAAGGTGTTCCTCGACCAATTCCTTGATCTCTTCCATACCGTCCTCTAGAGTCATCTTTACTTCCAAAGAGGCGTCTTCGACCTTCTCTTGTATGGCCGCTTCTGCTTCTTGGCAGTCAACGTGGAATATATTATGATATTCGTCCATGACCTTCTCAATGGCGTCTTTGGTATGGAGAGGTAGTCCGGACTCTACGAGGTACTTCAGCCGGGCCTCTACCTCCGCCGTAAACAGGTCCTTGACCAGGGATGTAAGTCGAGGGCTAGACAAGCGGCGAGCGCGGAACTCAGGGGGCTTGTCAACCACAGCACCGACAGATGCCAGGCCCAATAGACGTCCATGACCGGATTCAATGATTGCTTTGCGAAGCACATACTCAGGGACGGTCGCAAGCATGTTAGCAAGCAGTGTAACCCGGCCATTTTCAGGGGGAGAGACGGGCTCCTTGCGATAAGGGGGCAAAGTGAAAACAGTCGGTCGTATATCGTTGGATTGCCCAGACCTCGTTGTCGGTGTCGTGTTGACCTCGGTAGGGGAGTAGGGAGGAGGAGTCGTGTATATATAAGGGGCAGGACGCTTGAGGGGGTATCAAAAGAGGAGACTGAGGCTGATAAGATTGGTATCAGCAACTCGACAGCTTACAATGTTGAGTTTATGCTATCGCAATGCAGAAAGTCTCATCGACAGCGTGTGTGTCCAAGGAGAGCCTGCACATCATTTGTCGTCCAGCATACTCTCAGTGGACAAGCAAGGTATCGTAAGAGCTTCCTGCATTGATATGCTACTCACGTGTCTGCACAGGCTTGGGGGAGAAGGATGGCTGAAAGTTCTTACCTTGTCTTAGTCTCTTGCCTAGCCCTGACGATGTCTTACTATGGTTGGACTCTGGATCTTGTTGGCTAAAGACCTGCCATGTACCTTCTTGCAAGCCTCTGCCACGGTCCTCTCGAGCAAGATTCAAGGGCGGTGCCTTCAGGTCTCCGTTGCTGAGCCCGTCTACCAGCCGCTCCAATCTTGGCTTCTCTTGTTGGTCGAACTGAGCTTTGGCAAAGTGTATATAGAGAGTTGTCGCTTGACATATCTCGACGAATGATTGGAAGTCGACATCAGCTGGGTCAGTCGGACGTACGCTGGTCAGCTCCTTGGGATAGTGCACAGCACCAGGAGACTTCAGAACAAGAGTAACAGTCAAGACATCAGACGGGCCTGCAATTGAGGTAGGTACACATTCCAACAGCAACGGTGAGATTGATGTCTCCTGAGCTATTGAACAAGACTCGACAATCGATGGCTGGATGTGGAGCAGAATTTGTCGAGGAGGATTGTTGTTGACCCCAGCAAGGCCAGTGGCGTGTTGCAACTGTAGCGATATCGAGGCCTGGTCATTGTTGTGCATTAAGCGAACCTGGCAGCGGCAACCATGGTCAGGGGCAGGGGTCTGAACGAAGGCTACCCTGCGTGGTCTCCAAGCATCACCAGTAGTAGCTGCCATGTCGGTGGAAAGGCACAATGTTTTACTAGATGTGACAATTAGAGATTGAAAGCCCCTGAACGTAGAAGTATCAGGAAACCCTCCCACCCGGGCTTTCTTCGACTGTGAGTAGCCCTGACTCTGGAAAGGAGAAAAGAATGAGGTGAGCGAAAAAGCTCGACAGCATCAGCGTGAGCACAAACAATGGCCTGCGTCTACGTGCAGTGGTGATGCGACAAGACGTATCCTCTCCGAAGGGAATGATGGAAAGTCTGGCCACAAGACGACTGCAGGTATAACAAACTATTGCAAGCAGACACTCCTGGCTACAGTATGTGGATGAACAAGATGGTAGCGTCGACGTGAACACCAACAACAATTTGCGCCTACGTCAAGCAGTCCAGCGGCAAAACGTATCCTCTCGGAAGAGAACAGTGATAAGTTCGGCCACAAGACGAGCTGAAGGTATTAACAAACTATTGCCAATAGACACGTCTGGCTGCAGTATGCGGGAGAAGATGTATTTGGTGGGAAGGTGCTATGGGTGGCAGGAGAGACGCGCCCGCAAGGCACCAACACGACGCGACTTGAGCTGGACAGAATTCGTGACTCTGCCGAAGCTGCCTTGATATTTGGCCACAGGTCATGACGCCAAGAGCTGTTTCTCGAGCAGGTGCGACAACTCTTCACATCAAGAGCTGGGATGCGACAAGACCTTTCACCTGATTTGGGACAATCGCATCGCTTTGGCCATCAAGCTGAGAACGCCGCCCTCACCGTCTATACCAGTCGGAAGCTCACGACCGACTCGCTGCGTGGCTGAATAGGCGACGCCGAGGGCTTTGTCGCAATCAAAGCTTCACCAACACCCTACCGTTCCAGAGTCACACGATAACGAAGAATTTTCCATCAACGGAAGGCTTTCTTCTCGCACTTGGTGTCTCACCGGTCTTCTGTAGGAATCTGAAGCAGTGCTCGGCCCTCTGCTCTTCAGCTGCTATCTTCACGTCTCATGTCGTCGAACCCCGAACCAATCAATAACTTTTCTTGGCGAGATGCGGACAGTCCAGAATCCGTCAAGCTGAGACATCCACCGTGCATCTCCAGTTTTTCACCGCGTTTTCCCTGCTCACATGGCATAGCAACCTGAACCGAGATCATGTCAAGAACCAGTTCTGCTTGCGTCGCTTCGATNGCCATGCGCTTCTCTTCTCGGCGACGCCGCGCGGTACCATATTCTTGCATCCCGTGCTCGGGGTCCGCATTGAGTAACAGAGAATGCGCGGCAGTCCGTGCTGAGCCTTGATCCAAGCCGCTCTGCGGTTGGAATTGCTCATTATCGTCTGTAAGAGGTCTGTTTCTTTGNCCCATTAACTCGAACAGCTTAAGGGTTGCTGTTGGTAGCGCATTNTTGGAAGGCCGTTGTGGCATTTTTGGGGGAAATCATCCCCACGAACAAGCGGTTCATCTCGATTGCACCGTCTTCCTGTGACAAGAACGCTCNCGGCACTTTGTTTGCACTATGTGGATAACCCGTTGGACTCTCCCGGAACTCTTCCCTACCCCTGGGCCATAGCTGGCTGCTACGCAGTGCGCCCGCGAGCGCCACAAGCCTCGCTAACTGTGGATTTGAAGTCTGAGATCTTGTTCAACTCGAATAGTCTTGGGCATCTCGAGTCTCGTGGCTTGCTACGATTCAAGCGCCCTTCCTAGCTCGGTGCCCCCGAAGCTAAGCGCAGACTGGGACTCTGGGATCTGGCTAGTCCACAGGGACTCTGAGGCTCATGTCTGCAGTGAGTGGATATATATATCAGGAACATGCCCGTTGTATCTCCAGCATCAACTCATCCAACTCCCTCATCAACATTCAAGAGTAACATTCTCTCGACTCTTCTCCCTCCACCATGCGTTCTTACATCGCTGTTGCTGCCATTGCAGCTCTTGCTCAGGCCCAGGACCTCGATTGGGATGCTGTCCTTCAAGCGACTCCCGCTCCCGAGGTCACTATCCCTGTGGTCTACGCTACCGCTCCTACCACCACAGCCACTGCTACAACAGTCTCTTATTCCAGCGAGGCAGCCGCTGCTTCTGTGAGCTCCGCTCTTGTTGCCAACCCTGATGACTCCTTCCCTCTGGACTCTGCCATTGCCAAGCGCGCTGCTGCTACCTCCTGCCAGGTCCAGCCCACTGGTGTCGCTGTTGGACCTCAGTCAACCGATGACTCTGTCAGTGCCTTCTTGGCATACCCTTCGTTCTCTGCCAGCGCCGCTTCTGCTGCTGCTCCAAGTGCCGTGCCCAGCGGCTACGTGAACACCTTCAGCAATCTGCAGGCATCCAACAATGCCTACGGATATATGGGATACACTCTCCTTACTGAGTACAACCAGCAGACGTGCGCGAACAAGTGCACCAAGATCAACGGATGCCAGTCGTTCAACATCTACTACGAGCGTGATCCCACTGTGAACCCTGACGACTCCTCCTGTTCAAACCCTGCATCTCTGACTCAGATCAAGTGCGTGTTCTGGTCAGGACCTGTCACCACCGACAACGCCAACAACTTTGGCCAATGGCGTAACCAATTCCAGGTCGTGATTGCTGGATCAAACGGTTATGTCAACAAGTCTATTGCTACACCCGACGGCTACAACGCTGGTGTCTTCCTCGACAAGTCTGCCATCAACGCTCCTCTTGACTGCACCGGTGATGACTCCTTCATTGGCTCAAGACTGCTCACCAACACTGTATTCGATGCCAACCTTTGCGCAGTTGCTTGCAACGAGCAGGCCAGCTATGCCCTCCAGCACCCCCCCTACTGATGGCTCGTTCAACAAGGTCTGCTCCTTCTTCAACACCTACATTCTGTACAAGAACGGCCAAGCTCTCCAGCAAAACTGTGCCTTGTACGATCAGACCTGGTCTATGTCCTACGCCAACAACAACGGATACTACTATGGCCAGGACCACTACACCGTCGGTTTCTCATACACCTTCTCCAACAAGACCAACGGTGGCCAGCCCAGATACCCTTGCAACGTTGCTTCCGCCAAATCAGCCATTGTTTCTGCTTCTCTCCAGCCTTACTGCTCTTCGCTATTGGCTACCGGCACTCAGACCATCACCGTCACTCCCACCGTCCAGGCCACTACTCTGACCACCGTCACCGCCCCTGCAGGCTTCACCAAGCGTGCTGTCACTTCCACCCCTTCTGCTCTCCAGAAGTACGGCGCTTCGGTCATCAGCTCCGCTTGTGCTCTGGTAGCCACATCGGTCTCCATCTTGACCACGACTGCCACTGCCGCCGCCACAACCGTCTACGTCGCTACCTCGACCGTTTCTGTGTAGATAGCATGCTCGAGAGGACGCTCTGGATGATCAGTCCCCCAAAAATGCCCGATTGTACATAGATTGCGAGTTCTGAATGTTTTTAATGAGGTGATGGTTATTGGATTGGGGGAGTTGTTTTGCTTTTAAAAAGATATCAAGGGGAACAGAGAACTGAGTAGACTGTAGACTGTACATAGAGATGCTACAACGTTATTTTTCACTTTCAAGCCTCTTGTCCTCAGTGCCAATTCTGTCATCTTGCGGTATTTCTTGTGTATACTTCTCTCTTGTGTATACTTTTCTCGTGGTTTGTTCTGCTGTCCAGCTTGTCTTAACCTCAACCTGCCATGTTTGCAACAATCTCCCCAAATCTTTGGCGACCACACCATCTGGTATATCACCGGATGACGCAAAGGAAGACAAAAGAAAACAGACAGTACCCTGAAATATATCTCTCTTTCGCATCTATCAAAATCTCCGTTCTGACCTTGAAGGCCATCCGCTTTTATTAACCTCATTATCAGTGCAACAACAGACCGCAACCCAATCCATGAATTACCTCCATCGATACAAAGTATCTATGAACGGAAACAGCGGTCCACAGGCTCACCCCAGACATCATGGCTTCCAAGAAACAGCCCAAAAACTGCAATTCAACAAGCAAGGCTTGACCGTAAAGTCTCTAGATTTTCCATCTTGCCAGTTTTTGGGCACAGGAAACCCTATCATGGGAATCGGAGTTACTATCCATTCATTCGGCTTCTGAGGTTTGCTTTCCTCTGGTTTAGGTCTCGTGCTCTCTCACCACTGTTTGTGTTGTCCTCCTTCTCTTTGAGTATATTCTTCAGTGACAGGATTGATTCATTTGGATGTAAATGTTCCTCGACATTTGTGACAGAACGTCGTCATAGTCTCTCAGGCCGGACACATAAAAGATACATCTCACTTCGAAGGCAAAGAAAACGGCCAGTGAGAGAAACGAATGGAGTTCAAAGGACTGATATGATCATGACAGAGATAGAGATATCTCAATATCCTCACATCAAACTACTCCACCCCAAAGCGACAACGATCCCTCCAACCATCCACTTGCCAACCTCCACCTTCTCTGCCGCACCAGTAAACGCCACCACAGATGAACTTGCAGGCACCGCAGACCCTTTAGCATTATACGTAATCGTCGGAGCCACATTCGGGAAACTTGCCGTGGCATTACCGCTCGAGTTACTTCTCGCAGAGTCTTCAGTATACGTAAGCTTGCTGCCCTTGATTTGTTGCAAAATCTTGGCCGCATGGACAGCCATAGCATAAGTCAAGCCCATAGGATGAGCGGATGGTTGATACGGGAAGATACTTCCATCGACAACCCTGACATTGCGGGTGCCGTAGACGAGCATTTGTGTATCGACAGCACCACCAGCACCACGCGAAAGCATAGGCAATCCTCCAGTAAGATGTTGAGAAGTACCTGAGCGTTCGAAGACGGCTTGCTGATAGTCAGCTGGCGAGAGATTGTGATCCGGATCCGTCTTGGTCAAAACGTCTGAGAAAGGGGTAGAGGAAGCAAGTTCGTTGACATAGAATTGCGATGCTCGGGATAGGAACCAGAGATCCCAAGGAACGGTTTCATTGCCAATGACTGCAGTAACGGAGTTGTAGTTTGGGTTTATTACTGGTGCAGCCATCGGGTCTGAGGAGTTGATGTGGACGGTACCTTGACTGAGAGGCACCAAAGTGTAGGGCATGGATTGCGTGCTGCTATACTGCCATGCCATCTCAATCAATGGCTGGCGGGTGTACCAGAGATGCTTGAATACTGTGAACTGTGCATCTTCCAGGCCGGGGATTGAGGCGGTCGAGTTGAGCCATGTAGATGCAGCATTGTAGTCAGCAGTTGACAACACATCTTGAGCTGGTCGCAGATCGATGTAGTTTTGGGCGTACTCGCCACCCGTAAACTCGACGCTGAAGTTGTACTGCAGGGGTTGATACTGCATCATTAATGGATCTCTGAGGCCCGTGCCAACACTGCTAAGATTGACGAGGGGTGTGATATTGAGCGGCATCAGAATGTCAGGGTTTCCAATCCCTGAGCGTTCGAGAATTGGTGGCGATCCTGCGATACCAGCTGAGAGGATTATTTCGTCGGCACGAATGGAGAGACTGGTGTTGGAGGTGCGACCGGAGGTGTCCACGTAGTTGAGGCCACGGGCAGTTATGTTTCCAGATGTTGTGGACGCCCAGCTGATGTTTGTAACTTGTGCGTTGGTGTAAAGATGCAAATTCTTTCTGTCCTGAACAGCAGTATACGCTGATCCAGCATAACTTCTAGTGTAGTTTCCTGGACATATAGCCAGAGGCAAGAACCCAGCACCAGTAACATTGCCACCGTTTCGGTCTCCAGGTACTGCGTAGCCAGCGTTGAGCAGTGCGGGCGTCACGTAGTCGGATAGCAGAGACAGTACACTACGCTGTAGCGTCGAGCAGATGTACCCAGAAGATCCATGATTTGCAGGATCCGGGTCCTCAGCAGAGGATGCATTAGCTGGAGGGGCGAAGAACATCTCGCTCTCCCTGAACGCAGTCGAGAGAGTCTCCCAATTCCATCCAGTGAGGTTGAGCAACGATTCCCAGATATCAAGTTGGACGCGAGAGTCCTCATTGTGGATCATCCAGTTCATAGCACTTGTTCCACCNNTGACCCTCAATCAGGAAATACTCTTGTCTCATCGAGTTCTTAACGTACCAATTGTCTTGCCTCTATTGACAGCCTGACTCCTGTTCTGATATAGACCAGGTTGAACAGTACTGTAGTAGTCCCAATCATACTCCGTATCAATGATATCGCCTCTCAGTTCTGGAATCGTAATGTTGGGATTTGTGCGACCATCCGAGCCAGCTTCGAGGACGGCGACATTGATCGAAGGGTCTTCGGTGAGGACGATAGCTAGAAGAAGTCCTGCTGTACCAGCACCTGCGATGGCATAATCGTAGACTTGTGTCGTGTTCTGCGCGATTGCTGTTCCAGCCGTTGCCAGCAACAAAGAAGCCACAGGACGACGCATGTTGATGCTTGAGCAAGGAGATCAGAACACTCAGGGAAGCATGGGTTCGAGGTTGGCTCTTCTTTGTATGCCAGGTTCAACCCCTCAGTAGGTGCGACATAGTCGTGGACGTCATCCAGCATTGCAAAGGACGGCTTGATGTGCCGTGCCGACATGCTCTGCGACCTTGATGTTTGATAGGTGTTGGACATGGTTGTTCCCCTCGGCATGTGTTGCGAGTTGAAACATGATGTTTGAATGATGGAGACGTGCATCGGGAATGCAGATCTGCCCCTCGTTCCTTCCTTTTGCCGGATGTGGAGGGTTCGGAGATGCGACTCCGACTTCTCATGGACAAACACTTGCCTAAAATTTTTGTCTTCTCTGTCTTAATCCTAGAAAATCGTGCTTTGTTACCGAAAGTCGCGAACGTCAGACGAGCGTATTAGAGACACGGTCAAGAGGTGCAAAAGTTATCTGACGAGAAGGAAAGAACATCTGAATTCAGTTCTACTGTCCATCTTCTTCGTCTCCATCTCTCATCTGTCTCCTGTAAAGAACGCCAATATAATATAAAGTTCAAATCCCGGTTGAATGGGGGTATCTCTCGCTTTTGTTCATGCTTCGTTAACATAGATGGGAACGCCGTTGAAATGCTGGTCTTGCTGGTCATGGTTGGTGTTGAATATCTTCTTGTTGAAGAAGATCGTGATGAGAAGTTGGTTGGATAACTCTCAAAGTGTGAATGCTGTAAAGGAAAGAACAAACAGAAAAAGAAAAGATCGTTTATGGTGTTAAATCATGTTTTGTCAGAACATGCGGATGGTGAGTGAAGACGGTCGCTTAGACGTCGGTGGAAGGGCCAGCACCCGTGTTGTGCGCAGGTGCATCCTTGGGCTCGGTGTCGGCCTTCTCGTCGGCACCGTTGATCTGTGTCTCAAGCTTCTTGTGCACGCTGTCAGGAATCTTGGAATCGGTAACGTCGCCATTGCCAACCTTGGGTTCCTCTTTCTTCTCTTCGTCGTGCTTGTCGCCGTTGGTAGTACCGTTGACCTGCTGAGGAGCCTCAGGGACGGTAATCTGCTTGTCTAGCTCGGGGACCTCGAGGCTTTCGAAGAGAGGGAAGATACCACGTTGCTCGCGGAAATCGTTGTTAACGATGTTGACGAGGTACCAGTTCTGCATCAGGTCGTCGATTACGTAGCGGGAAGGAGAAGTGGCGTCGTAACAGCGAGACCAGTCGGATCCAAGGCGGTAGAACTCATCTCTCCAGGCGAGGAAGGAGACAGTCTCAACGATAGTGGGTTGCACGATCTCCTTGCCAGGGAAGACACCCCAGGTAACTGCGTTGGGGCCTTCATCGGGAGAGTTGGTCTTCAAGTCACCGTGCTGGTTTACAGCAAAATAGGTGATGTTGGGGTTGCGCTCCATACGAGTGATGAGCTCAGAAATCAGTTCAGGCGAGACCAAAACTTCGAGGTAAGCCTTCTGGTAGACGTAACCGTTGCGAGGACCCCATCCATAGACAGGATGGCTCGACTTGGCGCCATCCACAGGAGGTTGCGAGTTGATGGTCAAAAGGCCACGCTGGTTGAGGTCGATCAGGTCAAGGCGAAGGGCATCGGCTTCGTCGGTGATGGGACTCTCACTCCAGGGCAGAGACTCGACTTTGCCTTGCATGTAGTTGGCGAACAGATTTGCCACATCGCGGAAGGATTTAGGCTCTCCCCAAAGCTTGCGGTTCTGCTCGTTGGTACCCTTCAGACCAATGCCATACGTGTCCAGCTCTCCGTAAGCAGGAGATCTACTGTCACCCCATCTTCCGTTGGGGAACTCGTCCCAGTCTTGTGTGCGGGCAATGTACGAACGGTTGCGGTTGCGCCAGAAAATGGGACGAACATTCTCCTCGCGACGGTTGAGGCCGAGAGACTGCCTCCAGGGAAGGGGCTTCTCGAGAGGAGTCTCTTGCGAAGGGGTAATGCTGAGCTCTTCCAGAATCATGCGAGTGGATTGAGCCAGGTTCATGGTGTAAAAGTGCAAGTGCAAAATGCCGTTGTCCAGAAGCTTGCGACACAACTCAACGACCAGACCAGTACCAACATCTCTGACAGCAGCATCGTCGTTCTTTACAGGCTCGAGAGCTTCGTGCCAGTGAGGAGGAACGTGAATGTTGGACCAGTTGGCGCGTCGCAGGAAAGCGGCGTGAGTCGAGATGGGCATGATGCCAGGAACGATGGGGACGTCAATATCAGCAGCTCTGACCTTCTTGACCCAGTCGAGGAAAATGTCGGCGTCGTAGAACATCTGGGTGACGATGAAAGTACCACCAAGATCAATCTTCTCCTTCAGGTGCTGAATAAGTTCTTCAGGATCGTCGTTGTCGTCGCAGCCCTCTGGGTAACCAGCGACACCGATGTCAAAGTGATCGCCGTACTTCTCCTTGATGTACTTGACAAGATCCTTTGCGTATCTGAAGCCTCCGCTGGTGGCCTCCCACTTTTCCTTGTCACGCGGCGGGTCGCCTCTGAGAGCCAGGATGTTTGTGCAGCCTGCATCGTGAGCCTCCTTCAAGGCGTCGTCGATCTTTGACTTGGGCATATCGGTGCAAGTCAAGTGCATGCATGTCTCGAGACCGTAGACGGTTTGTGCGACCTTGACCATCTCACAGGTGAGCGAGGCGTGTCGGCCACCTGCTCCCCATGTGATGTCGATGAACGAAGGGCCGAAGTTGTGCATACGGTCCATGCGGTCGTAGAGGTTCTGCACACCCTGGGCCGTCTTGGGAGGGAAGAACTCGAACGAGTAGGTCGACTTCTTCTCCTTGGCGGCGGCCTGGAGTTTGGCTGAGATATGCATGTTGGCAGTTATGTGTGTGGATGTGGATGAAGGTGTGTTTGTATATTAATCGACGGCGAATGTAACGCGGCGGGTGGCTTGTCTGTGGCGAGCAATTAGTCGTTTGGCCACGAAGAACAGGACGAAGAAGATGAATATCGGGACTCGATCCATGGCTCGTTTGTCCGTCTGGTTGATGCACCTCGTGCAAATGGTGGAAACGTTTGTGTAATGGGCAGGGCAGCGGTACATACGCTTAGGATTGTTCTCTCGTACGTGTCTTCCTTTGTTGGTAGTTCAAGGAGCCAATGGAATGTATTGATCTAACCGAAATATCTCTTGCGCGCCCACCTATCGGCCAGCACTCTAGACATAAAGTGAATGAAAGTGGATGAGAAGGGAAAGGGAAGAAGATTTTCCAAGTGCATGACGCTCTCGAATCTCGAACGACTCCCAGGGCCGGCCCTCGTTTCTGTGAGGGCAAGGAAGGGTCTGTGCGTTCAGTCGTGCTTTCCCCGCCGCCGCTTTCGCTGGGCCAAGCTCTTGCCCAAAGCGACGACAACAACAACAACAACCACCTTCCTTCGACCGCTGCCTTCCCAATCAGGTATCCCGGTTGCTGTCAATATAAATACTAAGCTATACATCTCTTTACCCTCACAAGCTTCCATCTGCCTCCCGTATCACCCTCGAACCTCACGCTCTCTCATTTCGACACGCTTACTTGCGGGACATTTCTCCCCATTCCGTTGAACCCCACAGTTATTGCGTCGCAAAAGCCAAACAAAAATGTCATCGACATCCGCAGTCGGACCCCGCCGAAAGATTGTGGGCACGAGCCTGAAGATGTACTTTGACCTGACCAAAACCCTAACCTATGCCGCCGACCTCGCAAACATATCCTCTCAAGCTGCAAAACACAACATTGATCTGTTCATCATCCCAGACTTTGTGTCTTTGCTGCCGGTCAAGGATGCATTGACAGGCACAGAAGTGAAACTGGGTGCTCAAGATGCTTTTTGGGAAGATGCGGGGGCATATACTGGAGAGGTTTCTTGCAAGACGTTGAGTCAGGCTGGAGTGAGCATTGTTGAGTTGGGCCATGCAGAGCGCAGGCGTCTGTTTGGAGAGACTGATGCGACTGCTGCGAAGAAAGCTGCTGCGGCGTGTCGGAATGGCTTGGTTCCTCTTGTGTGTATCGGCGAAAAGACACATGGCAAGATTGCATCTCAGGCTGTAGGCATGGCTATTGAGGAGTGCAGGCCACAAGTCATGAGTCTCTTGCAAGCCATCCCGGATGATGCTGAGCTCATCCTTGCTTACGAGCCTGTCTGGGCCATTGGCGCGAGTGAGCCGGCAGATCCTGATCATGTTGTTGCTGTGACGCAGCAGATCAGAAAGATGGCCGAAGGACGCAAAGGTCTGACGAGGATCTTGTACGGTGGAAGTGCTGGCCCTGGCACATACGACAGGCTCAGACAGGGCGTTGATGGATTGTTCCTCGGACGCTTCGCTCACGACATCAAGAACCTTGAGCAAGTCATCAAGGAGATGAGTGATTGAGGGAAGGTTATGGAAAAAGTCCAAAAGTCGTCATACTAGCTATTGGAATGCAGTATCATCATAATGCCAGAAAGCATCCTCACTATCCATACTCTACCTGATCTTGTACAAGCATGGCTTGAGCACCTTGGTCTCATCTTCGACACTGACCTCCTTGGTCTCTTCCTCGACAAACTTCTTGAACTTGGGCTTCCAAGTTCCATGCTCGCCCTTCCTCTCTTCGCCAGCCTCCTGCACGTTCTTGCCCACCACAGGTGCAGCAGCCTTGATAAACTCCATCTTGACAAACATCTTGTTGCTCAAATCCACAGACTTCTCGTCCTTGAGCAAGAAGCCTCTTCGTCGCAAGACTTCAACGAAGCCTGAGATATCCGTCTCTTCGGAAGATTTCGTGACAACCTCATCGACGTGCTCACGAAGAGCAGCTTCTTCCTCCTCAGCGGTGAGTTTGGCACGGGTGGCATCTGCAGCCTTTGCCTTTGCAGCAGCTTTACGGCGGTTGCCTACACTGTGCTCGACGACCTTCTGGCCTCCCTTGCCCTTGTCACCTCCCACTCTTCCGAATCTCGACTTGATCTCGGAAATCCACAATTCGCCCTTCCAGTGCAAGATTCTGTATGCCTCTTCGATAAAGTCGATCCAATTCGTTCCCATGAGGGCCAAGCAGAAAATGGCAACATCCATGCTTCCATCTGCGCAGGGCAGGTTTGCAATATCGGCTTTTGTGACAAACTTGCTCGGTGATTGCAAATCGTAGGAGGCAATCTTGAGGTTGTAGCGGGTGCCGCTGCCGTCTTCGTGGAAAGTGGCAGCTAGTCTTGCATCTCCACAGCCCAAGTCTGCGATATTACAAGTTCCATGTGTGCGAGGTAGAGGGTTTGCCTTTTCACCAGGTGCTGGTTCTTCCTCCTCTTTGGGAGCCTTTCCTCTCTTGACGTCTCGGAATGCCTTGTTCTGGTTGTAGACCTTGACTTTTGCGCGGTCACGAATAGAGCGGATAAAGATGTCGACGGGGTTCTCAGGCCATGTGGTGACCTGCTGGCGGAAACCAGAGTGGTAGTCGTCGAACATTTCGGGGTTGTCTGCGAAAAGAGCGAGCGAGGTGGCCGAGGGAGCGGTATAGAGGGTCTCGTTCAAATGGCGGAAACGGGCAGAGATGAGCTTCTGGCGCATGGCGGCTTGCATAGGGGTGAGTTTGGCGTTGACGGGCAGCGAGGGAGGAGCGACCGGAGTGTTGGCGATGGCCTTGCCAGCTTCTGCTGAAGCGGCTTCCTTTTCCTTCTCTTCTCTTTGCTTTTGGCGCTTCTTGTTCTTTGCCTTTTGCTGTCTGATGTCTTTTCCTTCTCTTCTGTGGCAACCTTCTCATTCTTTTCTCCCTCGACTGCAGGCTTNCTCGTCTGCGCTGGGTGCAACAGCCTCGTCACCAGCCTCGGTCTTTTCCTTCTTCTCAATCTTGGGCTTCTTGGGCGCCTTCTTGCCCTCAATGGTCGTAGCCCAAAGGTCGCCTACATTCGAGTCGTTGACATCTCTGGGAGTTCTGTCCTTGCCTCCTCTCTTTCTCTTCTTGTTTTGCGCCGAGGGTCCAGTTGCGCCATCCTCAGGCTTTTTGGCAGCGGGCTGAGCGGCTTGCTGTGTCTTAAGCGCACTTGAGTCGACTGACCATCCTTTTACTGCGAACATGATTGCACGTCTGATTTGTGTATGGAAGTGCTTGTTCAGAGATCAAGGTCAGATAATTTTTGGTTATCGGTACTGCCGGGCGGTCATGAGCCCGGTCTTGGCGTTCCCACGCATGATCATCGACCTTTCCATTTCCCTTCGCTCTTTCCCAAAACTATTCATTATGGTGCTTGGAAAGAGCAGCTGTCTCCAAGATTCCGAACCAGAGATCTACTGCACCCGAAGGCAACAAAGTTCTCGTGCTTCCTAGGATCAGAGATCAGGAAACCTATTTCTCTTGCACAATTACGGCAGAACATGCATCCCTACTTTGGACAGGGCACACGATTCACGCACAAGCAATGTGAAAACACCAAACTCCTGAAGGATTCAGTTGAGTTGAAGCGAAACGAGCTATTGGCTCGAGCGCGGCCCTGCAAGCCGCTAAATGCCCGCTATGCATATTGACCTGCATCCTCCGACCTATGAATACCCTTCACTATGCCCCCAAGCGATGATCTTAACACCTGATTTATGTCGCGTCGGGATTCTTAAGTAACGATGTCCAAGCAGATAAGTCCTAGGTTTTCTACCATGTTCAATCTTCGTCTCATCCTCTCCCTTTCGTCGCCATGTCTGTGATCGACATGACAAGCTCAGTGCTATGGCCGGCTTTGTACGTCTTATTTGGCGTGGTCCTCACCAAGAGCCTTTATGACTGGAGTCGCAAGAGAGACAGCCTACCCGTACCACCAGGACCTAAAGGACTGCCACTACTTGGAAATCTGACAGATCTACCCACTGGTGATGTACCAGAGTTCCAGCACTGGCTCAAGCATAAAGATGCATATGGGCCCATCAGTTCCGTTACTGTTTTGGGTCAAACCATGATCCTGATTCACGACGCAAAAATCGCCCACGAGCTGCTTGTTGAGCGCGCAAACATACACTCGGGCAGACCCAAGCTGAAGTTCGGCTTTGACTTGGTAGGATGGAACAAGCCTATGGCTGGACAGCAATGCGACTCAATTTTCAAACTATATCGAAAATATACGCACCAGCAGTTGGGTTCAAAGGCATCGGTCGCGAGATATAACCAGGTCCAGGAAACTGCTGTCGGTCGCTTCTTGTGGCGTGTCAAGCAAGACAATGGGGCAGCTTTGACTCAACATCTCAAGACTGAAGCCGGCGAACTGATCCTCAAGGTCGTCTACGACTACACTATCGAGCCTTTCGAAAACGATTCTCTTGTCGATTTAGTTGACGAGGCCATGGAGCAATTCAGCGAGGCAACTATTCCAGGCCGATGGATGGTGGATATCTTCCCCTTCTTGGAACACATTCCAAGCTGGATACCCGGAACCGGATTTCAAAAGACTGCAGCGGCATGGAACAAGACTCTCATGGCTGTAGCCGACATACCCTATGCCTACGCCAAGCAGCAAGGCAAAAACAAGCGAACCAGCCACACAGACTTTGTCACGAAATCCATCGAACAAGCACAGCAAGAGAAGACGCTCGACGCAACCGATGAACATGCGATCAAGTGGGCAGCAGCGTCCATGTATCTAGGTGGTGCCGACACTTCCGTCTCAATCATGAACGCCTTTTTCCTCGCCATGAGCATGTTCCCCGACGTCCAACGTAAAGCTCAAGAAGAACTCGATCGCGTGATTGGGAACTCTCGCCTCCCTACACACGCCGATCGCGACAACCTTCCTTACCTCAACGCTATTGTCGAAGAAGCACAGCGCTGGCATCCTATAGCCCCCATGGGACTNCCCCACGCAACAGACAGAGAAGACTCCATAAACGGCTATCGCATTCCCAAAGATTCCCTCCTGCTACCAGCGATCTGGTGGTTCACTCGCGATCCTGCCATTTACCATGACCCCGAGTCATTCAAGCCTGAACGTTTCTTGCCTCCCTTCAACGAGCCGGCAGCAACCTCTTTTACCTTTGGCTTTGGGCGTAGGATTTGTCCTGGTCGTGTGTTGGCCGATGCATCTCTGTTCCTTACTTTCGCACAAAGTCTTGCTGTTTTCAACATCAGTAAGCAAGTTGACAAGGAAGGCAAGGTTGTTGAGCCAACACATGAGTTTATGGGTGGCATCGTTGCGTATCCAAAAGCTTTTGAAGTCAGAATCACTCTGAGGAGTCATAAGCATGCAGAGTTGATAGAGGACGTTGTAAAGCAGTATCCTTGGCAAAAGAGCGATGCTGGATATCTCTAAGGCTTGGGTCACGCAAATATGTTCTCGAATTTTGTTACGATATTTTTGTTGACGGAAAGTGCTCCTTCTGGATAATGCTCGTCTGTTTTTTACCCGGTATGATCGGCCAATCAGAAGATTTTGGCTGCATATGCATAAGTTCAAGAATGAACCGCGTGGCTGAACCGCACCTACAAGAAGGAGCATGTGACATCTCAGCCTCTTGCCAGCCCTAGAAGACAACACTTCCATCTCATTTCATCAAAACTTCTTGCACAGCTTGAGTATATTATTGCTCCATCACCATCACCATCACCATCATGAGTAATCCCAAAGCTCTGGAAAAAGCGAGCTATATACGGTCGGCTGGATCGCCGCCCTTGCCAAAGAGCTGGCGGCAGCACTGGGCATGTTGGATGAGATACACGACAAACCAGAGGACTTTGAGCAGCCATCCACTGATCCAAACTCATACAACTGGGGCCGAATTGGGGTCCACAATGTTGTCATAGCCTCGCTAGCAGCTGGCGTGTACGGGACTACCTCTGCTGCGACAACGGCAATTCACATGCTATCATCATTTCCGAACATCAAGGTTGGCCTGATGGTCGGCATTGGAGCAGGTATCGCGAGACCAAAACAAAAGCGTGACATTCGGCTGGGCGACGTCGTAGTCAGCCTACCACACGGACAATTTGGTGGAGTGATTCAGTACGATCTAGGCAAGAGTCGCGTTGGTATTGACCAAGGGAATACTACCNNCCACACTTTCGAACGCGTCGGCTCTCTCAATTCACCTCCAGAGGCTCTTCTTAAAGCGTTGACCTCACTACGAGCACAAGTCAGATTGAAGGGCTCAAGAGTGTCCTACTTCCTTGAGGACATGCTAGAGCGATATTCCCAAATGGCAGAGAGCGAGCCCGATGAGCCAGGATATGTTTACCAAGGACAAGAGAACGATAGACTGTTCGAATCGTCGTACCTCCACACAAGCGACGCGGGATGCGAGGACTGCGACCCCACCAGGATGATCTCAAGGACCCCACGCCCGAAGCCCAGCGTGCCTAAGGTGCATTATGGTCTGATTGCGTCAGGAAACAGGCTTGTTAAAGATGCCGTTGAAAGGGATTTAATCCTGAAGGGCAGTGGAGGAGACTGCATCTGTCTGGAGATGGAAGCAGCTGGTCTCATGAATTCGTTCCCGTGTCTTGTCATTAGAGGCATCTGCGACTATGCCGACTCTCACAAGAACGACGACTGGCAGGAGTATGCTGCAGCTACAGCAGCCGCCTATGCTAAAGAATTTCTCGGATTTGTGAACGATAGAGATCTGGCCAAGGCATCGAAAGCCTCCGAGGTCTTACGACAAAGTTAGTCGCCTATTCGGATTCTTCCAATTCTAGTTGTCAGACGGGATATTGATTACCATGCAGTTTCAAAAGACCTCAGAGAGACGAGTATCAACGTCAAAACAATCGGAGAGACGGTACAAGAATTGCGGCTCGATCATCACCAGCGAGAGATTAGAGAATGGTTATCAGCTCCAGACCCTTCTACAAATCATAACAACGCTCTGGAAAAGCACCAGAAAGGGACTGGACTATGGTTCACTCACGGTAAAACCTTTGAGAGTTGGAAGAAGCTACCAAGGGCGTTCCTCTGGCTCTATGGTATCCCCGGGTGCGGAAAAACTGTTCTCAGCTCTACTATCATAGAGCACCTGAAAAGCAACAGCACATCAGGTCAAGTGCTGCTCTACTTCTATTTTAGTTTCACTGATTCGAAAAAGCAAACTCTCGAAGACATGTTACGTTCTCTTGTGTATCAACTCTATCAAGCACAGCCAGATACCCGACAGCCCCTCGATCAATTATGGAGATCTCGGCAGTTCTCAAAGCAGTCACTGAGTACCGTCCTGCTGATTATGCTGAGCAGAATCAACGATGTCAGTATCATCCTAGATGCTCTCGATGAATCAAGCACGAGACGTGACCTGCTTGCTTGGCTACAAAGTATTCTCGAAACCGACTCTTCTGCTTGTCGAGTTCTAGTTACTGCTAGGAGAGAGGAGGATATCGAGTCAGCCCTCGAACACTGGACACGACCTGAAGACATGATAAGCATCCGAGCAAGCGATATTGATGGAGACATAAGAGCATATGTCAGTCATACAGTACACGACAGTAAGGAGCTCGTCAGATGGCGGACCAGGCCAGATGTGCGAGAGGAGATAGAGTCAGAGCTGGCAGAGAAAGCTGACGGAATGTGAGTTCAGTATGCTTTCATACTGTAACTTTTTGATGAGGCGATGAAAGCTAAAGAGAAGCGACTAGGTTTCGTTGGGTAGCCTGCCAGATTGATTCTTTGAAGAATTGCTACGACTACCCTAGTCTTCGGTATACACTAAAAAATCTCCCCAAGACGCTTGATGAAACATACTCTCGAATCCTGGACAAGATACCGAAAGAACACTCAAGTCAGGCCGCAACGCTCCTCAATCTTTTGGTCTGGTCAGACCAGCCTTTATCGATCTATGAACTGGTGGATGCTATCGCGATCCATCTGGACAAGGACCCTGGTTTCGACCCCAAAATAGGATGCCCGTCCCACGAGAGGTGCTCAAACTTTGCTCGAGTCTGATTGCGGTTTCACTTTCGAACGATGAATCTGATGATGACGATCCTGAAGTGGTCAAACTTGCGCATTTCTCTGTAAAAGAGTACCTCGTTTCCGACCACGTCTCGGTTGCTCTCATGTCCAAGATCAGTGAACCAGTGGCAAGAGCATATCTGGCCAGATTGTGCTTGACGTATCTTACCGCTGTGAGTGGAACTAGAATGCCAGATGATCTAAATGACCCAGCCAGTCGTTTGATGATCAAGTCAAACTTCCCCTTCGTCGAATATTCAGTCAGATCCTGGATGAAGCATGCACGCAAGGCGGGAGCTGGAGATGAAAGCTTATGGAAGCTGACTATGAGCTTCTTTCTCGAAAGAACCAAAGCTTTCACCCTCTTCGATCGTTTCGAACGTCCCTACTGCTCAAAAGAGCCACCGCTCTACTGGGCCAGCTCCGGCGGTATGGAATGGGCGATAGAGTATCTACTCGATACTGGTGCAGATATAAATGCTCAATGTGGCGGCGCGTTGCAGGTAGCTTCTTTCAAAGGTTACACCAATATCGTACAGCTGTTGCTCGACAGAGGTGCAGATGTGAACGCTGGCAATGGTGACGCGTTGAGGGGAGCTTCTTGGCATGGTCGCGACAAGATCGTAGAGTTGTTGCTCGACAAAGGTGCAGATGTAAATGCTGGCAGTGGTGCCGCGTTGCATGCAGCTTCGGAAATGGGCCACGACGAAATTGTACGGCTACTACTCGAACGAGGTGCAGACGTCAATGCACCGGATAGAGACGGACACAACGCACTGAAAGACGCCTCAAAAGAAGGTCACTACACGACCGTACAACTGTTACTCGAAAGGCACGCTTCTCTGAGCGCAAGGGTCTTCGGTTTTCCTTTGCAATCTGGAATTCCACAAGCAGAGAAAGTGGTGTCAGTCATGCTGCCCCATCTCACTGCAGAACTCGTTGCCCAGAAAGACGAAGACGGTTGGGACATGTTACACTACGCCTCGTACTATGGATCAGGACTCATGGTGCAAAAGTGCCTCGATCTAGGCGCCGATGTTCAGCATCAAGACAACCACAAACGAACAGCTCTACATTTTGCCGCACACAAAGAGCACCTCAGCGTCGTAAAGACACTCGTACGGGCTGGTGCCGATATGGAGCTACCCAATGAGGGAGGCTGGACGCCTATTGCACTAATGGCAGATCTCGCTCCAGGGAAGATCGTGCAAGAAGTTGGGAAAGATGTCGTAAACGCAGCCGTGAAAGTAGTCGAGAGAGTAGGTCTGAAAGCAGTAGAGACAGTAGTAGAGACAGTAGTAGAGAGAGCAGTCAAGAGAGCAGTTCGAACCGCAGTCGGCCAAGCAGTCGAGAGAGCGATCGCGGACACAAATGGCGCCGAGGCAGACCCAAGAGACGCAGGTCCAGGTAAAACCTACTCCACACCTAGTCCAAGGAATCAGAGAATGGGCTTCTTTGTGTGCTGTAAGAGGGCATGGCGCATGGATAAAAACCTAGAGAATTCAGTAGATCTTTTGATCAAGACCAGCGCTATCAGTATAGAATCGCCATATGCCAAAAGAGTAAAGATACCATTACCAATGTTTTAAAAACACGACACAAGATTGTGACATTGCATTAAACCCAAACTCCTGTGCTTTTGTGGTTCGTCTCTGTCTTACTCACAAAACTTTGCATTATGGAAGATTGAGCGTGGTATGGTTTAGACGTTTTCAGACGTTTCGTGGGATATATAAACATAAGTGTAGAAGAAAAAACGCAAAGCTAAAGAGATCCAACAATGTGCCAAAAACTCCAATCTGTGCTTTTGTTGCAGTGCTAGGAAAAGGACTCATCAAGGTTCTGGTACAAACACAACGCCTAAGCAGCAGCTCCCTTGCCAGCCTTGGCAGCAAGCAAGTTCAGAGCCGAGCCAGCAAGTACAAACGCACACTGGTCCTTGGAAAGAGTGTGCTTAGTAGCAACTCTAATCTCGTCACCAGCCTTGGTCTTGACAACAAGCGTAACGTTGCCTTGACCGCCAGAGTTAAGGACATCAAGAAGACCTTCTGTGCGAACCTCATCACAAGCAGCCATCTTGTCATAATCGGCTTCATCGACGAAGGTCAATGGCACCACACCCTGCTTCTTGAGGTTGGTTTCGTGGATACGAGCAAAAGACTTGGAGAGAATGATGCGGCCACCGAGGTAGCGAGGTTGCAGGGCAGCATGTTCGCGAGCAGAGCCCTCGCCGTAGTTGTGTTCGGCAACAACGAGCCATTCCTTGCCTTGCTCCTTCCACTTTTTAGCCAAGGCAGGGATTCCCATGCCATTACTGCGCGACTCGGTATCGTTGACGTCGTAGACGACGTTGGTCTCGCCGGTCTCGGCATTAATGGCACCAATGAGGGTATTTTCGGCAATGTTGGGCAAGTGGCCCTTGTACTTGAGCCAGGGGCCAGCGGCCGAGATTGTGTCGGTCGTGCATTGGCCCTTGACCTTGACGAGGACGCGGAGACCATCGAGCTCAGTCTGCGGGAAGGGAGCGAAAGGCTCGAGGAGAGCGAGGCGAGTCGAGTTGGGGTCGACCTTGACCTCGACGCTAGCATCGGCCTGACCGGGAGTGGGGAGGAACTCGGGGTTGCCCTGAGCGAAGCCAGTAGAAGGCAAGTCACGGCCTTGGGGAGGGTTGAAGCGGAACTCGCCACCGTCGGGGAGAGGAATAGAGTCGGTCATGGGGTTGAAGGTAGTGCTGCCGCTGTAGGCCATGGCAGTAACAAGTTCGGGACTGGCGAGGAAGTTCATGGTCTTGACATTTCCATCGTTGCGACCACGGAAGTTGCGGTTGTACGAAGTAAAGATGGCGTTCTCAGTTCCCTTTTCAACACCATCGGTACGAGTCCATTGACCAATGCAAGGACCGCAAGCATTGGCAAGAATAACACCACCAGCATCGTTGAAAGTGCTGAGAGTCTCGTCACGCTCAAGAGTTGCGCGGACCTGCTCACTGCCAGGGGTAATGAAGAAGTCGGCCTTGGGCTGGAGACCAGCAGCTGTGGCTTGCTTGACCAGCGACTCGGCACGGGTCATGTCTTGGTAGGAAGAGTTTGTGCATGAACCGATCAGACCAGCACCAAGAGTCTCGGGCCAGTTGTTGGCCTTGACGGTTTCGCGGAACATGGACAGAGGAGTGGAAAGATCAGGAGTCATGGGGCCGTTGACATGGGGTTCGAGGGTGCTGAGGTCAATCTCAATGACCTTGTCGTAGTGAGCGCCATCATCAGCGCGAAGGAGGTTGTGGGGTCCAGGAGAGCTGGCGATGGTCTCGGCGGCCACGGCGATTGGGCCACGGTGGGTTGCGTGGAGGTAGGGGACGTGGGCCTTTGTGAAGGGGAAGATGGAGGTGGTCGCGCCGATTTCAGCACCCACTGTAGATTGTTAGCATTGTACTTTGACATGACCAATGTAGGGATTCATACTGTTGCAGACTGTGCTCATGCCGGTGGTGGCAAGAGTCTCCACACCAGGACCGAAGTACTCAACAATGTAACCAGTACCACCTCGGACCGTGAGCTGACCGGCAAGGTTGAGGATAATGTCCTTGGGACTGGCCCAACCACTGAGCTGACCTGTGAGTCTGACACCGAGAACCTTGGGAGCCTTGAGCTCCCAGGGAGCGTCGACCAAAGCATCAACAGCATCGGCACCACCAACACCGATGGCAATAGCACCGAGACCACCAGCGTTGGGAGTGTGCGAGTCTGTTCCGAGCATCATCAGACCAGGGGCCGAGTAGTTCTCGAGCACGTTCTGGTGGATGATACCAGCACCCGGAGGCCAGAACTCGATGCCGTACTTCTTTGCCGCACTCTCCANAAAGTCAAAGACCTCCTTGTTGCCCTTGATTGACTGCGGCAAGTCGACATCTGCACCTCTTTCTCCGACGATCATGTGGTCGCAGTGGATACTGGCCGGGACAGCAGTGGTGGGCAGACCACACGACATGAACTGCAGCAGGGCCATCTGGGCAGAGGCATCTTGCATGGCGACTCTGTCAGGCTTGAGCTTGAGGTTGGCCTTTCCACGAATGTCGGCGCCATTGTTGGTTCCGGTCAGGAGGGACTCTTCGGGTGACTCGAGATGTGAATAGAGGATCTTTTCGGCGAGTGTGAAGGGACGGTCGGGCAGGATACGGCGGACTTGGTGTAGTCGTTGCAGCAGCTTGGGGTATGGCGGGGTGCGGCTGGCCAGGTCTGATGCTGAGGGCGTGGTAGAGGCATCGGCTTGGGTCGCGAGATGACGGCGCGCTATTGAGGGTCGTGCAACAGAAGAGGCAAGTGACTGCCGACGAGTTAGTCATGGCTTGTATTAACATCAATTGTCGAAGAAGTTGCATACCCTGACTGCAGGCAATCTGCCCGTACGCAATAATTGGGCTCCCATCGTGTCTAGTGTGTATAACGAGAAGAATAACCAGAGAAGAGGACGGCAAAATGACTGGTCACCAGCGAAATATTTGGGCGATTTCGGCCGCTGCCCGCTGTCCTTCTTTCTCCACATTTCTTGGCCTGGGGTCTCCGAGCCCGCCGACATCCACTCGACAGCTCTTCATAGGTAATCATCATAACTTCAATATACAAACAACTCCATTGCTATGATTATCGGACACAAAACTGAAAGACGCTATACGACAAGAGAGGCTATACGCGCACAGACCCTCGAAACTCTCGACTCTGCTGACTCAAGTCGTGGAACCCGAGAACCTCGTGGCCGCTGGCCCAGGGCTTGCTGCTTGTGCCTGAATGCTGCTACGATGGCTCTATGTGTAGTGTAACCTCTGCTCTCAGGTTTGACAGATAGTCTAGCAAAGGCATCGGCAATATTGTCCGTTTCCTTGTCCACATCAGCTGCATGCTTGGATACTCGGATGAAGCTTTCACGACATGTCCTCCTGCGCTTGTCGTCGTGTAGATCTACCGGATCGAAATGTGTGAAGTCTGGCTTGTCTTGTCGAAGACCTACTGGTCCAGCACTGTCAGAGTGATGAGTGTAGACGGTCATCACCGTTGGTCCTTTACAACTGGCGTAGTAGCGAGCCTTCATGGCTACAACGTCGGCTGCACGAAGAGCGCTTCAGCTGTGCGGCCCTCTTGGCAAAGGCAGCATATCGCTCCATGATGCTGAGGTTGTATGCTGACATGTCCTGGGTCAAGAGTTTCGATGGCCGAACAGGTACGTTTTGAAAGACTTAGATGTTGTGGCGGAAGATGTGTGAACTATGCTGGAAAGTAGAGATCATTGCAATACTTGCCATTATATAGAATCACAGTGAGTCAGATCAAATGGGCCATTAAGTCGCGTGGCATGGTAGAGTCACGGTATGAGAGAGTTATCGCTCGAAAAAGCGAATTCTCGAGCTCCGTCAGAGACACATCCTATACTAGATGGACGAGTCTTTTATGGGTATCCAGTTTGATGATGTTCTTCGATGGTATAGATGTTGTTGCGGAAGACGAAGAGCAGAAGAGAAGGAGGAAGTCGCGAGATCGAGAGTTTTGGCGGCCCGAGCTCATCTCCGCCGTCTGGGCCCCGCTGATGTCGTTGCTGCGTGTCGCGATGCGACAAACACCAACAAACGTCAAGATCATTCTGGAGGACAACACAGGCGCAAGGAGAAGCGCATAATACATCATGACTTCTAGACTCGTGCTATGCTTGGGCGACCTCTTCATTCCGGACCGCGCAAATGTAAGTCGACTCCCTCTCACACTTCACACTCCTTGACTGACACTCAATGACAGNGACATTCCCGCAAAGGTACGACAACACTCTCCACCGCCCATTGACTCTCGATCTGGAACCTAATGCGACCCTCTACAGTTCAAGAAACTTCTCACACCGGGCAAGATTGGCCAGATCCTCTGTCTAGGCAACCTCACATCACCAAGCGTCTACACCTTCCTCCGAAACCTCGCACCCGACCTCCAGCTCGTCAAGGGAGACTTTGACATTTCGCTATCAACTCCTGCTCCTCCCAATCCCAACGCCGCATATGCTGCTCCCACCGATCAGGTCCCTGTACCTACTGCCCTCTCAAAAGTTGTCACACATGGCGGTCTGCGCATTGGCTTCACACACGGTCACACCATCGTCCCACCCGGCGACCCGGACAGCTTGTTGATAGCCGCAAGACAAATGGACGTCGACGTCTTGTGCTGGGGCGGTACCTGCAAATTCGAAGCCTACGAGATGGAGGGCAAGTTCTTCGTCAACCCGGGCAGCGCAACCGGAGCCGTCAGTTGGTCACCAGATGCCGAGCTTGACTCGGAGGGAGAAGCCGTCTCAACGCCCAGCTTTGTGCTTATGGATGTGAGTCGCCACGCTTCGTGGGCTAACCTAGTCGACCTTTCTGATCATCCCGAGCAGGTCCAAGGAGACGTCCTCGTCCTCTACGTTTACCAGCTGAGAAAGGACCAGAATGGTGTCGAGAACGTGGCCGTGGAAAAGGTCTCGTACAGGAAAAACGCCTCTTCATAGACATGACCATATCCGACCCTTTAGTAATCTTCCTCCCTGCTATCCACCTCTTTTCAATCACGGACGTCAGACCACCACAGCTTCTCGGACTGCTTATCGATAACCATCACTGACTTGACTTCTCGTGCTGACTCAAGGTTGATGAGTCGAGACAGCAATGCTGACAGAAAACAGAAGTTCTTGTTTGAAACATCAATCTGAAATGACAGGCTCGTCCCCCACACGGACATTTCGGCGTTTAGAGTATCGAGACAGTACGAATACCTCGGTGCTCGCAGTTTACATCTATCAACTCTTCAATCTCGAAAGGACAACTGAATACTCAGCATGGCGCCAAATTCAGAAGTCTGCTGTTATGCCCTTCCAGACTCTACTCTTCATATCAGCTATGACATCCCTTTCCGCGCGTCAGGTGGATTAAGTTCGTTGTGTCGGAAGTGTGTATGGAGGACAGTGATATCCATGTACAACGAGTCGTGATGTCTTGACAATGAGGAGTCATATGGTTTAGCAGAAGAGAAAGAAGAAGCTTCAGACCCAGATATGCACCTGCAGTAGGTTAAATCCACTCAATCAGAAAGCCAGGTGGGAGAAATCGGGAGTTTGAGATTTCTCCTTCTGCCCTTTGAAGCTTCCTCAAACGTAATGCTCCCCACTAAGCAAGTTATCCAGTTCCTCCCCGTCTTTGCCTGCTAGCGAGACTCTCCTCTGTTTGCGAAGTCTGTACCAGATGACATAACTCCTGGCCAACATGATGTAAAACGTAACCCTGTGCATACATCATGTCAGCACGTAACTTAACTCCTGAAGACAAAGAAGGAAGATACTTACACCACCAAAGGCAACCCCGTCCAAATGGCCTTGGCGATTGGCGCCCAAGTCCGCGGCGGCCAACGGAACGATAAGCCCAAGCGCCAGAAGTAAACACCAAGGTAAGTGATAAACACACTATCAAAACCCTGTATACACAGCATTTGTGTAGCGGCAAGACGATGAATAAAGTAGAAAAGGACTTGATAGATGTACAAGAGAATGAAAGCACAACAGAGGCTGAGTATGAGTTTTCCCCTTGATTGCATGTCAGTGTTNNGGTCAAAGGGGTAAAGAATAATATAGTGTACGTACTCGGCTCCGTAGAGGTGGAGGAGATCTAGGGCATATACAAAGAAGGTGATGAAGGTTAGACAGCACATTGCTGGAAATTGGATCAGCCAGCAGATGTANNGAAGCAGGCACCAATGGTGTTGAGGTCAGGTGAGTGATCTGGTCATCTTCCGTAGTTTGAATCACAATGGCAATGATACAGCGTTGTGGAAGCAAAGTCAGAGGATGCAAAATTTGTTGCAGAGATGCATGATATATTGCAGGTTTTCCTGACTTGGGATGCCTAATTAGTGCAAGGGTTCGAAGTACAAGATATGACTCTACTGACTCGACGTTCGATGCGAGTCATGGAAGGATTTGGGATCTCGAACAATGCGTGATGCCCATGAGGTATGTACAGAGTCCTCTACCTATAGTGAGGTTTGTCCTTGCCTTTGTCTATCATTTGCCGAGTAGCCACCATCCTACCTTTGTTATCGAGGATATGACATCTAGCTTGATGAAACTTTGTGAAGACTGATGATGAATATTTTTCGAAGTTGGGAAGCAGCAGACGCAGTGTCGAGAGCACGAATGCGTCTTCCAGCGGTTCATGCTCAAACCTCTGTGACAGCATTCCCTATAGTTGCATCTGTGCATCAGGGGGCAATGGAAGTTGCAGACACTCAGCATCGGAGTGGGTAAAATCAATCCACTTCGTGCACTGTTCCCGGCATGGATGGAAGAAAAGAATGGTCGTCGCCGAAGGAAAGAGAGAAGGTCAAACGCCAAGCATTTGGTGACGTCGTGGTTGCTGCCATTTTTGCATCTTCTTGCGACCTCTCCGTCTTTCCACTCTGCCTTGTGCAAAGATTCATCTTGCTGTCGCACAGTAGCAGCCTATCGGCTAGCGTATCAATGTTTGCATCTTTGGATAATCACGACTGCTCGAAACTCAAGTGGCGTCCACCTTGAACCACAAGCTTGCTTGGCGCATAGAAACATGAATAACAATATGGACTACACGCCTGGACAGGAAATACACAACACATCGTATACTATTCTACCGCTTCCTAAGGATGTCATCGTACAGATCAAGTCTTCCACCACAATCACCAGCCTCAATCAAGTAATTCTTGGCTTGTTCGAAAACTCCCTGGATGCACAGGCAACAAAGATCGATGTCTCCGTTGACTTCCGTCGAGGCGGTTGTACGGTGGAAGACAATGGTATTGGCATCTTGCCCTCAGAGTTTCGCGAGACTGGAGGTCTCGGTCGCATATACCATACATCCAAGCAGAAGGACAACACACAACACGGAACTCATGGTGGCCAAGGAACGTTTCTGGCATCCGTAGGAGCACTTTCGCTTCTTACCATCACATCTCGACATGCTCAGCACTACTCTCATAATACACTGAGTTTACATCGATCAAAAGCAATCTCCAGAATGACACCTACGCCACCTCAGAATGAGATTCGCACTACCACTGGTCATGGTACACGCGTGTCGGTCAGAGACTTGTTCGGCAATATGCCTGTAAGAGTCAAGCAACGAGCCATTGCTGATGAAGGAGGACTTGAAACTGGAAGGCAATGGCAAGCTCTGAAAATTGGCCTGGTGGGCTTGCTTCTACCATGGAACCGTCGCGTCGCCATCAAAGTCACAGACTTGAACAACCAAGAAAAGACACTCGTCATCAACACAGGATCACAATTTACGCCGAATACTCTAAGTGAGAGGAATCTGAATATTTTGAATAAGAAGATGCCAGACTTTGATCAAAGTTCTGTCTTGAGTATCCTGTCCCAATCCGGTGTCATTTCGACCGACTCCAGGGGTAGCTGGATACCGGTATCTGCATCGATCTCTTCAGTCACTATCAAAGGTCTCATATCACTGGAACCGGCACCTAGTAGGATCGCTCAATTCATGTCTATCGGTTCCATCCCTTGTCTGGATGAGAATAGACACAACGAGCTTTATGAAACAGTCAACCGACTGTTTGCTCAGTCCACTTTTGGTCACGTATACGACGAGTCTGTACTTGATGAGACTGAGATGAAGCGTCGACAGCACGATCGACGATACAAGAGGGATGGCCCCACGAACAAACAGCTTCTAGGAGGCAGGAAGGGAGTGGACCGCTGGCCTAGATTCTATTTTCGTATTGATCTGAAGACCGAAGAGAGTACACAGCATGTTAGCAACCTCAGTGACATGCATCTCAAGAGCATCATCAACGTCCTCGAAAGCTTGACCACACATTGGTTGGAAGCGAACAACTTCCGACCGAAGAGGCCAAGACAAAAGCGAAAACAAGTCGCGGATGATGTCGAAAGGCCAAGCCAGAAAAACTTCAATGTTCTATCACCAAACACCAAAGACCGACCTTCGTCTGCTCCCTTGCAACTTGTCAGCGGCAGCAGAACTCGCGCTTCAAAGCAAGCCGAAAATACGAGCACACACAGCCGAGGCTCTAAGAGAGCGCGGCGAGTACCCTCAACAGACACCGTGGCACCAACCATACCTTTTACAGACTGGAGTCGAATCAAGAGCGCTCAGCCACAGATGTACGACAGTATATGGAAGTGCAAGACACCACAATCAAGACCATCCACCGCAAGTGGATCAACAGTGCAGGAGACACGCTACATGCCAGAAACCCCTGCTACGATCGAGGTGGAAGCTGTTGATGCAAATCGGTTTGGACTTGTACACGACAGCTCGCGCGAGATGACAGCGCCTCAGGAACTGGACCACATTCAAGATGGAGAGACCTACATTGACTGGATCGATCCGAAAACCAACCGCAAACATCATATCAATGCACGTACAGGTATCGTGATGCCAGACAAGGTGCATCGACCGGCCTTCAATACTGTATCTTCAGGTAGATCTGCTGCTGCGGCGGACTCCCGATTGTCATCGTTCGGTAGGCCTCTTGTCCTGGAACGAAGAAAAAGTAAAGTGCTATACACACTTGAGACAGCCTCGAATGCTGGATCCAATTCACCTTAGCTCGAAGGGTTCCTCCGAACTTGGAGGAACCCAATTTTCGAATCTCAACCAGAACAAGCCATACCAACAGCTAGTTGTTGTGGGCCAGAGCAAGAAGCACTTCACACGCATGGTCTTCATGGACAACACGCCGTAGCTGATTCGTTCTCGCGTGCTGGAATGATCGACACCAGTCGAGTTTCAAAGTCTGCATTGCCTTATGCGCAGGTCATTTCGCAAGTCGACGATAAGTTCATATTGATGAGACTTCCGGATCTGGCAGGATCAAAGTCGCAAGAGCTCAATCATTCTAGGCAGTTGCTAGTATTGATGGATCAACATGCGGCATCGGAACGCTGTATCCTCGAAGCACTGCTCAGAGAGCTCTGCACACCGGCTCAAGGGACTTCAATTATCAAATCCAACCTTGGCTGTACATCAAGCATCATCACATATCCAGTAAACAAGCCGCTACATTTCCAAATTCCATTACAAGAAGAAGCTATGTTCAGAGCTCACGCAGAACAATTTGCACTCTGGGGCATCCTCTACGATATCATTTCGCATCAATCAGAGCCACCTCGCCTGAACGTCTTGACGTTACCACAAGGAACATCTGAACGCTGCAAAGCCGAGCCGAGAATACTCATCGAGCTTCTCCGCAGTGAGATATACACGCTTGTGGAGAGCAGCAGCAAACGCACCACTCATCTGGACTCAGCAGACCCAGATACGAATCATGCATGGCTCAGACGTCTGGGATCTTGTCCCAAAGGGTTACTCCAACTGTTGAACTCTCGTGCTTGCAGGAGTGCCATCATGTTCAACGATAAATTGACTCTTGAGCAATGTCAGAGATTGGTAGAGGAGCTTGCTGGATGCGCGTTTCCTTTCATGTGTGCACATGGAAGAAACAGTATGGTACCGCTAGTCTATGTTGATGGAGAAGGTGAGTATATGCAGGAAAGCTCAGGTGGGTTTGGTGGAGAGGAAGCGAAAAGCAGAGGATTTGCAAGCGCTTACAAGAAGTGGAGAAATAAGGCTGAGTGATGCTATAAATATCGTGTTATGGTGTAAGTGCTACTCGCATGGGCGATCGAGATGGCGTAATGAACAAAGAGGTCTCCATGAGTGCCCTTGACTATCAACATCCTGACTCTCTCTTTTCTATATTTTGTAATTATACATCAGAGGAAATTGGAGAGAGCTGCGAGAGAGGCATTCCAGCTTCTTCTTCATCCGTCCCTATCATAGCGTTGCGCCTATCCATCCCCCACCATAGCTCAGAGAGAAGTGTTTCCACCTCTTCTCCATCTTTCTTTGTCACTATACTTTGCTCATCCTTCCCCCACCATATCAAGAGACTTCGTATTGCCACTGTATAGATACTTCCTCTATTGCTTCTTCGTCAGCTCTTGCTTCTCCGCATCTAAAGAGAAATTACACTTACACGAAGAAAACGGCGACGGAAACGAGCAAAACGAACGTATCTTTCCTTCTACCAATCGCGGGTGCAATATGTATGATTCCAGTTGTGCAGGTGAGAGATGAGTATATGCTGTTGATGAGCATGGCCGTGTGATTAAAGAACCGGGACGTATAGAGAAGGAGTTGCAACCAGTAGCTCAAAGACATTATCCAAGCTGCCACCATGACGACCTCATCCCTGTCTTCATCATTGTATCAGCAACTTGCGCTAGCAGGATTGACAGGACGAGAAGAAAGAGACGCGCGCATGGTGGTTATCATATACTTTTTCTCAAAAGGGAATTGTATGAATAACATGGGCCGGAAGAAAGGGATGGCCATGTCTAGCATAGGTATTGCTTGGATGCACCAGCAGAGTTTTAGACATGAGGGTGACATTAGCCATGTCCTTATGTTGGAGATATACTGTCGAGTAGAAAGCAATCTTGGCATTTCGACCATTTTGCGGTTTCTCTATCTGGACCGCTGTTAATGATTGAACGAGTCTGTGTGGGTATTGAATGACAGAGGAAGGATTTACTGGCACGTTTCGTTCTTGGGGAAAAAAGGTCTGCCTGACTCGAGCTGTTGGTATATATTGGCAGGATCTGGAAAGGCATGGTTGCCTTCCATCAGCTGTCTATAACGAGTCAGGCCCACATATATAGATTGATGTCAGTTGTTCAATACAGCGTATAATCGCCGTCTGGGAGGCTCTCGATGCTACGAGTCTTGATGGCTGTTCATGGTTGAGCATACTATGATAACAGCCATTCTGGTTTGATACACATTTAGCTTCGCAGACAAAGCACATGGGAAGAGCGATGGTGGTTCAATCTTGACTCGGACGCGGGCTTCCGCACAGCCACATAACTTTTATGCAGATATCCAGCTCGGATGCTAATTTGTTGGGAACGGTTGACACGCTATTACCCTCGTATATGCCTGCCTCCATTCTTATTATCATAATACAAGTTTCGGATCTATGTGTTGGCTTGCCCAGATACTCTCAGGCTTGCAGGAATCTCAAACCCTTCTTCCCTCTGCATATGATTCTCAACACTTGATGAATGTTTGCTCGAATAGACTGCGCGGTCGTGACGTTGCACAAGGAATTGCATCTTACCCAATCTCGATGTCACTCACGCAAAACAAGATCCATAGAACTTCATCGTGAGGTCGGTCTCACGCACTGTGAGGATCTGAATCCCCTATCGAAGCCTATAGGCATATATGGATAGATATTTTCTTAGGACAGGGTTGTCCCACTAACAGTTCGACGGATGACGTATTGGTAGCACACCGAAATTTCACGACTTTGACAGTTCATCTCCAATGCTTGACAACAACATCGCGGCATGCAAAAAGCCGTACCATTGCGGAGAGGAGATCAAGAAACCATGTTCTACGAAGTATCTGAGGCACATTGTCGAAATTTGTGATGACCAGATAGATCGACACTGCGGAGCGCCAGATCTCGATCCTCCGATCCTCGACTCCGAACCAGTTCGGTCGTAGGCTGTTCTCAATCTACTCCAACACCGAAGCGAGCACATACCTAGCTTACCTTCCATGACTTTCGTACCAAACGACAAGGAAGTGGACGAGATGGCTGACTTACGCAGACCACGTCCATCGACAACAAGCCCAGACGCATTTGGTTTCGCCATTTCTGATACTAGATCATCGTAGCCAGATCGATTCCTCAGTACAAAAGAGGCTCATGGACGTGGGAGCGACGGAGCGTTAGCGAGTGAATGCACATTGGTTCCTACGTCCGTAGATCTTGACGTTGGCAGATCTTCGCGATGATCCAATGGATTGGCTACTGGGTCTGTTGTTTCCACGAATTCGGGATGAGTATGCTCAGATAGAGTCCGACGTCACTTGTTCTGCAACATCAGATCCCCAAACACATGCCAGTCAAATCCGAGGACAGTTCCTGAAAAGCAAGGGTCAATAGCGAAGAGTTCCATTCACAAGGATCCGTTGCGCCCAGCTATGCTCACATCAACAACTCGAGATCAGCGCGAAATCTCATCTCGAGGCGGCATTCCGAGCAGCTTCCCGGTTAAACAAAATGTCGCAAGCAACCGCCAACATTATATCGCTGCTGTAACAATGTTGATGAGAGATTTTGGGACTCTCGCATTATGTCCTAGCGAGACAGTTATTGACTGGAACAACAAGGATGTTGTCTTGGTCCAACGTTGCTGCAGTATGCTCGACGCATGGCCCCTTTTGGGAGGTGGAGACATCACTCTCTAGGTTCTGAGCTCCTTTCGGACAAGACTAGCTTATGCATGCATGCACTTGAGGCGATACGACCATTGCCTCGCGACGAGTGTTTTCAGCAAATGTCCCATTCTAGCTTCGGACACAGCGAAGGATTCAATCCGAGAAGCAAAGATGAGTATGAGATGTTGCAATATAGCAACGCCGTAAGTCAGCCATGTACAGGTATGCGAATAGGTATTCTCTGTATTTTGGCGAGCTGAAGTGCAAGGTCAAGCTTCAGCTGTCGTGATCAGCCAGCCCTAGCCCCGCCTCTGTACGTAGATCTCGGTCTTGCGCGTTCTGCAGCAACGTGAACCCCGAAGCATTGCTCTGATAGCCGAGCTAACAATTCCAGATCGAATGCTGAGTATGCGCAAGGGCTCGTCTTGATTGGACTGTTGTGGAAGCTGTGTGCATGGCCTCGTTCGGGAACGTCAAAACCATTGCGATCAGCGGCAGACGTCAGGACCACAAGCTCTCAGACCACTTGGTACCCCGCCTGGCCCGCCCCGTTCGTACCAGTCGGCAACCACGATCAAACGGTCACTGAACTTCTGCAACCTGCCACCTTGATGTCCCACCCTTAGCGATTCAAAAATCGCTTGACATTCGAGAGGCAAATCTGAGGGGCTTCCATCAGCTCAAGCCACAAACGGCTGACCGAATTAGCACCTGATACCAGCTTTCTCGTATGGAACAATTTCTGGTCGCGTCAGTCAACTAGAGGCATTGAGGTTTGTTAGCAAGGTCTACGGTTCAACGCCGTGACTCTCCCCATGACGGCCCGCACCTCGTGGTGGGTACCAAACAAAGCAAATCCGAAGGACCAATGTCTTGTGCTAAAGTCAAAGTAGTGTGGTGATCGAACACCAAGACATGGGTATGGAAAATGGTGCTTGATCCAAGTCGTTTGTGATCAGCAATAGCATCTGCAGACACGCAAACTTCCATTTATCTTCTCGAGACAAGACTGTCAATCACTGAGGGCGCATGTTACCTAGCTGAAGATGGTTACGCGCGTAGTATGCCCCTGCGTACTGTTGTTCTCCTTTAGGGCGAACCTCTATGATGGACAATTTCAGCTGTCAGCTAACCGTTGCACAGCTATCACCGTAAGAAGCCTACAGCGGATCCTCACTCGGCTTGATGGAGTCATCAAGCATATATCAAATGCTAATCCACCCCCGCTCTTTTTTTCTCGTCAAGTCGATGATGTCGTATGCCGCGACAAGGAAGGACTCGTTGTTTATTTGAACGGAGTTCCTTTTGCTGCTGCTGTAGCTGCTTCTCTCCATTCTATTCGCTCTGGAGCATGCTTGGTTTACGAACAAACCCTCTGAGTACGTATATGTGATTGGATCTTTACCTGTCATCCTCAAAGCAGAAAACTCCAGACTGATTAAGGATCTCATATCAGATCGCGTTCCCAGTTTTTCCTCTACCATACCTACAGAAACACAACCCAATAATCAAGAAATCATGGAGTACCAATATCAAACAACAGCTCTGGACAGCCTCATGGTTTCAAAAAGCGTAAAGATTCCGCAGCGGATGAACCCTCTCCCCAAAGTCCTGCTAGCAGTGGAATCCTCAATCGCCGCCTCGACTCCAGCTCCATGGCTTATCGATCTTTTTCCAACAATGGTTCACCTATTCGCCAGGACAGCCATGCTATGCATATGGAGGCAAGAATCCTTAGAGATTTTGACACCATCGATGCTTCACTGATGGGCAACATGAACATCGAAAAATTCTCAGACTACATTGCACGAGAACGCCTGAGCTCCATGCCTCATCGCGGTAGTCTTTGGGATCGGGTATTGCGCTGGGCTGAGTTTTACGCCCTGCAAATCGACAACTATGCTAAGAAGATTGAAGCGTTCGTCCCCGAAAGCCAGTGGGCAGCGAAACAGATCTATACACTACTGCGCAGCATCGTTGAGCTCGGAGAAACCAACGCTGACGCCCTCAACACAACCTTCTCGATCTTCTACAAGCTTGGCCTTTCATTGTCGTTCTTATCTTCGCATGATACACAGCTTAGCTTGAGCAGTGATGTCCGAGAGGATGTCAGTAGAGCTTTCCGTGATATCCACCTCCTAGTATTCGATGTGGCATCTCACTACCAAGGGTCTGTTCGCGGTCTCACGCAGGGTGCTGTCACTCTCGATTTCACCCTTCTCTTCCGGGAGCATCTCAACAACTTTCACAGCTGCAAGAACCGGTATGTCAGGTTCGGACTCTCCAGTGTAAACGTAGCTGATACTCTCTAGNNCATCATGAACCATATCTGGAGTCACGCTCTTGGCGGCGATGCATCTAGAGATGTTCATGAAGTTCGCAAATGGCTCGACCAGAGAGCCTTCCTGCTCCGAAGCATATCCGCCGAGTCTCTGACCTATGCATCTCAGTACGACGAATACACATGTGAATGGTTCCAGCAGAATCTGCTCAACTTTACTCGTGGTAGTGAGCAAATCCTCGCTATCACTGGTCCACCTGGGTGCGGAAAGTCAGTACTTTCGAGCTGGATCCAGGAGAGATTGCAACGTCGCTTGGGGCAAAAGACCCACAGTACTGTGATGTTCTCCTTCGATTCCGAAGTTCCAAGCGAGACAACATCGTTGGCTCTGGCAAAGAGTCTGGCACTCCAACTGATGGATATTCGCTTGGGTAACGTCCACATGTTCGAAGCTGTCGTTCAGGCCTACAACAGCAGCAGCTCTGCTGATATGGAGCGTCACCTGTGGAATGCTATCGATGCAGCCTTCTCTGACTCTTCTGAGCCTACTATGATCATCATTGACGGCCTGGATCAGCTCCGGGACAACAAGAAGCAGGTCTGTGAGCATATGTCGAAACTCTCAACTTCTCACCGCTCTCTCAAGTCCATCATCCTCTCGAGACCCGAAACTCTGCCTGTTGATGACAAGATCTGGAAGAACTTCAAGATACAGCCAGATCATGTTCATGACGATATCCAGCACATAGCCAAGCATCAGCTACGGGACTGCGCAGCCTACCACAGAAAGAATGATGCCGACCGACAAAGATTCCTGGACCATTTAGTCAAGAAAGCGAACGGCTCTTTTCTCTGGTTGCTATTGTCCATCGATGTACTCAAGTCTTCTAAGCTGCCAGCCGACTTGGACAAGAACCTCGACGATCTCAAAGGAACCCTTGACGAGATCATCAGAGACCGTGTGAGTCTTGACAGTCTTGCCGACAGCGATGTAAAGCTTTTAGTCTCATATGTGATGGTGACTGAGCGTCCACTGTCTATTGATGAGCTTTATGATGTTCTCCAAGTCGACGTCCAGAAGAAGACCAACACACGTCGGGAGATAGATCTCAAGGGCAAATTGGCAAAGATATCTGGATTGTTACGCCCCAACAACGCAGGGCTTGTGAAGTTCCTTCACCCTGCCATCAGAGAGTATTTCATCGCTTTGCAGATCAAGGGAGAAAAGCTTCTTCCTCACAAGGAGGCTCATACAGATCTGACTCTGCGATTACTCACCTATACAAAGGC
The DNA here is from genome assembly GCA_903819635.1 of Aureobasidium vineae. NCBI lineage: Eukaryota > Fungi > Ascomycota > Dothideomycetes > Dothideales > Saccotheciaceae > Aureobasidium > Aureobasidium vineae. The sequence continues at coordinate 648,544 of CAIJEN010000015.1, forward strand.
TTGTCTGACAAAACCTCATGACGTCTCTCTTGAGCCTTTGCCACAAGGCGACGTTGAGCGCTTATTCGCAGACCACGATTTGTTAGAGTATGCTGTGCGCAACTGGACAACCCACTTTTGTCAATCCACTTTGTTCAAGCCGACCGGTGCATTTGGCTTGTCGAACGATGTCAAGGCTACCTTCCCGACTTCTTCACTGATGCCGTTGCTGGAATGGACATGCTGGGATGCACAGTTCCCGACGACCGAGCTACTGCCTATGCACGATCTCGCCCTGCGCATTCGTTCTGAAGTATTCCAAGAGAAGCATATCTCCACACTGCAGACTGCCATTACCTGCGCTTACGTGTACCATATGTACTCGTTCCCAACGGCAGCTGCACCTTACTTCGTTCGAGCATCGCGGGTCTGCCAACACGTCCTGCCGAAACACAATCGCATCACAGTCACTTTAACCGAAACCTTCCTGACCATCACGGACTCGATGAAGTTTACTAGCCGTACAGAGCTTGTAACATTCAGAGAAGAGATGCTCAAGTTCATCATCACTGCTTATAAGGAGACTCATGGCGAGACCAGCGATGTTGTCCTCCGCTCCACCAAGACTCTAGCTGAGATGTATGTCTCGATCCATGAAGAAGAACACGCAGCAGTGTGCTGGAAGGAACTTCGTACAGTCATTATCAAGAAACACGGAGAGGGTTCTGATTTTGAGAGAGAAATCTCAGGCAAGCTCATGGTTGTTTTGAAAGCCGACGAAGACCAAGCAATTGGGACCTATGTCCATGATGTCTTCTCTGTAGGCGGGGAGAGCACCATTGTCTGGAATCTTGCCAGATTTCAGATGTTCTTGAAGCTTGCGCAAGGCTGCGAGCATCGCAAAGAGTTTTATGAAGCCGAGGAGCTCTACGTTACTCTCTGGACCCGCCTACTAGGGCTATGTACAGATCAACACTCGCACGATGTTGAGATGCGTATCAGTATGCTTCAAATCGCCGTTGAGTACGTCCACTTCTTGACAAGACAACAACGCAAAGAGGAAGCAAAGAACATACTCATCGTCCTGTGGACCGAACACAAGCACTTCGGATGCGAGTCTGAAGCTTTCTATCAGCAACTGATGACCATCGGTAAGCTGATGAGATCCCTGGAGCTCCACAACTTGTCGTTATCTGTCTTTGAGCGCGTTTCAAACTTCTTCAAAGCAGTCGGCAAGCACGAGAGTAGCTACGTCCGCGAGTGTGAAGAGACAATGATCGCAGTTATCCAGGAGACCTCAGAAAATCAGTCATCCTCTTCCTCTAGAAGCGAATCAACGGACGAGATGGAGACCATTGTTCGCAGAATGTTCAGCTCCTCGACCACTACTCTGTCTCACGAATCTATCAAAGTCGCGAGATCCGCTGTTCATATGTACATGAAGCAAGAAAACTGGTCCGAGGCCATCAGTCTTCTGACCAGAACGCTTGATCTTATGCACTTCACAGGCTCATGGGGAGGTGGAGTGTGCCTGCCGAACGATTATGCCGATGAGTCCATTGAATTTGCTCTCGAGCTTGGAAAGTGCTACACGAGAAGCAAGCGCCACTCTGAGAGCTTGGCAGTCTATCTTCAGCTATGGCAAGCAGTGCGAAGCTCCTGCAGCATCGACGACAAACGAAGAACCGTCATTCTTGATGTCCTCATCCAAAACTATACCGAGCACAAGAGATGGAGAGTTCTGGTCGAGCTTCACAAAGATCTACTGCTCGAGTACCGCAGGTAAGTGTGTATTCAAGCAGATTCGGCACAGACAGATCTCATATCTATCGTCTTACAAGTTATGTATACTGACTCGCAANNCAGACATCTCGGAAAATCACATGAGCGGATCATCGGCCTCCTGTACTATCTTGGTGATCTGACTCTCGAGCATGGCCACGGTTACCCTGAAGACTACTACCGCGAGATTGTCGACATCGTTGGTACATCCAACACCAAGCTTTCCTTCAGAGCCTACAAGAGACTCAGCCAAATCTACTATGACGAGAGCAATTGGGTTGAGCTCAGGATTGTCTGCGACGTCCTGTGGAATCTCCTCACAAAGCAGACCAAGGAGTACGACTATGACGAAAACTACGTCGAGCTGTTGTACATCAGATATGCCTACGTTCTGAAGCACCATAACAGAAATCACGGTAAGGCAGACCATAGGCTTTTGGCTCTGGTCGCTCAGCAATACCGAGACATCTGTATAACGAAGTTTGGCACCTCGTCATCGGTCGCAATTCGTGCCAGGATCGAATATGCCTCGGTACTTATGGAAGATGAATCGACAAAGGTCGAAGCTGTTGCCGCTTACGAGGAGATAATCACGACGACAAAGAATAGCAAGGTTGTGATTGATGAGAAGACCATGTCAATGGTGAGAACTCGTATGACCGAAGCCTATGTTCATGTTCATCGCAAGGGCATCTCCTCGGTAGCCACAACCGAGAAAGCCATTACAGTACTTCAGGAGAGACTTCAGCAGCTCAAGAGCGTTCACGGAAGTGCCCACTCCGAAACTCTGTCCATTCTCAGCGAACTGATCTCGATGCGCTACAAAACCAAGAAGACGACAGAAGATGAACACACTATCGTTCGCATGCTCCAAGAACACACCATTGATGTCATCGCCAAGGAACAGCGATCTCAGGTACTTTTCGAGGCAGCAAACGCGCTCAGTGCCATGTACATCACCTGTGGCTACCACGCTCATGGTCTTGAGCTTGTACAGGCTGCCAGACGTCAAATCATCACAGGTCATGTAGATGGAAAGCACGGCTTCAAGTTCGACAAGTCGATCGGTCGCATCGCCTTTGTTTTCCTCGTCACCTTCGAGCTGTCTCTCAAGGGCTCTTCTGGCCACAACTACTCGGAGGTGATGGCAGATTGGCTGACTGAATCGGTCTTGTTCAACAACTACTCTCGTTGCCTGACCACTCAAGCCAAGACCGAGCAACTGCTTTTGCGTAGTGCTCATATCAGGTCTTTCTGGAACCATCGTTCGCGCCACGAAGAGCTCGACATGCTCGACCAACGTGTTTTCGAGGCCTTCAACAAACAATTTGGCAATGCTCTCAAGACCAGACCGGAGATGATCAAGATCTTCTTGACCTCTCTTCTAGTTCACATTGGATCTGGTGATGCTTACGACATTCAAATTGCCAGAGCCGCATCCATTGCTGGAGACCACAAAATCGAAGCACTCGTTCGAAGTGGCAAGTACCAGGAAGCAGTTGAGGTTGCACATTGTACTTTCCACTTCGTCATGACCTAAGGTGGCTACCAGCAAGCCGGTCTGATCGGTTATGGATTCAAGCTAGCCAAGTACATGACTATGAAGGACAACATTCCCGCTGAGACTCACACCAAGATGCTACATGCTTCAAGAGAAATCATGGCAGAAGTCTTGAATGCATGCAAGACTTTGGAGATTAACTTTTCGCAGCTGCATGACCACGAACTCAATGACCTCGTCGAGCTCCTGGGAGACCAAGAAAACTACAAAGAGCTGGATATCATTCTCGAGTCTCTGTGGAAGTCGCGTTCGGGCCAGAAGAATTGGAGCGAGGATACATTGATCAACCTTGGAGAGCGTCTCGTGGTATCGCGCCATTTAGCCTCTGACAAGGGTCACTCTCACCGTGCCATTCACCTCGCCGAAGACATCACGTACAACTTGCGTCGCGTGCTCGGTGGTCTTCACCCTCACACTATGAAGATGTCTAATTTGCTGTCTCAACTCTACACCGGCGCAAAACTGTACGGGGATGCCCTCAACGTGCACGAGGAGATCTTGCAACTTATCGTTTCGGGTGATGATGGTGATGATCGTACCATTGACACCGTGAGCGCCAAAACAGCTCGCCAGCAAGTTGACCTTCTGAAGGCCGCTTACCAGCGCAACGGTGGTTGGGTCAAGTCTGCAGACTTCTACAAGAGGCTCGTGACCGATCTGACAAAGATGTTCTCGAAGACTGCTGACTTCCAGAACATTCAACCGGTCAAAGACTGGCAAGCAAAGTCTGACAACACCACTGCCAGTCTGGGCGTATTTGAGAAGCCTCAGCAATGGATGTTTGTTGTCAAGGATGACATCTTGTCTCCAAAGGGCGGAAAGCATATTCATGGCAGCACTTCGGAGGAAGGGTTCCAGCGTGCCCCTCAACCTTTGAAGAAGGGTAAGCAGATTGGGTGGAGTCTGAGGCGTGTTTCTGATCTTTGGGGTATGAGACAGCGAAGTGCTGGAAGATTGGATGCTGAGATTACGATTTGATGAGGACATAACGTGTTGATTCTCTTTTGTCGGAGCCGCTGTTTTGGTTTGTTGCTATGTTCCTTCTGTAGTTTTTCGTATATGCACTAATCATGTGTATTTGGAATTATCGCTCGCAACTTCCGAGTCTTTTGTGACGATAAATCGGCTTGACGCTTTTGTTGTGCCGTTCCAATGACCATTGCTCCTTCTACAGAATGTTGTTTTTCTTATACTGTACATCGAAGTTTTCCCTGATTGGCAGCTATCCTCATCAGCTCTTTCCACTTACAGTCCACTTGACCGGACTCTTTAACCCCGCCTTCTCGGCCACTCCTTCCGTTTCTTTTGCCTTCTTGTTAACCGAATCCATCTCAAAGCCCGCAATCAACTTATACTGCTTGCCCACACCCTCCAACTCTTCCTTGGGAATCACATCATAGATATCCTTGAATCCATCTGGAGCACGTTCGTGAGCGAGTTGAAGGACGTGATCAGGGCCATTTGCTCTGTTTGCCATAACAATCTTGGCGGTGGGAGGAAGGCGGATGGCTTGGTATTGCTCCAGGGCCAGAGAAATGTTTCGAGGGTTGTTTGTTAGGCAGTGGGTCAAGGCATCGGCGTCAATGATGGCTTGGGACGCTCCGTTCGAGCCAATAGGGTACATAGCGTGAGCTGCGTCACCGAGGAGTGTGAGTCTACCGAAGCTCCAGCGGTCCACTGGGTCGCGGTCGCTCATGGGGAACTCGTAGACTTTGTCTGTGTCGTCGATGAGCTGTTTCATGCTCAGACCACCACAACGCCAGTCCTGGAATGGGCCTTCGAATTTTGATTTGGGTACTGTGTTTGTCCAATCCACTGGAGGAGGAGTAAGGTCAGGGTCGTTCTTGTCGCGGATACGTAGTTCTGCGATCCAATTGACTAAACTCTTGCCTTTGCGCATTGAGGTGCCCGAGATTGGGTAGGCGATGAACTTCTGATCTGCGTGGCCTGCCCACACCATTGATGCTCCTGTGAGATAAGGCTCCTGTTCAAGACATCCACGCCAGAGAATACGGCCAGAAAAGCGTGGTGGGCCTTCGTCCGGGTAAAGGAGTTTGCGAGCCACGCTGTTGATTCCATCAGCTGCAATGAGAACATCACCCGTCATCTCCGGGATCTCTGGTTGCAGAGCCAAATCACCTTTTCGTACGAAGCGTGCTGTAATTGTCCCAGTAGGGCTGTCTCCTTGCACACTCTCATCTTGCTCGAAACTTGCAAGGGCATGGCTTAAGTGCACACGATCAGCGCCCAAACGTTCTTTGACAGTATCCAGCAACAAGATCTGAAATTCGCCGCGATGAATGCTGAATTGAGGTACTGCATATCCAGCACTCTCGCCCCTGGGTTCGCTCAAAATGGCATCTCCGTGACGGTTGTAAAAGTTCAATTCTTTGGTTTCAATGGCTGTTGATCTGAGAGCAGGCAATAGACCAAGATTTCTGAGGATCAAGACTGCTGAGGGCTGGACATTGATGCCGACGCCTAGGGTCGTGAGGTTGGAGGCTGCCTCGAAGATATGGATGTCTGTGAAGCCTGCTGCATGGAGGGATAATGCAGTGGTGAGGCCGCCGATCCCGGCTCCGGCAATGATGATTCTGAGCTGTTTGTCCTCGAGTAGAGGCATGGTTCCGGTGTATTGGCTTTGCCGTGGGTCTCGAAAAGGTGATCCACTGCTTGTATTTTGTTATGTCCAGCGATTTGTAGTCCAATCAAACCCAATTGCACAGCACACAGAGATGGAAGATATCGCAACAGGTGACGACTTCAAAGAAAGAAGAACGGATACTTGTGCCAGAAGGTAAATGTCTGTGTATTCTATCTAGGTACGTCTCTGTTATTTGTCCTCTTTTCCACGTCCCGATTTTGGCTGATTTGATTGCCGAGGTTTGGAGTTGATGGTGAGAACTCCGGGGTCGGAGACGACCAAACACGCCACAGCCGCGAGGCTCTAGACCTTTGATCCTCATGGCATCGGACGTGGACATTGCTTCTCAAGTCACAATTCTCGAGAAGATGTACCACGTCGTAGCATGATGCGGTATCCTGTTGACAATTGTTGGTGAGAGCCGAGCATGGAAGGATACCTATGTGGCAGAGAAGCCAGCTTGGATGAAGTTGTTACTAACAATTCCAAACATATCTGTTCTCCACAAGATTTGTCGGCTTGCCATGTTTACGGCGCGTATCAAGTCGGCATCTCTCTTTCCTGCCTGACCTCCAACATCGTTGTACACAAGTAATTCACGTCGAGCCCTCTTCGTATACACTCAAACATGTTTCGTCCCTGTTTCCTTTGGCCTGAGACAGGCAGTCATGTTCGCCATATCACGTGGCACCTACTTGTTCCATCATCCGGTCCAATTCACGTCCGCGTATCCTAAATATTGGACGTTTCGGGACTTCTCATCTATCGGCTATAACCTCGTAGAAGACGGACCTCACAAGGAACCCTTGACTGATTCTCAAGAGGCCGAAGAAGCTCAGAAGGCCTATTTCAAACGATATCAAGCTGAGAATGCAGATGTGATCAGGAAACAGCAGAGGCAATACTACCTCAGGAACAAAACAACCTTGAACGCGAATAACAAGATTCGATACAAGAACAAGTTGCTCTTCGTGAGGCAATAGCTGCGTGTGGGGTTCACAAAAGACTTCTCGCCGAGGCCAAGGCCGCGTATGAGCTTCAAACAATACGTCTCGCAGAGGCGAGGGCCAAGTGGCGTGCTCAATGGAAGGCTGGGAATGATGGGAAGGCTGGACGGCCCGCGATGACAGAAGACGAGCACGCATAGTGTGAAACGTCATACTAAGAAGGAAGCTGAGCGCAAGAGACGTCGCGCTGAGGCAGAAGCTGAGCGAGAGCAACGTCGTGCTGGGAAGGAAGCTGAGCTTCAGAAACGTCGCGCTGAGCGTGTGAATCGCCGTGCTAAAAGGAAGTCGAACAAAAATCTCGCGCCGAGAAGAGAGCTGAGCGAGAGAGACGTCGTGCTGAGAAGGAAGCTTCACATGAGAGACGCCGTGCTGAGAGATTGGCCAACCGTCAGAGACGTCGCGCTGATAAAGAAGCTGAGAAGGACGCTGAGCGTAGGAACCGCCGTGCTGAGAAAATGGCTGCTCGTCAGAGACTCCTCACGGAAAGGGAACAACTTTCAAAAAAGAAAGAGCCAGACGTCGTGCCGTAAAGGCAGCAGAATCCTCAATCATCGTCATCCCACTGCATGCATTCTACAGTACAGATCTAGAAAGATACCCGTCAATTAACCCTCACTAGCTGAAGTCGGCCATATCACCAGTGCATAGATGTGTTAGCCATGAACTCCCTTCAATAATGGGCCTCAATTTCTTTTTTTTTCTTCTCTCCAGAGAGTTGTGCACCACCCCGGCCACAACCACGTTCCCCAAAATGTTTTCAAGGCATGTTTCATAGAGATCAGGATTCTTGGTCCGAAAAAAAAGATTCGTTTCTTTTTGTTGTTCTTTCAAACATCATATATATCATATGAGTAAACATCCCTGTGCAGTGACACCATGGAATGAACCCATAAATTCTCTCATCAAAGAAATCGATCCTGGGTTATACAGGAAAAAGCGAACGTAAAGAAGAGTAAGGTCATCCCCTTTCCGTTTATGTACCCCAAACCCCTATCCTATCCCCAAGTTCATCCCCAAGAATTCGTACAACAACGTGGTATTTTCGTAAAAGATCAGAAGAGAAAACAGGTAGAAAGGCTTAGTGGTGACGACCAGCCTTCAGCTCAGCCAAGTGGCGGCGGACCTTGCCGGCAGCGAGCTTAGCCTTGACCTCGGCGGCTTGACGGTCGGCAGCCTCCTTGTCAGCAACAGCAGCGGCGAAACGTGCGTTCTTGGTTGCGGAGGCGGGGGCCTTTGCTTGCGGTGCTTGCGTGCCGAAGAAGTCGAGGTGGAGGTAGAGGTAGAAGAGTTTGAGGAGGAGCTCTTGCTCGAGGTGACGAGGGTGGTTGCGGACTTGGTGCTCGAGGTTGATGTGCTGGTGTGGCTGGAGCTAACGCTGGTGCTGCTGCTATTCGACGATGAAGCGGCAGCAGCAGAAGAAGAAGAAGAGGCAACCGAAGAGGAAGCAACAGAGGCAGCAGCGCCATCAGGTCCATTGTAAGCGTTGTTGGTGCAGCTGGAGAGGCCGTTGCAGCTCTGGTAGATGGACAGAGCGGCGCTACCACCGCAGTACTCGCTGCTGTCACCAGCGCAAGGAGAGAAGCAGTTTCCGAGGATACCGTTCTGGGGTGCGCGGTCAGAGGCGACCGAGTTACCGCAGTAGCACTGGGAAGCGTATTCGAGACCTGCGTAAGCGTATCCCTTACCCGAGCAGAAGGAAATGCATGACTCGACGGTCATGGAGCCACTGCTGGTAGAGGCGGAGTTCAGGGTGCGGCTGCTCAAGTCGTCGGTACCACAGCCAACATACTGCCACTTGAGAGAGGAGGTGACGTCTTTGAAGTACTGCTCATAGGCACCAACAGTTGCGACCTTGGTGTTAGCTGTAACTGCGCAGGTCTGGACAGTAGCGAGGCCGGGACCCTGCTGAACGGGGTTGCAGCCGGGAAGAGCGTCGAGCATGCCAGTGACCTGCTCGTCAACCTGGGGAGGAATGATGCAAGCTTTGCTCTCATCGTCGGTGAAGAGAAGATTGTCGAAGACAGGGCAGTCAGACAGCAGACCGCTGTCGTTGTTGCACTCATCAACAGCCGACTGAAGGGTAGGAACGTCCCAACCGTTGATGAAGTCACCGTGGAATCCGAAACCAGTGGGGTCACCCTGAGCAAAGACGAAAGGCTGTCCGCTACCATACCACATGTTGCCAAAGTCACCGACGTTGTAGTTGACCTCGTAGAAGATCGAGATCAGGTGAACGGGGTGAGAGTCAGGGCACTCGCCGCTGTCATAGCTACCACCAACAGGGTATGACATGTGAGACTTGTGGTCAGCAGAATCGAGGTTGACACCATCCCAGCATGAAGGGAAGAAGACCTGAGCACGGAGACCATCGGGACAGTTCTTAGTAGGGAGACCATCGCTAGTGCTAGAACCAGCGCTGTAGTCGAGACAGACGAAGCTGACAGCCTCGGACTCAAAATCGTCGGTGTGGTTGCGCTTGAAAGGGTTACCGGCGAGCATGCGGAAGCCTTCAGGGAAAGCCTTGAGCGCGTCGTTGTTGGGACCGCCACGCTGGAGGTAGTAGACAGTCATACCACCATAGGTACCTTGGCCGTCACCGGACTGGTGGACGTTCTCGAAGGATCCGTTCTGGTACTGGTAGTAGAGAGAAGGGGTCCAGTAGTTGGAAAGATCCTGCTTGATGGGGCAAGAGGAGCAGCTCGAAGAGCGAGCATCGGCATAGTCCATCTCGAACTTGAAGCCATTACCACCGGAAATGGTGTGAACGTGGCCGGAGACCTGTCCAGGNNGGGAGACGATAGGGTCGGCACGCTCAGTGACAATACGACCAGGGCAGGGCATACGGAAGAAAGCAGCAGCAGGTGCAGCGAGAGCGGCAGCCAGGCCGAGAACCTTAGTAGAAGTGTACATCTTGGAGCTAGATATGGAGATGGAAGTCGAAGGGTCAAAGCGAGGATATCAAATCCTGAGAGAAGGTCGAAAGAGCGAATGAATGGAATTGGTGAATGAATGACTAGCCCAAGCAAGGACTTGTAAAGAAAGAATAGGTCACAGACCTAGAAGGGACAACGAAGACAAGATGATCGGAATAGATGAAGGTCAAGACTGGGGGAACATGGCTTGATACATATAGGAGTTAGAGTAGGTGAGAAGGGCGCACTTTGAGTTTCAGGCCATGAACCGTGCTCCTACAGGGAAGGTGAGCGGGAAAAAGTGACAGCGTGGATCTTTGAGATTGCAGGAGTCCAGAGCGCCAGCAGCGCCATTCCCGCTGCGCGGTATCCACTCGGTCAGATGCATTAATCAGATGTGACTGGGGACCGCCGCACTTCCGAAAGGATGAGAAACCACAGTTTGGCGCCCGCTCCAGCTCGACCAGATGATTGTTTCACGATTGCGCCATATCGTTCAAAACATATGCTTTCATGAGTTTAACAAGCTGAAATTGATGTTTTGCCTGTCCGGAGTGAAAAGGGGCAAAGAAAGAGCAAACGTTGGCGATCCAGCGAGAAGCCGGAGGGAGGCGTGGAGTGGAGTTCGGCTTTACCGCTGCATCTTTGATTTTGGTTCTTCATTTCCCATCACAACTGCCAGCTACCGTCGACTCGAGATGCTGCAGCACGCATGCAGACCCGGGGATCCAGTGTGCATGTCGTTCATCGCGTGGACATGTCTCTCTAGCTTTCGCTCTCGCAGTTGACAAGCTGAGCTTTTGCTTCACAGTGGACCTTGGAGATGAAGCTCCCCACCCCTTCACGACTGCCAGGTATCTGTACGCGACTACAACCAGATCCACGGATGATCAGCCGGATGAGCTTAAAATCTGGCCGAGTCAAGACAGACTTCAGTTGCGTACACACAAGGGGCGTCAGTCGAAGTGGCGCAGGCACGAGTAAGCCGGACCACAATCGTCGTCCTTTGCGTCTATAATATCGCCAAACATGTCCTTAAAGCAGAGCTCTCAACTGCTGACCTGCATNTCGAGTTTACCGGGGACGGCAAGATTTGTTCGCGTGGTGTGGTGTTTTCAAGGTACCAAACGCATCGGCATGGAGAAGGCGTGGCTAGCGCAGGAACAAGGCCGCTGACGGCGCATCTCGAAACACGCTATCCCTGTTACTCCNTTGTTACGGCTGCTGCACCTTTGCTACACGGCAAAAACATTGGGGAGCTGAAAAGAACCATCTCTTCACCCTATCCTGCTCTAGTCTCCTCGATGTTTTTCGCCTTTCTCCACCAACCAACAAACACTAACAAGAAAAACAACCTTGTAATCGGAGAATTATAGCCAATGCTCGACACCGCCTGCTTTGCAAGGAAGCTTCAGACGAAAGATTGCGCGTGCAAGTCGACTCGTCGGACGGCCAGCCATGATCCAGGACTGTCATGCAGTCAAGACGGTCGACCATACACTCGCGGCATCTGCCATCCATCAAGGCGCCTCGACCCGCTCGCCCTTGCTCAAAGCATCAAAACGTGGCTATCAAAGAGACGGAGACATGCAAGAGCCGCCAAGCGTAAAGAGCCCTGCTGCACAAGGAGAATTCGGACAAATGGGCCAATGAGAAGGATGCATATGCATGCATTTGTCCCGCCTTTTCATGCTCGGAGTGACCGACTCGTGTCTTGTGCCCCATGTCCGGTCGCAGAACGCGTGAAGAAGAGGAAAAGAGCCTTCACAATGCTGTCGACACTTCTCCGCCGGATCCATCAAGTTGCCGCACAATCGACCGCGACTCGGCCGACCTTTTGGAAGCCGGCTCTTGATGGACGACGGGTCGGAGAATGAAAGAGACTTCACAGCATGTACACGTTTATCCAGACGACCAGAACAAAGCTCCACTCCACCTTGATTTGGGTGGGACTCCTTGCGTATCGGTAAGCACTGTACTCGTACATGTACCTGGAGCGTTTGCGGTGAGAGAGCTTGAAGAGTCAACAAAGCCATTGTTTGCAGTCTGGGCATTTCTGCGTCTTGATAATCGCCGAGGTTGGGCATTGGTCACTGCAGTCCAAGCGAGCAAGGCAGACAAGGCACAGCTACCTGTACCAGCATTTGACCGGCCTATGAGAGCGTCCTGGGCAGCTTGATCGAGATTGACTCTCTTCCCCTCAGCATCAAGTGCATTCCAATTGTCATGAATCGAGTGAAAAAGCCGCAAGGCGTGCAGGTAAAGTCATTGGTATCTTATTCAAACGTCCAAGCACAGCGTCTTGACGGACCATCTTTTTGTCGTAAATCATATCTACTTGAGGGCCTTCTTGGCGAAGTTGGGCAGAACAAACGAGGCCTCGTGGATCTCCTTGTTGTAGTACTTGCACAGCTTGTCCTCCTCGGCCTCGGACCATTGGCGAACGGGCTTCTTGAGGTTGCGGTTGGCGTCGAGGCAGCAGACCATGAAGCCGATCTGGCCAGAGGGGTAGGTGGGGATGGTGGTGTAGGCGTACTCGACGTTGGGGAAGACCTGCTTGCAGTCCTGCTTGAGCTTGGTGATCAAGGGGAGGTGCAGCCACTGGTTCTCGGNCTATACAAACAGTCAGCAACTTCTGGTCTTGGTCAAGGAGAGTAACAATGCGAAGAGTGATCGAACAGACTGGCCTCTGCCGAGCAGCAAAGGGAGCCAGGGGACTAGGAAAGGGTGCTTACAACCTTGGGTAGTAATGACACCGCCCTCTCTCAGGGCACCCTTCAGCAGCTCAAAGTAGGGCTTCTGGAACAGAGCCTCGGCGGGGCCCTCCGGGTCGGAGCTGTCGGTGATGATGACATCGAACTCGCCCTTCTTGTCGTCGAGGAACTTGAAGCCGTCGCCGACGTGGGTCTTGACGTTGGGGTGCTGGTAGCCAACGGCCATGCCGGGGAGGTACTTCTTGGAGAGACGGATGACGGCCTCGTCAATGTCGCAGAGGACGGCCTCCTCGACGCACTCGTGCTTGACGACCTCGCGGAGGACACCGCCGTCACCACCACCGATGACGAGAACCTTCTTGGGGTTGGGGTGCGAGTTCATGGCCAGGTGGGTGATCATCTCCTGGTACGAGAACTCGTCGCGCTCGGTGCACTGGATGACATTGTCGAGGACGAGGACCATGCCGTAGTCGGTCGACTCGAAGATAAGGACATCCTGGTACTTGGACTTTTCGTGGTGGACGACCTGGTTGACCTTGAGGGTCATTGCCTGGCCGGGCCACATGTCCGAGATCTCGCGGAACCAGCCATCNNTGCCTTATGTATGAGCCTCCATTCTCTTTTTCACTTGCAATGTGGAGCTCTAGCTACCCTTGATGGTGGGGTGAGTGATTTCGCTCATTGTGAGGGGTGGGGGTTTCGAAAGGATAGAAATAGGGGCTTTCGAGATTCGTGAGTACGCTGGTAGTCTTCTACAAGCGATGTGAGCAATACGAGAAGCAATGATGGATCTGGCGTGTGTTGAGCTGTTGTTGCTCGCAATTTTTCAGCGCCCGCTTCGTTGCCCGTTCTTGGCCATTGCGGGGCACGGCGACCTGACCGGGCTTGCCAGGTTTTTTGTCATTTGTTTTCATTTCTCTTTTCCTGGGTCTTGACCTTTGTCCGCATCGATTGCTGCCTTACAGAGCTGCATGTTCGGAGGGCTGGCAGACAATACTTGACCAGAGTCTTGGTGGCAGCCTAACAAACACATAGCAAAGGCAGCTGCGCTCGGCCCTCATCCTGCTTCATCGAGCTCCAGCACACTCACCTACCTATATCAGGTGAGGCAGCCTGGGAGGATCTCACAGATACGATACCAAGCCCTACCAAGCAGAATGACCGGTGAGCTATCGCTGTAAATCATGAGGACACCTCGATAGCGATCATGATATCTATTAAACGGCAGAGCTTTTCACGATGTGGCGATAGTCAAGACTTATTTGCCGATCACCCTTTCTGACGATTGCAGCGTCAACCTCGACTCCCTCTTCGTCTTGACCCAGCACTTTTTTTCTACACCAACAACATGACAGCAGTTGGTACAAAGGACAAAAGTGTGGGCTGGTTCCAGCCTGAGCTGGAGGATGTCAATCCCCAAGCACGGTCGGTCCTTGAGACGTACTGCAACATACCCTCGGCTGAGGTTGTGCCGCATGTGTTGAGAATCGTACGTGTCGCATGTTTCTCTTATATGTGATCAGAGATAGAAACCACATTATCGCACTACTCGATGTCACATGAATACTTGCTAACGAGCTTTAAGCGAGACAAAGCTTGGGAAGTCTTTCCATACCCATGCATTGGCCAGTTTCGCTTTCTGGACATGCCTCTAGGTGGCTTTGATGAATATCCCGAGATCGTCCAGAGACTCAAATCTGGCAACGACAAATATCTCGACCTGGGCTGCTGCTTCGGACAAGACATTCGCAGACTGGTTGCCGACGGAGTACCCAGCGAAGCTCTGATTGGCAGTGACCTCCAACAAGGATTCTTGGACCTTGGGTTTGACCTCTTCAAAGATAAAGAAAGGCTTCACAGCAAATTCATTGCCGCAGATGTCTTCGAGTCTCAGTCGAAACTCACACCACTGGAGGGAAATATCGACGTCATCCACGCATCGTCTTTCTTCCATCTGTTCGGTTATGAGGGACAGAAGAAGATTGCAAGACGCGTAATCCAACTGCTCAGACCAAAGAAGGACTCGCTGCTGGTCGGACGCCAAGTGGGCAATGTCAAGGCTCACGGAGAAGAGTCATCTGCTAGCGGAAGCGGTAACATGTTTCTGCAAAACGTAGAGTCATGGCAGCAAATGTGGAAGGAGATTGGTGAGGAAACAGGCACTGAATGGGAGGTCAAAGCAAGACTAGAAGACTGGCCCTTGGTGGGCAACAAGGTCTCGTGGCATACAGAGGGAACCAAGAGGATATTCTTTTCAGTCAGAAGGCTATAAACAGCGCCTCTGATTGGTGATCTGGGGGATACAGAGCAACACGGGCTGCTTGTGACACGCATGATAATGGCTACGAGGAACACTTCTTATGTACCGGAGTCTGTAATTCCCATGCTCCCTTCTCCCGGATGTTCCACAACATGAGAACGATGAATTGTATCAGACCATAGCCGTAGTCAGGGAGCCGGTTAGCCAGCAGCTCTCGTCAAATAATTCTGTTATGCATCTACAGCCATGGAGCACATAACAAGGAGGACAATCTCCGAATCACTGACAAGTTCCAGAAGAGTCTATTGTGGTTGCCAAAGGAGTCGGTGAAGTCATATGGTCCCAGCCACGGACAAAACAGGGTCCAACAGCTTCAGCCACATGAAGTCATTGGCTTCACATGCAAGTGAAAGTTGGATCGACCATCACAACAATCGATTCACGAACATTTATTTAAACCTTTGTCCACGTCGACGGTAGGTCTTTCCACTCCATATCAGCTACATTTTTGCAACTGCACGCTTCATCTCAACCTCAAACTTACATACCTCGCATCAACCTCAACCACAACCACAACACTTCACACACCAAACACCAACAACATGTCTGACAAGAACACCTCCACCCTTCAGTCGTACATCGACTCTGCCTCTGGCGCCGCTCAGTCTGCTCTGGGTTCGCTAATCGGCAGCAACGCCGACAAGGTACACCCAGCCCCCTCCTACCCAAACAAAACACTAACACTCTCCTCANNGAACGCCGGCGAGAACAAGAAAGCCGAAGCCGACCTCAAGAACGACGCCTCGCACGCCGGCGCCAACATCGGCGGCTACAGTGTATCCGCCTCCGGCGTCGCCGCCAACGACCCCAACCGCAGCGCCGGCAGCTGGAACCAGACCCTCGGCTCAGGCAAGGAAGCTCTCGGCAACTTCGTCGGCAACGAGAGCTTGAAGCAGCAGGGAGCAGAGCAAAACGCACAAGGCAAAGAGCAAGAAGCCAAGGGCCAACTCAATGATTTGGGCTCGGGCATTGCCGACCGTGTGTCTGGCACTGTTGGTGGTGCTGTTGCGGGCATCACTGGCAATGAGGCTGATAAGGCAAAGTATCAGGCCAAGCACGACGAGGGCAAGACTCAGCAGCGTGGTGTTGAGGCTGACCTCGACAAGCAGGCTAGAGCTTAAGGCTCTTGCAGCATACACGTGCGCATAGTCGCAGCATCAACATGGGATAGACTAGGAGGGATGATTTTTCTGGGATGATACCACCAACTGCGATAGCCATGATTATGACGAACTCACGACTTTCACCTTGTTATCACGTTTGCTCCTGTGTTTTAGCCATGCAACCGACTTATCGTGATATGAGTGAGGTCTAATTCACTCCTACAGTCAGTCCATGACGGCGTCTCACAATTGCATAATCAAGACATATAAGCCAGGTATAAACAACAATGGTGAGCAAGGAAGCAAGAACGATGCCAAAAGCAAGACAACCTTCCCCCCTAACCATGATCACCCGAGAGAACCTTACATCGGTCAAACCACGAGGCTAATTACACCGACAACACCCGCCTACAACGCTTTCCTCCGCCTCCCAACAATCACGCGTTCTAACAATGCATCATGCCTTTCCGCAAACCCATCATTTTCTAGGCAGTACTCTAGAAACTCTCACAAACAATGCACAAACCATTGGACATTCGCTTTCTTTTGTTGCACCAAAAGTCTCGTGCAGTCCATCCATACCTTATGTTCAGTCAAGGCAAGCACGAGAGTTTCAAGGAGCGCAGTGTCGACATCGACCCCATTGTCGAACATGAGTCGTACATCCTCAAAGAAACAATGGTAAGGGAACATGTCGACGAACAGGGCCAAATGTGAAGGAGAACTCAGATTGGCAAGGATGAGCAGATGAGTAGGATAGAGGGCTTCATGAGGTGCTTCTCAAGCAAGCAAGTAAGCAATCTCCATCTTTCATTCACGTCTTGTTCACTTTTGTCTGCCTAGCATACTTCTCAAACCTTCCAGGGTCTTGTGTAATGCATTGTTCCATGTCTCATCCCTCCTTGAGTTTCTTACTTGAACCTTGCTGCTCGACATCAATCCTCTGTCTTTTGACACCTGATCCAGCGCCAAGAGCCTTGGTTTCCTCGACTGGAGGTGGACCGCCAGGCAGCGGTGGCATCAGAACACCGTCGTTCAGAGTCCAGCCCTCTCTTTGCAGTCTCCTGAGTCTTTGTCCTACTTCCAAGCGAACCAAATCGCCTGTCGCGCGTGCGTCTTCGAGAGAGTCGTGGCCAGAGGCTCCTCCCATCTGGATGTCACGGCCGAGATGGCGTTTGGTAAGCATCTTGAGACCAAATCGGAAGGGTAGACCACGAGGATGTGGGAATAGGATGATTGTGTCGATGATGGTAGGGTGACACAGGCGAGTAGAGTTGAGGTCGTTTTCGATGCCATGGCCGATTAGAGGGGTAGTTGGGGTGAGGAAAGAGCACAGGAGGTCTCTTGCGGCGGCAGGACTTGAGACGATCGGCAGTGGACCGCCAGTGGGACCATCGAGAAGCGGTAGAGGGGCAGAGCTGCCAGGTGGCGGAGGTGGCAATAGCGCATCCATGGCCACTTTTTCCTCATACGGTACAGCAGAGCTATACATTTCCGGCGTCACACCCGACCAGCGAGTGTTGAGATCGAGAATAGTGCCTTGAGGACGGACGAGCACATCAACCAGACAATAGCCTTCTGGCCAGGACACTGCGGTCAGGCGAATGAGCTCGAGGCCACACACAGTATAGCCCATTTCGCAATCAAAGGTGACGGCGTTGGGCGATTTTCCATCAGGTCCTTTGGCGGGTTTGCGGTTCTCTGGGGTGTTGATGAAAGGAAGAATGGATGCGAGTCTCTTGCCTTCGCTGACCTTGAAGACGTGCGTTTCGCAGTGTGTGCAACCTGGAGTGCCTTGTAACTCCTGGCAGCAAGGATAGATGGCCTCCTTTGGGCCCTTGATGGCATCTGTCTTCTCACGTCGGGGTGTGAAGGGCTTGGCCCAGTGGTAAGTGCAGGGTCCATTTGTTGTCAAAGCACCGTCTTCTTCTCTGCGCTCTTCGAACACCTTGAACCGGGATTTGCAGCGATCGCATACCTCATAGTTGAGGGAAGCTGCCACACCGGCTTTGGCATCGGCGATTTCTTTATCAGTCGGTGGTATAGGCACATAGCCGTGTTTGGCTAGATTGGTCTGGTCGGTTATCAGATGAGGGAGAACGATGTGTTCCTGCCCCAAAGGCAAACCAGTATTGATCGGTGGCGGCAATGTGGTTTGGCTTTCCTGTAGATCGACTTTGACAGTTGCAATCACGTGGGCGATCCAATCATCAATGGCCATCTTCTTGAGAGCCGCAACACGCATCTTGATGACGTTGGCATAGATCTTGTGGTTTTCTCGCGCCGTCTTCTCCTCTTCGTCCAGAGCAACCTTGATGAGTTCGTTAGACGTCATGGTCAAGGCAGCCTTCTTAGCGTGCGAGCCTTTGGCAACTGCAGCGTTCAAGCGTTCCATCTCAGCGTGAAGATGCTTGAGGAATAAGGTACGCTTTGCATGACCAGCAGGATCATTGGGAATCATGCGAGGATTCAGAGACTCTTTGATAGCAGACTTTGCAGGAGCGGGCTTTGATGATGCAGTGGGCGGCTTGAGAGGAGGGCTCACTGGCCTTTGCAATGTCTTGAGGATCTTAGGCGGAGTTGGAGCTGGAGCTGGAGCGGGCGTCGTGGGCTTCTGTTGATTGATTGTGGTGGATCCATTTGTTGCAAAGCCATTGGCGGTGTTACCAGAAGAGACAGTGACAGAAACGGCAGGTATTGTGGTTGATTCGGTTCCTGGATTCAACTTNNTTCTCTTCTTGGATGCGCTCTCGTGAGCCTCTTCCGAACCAGTAGTGGCTTGAGGTCGCAACTCATGAGAGAAGATGCAGTGAATTATGCTGCACTTCTCACCCTCGGGACATGGTATGCCTTTGAAGAGACCAGTGGTTGAAAACATGGTGCCTCAATGGGTGCCAAACAAGGGCAGGTCGACTTTGACGGAGAGGGATTTAGTGGCCTAAACACACTTGATAGATGCGTACATGTTTACCTGAATGGAATGAGTGTGACTTGGTTCAGATCATGTGAATGGTAGGAAAGTGGTTGCTGAACAAGGTAGTTTACTTTACTCGTCGAAAGATCTTTACGAGCCAGGTGAGCAGCGGATGCCGAGTTCAGCTTCTCGATTAAAAGCGTCGACACAAGCGGCAGTAGCTATCGACGCAGGCTAAAGTCTTTACAAGAATAAAGCGGCTCTTCACTCTTCCAGGCTAGATGCCATCGGGACGGTGATCCTTCGACGAATAAAGTTGTTCCAGGAGAGGCGCGAAAGACAGAGCCCGCCGGACTTTCAAATGCGCCGAGAGACAGGAGTCGCGACGTCATCATCAACGGCAAAGGGACAACTCAGGCAGCCAGATTGTTTCTTCTCCTTGATGCAAGTTATATGTCTTTCGAGTCGTTCAAAGACCATGGACGTACAGCTTTCATAGCCGCTTCAGAAGAACTACAGTCGCGTTGGAAGACCGAGGCTACGGCTACAGAAAGAGGTATGGCTGATCATCTATGTATCTTGATTCACGGGTAGACTCTCTTCTCTCTCCTTCTTCCATCCAGGTCGTGTAGCTAACATAGCCGCTGACTAGANCTCTGGGGCAATCCGAAACACCTCAAGAATCTCGCCACGTCGCTGCAAGCCGAATACCCTAAAGACAAGCTACACGTCCTCGTCACCAAGAGCAACTCGAACAACTTTACCTACGATGGCATTGAGCTGGGAGGCGAGCGTACCGCCAATGAGGTCGAGGAGGAGATCAAGAAACTCGAGAAAGATGACATCAAGGTCACGAAGATAAGCATTGTCGGCTACTCGCTGGGCGGCCTGGTCGCACGTTACGTCGTTGGTCTGTTGTACTCAAAGGGCTACTTCGATCGCATACAACCCATGAACTTTACCACATTCGCGACACCACATTTGGGTGTGCGATCACCTCTCCTTGGACCGCACAACTACCTTTGGAACGTCCTTGGTGCCCGTACTCTGAGCACCTCTGGTCGCCAGCTCTTCACCGTTGATTCCTTCCGCGACACGGGCCGTCCACTTTTGACTGTACTGGCAGATCCGAATAGTATCTTCATCCGTGGTCTAGCCAAGTTCAAGCACCGAACTCTTTACTCCAACATTGTCAATGATCGCAGTGTTGTCTACTACACCAGTTGCATCACTCACAAGGACCCCTTCGTCGACCTTGACGCTGTCGATCTGCAACCACTGCCTGGCTACGATGGTGTCTTGCTACGCCCTGATGAACCTGTCCGCCCCAAGATTCGAGCCTCGCTCGGCTTCTGGGCCCGCGTGAGAGCCACAAGCTGGTCCACTCTGACAGCTGTCCCGTTCTATCTCCTGCTCGCCGTACTCATCCCAGTCGGTAGCATGCTCTTCCTTATAAACAGCGGAATCCAGACTATTCGGTCCGCACAGCGCGTTCGCCTGCATGAATCTGGTGGTGCGGCTTTTGGTATCGAGCGATATCGAACTAATCTACTCCTCGAAGAAGTCCAGAATCTCGAGGAGCGCGTTTACGAACATGTGAACTCCGAACAAGGCCAAGACTACCTGCCTACGCCACCATCTGAAGATGACGAGCGTTTCTCCAAGGCCGAACACACTGGCAGCCAGTTCAAGGGACAAGAGAAATTCCCTACGCTTGCCCTCACATCAGACCAATTTTACATGATCGACGGATTGGATAGTGTAGGCTTCACAAAGTACCCGGTACACATCAGCAAAGTCCGACATACACATGCGGCGATTGTTGTAAGGACGAATCGCTGGGGCTTTGATGAAGGCAAGATTGTCGTTGGGCATTGGGTTAAGCACTTTGAGGTTTAGAAGTCACATTTTCGCATTTCTTGTTTATTGTTTTGGTCTAGATGATCCAGCTTAGAATATACATTGATGTTGCTCTCGGATAGCTTGTAATACATAAACTGTCTGACCATATGCTATAGACAAACACATTCTCAACATCAACCCCTCTCATGTGGTGATGCACAGTATTATCGTAAGCTATAGAAATGCACAATACTTTTCAGAAAGGACGCAGCATCCACTGAGAGTTAAGATCACACCAGCTCTCTATGGGTCTCGTCTCTTATCGTGAAGGACTGCATTTCTATAACTACCCTGTGACTGTCTATCACACATGAGAAGCAGTCAGGAGTGCTGGATGAAGTCAACGTGGCGACTGCAGAGTGCTATAACGGGCTCAGGAACACTCTCAAATAAGCTTGGACTTAGTTCTCCAACAGGAGCGATTGGTGAAGATGCTGACTTGTTGCATTATGTGTGATAGACGACTGGGAACAGACAAGAACATTCGTGACCAGGTCGACGAAGCAGGTCGACGCCGAGACGAGCGGACACCGACATGCGATCACGCTCAGAGAGGCTGAATTGCGTATATCTCTGAGCTGACACTTGCCTCTCTAACAACAACTTCTGTACAGACCCAAAGACAAGAAGACCACCACGATGTCTGACAACGAGAACGCTTCCCCTAGTGGGGCACACGGCGCGGGCCGAGCCGTCCAGTGGCTGTTGACAGGGCCCGTGCTTCTATCTCCAATCCAGCTGGGTCCAGTTCAGCTACGCCAGCGTTACCAACCTCCGGCCTTTCCTTCCACCATCTTCTCATTTGGCGAGTACGAGGACGAGGCTCACGAAGAAGATCACTCTACACCCAGTCCAGTTCGTAGTGCTGACATGGACATATACTCGTCCGGTGGTTACGGCGGCGACATAAACACAAGCTCGGAAGTTGACGACGAAATGGACTTCTATGAGGTTGACTCGTCTCAACCGCCAGTCACGGCCGACGCAGTGAGATCTCCTCATCCTCGCATTCTATACAACAGCTTGACCCTTGCTGACTCAAAATCTCANCAGCCACACACGCTTCCCTCGACTACGATGGGTAATGCTTTGGGCATGACAGAGAGAGCCGATGGCTCCAACACTGCTTCCGGCAATGCTCCTGTTAAGGTCAACACGGCCAAGCTCCATGAACTGCGCGCAAAACTGCTTGCCAATCGCCATGCCACTCCTGTCAAGGACGCTTTAAACCCTGCCAACAATGCCAACCCTGTCGCCGTCAAGACCGAGTCGCAGTCCCGACCCCAGAGTCCCGCCCTCACTCCCAAATCTGCTGCAACCACGAACAAGGCCGATCTACAGGCATCCACATCCAAACACAACAGACCAACTGCTGCTTCAATGCTCAGCCATTCCAACTCAGTCGATGCTCTCTTAGCCGAGGGACATGCAACTGTCAACATGTCGCAGTCTGACATCAAGACCCAACAGAAGACTGCCCCAAAGAAGCAGCTCAACACAACAGACTCTACAAGCAAGCCATTTGCAGCCAAGAACACTGCTGCACCCAGGCCAGCTCAATTGTCTGCTGCCCTAAACACACATTCCAATACTGCTGAACAGATCATCGCAAACAGCGACAAGTCTTCGTCGACTGCCAAGTCGCCAGGCACACCTGAAAAACAGCAAAACAAGAATAACAGTCTGCCCAAGCAGAAGTCAAATATCGCCTCTCCTGTGCCCGAACAGAAATCACCCAATGACAAGAGTCTTGACATGACCACTAACCAGCATGCCAACAGAACCAAGCCTGTGCATCCCTTGTCCAGTGGACCTCTGCACAAGCACAATCTCAGCCTGACAGCCAAGCCCACTAAGGAAACAGAGGATGAGTATTTCAAGGATGTTGATTTGTGGCTTTCCATCACTGGATTCCACGACGTTGCCTTCCGCGAACAAAAGCTCAAGACACACAAGATGCGTGCTGCACTTGAAGAAAAGAGACGTGCTCTGGAACGTGAATTTGCCGAACTTGAGCGTCAAGAGGCTGCTGTGGCTAACGACCCTAGCACCAAGGACTACATGCGCGCTGTCTCGGCTGCTTATATGCCGCCTCCACCTCTCCCTGCCCAGACCTCGACTGACGAGCAGTCCGCTCCCTTGACCAAGGCCAGTCCTGTGCCTTCTCAGCTTGCCCCGGCTGGCACCAAACGCCCTCGCTCGCCGTCTGCTCCTCTGAACAACAACCGTGAGAAGTTGACCCGTCTGAACACTTCTGGTCGTGCTGTGCGTAGAGATGATTTGTTTGACAAGCCTCTATCCACCAGTACTTCCAGACGTGGTTCCGACCAGAGGTAAATTGAACATAATCAGACACCCAGGCTGAACGAGAGTCGACTACAGATAGCTGACTTCATGATNAGATCTCACTATACCAACGATAGACCCGACTACCGTCAACGCTCTAATTTCGATGCCTCTCCTACCCATCAGTCTATCTCTGTTCGTGGTCAGGCTTTCCGTCCTAATGACAGTCCCTTCGGTCGTCGTGAGTCCTGGGCTCCCAGATCTCCTGAACAATCGTCCGCGCGCCCTCATGGATGGAACTCTGCTTCGTTCCCAGATGTCAATGAGCAGCCCGTTGGCCAAGGTGGCTACTCGAGCAACAAATGTGGGTACAAGCCTTCCGACCCCAGAAACAGATACAACAGATGAAGCTGTTTCATATCTGGCTTTTACATGCGTACATGATCACAACGATTACTTGGCGTTCAATTGGAAGATTTAGAAAGCCCTTTCTTCCTGGCATGATTAGCATTTTTGATAGCGAGGAGTTTTGGGAATATTCAACAAATGCCCAACACACGAAATAAATGCTTTTCTGTTTTACCCACTTTTTACACTATTATTTTATCCACGTCGTTCCATGGTCGAAAGAAAGCATACGTGCATTCAGAGCATACTCGCTAACTCAAAGACTTTANNAACAGCCGACCAGGAACGATTCTTCATCATAAAATCCTGGAATATGCAAAACGTTATTGAAGCGCAAAGAGATGGCGTCTGGGCCACCCAAGAGAAAAATACACGCCTGTTCACGGATGCCTTCCATACCTGTCGCTCGGTTGTATTGCTCTTCAGTGTCAACAAGAGCATGGCTTTCCAAGGCGCTGTAAGCATCTCCATCACCATCCCTCTCCCACCACACCCAAATTCTAACAACATCACTTTGCAGGCTGTCATGACAAGCCCACCCTCACCGACTGTCCCTCAGCCACTGTTCTGNCAAAAACTCAAATGGCCCTGCTCACCACCCTTCCGTATACGCTGGATCTGCAAAACGCCCGTGCACTTTAAATTTGTGGGACACCTTAGAAATACGATGAATCCTGATGACAATGGTCAGCCGCATGCTGTGCTTGTTGGTAAAGATGGACAAGAGGTTAATACATTGACTGGACAGGGTGTAGTGGAGATATTGAGACAGAGTGATGAAGAGGCTAGAGGAGAGGATGATAGACCTTGAAAAGAGTTTTGCTGGGGTTCTATGCTTTGCCCAGCAGAGGAGGAGGAGTATGCAAAGGTATGGTTATAAGTAAACTGATAAAAAGTTGTCGATAGCTTTAGGGCATGGAAAAGGATCCACGATATGACTTTCTTGCTGCATACAAGATCTTGTGTTTGCTTTCAACAACGAAATCTTGGGATATCTGCGATCGATCAATGTGGAGAATCGTGTTTCTGGTCTTTCTGTAAAGCCAATAAAACAACGCTACTGTCGTATGCCATATGTCCAACTTTCATGGTATAAGTCTCGTGTATCACCCTGACCCAACTGTTATCCTAATGCTCACCTTGAGAACTGGCTACGACTAACACACTTTAGATACAAGACTCGTTGTCTAGCAGTATTTTACTTGTCTTTCAAGGCAGTACGAATATTTATTATATACTTTCCTCTTAGGTATTATAAGCATTTTTGTCGATCCTGGCACGTTTCCCCATCCACGCCACTTACACCACCCTTCCATGGAGCAATAGAATACAATCGAAAAGTCCTCAGAAACCACTCATAGCCAACAAAGCACCCATCCCGCACACGATCCAACTCCACTACCTCTGCATACAAGCCCATGGGTTGAGCTCTGATAACCTTGTTTCCGTCGGCAAGGCTGTCGTACATACGTCGACATCCGTCTGCAAATGTCGTATCTTGTCTGAGTAGGCTGATGACGCTCGGATTTGCTTCTTGCACGAATCTGATGGCGAATCTGCACATGAAGAGCAGAACTCTTAATCTTTCGCCATCGGTGACGTGGGGGCCAGGGTGGGAGAGGCGATGCATTATGCTGTGGAAATTTGAGACTTGGACTTCGGAGAGTGATCTTGGGTCGTGGTTTGGTATTGTGGTTGGATTCGAAGGCTGGTTGTTGCTCGAGACTGGATCTTGGTGACTGGGAGAGCTCGCATCTCTCTGTGAAGAGGAGCCAGCAATTGGCGGTTCGACTAGAGGATGGGATTCGGGTTCGGATTTGGGTTGCTAACCGCCTTCTCCCCATTGCGAGTTGTCGGAGCCTGACGGGGCATCCATTTGTTGGTTGGTTATAAGAGAGGTATAGTATAGTCTTGATGATGCTTGAATGATGCCAAATCACAATGTTCGATCAAGAATTGTGGTGTTCTGAGGTGAAGAAATGGTTCGAGTAAAATTGGCGTCTCGATGTTTTGTCACGGAAGCCTGTTGAGCAGGAGCGACTGCGGTTGCACCACTGTTCCTGCCTTCCATCTGACTGCTGTTTCCAAGACGGGCCACCTTCCTTGGTGGCTCGTCGTCTGTGAGATCAATCACATTTCGCTTCACGCCCAAGACCTTCGCAACGCGTAATTTGGCGGCTTCATTAAGCCTGTTTTCTTCTGTGCGAGCAAGGCCAGCAGAGGAGACAGGCAAACTGGAGAAACACGATCTGCTGCTCATAGCAACCTATCCTCATAAGGTGTTAATTGTCGCCAGAATGTTAAATGTTGACGATTGTTCAGGAATCATGGCCGGGTATCTGAGATTCGCGTCAAAAGAAGGGCGTGTTTTGTCGTGTCGGCTTGACAAACTCTTGCAGACCAGTCACATGAGAAAGCAGTATAACAAGAGGGTACAACGAACAACGTGCTGCCACTCCATGTGCTAGGAGCTGTCACGTCATAAGCTGTCTCAATACATGATATTTTTGCATGAGATCCATTTCCACTGAGAGACATCATTTCAGCATATCTCTATGGCCAGACTTCGAACCAAGAAAGCAACTATGCGTTTCTATAGCTTTCGATGTCGCCAAGTTACCGTGGAAGAGGGCTCGATTGAAGGATTGTGACAGTCCCCCGACACAAGGCGGAAGACAGAGGCGAATTGTCGTGGGCATGGCTAGAGCATAATCTTTCTTGAGCTCCAGCCGTTGGGGTTTGAGTTGCCCCGGCCCGCCTGGGAAGCTCTCGCTCCGGGACCCGAAAATGCTTCCACATCCCGACTTTACTTCCATACCATCCGGAGTATGGTCCTGATCACATTTGATATCCCTGGTCTCCTCGTTGATTTTAAAGCTGTCGTTGACGATGGAATCTATCTTGCATGTATATGTAGCCCTGAAGGCACGTCTTGTCACTCTTCTCAATACACACTTTCCACTTCAACCTCAAGAACGCACCAAGCAGACCCCCTCGTTTCATCCTTTTGCCTATTCAAATCCTCTGCCAAACAATGACTCCTACCATTCTCGTAGTCGGTGCAACTGGCAACACTGGCAGAAGCGTCGTCGAAACTCTGCCATCTTTGATCAAGAAAACCTCCTCCCTCTCCAACCACCGCATCCTCTGTCTCACCCGTTCGGCATCAAGCGATGCTGCCAAGGAGCTCGCTAAGATCCCTGCTGTCGAGATCGTCGAGCAGAACTGGGTTGAGATTGACGCGACCTGGCTACAGGAACACAACGTCGAGCGCGTCTTCGTCGCTTCGCACAACGAACCCAATCAGTTCGCCGAAGAAAGTCAGTTTTATACCAACTGCCTGGTGGCTGATGTGAAGTATGCGGTTCGCATTTCCACTACGCATGCGAACATCAGGCCAAATTTCCTTGCGTACTACCCTCGTACGCATTGGGCGATTGAGATGATGCTCAGTCAGCCTGAGTATAGAGATCTGGCCTGGACGTCTCTGCAGCCCCAAGGCTTCCTTTCCATGTTCCTGAGTTCTGCTGCAGAGTTCGTGAAGAGTTATCGCAGAACTGGCGAGCAGGGCACGTTGTCCTCTATGATTGATGCCGATACTCCTTATGCCCTGGTCGACTCTGGCGAGGTTGGCATTGTTGCTGCCCACCTTCTCGCTCAAGAAGACGTCACACCCCACAACAACAAGAAATACATCGTCAATGGCCCCGAAGACTTTTCTGGAAGAAAGCTTGTCGATTTGGTTGAGGAGCATATCCGAACAAAAGTGGATGAGGACAAAGTTGTGTTCCAAGATATGTCCTTCCTCGATCAGATGGCAAAGGGCCCGCATTCGAAGAACCTCATCTATTCTATCGAACACGCTCCGAAGAATAACAAGGATGTCACTTGCAGGGCCGCAGCCACAAGCAAGGCGATCCTTGATTTATATGCGCCTAGGCGCTCGGCTTCTGATGTCATGAAGGACTTGTTGTCGCAGCAGACAGTTCGAGTGTTCCAAATTGCCTTTTCTCTATCCTTTCACGTTTCTGATGCAGGTGATCTAAACTCTTTGTTTGCGGGTAAGCTGCTGATAGAACCAGTATCGTCGCGTGTCGTGAAACGGAAGGATTCATGGTCCGCGATGCTTTGTGCTTGTGACCTGAAAGTGCAACATAAACGGCTGTCCATGTATCATCGTCTAGAGATCTAATGCCTCGAGGTGGCGGTCCATGCACCCTCCTATTACAACGACGTGTAATGCTGGTTGTGCAACACATGGTATACATGAGTCCAAGGCCGTGATCAAAGCTTGGCCGTATCCTTTTCCAGGGCCTCAACTTCTTGTTTCAAAGCTTCCCTAATATTTTGAGCCAGCACAACCGCCTCTTCCTCGTCTAACTCTTCTCTCTGACCTCGACCAAACATCTTCCAGCTCTTGATCTCGAAAGTGTCACCCTTGCTTTTCTTTGATGGGGGACGACGACCTTCGGAGTACCTAGGGATGAAGTGGAAATGCACATGAGGCACAACTTGAGCGGCACGTATTCCGTTGTTCTGTACAACATTCCAGTCCTCGACATCCAGCGTTTTGGCAAGTGCTCTTGACATTAGTGGCATCCAGTATCCTAGGGCTTGGGCAGTAGGCCCAATAGGCACTTCACTCAGTTTCTCGTGATGTACGCGCGTGGTGAGCAAGACATGTCCAGTGGTCATGGGCAGGATATCCAGGAAGGCGAGAACATGATCAGAGGATAGGATAACGAAGGCATTGGGGTCAACGAGAGTTGGGTCGGGAGCCGAGGGTATGGGTGTGCCGGACGATGCAGGATACGCCTCGCTTATACGACAAAATGGACAATTCGAAGGATAGTGCGACTCGAGCGACATGGCGGATGTTCCTTCTCAAAGGATGCAGCTATGCGTTGTCTGTTGGACCTGTTTTGAAAGGCTGAACAGAACCTCGGATGGAAGTCGCGCTCCAGTATTGCCAAGACTTCTCTACCGCGTCGTCATTCTCTCCACAGCTCTCAGAGTGCCTCCTGGGAAACTGCCGAGGGATCGGGTCGTGGTGACAGTCGCATTCAACCCGAGCGACTTGTACCAAACCAGTGTGATTCGGCACCAGTCAACCGTTATGGAACGCTGAATAGGTATTTGTCTTTCTTGTTGCTGTGACTGTGGTTCATCCTGCAGAATGCTGACCCATCTGTCCTGCCAAGATCTCGCTGAATCTCAAACCTCTCAATTCGAAACTCTTGCGGCCGGTACGGCAACTTTATGGGACTCACCTGCTAGTCTCTCCCTGAGCTCGTAAAGACGGGCACCGATTCATGTTCTTCTCATCTACAAGTCACACGAGTCGCTAATGGCACGACTGCGATTTTCGTTCTTCTCAACAACCAAGTGCGTACAAGTATGATTCATGTCTATCGTCTATCGACAACCACTCGGTGCACTAGTCTCCTCATGACTGACCTGAGCCCTAACACGCCGAGCTCAGGTCCTGAAACAACATGCTCTAAGAAAAGGGTGTCGTGTCGCCATAGAGCCGCCCCAGCCGCTTTTTTAGGGCCCCCAAGCTCATCACTACATGCTCTAGGTAGGACTTTCTCAGCCCCTCAACCGTCAAGCAGAGAAGACGGACTTGCTCCATCATGTCGATTCATGCTAGTTGATACGCCACATACATTGATCCTTCGCAAGTACCCAAAACATCTGGTTACAACAAGGAGAAACAGTTGTGTCCCAACCGTGAGAATCACTTCACAGTCTCCAAGCGAAGTGCCCACAACTCAACCCGCACACGATCCAAACATACTGTTCTGACGCAACCATCCAATGTGATATGATTACTCTGTGGACGGGATAAGTTCGCTAATAACGTCTATACTCCTAATCCACAGTATGCACCGTCCACCAACCCGGTTGGTTGCCATTCTTCCGAACGATCAGTGCACGAACCGTTTGCCCGTCGAGCCCCGCTACCTTTCTATTCCTCATAGGGCAATATCTCTCACGATCATGCTACATCAAATTCGCAAGGCAGGTCCACACTTGCTCGAGGATTGATACTGGCGTGGGACAAGTGCGCCGTCCATTCCGCTAAAGAGCTGATCCTTCGAATGTAGATCACCTCGTGGCAGGTGTGGTGCCTGCATATGCAAGAATATGTACCCTAACTCTCCCTAAGGGGTTCGTCTATCTCTTTTGCATTCTTCTTCGTTTTGTCTACCTGTCGGCATTGTTAAGGAGCCGAATCCAGGATACCGGTTCTCGCTGTCGCTCTCTAAATCCCAAACGCCATTTTGTACTATAATTACCTTCGCTCTCTACTCTACCACACATCTCTTTCATCTTGATACTCTTATAATTCCGGTCTTCTGGAACAACCAAGCTCTCTCCCAAGGGGTACAAAGCTTCCAGAATGACGAACCACCATACAGGCCATGGATCGAGAGGCTCTACTGGCGTCATCGTAGCCATTGTCTCGACTTCTATCGCGTTTGTTGTACTCAGCTTGAGGATGTTCACGAGGGGTTTAATCGTTCGCAATATTGGACCTGAGGACTTTGTTATACTCGCTGCTTTTGCATTGTCTGTTGCACTCACAGCTCTCATCTGCATTGAAGTGCAAAATGGGCAAGGTATGAAATCTCAGTCAACAACCCTCTTGATTAACATCAGTCTAACGTTTCTCTCAGGTCGACACTATTCGTCTGTATCACCAGAAGAGTTGAAACAGCTGAACAAGGTGAGTACGCCAAGGTGCTTCGATAGTATGTTCACTGACATTTTCTCNAAGGCATTTTGGGCCAGTGTTCCTGTCTACCAAGCCAGCTTGAGCTTGACCAAGATTTCTATTCTGCTTCAATACCGACGTGTCTTCGTCGGCTCTGACATCCAGCGGATCATCACCGGTTCGATCGGCGTGATCGTTGTTTACGGACTATGGTCTGTGTTCAGCACTGCATTCATGTGCACACCAGTGTCCTATTTCTGGGATACCAGCATCAGCGGCCACTGTTTGAGTCGCATGGGAGTGTGGTTTGCCAATGCCTCCCTGAACATCATTACCGATGTAGTGATATGTCTGATGCCAGTGCCTGTCCTGAACCGGCTTCTGCTTCCGCGCAAGCAGAAGTATGCACTTATCGCTGTGTTCTGTTTGGGACTTTTCGTCTGCCTGACTTCTATCCTACGACTCAAAGCACTCTATCAAATCTCCGTCTCCACCGACATCACCTGGGACAACACACCCGCAGCATACTGGTCCTCATTGGAAGCCAACTTTTCTGTCGTTGCCGCCTGCCTGCCCACCCTTCGCAAAACCATATCACGCTTCTTCCCTCGCTTGTTCTCGTCACACTCGAATTCCGACTCCAATCATCGATACATCCCCTCTCGCAAACCCAAAACCAAGTCACGCACAAACAACGACACAAGTGGCTTCGCCAAATTCGCCATCACATCACACGCCGCGCAAGCGGAATGGGAACAAGGTCTGGAGACCCAAAACGGCAATGCTCGAGGATTGTCACACAAGGTTGAGATGGACACCATCATACAAAAGACAAGATTGAGCGATGACAGCGAGGATGGCAAGACGATGGTAGAAAGCGAACTCGAGGACGGGCGCATCAGAGTCATGACTACCATCGTTACGCACGAGTTGACACCCTCGGTGTCTGAGATGGATTCATCGATAGATCCGAGCTCATCAGCTTCGAATCCGAAAGAGAGGCATCTCGTATGAGACCAGGGCATACCTGCCAGTTGGTGGCTTTGTCATATTCACTTGTTTCATTCATTTTGTTATCGTATACCCCACCACCGCCATCGACACGGACTGCTTTGGTTTTTTCTTCTGTAATGACACTTTTGACGATCGCAATAAATGTGTCCTTCGCTTGCCCTATCCGACTTGGATTGATGGAGTCGCTGTGTAATTTATGATAATCGACTCCCGATCGTTCTTGCCCCAGCTCTTTGACACTTCACGTTTGGGCTTCAGGTTACATCCCTGTATCTGCTCAGGATTTGGGAAGGTTGACACACCGCCATCGTCCCTTCTGTCCGGAGAAGATTAACATGATCGTCTGCATACCCTGTCGTTCCCTTCGACCATCTGTCTTAGAGCTCTGCCACTCTAGAGCCTCCATCAATCAAAGTGCTGTCAAACACGTCGATTAAATGCTAAATACCTGACACATGGGTATGATAAGCAGACTGACACTCTCCACAGAGTCATGTTGTCGAGTCACAGATCGCCATGTCAGAGCTTTTTGTTCCCTCGAGTCAGACACAAACGCACGGACAAAGATATATATTCTACGATCAGAGAAAGGATCGTTGCACCAGATAATATGATCTACAGTTTAAGCAGAGACAGTGTAGCACGTGGGAGTGTGTTTGGGTATGGGGATTGACACTTGTGGTGATCGACTTGTCAGTGCTTTGGAACTACGTACTTGGTGGTATCAAAACTGGGGCATAGGGAGGACAAGTGAGACTGCGAGTGGCACACGATTGATCAGGATTCAACTGAGATACGAACATTGGTCTTATTCTCTAGCCTGGATGCTGAGATGATATCTGCTGTCTTGAAAAGTTTTCCATTTGTGGTATCCTAAATACCGATACTGTCAAATTTGATGGACAGCGGACATATGCATGCTTACTTTGAAGAGCAGCGACTTGCTACGATTGGTGAACAGACAGGCGCGAGTAGAGGTTTGTTTGTTTGCTGGTCTCAGTTTTCGGAGAGCATAGCATTAATCGGCCACATCATTCAAGCAGCTGTCACTATTATCTGCTTCTCTATCATCCTTACATGACCCAATCTCATATCCGTTAACACACATGGCGAACATTGAAAAACATTATTGTTTCCATCCAAAGAGAATGATGAGTTTCGAGTTGGTCAATACGATTTCACCTCTTCATGGACATCGGTCTGTCCATAATGAAAATAATGTGATTCGGCGACGCACACATAACAAACCCCAGCCTGGAGAGGCAAAGAAGATCCAAACCTACAATCACACACGAGCAAAAAGAACCAAGCCTCAACTTGGAAGAAACATCAATTTTGATCCGAAAGTCATGATCGCGACCAACCAAGGCGGAGAGTGGAGCCCACCACCATCTCTGGATTCTATTTATGCAAGACTTTTTGGGAAGAGGTTTCTATCGAGTAAGCCATGCTTTCATATAACCTAGAATGACAATCTCTCCGCCGAAGTTCTTGCCCTTTTTGGCTCGAAGCTTTGGAGGACCTCATACTCTCGCTTTTCTCAGTTTTCCCATTCAAAGTACTCGCCCATCTCCTTTTTCTCGAAGTGGACATCAAGAACATCAGCAGGACCCTCAGGCTCAGTACAAAACACAACACGAACGGTATGACCATGCTTAAGCGCAACCTAACCCATCATCAGTGCTCGCCCTCTCAAACCCGAAGCTTTCAAACATACCTCATCAGGAGTTTGCTCCGCATGCAGCCAATTGCGGTTCTCCTCCCACCAGTAGCCTGCGCCCGATGTCATAATTTTGCTGAAGGGCTGTCTGATGCGCATGGTTTTCCAGGTAGTGGTGAAGTGGCTTGTGGAGGAGGGATCGATGTTGGGGCTGAGGATGCGGATGGTGATTAAGGGGCCGAGAGAGTGGTAAGGTTTGGAGTCTTGGGGAAGGGCGGGCATGAAGTTGTCGGTTCTGGGAGGGTTGGCTGAGGGGAGGGTGTAGGTGGGTTCCTTCTTGGTGTTGTCGGTGATGGGAATGGTGGAGTTGTTCATGGTGTGCAAAGAGCCAGGAGTTGGCTCTGATGTTGGTGAGTGGATTGGCTGGTGTAGTCGGTTGGTGTGTGAAGAAGACGCGAGCTGCACTATATAGATGATTCCGATCACTTGACGCTCAGGCAGGATTTGGAATGTGGTAGACGGCGATCGCGAGTAAACAAAGCGACAGGCAAACAGATAACCTGGTTGTCGATTTCAGAAAGCTCTCTTTCGAAGTTTCACTTGAACAAGTCTTTGTTAGCGCACGGCTCATATGAGACAAATATTCAACAGTATAGCGCTGAACATGTAAAGTAGCATAGCAGACAATCAAACTATCTTGTGGGTAGAATCAGTCAGTACGAAAGGCTGCATTGAGAAAATTGTTGGTCGTATTTTCCATTACAGAAGACGTCCATCATTGAGTCGATCAAGAAAGCTTTTCATGAACATAAGGAATGGAATGTTGTTGTGCATTCAGATTCATACCCTACTGACTGCAACATCGACATCCTTGCCCTTCAAGCTGTTCACGTCTCCATGTTCGGAAGTTGTTTCGACCTCCTGGACTGCATCACTATGCAGAGTCTCAACAAACATCTTCCTCTTCGGCATGAGATATCTGACGTCCACGAATCTCAACACACAAGTCATGCAGATGACGACGAGCCACAAACTCAACGCAGTCTGCCATCCACATCTATAATAAGGTGCTTCTTTGGCAGGCCAGATCAAGATTCCAGACCACGCGGAAACAGCATAGTAGCCAGCAACACTTGTACCGACAATGAGGGATCGAGCTTCGGGGTCTTGGGGTATGAGTTCGGAGAGCCAGGAGAAGATTAGTGGTGCTGTGCCGAGTGAGAGGTAGGAGATGAAGTAACTGGCATATGCTGCGGAGACGGGTATGCTGGTAGGATTGCTTGTCCAGAGTGTCATGATGATGGCTGGTATTAGACCGATGAGTGCTTGTACGATGATGAGAGTCCAGCGTGTACGGAGTGTGTCGGAGAGGATGGCCCAGATCCAGACAAATGCTACGGCTATACCACCGCCTGCAATAGGGATGACATTGANTTGCTTCGGTAGACCTTTGGAAGACGTCAGTGCTAATTCAATAATTCGAAAGACATGGTCGACAAACCAGCGCTTCGATCCATCGGGGTTGGTGAGAGCCTTCAAGAATAAGTTGAAGTACGAGTAGCCTCNCTGAGCATGGACAGTTGCAATGTAAAGGGCTGCGATGAAGTACAATGTCCAGCCAGAGAAAGCACGCTTTGTACCTGCCCATGACAACTTCTTGGGCTCTGCTCTACCATGACGGGCGAGACGTTCCATAGCAAGCTCGGCATCCACTTTCTTGAACCAGAAGGCCCTGGGATTAGGATCATTTGGTACATCTGGCAGCATGAAGAAGCCCAAGATACCCCAGACTACCGTCATGATAGCATNCTGATCATTGGTCAATACGCATTGATGTTCAACAAGGATCGCAATGGACTTACTGATCACAAACAGCCATCGCCAGCCAGAAAGCCCTCTGCCTTCGAGCGTGGCAATGATAGCAGCTTGCAGCGCACCAGACATCATGTATCCCAGTGTCTGGCAAGATTGATAGAAACCCATTCTCTTCGCAAGCTCCATGGGCGTATACCAATGCATGAGCAAAGTCATCATGCCGGGCCAAGCACTCGACTCGCACAGTCCAAGAAAGACTCGCAAGACATATACCTGCTTTGCGTTTTTGCNTAATGCCATCAGACCTGTGATGACACCCCATGTAATCTCCAGGCCAGTGAGCCAGTAGCTGGGCCGGACATAGGTCATGATTGCTTGCGAGGGAATGAGCATGAGACAGTACGCGATGTTGAAGTATGTTTGGAAGTAGTTGAGTTCGTTTCCGTAGAGGTTTAGATCCTCTTTCATGCCAGACGCGTATGCGTTGTTGATGTTCTGCTGGTCCAAATATCAGGAGGAGAGTCAGACTGTCGGTCTATTCCACCTTTGATAAGTTTTGACCTACTTAATGACTTGACTGATGCACCCAAATGTGAGAAGAAACATATCTAGTCTTCTGACCAAAGCCTTTTCCTCAGGTGAACGATGCTCTAACTGCACGGCCGGCTTTGCCTTCCTGAAGAGAGTTGATAAGCCCATGGTGGTAATGTGAGAGAGCCGACTAAGGTGGACCAAGAAAAAGGGCAATGTTCTTCGCAGCAAAGATACAATAAGGATCAGAAGGATGTTATGAACCTTTTGATGAAGCACTATCATGTTGTCCTGCATGTTGCAGCAAAGGGGTGATAGGCGAGGCATCATCTACGCCACAAGGATTCCGATAAGACATAATTGTCCTTGTGATACCGCATATTAGTCCGTGAGGTTACTCCGTCTTGTAGTACCCCGATATCGTCGGCAGAATGCTTGTATGTATCAAGACTCGGGAGGAAGAGCGAGGAGGGGAACAGTGGAGGTCAAGATGTCTTGGCAGGTGCGATCGCCACCAATCACCTTTATCGTCGACTGCTCATCTTCCTTCGAGTTGTTCGGCCACCGGCCAAGCATAGATAGGCAGTCGATAGAGCATCTGCCGGAAACCTATGTCGGCTGTAAAGTCACGAGGTCGCGAAAGAAGATATGTGAAAACAGGAAGTCAAGTTCAAAGGAACCTGGACCTGAATTAGCGACGACATCTATACCTCAGCCTACTGAACCAGATCATCGTCTTTAGAACTACGATTCGTCGAAGCGAACTCTCGACAGTCATTTTGACAAACAGAGATCAGAACAGAACAACTGGTCAACATGCCTTCCGCACAGCTTGCAACACCTCCTGCCACCCCCTCTGGTCTGGAACCCTCTCTACCTCTTGCTTCACCATGTCTGTCATACTGGCATAAAACCACTCGCGGCTTCGCTCATCTCAATGCCAACAAAGATATCCCCACACCAGAAACAGCCGACTACGTGATTATCGGCTCAGGCATTTCTGGTGCCTTGACAGCCTTCTCGCTCATCGACTCCGGCATCCCTGGCAACAAAATCCTCATCCTCGAAGCTCGAGAAGCAGTATCAGGCGCTAGCGGTAGAAATGCCGGACACGTTCGCCCCGATGCGTTCAGAGGTTATGCTGCATACGCAGCTGTCCATGGTCCCGAGCAAGCAAAGAAAATCATCGTAGAGGAAAGAAAAGTGTTGCATGCTGTGGACGAGTTTGTGCGTCGACACAATGTTCCTTGCGACTTTGATCTTACCACTACGTTTGATGTGTGCTTGACGCCTGAGTTTGCTGCGTACGAAGCAAAGAGCTTTGAGGCGTATAAGGCGGCTGGAGGAGATGTGTCGCATGTACGATTCTATGAGGGCGATGAGGCGAAAAACAGAACAAGAGTTCCGGAGGCTATTGCTGCGTATGAGTGGCCTGCTGGATCTAGTCATCCTGCCAAATTGGCACAGTGGCTGTTGAGCAGTGTCATCAACAAGGGCGCACAGCTGTGGACGCACTGTCCTGCGATTGCAGTGACCGAGTCGAAGCGTCCAGGATATCGATGGGACGTACGTACACCGCGAGGCACCATCGCGGCGCAAACGATTGTGCACAGCACCAATGCGTATGCCGCAGCATTACTTCCTCACCTCAACGGCTACATCACGCCGAACAGAGCACAAGCACATTCGCTCATACCCACCTCTGCCTTCAGTGCTGAGAAGGCTTTCACCAGCACCATGTCGCTCAGATACAGCCTTCATCACTTCTACTCGGTCATCCAGAGGAAAGGCGATGGAACCGTTGTCCTCGGCGTCTCTAGATCAAATCCAGAGCTCAGCGAAGAGACACTGGCAGTACGAGAGAGTTTTGACGATGGTGCTTTCAATCAAGAGATAGTCGATGATGCACTGAAGCGCTTCGGAATCATGTTTCCAGAACATGTTACGAAGCGCGAGCGTCATGGCGAAGGGCTGGATCATGCGTGGACAGGAATCATCGCTATGACNCCTGATTCAGTACCGTATGTCGGCGCTATTGAAGAGTTGCCTGGGCAATACATCTGTGCTGGATTCAATGGACATGGGTAAGTGAACAAAATTATCCTCGAGAAGCAGATGCTAACAAGTTTTAGGATGGCGAGAATCTTCACTTGTGCACCGGGCGTAGCCAAGTTGATCCTCGGTGGTTCGTGGGAGGAAATAGGACTGCCAGAGTGTTTCCAATATGGCAAGGAGAGACTCGTGAAGGCTGTGCGTAAGGGACAGAAAGGAAGTGTTTGGTAGGCTAAATAGTCATCATGTCAATAAGCCCAAGGGGTCGTCTCTCATGTGTTTGCGTATCTGTAAGAATGGCAGCAGTGTGCTCCGATCGTTCTCTCATCTGCACATGTCGGACACAGCTGGTGCCATTATGTCGTGCGATTGAATTGATTGTCGGACGGTGGGATGGTACAGCGGTCAAGTTGAGCTCGTTGCTCCTTCCCTTTGAGCCGGAGCCTACCTGTTCGAACCGGTTCGTCGCTAGCCGGTTCTCTTGAATAATGATGAAAGGGAAGCGCGTGCGCTAGTACTTACTCTTCCCCCTAGTCGACTGGGGGTTTCTGTTTTGCCTACTCTATGTCAAGAAAGAGATTCCTATTTTGCACGTGCATACCACGGAAAGAGTCGCGCAGCAAATGGATGTGAATGATGCGTGCCTTATTAACAGATGTAAGCCTTCCAGTCTCGACTTTTGTATGGCACTTGTGAATCATGGAAGGGTGTGATTAGGAAGTCATGATTTAGGATTCGAGGAAAAGCGCTTTGCGAATTGGTATTTTGTACAAGGAAACAAGCAGACTCAGGCTTTTAGTTGTGTGCCTGGGTCTTGGGAGTGTGGGTATCGCGCTCGTAGTATGCCCATTGGCCCTGGTTGGGGGACTCTTCGAGGTCCTCCCAGACCTTGCTCTTGTACATTTCGTCGACGAGGGCTGACTCGGCCTCTGCGACAAGGATGATCTCCTCGATCAGGCCAGCCTGGATCTGTTGCTCGATGGTGTCGACNNCCTGGTAAAACAGATTAGTTGTTGTAATTCGAGCTGGAGGCATGGAGACTCACTGCTCGGCGGTAAGAGGAGGCTCAGGTTCAATGCGGGGAATCATCTCGTTGTCTGCTTGGGGGTCTGCCATGAAAGATTCCTCCTGGTGGGCCTTGTGCGAACGCATTCTGGGGCCCTCGGGCTCTTGCTTCTGGATGGGCTCATCCTCGTAATCCTCAGTCTCCATACCCTTGAGGGCAGTCTCTTTGTAGACAATGTTGACCTCGTTCTTGCTGGTTGACGATGCGATTGAACGGAAGGCATTGGGGTGAGCTTCGACGACGCTCTTGACGCGAGATTGCCATTCCTCGAGGCCCTCGGGCTTGACGGACTCGACAATTGACAGACGATGCTTGGTGAGACCTTCGACAGATTGGCGATAGACGGAGTGTTCGGGGAACTGCTTCAGCTTGTCCAGGGTCGAGTTGTAGAGGTAGAGGAGGGTGGAGCGAGGGGCGGCATGGGTCAAGACACCAGTCAGGCCAGTAGGGGCGCCGGGGGTGAGGAAGCGCGAAGCCTGCGCAAGCAATCGGGAAGAGGCTCTCATTGTGGCGTGGTGGATGTGATTGTAATAGTTATCGAGCCAGTTCAAGCACGTCAAGACCCGACGCCCGCCATGGCCCAATTGCTGACCAGCGAGAGCAAACAGCGCAAACACACGCCAAGCAGCCGCCTCCGCTGTCTGGGCCTGGGCGCTGGTCTGACCAGATCTGTCTCCTATCATTGGCTTTGGAGCTTCGATGCTCTGACTTGGATTTCATTGCTGTCAAATTTTACTGTCGCTCTCTTGCCTGGTACCTGTCTCTATCCTGGATACCTAGGTTCTTTCGTCGCACCTCCCTAAGTCGAGCAGATAGGCCCGTCTTGCTCGCACGAACCTTCCTGTACTCTTCGATCTACCCCGGCCTAGAGTGCCAGTGGGCCTCTCTCCAACATGCGATCGCTATTGATATCGCCCTTGATCGCTCTGTCGTTCGCCGCCTCTGTCTTCGCTGCTCCCCCGATCAAGAACGATGCGCCCGCTCTTCCTCCGTTAAACTTCGCCCGTGACGCCGCTCTGAATGTAGCGAGAGATGCGCCCGATGCCCCAGCATCACCTGCAAAGGATCCCGAAGTCAAGGGCGAGACTAACAAAGATCCCGTCACCGATGGTGCAGACTCTGGCCCTAAGGGTACTGTCTTTAATGGCGTCAACGTCCCTCCGATCACCGAGCTCAGCGGTACTACCCTCGACCAGGACATCTCGAAGGGCACGTGGCTAGTCGAGTTCTTTTCACCATACTGCCATCATTGCAAATCTTTTGCACCGACATGGCAAACCCTCCATGAATTTTACTACACCTCCGACCCTCTGCCTTCCTCCAACAAGGATTCGTCCGATTCTCTCAACTCCTTCACCCGCTACTACGATTTCAAGTTCGCTAAGCTCGACTGTGTCGCTTTTGGTTCTGCATGCTCCGACAAGAGCATCAACTCGTTCCCGACTGTTGTTCAATTCAAGGA
Organism: Aureobasidium vineae; assembly: GCA_903819635.1. Lineage (NCBI taxonomy): Eukaryota > Fungi > Ascomycota > Dothideomycetes > Dothideales > Saccotheciaceae > Aureobasidium > Aureobasidium vineae. The sequence goes on from CAIJEN010000015.1 coordinate 688,397, forward strand.
TGGTAAAGAGGTGGAGCGCAAGGTTGGTGCCTTGCCTATGAAGGACGAGGTCAAGTGGATCGAGAGCATGCTCGAGACCATCAAGCCTGGTTCCAGACANAAGGACGGCCCCAAGCTCCCAAAGGTTGGAGCCAGCTCTTCGCCAGACTTCAAGGGCGCCGCTGTTGTTGGTCCTGCTAAGGAAGCTGATGCTATCGCTGAAGCTACCAAGTCTACCACCTCCACTACCTCGACCAAGTCTCTGCTCAAGGCCACCAAAGTTGCAAAGGAGACTCCCAACCCTGCTGGAACCTCCGTCCCTCTGACTGCCGAAAGCTTCCAGCAAAGGGTCACGACCACCCACGACCCTTGGTTCATCAAGTTCTACGCCCCTTGGTGTCACCACTGTCAAGCCATGGCTCCTAGCTGGCACGCCATGGCACGCGACATGAAGGGTAAGTTGAACGTCGGCGAGGTCAACTGCGAGGTTGAGCGTCGCCTGTGTAAGGACGTCAATGTCAAAGGCTACCCCACCTTGATCTACTTCCAGGCTGGCGAGCGTATCGAGTACGAAGGTCTTCGTGGCCTTGGTGACCTCATTAGCTATGCAAACAAGGCTGTCTCGGCTGGTGATGGCGTTGTTGATGTCGACGCTGCTGCATTCGAAGCTCTTGAGCAGGACGAAGAGGTTATTTTCCTATACTTCTACGATCATGCGACCACTAGCGAGGACTTCCAAGCTCTTGAGCGATTGCTGTTGAGTCTGATTGGACATGCCAAGCTTGTGAAGACCAAGGATCCTGCTCTTGCTGCTAGATACAAGATCTCTACTTGGCCTCGTCTGATCGTGTCTAGAGATGGCAAACCGACTTACTACACTCCTCTTTCNCCCAGAGACATGCGCGATTTCCGCAAAGTTTTGGGATGGATGCAAGCCAACTGGCTGCCTATTGTGCCTGAGCTGACATCTTCGAACGCTCGTGATATCATGGACCACAGACTCGTCGTGCTGGCCATCTTGAGCCGTGAGCGTAAGGAAGACTTCATCATTGCAAGACGCGAGCTCAAGAGCGCCGCCTTGGAGTGGATCGACAAGGAGATTCAAGCTTTCCAGCTCGAAAGACAGGAGCTCCGCGATGCCAAGCAACTGCGTATTGAGGAGGCCGAGGACCGCAACGACCAGCGTGGGTTGCGGTCAGCCAAGCAAATTCGAATCGACATGAATGAGATTGACCGAAAAGAGGTTGGTTTTGCTTGGGTCGATGGTGTTTTCTGGGAGCGCTGGCTCAAGACGACGTTCGGCATCGATGTCAAGGACGGAGAGAAGGTCGTCATCAACGACGAAGATGTGAGTCTTGATGGATTCAGCTAAAAAGAAGATGCAAATACTGACTAGCGATAACAGAACCAACGGTACTGGGATCTTACAACAACTGGCAACCCCATCGTGCCATCTCGTGTGTCGATCCTCGAGACATTGCCCAAGGTTGTGGCATCCCCACCAAAAATCAGCGCCAAGCACAAGAACTCGTTCTTTGGGCACTTGATCTGGACAGTGCGTAGTGGCATGTCTGCACATCCCCTCATAACACTCGGGTTGGCGATTGGCATGCTTATTGGAGCCAGCATCTGGGGTAGAGGGCTGATCAGGAGAGGAAAGGCTTTTGGTAACACGGGGTCTNNTTTCTTCACAGTGGGAAGCAACGAGAAGGATGGGCTACTAGGTGGAGCTGCCACTGGAGGCAAGGTGGATTGAAGTCGGCTAAGATTTTCTGTTTCTACTTTTCAAAAGGATATTACCCCGTTCCAGCTCTCTTAATCTAACGCATCTCAGTATTTCTATATCAATCTCGGTGATGACGGAGTTGCGGAGTTTGATGCGGAGGGCGTCTTGGCGAACCCCGAAACCGAAGGTCGGAGGACGATGCGATCAAGATGGTGATTAGACATTCTACACAGCACTCTTCAATCTGCGCGCGGCATGATGAGAGGTCAATTGCAGTGGTCTCGAGCGCAGGCAGCGCGGCGGGCTGCCCAATTCCACGCGCGACCAGCTCTCCGACAGTTCCAACAAGTGCGCCATGCATCGAGCGAGCTCAAGCAAGAGGTTGCTCGCAACGAGACGATTGGAGATGCCCGCTCAGGCCTCAGTCGCATCAAGAACCTGCTCCTCGGAACCTCGATACTCGCCATCACCGGATTCGGATACCTCTACATCACCGACACACGAGCGACCTTCCACCAATGGCTTGTTCCCCGTGTGTTGCGCACTCTGTTCCCCGATGCTGAGGACGCCCACAAGATTAGCAACAAGACACTCAAGGCTCTATACTCTGTCGGTCTACACCCCCGTGAGAGGGGCAACCCAGACATCAATGGAGATTTAAAGGTCGAGGTGTTTGGACATGTCTTGGACAACCCCATTGGCACATCTGCTGGTCTGGACAAGAACGCTGATATCCCCGATGTCGTCCTGGGCTTCGGTGCTGGTATCGTTGAAGTCGGCGGTATTACTCCTCGCCCACAGGAGGGTAACCCTAAGCCTCGTGTCTGGCGTATTCCCTCGCAAAACGCCCTCATCAACCGCTACGGTCTCAACTCGGAGGGTGCCGACAGTGTAGCTACTCGTCTTCGCCAGCGATTGCGCGAGTTTGCTTACGCCCTTGGTCTTGGTCTTGACCCTATGGCAGAGCAATCTGTGCTGGATGGTCACGCTGGCGTACCNCCCGGCAGTCAGATGCCCGGCCGCCTGCTCGCTGTCCAGATCGCAAAGATGAAGGAGACTCCGGATAACGACATTGATGCCATCGCTCAGGATTACGTCTACTGCGTCAACCAGCTCGCCAAGTATGCCGATATCCTCGTCGTCAACGTCTCGTCGCCAAACACGCCTGGTCTGCGCAACTTACAGCAGGCTGCTCCTCTGACCAAGATCTTGACTGCTGTCGTCGACGCTGCTCAAGCTGCTGATCGCAAGACTAAGCCCGCTGTCATGGTTAAGGTATCTCCTGACGAGGACAGTGAGGAGCAGGTCAGTGGTATCTGTGGTGCTGTATGGGCCAGTGGCGTAGACGGCATCATTGTCGGTAACACTACCAAGAAGCGCCCTGACGCTCTGCCTGCTGGTTTCCTACTCCCTCAGAACGAGCAGAGTATCATGCTCGAGACTGGTGGTTACTCCGGCCCTCAATTGTTTGAGCGTACTGTTGCGCTGGTCAAGAAGTACAGAACCGCACTTGACAAAGGTCCCAACGAGGCTAAGCCCGAGCCCAAATCTGAGCCCAAGAAGNNATCGAAGCACCCAAGCAACCAGAAAAGTCAGAGTTCCAGCTCGAGACCGAAGCAATGAAAGAAAAGATCAGAAACCAACTGCAACAAAAGTCCGACGCAACTCAAAGTGCAGCCCCTAATAGCTTGGACGCTGAGACCAAGTCTTCCATCGAATCAAGCGTCGAACGCGATCTCAAGAACCTGAAGCCCAAGACCGAGGCAGCCGATAAGAACAGCCGCGATCAATCCATCATCCAGATCCCCGAACGCCACATCCCGGCCTCTGTCTCCTCATCCTCCAACACCACAACCGCAGAAACAAAAGCTGCTTTCTCGGCCGTCGAACCAGCTCTAGGTGCCGCCCACGAGGCTGCAGAAAAATGCTGTCATCCGGTCCTGCATCCTCAGCAGTCTCAGCACCTGTCAAGAAGACCTCGCTATCCACACCCGCCAACCTTAACACCAACAAGGAAAAGTCATTTTCGCTACCGGTGGCATTACAAATGGCAAACAAGCTTTGGAAGTATTGAATGCGGGTGCTAGTGTTGCTATGGTGTATACGGCAATGGTTTATGGAGGTGCAGGCACAATCACTAGGATCAAGCAGGAGATGAGGGAAGAGATTCATGGATTGCCGGCTCAATTGCCCTCGTCTGCTCCTCGTAAGGAGAGATGAGGTTGCGGGCTCTGGATTTTGATGAGATGTGCATTGGAACGAGGCGTGGAATGGACGGGTATCTTGCAGTCCTACTTTGGCACAAGAGCAGAACTGCGATACAATAAGGATGTCTCAGAAAGGCACCAAGAGAACTGAATTTTTGTACGATATGGAAAGCCATTGAGGTCTTTTTGCATCTTTCTTGTGTTTCTGCGAAAGGGATTTTTTCCCACAAATCTGTGATCTTTTTACGCTTGTGGTGTCGTTGTTTGTTTATGAGCATCAGACTTGAAGACGTCGACACCGACTCTCGCATTTTGATTTGACAGACACCGTCCACGAGCTGATGTTGACACTCAAGGTCTCCAGGCAGAACCACGGGCCCAAAGCACCCAAGCAAAGACAGCCAAGCAGAGACTCAGGGTAACCATAGTGGTGGGAGCAGTGACCATGGGTAATGATTGTGTCTCCTCCCTCCTCGATCACCTCATTCTCATCGATCACCTCATTCTCATCAATCACCTCATTCTCATCGTAGACCAAATCATCCTCATCGTCGCGATGCGTACCGTCCACAAGACGCAAGCGATCTCCTTGCATAACCCAGACGAAGAGTGGTAGTCCTTCCAATCGGCTAAGCATTGTTGCTTCTGCGACGGTTGCTTTGTGTGTGGGGGCCATTCTGGTCTTGTGTTGGCGTCAGTGAGCTTGCTGGTGGGTTCAGGTGCAGACGAACACACTATGTGCTGAAAAAAAGTTGGGAGGGGAGGCTTCGAAATGGCTTTTTCATAGAGAAGCGTTGATGGTCGTGTTGTCGACCATGAGTTTGGAGCTGAGAAGAGAATGAAGAGAGCAGAGAGAGCCGACTTAGTTTGGGTACATGGTGCTGTTCGAGATGGAAAGTCCTATTCTTGACTTGCACCTTCCATTTCGAGGTTGATATTCTGTGATGGCATTCACGCTCACTTTGAATCGACAAACAACGACTGTTTGAGCGGAGCATCACAGGTCAAGACACACGTTGAATACCGTCATTCAAATCTTGCTATACTGTTCCCAATGTCTGTATTACATGTTTCTGAATCTACTCTATTCGTAATGCAGCTTTGCTCCGCCATTTTCTGTTAGACCTAGCAAGTTCTTGCCAAACGACACAATCCATGCAGTCGAAAACATGAGCAAGAGTANGGGAGAAAACACAATACTCAGCACTTGATGCACTCTAGCATAAGGAAGCGCACCACTCCAGAACACGCACAGTGCGCCATAGATCCCCCTCACAGGCCTTGTATTTTTCAATCGCTCGAAAGGCGTGTTTGCAGGAGGAGGTCCATTGTTAGTAACTTTGTCGAATACAGACGGCAGCATAGTGGCGTGGCATTTCTTCCGCAGTGAATCGTAGTGCTCTTTATCGTAGAGATCCCAGAATTCGGGGGCTGTGTAGTAGGCATGTGCGTAAAGACATTTGAGTCCGTCGAGTTCTTTAGTTTTGGCCTCTATGGCGCGGTTGGCTGCGATAAAGTCGTCGCGGTTGCGTGGACCTGGGCCCCAGACGCCTACGTTGATGACTCGGAGGCTGTCCTGTGAGTAATGCTTTCCCTTTGGCGTGAGTGGGTAAGGGGCATTCAACTTCAGCGGACACAGCCAGAGTGGATACAACTTGAAGTTATCATCCAGGTACTCGATGAAGTCTGGCGTTGTAGAGTATGGGAATCCGATGTCTTGGACGATAAACTCGTTTGCGAGACCTGATTTGTGGAGAGCGGTGTACATTGTTTTTGTGTGGATGAGGTCGTCGAGGAGATATCGAGTTAGTCTGTTGAAAGGGGCAAAGTGGTATTTGAAGGCGTGGTAGCCGCCCCAGAAGGCACCTCTGTCGAAGCGGAAGAGGTAATCTTTGATGGGTACAATCTCAGTGATGGATCGGCGGGCATTGGAAGATGTGATCTCATGATTGAGTATCTTCTGTGCGCGGACATAGAACCAGGGATCCGACCTTGAAAGATATTTCGTGATCTTGCAACCCGGGGTTGGGGTGTCGACCATGCGGCCTGCTATGATCAAGCCACTGTTCCTGGAGAACATGATACCATCCAGATATTGAACGTTGTCGTCAGCTGTGTAGGACTCGATGGACTCTACTGCTTTTGCAGAACTTGTGATTTCATGGTACTCCAATTCCATAAAGTTACCAGCTTTCACCAGCTGAATTTCGATCTCAGTCACAACACCTAGTGTTCCGAAAGAGCCCGCTGCACCATGAAACAGATCCGAGCTCTCAGAGCGAGAGGCACGTACAATCTCCCCATTTCCCAGCACAATCTCGATGCTGTTCACAATGTTGTCGAATACGCCATGTCTGAACGAGGAGCTTTCACCGGAAGTACCGCTGAACCCGCCACCGACAGTAATATTCTTGAACTCCATGATGACAGGAGCTACAAGTCCATACGGTAACGTGGCATCGACCAACTTCTCCATGGAAACATTGGGCTCGACAATGGCGACTCGTTTCTCGGAGTCGATTCTCAAGATCTCGGTGAAGTCACTGGTCGAGATCATCTTCTTGCGATCCTGCTCCTGGCTTCTCGTGCTGCTCGTGCTGCCATGGAAGATCCGGAACGGCTCTTTTCTGTCGTAGAAGGATCTGACTTGAGTTGCAACTCGCTTGGTCCGCTGGATGTGAGCCTCGAAGACTGGACTGGTTTCTGACATGATTCTGAGGTGTAGATATAGTATCGGATCAGGATCAGTTGGTCAATGGTGTTTGCAAGGTCGTATGAGTTATAGTCGGGATGCTTGGACTGGAGTCTTAACGATTCAGTAGCGTGGCTGATCAGATGATGCGGAGATCGGGTTCGATTGAATAGTAGAACAAGGCGACTGTACTCAGATGGGTTGGTTTCTCCTTCTGATGTTGTTGATAGTTACGTCAGTACTTTGGCGCTTCCAACAGCCGAAGCTTCCGAGATACTGATTTTGGTAGATGATAGCGTACGTCTTCCGCAGAGACATGTGTGAATATGAACAACAGAGAAATGCTGGTACGAAGTTCTTTGCTCACTAAGTTTGACGCCAATAGTACTTGGTAGGTACTGGGAGGAAAGAGTTGAGCGTTAGAGTGTTACTAACCATATGCTTGGCGTTTGTTGACAACATCACGCCTGTTGCTTTCGTTATCAACTCCTATCGAACCTCCCGTGCTTCTCGAAGCAACTTCTACATCTTGCACATCCAGCCACCACCGATGCGTATCGCGGCACCAATCACATATAGAGTCCCTTGAAGTGGCTTTCGAAGAAGGCGCATCGTAGCAAACATCGCTTCCCGTGCCAACGTGGGCTTCGACGCCACCATCTGCCTGAAAATTGAGGCTGTGAGCGATCATGCCAGTACATGCACCATGACTTCACCATCGCACCCGTCTTCACGGCCATCACGATGATTTGATTCGCAAAATTCTGTCTGTAGATGCAGTCGACTCATTCGCACCGCAGTCGCTTGGACGATCTGCCCGCAGGCACAGCCTGGCAGTATGTCGATTTCGTCGACTTCTGATCACATGTTGTGGTTTTGTCATGCATGTACATATGGCTTGACCTATCAGAATGTGGGACGCTTGACTAGAGGTTGGCCTTTACTGATCCTGCGACTCACGACTCGCTGCTTCGTCTTGAAGCCCGACCATACTCGGCACTCGAGTATGCCTCTGTCAAACTTGCGGGCGCCTCAGCCTTGCTGACCGGAGGCAAACCCACGACAACATCTACCTGGCCAGCCTACCACAAATGAGCGACTATGTCACCCCATGCCTTGTTTGCTATTCTGTGCTCTCCTTTTGATATAACACAATACTAAACAAGCATAATTTATCTACCATCATGAGTCGACCACCTACGGTTCCAGTACCATCGTTTTCACGTCCTCGCAGTGCCTCTCAATCTAGCAACCCTGATACATCTCAAGAGCACTCCACTGCCACTCCCCAAGAGCCTCTTCTTTCACCATTGAACGCCTCTAACCAAGCATCTCAAACAAGGCATGCACAACTCCACATCCTCCCACAGGACTGTAACTTACGGTATCAAGCAGTGTTCCTCAGATACATACATCAACCCACGTCGACAATAACAAGTATCATGCAAGACTTTCAGAAGCCTTGGAACGACTGGAGTCGACATGGTACATTGAGATTATCTTCCTGCTCTGCAGCGTCATATGCGCCACTCTCATCGTCACCTTCCTCGCTGTCCACAATAATACCCCCATTGAGAGTTGGCATTTCTATTTCTCCATCAACACGGTTGTTTCGACGCTTGGAGTGGTCTTCAAGTCAACTCTGCTCATGGCAGTCTCTGCTGCTCTTGCTCAGGGGAAGTGGACATGGTTTCGAAAAAGAAGTGGCACCTTGAGTACGTTCGAAGCTATCGACGCTGGGAGTCGCGATACCCTAGAGAGCTTCAGGCTCCTATGGCGTATGCGTGGCCAGTAAGTTTCTTTTGGTCAGCCAACTGTCCATGGTCCTAATAATCATCTCAGACATCTTGTTTCTGCAGGGGCGCTTGTCGTTGCCCTTGGGTTTATGATAGAGCCTTTCCTCCAAGCAATAATCTCCGACTATGGACGTCTCGTCGACACGGAGTCAACCAACACCAACGGCATGAGTGCTACCGTTGGCAGATCAAGCCGATTCGATGGTGGCACTCAATGCATTTCCACCTACAAAAGCAGATATCCCCAAGTTGATACCACACCTGACTTTGCAATCAGTGCTTCTCTATATGATGGATTGAACACAGCAACAAGTCATGGATATCAGAACGTATCTTTTACATGTATGTATGGTAACTGCACATGGTCTGGATATATATCTCTAGCTGTACGCAGCACCTGCTTCGACATCTCCAGCCATCTGAAGAGGACGACTCAAGACAACTCGACCGAAAGAATAAAGTCTTCGACCCGGAGTCTGTCTCCTGGATCGACTGACATCTCTACGTCGGATACTGACACTGAGATGGCGATGTACCCTACAGCAGCCTTGTCGGCATTCTCAGGTGTTTCGACACTGAACTCCATGGCAGCATCGATTCGTTCTATCGTGACTTCAGCGACTACTGGGCTAGAGAAGAGGGCATCTCCCACTGTCCAGCCAAAATCGGTGGCATCGTCGGATCCTTCAACCAGGTGGACAGATTGGACGCTGGAGCATCTCGACTTGACTCTTTCAAACACGAATGGGATGTGGCGTAACGCAAGCACTTTCGCTGTTCTCCAAGCAGCGGTGGTGGCCGATCCAAATCTCACGATCAATTTCAAGACCTCACAGGCATTGCTTGCTGCATTCACTGTAATCCGGACTGACGATAGCCAAACTTTGGGCAGCCCAGCCTGGGATGCTGCAGGTGCATCAGCCATGGAGTGTGGACTGGAACTGACTCTTAACCTTTACAATTCTTCGGTCGTCAACAATGTCCTGGTCGAGCATATTTTGGCAAGCGCCTCCCAGAAAGTTCCTGAATCGTGGTTGCCTTCGCCGAACGTCGATCAAAGTAATGTCCACCCGAATGGGCTTCCGGTCGACCTGGGAACGAAGGAGTGGAACCCGATATATCATGATACGTTTCTGTATCGCGACGACTATGCTCTGGATCCCGCTACTTTGCCAATAAACAAGACACAAAGATTCAGCATAACGCAAAGGACTCTGCTTAGCACAGTCGACTTTTTGACATCATTAATCAGACAAAACAACGATAATGCAACAGTCAAGGCGGTGACTCAAGATGGTCAAGCTCCTCTGTACACTTATGGGAGCCCCATTCTCCAACCGATCTTCAACCTGACAAATACAACAGCAACATTCGATGCCATAGCTAAAAGCATGAGCAACGCGATCCGCAATCTTGGGACAGAACCGATGGTGGGGAAAACACAGCAGTGGGTCAGATATTACCAAGTCCGTTGGGCTNTTTCTAGCTTTGCCATTATCCTTGATCACAAGTGAGTTACAAGAAGCATCAAATATCATGCTCGTCCGTGCTAATCGTACTCAAATAGTTGGTACCATCTTCTTCATACTCTCGATCATCGATGCACACAAAGTTCATGTTCCTACCTGGAAAGCCAACAGCATAGCTACAATGATACATGGACCCGATGAAATGCTTCAGCGAGACCTACGCATCAAAAATCATGTCCATTCCTTGGGTGTGGCTAGCGAAACGGTGGCCAAACTTGAATGGTTTCCTGAAGGGTATGCACTCACTGCTGGACATCAACCTCCAGCCAAAATTTCTCGACCTACAACACCAGTAAGAGATGAGGAAGAGCATGAGATGAATGCCCTGAGGATCCCCACGACACCGCAAACACCTGGTTCGAACGTCACTTTGGTCGAGCCACAGGTTGTCGGAGAAGCAGAACAAGGCACTATCCGACCAGTGTCGCCAGCATTCACTGGCCCTGACTGGAGTGACGTTCAGATCAATGATCCATCAGAGTCTACACCCTTGGGTATCAGAAGAAGTCTGTGAGGGAGTTGGCTGAAGGAGCAGCAGATTCACGACCATACTTGCTTGTCGTGACGAGAAACATGTCTTTACTAGTCTATTCTGATTTTGGTCATCATGTATTGAGTCTATGCTAGAAATACAACCCACGTGGTACGCGTCAGATATTGAGTTGAAGCCACGCCTATCTGCTTATACACGATCGTCTACTTACCCCATGCTAAATCTGCAACAAGCGAGTCAGTCAATGAGGAGATGCTCCAAAATGATCTTTGCTTGTTATAGTGCTATAACAGCACTAGGGCTACTCGTGACCGCGACATGTGGTCGGGCTAATAGTCATGGCAACGGACGCTTTCTATAGTGCCTTCCTTCTGTCTCACATGCGACAAGGATGAAATATTATGGTTAACCATCACAGTGATGCTCGATGTCAGACCTAATGTCACTGAGGTCCACAAGAACTATAGGGCTCGGGGCCACTATAGCAAGCTAACCTTGCCAACACGATGTTCAACCTTCTAGGTATCCACGTGCTTCACCGTAATGTTCGTAGACTAGTGGAGTGAAGACATGGATACGACAAGTCCACTTCCAACATAAGACATGCTCAAAAGGGTAATTAATTTTCTCTCTACTGACTCCCCCAATGGCGTGTGACAAGAACACGTGAACCAGATTGCAACACCAAAGACATGCAAGTACCAAAATTAGCAACACAAGTTTCTCTTCTACGTACTTCTCACTTAGCCCCTCTCGTTTGGCGTACATCGTTTGGGCGCGAAAGAAAGAGGTTCTAAGAACGTTTCAGCATAAAAGAGATACGAACACAAAACCTCCTACCGTCCAACATGCATGAACCTATATCGGGTAATGCAAGCACGATGTTCACAGCACATCTGTGAAGCAAGACAGCCACACAAAAAGGGGCTACACACAATTTCACCAGTTGTATGCTGCAACCGACGATGTCTGTAGTGTCAACGGTGGCAGATGTTGCTTCTCCATTAAAACGTGTTTGCAGAAAAGAGACAAAGGTCCAGAAAAGGGGTGAAGCTCAATGAGGGAATGAACCCGATCGAGAAGCGAAAATGTGATAGGGTGTGTCAAAAATGGCAGCATGAGCTATTGAGTTCGAATAGAGATAAGAGCAATATATGAAAGGTGGAGAAGAAAGTGATGTCTACTTTGTCACTGTTCTATCTGACACAATAGTTGTGGAGGATGCAAGATCATCTCCAGATAGATAATTGGTCACACGGTGGTCAGGTTGATGATTACCAACCGGCAGATCCCATGTGTCTGGAGGCGCTGACAGCAAGCACTGTACATCACACATGCTGCGCAGAAGATCAGGGTGCTGGAGTGACGAGGGGCGCCAGATGCGAAGTCACCATAGGGGTAAACAAGACACTTGCCCAAGCAACGCCGGCTGCAGGGGTTCACAGCAGGGAGAGAGCTTGAGCTTGGGCCACTCGTTCGGATGTCGGCTCTCCGTGGATTGACAGTCGTCGCGTGGGTTGTGAGATGCGAGCAAGGACGATCGATGAGCAGCAATCTTGTTGACATCCCTCTCTGACCCTGACTCTTCCTTATCGCTAGATCCGTAACCACTGTCTAGCGACTCTGGTCTGAGTACAGAGCATGGCTCAAGCGCGTGCTGGAAGTGTCGCCGGCGGTGCGGCTCCACATAGCATCAGTTTGAAGGTGTTGAGGTAAATGAACAACCACCTGTTTGTGATGCTATGGTAGATGAGCTGCTTGCTGACAAGACATCTTTCGTCTCGCGCNAGGCTATCGCATCCATCGCTTTCGCCCGCGCATACGCTTCCCGGCACCGATCCCATCGCAAATGCATCGCTCCCTTATCCACAAGCGCCAGCAGACACCTTTCCGCTGTCGCCGTTACTGGCACTGCCTCCTGCGTTTGGTGCTGCCTACGTGGGTACCGTCTTCTCTTGCACTTTGTGTGCGAACAACGAATTGCCGCCATCATCTCCCGTCGTCGTACGAGACGTCCAGCTAAGTGCCGAACTTCAAGTGCCGAGCGGCAGCATTGCATTGGCTCTCGAGGGCCCAGATGCTGCAGAAGAACAAGATATACAACCAGCGCAAACACTACAGCGCGTTGTACGGCACGAGCTGCGCGAAGATGGTCCTCACGTCCTGGCTGTCACTGTCACCTACCAAGAAACGCGAGATGATGCCACGAATAAGCGGACATTCAGAAAATTATATCAGTTTGTCGCACAACCTGCACTCGGCGTAAGGACAAAGGTAGGCGATCTTGCAGTCAAGAAAGACGCGCCAGACACGCGCAGTTTTGTTTTAGAGGCCCAACTCGAAAATCTTACCGAGAAATCGGTCGTGTTGGAGAAAGTCACTGTCAGCACGGCTCAAGGCCTGACAAGCAGGAGCCTGAACTGGAATAAGGCTGACGACAGGCCGGTATTGAATCCCCAGGATGTCATGCAAGTCGCTTTTACTCTTCAACAGAACCAGGGCGAGCAGCTGGACGAGAAGACTGGCAGGACAGTCCTCGCGCAACTCCACGTCGACTGGAAGAGCCAGAATGGGGAAATGGGCAGCTTGACCACAGGTTGGCTGGCCAGTAGAGCTAGATGACGACAATGGCCAAAGGGTTTGATTACGCAAAGTCTATTCCTTATCATGCTCGGCGCACAGGATGGACGAGACGTCGGGAGAGGCGTGGTTGACTCAAGTCTCAGTCCTCGGAGTGCTACAAGGAGTGTCTCATCCGCCCAGGGTTCGCGTTAGTCGTGGTTGCCGGCTAGCCGTGAGACCAGAAATAAAACAGAGTCAGGTTCCGTCAGCCCAGATGGGCCCGAGATGATTAAACATGACAAGAAGAGCCAAAGCAAGACTGAGGCGCTCTCAAAGTGCGGTAAAGATATGCATCGTGTTTCTGCGTTGAAGATGGTTGCGGAGGATTTTGTCAAGTTATTTGTTGACTGAGTGGACGTGGTTCTAGCTTGAAACATGAGGGGCAGCCTCCGCAGATCGTTTGTGCTCTCAAGAGTTCAGACCAGCCGAGATTTCACGTGCGCTCGTCAGTTGCATGGTTGCAAGGGGAGCGCGGGAGGGGCGCGTAGAGTCATTCGCACATGACTCCTGTCTCTGAGAGAGCATCTGCGCAGGGAGGCACGGCGAGGCACACAATGAAGCAGGAAATTGCGGCGTGCAAAGAATGGATGTTTATTATTGCCGATCGCGTATGCAGCAACAAGTGGAGAGGAAGAAGGGTCTGCCCAAAACGGGGAAGAGGACCACTAAAAAGCCGTATTCGTGGTTAGCCTGGCCGCTTGGCCTGGCGGCCCTGGCCAAAACATAGGGGAAAAGTAAAGTAAGAAGTGATGGACAGGTTCGGGACACGGACTCGCGACACGATGCTGCTATGTATACTTGTGTCAGCGTGTGGGTGCTGCGAGGGAGCAGGTTGAGGGTGAGCAGATCTGTAGCGAGCAAGATAGCGTGCGCGCTTAGCAAGTAGGCCTCTGGTCAGGAAGACGCGTCTGCAATCTAACAGGAATCGAACACGGCGTCAGTCAGGGTGGAAGCGTATCGTGGTCAAAGGAGTTCCGTTCCAGTGGCCAAGTTGCGCACAGACAGGCCAAAGAGAGCCGAAGGGAACAAGAGCTTGGCTTGTGCCCGTGAGGCGTGAGGCGTGAGAGGGTGGTGGATTGATGGGTGGGCAGCGGGCGAGCAGCATAAACCACCCGGCATTCAGGGAAACGGTCCCTTGTGCTTCCACAACTGCCACACCTGCTCGCTCTTTTTTCGAAACGGAACCGTTTGACGGCCTGCAAACCACGTCAAGGATCGTCAGGAGTTTCGCTCGCTCTACGCACAGCTTGGATATTTCTCTCTTCGTCTCTTGTCTTTTGCTGTTGTTCGAGAGGCTTTGTAAACTGGACGACCAAGATTGTACTTGACGAGTGCCAAAAGCCACTGCCAGCTTTCCTGCGTGCATCCCGCTCAACAAACTCAGCCGTAACTTTCACTTTTCTCCTCACGACGGCCGTTGTCCGTCACGAAACCATCGCGACCCCTGGACCTGAAGCATCAATCTACCGCCAATTCATAGTCACTCCTTTTGAACATCCCACCTCTCCCACAACGCACCCTTGTGCTTCCATCCACACCTGTCAATGGAATAATACACTACACCAATACACAATCACAACAACTCAGTATAATTACACATGGCACCTACCAAGGAATCAACATCGGTGCCGCTGGCCGACTACTTCTTCATATCCGGCATAGAGTCGACGCAGATCTACGACGAACGCGAACATGCTGCCGCTTCTCCGCCGCCGGTCGACGAGACGATTGAGGAGGACATTGCCCTCGAAACAGACAGTATCACATCACCGAGACCCTCGACACCAAGCTCACCAAAAAGGGGATCAACTCGCTACAGCTGGGAAGCGCGCAAGAGCATTAGCAGTGTTATTGGTCCTGGCGAATTCAAGCCAACGCCTAGCAACCGTAGCAGTGCGACAATCAAGGGACCACAAACAGAAACACCCGCTCTCAGCGACGAAGACTTTGAGATTGCACTTCGCAAGTTTGCCTCGGAGAGGGAGAACTTCCTCGAGGAGATCCAAGTACAGGCAGGAGCAGTTGTACCGCAAACAAGCAGAACACCAAAACCCAGACCGAGAACAGTGCGTATCACAAGCTCTGAAGATGCAGCAAATGCGGCGGCACAGAAGGGCGGTATTGGAGGACTGAGGAGGCGCTTGTCGACCATGAACAGCATGAAGCGACAGCCCTCGGTCTCAGTATCCAGGCAACGTGAGTACTTCAACATTTCGACAGGCCACCCGGCTGACCGGACTTCGCTAGCTTCTACACGCACATCCAAACGACTGAGCGGCTACAACTCGGTCATCCCCACGCCGAAACCCTTCAAAGCCTCACCCGACATGCACNNCCCCCTGAAACGACGATACGAACCGGTTCTGCTCGACAGATANCCCCCGAGAGCCCAAGACGACGAGATGAAGCGAAGATGCCCTTTTCCCGATTACGTACCCATGTTTGCCTTTCCCAACGACGTTGTGGTCGTCTCGGCCGACGAGCGACCAAGATCGACCTGGCACGGCTTTGCCATGACAACTGGAGACGGTTCCAAACTGCATGCAATCTGTGTCACGGTATGGATGCCATTGAACGAATCGGCGTCGGTCGAACTCGAGCGACAGTGCGAGGCATGGCGAAAGGCAAACATGAGCGATGAAGAGAGGGAATTGGCTAGTAGCTTGGGAGAACGATTGGCAGCTGAGAGAGCAAAACTTTCGAGACTGCTCGCCGAACTCCCCAACGCTGTTCAAGGCTCGGCTGAGAGAGAGACGCTCGACGACCAGATCAGTGCAGTCGAGGAGAAAATCTCTCTCATGGCCGACTTGTTGCGGCCCGTACGACATGGAGCTGCTTCCAAAATCGAAGGTCTTACTGATGGCGAGAGTGGCTTCTGGATTCCGCGATGCTATGGTGTGCTCGGCAAAGATGGCAACATGACAAGTTTCTGGAAAGAGTGGCTCAAGGCTATTGTTACGCCCATGACAAACGGTGCCGTACTGCGCGTGCCTCCGAGCTCTCCCAAGATCGGCATGTGGCTGCCGCTCGAACGATACGTCGTTAACTTGTGCGTTGAGGCTCCAAGCCCTATGTCTTCCAGCACTCAGATCGAAGTCGCCATCCGCGAGTTGCGCTTGTACGCCAGAAAAGAGGCCGAGAATGAGATTCCTGGCTCACGAAACGCCGACATTTACGCCCTCTTCCGATCTCTCTCCTTGAACAACATTGTCACCTTGTTCGAGTACGTCTTGTCCGAATCACGCGTTATCTTGCTCTCATCGCACACATCTATGCTGCATCTTGCAAGCGCTGCCATTACTAGCCTGATCTACCCTCTGAAGTGGGCTGGAGTTTTCATCCCTGTCCTGCCAGCACGCCTAATCCAGGCTCTCGAAGCCCCCTGCCCTTACATTGTTGGTGTAGAGCGAAGATATGAGAATCTTGAATTTCCCGACGATGATTTTGTCCTGGTAGATCTGGATCAGGACACAATCGAGAGCACAGCTAGACCAACGCTCCTACCTCGTCAACAGCGCAGAAAACTCATCGCTTCGCTACAGGTAGTCGCACCCCACCATATACGTTATGGTGTGCCGGTCGGTCCTCCCTCGTACGCCATGGAGACTTTCCCGAACGACGCCTTTTCTTCCGAGAACCCTCAAATTTACAACCAGAGAGCTACTCCTTCGAGTTTGGCATCTTTGGTTGGTGCTAATTCTGCCGCTTTTGCAGAACTGCCTGTGCCTACGCAGAACCGCAACATCATCCTCAACGCCTTCCTCAACTTTAGCACCACCTCGCGAGGAAGTGACCGCCCGTCAACGAGCTCAACGACAAGAGAAGACCGCCGATCCTCATCTACCAGATCTCCGCCATCTCCTACCGTTCCTTCCCCCTTGTCGCAGACCTTCCCCACCACTCCCGTCTCTCGCAACGACTCGGGCTACAGCATGCAGACGTCTCTCCGTGAGAAGCGCTCTGCGCATTTCGATGTAGCGAGCAGGCGCAACTCTTCCTTCGGATTCGATCGCATGGCCAACCTCAGAAGACCTAGCGCCGCTAACGGCAGTCAACCCTTCATCAGTCATAACAGCAGCATGTCAACCTCGACTCTGGCAAATTCCGCCGGTTACGCACCCTCCGTTTATGCACCGTCCACCCTTGCCGCCTCTACCATTATGCCGAACGCCGTTCAGCCCTCGTGCCCTCGCGACACCGAAACTACCAAATGGGTCGAGGGCCACTGCCTGGTCTGGCGCCCACGTGAAGAGAAGACGTACTGCAGCATCTGCGACGAGAAATGTGAAGATGGTGTCTACCGCTGCGGTGGTTGCAACACCAGCGTGCATCCACGCTGTCTGCACCAAATTCCGGTCGTGTGTCCTCTCGCTTTCCGACCTGAAGCCGTTCGTGCAGTCTTTGTCCGCTGCTTCGCCTCGCTTCTCTACACCTACCGTCGCTTCATGCACCCTGCATCAGGTGAGCGCAGGAAAGCAGGCATGGTTTATCACTTCAACATGGATCAATTCATCCGTAGTGTGCCTGGCGAAGCAACTGAATACATCACCATGATGCGTGAGACTCAGATGTTTAACGAGTTTATCCACGAGCGTGAGTCCACTCGTGCCGAGAACCCGTCTATCAAGCTCTTCGACGAGATCATCCTTGCCAAGCGAAACAGGGGTCGTGGCTCTATCTTCTCTAAGCATAACACCTCTTGGTTGTTCGATACTTCGGAGCACTTATGGCGTTCCGCCTCGACTGCAGCACCGAACTCTCGCTTCCCCGGTGACTATCGCCAGGTTGTTAGTAGAGTCCCGGCGAAACTGGACACCGCTCTTATGAAGGAGCCTAGAGCCGTACAAGGCCTGCCTCGGCCACAAACACGCACAAAGCGCAAGCCTATACCCTCCATGATGGGTTTGAGTGTTGACGAAGAACAACCCGCATGAACCTCTGATCTGAGCTGATCTATCCACTCACCACAGTTGCAAGCCATTCCTGCATCTGCTGCTCTTTTGCATGTCCCGATTCGACGTTTTTTCTCTTTTCCTTTTATTACGCTCGCTTTACCCAACCCAGCCAACTTGAACGCCAGACTCGCTATACCCCAATACCCCCTTCTTAGTAGCTACCTCGCTTTTGCTTTGATGCCTTGGCTGTCGTACTATACCCCCATATTCTGCCTTTTGCATCTTGCATTTTGTTCTTCACGCTCCTCCACTTCTTTCTTCTGACCTTGCTCTTTGGATAGCAGCAAGTCCTTTCTCTTGAATCTCATTCTCTTGTCTAGCGACGGAGTGATGTGGAGTTTATTTTGTCTGTTCGAATTAGTCAAAGAGATCTTTTTCTCGTTCCTCTCGCTTTTAATTGTCGGGAATCACTCGGAACTTGGGAATGTTTTTTTCTCTCTTTCTTCGATCACTTCAGAGATGAGAGCAATTAGAATCAAGAATGAACTACTTTAATGTCATGTCCCCTTTTGCATCGTCTCTTTCTCCGTTCTTGCGTGTCGTATACTCGCGACACCTTCGTTCTTATCTGCCTCGTTTAGACATCTGCTTGACTTGTTGAGCACGTTGAACGTCGACGCCTTGCTGCGATCCTTCGTGCCCCTGCGAGTCGATCTTGTTGTTTCCCTCGTTCATGTGTATCTACGAGCTCACCTTCCTGTTCTCGTCTTCCACTTAAGGCACTGACTATCTACTGGACCACCACGCTCAATATATCTCATGTGATATGGTGATACAAAGGAGAGAAAACCATGAGTCTTCCTGCCCATCTTGGTGCAAGCTGTGACCATCGCAGTGAGATAACAGATCCACAGAAGTGGAGTCGGGTTGATGCAAGGGAAACTAAAACCCATCATACCGATTTATTCCGGGATGTTAGATTTGAGAATCTCAAGCAAAGGTAGGCAGACTAGAGTATCAGACACCCTGAATGTTACTGTATCGGACACGAAGCAAATGGACCAGAATTCGCTGATGTAGTGATGCTGCAGACGAAGGCCGATGGTACAAACTATAGCCAGGGTGCTACTCTCGGCGACATTCCAGAAGCAATAAAAAGTGGATGGACATGCAAGGAAAGCATATTGTCGCACAATACAGAAACTCAACAACACCCACCGTAAGAGTCTAGAGAATGATTAGGAAATCAACTTGATATCTGTATGAACCATGGTGATGGGTGTTGGCATTGACCATAGACTTGATCAGGGGCATCAAAGCATCGCACCTTCCCACTTCAACATCTCACACCCCCATGACACAACACACTTCTCACACCATGCATCCACAACCCACACATCGAGAACACAACCTGCATAATGCGATATTGATTTAGAGAATTGAATGTTCCTCATGCTCCTTGCTCCTGAAGAGAAAATTCCAACTCTTGTAAACGCCACGGCTATGCTGAAAATGCGGACGAGTTATGTATATGCATGTCCTTGCTGAAGAAGAAAGACAAAAACAACGCTAAGCCCCAGTAGAAAAACGCCCCTTTTGCATGCAAGAAACAAACAACTGGAAACAAAAGTGCGACAAGGAAAAAGTGTAAGGCCAGGGAGTAGTAAGATCTGGAAGACCTCCCTAATGAAGAGCTGGGAGTTGTTGAAGTTGGAGGCCTGAGCTTTTCACTCATCTTCCTCGACAAAAGGATCACAAGGATCCAACACCAACCCAGGAAACTTCTAGTTTCCTCCGATACCACCATTGCTGCCAGAGCTGGTCATGCGTCTACCTCGCGAAGGTCTCATATTGCCTATAGCCGCTGACGGCGCAGAGAGCTGATGCTGGTGCCCGAGACGACTGGGTGTCCTAGCATGACTGTGCGATGGAGCAACGGCATTCTTGGGCGTCAAGTTTTCACTTCTGTCATTGCTGCCTAATCCGCTCCGGGAGCCGGGACGCGAGGTTCAGCCTTCGGCAGTAACGAGACTGAGACGCGCGCCCGAGGTGCCGCGGGTGTGGTTGGTGCGAGGAAGACGAGACTTGGAGACGAGGTTGTTGATGTTATTGGCGCCGGCACGGTCGAGAGAGACGAGTCCAGGGACTGGAGGTATGGCGCTCGGAGATGCCAGGAAGCCTGATGCACTCCAGCCTGTTGATGATCCGCCAGAACCTCCGTCCCGGCTGATCGGTCGATAGGGTGACGCCATGCCGGTAGCACCGCGTGAGAAAGGACGCTGTAAGTCGGCGGAGGGATCGAAGTAACTACCTATACGCCCTGGCATGCGGTCGGTTGTCGGTGTAGNGGGAAGCGAATTGCCAGTAGGTACCATCGTAGAAGAGCTCGAACGCCGGAGTTGGCGGCGGTTGTTGACTTCGCCAACACGAGCATTGTGAACAGCACGAGAGACGTGCAACTCGGAAGATTTGATCAGGTCCGAAGCCATCTCGCGTACCAGAATAGCCGGGTCATACTTAGCAGTCTCGGCGATGATGGGGTGCAAACCGAATGTGTGAATGAGTGCGCCGTCTTCATCACTAGAGTCGCAAATGCTGCGAATGATTCTTAGCAAGTTAAGACGTACCAAGGCCTTCTTAGTGCGAAGTTTCTGTGCTGTGCGCAAGAACAGATCTGGATGTATGAGAGAGCTGGCAATGGGAGGACTGAGGCGCAAAAGCTTCTGAAGAGGCTCAAGGAAGTTTTCGAAGCTGTCAGCTTTGCTGTGGTTGAAGCAGTTGATAATTGCTTTAGAGAAGCTGTCATCTCTGAGGAGATGTTCCTCTACCTTTGCAGTCTCTTCTTGTAACCTAATCGCCGTTAGTTGAAATCGTGGCTCACATAGCATTTGCATCACTTACCAGACAAAGATGGCATCTAGAGCCGTGACTTGCCAATATTGATCTGCAAGTAGACCGACGTAGAATTGCAGTCCCTTGTTCTGCCATAGTATCTTCCTTCCAACCTTGCCAGAGTGTGCCATATCACACAAAATAGGCAGTGCAAACTCTTTCAGTGGGCGCTCAGTCTTAACGATGCGCTGTAGCAGAGGAATGACGCCATTCAATGCAGCATCTTCTTGTCTAGTCTTGCTCAACCTGCAAAGATTGTACATGATGTTCAAAACCTGGTTCGAGATCTCGCGGAAGTGCGGTACCTTCATACTAGCGTTGAGGAGGTCAGTCAACACCTCGATCGCGTTCGAGTTCTGCAGAGCATCGAGTGTGGTTGCAAGCATGGACAAGTTTTTGATGAACTTGAGCATGGTGATTTGGTGTTGAGGAGACATGCGTTTCAGATCCTTCAACACACACTTTAAGACCATGCGATCAGCCACTGCCTCCTTGACGTGATTCTCGGCTTGTGAGAACAACACGAAGATGTTGACGATGCGTCCCTCGACCAACTCGGCAAGTTCGCCTTCTTCGTCCAGCACTCGGTTGAGCACCAAAGAGAGCGGATACAACACTGAGCTGCGTGAGAAAATTCGACAGAAATCGTTCTTCGGTGTTGGACCTTGCAATTCGAACACACTCCAGACACCGTTCACTCCAATCAGGACGAGGTCTCTCTCTGCTTCGTAGTCTTCCTCGAGGAATTCAACCAAAACATTCAGACCACCACAGCTGACAAACATCTGTAGAGTAAGTGTACTGGTCTGATACATCTGTCTGACGAACGCAGCAGCTTCCAACCTGATGTCGCTGCTGTATCTTTNTTGCGCAAATCTTGTGATGATTGGTATGCCACCAACGAAGCAAAGGTTCTCTTGTATCTCGACGTTGTCCATGATGATCAAGTTGACAACTTGTAGTAGTCTTAGGATGGTCGTTGGACGATTGCATGTTTCCAGAATCTCTAGAATGGGCAACATGCCATGCGACGACATAACTACAGTCTTGACCTCGGGAGACTCCCACAGTACTTGAAAGAGTTGGTCCACAATATCTTGTAGGTAGTCCTCAGGTTGCGAGACTTTGAGTGAACCAACGAGACCCTCGACCAGGGTTACCAAGCGAGCGAACTTGTCTCGAGCAATATTGGTTTCCAGATCCATTTCGTCGAAGCCTTCTTCGAGTTGTGCGAACGGGTCATCCTCATCTTCTTCATCTCCGAGCCATGAATTCGTTGATAGCTTCGAGTTGAGCATGAGAGTTCCGATCTCTGAGCCACTCTCACTCTCGGGTGGTGGTATCTGCTGTCCGTCTTCTTTGCCAAAGATGTCCGAGAAGTCTTCGTCCTCGGGATCCTCAGCATACTTTTGTATCTCCACTTCAGAACGTGTTCTACGCATTGCGGCGGCATCATGGATTTGAGGGGATGGTCGGCGCATATGACCCATACGCGAATTTGGTCGAGGTAGGCTCTTCAGGTCAGAGGGATGGAACAATTTCGGGGCGAAGGAATCGTCGTTTCGGATAGTCAGCGCCGCAAGCTTTTGACGGAAGACCGAGTCGTTGTCTGGTCCAAGCAGATCGGAGTAATCTTCAGTCGAGTTCTCTCGGTACATCAAAGAGGGGCGTACAGGAGCATCTGCAGGTTTCGGTTCGGATCTTGTCGACTTGTGCATTGGGCGAAGAATCTGTGTCCTCGATGAGTTGTCCTTATCAGCCTTCTCTAGAGCCCTTTGTGCGTGCCGCAGCGTAGTTTGTCCGGGGTTCCTTGTAGGTGCCGTATGCTTCATGTCGAAGGTGTTGGCCCTAGGTGGGAAAAATGGTCGCACAGTCTCCATAGGGTCGCCTCGAATCACCTCCATTGGACTCCTCACAGTAAGATCTCCTTCGAAGTTGTCGTCCCAGTTATCGCCTTCCTCCTCCTCAGCGTTCATGTCGAAAGTAGCATATTGCTTTAGCTTATCCGACGACAACATGCCAGCAAAATTGTCGTGAGGTTTCAAGTGGGGCAGCTGCAAGGCTGCATTGCCAATAGAAGTTGCAAAGTCATCGTCCCAATTGTCTTTGGCATCACTTTCAGGTGATTCATAAGGTTTGGTATCGTTTGCTCTATGTGCCAATGCCAAGCCGCTTTTGTTGAGTCCAGGAGTCCTCAGATGAGAGCCAACATCGGGTCTCGGAGGTACAGGGCTCAAAGAGAGTGGTCTAGATGAGGAGCGCCTTGAGGATGTATTTTGAGGCGATTTGAGTGCTTCGTTCCATTGTTGAACACTCTTTACTGCTTCGTCGTATTGTGTAGGTTTTGCGACAGGTTGGTCGGAACGTCTACCACTGAGAATCCAGGGGTGTTTCAATAGTTTCTTCGCTGTGACTCTGAGGTTAGGATCTTNTTGGAAGCACTGCATGAGGAAGTCGCGAACGGCNNCTGGGTGATGTCAGCGAATTTTACACCTAGCGCATCAAAAGGTATTGCATACCGGAGAAGCTCCTTCAGGTAGCGGTGGATGGTCATCGTTGACGATGCGGAACAAGGCTGGCATAGGCTGCAGCTTATGATACGGAGGTCTTCCATCGAGTAGTTCAATGACAGTACATCCAAGACTCCAGATGTCCGAAGCGGTAGTCGCACCAGACAATTCGATGACCTCGGGAGCCATCCAGTAAGGTGTGCCGACTACGCTGCTCTCATGTAGACCAGTGTCCTTCCTCGTCGCAACACCGAAATCGGCCAGTTTGACTAGACCTTCCTTGGTGGTAAGAATATTTGCTCCCTTGATGTCTCTGTGGATAACACCCTGTTCGTGAAGGTATAACAGACCGTTGAGAACCTGGGTCATGTACAGGGCAACAAGGTTTTCGGGAAACTTGCCAAAGTTTTTGCAGATAGAATGCAGTGAACCGTTCTCGCAATANNTCTGAGTATGTAAGCAGAAGTCTGAAAATTGAGGTGACAGGCAGGCGCACTCAAGAATGATGTACAGCGATTCAGTAGACTTGACAAAGCCATTGTACTTGACAATGTTTGGGTGATTAAGGTTCTTGAGCAGATCAATTTCCATCTGCAGGTTCAAGTCAACACCTGTGGCCAAAGGTAAGCACATAGCCCGGGGTTATAACGATACCATAATAGCGCGAGACTGGCCTTTTGGCAGATCTGCCAATTTGACTTGCTTGATAGCAACAGTTTCGCCGGTACCCCAGTTCAAAGCGCGGTATACACTGCCAAAGGCACCCTTGCCGAGGCAGTCACCCAGTTGNNCTGCGAGCTTCTGTCAGCTCCATGGGCCAGCGCTATGTCTCATGTACAGCAGCTCTTGTCTTACGTAGTCTTTGAGGCCGGTGACCTCACCAGCAGCCCTTTGTACAGACCCGTCTTTGGGCATCTTTTCCCAGCTCGGTTGCCTATTCTGACCGGGTGGCTTGAGGCCGGATTGGGGTTGGAAACTGGCTCTCCTTTCGAGGGCGGATGTGAATCGTTCGCTGCCGCTGTCGGACTCGACCGACGACCTGGGAGGGCCATAGGCCGACTGAGGGCGTTGGGCGATGGCCGGCATGGCGGCGGGCGTGTCTGAGTCGTCGGCGTGGGCAATGTTTCGGGTGTGTCTATCAGGAGCAATCGTGGTCGGCGGGGTTCAGGGACAGGGACAGGGACAGGGACGGGTCCAGAAGCGTCTCCAGTTTGCAGATGTTCGAGCTGTGCGACAGCGGTGGCGGCGACAAAGAGAACTCGCTTCTTGGCCTCATACCATCCAAAGGTCTTGTTGGCAGTCGTCACACTCGGGGACTAGAGAGAAAGTAGGGCGTTCCACTCTCGCATCGACAGTTCGGCGTGGGCACGGGGCACGAGGCTACCACATCCGACCATCCAGGAGATTGGAATGAAGTCACTGGCGATGGCGAAAGGTTGTTTATTGTACCATCTGAGACAGCAATTCCATCCCACGCAGAACCACGAGATGTTGCCCTGAGCCAAACTGCGGGCCAAGCAACCTTTGCGGCCGACGTTGAAACGGGCGGGGATTCGATCCAGGGGACCACTCCCGCGCCCAAAATACACCTGTACAATAATTCTTTTATTTCTTGACAGCTACTGTAGCTTTCCATTTCTCGAGCCTGCTACATGACCAACTCTTCCTTCCACAGTATCCTCGTGCTTCTTCTCAACTTCTCTTGACTTGCTGTCGTTGCTACCAACCACGCGGCCAGGCCTGCGTTTCAAGGGTCATTGCATCATTTCGTCGTTGCCGTTGTCGTTGTCGTTGTACTGATCTCCTTGGTCAGTCTCATGATCGCTGCTCATAAGGCATGCCGTACTCGCTTAGCGACCAGCGAGCGTGTTGAGCACTCCGCCATCAATCGCGATCACTTCTCCGTTGATCTGAAATTTTGCCCTTGTCAGCTCTACGCTCTCTAAATCCGCTTGAGAGACTGATGTACTCACGTATGTGTTCTTGGCTAGCAAAAGTGCCAGCATACCCATCTCTTCGTCACGTCCACCACGCATCTGAGGCACATGGCCCTTGTCGGCGACCTTCTCGGCAGGCAGGTCGCTCTTCTGTCTGTCGTCGGAGCTCTTGGCCGTCATCTCGCTGGGGAAGTAGCCAGGAGCAATGCTGTTGACTCTAACGCCGACCTTCATGAACTCGGCGGACATCAGCTTGGTCAGGTGAACAGTTGCGCCCTTGGCAGTGTTGTNAACTGCGGGCCGTCATGGTTAGCTCATACGCTCTGCACCTAGACTAAGTTCGACGTACGCAAAGTGGCCCTGAGCGTGACGCATGATACCACTCATCGAGGAAGTGGTGATTACGGAAGAGCTGAACTTCTCTCCAGGACCCTGAGGCTCAACAGCGGCTTGCAGCAGAGGCAGGAAGGCGACAGTGGTAAAGTAGACTGAGGTGACGTCGGTCGAGTATGTGTCGTTCCACTCCTCGACAGACTCGCCCTGCCACAGCTTGTCCTTGAGCTCTCCAGCGTCCTCCTTGTCGGGCTCGGCCTTGGGACCGGGAACACCAGCGTTGGCAACTATTGCAGCACGTCAGCCATGGCAGCCTCAGGTCAATGAAACGAGACCTACCAANNGCAGGTGAATGCACTTCTCCTTCTCCTCAATCTGCTTGACCAGCTTCTCAAGATCGGTCTTCTTGGTGACATCGATGTTTCCAATNNACTGGTCGAGTGCTCAGTTATGCTTTTCCTTTTCATCTTGCTAAGATAGTACATACGGGATGATTTGTCCATTCTCAGGCACGTGCTCCTTGCTGGCAGTCTCAAGCTTCTCGACATCTTGGAATCATGTCAGCATTGATATACGTCAGTGATGTGGACGAGACTCACTTCTGCCGACGATGTAGACCTTTGCGCNCTTAGGATGAGGTCAGTTAGATGTCTTTGAACGGCATAGTAGATATATCATACCGTTGGCAGCGAGAGCCTGGGTCATCATCAGACCAATGCCAGAGCCACCTCCAGTGACAACAGCAACTTTGCCGTCCATGCTGAAGAGCTTGTGGGCGTGGAAGTGATGAGTCTCGGCCATCTTGTTTGATGTTTGGGATGTAGTGGTAGAAAAGGGTATTAGGATTTTCCTGTTATAGTGAGTACAAACTTCAATGTCAAAGATTCGAAGATGAACAGGTCTGAAATGCGTTTCTTAAAGGTTGAGGGAGCTCTGCATGGAAAAACAATAGCTGAGAGCTCCACGTTGATGATCGGCAGTGACGTATGGCTAAGCTCACGATGATCAACATGTTGCCTCGGCTGCACTTGCCTTCCCTTTCAAAGTCATGTGCTGTGGTCCTTGGTCGCTTCCATGGTGCATTGATTTTTGTTGCTAAGCTAAGGATGAGGTGGTATCTACTTCAGCATGTCGATGTGTTGAAGGAAATTAAGAAAAGAGAGCTTCGCTGTTGCTCAAAAGAAAATCGGGATTGCTCAAGAAAGCATCCATACGTCCCGCGTCGCTTTTAGTGACAAGGACCTGCCTTTATCCGGATTCCTTCTCTCCGCTGGCATTCTATCCAAAGTTTGTTTTGGATTCCTAGTTGTGGTCTGGAGACGTCTTTACTCCTAGCCCCGGAGACGACTGATCTTTGCAGGGCATATTATCGTGCCCAGCTTGTGTCTGAAGGGAGTAGCTGTTTCGGTTGTGGTCAACACTGGCCGTTCTTCTGTTTCGACTCTCGTTTCGCCTGTGTGACATGTCTTTCAATCTCTCAATCGATCTTCCAATGACTTGTGAGACTACTGTCGTCATGGCCCTTGCCAAGATATAACTCCACTGCATAGAGTGCCATAGTACCAGCCAGATTGGCCCATCTCCAGACGTTGCTACCTGCATCTCCGCCTTGACTGGTCCACCACTCTCCAGGGTGATCAGCTGAAGCCGAAGCGAAATGTTGCATCAAGAGACTGGTGTAGACAGCTATCAAGATACTTGGGCTGAAGTATCCAAGGAACCCGAGGACCTGACCAACGCCGTCACTGTCTTCCAGCGACGGTTCTTGCGAAAGCGCGCGAGCTCCTGATTCGCGCACAGCCGGGATGATACGAGCGGAAGCGTACATAACGAAGAGACGGTATGCCAGCGAAATGATGACGGAGGNGGTGATGGTCATAATTGCTGCGAACAGAAAGTTGAACGAAGTGTGGATCGTAGATGGGAGAGTAGAAAGGGCGTGCATCAGAGTCGAGTAGGATGCCATAATGATTGGAGGCAATGGCGGGAAGTCTGGCTCGGCAGGAACAGGAACGGATTGGGCTGGGTTCGAAGGCTGGTAATCGGTAAAGATTTGGTAGATGCACAAGGTGATGTAGGCGANACTGGTCGAGGTCAATTACTAGGCATGGAGGATAAAGATATGGATGTGACTTACGAGCAGCGAGCTCTCGACGGGGTTACCCTTGCCGCTGCCAATGCCCCAGACACAGAGGAAGAAAGCGCAGGTAATAGCAACGCCGATCAGGATAGCATCGACATTACCGAGCTCCGGAAAAGTGGTGATTCTCCATAGGAAGTAGACGGAACTCGAGATGATCGAGGCAGAGGTGATCAGCAGTCCGATCTGCAGGGTCACAGTTAGCCTTCGTATGTCCATCTGGCCGCGCAACTCCAGCCGACTTACCATCCAACCATCACCTCCTTCACGGTTCACCAGGTATCGTGTAATCTGACCAGCGGCTTGGATGACGAGCAGACTGCAGAAGCCTTCACTCAGCTGGAAGACGGNGGTCGACCAGCGCAGCAGTTTGTCCCAGCCACCAATGGTGAGTGACTGCACCAGGCCGTCGCTACCAAAGACCCATGCATAGAAAGTATCGTGCTGTGCTCTTTTCCCACTGAAGGTCTNTTTTTCCACCCACGCGCTCGCGTCCGAGTCGACCGAAAACTTGTTGAGACTCCAGATCATGAGGGTGGGGATGACGATCCACTGCGAGGCAGCGATGGTGTTGACGAGGGCATAGCGAAGTCTCGAGCGATCGGGCGTGGCGAGTCGTAGCGCAGAGTAGAAGAAGTAGAAGGCGCTCAGCGAGAGTGAAAAGGCAAGACCACAGGTTCGGCCGCCGACATCAAAGGCCAGTGGGATGGTGAAGACGACGCTGAAGAGAAACAGGAGCGCCGACAAGATGCGCGTAATGTACCACATGGGCGCGTCCAGGCCACACGCTCAACCGGCGTGTATGGAGATCCGGAAGGGTCGGAGGGGACTCGAGGGAGATGTGGTAGTCAAGCAGCGCATATAAAGTGGCTTGAACTCTTTCTGCCGCTGGATGCCTCTGACCGCCCTTTGCGTCTTGACGGGCTTTGGACACTTCACCTGTTTGGTCCGGGGTTGAGTGGTCGGCGCGCGCTCTGGAGCGAGACGATCTGAACTTCTGGAAGGCCGCGTGGAAGAAATGATTTCCTGTCGCAATCGGCCGGTATCAATAGGACCGGCACTCTTGTCTGAGCTTGGGGGCACGTTGTCCTCTTTCTGTCGCGTGCTGTGACCTGTCCGTGTAAATTGCACCAGGCCCCACCCGGTGACCCTGTTCGATTTCCACACGACGTTTCTGAAACTTGAGAGGCCGTCGACTTGTTCAATCTTGCGTGTCAGAATCTTGCTGATTCCATCGGAAGGTGCTTGCAGTGCTTGCAAAACTTGTTTGCAAGGTGACAGAGAAATTACGGAAGGAGCTGCACGCTGGTCGTCCTCTGCCGACTCTCGCATCCCGCGCCGAGGCCAGCGCGTGCTTGATGATACAATAATTGGCTGCAGACTACTGCAAATCCGGTTTCTCAAGCAATCATCATCATTATTATCTACCGCCCGCATCTCGCTAGTTGGGGATCTCATCGACACTTCGAACATCCTCCGACTTTGAGACGTTGATCTTGTCTCTAGTCTTCTTGCTGTGCGGGTACACATCCTTCCTCAAGCGGTTGATTCCTCCCAAAGGTCTATGCGCATCTAGGCCCGTCCATGCATCCAACGACATGTGATCCTCCCAGAACACTCGTCGTTCCTGGCTGAAGCTGTTTTGCGTAGGGAAAGTGATCGTACCCAGGGATTGATAAGGACTTGTTGCCTCGTCCCACACGACACTTCCGTCTTCAGTGGGATGGTGCGCAGGATCCGTTCCTAGCTGTATCTGCATTTCGTGAGTATCTTACCTTTATATGTGGATAGAACTTCTTACCTTGAATTCGTATTTGGCTTCTTTGCCGCCAAAGTAGTCGAACAGCCAGTCCGACAAAACACACGAGGGGTCGTCGTTCTTGACCTTGGCATCTGCTGCTTTTTGACTCTCCAATACAGGGAAAAGAGCCATGTGTCCGTAGTATTTACCGAACCGAAATGCTGACTGGCTGTACATGGCATGAGAGATGATGTTGGTGTTCGGAAGCATATAAGGAGCATGTTGCTTCACAAGATCAGTTCGCATCTTGAGATGCGTGCCCAAAGCTGCAGGATCGTCGAAGTACTTCTCGCGCAGACTCATAATTTCCAGCGTTGTGTCAATATCAGTCAGTTCGATGCTAGGGGCGTTGTTGAAGAAGAAGTCCTGAGTGTTGACAGAGTCATCGACGCCTTCCAGTCGAGGTCCTGTAACATCAAAGACCTTGAGTCCTAGACCGCGAGGACCGTTCTCCTGGTCACGCTGAAGGAGATACGGTTCATTCGCATATCTCGCGGCAACATCATAGGTTTTGCCGGGCTCTGCAAAGATGCCTTGTCGAAGATGCTCTGGCAGATCCGAGTGTACCCGCAGAGTACCCTTGACAATGCCTTGCGTCTTCACATGGGTTGCTCTGAAAGCTTTCCTGTGAAGGTCAAAGTTGTGCTCTTGCATGCGCTCCATGACCTCTTTGATGCGCTGAGTCTTTTCTTGCTCGTCCGGCTTGATAATTTCGACTCCCTCAGCATCCCAGGCCAGGTAAGCATCATTGGGTGGTGCGCTGGATAGGCCACGCTTGACGTTGGTCCAAGCCGAGCTCACAGTCTCCTTCAATGCTTCTGTCATGGCTGCTTATAGTGTGTATTTGCAAGCCGATCAAGTGTTTGACATGATAGGTCCTATCAACTTCGTTCCTTTTGATGGAATGTCTTCTGCCAGCGTACGTCATAGAAATCGGTGACTGCCGCGGTTGCACCGCTAGCGGAGGGAGTCTGTATAGCAAAGTTTGGCACACATGCAGACTTGGAACTGTAAGAAGCTCTAGAAATTACATCCGCTCCAAGTACATATCTAAAAAGAACGTGGACATGCACAGAGTCAATGTTCGCTAGTGACGAAGTTGTGCACTGGACAATCGAAGCACAGAGCCGCTTCCGATAGACTGGGCCTCCTCGAAGCTCTTACGGCCGAGTGCTGTTAGCTTCACGAAGTACGGAACTCGTTCGATTCTGCTTCCAATCTCATACTTAATCCAACGTGTTCGAATCTGTATGCTTTGGAGTGGAAGCGCTTTTGCACGCGACCCGCAGCAGAAGTAGAGCCCGAGCCTTTGTGACACCTAAGTTGACAACACCTTAAGCGAAGTGATATGATACCGACGTTAGACGACGTAGAAAATTTGGGACACTAAAAGCCAGAAACGCGTTTTGCTAGGCTTCGTGCAGCGGTGCTGCAAGGCTTCTTCCTATGACAAACATCTATAGATCTACAGCATGATTGAAGGGCCTTCCGAAGACCAGAACCAGGGAGAGTGTAAGTGACCAAATGCGCTTTAGAAAACGGCTTGACTTGGAGTTATGCTCCTTGGTCCATCTGGATGTGATTTCTTTCGTTTTCGCATGGAAACTTTGACCAAGGACCCGACAGAGTGGTAAGTTTGATCATGGAGGTTCCTAGAGCAGCCGCAAGGGTGACGCATATTTCAGCTGAGACCCGAGATCAACATGAAGTTCTTCGGAGGTCAGAGCAATCGGCATCTTCTCTCTTTCAACGTTGCTGACCCCTGCTCGTTTTCATGGTCTTTTTGAGCACTCGCACATCCTTACGCTGGCATGGCCTGTCCATGTCGTCCTTTCCTAAGACATTCTGTCTGAAAGTTCACTTGCCCCAAGACCAAACAGACTTGTCCAGCCGCACCTCCTCGAAGAAAGAGACCAACTTCAAAACCCTTCATTGATCGGACACGGCCCAAGGAGCCACCCATAAACTGGTCCTAGCAAATCGAGCACGTATCCAGCCAGCAATACCCTATAGCAGCGACCAGACCACCCTTGAGTACCTATGCCCAGTCGACTGGGGGAGGAAGACGTCTGCTTGGGTCGGGAATATATGCAGCGCCTCCATTGTCGACTCGCTTTTGTCCCACCTCGGCCTTTCGACCCCAAACGGCAAATCTGCAATACTCAGCTCATGGCCCAGAGGCTTTGTCGCATCGCTGACAAACTTACAACGGAATATAGAGTCGTAGACTCGCGTCTGAGATCTCTCTTTCACAACCGGCGATCAGATCTTCGAAGTCGACTTCCTGCATACCAGCCCGACGGCAATGCCATAGACCCAACGACCTCAGAGTTTGCACAGCTATCGGCTTCATATCCCTACCTATCTCTCTCAAGCGAGGGTCTTGATGCCATTCTCCGACTGGCAGTCGTTTCGGCTCCATGACAATGTTGACGAGCCCGGCATTGGCCATATACCTCGACAACTCCGTTCCGACTCTTGGGTCCTTGTTGTGCCTTTCCAAAGCCTGACTGTAGATAGTCCACCATCTCGACAGATACTCCAGAGGTCTTCCGCTGTGCGATTGGATATGGAACTGAGCTTCGAGCATCTGGAGCCAACCACCAGCCCTGAGTCGGTCATGGAGGTCTTGTACGTAAGACCCCCATCGGTTTGCGTTGATACTGTCTGCAAGGAAGCGTGAGTTGACAAGATCATACTTGTCTCTGGCAAGTTCCTCTTGGTCGTAACGAAAAGGTCCATTCAAATTCCACCTCTTCTTTACCACTCCGGGCGATGATCCTTCGGTATGGAAAATGTCAACAGCAACTACCTTTCCAGCAGGTTAGTCAGGCTTGTGAACAAAGCATATATTGATGCTTACCTGGCATGCGAAGTCGTCGTCCTCTGAGCTGGAAGACCCTGGCCCCAGCTCTGACTTTTCCATCACTTCTTCTGCCCACTCGATGCCGCTGCCGCTTCCACAGTCGAGTACGAATTCTGGCGTCAAGTCGGTTGGTAGGAAAAGACGTCCCTCGAGCAACCGAGAGATGATGTCGTAGAAATCGGCTTGTCGATTGAGTTCTTCCTTTCAAGAAGTCAGCCGCTGCGACAGCAAGTCTTTTACCACTGCCATCCCCTGAACTGCCTAGCCGCCTTTTGGATGGTCCTGCAGTACCACTCTCTTGAGAGCTCTTCGGACAGCATAGTCCGAGTCACTCTCGAACTCTTGTTGATACGTAGTCGCACCGGAGTGTCAGCATCGCAAGCAGAAGGGTAATCTATGCCATGTCACACCCGCTGGTGGGACTTGGCAGCCGACATAATACTCACATCATCAATAGGTACACAGTGTATGCCGTGCTGAATTGAGAAGGCCAGAAAGTCTCTGCCGAATTCACGCACTGAAGCATCGCCTCGAGGCTGAGGCTGAAGGTTTGAAGTCATTGCTGTTGCGGTGGAGCGACAGATGAACTTTGCTTGATCACCCGTCGAGAAAAATGGGTCCGTTCACGCTGTTCGAATGTGCCAATGCCCATACAGGAACATCAAGAATGAAGACTAAGTCGTAAAGTCAAGTGTAAAGCCTTTGGTAGCGACGAAGGATTGACCATGAACAATTCACAAAGGTTGGCAACGTGGTGCCATGCGTTCACAAAACTCCTCACAGTTTACTAGTCCGATGCGAACGCTATGGCTCGGGGTGCAAAGCCTATGTTCCCGATGAAGTGCAAGACAAGCCGACGGATGTTGTGCATACCTAGTCATAAAGGGTTCGCGTGTTTGGCGTACACCACTAACTGTCATAGAATACGAACATCGCGGGCGACTTGCTCCGCTTCCACGAAGCTTTCCTGATTGTGTGCAGAGTTGCTGACAAGATCCTCTCGGTCCGCCAGACTATGGTGCCAGACTTGTCTTTGAATCAATCCTCGCTGTCCAACAAGCATCGAAGTTTCCAAAAAGTACTGACTCCCCAAAGCGGCCATACAAGTATGTGGCATCTGACTTGGCTGCATTCGTTCTGCCGATCTGTATGCAATGCACAAGTAGTTCTTGGGAACAGTTTCATGCAAGCATGTACTATGTATGCCTGCGGTTGCACCGACCCTCAGACTCTGCAATCAATTTACGGGTACCTGTTGCTGGAGGCATGTCAAGGACCTTTCTTGGAGCAGGTACCGTCATCGAATTGGTTGTGTGCTGCAGGCGTCATGTGGCTGTCGCGAATGCAACATCTTCCACCTTGGACAGCGAATGTTCAACAAGTCAATTGTAATGTCGTACTGCATGAGCCTGTATTCTTCCAATGAGAGACAAATCGCAGTCCGGCTCCGAACTGGACTCGGCTTTCGAAACCCAATCGTAAAGCGCAGCACTGTATCTGTCAATTATATGCTTGCTCCGCTTACAACACATGGCGCAAGCAGGGGCCCCCGGCTGCTGGTTGCTCGGCCAGGTTTTCAACGAACTTGGACCCATTTCTTCACCGACTCCATGGCTGCGGTGCTGTCAACGGGCTTCTGCCGCCTCCCTCGAAGCAACACGGGTGGATCTCCCACACACTACATCTCACACTGCCAAAGTTTGTAAGTGAAATGCTGGATACTCATTCTCTCTCATGTCTCTTTTCTCTTTCATCGATTGTGAACGCTCTGATCAATTACAAGAAGGATTTTGAGATGGTCAGTGCGCTCGAGTCGGAGGAACGTCTGTCCTTGATCAGTAAACTTGATATCTTACCCTCGGAGACTGCCATACCAACACGCTCTGACTGACATGTCCAACGTAGATCTTTAAGCTTGGGCCATTGTGTGCAGGTCCAGAGGTTAAAGTTGGCCGTTCTCTGGTTGACACGTGGAAATGCTCATTCCCAATGCGAACAGCCGAAGCCTTCCGTTCCCATCGAGGAAACGTCCATTCGAATCGTTGTTTCAAGGAGCGATGTTAGCAGATACATAGAACGATGATTATCACATCAAAAGAGCAGTTAGCGAATGTGTCACCCTATACCGTGTTGGCATGAAGTTTGCGAGCTGTCGCACACGAAAGTTGTGGCCTTGTGAGTATGAGTATCAACACACCTCATTTCGAGTCTGCAGCCACAAGACCACACCGGTATCTGCCCTACTCAGCCGCTCCTGCTATTTGGCGTAGTCGTGTATTGAACTCAATTTGTCATGGGAGCAAGCATATGAACGGGAACGACAAGTTTTGTAGTTCATCACCATGGCCTACCACAGCAATTTTTTAGGTCATAGAGCCGCAAAGGATGTCTACGAGGTACGAGTATGATCGCTCTCGGCCCAAGAGACTTCACACTCCTGACGGCTTGTGCATAGCTCAAACTTAACCAATACACCCACACCGCAACTCTTTCCTGTACTCTTGGCCGCATAATAATACCGCTCGCTAGCTCGGTACAACGCTGTGCCATGCGACAGACGGAATGTAACATACAGAATGAAGACGCTGTTTCAGAAAGCTGCGTCTCTCTACACCCTGTACTTGTCTTCGTGCTGCTCAACTCCCTCGTCTTGCATACCTCAGATTGAACGCGAGAAACATCTGATTATCATCAGCAGCACATACACCATGCAACATCCTTTTCAAATCAGTCGACGGTCCATCAGGTGAAGCAAATGCAACAAACAGCCGGTCAGATGCGCTAAGATGACTTTTTCATGCAGGGAAACATAACTGCCCCATCGGCCGCGTACCGCGATGCTCGCCGATAGCCGACCTTCGAATGCGGGACTCGAGAATCCTTGCGAACGCTCACCTCTACAACTCTACGATTGCGACAACGCGTGGATTCAAGCCTGTCAACTCCCAGCATCCATCCCCGAACTACTCGGAAGATCCACAAGGCCTTGCGGACAGCGCTTGAGTGTTTAAGGAGTAACAGACGACTTCACGCATGCCACAATTCTGCATGACCGGGATATGCCACTAGATTATGGCTGCACGATGCCACCACATCCATGGTGTCTGCAAGCGCACTTCAGCTCTTTTTAGCATAGTGGCACGCTCAATTAAGAATAGTCGTGGTCATGCCGATTTGGACACAAAGACAAGCAACTGAAGATCTTGTCAATGTCGAGCACCTGTGAGCAACACATAAACAAAGGTAAGCCATGCGTGACTGTGCAAACGTAAAGCGAGCAAGCCCTGGCGCAGGGTGCCCTGGTTCATCAATAGGACCGACAAGAACCAATTCGCGACTTTCACGATCGAAGACCTGGGCAGCAACAGATATGCGCCTGTGAGCAGGAAGGCACACCTTAGCAGCAGATGTCCTCGCTGCTTTCCCTTCCAGATTCGGGGTTGGGCTCTATCAAAGTCCTGATAGGTTCTTCATTTCTCAGGAAAGGCCGGAATTGCGGACCTGATTCCTTGAGGAAGTCTGACAAGGGCACTAAAGCAGATGGTCTATGATGCATAATACCTGCTTTGAGGTTGGAGTGGCTGCAAATAGCAGAGATAGCAGAGATGACATACGATTTTTTTCTCCATGGACGCTACAAGCGATCTATCCAAAGTGCATACACTACTTCGGACTATCAGATTCATGTCTTTCAAATATATTGCGAGCCTACAGAAAGATCCGCCGCCGATAGTGAGCTTCATAAAGGTTGTACGATAGCCCGAAAAGAGTTCGAAAGGAGATAACAAACAGCATCGGGTATCCACATCATAGATTAATGCTCTAAATGGATGATTAGTGAACCATGTTTACTCCGGCGAAACAAGACTATCATGTTGAGTCTACGCTTGGAGCACGTTTTTGACGGGTGCCAAATCAAAACATGCGATTGCCGAAAGGAGAAGGAGAACATCAAGGTGACGACTTCGGCTCGATCCAACAGAGGCCCGAGCTCAAGCTCCTTTTAGATCGATCGTTTACAACCGGGCGGTTTATCCATCCTTCTGCTTGTTCCTCGACTAGTAATCGCTGTCAGTATGATCTCTGGCTTAGGAATCGTAGGTCTTCGTCCACAAAGATCATATCGTTAGGCTTGGTGAATTTAGGCAAGTGCGACGGAAATGACGCTGCTCAGCAGGAAGCTGCCTATCTCAAAAGCGGAGAACAATAGGCAAGAGGCTCCCTTCGTCTTTCCACCGAGTCCTTACGGTAGAATAGAACTGTTCATCCGGCTCAGAATTGCGTTGGGATTTGAAATGCTGCTAAAAGTGAGCCAAGACATGTTATTGCAGTGAAATCGTGATGTGGACTGTGTAGTTCGATCGTCACTATTCGCTACAGTGATGTCACGCTGAATTACATCACGCAAATGCATCCTCACTTATATCTTTATCCTCAGAGCTGCAGATCTGTTCCTACACACCAACTTTTACAGACACCTCATCAAACATATCAAACATCATGTCTGAAGGCCAATTCAAGCAGGGTATGTGTCTTGTCCTTGCAAGCGGGGCAACATAGCAACTGATAAACAACAGGTTTCGAAATCCCCGTCGCTCACCAGAAGCCTCCGGGTCTTCAGAGCGAACAGAAGGGTCCTGAGCCCGTCAACGAGCACCTTCCCACCGAGGATGGCGGTTTCCAGCTCTACAAGGCCGCCGGCAAGCTTGAGGGCAAGAAGGCCATCATCACCGGAGGCGACTCCGGTATTGGCCGTGCTGTTGCTATCATGTACGCCATGGAGGGCGCCGACAGCTTGATCGCCTACCTCGAAGTCGAGGAGAAGGATGCACAGGAGACCAAGAAGAAGGTCGAGTCCTACGGTCGCAAGTGCCACTTGCTCCAGGTCGACCTCAAGAAGAAGGAGGACTGCCAGAAGGTTGTCGACACCGCCCTTGAGAAGATGGGTGCCATCAACATTCTCGTCAACAATGCTGCCTACCAGAACATGGTCGAGGACATCAAGGATCTCTCCGAGGAGCAATGGTACGTTTTCCCGACCAACATCCATCCGTTCTCTTACTCACGTTCTTCCAGGGAGTTCACCTTCCAGACCAATATTCACCCCTTCTTCTACCTCTCCAAGTACGCCCTTCCTCACATGAAGAGAGGCGATACCATCATCAACAACGCTTCCATCAACGCCTACATTGGTCGTCCTGATCTCCTGGTACGTACTATTAAAACCTACCCATCCCACTCCATGACACACCAGTATTTCTACTGGCCCTATACAGCCACTGTGATGTACATGTCATCTTGCTGTTTTTGCACGGCCTTCGAGAATGTTTGTCTTTTGTGCCGTTGATCACTCTTACTAACTACTACTGCCTAGGACTACACCAGCACCAAGGGTGCCATCATCTCGTTCACAAGAGGCCTACACAACCAGTATGTCGGTCGTGGTATCCGTGTGAACGCAGTCGCCCCCGGTCCCGTCTGGACTCCCCTCATTCCTGCAACCATGAACGAGAAGGCTCAATCCGAGTTCAGCTCACCAATTGGACGTCCCTCGCAGCCTTCGGAGATTGCTACTTGCTTCGTCTTTCTAGCAAATTCCGACTCCGCTTCTATCGCCGGCCAGACCATCCACGCCAACGGTGGTGTTGTTGTCAACGGTTAAACAACTCCTTGTTCGGGATGGGAATATCGAAGAGAAGCAGACAGAAGCATGAAAACAGCCTTTGCTATGACCTAGTTTAACGAGTTTATGAGAATTGAGACAGCATCATAATCGACTTTCGTCTCCAATCCATACCACATCCCTTAGATCCGATACTACACTATAGCTGTGAATAACACTTGATACTCACCAGCATGTTTGATTCTCCCTTGATATCGCCATCAAGAGTGCATCATCGAATCGAGGTTGCCGCTGCGCCTTGCTTTACACTCCGTCAAATGTAGTATGTATCGCTTTCCAAAATTGTTGCCCGCAAGTGGTCTTTGATTGCAGCGAGCGGCTAAACCATCACATCCCAATGTTTCAATAATTCGAGATACATGCGGCAGCATATTCATCTCTTCTGCTGGCCCAACACGATCGCCGACATTCCTTCGAGGCCCGTTGACACAGAACGATCTGTCTTTACCTTCATAAATATACCTTCCATATCCGCCATACCTTTGCTGCTCGCAATGGTCCGTTCACCCACCATCACATGATAAGTACTCACATGAACCTCAACAAATCCTAGCAGTCCGTTCGAGTCTGTCGCATAGGCCTCTATCTTCTAGGTCATGGTACAAGTAAAGGTTGCTATTATACCACTGTAACACATAAGCGCAGCGATAATTGGCTGAAGATATCGCAACAGCTTTGACACTGCTGTTGATCACTGAGTTCGCTCAATACTGGTGCAGTCTTCAGCGAATACAGGTGGAAGACCTAGGAGTGGAATGGTGTATATACATTTCAAGAACAACATCCCTCCTTTTTCTGGATATAACTTGCTTATCGTCCCCTCTTGAGATATACTCTGACCGTATACATGCACAAACTCTCCCTGGGCTTGATCTGGCCGAGTGAGAGTGCGGTAAGCACTGAAGTCGTTCTCTACACATTGGAAAGACCGTTCTAACCTCCGTATAGACAGCCGATTGCATGTGTAGCTACAAGAATACATGGAATTATTCGAGGTAGACGCTTGTGCACGGAGAACAGACAAGAAAGTAGGTCTCTCCGGATATCACTTCTTTCACGGTAACTATTGTGCATCTCTGCAGCTTGACTACATTTTTGCCACCGTCACGGAATGGGACAAGACTGACTGATAGCACATAAACCTGACATTCCACTGTGAGAGTCAATTGTGTGAGTAACAGGCAGGTTTGTACACAACCATTTCCACATCAAGTAACAGTCATAATCAACGGGGACAAAAGGTGGTTCAAAGTGTATGGAATTTATCCAGAACTTTGATTCTGGATGCAAGAACAAAAGAAATGATGTCTTTCTATCTACATCAAAAGCTCTCTATAAGGTGCTTTTGCATGCCTTGTTTTCGCATAACTAGACAATGATGTGGACTGTGAAAACCGACAGAAACTACTCTGGCTGTGCCTTCCTGATTGCGCTCTTGATCTAGCGACTTCAGTCTGTCTCATGGAAAGTACGTTCTGTTTACGGCTCCTTCCTGGATTGCGGCGCTTCGTCACTCATCATGAATCTGACTGCTTCTGACGCTGGTGAATACGGCGCAAGTCGATAAGAACTCTTTACGGAAGATGTTCATGCTTGCATAAGTCCTCGTATGCAGGACTTCGTTCATGACGATGGCAAGTGATTTTGCTCGGCGAATCTTGATCTTGCTGCTGAAGATGCTGGGCTGCGTTGCAAATGGCAGTTCGAAGGATCATGTGGTGCCTCGCAAGTCGCAACTTTGATGATCCTCGAATACATGTGTATGTATCTCCATCGAAGTCGCGGTTTGGGTATATTGCCGATAGCCCCGTATGGCATATTCTCAATGAGTCTCACTGTCATCTCCGCAGTGAAGCAGAGAGATATGTGAGCTGAGAAAACGCACGATGATTTTGGAAACGAAAGATATGTCCAGAGAAAGCCAGTCAAATGGTAAGTTTCAGTTGGGGGAATATTCATTCACTCGTCATGTTCACAGCGGTCGAGGACTTTGCGGCCATCTGGTATCCTGCGCCTTTTCCAGATCAGGAGAAACAACAGAAACCTCAGTCCAGCCCTGAGAATCTTCATCTTCCGTACTTCCAAAAGCACGGAATCCATCTCGTGGACGAGACCTAGATAAAGGAAGACCCTTGAGCTGAATATCCGGCACAATCGAAGGTGTCTTCTTGCCGCTACGACTGCCTTGAGAATGAGATACCGATTTTGCTCCTTCCAGACACTTCTTGAATAGTGGTCGCAGGGTTGCAAAGCTGACTGCTGTGATACCAAGACCAGGCTCGATGGTACTGTACAAAGCAAACTTTGCACTTTGCTTGAAGAAGTGTTTTCCTGGTTTGAGGCCTTCGACATAGCCGAAGCGGATGAGGGAGACGATACTTCCTGCCGCTCCCAGCGCAAGCAAGAGATAAGCCCAGAACTTTGTTATGCGCGGCATGTTCAAGTTCCAAATGGTGACGATGGGGAGGAGAGCCATGATCCAGTCGGTGGTTGCGTTTAAAGCTGTGTGTACGTAACTGGCAGGTATGGTAACATCCGTAATGGATATGCATTTGTGCTGGACCGTCCGGATGAGAAACTTCTCAGGGTCTCCACAGCCAAAGGTAACGATGCCAAAGTAGATGAATCCGTAGATTGTGCTGATGGTCATACAGATGTAGATGACCGCTCTCTGCCAGGGTTCGATGATGATTCGCAGGAAAAANNAGAAGCCCAAGGAGATCTTCAGGAATACTCCGGTCAGGGCGTATGAGCCGCTAAAGGCAATGATGTCNNCTTGGGTGATATTAGCATACAGATTCCGCGTTATGAAATTTTGCCCACCTACTGTCACAAGAGTGGAAAGGCCAACAACGTTGTTGTATTTATGCGGTTGCATTTCCATCACAGAAACTTTGATCAAATACGCACATTGTACTGTTAAAGCTGNTCTATTGATGGTGTTAGCGTAATGCCTGAGCGAGATAGACTGTTTTTCTCCAGTACTCACAATAGCAAGCATGATGGTCCAGTCGTCCAATCCGAATGATCTCATCATCACACTACGAACGTAGACACGCAGGATCACAGAGAACCATGCGACTGCTAAGATAGCCACAGTTCCAGAGAAGAGTGACTGGGGCACAGAGCCCAGATGGCTCAAGGTTGGGATCTCGCTCGCTGCCATGATGATTCCAGTATAGCAGACCTAGCTGCGTCCTTGTTAAGTCGTAGTATCCTGGTTCAGGTGTAGATGTACAATGTTCTTGTGACACAACTAGGTGACGTAGACGCAATCTAACACCCTTGCTCTTTCATCTCCAGTTGGTATAGATCAAAGGATAGCCAGCACTTTGTATCCAGGTACGATTAGCAACAGAAACCGGTGGCGGAAGAGATGATTGTCCAAAGAAAGCAAAGTAGGTAAAGCTGGGGACGTGCCTGCCCTACATATGTGCATCTACTTGCAGCCTGTACATATGGCTCGAACTTTGAGGACCATCCTCAGCACATGTAACAGATGATCGACACAACATAGGCATGTCTGGAGACTAGTTGGTACCAAACTCTACGTTATTGACGCAGAGCCACGACTCACAGATGCTGGGTTAAGTGGTATTCAAAACGCCATTGCAGAAAGAGGCTGAGGTTAACTTTAAATCTTGTTGGAGCATGAAACTTGACTAGCATCGGCACGATAAACCTCTTTTCGTAAAGGTGTGTTAGGCAGAAGGTCACAAGGAGGCCCCGTGTTTCAACTTCGAACTCATACACAGCTTTGTACAAGGGTGGGAGGTTGATCAGTTGATCAGTCGATCAAGGATGGAGAGCAGAACACCTTTCAAACCTTGACGCTCGGTCGCGAGAAACATTTTCAGAAGCTTCGGCAAAGGGTCCAACCACGAGACTTTCGTAGCGGTTGAACAACGGTTTTTCTGACAGCAAGATGCTTGACTCTTTAGGTAGATCTTGACCGAGTCAAGCAATGCCGCATTTGGGAGACGGCAGAGCTCGAGCGCCGAAGTGGAATGAGATTGTATTCTCGTAGGTCAGATGCCGTGGCCTTGAATCCACAAAATGATACCGAGACACAAATACCAAAAGAGGATCTCACTTTTCATGGTGCTGCAGCATCATCTCCGACACGGCAAGCGAACCTGCCACGCGGTTTTGATGAGATGAGTTCTGTTGATCGCCCATAGGGCAGGAGAACCTTGAGATGATCTGCGTGCGAAAAGAGCAAATCTGGAGAAACGCAGCGACGATTCTCACCGTGCTGTGCGGTACCGAGAGTCGGGTTACGAGGCATCGTACGCATGGAGACAATAGAGAAGGAAGGATTCGAAAGAGGCTTGCGTTCACGTGGGACTAATCTTACGCCGTAGAGGATCAGGGAATCTCAGGGTAAGGATATGAGACCCCTTCGAGCAAAGTCAATACAAACATCACGAGGATACACGGAGGAAGCTCCAGGCAGAGTTTGGAGAGAAATCTCAAATGTTTCAAGAAGATTGCAAGAAGCACTTGATGTCTGTCTCCGTCAAGACCTGCTTTGAACCACATGCTCATCAAAGATAGTTTCGGTTCTCGATTCTAGATGAACTCCTCAGATCGGGAATGCCTATGTCCCGGCAGAACCCCTTTACGTACTTGGAAGATGCTCTTGAGTCAGGCCATATTCCCATACCATAACTCCCCAGCGCCAAAACGATGGAAGACTCCCGCAATGCAACAATGAATGACATACCTTACGCCATCTCAAAGCCTGGGCTTGACGCCTTCGGAACTGAGTGCCGATGCCTCCTTGTTCAACTCCACTCTTCCTGTCCTCTCTGGTCCGCCCTCACCAAAGAAGATGACTTCAATAGTCAGGTCATCGCGGTACCTGCGCGAGTAAGGGCTGGGAAGAGTCAGTAGAGCGGATAGAGTGTCTGTGTCCTTGCCGCCAAGGGCATTGCGTGCGAGATGGGTTGCGGCATTCTTGTCTTGGACGACAAAGCGCTGGAACTCGGGGTCGTTGACACCCCACTGCTGTTGGCGGATAGGAGCACGCTGGCCGGTGGCATCCTCGCCGTGGGAAGCTCCTTCTACATTGAGAGCGGAGGCTGCCTTGTTGGAGCTGAACCACGCCTTGAGCCATGACTGGTTCTGTTGAGGGCCAGTGTGCGCCTGCTGATCAAGCCACATGCCGACAAGACCAACAACCTCTTCGTTCGTGAGCATCTCCCACAGCCCATCGGTGGCCATGACAACAAAGTCGCCCTTTTCAGGTTGGACCTTGGTAGTAGTAACCACAGGCTCGGCAGTAACATATGGAGGCGTCTTCAAGTATTTGGAGTAGGAGCGGGTAAAGAAGTTCTTCCTCAGAAGATCTTGGGTCTCCTTTGACCACTTGTAGACGGCATCACCAAAAGCACGACTGGGCTCAAGACCACCGAGAATACGGCCGTTATGGGTAACGTAGGGCTCGTTGGGGTGTTCCTTGCGCAGACGAGCATTTTCGGAATCAGTTCCACCGGTCTGGTCGACAGAAAGGGCAGTTGCAGTCCATTTGCCGCTAGTAGCGCGACGGCCCAGAACGGCACGCGAGTCACCAGTACAAGCAACGCGGAGCTCCTTGGTGCGACTGTCGTAGAAGGAAAGCAGAGCGCATGAACCAGAGAGGGCAGGAGCAAGGAGTTCGGCAGCCAACGACCTCGACTTTGCAGTCTGGACTTTCTTCACACTCTCGTGGGTGATCTCGTGATCGAGCAGAGTGAAGCCCTTCTTGATGGCGGCGTCGACGGCGTCGGGAGGGGGNNGAGGTTTCAAGGACGAGTTTGCAGAAGCGGCTGTGTAGGTTGTGTTCAATTCGCGAGCGACGTAGGAGATGAGGGTCTGGCGGAGTTTGGCAGATGTGGTCCAGCCNNGCTGTGGTGCAGGTGTTAGCGAATAGAATACTAGATGAGCAATTGGGTAGGCGTACGCATGACCGTCAAAGACACCCCAGAACATCCAATCGCTGCCTTCGGTTTGACCAGAAACCGACTCGGGGACGTGGATGATCTTTTCGGCATGGTCATCCTCAATGGGATCGTTGCTAGGGATCTGGACAACGTCGTAGCGAACAACACCAGAACCGCGGCCGACCAGATAAGATTCCTGGTTGGTCCTCAGCTTCTGGGTGGCTTGCTCTGCGGTCAACATCTCAAGGACCTTGCGGCCGTAGTCGTCGGTCTCCTTGTGCAGAGGCTGGTTGTCGGGAATGACGCTGGTGTAGAGAGCGCCTTGCTCGACTATGAGGGCGCGGCGCACGGCATCGGCGACTTCTTCTGACACAGGACCAGTGGTACCGGCAGCCGGAGGAGATGCGTAGTTTGTGGGAGAGGCGGATGCAGTGGAGGCAGAAGTCGAAGAGGAGGACTGGCGGTACTGGTATAGGGCAGCACCTCCGGCAGCA
This sequence comes from Aureobasidium vineae, assembly GCA_903819635.1. Taxonomy (NCBI): domain Eukaryota; kingdom Fungi; phylum Ascomycota; class Dothideomycetes; order Dothideales; family Saccotheciaceae; genus Aureobasidium; species Aureobasidium vineae. Next base: position 732,916 of record CAIJEN010000015.1, read on the forward strand.
ACAGCACCGACGGCCAGGGAAACACGGCGGAGGCGCATAGATGAGGGGGCGGTCGATGAGCGGGTGGCTAGCGAGCGGTGGAAGACGACATTGCCGGCGACCTTTGATCGGGAGACGTTCGGGCGGCGGACTGCGCGCAAGTTTTGAACCACAGCACGACGCATTTGAACAGGCATGCTGTTGTCGCGAAGAGGGTGCGCTCAATGAGTGTCTAGACCGTGCGAGTCTGGGGACGACCTGGACGCAATCGCTCGCCGTTTGTTAACTTTGTCACGCTTGCAGCTGCGTGAAGTCACGATATCATCACAAATCGAGGAGGTGGCCGCAGAGAGATGATCGAATCCTGCCTCTCCTTGGCCGTCTATCTACTCTGAAAACTATTGTGCATTTCTATAGCTCCAAAAATGCTCTGTTTCTCCATGAGAGGGCAGGCCTGATGTGACAAACTTTGGCACATGTTTACGTCACCGATTCGAGCTGAATCGTGAATATTATCTGACCCCTCGTCATTGGCATACGAGTCACACTACACACCACGATCATGTCGTCGAGAGCACTCAGAAAGGCCCAGCGCGAACGCGAAGAGCAGGAGCAATTGCGAAAGCTTCAGGAAGAGCACGAGGAGCGAGATGAAGAGTCCGAAGAAGAAGAAGCTCCTGCTGCCGCTCCTCCAAGCAGAGCCTCTTTGCCATGTTGAACCAGGACGGCGCCGACGATGATGAAGAAGACAACGCCGAAGACGATGACAATCAGCCAGAAGAATCAGACGACGAACCCGAGAGGCCCCAGCCTACGCAAGCAGCACCGAAGCCATCGACCAAGTCCAAGAAGAAAAAGAAGAAGGCAAAGAAGGCACAACCCACAAACCCTGCCACTGCCAAATCGGATCCATCGCTCGATGATATCGACCTCGCTCTCAAGTCTCTCAGCACAAAGGGCTCAGGCACGGCCACTCCCACGAACACCGCTGATCCCAACACCAATGAAGTCTGCCGACTACTTTCTGTCGACACATCTTCGCTCCATGCTGCCAACGAGATGCGCAGACTCTTTGGTCGCGCCGCACTTGAAGGTGACAACGATGATGACAACAATGCTGGTGGGCGCAGGAGAAACCGTGGAGGTGCTCAGCAGGCTGGTCTAGCTGCTGCTCTGGGCAGAAGACCTGGTCAAGGTGGAAGGAGCGACGGTCTGGCTGCACTCAGCCGTCGTCGTAACATCTTCATTCAAGGCAAGGAGGAGTGGCCTGTTGCTACCAGCGGCGGTCTCGGTATGGAGGTCATTGAGAAGAGATCAGATGGCACTATTGAATATGCCTTCGTCCACAACCGCACGTACCAGGACGTTCAGGGCCAATTCGAGACTTGCGTAGCTTCAATGGATCCTCAACGCATGGTTCTCCTGCTACAACACAATCCTTACCACATCAGCACTCTGTTGCAAGTTTCGGAAATTGCAAAGCAAGAGCGCGACCACACCACTTCTGGTGACCTACTGGAGCGTGCACTCTTCTCCTTTGGCCGTGCCGTTCATTCTACCTTCTCCATTAACCTCCAGCAAGGCAAGGCTCGTCTTGACTTCCGCCGCCCTGAGAACCGCGAGTTCTGGTTGGCCGCATGTCGCTACATCTCCAACTTGGGCATGCGCTCGACCTGGCGAACCGTCTATGAATGGTCCAAGCTATTGCTCAGTCTCGATCCTGAAAACGATCCTTACTGCATCAGTCTTGTCATTGACCAATACGCTATACGTGGACGCCAACCCCAGAACTTCCTTGATCTCGTCAACAATCCTATATTCACATCCAAGTGGAAGCACTTGCCCAATGTCCAGCTCAGTCGCGCTCTGGCTCTGATTCGTGTGGGTAATGCAGCCAAAGGCAAGCAGTCACTCTACACTGCGGTCAGCCGCTTCCCCTGGGTCGTTGCTCGCCTCTTCCAAGAGCTCAATCTCGACCCTCCACCCAGCGTCTGGGGCAAGTCCCCTCGCACCGACAGCGAAAAGCTGCATTCCGAAGTCTACGCCACTCGCGCAAAGGATCTGTGGAACACGCCAGAAGCCAGCGAGCTCCTCGTCGAAGTCAGCTCGGCAGTCAGCAGTGAAGTCCCCGATCCACCCGTGGTAGACAGAGACATTACCCTGGATGAAGGACGACACATCCTGATGAGCGACACACCAACCCTCATCGCACTACTCCCTCGCTCCATTACCGCAAAAGTTACCTCGTCCTCCGACCCCTTACCCCCTCAAAACAATATCTCCACATACACGCCCACTTCCGCAATGACTCATCGCGCTGCACAACCTCCATCAGGTGCATTAGGCGGCGCAGCAGAATCCCTCCGCGAACTCCAAGGCCTCTACCGCTTCTTCTCCGACCTGTTTCCCTGGTTCAACCCCACAGGCGAAGGCGAAGAGCGTCCTCAACCAACGAAGAGGAANATCGAACGCCGTATTGCTGAGAGCGGTGTCTCTGAAGAGGTGATTGTGCAACGTACCCAGCGTTTGATGGAGCTGCAGCAACGACTGATTTCTATTGGTGAGCCTGAGGTCGAAGCTGAGGCTGCGACTGGAAATGAGTTTGCTGCTACTGTTGAGGATGGAGAGGAGGATGAAAATTAGTAATGTTTCTGTTAAGACTGAATATGAGTGCATGATCAAAAAGTTGTGTATGCAGTTTCTGTCTCCTTGTGTGTTGAATCTGTGATGTGTGGCTATGACAACACACCATACTTTCTGAAATAGCATGACTACCATTGAAAGCCCTTGATCCATTGCCTCTCTCTGGACACAACCCTGATCCGAACACTATCATGCAATCCGGCAGCTCACAAATTGCGCTCTAGTGAAGCTGGGAGCGTGAGAGTATCTTAACTAATACTACATTGCAACTATGTTTCCTCCATATGAGGAACAGTCTCCCACGATAGCGTAGAGCGAAATGTAAAATGTAAAAAGCACGATTCTTTTCTGAAGCAGAGGCGTAACCAAAGAGAGCCGCTGAGATGATGGCGCTCAATGGATATAGACTTGTTTCTCAATAACACTGTGCATTTTCATAGCTACATGCTTAACGTGTTTTGACATATAGTGAAGAGGTAATTGAGAAGACGTAAGTGATTCACGATATCTGTACAGATATTACAATAGATACAAGTCGCGAAAAGGGTCAAAAAAACACCAGGTTTTTTCCCTTATTCAAAATAGATCATGCCGATAAATCTACTGTCCAATATTGGGTGGACGACCATCGGCAGCTCTTGTGCTCTCAGGCACAAAGTCGGTGCCTGAGACATCGTGGATGCCGTGGGTAGCGGTGGCAGGAGGTACCTGCATGTTCTCTACGCGGCGTTCACTCTCCATACCAGCAGCATCGGCCTTCTTGATGCCGCGAGCACCGCCTGTGAGAGCGAGAGCGTCGGCGGTGACTAGCTCCTCGTTCTCTGGTGGTGTCCAGCTGGAACTCTTCCAGGGCTTGACGTGCAAGATGTACATTGTGTCAATCTCTTCCAGAGTACGTCCTTGATGCTCGCATAAGAAGAAATAGGCCACAAAAGCGCCTGCAAAGTTACAGGCGGCGAAGATATAGCCGTAGCGGTAGTCGATATCGTTTGTGATGAAGCGCGTGAAGAATGCCTAAAGCAAAAGGGTACAATTAGCATAGTCTCACTAAGCTGAACATAAGAAAACCACGGCTTGACTTACGATGAGGAAGTTCCAAATCCAGTTGGAAGCTGTAGCAATGCCCATGGCCTTTGCGCGGTAGCGAGTGGGATACAGTTCACCCACGATACACCATACGATAGGTGCCCAAGTACTGGCGTATCCAGCGATGAACAGACAAGCAAAGACGATCATGACTGTACCGGCAGTTCCTGTGTTTTTGTTCTCGTTGAGTTGGAAATGCCCGACACTGGCGAAGACCATAAACATGGCGAACATCCAGAAACCACCGAAAATGAGAGCCTTGCGACGTCCAACGTTTTCAACAACCCAGAGACCACCGAAAGTGCAGACAAAGTTGACAGCACCAAGGATAGTGGCTGTAACGAAACTGTCGCTGATGCCAACCGAGTCGAAGATAGTTGTTCCATAGTAAAAGAAGAAGTTGGCACCTGTCAACTGCTGCAGCATTTGAAGGCCGGCACCCAGGAGTACACGGTAGGCCATGCGGGGACCAGTGAAGACCTCATACCAGGGGTGATTTCCGCCCTGTTGCTCGACATCGAATTTGGCCTTGATCTCGCGGATCTCACGGTTGACGGCAGAGTGGTTCTGCGAGGTTCCGTAGACGTTGGCGATGGTGTGTCTGGCCTTCTCAACTTTTCCTTTGCGGTAATCCCAGCGAGGACTTTCGGGGAGAAGCCAGATACCTCCGGCCATGATGCCAGACCAGACAAAGCCAATGCCCATAGTGATACGCCATGAAGCAGGTCCGTTGATGTTCTTAGTGCCCAAATTGATGACATCTGCGAGCAAGATACCGAGAGTGATGAAAAGTTGATAACACGACACCATAGATCCTCTGATGTTCTTAGGAGCGGTTTNCCTGACCAGAAAAATTAGTATGTCGCTAGGACAACAATTGTTATCCTCAAATCCACTTACACTCATGTACATAGGAGTCAAAACCGAAAGTGCACCGACACCGAGTCCAGCGACCCATCTGCCAATTGCGACCTGATACCAGTGATGTGTTGCTGACATCTGTACGATCATACCGATCCAGAACATAATGTTTCCAATGAGGATACACATGCGACGTCCAAACTTGTCGGCAATTGGTGCAGCGATGACAGCTCCGAGAAGAGTACCGATAGAGAGCAGACCAACAATTGTACCTTCTCTTACAGCAGTAAATGCTCCGTTCTCACCGAAGCGGTTCAAGAAGTCGTCCATGGCCAAGAAGCCAGAAANTCTAAAATTCGTTGGCATCAGCAAGGCTCTACATGCATGTGGACATTGTATCATTACCTGACCAGTATCAAAACCGAAGATGAGACCGCCGAGAGAGACGATCATAACCATGGCAATGACTCTGAAGTTGTAGATGTGTGTAGGTCCGTCATCTTCCATTCCTTTTTCTGTAGTATCCATGGTTCGCTGAGCTGTCGTCGGCGGTGTCGTTGTACCGCTGTGGAACGAGGCATCGTCCTCCTTGTCTTTCTTGCTGAATATGCCCATGCTGGCGGCTACTGGGCTAGAGCCAACGTGGAGAAGTTTGGGGTTGTAGTGTGGGATAACGCGAAACGTGGGAAAAGGACCGAAGAGCAGGTGGAGTGTCTATGGGGAATTGACGATATATACACCAAAGACGATCTTCTTGTTTTTTGCTTCCCTCGATTCATCATCTCACAGGACCCGCGAACTGAGGTCATATCGTCTCAGGGTCAACGACACGACCCTCCGGAATGCTACCAAACCGAGTATCCTTCGCGAGACCCGTGATCGATATTTCGTCTGCCGAGCACATCTTTCGGCCAGGGCTTACCAATTTTTGCCGCGGACTGTGACTATTAGACATAGCACGATGTCATTGATAGTGTGCGACGTCATGGCTAGAAAGTTTGGACGAAGCCTCGTGGACGGCACGAGAGACCGGACGTATCCCATTGGTTGACGCGAAGAATCAAACGATCGGATCACGGCGGTGGCTTGCAGGGCTGCAGAGCTGGAATACTTTCAATTGACCACCGTTCACTCTGCGTCATTGACAATACTATACTGTTGTACGCCGAACAAACGACAATGCGAAGTTATTGAAGGGTTGTATCTGCGAAGCGAATTTACTGAGAGTTGGCAAGCAACGGAAAAGTGCCCGATCTGTCTCCAGCAGAACCATGGAGAGCGTCATGGAGAGGGCATGAACATTTCAGTGGAAACTCCAGTCGTCAGATGAAAATCTCACTGCGCAAAGTGATCGACTTCGTCTCGTATCAAAACGCTTGTTTTAGCCGAGCATTATGCCCAACGAACCTCAACTTGCGAGACGCCCTGTCAAACAACATCGGCAAGTCGGCCACGTCCGCGTATCACTCGCATTGACGATGATTTCAACATCCGACCGAAGAACACTGCCTCAACTCGGCGAAGGGATTCGAACCTTGTCGGGATCGGATATCCGATTTCGAAGTACGGCAGTTGGGTCGTTTGTTGAGATTTCGACTATCCTCATGTGCTGGAGACTGCCAGATTCTGGTTATGGAAATGTATAATGCTTCTCTAAAAGGGAGCGCTGTCCATGGAGAGATGTCGGTACATGATGTTTCTATGGCTACGCTTCCGAGTTGGAAACCACTGTGCATTTCTACAGCCTACTGTACATCTTCACTGTGTGAGCATGAGAGAGAGCCGATTGTAAGATCGCGACTGTCTTTAGCATAGCTATGTAAGTACGTTCTTGGGTTGAAGACAGTGCAATCAACCCGCTTTACATCAGATACCTTGGTCTTTCAATCGAACGCTGCTTTCGAGGTCTGCCATATCATTTTGACGACCTATCGACTGTGGTCGTGAGAGAGCGTGGTTCTTCGGACATCAGAAAACCGTTTGCACGATCTGATCGCCAACCATGTAGCGTCCAGACCCTGTTCTCACTACAGTCGCTCAGGCTGTGTGTGACCCTCCTGATGCAGGTCCTTCAATTGACATCTCATTAGTCACATACCACAAAGTTCAACGTCAACTGATCTAGGACCTGATAGGTACGGCCCTACTCATATATGGATCTAATGAAGGTCGTAAACAAGATGGCTTGATCACCAAGAATTCCGTTATTGGCACCGAAATCGGTTTACAATAGTCACGACCTTACGCTCCACGCTTTTCTCTCACTGGTTTACTGTGTGTGTTCTCATAAGCTATGGAAATGCACAGTTTATCTCGAAATAGAGGTGCCACCATGGAGATGCCTGAACAAAGCCTTCTCTCCGTGGATATCGCTTTGTTATAGAGAGTACTGTGCATTTAACTAACAGCACTGTGATTGTTTATCGCACATGGCGAGGAAAAGTGGCAGGCTTTATTCGAGCGTACCTTCCCTATAACGAGGGCAGGAACGAATTGTGATGCTTCACGACGAGAGAGGTAGGCGTTGCTCGAGCGTGGCTTCCACATTGTGTCTCGAAGCCTGAGTATATCTTTCGTCCTCTTCTCGCTCTCTTTTTCTCTCTTCCGGTCAAAACCAAAAAAACCGTGAGTACCGTCAATCCCTTCATTATCCATCGTCCATCGTCCATTGCTTGCCCATTACTCGTGTTTCCATCACGCCTCGCATACCGCTGGTCAGACGGCGGTACTGTCGACCACACACGACACGTCTGAGTGCCGTTCGGGTCCTCGCGGTGCTATCTGCAAGCAAACCAAAGCCGAGAAGAAGGAGAAGCAAGGTCGCTTCATTGAAGCCGTATGTCGGATACATATATTCGTTTTGGCCCAGTGTTCTGATTATACCGTTTTACAGCTCTTTTATGCCGCGGTTGAGCGTCAAGCTGCCCGTATCGCTGCCAACACGCCTGGCCAGCGTGCCCCTGGTGCTCCCAATGCTGCCAAAGACAAGCAGCCTCCCCAAATGCTCCCAAGCCTTCAGGTGGTGGCGTTTGATTAGTGTTGCCTGCATTTTTATATAGTTGTTAACCTCTGATATGATACGCTCTTGGACCCACATCTTCTATTGCTTCAAACTATCATTGTGTTGTTGAAGTCTGTCACACCGTACTCCTGCACTGAATTGTAAGTCGACGAGCTGTACAAATGCACGGTTGTGTTCAGACTTGAGATGGATCCAGAGAGAGCCGACCAAATGCAGGCTCCCTGTGGATGCTGCTCTGGTTCTTAAATTACTGTGCATTTCGATAGGTATACGCAACAGACTGTAGTGCATATGGAGGAGATACATGTATACAATGCAGCATTGTAATAAATAGCCTTAGGGAGAAGGCAACTGTAAGCGCAAACTTTGATCAACACACTCGTCATGACCTATATCGAAGAACATCAGCAATGCTTCGAAAGTTCGACGGATATTTGTCTTACACATTACTTCATCTGCTCAGTCACAACTTCAACATCCTCACCCCCACCTTGACTCTTCCTCTTAAACAATCCTTTCGCAGTCTGTGCAAATGACGAACTTGACTTTTTCTGCTTTTCTTGAGTCATGGCTTCATTCTTGCGGTCGGCTGCTTGTCTCTGCTTCTCGGGATCGTTGGGATATTGGTCTGCGAAGTCCTCGGGCATGTAAGGTGTTTCTCCCTTGAACTCTGGGTAGACACCGCTGATTGCGAATCCGGACATTGTGGTGGTTTGAAAGTGGTGAAGCGGTGTTTTTGATGGATGGTTGGGGCTTTCTATCAAGATTGACGCTTGGAATAGATAATGATAGAATTGGGCGCGGAGTTATCTATATAAGCATCAGAGTCAAGCTTCCTTACGATCACCGTCGCCTTATGACGCTTGAGGCTATGTAAATAGAAGGATGCAGTCTGGTTGATCTTCGTATGGTCGGATCCTTCGGCCGTAATAGCGTTGTTCGTCACATGTTACAAGACGCAGGCTGTTGATCATATCTCAAACCTCTTACCTCTCTCTTGCACCTTTGAAGATACCAATTTTTGCGATTGACAGAGTCACTGCTGGAAAATTCAGATAAGTTTACGCAAAGAAAAACATTAGGCTGAGAGGGAGGAAAAAGAGTTCATTTTGGTTGTTGCGGGGACAACCCTGACTATATCACCCATCGTCATGTGCAACTATACTGTATCTCCATCAGCTTGGATCTACGCATTACATCTGTTCGATTCTAGTGATCTGACTATGGATATCACTATACTGCTTCAGCGCCTCTTGTTCAAGCTCCTCAACATCCTTTCCAGCAAGCACGATCCTCTGGCACAACAGAGTGTCTCCGGTCTCGAGAACAACACCTGTAATGACGTTGTTCTCTACGATGATTACGATGATTGTCAAACTTTTGTCATTCGGGTTGGACATGTTTTGTTGGTTCGTAGAGCGTCTTTGACGACACTTGGTATAAGATTGGTGGGGATGTTGATTTGCTGGTAGGTGGGTGACATTGATCAAGTATACTTTGTCAGGGGAAGCTGCTGTTCTTTTGAATCTCGTGCGGTTCGTGCTTGCCAATCGAAGGGCGTACGTTAAAATCCTGAGAGATTACGCCCTGTCGTTGACAAGTTGCGGTTGCACTTTTCCCTTTACTTAGTCAATTACACGATTAAACCCTCCTACGCCAACAAATAGTGCTACAACATGCTACCGAAATGCACAATTGCTTTATCAAATTGAATGAGTGACTTCGGAGACGGTCCTAGAAAGATGTCTCTCCTTATATGTTGTTGTGTCTTGAAAACCATTGTGCGTCTCTATAGCTACACGAAAAACACAAGAAAGCAATTAAGGGCATATGCTAGGATGAACCAGGTGACTGGATTTGGCCACTTGCTCGTTGTGATTGACCGCATGTCTCTGAAAGTCACCGTAAGAAGACCATAAGATCGGGCTGTAATATAACGTCCTGATTTGAACTGATAACCGCCCTGTTTGACTGAGGTTGTCCAAAGAGGTTCTCAGTCACCTACAACAGATAGTGAGTCGGTGCACTCTACCACGCTCGTGCTCTGTTGATAGCTGATGTAGTCTGTAGCAAGGGACCATGGGAGTACCGATGGCCCAAATTCCGGTTGCCTACGAAGGCGCTTTTGTTTGTGTCTGAGACGACCAAGAGCCATGAATCGACTTACACTCATTAGGATGTGTATCGGCTTGATAGTGCCACGATAACAAGTTTAAGGGCTTCTGATAACAAGCACTTGTTGCTATCAATTAGACCAACAAGCCTGTCCATAAAGCGAAATGCTGGAGTCCGATCAAGTATCCAGACGATCCGAGCTTGAATGAGGTTTGCTCGTTGTAGGCAGGCTCATCGGACGCGAGTGTCAAGTGACAATCTCTCAGGCACCTTCATATCCACAGAGCCCTTCATCAGATCTCTGAACGCACCCAGCTCGTCGGAGGCGGTCGACACCAGGTTGGGTTTCGTACGATCGTCAATACGAATACAGGCCTCGAGAACGAACGCACCACTAACGTCCAAGGGCTTAAGGGAGTCCAAGGTTGGTAGCGCAGTCAGGGGTGTCTGTTGAAGCATCTCACTTGTACGCAAGAGACGGAACAATGTAAGTAGCATGTTCTTGTGCACGAATCTGTGGCCTTCGATGAAAAACTCGTTTACAAACCNTGCAGAAGTCAGAGATTGGAAGTATAAGTACGTAAAGAGAGGAAATAGATACCCATTGTTGGCAGGATCGAGGAATTTGCGTAATTGGTCGTTGTCTAACGTAACGTCTGTTGCTTGACGGAGAACGAGAGTTTTGGTCTCGGGTTCAGGTGTCTCCTGTGTCTTGATTTTCCATGGACACACTGGCTGGCTGGCGGTTTCATTGTTCTCAGTTTCGGTCAGGACAGGAGAGTCCTTGCCGAACTCAGACTGGTCAAGTTGACGGACGAGATGCTGGAATGTGAGAGTTTGAGGCTTGACAGGCTTGTTTGGGAACTTTTNGTTAGGCTTGTTATCCTGGGTTGAGCGCATGGGTCTGTAGATCAAATGTCTCTCGAAAANAGTCTGTGGCTGCATTGCAGCAATGCCAGCGAGGATCTTGAGGACTTGATCATGGCGCTCGAGGGGCACCTGGCCATAGAGCAACAATTCATGCATGGCACGTGAAATGGAGTGATAGCACACAAGATGGCTAAGCGAGCCAAGAGTTCACACTCCCAAGCACAAGTAGAGCAGATAGACTGCCTTGACTTGATCAGACAGAGCTAGACTGGACTGTCTGTTTGCTTGCTTGCACCGTGTCACTCTTGTGCTGAAGCAGAATTGACAAAAGTGGAAAGACGGCCGGAATTTCGGCAACTCAGATTTTTCTTCTGACGATGGCAGACTGGAAAGGACGGGAATAGTGATCCGCTCAGAACCGCAATAGGCACGACGGATGAAGTGATGAGAGGTCGGCTTACCCCGTGGAGGAAGAGTCGGAGCTGGTGGAGAGAAAGAGTCGGCCGAAGAGAAGACCGAGGAGAAGATCAGTTGGCGTGAAGGCGGGGGACAGCGACCGAAAGTTCGGCGATAGCAAAGATAAGGCAGGACAAAAGCTGCTTTGTCAGAGGAGCGTGTCAGCAGAAGGAGGTTCAGGCAGAAAGGTGAGGCATGTGTGGGCAAACGAGTGGTTGAAAGTCAGCCCGGCGGGCATCGGGTATTCAGAGCGGCCGATGTCGTCTTCGCGCTGCAGCTTGTGCGGCGTGATACCAAGGCCCATCTCACACCACGCGCTGCACCTTCCACCAGAGCGGATACATCATCAGTTCGTCTGCCCCGCACACTGGCACTTGTACAAATTTCTTCTCTCCCTTGTGAATCTGTGTCTGCCTGTCCATCTCTCTCTCACCTCCCTCCGACTTTTCCAACTCAAACCCCAGCACAACCAAAGCCCGACTCGTCCGTCTCGGCACCCCCAGCTCCACAGCTTTCAACTTCTGTCAAGACTCGATCACTTCCACTTCCGACTCCGCACGAGATACCCGACTCCTACACACGCACTCTCGTACAATCCACAACCATCACATCCTCCAAAATGAACGCTACACGCACCCTCTTCGCTCGCCAGCCCATGATCCGTTTCCTTGGAAAGAGATCAATCCCTTCCAGTATGTGGCTTCATGTCAAAGCTCCGACGACACCGTCTAACACCCAAGCAGAGATTGACCACACTCCTCACGCCCACCCCGCCGCTCCCACCTCTGAGCTTCCCGAGTCTTTCGCTTCCTACAGACAAAAGGCCCAACAGCACGGTCCCTTGCACCGCCGTACCGCCGCCAGCCAATACGGTGGCTTCGTCGGCGGCAAGCCCGGAAAGTCGCTCGGCCCTGTCGAGCCTGCATCCGGCGAGTTCTTCGACCGCAGCGACCTCCCTGCCCGTTTCGCCAGAACCTCATGGACCGCGGCTGAGATCGAGGCCATCGAGTCCGGCGGTGCCAGCATGTTCGCATAAACAACAAAAATTTCCCTTGATGATGAACAAAAAGTCTTTCTAGCGATGTGCAGATGGGAGAAGCGAGCGTCTGCAGGCAAGCGCTGCACCTCTCCCCTGCCAACCCAATCTACATAAGTTTACGACGATTGATATTTCACACGGATGCGACACGATTTCAGCCGGATATTCCAAGAGCCCGACACGAATGCACATGAGCGAATACGCCACGACGTGCTAGACATACCCGCGCCGATTGCTTGCTGGCGGTTTGTTGGTGAAGACCAGCGCCGCGAGAAGTCCTGAAGGCATTCAAGAGATCGACATGTTGGATCCTTGATACGCTGTTCAGCTATGTAGATAGGCTGCACCTTGCAAGCTGCTTGGCCACCGTGTCGGCTCGACCACAAAATCAAAGTAGCATCCGTTATATGATCTCAAACTTGATATCCTTCGACATGTGAAGATGCATGTGAAAGTCGCACTGCTTCGTGCCTGCCTCCCAAAATGTCATTCAGCAAGATGCTTTCCCAGAATGGCCGTTATTGATCACGTGTAGCGAACGCGACGCAAACACGTCTTCCGGATTGCCCTTGCCTTGAATAATTTCACAAAGTGACAATGTAATGCTTTTCGCACGAGCACAAGCGCGCAGACCTCGACTATCATTCTGCAACTTCGCCTCTTCGTACTCAAAGATGCCGCCGACTCTTAAACGTCTAGCTACAGAGGATGGAAGCGTCTCGCCCCCACCATTGAAGCGCACGGCACCTTCGGCCAGCACAACTACAAGTATTTACAATAAGTATGTCCTTCATGATAGACTGTGAACTAATAATTATCCAGATTCGGCTGTCGCCAACTTCTTCAAACCAGCTTCACANAAAGATCCTGAAAAAGTGGCCTGGAAGGTCATTGACAACACTTTGTTATACTGCAAGTATGACAAGGCAGATAGCTTTGCTGCAGACAGACCACGTAAAATTGCAGCTTTTGACTTCGTATGCCTATCCCCCAAGCCATTATAAACAGTTTCTGATATTCTTAGNGATTCCACTCTGGTCGATGCGAAGTCGGGCAATCGCTTTGCTAGGGACGGGGATGACTGGAAGTGGTGGCACAGACAGGTCCCTTCGAAACTGAAGCAATTAGCTGAAGAAGGGTAACTATCTTTTGCTGTACTCATGAGCCATATGGCTAACCAAGTCAGGTACCTGCTAGCCATCCTTAGCAACCAAGCCGGTATCAGCATGAACAGCGCCTCCAAGACTGTCAATTCGGACAAGAAAAGACTTGCCGACTTCAAGCAGAAAGTCAAGAGTGTCTTTACACAACTCGACTTGCCCATCGTCCTCTATGCTGCCACCGACAAGGACAAGTTTCGTAAACCGCGTACAGGAATGTGGGACAAGTTGCTAGAGGCACAAGGTTTGACTCAAGAAGGCGACGTTGATCTTGAGGCCTGTTACTTTGTTGGCGATGCAGGNGGTCGAACAGCGAGCACAAGAGGCATCAAAGCGGATTTCTCTTGCTCAGACAGGTCCAACTCTTTCTGCTTGCGTAGTTGGTGCCATACTAACACCTTGGCNAGGGATCTGGCTAGCAATATTGGCATCAAGTTCATGACCCCAGAAGAATTCTTCCTTGGAGAGATTCCTCGGCCTTTTAATCGCACATTCGATCCATCTGCACATGTACCACCAGTCCTGACAAGCAAAACAGACACGAGTAGGTCATCAGCAGAACGACGAGACCCATGCGTGCCTATATTGACTTCTTACAGGNNCCCCATAGCCTTTACCAGAAAGAACGATCTCGAGCTGGTCATCTTCTGTGGAAGCCCTGGAGCAGGAAAATCCACGTGGTTCCAACAGCACCTGAAGCCGCTTGGCTATGAACGTGTAAACCAGGACTTACTCAAATCTGTGTGTCAAACAATCCTTGATGCTTTGTCTTGATCCTCACACTGACAAGCACACAGNAGGGACAGGTGCCTTAAGGTGGCCAGGGAACTTCTCGAGGACGGAAAGTCGGTAGCAGTTGGTACGTTTGCTCCTATACCAGACTTGAGAGCTTCATACTGACTATACCAATCCNNAGACAATACCAATGCCGACATCAAGGCTCGCGAGTACTGGACACAATTGGCAGAGTCGCTCGAAATTCCTATTCGATGTGTACACTTCACGGCCCCGTCCAAGCTTTGTGAACACAACGATGCCGTTCGGTCCATCGGAGGTCAACAACTGGGAGTGAGCAAATCCGCCTTGCAAGCTGCAGGATGCCGTGAAGACTATGCAACGCTTACTGACACTTCGGATTGACAACAGATGAACCCAGAGTCGAGAACTATGCTGCCGAGACAGGCATTCACTGGATTCGCAGCCAGATACAGCCCTCCAACCCTGGATGAGGGCTTCGTCGACATTACCAAGGTCGACTTTAAGGTACGTTGTAGATCCATTCCCTTCCGTGTGCAAAGGTCTGTCATGCAAGCAGCTGTGAGAATGCATGGTTCCTTCCCGTGTCAGACTCGGGTCCAGTGAGTCGTGGACTCGTTGGTTCTCTCCAAATTCATCTACGGCCTGGAGACAATCGTGCATTTTACAGCTACGTGTGATTGACTCAGCACATGGATAGCAACGAAGATCGCTTGCTAATCATATCCCGACATAACAGTTCTCTGGTACCGAGGAGCAGAAGACCGCATGGTCGAAGTTCTGGGTGTGAGACATTGCGGAGAAGTCCCCGATTTTTGACCCGTGGCCAGAACATTTCGCTCGAACGACGAACACGACACATCGTTGGTGAAAGCCTGGGCGACCTCGATATCAGCCATCCTCAAAGTGGCAGAGTCCAGAAAGGAAGGTCCGTTAGAGACATCGCTTCGAGGTACCACTTCTTCAATTCGACCACGATTCGTATTTTTCCGGGCTCTTATCATTGTTTGCAAGGTCTACCCAAGTTTCTCTTATTGCCATCGTTCGATGGTGGGACTGGAGGCGCCTGAGGCAGCCGGCACTGATCTAGGTCTGTTCAAAAGACCGACATGGCGTGCACCACCCCGTATAACAGCGCGACAGAGTTACCCCAGGAAGGGCACGGCATGGAACAGACCCTTCGAAACGAGTAATGGATTTGCAAGTTGCAGAGAAGACGGAAGGGACTGGGAGACAAAAGAATAAGGGCGAGGCGTGTGAAGGTTCGTCTGTTGGGGATGCGGCTTACGAGGTCCACTAAGGACGATGAGGGCTACGGAATCTCTGTTGCCCTACCCCGGAACCGAGGGTCGATTAGATCTTTTGCTATCAAAGTTCCATCTCTCATCCGAAACCCTGTCTGTGTGTACAGTAATACAATTCTCTTGCCTTTTGAGCGGGACAAGCAAGGCAACAAAAAAGGGTTGATGAACGACCTGCATCGGTTCATGTTTTGCGGAAAAAGAAAGACACACCTCGGCAGGGTGGACAGGGTTTCCCCTTGCAGTGCTGCAGCGCGGCAGGCGGCAAGACAACACTTGTGCATTCATCCGTCTTTTATCCTATTCAGCTATTCGAGTATTGCGTTTGCTATCACAGGGATGCCTGACGTCTGAGGCCTTCGACAAGACTTTTTCCAGGTGGGAAGCAAGAGAAAAGTCCGCCGCTGCCGCGCCTGGTCTGCTTCGCTTAGCTTTCATTCAGCCATGTTGGGAAGGAAGGAGTTTGTCCGCAAGATGGCAGAATCCTTTGACCAGATTGTGTACGCCTCGGTGTACTCGCACCTTCTTCTTTCGAACGAAATACCGAACTCCCAAAGCAATAGTCGATTCTCTTATCGTAACTAGGAGAGGAGAGGAGCTGAGGATGAATTGATCGCAAACGGCTTCACGAGGGACCATTGAAGCTTGGCAGAAACTCTCGAGAGCGGGATGGACAAAATGTCAAAAAGCAGCAACGGACGAGCAAACCAAACGGTGAAAGGCACCATGAAATCTAACCATCGAGACTTGACTGCGGTCAAACAAAAAGTCTCCTCTGCCGCGCAATCAAGCAGAGATGTAACTCGCACAAATTGTGCTGCGTATGCTGCCTTGGCTATCTCTTCTCCCATCGGCTATGTGCACTCTTTGTGCTTGCTGCACCACCTCTCGTTTTTGCTTTGCAGTTTGCGAATCGTCAAACAGTTTTCTGCAGATTCTTTCGCTTGTCACTGTTTTGCCGATGGCCAGCGACTGGATGTTCGATTTGAGTTGCTGGCCTTCTGTCACAATGCATACACTTTTTCAAGCGCTTGTACCTGATGTACATCGATTTCACAGTCCGCACGATCGGGTCTTCGATGGCCCTTGTGTAAGAGAGAGTTTTATAGTCCCCAACGGATCGTATGGGATTCGTGGACGATGATTCGCGCCGGCGAAGAACCGACGTTGGCTCGCGTGGAATCGGGCTCGGTGCTCGAGGTGGGCTTTTGTCACCTTTCCGCTTTTTGCTCGCTCTTCTGCCGGGTGACGGAAGATGCCCGTGACGGCGAGTGTCGGTCCATGAATATGCATCGCTAGCGCCTGTTGGCGACCATGCCGCTGGCTGTCAAAGAAGACGGTTCGGCTGCGGACCTGCGGCTGCTCCGAACGCTTCTAAGCTCTGCAGCTCTTCATGACTCGGAGAGACGAAGTAACAACGAAGAAGACGCTGGCCAACTGCGAGACTACTTTCTCAATCACGTTGACCTGTCTGCTGTTCGGTGGTTTCAGGCTTGCTGTGAGTTTTGCAGGTCTACAAGGGGTCGATATAGTACTCTGCATGCGTCGTCAGCAACTCGCTGAATCTATCGGTGTTTCATCAATCTGNNGTCTGCTGGGCTGTGTTGGGCATCTNNGCCTCCCAGGTTGCTGGATCCCTTTGTCGTGAAAGTTCCTCGCTTCCCGTACCTGATCGGTACAGATGCACCACCACTTTCTTTGGTTCTAGTGGAGAGTGCCCGCAGGGTCGGCGGCCCCGCTNNGAATGGTNNGAAGAAAGCCCACGCGACCATACGCTGCTGCTACTGCTACAAGAACTCGACCTCTGAAAACCCGACCGTTCAAAACGTGAAACAGGAGGGGAAAAAGGAAGAGTCGNNCATTCTACAAATGACGTTGAGGTACAATGTAGCTAGAGCCGCTCCATCTGCAAGGACGAACAATCAGGAGCTGNNGGGTGGGTATCACAGACAAGCAGACGACAAGGGCAGAAAGGCGGGAGAAGGCGCGCTTGCAGCGGGATGCCGCCCCGACCTGCGTCAAAGCCAGGTTGGCNNTTTTCTTCGGGTGCCAGAGGGAAAANNGAAGTCTCTTTTCTATTTTACCCACTGCCGAAAAAGCTGCGTTGCGTGCGACGTGACTGGTTAGAAATCCTAAGGTTTTTGGCCCGACCTTCTGCCAAAGGGTTTGGTGCCCTTTCGACTTGCTCCACCACGGCCGTCGGTGGATTTGTAATGCCGTATCTGTACTCTACCTTTTGACACACGAGGTTGAAGCGTGTAAGTCTTCGTCATTCGCGGCCCCAGCGTCCAGGTGGCCGTCGGTGTGGCCGTTTGTCGCTTGTGTTGAAAACGACGAACAAGTGACGAAATGCTTCGAAAGTGTGTTTGATGGAGCTAGAGCAGACAGAGAGAAACAGAAGGAAACAGGGACGAAGAAGCAAGACAGACCCTGCAATGGAAGCTGTAGACAGCATAGAGGGACAAGCCCAAGGGGTCCCTGAATGGTCAGAAATGACAGAAAGGACGACATGCCTCCATCACGTGGTCCAGAGCACTTGTGCGTGACTGCTGGTGGCCACAATTCCAACACGGCAGTTGTGGAAGGTCGTTGAATGATGGGACGCACAACAAGCTATTCGATATCCGAAGGATTTGTCGGTTCTGGAGCGTCGAGGTTGTACGTGTGGCCGTTACATGACAGGCAGAATGGGCACACACAGTCCAAAGACAAGGGTCCATTGTCTTGTGTATCTCGCGCACGAAGGAGAGCAGGTGAGGGTTTCGACCACAGTATGCAAGCGATTGCCAGCATCGGCTACAGCTGCAGGTGGCTGGACTGCTTGCAACAAGGATGGTGGTTTTCCCGCTAGGCGCTTGTCTGGTGGAGGATGAGGAGGGGCCACATGTCTGCTCCGCGCTCTAGGGCCTAAGCTCTGCGATGGTGACTGCATCGAAGGTTCAAGCATCAAAAATGCCATGGGACCCGCACGCTAGGCCCCAATTTCTGTTTTGCATCCGACTGATCTTGATCGACTGCGCCTGTCTTGCTCTATTACCGCGCTGCGCTTGTCGCCGTTTTGCTTTGAGACATCTTCTTCACGAACGCTCTTTGCAACCTCTCTCTCTCTCCCCCCTCCCTCTGTTCCAGCGACCATCCAAGTAGGCGGATCAAAAGTGTCAGGTACGACGTGCAGCCAACGGACGCCCGGTTTTCCTCTCTGCATCCAACATCTGTTCGTCCGAACGTGGTTTCTTGACTCACAACTCTCTGGCCTCATCCCGGCTCCCAATCCAGGCATTCAACTATCTCACACGACACATCATTATGCCATTTGCATTCGATTTATAGTCAGGACGCCGTCGTCCAAGTTTTCCGGTAGAACATCATGCAACGCGCCAATATGCGACCATCTATGCTGCCCAAGTTGATCGTCGCGCAAACGCCTACAGCCGCAACGATCGGCGAAATGGTCGACTCGCCATACTCCATGCATTCTCGCAACTCATCAGGCACATCCGACAACTACTCACCTCTAACACAAACTTTCTCCTTCCACGAACACACGCGCCAATCAAGTTCCAGCTCTTCATCTGTCGCGTCAACTCCTCCAAAGTATGAGCCTAGCATCGAATCCCTCAACAATCGCGTCTCAAGGACGACCCTCCATGATCTTGTTGAAGATCCTCATGAGAGAGAGGATGGCTTTGACCTCTGTGACAGGGCGTTCGAGTCCAACTGCCAATGTGGTCTCGAGCAAACTCATTCCAACCATGACATGTACTATCTGAGCGAAGCCGAGATGGATCCCCGTCTCTGTCAATCTGTATCTGCTTTGGAACGACCCAGTCTGGACTACTCTCTCGCGGATGGACCAAGTGATTTCAACAGCGACAGCGAATTCCCTCTACAGGTTGCCAAGTCTAGATCCAGGGCAAATTCTGGTGAATCATCCGTCACCGGTTTGGCCTCTCGTGTGGGCAGTCGCCTGTCATCGTTTTCGAAACGCCGTGACAGAACACCGACATCTCCCCCAACCACAGCTGTCCATCGTCTTAGCACAAAGAGTGCTCCTGTTTCTCGTGTGCCGTCACGTGCTTCGTCTTTCCGCATGTCTTCTGTAGCAAAGCCCGTTCTCACTCCTCTTGACGTCGAAGCTGAGCAGACCCCGACACCAACCCCAGCCAATATTGCTGTCGAAACTTCGAATCCCCTGGATATTCAGATACCTGAAGCGGATGAACCAATTGATCGTAAGGCCCTAGCGTCCACACCACTTCTTCCCAGGACAATCCAGAATCCCGAACCAATCAACGAGGACGTAGTCCAATCACCACTACAATCTCCCACTGTTGTCGATAATGCTCAGATAGCTCGCTTGTCAATGATTGGCCCATCGCTGTCCAGTCCAATTCTCCCCGAGATGTCAATGGTCTCACCCGCTCTCTCGGCGCATACTTCTACTACCTCTCTCGGCGCTATGCACTCTAGCCAAGTCATGTCTTCGCCTGACATCTCTACGATGCACATTGTCAGTCCCCAAGATAAGTGGGCAGAGAAGCTCGGACATGCGAACTTCAACGTTTTCCCAGAGCCCTATTTGCCGGAAACCTACAACATTCACGCTTGCCGCAAGCTNTTTGAGGACTGGGAATCTGCTCGCAGGCAATTCATGCATCAAGCAGCGCGCACGAGTGAGCATTATGGTCCAACTTCGCAGGTGTACAAGTACACAGAAAAGAAGTGGGCAGAGATCGATGCGCAATGGAAGAGAAACCATGAGTTGGTTGTTGCGAAAACAGCTGCGAATGGCGAGACGCCTGTCTTCCAGCCTCTCGCAGAGCCGGCTCCTCTTACTGATCTGCCCGCTTTGGATGATCCTCTGAAATTTCCTAAACTTGACGGGTCTGACATCGTCGGACCTATGGTCAAGTATGCACAGATTAAGCAAAAGTCATCTTCGAAGAAATCGGCTTTCCTCAAATTCTTCAACAGTGTCCGTACACCGGGCAACACTCTGGGCCGCACACCAACCGGCCTCGGTCTGTGATGATAACAACAACATCACATGATCACTTCATTGTAACATATTCACCATACGTTTTTATCACGACCTTTACGACGCAACATGACGACGCCATTTGTGCTGCTTTTCGGTGCGTTCTTTTGGCACCACGCCACTCCTTCTATCCAGAAGGCAAAACGAGTTTCATATGTCACCAAGTGCGCAACATTTCACAGCCAGAAAAAAAGTTCTTAGCGAGGCGCAAAAAGAATCGAAAGTTTAAGGGGCAGGGAGGAGCATACAGAGGGGAATGCTAGAGGAAGAGTAGAGGGATGTGGGCGATTCTTGGAGTTGTCATTGCAGGCCAGTCATGATTGCATGGTTGTGTCCTGGTTGATGGATTTTCTTTTGTCAGTCACTTCTGTGACAAAGCGACGGCTATACCTTATCTTTGAGTTTCTCGGATACAGGACAAGCGCAGTCATTCTTGGAGGTAGTCTTGAAGCTCTTTTATAGCTTTTGCCAACCAAGATTTCAACAAAACATATGTGCACATGCATCTCGTGAAAAGGGTAGGTAGAAAATATCGCAGTAATGATTCCATGTGACGAGGTTTCGAAAGGAGGTGTGAGATTTGGGTCAAGAAGTGGAGAGAAGGTGTTGGAACAAAGACGGCAGGTGATTACGCATCGAAAAACAAGAGTGGAAAGCGGGATGGTGGGAAAGACGCAATTGCCCTAGAAGCGCATGACTGCTCTCTTGAAACATGTCTTCTATCGTTCTTGCATGCATTGCCATCACTTGTCCAAGGAGGAGGATTATTGATTGATCACATGCAAAGGCCCAGCGGTTTCGTCCAACGTCATCAAGGGTGAAGGTCGTTTTGGGAAGAGTTAGCGGCCGTCCGAGGGGTCCCTAATCGCCATCTAATCGCTACAAGACCCGAGAGTGTGCGCTCACCACCTCGCCGCCCGTCTCTTCGGCTTCAAAAGAAACGGCTTCCTGCTTCGACTTGTTGTGTGCTTGCTCCGAGTTCACGTCAGAATCCATTCTTTGTCTTCGCCGCATGCGACAAGGCTACCCCCACCACGACCACGACCGACCGAAGACGACTTGAAAATGAGCCTGGTAGACAAAATGTCGCTCGACTCTGCCGACATTGCCGTAGAGAATATGTCCGACGACGACCGAGTCAGCAGCGACCTGCCTGATTACGACGAGCAGAACACGATTGCCGAAGAAGACGACTTCGAAACGACGTCCATGGTCATCATGTCAGATGATGCTGGTCAAGTCTACGCACCACCTGCTCGTATCGCCGCTCGTTTCTACCGCGACCCCAAGTCTCGTCAATACAAATCCTCGGCCGCTTCATCCCGTCGCAACTCGCTATCCTCCATCCAATCGCATACCTCGACACGTTCGCTACGTCGCTCTTCGTCATGTCAGAGCAACTACATAGCACAACACCTGCGCAGAGCGTCCATCATCGAAGCCCGTAAAGCACGACTCGCCGACCGCGCCGCCCATGCCGAGAAAGTCCGCCTACGAGCCGCCATGGCCAAGGCTGCCCCGAGAGGAGATGCCAGTGCTAGTGAGGAGCGAGCCCTAGCTGCTCAGATGGCTCGCGAGAACCACCTTGCAAAGGTCGCAGCAGCATGCGCTGAGGAGGTTCAAAGGGCAAAACAAAAGGCACAGGAGATCAAGACCAGGAAACTCGAAGAAGAGAAACAGGCTCGCTTGGACATGGAGGAGAGATTGGCGGACGCCGACAGAAGGAGGGCAGAGTACAAGCGCAACTTGACCTCCCGCAAAACGCGACGAGCTAGCGAGCAGGAGAAGAAGCTGGCCGATGTTTCCGAAGCCGACGACGACACGAATTCAAAGCTGCATGAAGAGACGGCCGTCTTGAGGATACAACGAGCATGGCGGATGCGACAACGAAGGTTGATCGTGAGCGCCTATGCAGATTTCCATCTCAGTCAAGAAGCCATTCAAGAACGCTCCTTTGAGGACGTAGGCGCTTTGCTCTCCGAGACACCCATCATCCAAGCAACCACTAGAGTCCTTCGTCTACTTACCCTACAAGACTTTGAAGATACACCATCGCCTCAGGCTACCCGTACCTTCCTTAGCGCTTATCTTGTCATCGTCCATCCGGCCTCCGTCTTCAGCAAAAATGGTGCACAGGAGCAGCATCTCATGGCCAAAGCCCGCGAGTTGGTTGATTCCTTCGAGTCTACCATGTCTATGCTTTCGCAATCAAGCCGCTTCGAAGCCCCTATAGCCAGGCTTCAGGATTTATCACAATTGTACACAACTTATGTTTCCGCATTCGATGCGTGGAGAGCTCAAGATTCGTCGGCTCTGGTTGAGACTATGGTCGCCTCGTTTGTCGAGCTTGACGCTATCTGGCAGACTGTCAAAGACGATACCCAAGGCGCAGTCGCCGAAGACTACCGTCAAGGAATTCGCGACAATCAGGTCATGCTTCTTAGCAAAATTCGAAAGCTAGCAGGCCCCGACCGTGCAGACTTCCTCATCAAGAAAGCCATTCGCGAGAGCCGAAGGAGGCGCGTCAAGAGGCGATCTGCTGCCGAAGTCCGCCCTCGCGCTGCCGCCGATGTTGAAGCTGCCCAAACCGAGTCTACTGAGACTCTACCTATGGTTGCAGAGACCAGCTCACAAGAGCCAGCTCAAGGCGAGGCTGAATCGCAAGATGATGTTCGACTGAGCCTCGCACGTTTGTTTTCGCCGATACCAAGCAATCGTGTATTGACTCATGAGCTTGCCATCGACAAAGACTTCCGCATTCCCTCCGGTGCTCATTCGGATATCCGCGATGCTGTCAACCGCGAGCTTTGTGATGGTATGCAAACCGGAGTTGAGCACGGCTTGGGGACCCCGTGGACAGTCGCCCTGGCTCAAGAGATTAGAGCCAAGCTTGTGCACATCGTGAAGCCTGGCAATTCCATGCACGATTTCATTGTTGGTGCTCTGGATACGGACCTGATATATCGACAGTGCGAGCAAGGCATCTTCTCGTATGCCAACNNTTTTTTCTCCTTCATGGCCAACATTCTGCCCAAGCTGTGCGCACCTTTCCGTGATGCGCAAGTGAAGATCCTGGCTGAGGATCTTGAGTCAAACAATGATGAGGATATGGGTGCTATGATTGAGAAGCTCTTCCGCCTGTTGCACTTCATTGATCTGCTGTCGCTCGACTACTCCAACTTCTTGTTGATGAATGCGGCTCCAGTACTCATCCGAGAATCTGCTGGATACGAGTCGCGCATGTTTGCAGCAGACCTTGCCTCAGGCAAGATCACGCTCGCATCCACAAATCGCTGGTGGCGCAACGCGAGCGTAAACATGTTGACTGAAGCCGATCGACGGGACCCGGAGCAGGTCCGCAATCCTGCAGACAGGCCTTCAGCTCACCATATCTATACTCGTGGATTGGTTGATCTCACCTTCGGACAGGGTCCAATCAGCATTACCGATGTTCCCGAGACTCTTGCCCTCGATGTAGATCGTCTTTGCACCATCAAACAAAAGGCTTTGCATATGACCACGATCGGTGCAATTCTATTAGTAGCTAAGAACATGCTCAAGCGCGATGTGCGCAGTCCTTGGAAAGCCGAAGCATCTCGTCTCTGGGATCTTTTCAGCAAAGAGTCACCCTCAGAGACCACGTCGGAAGATGCTCTCGCAAGCCTTTCCTCGCGCGCTTTTGGCGTCCTCGAGAATGCACATAACCTGCCACCATCGACTAAAACCGCCCTGCAATCAGCAACCTCTCGCGTGATCACCCAGGCCTCATCTCAACGCTTCACAGACCCTGTAGCCAAAGTTTTGGGCTCTAGACTGCGTAGCCATGTTTTCTCACGCGTTGTGGCCAAGACTTCGAGTGAGAGAGTCAGGGCCGCGAGTGGTGCGTCAGAAGCATTGGCGACCGCTGGGCTGCCTGAGTTTGTGACGCAAGTCGGTGAGATGGTGGAGCTGCTGAGAAAGGTGGCAGAGGTCGACTGGGCATCTCATGCTGTTTGGTATGAAGAGGTCGCTCGAGATGTCAACAGAGCTGGCGATGCTTAGGTCATTAGACCTTGTTGTTTGCTTCTTTCTCTTTCAATGTCTTCACAATTTCTTTCTTTCTTCTTCTTACCTTCGTTGTATGGGCGCAAGAGGTCACTGAGCACTCTTTTTGGATGATTTTGCTTGGGCAAGGGAGGATATATGGATACACTGCGGCGTTCGATGGCTTGCTTGACCTTTACGAAGATTGATACCACATTTCGCAATGCCTTCATTTTTTTCTTCTTTCATTTTCAATATGCACAAACTTTCATGTCTTGCTTCGCCTCAGGGTCTGTAAATCGTCCCTTCCTCCTTCCGTGAGATCAAAGTGTCGACTTCCTTGGCTGAAATGGACGATCACTTCTTTCTTGCTTCGCGGTTGCCTCCTTGTGCAGAATGAGTCGCACCTTCCTTGATAGTGAGTCGCACCTTCCTCCAAGGTTGCTTCTTTCCTCAGTCCTTGCTCCTTGCCTCTACAATCAATTATTCTCGTCATTCCTTTGGTGGGTGGTTTTTCTGTATGCATACCTTCCTTGTCTTTTCGTTGTATACACTGATTTACTTCTCGTCCAACTTGCTCACCAGAGTTTGTAAGTGTTGGGCAAGGTACTTCCTTTTTGATCTTGTCTGGCGTGGATTATATAAAAGGCACGTGGATTGAGGCTCAGTCAGACGGACTTGATGGATGATGATCATTTTTATCTCAAGTTACAAGGATATTTTTTTTTACCCGTACATCTCAAAGCATCTGAATCTTTCTATGAGAAGGCCAGAGGTCAGCACTACAGTCTAATGTACCTCGCATGCCAGGCCAGCACCTCTCGCACAGACAGCAATTCTCGAACTGAGAGGGTTGTTTCTTAGCGATCTTGGAAGCAAGGATATCTACAGCCACGGAGACGCAGTTGAGCCTGTGCATCCGGTATCCCCTCTCTCTTGTCGAACATACACTGTGTTCGTAGCATGATCTTGAATCGTTGCATAGAAAGAAAGAGACGAGTTGACTTGCGTCAGAAACAGGAGGGGCAATGAAGTTGATACATGAATGGAAGGAATGATGAAGTTGAAACATGAATGGAACGAGTGATGCAGTTAAAACATAAGGGGAAGGAGTGACACGATACACACAAAACTTATAGGGAAGGATCGACACATCTAGAATCCATGAGGAAGGAACGATGCAATCAACACAAAAGAGGAAGGAGCGATCCACGCAAGACATACCCTAGGAAGGAGCGCTTCAGTCAAAGCTGATCAAGGAAAGGGCGATGCATACAGGACACAAGAAGAAGGAGCAATCAGATCAAGCCATACAGTACATGTGAAAAGGAAGCGGTGGTCAAGCGCGAACAGGAATGGAACGGTCTGATCTGGCGGGAAGCACAACAGCTAAACTCAAGAGCTAGCACTGAAGTGTGTACTCATAATTCATTGCAGTAGAAGAACATCAAAAGAGCGAAAGAGAAGGAAAAAATGTTTGAAGTGGAGTTCGGCTCAGTGAAGAGCATGTAATTCTGTTTCGTAGGGACCTTTCTGTATAGGTCGGTCTCTCTATAGGATTCGTATCAATGCTTTTGTCCTAACCAATGAACTTTTCCCTCTTCATGCTGTAACGTTACACGTAGACCGTGACTACAAGATGCATGTCTTTCCCAAAACGCCATGCAGAAATGCTCATTCAATGCAAAAATAGACAATGACGACACACTCAAACGTCTATGAGTTGTCACCGCAAGAGAAGGCGCTGGCACTGCCCGAGTTCTCGGAAATGTCCACAGCACTGCCCCAGACACCCAAGCCGCAAAGAGCGAGGCCGATGAGAGCAATGGCGATATTGACAATGGTGAGAGAAATCTTCTTCCAGTTCGAGGTGAGCTGTCGCTTGTTCATCATGATCCACCAGGCAGCAGGCAAGATCATGGAGAACCAAGTGCAGAAAAGAGAGCCAAGGAGACCGAGAAGCTGACTGAAGACGGGGATGGCGTTGGCGATGACCCAGGCAACGACCCAGAGTATAATGGTGAGTCCGTACCAACTGCCGAGCGAGCGGAAACTCTTCTCGTTCATGACATTGGTCTTGCGCCAGATGCGAACGTAGAGGTTCTTTGTAGCAACGTGAGCGTAAATGACACCAGCAACGACGATTGTGGGAATGGCAATTCCGTAGGCGACCTTGCGGACGATGGGGCTAGCAGAGCCGATGGCGGNGGACTTGACATCAGTACCAGCAAAGCGGTAGATGACAACAGCGACGATGAGGTAAAGAGAACATGTGCAAATCTGCAGCATGGCCAAAGCCTTGGGGAAATCTCTGGGTTTCTTCATTTCAGAGATGAAACCGAAGTAGGCAATGTTGGAGCAGAAGGAGACAAGGATGTTGGCGACAGCTACAACGCCGGTACGGAATCCAGTCTGGCTCGAAGGGGTGACGGCGTAAGCGTGGGCGCCAGCAGGAGAATCAACTCCTATGCCAATCATAGCGATGAAGATGGCAGTCGCAATGGACAAGCAAGAAGCAACTGACATAAGAGCAACGTTCTTCATGGTTCTGGGAATGCAAAGAATCATGGAGATGACCATACCAACAACGGTGAAGACAATGGTGCAGGTTCCGTGGTTGGTGAGGACGTTCATCATGATGGAGAAGGTCAAGATGTGAGCGGACATGATGAAGACCAGGAGAATGATCTGGGCGGCCTNCGAAACCTCCTTGGCCCATCTTCCAAAGAAGAAGAGACCAGCGTCGGCGAAGTTGTGAATACCAGGGAATGAAATTTTGACTTGGTAGGTGACATATCCGGTGTACGTCGTAAGGATACCGAAGAAGACAATGAGGATACAGCCAGGGACGAAACCCATGCTGGCCACGACAGCAGGAAGAGAGAGGATACCCAACGAGATGGTTTCAGCAACAAGGAGGAAGCCGGCGTTGAGCCATGTTAATGTCCTGTACTCGGTCTCGCCATTGGCGTCATTCTCGAACGGATTCACCATCAGGCCCTCCCTCTTGCTGTCCAATGTCATGGTCTCATCTGCCTCGGGGATTGTATCCTTCTCTTCCGGAAGTCTTGGCGGCGGCACTTGTTCCAAATCTGTGTTCGATGATGAGCTGACGCTGCCAGCGGTGTATCCGCCTCTTTTCTCTTCTTCCAAAGCCATGGTGGCAGATATCAAGGGTCGAGTTGGCGGCTGCGACGTAGGTCTTTCGTGACAGGACAATCAGTCGGGAAGTCCTGAACGTCGCTGGAGGTAGCAAATTTGGTAGTGGGCGAAGAAAGTAAGGAAACGGGAAAGGTGGTTAGAAGGCGGATGATGAAAGTATAAAAACTAGGTCAGCAGAAGGATGAGTCTGAATGCGCGAGACGTCAAGCAGCGATCTCGGAACACATGGTCAACCTGTTTGTGAAAAGTCTCGTGCTCTGGACCCAAAGCACCGAAACAAGCAGTTTCTATTACTTGAATATTATCAAAAGTTTGCGGGTTAGTCAAGCGTTTGATGGAGATGGTGGTCCAAGCTTCAGATGCGATGCCAGCTGGGCCACCAATAAGTCGAGGTTGGAAGCGGCCTAAGGGGCTGGAAGGAGACGAGAAATGCAGGCGCAAGAGATGGTCTGGTGTAGCCGATGGGGAGAACAGTAAACACCTACCGTGGTCAATTTACCTTTGTTGTTGTCAAGGACAGGTTTAGAGATCCACGTTGCAAGGTGGATCTGAATCTTGGTAGCCGAGTGGCAAGAGCGAACATCAAAAAGCAGCAACCTTTCCAGCGTCATGGGCATGGGTTTGCGAGCAGTTGTGATGCCATAGCTATTACTGTCTCTTACCCCTGTTGCTCGAGTACCGGTATGAATGCTGGCATGATGTCTGCTGGCGATAGCAGGCATCTTCGTTCGAGTCATGAAGGGGATGCAAAGTGAAGGCATCCCCAGCCAAGACGTCAAAGCGAATAGGAAAGTCCGATCTCGTCGCGGCAGTCGTTTCTGGCAAGCCAGAAGAAACACCGGAGATTATTCCATCGCCTGAGGTTGCACGGTTGCCGTATGTGCTTGAAGTCTGAAAAAATTGGTCGGTCGGGAGTCGGAGTGTTCGGAGTGAGCTAGTTGAGAGCCGGCTGGTAAGGAAGCCGCGAGTTACAGGTCGAGGTCGATTTTGCCGAAGGCGGGGTTCGCGAAGCTCTCCAGAGCTGGCGCGTAAACTGCTCGAGAGCTCTCCCTCGAGCTTCCTTCGAACTTCTTGCTGACGATTTCTTGCCTGACGATACTGCAAACACTCTGTCGTTAGCAACAAATAACGTGCGAACCCACCACTTGACCAGTGCCTTTCGTCGCGACCTCATCGCTTGTCTTCCAAATTCCATCATGGTTGAACTACGCAAGCGCAAGACACCCCCGCCAGCTCCGGCGCCAGCACCAAAGAAAGAGCGCAAGACAAAGACAACCAAAGCGAATGGAAAGTCCGAGACTGCTGCTGAGCCTGCCGCCGAGCCTGCTGCGCCAGAGCCGAGTGCTGTGCCTGCTGCCGCGCCCGAGCCAGAAACCAAGGCTGCCTCCGGCACACCCAAACCTGGAGACAAGATTGATTTCGATGGCTTTGGTGGTGAGATTGAGACCAACGACGGTCGCAAGGTGACGCTCAAGACGCTGGTCGACGAGAGCAAAGAAGGCATTGTGCTCTTCACCTATCCCAAGGCGAGCACACCAGGATGTACGTCTTCTTTGACCCTGAGAAAAGACATGGCTTCTTTCCTGGCTCGGTCCCTTGAGTCGCAATGCTGGTTGCTGACATGATTGCTCCATAGGNNCACGACCCAGGTTTGCCTTTTCAGGGACTCGTATGAGCCTTTGACGGCAGCTGGACTCAGCATCTACGGTCTGAGTACTGATTCGCCCAAGGCCAATACGACTTTCAAAGACAAGCAAAAGCTTCCATACCCTTTGCTATGTGACCCTTCAGCCTCGCTAATTGGAGCAATCGGGCTGAAGAAGGCACCCAAGGGCACTACACGTGGAGTTTTCGTTGTCAAGAAAGACGGCGAGGTTCTAGCAGCTGAGCCTGGTGGCCCAGCAGCAACTCTTGAGGTCGTCAAAGGTGTTGTCGCGAAGATGGGCGGCTCCGGTGTCGGAGAGAAGGCTGAAGCCAGAGCCGCTGAAGCCGAGAAAGAGGAATCCAAGGGCGCTGGCGAGGCTGCAGCAAAGTTGTAGATAATGGTGAGATACGACACATATTGTGGACGAATACAAAGGTTTATAAGTTTTCTCAATGGTCGGACAAAATCGAAGAGATGTGATTCAGAAGGCGTGATTTAGGGCGCGGTGTCTCCAGTAATAATATTCTCGACGACGGCATAGCAGCCGGACGAGGCGGATGGCTTCCGTGCTTCCAGACTTTGGTAATGGCAACTAGTTGCAACCCTGATGGACATCACAAATGATCGATGACATCCTCCCAATTTGGACTCTTTGATAGGAAGACTCGTGTGTGAGAGATCAAGATCCGGTTGACTTGTAAGGGAGGAATAACTAGAGATAAGAACTGTGGGAGGACTTTTGATCTAGAATCAGGTTCCAGGTCAAACATCAAACAGACAACGCCCAAGCAACGCAGCTGAACACATGTAGAGCTATCGCAATGCGCCATGTTCCGTCAACGAGGAGGTCATGACTTCTTGATCGTGTTTATGATGACAGGCGATGATTCAAGTCGAAAGTTGGGCCGGGAGATGTTGGTTCAGCTGTCGACCCCACTGCGGGCTGGTGCATGGAGACCCTGAAGGTTTGATTGTTGACGAGGCGCAAACAAAGAAAAGCGAAGCCACTCCTGTCGCAACAGAGAATCGATTCAGCGTGTTTGTACCGTGAACTGGTCATCTTCGGACGAGGCAGGGTGACACACATGCCATTGCCAGATCGATAACAATAGACTACAAGATTCTTGACTCGGCGGGTGCGAGGCGCTGCCACCGAAACACGCAAAGGGTTGCTTGCATACGTAACCAGCATCCTTGCCTATCACTCGACACTTGAAGTGTGCTTCTTCTGCTGGAATCCTTCGACCGTGTCTCCAGACTGAAAGGAAGCATACAAGGACTGGAAGCAACAAGTCGTTTGGCGGGCTGACTCCAGGCCGACTGTCTGTTTCAGCATGAAGGCCTTTGCGCGAGGCGCGACTCGACTTCGCAGCACATCGCTCAGTGCAGTTCCTCCNCCACGCTCTTCCTCCGAATACATCGATGGCTACGCCGCTACTGCCGCAGCAATCCTCTATCGCTCGCCCTTGCCGTCTGAATCCGGTCTACCCGTCTACATCCTCAATGCCGCCGCCTTCCCCGATGCCTTCGAAGTCGACTACGATGCCCTTCTACCCTACGTACTCGCCAGACTACCCGGAGAGGAAGAACTGATTGCAGGCGAGGAGTATGAGATCGTCTTCTTTGCTGGTGGACAGCCTGAGAGCGCTACGTCCGAGAAGAAGAGTGGCCCGGGTATGGGCTGGTACCTTCAGGCTTACCACGTGCTCAGCAGGGCAGTTCGCAAGAGACTGCAGAGGCTCTATGTTGTCCACGAACGCAGCTGGGTACGCGTACTCATCGAGGTTTTTGGCACCATGGTCTCGTCCAAGTTTCGCAAGAAAATTGTCCACGTCTCGACTCTCTCGCAGTTGGCTCTGCAAATTCCCATCGAGAAGCTGCTCATCCCACCCAACGTCTACCTTCACGACCGCCGCTTGTCGCCCGACATCCACTCGCCGTATGTTAGTGGCCGGAGAGCCTTTTGCGCCAACGACCCTATGCCTCGCAATCTGTACGGCCAGAGACGTCTGCCTCGTGTGCTAAGAGAAACGACAACTTTCCTGTGCCAGAGTGAGAATATCAAGACAGAGGGCATCTTCCGTATCCCTCCTCAGTCCATCCTGGTTGGCATCTTGAAAGAGGCTTACGATCGTGGTCAACAATTCATTGTCTGGAAGGAGGGCGGAATCACCTACACTCAGCCTGATGTGGACCATCAGACTCTCAGACACATTCATCAGTCGGATGCGTATGGCGTACATCTGGCAGCTGGTCTTATCAAACTCTGGTATCGAGAGTTGAAGACGCCCATATTCCATGAGACTTGCTACGATGAACTGAGATATAAGTTCGGAAGTCCCGATGCCGATATTGAGCTGGAAGACCTGATCGAGATGCTATCACCAACCTCGAATACCTCGTTCCTCTCACAGACAGCGCGACTGATACTGATACTCCACCTTCTTCCCCTGCTCTCTCTCGTCACAGGCTACCAGGCAACCAACAAAATGACACCAGACAACTTGGCCATATGCTTCTCGCCGGCTCTTGTCTGCGGTTCGGATCAACTAGCTGACGCCAAAATGACCTCTGTCGTTCGTCGAGTACTTGAGGCTGGAGTCGAGTATTGGTCGCATGGCCTGCGAGACGCTTGTCAGACTGCCCCAGACTCGTTTGTCGCCGCCCTTAGGCCACCGCCGGCTGCCCAGGACTACGAAGATCCTTTGCAGGAACACTACAGGGATACAACATCACATGACTCTGGAGAGCGATCACATAAAATCCTTCTCCAGGACGATGAGTCTGAGAAACCGACTCTCACCCCTCGCCCATTCTCGAAAACAAGGCAGCCTGAGGAGTCCAAGTCGACGTTTCCTGCAAGAACTGATAGTCTGGCTTCTCCCATCAAACGCAAGCCTGCACCAATAGGTGTCGCTCCTCCGCCTTATGCAAATTTCCCTAGCCGCTCCGTCTCGCAGTCACATGCAAGCCAGTCAAGTCCATTGGGAGGCTTCACGGACGTCAGGAATGCTTTGCCATACACAGAATCCCATCCCAATGCTCCNCCCAAGCCAGCCCCTCCAGTGCAGAACGATCTCATGAAAGAGTTGAGGAACTCACTAGCAACCGACGTGGTAAAGAGAAAGCCAGTATCATCAACAGCATCGCCAGGCTCTCCAACAAGCAATGACCCACCATCTGCCCAACCTCAACGCTCAGTATCCGCGCGTGTCCCCTCACCACCAAAGCCAGAGAACAACATGTTCGTCAAACCCACCTGGGCAGCATCCTCACGCACGACTTCGCGCGCACCCTCTCTCTCCAACCCATCTCCCGCTACCGCCTTTGCCGCACCCACATTTGCCAGAACCCCATCACCAGGCCTGCTCAAACGCATGGCCTCCATTGAATCTACGCACAATACTACAATCGCGGCCCAGCAACCGGATCCTAATAGGATTGCACCTGTTGTTGAGAAGATTGGTTTGCGCAAGAGCTCGGTGGACGATCTTAAGAGGATCTATGAGGAGAGGGTTGGGCTTGCCAGGGCGGCTAGCGTGAGTAGTGTTAGTAGCAGCCGGAGGACGTCGAACGCTAGCCTGAGTAGAAGACCGTCGAATGCTGCTGTGTAGGTTGAGGTGTGAGTAGTTACGGGCCTTTGCTCCGGGTTCTTGGGTGTTTTTTTTTCTTTGGAGTCTTTGGTCTTCTGGCTTTTCGATTCTTCTACTGCTATTGCTTTTATCTCTTTGGCATCAGAAGTGCTTTGTCCTTCTCTTCGGATTTGCTACAGTATCAGATACCCAGTATTTTCTTCCATGCTCTTCGTATTCCTTCTTGTCGTCTTTGTCTTTGTACCAACTAACGCCTGCACGAAATCCTCAACTCATCACAAATCTTTGCCAATAACCAGTAACCCCAACCCTTCGGCAAGAATCTCTCTGTTCTTGTCGCCATACTGGAAGTCTCTCTTCTTGCCAGTTGCACTATACCCGCAACGTCGATACCATGCACCCAGCTCAACCCTCGTATTCACATAATCCATCTCCAGCCGCTTTGCGCCCCACTCCTCACGCACAAATCTTTCAGCTTCCACCACCATCGCTTTACCGTATCNCTTCCCGTGATACGCTGGCTTTACGGCGAGTAAACCTAACCAAGCTGCTCCGTCGCTTATATGCGGTACCATTGTTTTTGCAGGTTTACGCAAGAAGCATGTTGCGACTATCTCAGAGCCGGGTGGGAGTGTGGCGATGAGAAAGAGACTATCAGNGGAGGTGATGATGTTTAGAGTTGCTTCTAGGGAAAGGATATCGATGCGTTTGGCTTGAGAGGAGAAGAGCCAGGTTTGACCTGTGGGTTCGCTGCGGAAGGCTGTGTTGATCAGAGTGGTTATTTCGGATGCAAGGGTGATGGGTGCGACGGAGAAGGACAGCATGTTGTTCATCAAAGGTAGTAGGGTGTGAAAAGTTGTTTTTCTGTGAAGATTCGTTCTGGAGTGGTACTTGTACTCCTTTGAATGTCAAGATTAGGGCGGAAGCATAACGGCATGTATCGAGCATCTTCTTCCTGTTCCACAGGAACTATATTGGATGTTTTATTGTTGACCAATATCACGTGATAACCGCGTCCGATAGTCGCAGTGGTTTAGTGGTAAAATTCGTGCTTGCCATGCACGAGCCCCGTGTTCGATTCACGGCTGCGACAGTTGTTTTTGTTTTTGGTCTTCTCATTCCCATCGTCCCGATGTGCAGAAGTCTGTAACTTCCATCGTCTTGATGACTGACTATCAAAATGCACAATCTTTTGAATTTGGGATGTGGCCAAGGAGAGTTCATGGGATGTCGCTTCTCAGTAGAAATTGCCCTGTTTGTTGACAGTATTGTGAATTGTCATAGCTATGCATGTTATATATCTTTGCATGTGGGGGTATCAGCTACTGATCGTATTTTGATCAAGATCAATTCTACCAAAAGAAGCTATGGCGATGACAGCTGTATTATAGACATATCTATATTTTGTAGAAGCCTTTGTCTAATAAGAAAGCAGGTTGTCAACGAGTCATTAGATTCTTTGTTTATACATGCAACAAGATCGCAGCATTTGCAGAGTTGGCTAGGGGTATATAAACCATGCCGATGAATGGTTCGATACCACATTTTGTTGTTGCTCGTATTTGCTAGCAGAATGCCACCGACATTGTTTGTTGCAACCACTGCAAACACATGGTACTTGGAATATACGATCGAAGTTCATGACCTTGAGACCAGCATGATAAAACTCGATATGCAACACAGAGCTTACGCGCAGAATTACTTCTTGTGTGCAGCTACAGCTCACGTTCTCGCTTCGAGCACTGCACGTAGAGGCACTCGAGTGCGACAACGGCGTCTGTGACCGTACATGGTAGAGCTTTGCTCTCCTAGCGCCTGCTTGTCTCGCTTGATAATGCTGCGTTGACGCAATGTGTTGGCGGTTCTGTAACGAGGCTTTCACAATGTGCTTAGGGGTACATTTAACCTCGAATTTCTTCTTTTGAGTGATAACGTGTAGCCCTTCAGCTACTACATATAGTGGTAGAGATTGAGAAGACTTGTGCTCTTGGAGCTGGGTGATGAGGACTCGAGATCGTCGAGCATTTGATTTTCGGGAAGAACTGAGACGGCTTGGTAGATTGGGGTTGTAACACAGAGTCAGAGAGAAAATCCCATGCTCTACCACAAGTAGCAAAAGAAACACCGGATTCCCGGCGGAAGAAACTTGCATTTCAGAGGCAGTTCACTTGTGGTTATTTTTCTGTCTTTCTTTCCAGGACGGCTTTGTTCTTGTTTTTTCTGTCTTTTATTGCTCTTTTTTTCTTTGCCTGCCCTTTTATCATTTCTTTGTCTTTCTGGCCTTGCTTGGAATTGAACCCAGGACCTTTGGATGAGCGAGGACTTTGCCGGATTGGCGCCAACCAAGTGGGCCACCGCGTCCGATGACCGGACTTGGTTGGCGAGAGGGGGTCGACAGCATGGTCTATGTAGCTTGGTTTTGTAGTTATCATGGTGGTGGTGGAGGTGGTGGAGTGAAGTAAAGGTCTGTGAAGTTACCCCTGAATGTTTTGATATCACTTTGTTAACAACACAGACACGCATGTGACGCGTTCAATGTTTGTAACTCTCTCTGTGCACTCATGCCTCCTCTCGCCGTGTCGAGTTTGAGTCCAACAGTAGCCATGCTTCGCGTATCTTGGTCGCGTTGACCATTTTTCTCGATAACCACTCGTCTTCTCGCCATATTGATCGCCCTTCGGTCCAGGCAGTATTGTCAACCCTTGTACACAACCTTTAAGCCACTGCTTGTTTCCCCCAAAAGTCGTCCTAGGTTCATCCCAGCAATTAACACGGTCTTGTGAGTATATAGTCTATGTCTCACACCCAGACCATCACCATTGTCAGACGCAACCACTGTAAACATCCAGTGGCCGGACACAAAGCCAAGGCACATGTCGAAGAGTGCATACAGGAGAAGCCAGGGCTCCTTTTGCACCTTCGTCAAGCACTGCATGTAGAGGCACCCGAATACGACAACGGCGTCCATGACCATGCTTCAAAGAAGCGTGTTCTCCGAGACTAACGTCCTGTGTTGATAGTGTTGCGTTGACGCAACGTGTAGCCTGGCAGCCGAGATACGACCTTCCTTCTGTCTTTGCGAGAGTGTCCTTGTCGTAGTGGCCCCTTTGTAACCCTTCGGTCCATGAACAAAAGATATCAGTCTCCAGCATCCACAGTATCGAGCAGGGCGGCGCAACTGGTAACATGGACGGCAATCACAGTACCTATGGTTGCTGCTCCTCTAGGGATTGCATGGCCCCACAGGACTCTACCTCTTGCACCTTCCAGAGCAGCAACAACAGCACTTCCAGTGGCACCAGCAGTGGCTCCCATCAACCAGCACTTCCAGAATGGCTTTGGCGGCAGGGTGGCACTAAAGGTAGTGCTCAAAANAGTGTACGTGCCAAAACAAAGGAACAGACGCAGTGTTTGGGCACCTAGAGCAGTGGCAGCAGGCAACTTTCTCGACTGGGTCAGGGAGTGCAGCAGAACTTCGTTAAAGCCTCCTGCTGCGCCTCCTAGTCCGCCTGTCAGCCACACAGGGAGGTGGAAGGGTGCCAGTATATGACGGGTCTGGTCGAAGGTCCAAAATCGAACACCGGCACGAAGTACAGGAGGAGTGGCTGTCCCGATGGAAGGAATTTTAGGCAGGAATGCCATGGGAAGACTGGCGAGGCCTGCCAGACAGCCAGTAGAGAAGAAGCAGAGTTGACGGGTTGGAGAAGGAAGGTCCAAAGATCCGAGATGAACTTGCTCTCGTGAGAGCGCCATGATTACGATTTTATATCTGACCAGCAGAAGATGCCCAGATGGAACACGATGAGATACGCTAGATGGCGGGGATATCGCGAGGCTTCAAGCACGCTGGTAGCTGGACACAAAGAATGATAGGCCTCCGACTAGACAAGACGGAAAAGCGAACAACATGGTAAGAAGGAGGTGTCAATATTTTGATCATCCATGTCCAATGATGTTGTTGGTGTGACGTCGGAGGGGAAGTGGATTCGAGGTGCCGCGATTTGGAAGTTCATGGCTGACAGACGCCGATCGCGGGCTGGACTTTTTCGGAGCCATGAGCAATAAGTCGACCATTGACGAAACATTGATCATTCGCTTTTGTTCTGTCGCTTTGCTTTGTTCATTTCTCCACAGCATCACACACCATGTCGACATTCGGATCGCATTTCAGAGTAACAACGTGCGCGACCACCCGTCCTAGACTCTCTGCCCCTCCGACTAACCGCTCTCAATAGNNCTATGGCGAGTCGCACTGCCTCAGCGTCGGCTGCATCGTCGACGGCGTGCCGCCGGGCATGGAGCTCACCGAGGCCGACATCCAGCCTCAGATGACCAGACGCAGACCGGGACAGAGCGCCATCACAACACCGCGCAATGAGAAGGACAAGGTCGAGATCCAGTCGGGCACCGAGTTTGGCGTCACCCTGGGCACCCCCATTGGCATGCGCGTCATGAACGAGAACCAGCGACCCAAGGACTACGGCAACAGCACCATGGACCTGTACCCTCGCCCCAGTCACGCCGACTGGACCTACCTGGAGAAGTACGGCGTCAAAGCCAGCAGTGGAGGCGGCAGAAGCAGTGCTCGCGAGACCATCGGTCGGTCCACACCCCTCCCCTTCCTCTCAGAAGCGCCTACTGACACCACCCANGGCCGCGTCGCTGCCGGCGCCATCGCTGAAAAGTACCTCAAGCTCGCCCACGGCATCGAGATTGTCGCCTTCACCTCGTCCGTCGGCCACGAGCAGCTCTACCCTGCCACCGCAGACCACCCTACNCCCTCGACCAACCCCGAGTTCCTCAAGCTGATCGATGAGATTACCCGTGAGAAGGTCGACGAGTTCCTCCCCGTCCGCTGCCCCGACGACCAAGCCAATGACCGCATGGCCGACCTGATCGCAAAGTACAAGGAAAAGGAGGACAGTATCGGTGGTAACGTCACTTGCGTTATCCGCAACGTGCCCTCCGGTCTGGGTGAGCCCTGCTTCGACAAGATGGAGGCCAAGCTGGCCCACGCCATGCTGAGCATTCCTGCCACAAAGGGCTTCGAGATTGGTTCTGGTTTCGGCGGCACAAGAGTCCCCGGTAGCATTCACAACGACCCCTTCATTATTGCTCCTGCTCCCAAGGGCTCGGCCGCTGCTTCGGGTGCTGCCAAGGCCGGTATTCCTCGCCCTCGCCTGACCACAAAGACCAACAACTCTGGTGGTATCCAGGGCGGCATCACCAACGGTGCCCACATCTACTTCACTGTCGGCTTCAAGCCCGCTGCCACTATCGGCCAGTCGCAATCAACTGCCACCTACAACGAGACCGAGGGTGTTCTCGAGGCAAAGGGCCGTCACGACCCTTGCGTCGTTCCCCGTGCTATTCCCATTGTCGAGGCCATGGCCGCTCTCGTCATCATGGACGCTCTCATGGCTCAGAACGCCCGCCAGGCCACTCGTTCTCTGCTACCTCCTCTTCCTAACGTCATCTCGGTGCAAGCCGCTCTTCGCGCCGACGAGCAAGCCAGAGAAGAGCAACAGACCATCAATGTTGAGATTAAGAACTAGATCTGAACTTCCAAAAGCAATTTGACGCAAGACATGTGGTGTACGGCGTACTGACAATATAGAAGAGATGATGGTGCTAGGACAAAAGGAAGGCTCATGTTATTTTGATTGTTTCCTTGTATAACCTCAATATATCCCAATCCCGCGCTTGTGTCTCCTTTGCTCGCCCTTATATCTACACATCATATACCACTCAGCAAAAATGTCTGGAGCTGACGAGTCGCTAGACAGGCCGAAACAATGCTAGCTCCGGCATCTCAATCTCAGCTTGGCAAACCCTAAAGCCCGCAGGTTTCAGCCCTACGACGTCTTTATATGTGTTAGCGCTCGACCTGCGGGTCTTCTCATCTCGTTTACACCTGCTACGCAGTGTCAATCGCTGTCATCAGTGTCATGTCCCCGAACTCTTGTGTTCTCGGCCCACGATGCACAGCTTGGAGGTGCGGCAAGTGCAGGGACGAGGATAGTGAACGTTAGATGGATCACGGAGAGAGCGCTTTCGTACATCGTTCCGCCTGCGCAGCCGTGGCGGCATAGAGTATCATTAATATCTGCCGTTTTCACTCCTCGGACATAGTGCGAGCAATATAGATACTAGGCAGCCCTTGCGATCGTTCTTTCCTCGACTTCTGGAAGCTTTTGGCATTGACGTGCTGCACCAAGGTGAGAAAGAACGACTTCTGAACATACGGAGTAGGTGCTATGCTCTGTTGATCTTGTCTTGTACAATTCTCCTTCTACCTCTGATTCTTGCCGACCTCTCCTTTCGACGAACCTTTCCTTTCGTTCACAAAACAATCACGACCAAGAATCATCGACTCCGTTCATCAACTTCCTCCACTTGCTTCCCAAGGCCGGCAAGAGGCTTGACATTTTCAAATGCCATCATCAACGTCAGAGATGCTCATCCGAGCAGCTGCCACTCGACCTGCTCACTGCACCAAAGATACATGCCCGGCATCATACTCTATCTATGGCTACGCGCCGAATCTTGGTGCCAACGCCTTCTTTGTCACTCTCTTCGCGATTAGTTGTCTAGTATTCTGCTATCAAGCCCGATTATACCGTAAATGGCTCGGCTTCTCCATCGCTCTCATCCTAGGCACGGCGTTAGAAAGCATCGGTACACCTCCCCTTCCCATCTTCTATACGCGACGAGAAGGCCTGAAGACAGTATGACTAACTGAAACAGGCTATGCATCCCGCCTCATCCTCTCCAACGACCCGTTCTCTCCAAATGGCTTCAAACTAAACATCGTCCTCCTTACCTTCGCTCCCGCTTTCCTAACCGCTGGAATATACCTTCTCCTCAAGCAATTAACGCTATCACTCCAACCGCGCCTCTCACCACTAAAACCCTCTCTCTACACACCAATCTTTGTATCTTGCGATCTACTAGCCATAATCCTCCAAGGCGCCGGTGGCGCCATCTCTGCCGCTGCAGCTAGTGGCACAAACAANAAACTACTGGATCTAGGCGTCGATGTCATGATCGCGGGCTTGAGTTCTCAGGTCATCACTCTAGCAGTCTTTGCCGTGTTGGCTGGCATCTTCTTTCTGAAGGTTGCTGGAGCAAAGGAAAGATTAACTCCTGCTGCTGGATACCTCTGGCAAGCAACCAGTTTCCGCTTATTCATTGGCTCTGCGGTCACGGCTTTTATACTCATCTTCATTAGATGTGCGTATCGTATTGCTGAGCTCAAGGATGGTTGGGGTTCACCTATTATGAGGAGAGAGGGAGAGTTTATTGTTTTGGATTCTGTGTAAGTCTTATCCGCTTTCTATTACAGTCCGATCGCTGATACTTAGATACACAGTATGATCTCTGTAGCTGCTGTTTTGCTCAACATCTTCCACCCCGGCAGATGCTTCAAGCAAAATCTCAGGGATACGTCGGTGGATCTGTCGACGACTGATCAGAAAGAAGAAGAAGAGGCGTTCGACATGACTGTATATACGCAGTCGAAAGTACATGCCTAAATCTGCTAGTTTTAAATATAGATGTGTAGGATCTACTACACTGGATTTTGAGTTTGTCCTGGTAAATGTATGGGAGCATAGCGAGGAGTTATGGGATAGAATTGTGTTCGAATGTCACATCTTACGTATCGTATTTGAGCACCAAGATGTTGCTGTTTGCCAGTTCCAATCGTGTCGATTACATACATATATCGAAAAGTAGTGTTGTGCGTCTTGCTCTCTTCCCTTGTTTCATCAACGGCATCAAGTCGCTTTCATATTTGGCCCCCGGTACGCCGCTTGGAAGAACAAACGAAACTATTGTACATATCCCACATCTATCATCTCTTTGACTCTTCTGGCGAACCCATCAAGAACCCACCCTGCCCGCCATTCGAAGACAAGAAAAAGTCCAGATCGCTGGGTCCCCCATGACCAGTTTGTTCGTTCTCGGCCAATTGCTCTAGAAGACTCATGAACGGATCTTTGTCTCCTTCTGTATTCACACTACCGTTTGCCGAAAGCCCTCCTGGAGTCTGTTGGTCAAAGGTCGTATTCGAGTGCGTGTTCTGTCCCGGTATACTGAAGAGGTTATCGAATTGTGCTAGGTTGAGATTAGGGTCCATGGGAAGCGAGAGGTGGGATTGCCATGGCGAAAAGGAAAATGATGGCGAGAGTGGATTTTGGGTAAACATTTGGGTTTCGTCTGCTGCTTTCGTTTGTGGCGGATGGGTGTGAGCAGTAGCATCAGGTGAGGTCAAGGGATTTGCGAAGTCTGGCGACAAAGGATTGAGGGCTGGGTCGTGAATCACGACGGGTAGGTTTGGAGGACTGGCAGCGTCGTTCGTGCGGCGGCGTTTGCGACTTGCTGTAGAAACATGATGGTCGTTGTTGGTATTGACAGATGCTTTGGCCGTCGCAGTGACAGAAGGAACAGAAGGTCCGCTTTGGGATTGTGGTGCCCACTGCCAAGTGCCACCGTTGCTATTGTTGAAGCCATTGTAGGCTGGCAGACTCTCGTGCAAGGCTTCAACAGTGATATCAGCGAATGTGACGTGTGCTCCATCGATGAACTGTCCAGGGTAGCGATCAAAGAAGTCCTCCATCTGGAAGACAGGCGAGAATCGCATGGGATTGGTGGCCAAGGATTTCACCAGCTGAGAATGACAGCCGTAAACCGTTTGCAGGGTCTCCCGTTGGTGCAACACGCCGGCCCAGACGATACGCATTTCCGATAGCTGAGACATCTCTTTGGACAGAAATTCGGCACTCCTGGTGAAGACATCTCCTTCTCGACTAGGGTAGTGTGCGCCATGGACGTGAATGGTGCCAGCAGTACAAAGGCAGTATCCGACATAGGCCGGCCAATCAGTTATAGATGAATGCTTGCCAATCTCGGTCAGCTCTGCAATGGCATTTGCGTGCAGGAAACAAAGATTCGTCGCTTCGATCTGCCAGGATTGATGCTGTCCAGTACCTGAAAGCTCGGTAAGGTCGATGGGTAGGAAGGGCCGATAAATCAAACAATGAATGAGATGGTAAACCAACTTGCTCAAAACCAGTGTCTGGCTTTCCGTCTGGCCAAACAATGCTTCTATTGACAGGAAAGCATCCTGTGCGCTTGCAGCCCAGGTATCAAGATCTTGCCGAATCTTGGATAGGTTCGACTGGGCATGCCATGGAAAGTGTGAGTCGCCTTTCACACCGCCTGCAGCAAGATAGCGATTTGTGATGCCCAATATCCTTGAAATTTCGATCAACATGGATCCACCACTTTGATGTAGTCTTCCGGGTCCCGCAGACATGGGAAGATTTATTCCGTTAGAGAAAAAGTTGCCTTCGTATGGTATCGAGGTGGAATCGGATTGCCATCCGGGCAGTCGTAAGAAGATGGCTTCGTCTGCGATCAGAGAAGGCCGCTTGGATCCCGAGGCAAGGAAGCTGTCCATGATATAGCAGGTCCAGAACAGTTTTCGACGACCTTCTCGTTCGTTGGGCGAGATGCGAAGGCCGGCAGGAAGTTCACGATGCAAGCTGAGCGCAAATGCCATGCTTATGGCACTNNAGCTTTGGTCACAGTCAGCAAGTCTTGAATTGAGATGTGTACGGCGGGACTGACCAAGAAGCATATATGACTTTTTGCCCTTGCCGGCCTGGAAGAAGGCATTGGAGAGTAGCAACAGGACTTGTACGTTTTCGATGGTTGGATCGTCGGTATCCATCAAGTTCCGCGCACGCACTGCGCATTCCTCGCTGTGGCGGACTGCAGCATTGTGACCACCAAGATGTTGGGGTGCAAATCNTATACCTTGTCAGAGGGGTTGAGTTGGGCAGATCTCGCCATGGGTTTGGACGCACCTAGCAGTAACGGCATGGATGGCATTGATGACGCTTGGGGGAAGCTGTCCGGTCTGCCATCGCTGGCGAGTGGCAGCTTCATCGAGGATATAATATGGCTTGCTGTGTATCCGTTTGAAGTATGCATCAAGAAGGGTGTTGTTTTGGAGGGCAGATGGGGCTTGCTGGCTAATTTCGATTCTCAGCAGGTCTTCGCGGAAAAAGGCAGTCACGATGAAAGCTTACCGCATCAATTGGTCTGGGAAGCCTATGCTCGGATGACGCTGCGGGGGTTGTGGTCGCTGCTGCTGCATT
This sequence comes from Aureobasidium vineae, assembly GCA_903819635.1. Taxonomy (NCBI): domain Eukaryota; kingdom Fungi; phylum Ascomycota; class Dothideomycetes; order Dothideales; family Saccotheciaceae; genus Aureobasidium; species Aureobasidium vineae. The sequence continues at coordinate 775,831 of CAIJEN010000015.1, forward strand.
TGCTGTGCTTCGGCTGTTTGGGGCACCACAGCATCTGGTGGAGAAGGAGCCTTCTTGGATAACTTCTCGTCCGCTGCATCCTTCACGCTTTCCGCGATTATTGCTTCTTGTATGTCCTCATCCGGATCTTTCCCTTCGTCTTTCAACCTCTTCTCCAGTCCATTCACACGTTTCAGGAGGGCTTCGAGTACGTCGGTCTTGGGACCTCTTTTCTTGGGGACCGCATCNNTGCATATCAAACCCAGTCAGTCTCATAAATTGTTCACATGTGTCGTGGAAGACTACGTACCATAAATGCAGTCACAATTGAAGACTTGACAGGCTTCACAAGACGGTCGCAGCCGGTTGCACTTGATCTTTGCCGGGTCTGAGTCTTCTGCGTCTACGTGACTTCACCATGTCAAACGCACCTTTCTCTTGCGACAACTCTTGCAGTTCATGGCTTCCTTTGGCTCATTGCTGGAACGCCGTACTGGGAGGCGGTCTATACCGATCTGTGGCCGAGACATTGTAACAATCCAATGGCACAATGACGACCGGCTCAGCTCCAACGAGATGCGAATCGAGCGTGCCTCATGCCAGCACTCTTTCGAGTATGCAGAGTTGGTGTGATATAGTGGGAAAGTTGAGAGATGGACACTCGCGTTGTCGTTTCGCGCCGGGAAAGATGCCGATGGTCACGAAGGTTGGAACAGGTAGATAGGTAGGAGGATGACTCGGTATGGGATCGAGAAGCTTTACGGGCGCAGTGACTCCCGGTTCTTGAGCTTCTTCTAGCCCCAGGGTCACGCCCCGTAGTCGCGGAGGCCATGTTTAAGAGCGGGGAACAATGCATGAGGACGACGCCGCCCCCGAAACGATAAATTGATCTCATCATCCTCACGAGGACGACCCCGTGTGAACCTACTGCTTTGATCCCGGACACATGTCTTCTATCGCCCGTGTGTATACTGCACGCTCTCCCTCATTCGCTGAATTCGTGTGCCGCCGTGTGTGATGCAAAGAGATCCCCAGACTCGGCTCGAATCTTGTTCAGAGATCGGTCTTCAACCAGCCGAGCAAGCTTCGGGCCCACTTGTTCCACCGATATCGAGCCCTAATGCCTCGGTTAATTTGTTGCTTTGGGTCCAGCGTCTCGTTTTGCTGCCGCCTCTCTCATGGCACATGATCACTTGGGTCTTTAAGAATAGGTAATAGGTAAAGGGCAAGGACAGCATGGGGTCAGGTCGAGATGCGCATATTGTGGGTGGAAATCTAACCGTGATAGAAAGTCTTCGACTCGTTCAATGGCTTCCATCGAATATAAGAACGGTGTCCAGCATAGAGCAGGACATCTCGGTCCGAGTCTAGTGGTCAGCAAAGGGAACAGGAAGCAAACAAGACAAGAAATGACAAGCCTGGGTTATAGACCTCGCACCAAAACGCCTAGCAAACATGCAATCATCGAGTTCTAATAGATACTTCGCCCAGCTGCAAGCCGCACGAAATCGTAGGGCACATTTTGTCCCACAAGAAGCCTCAGTGTTTCGACAGTCGTCCACGCATTGACGTCGGCGATACCGTATGCGCTCCAGCCCTGTGTTTCGGCAAGGGCGACTGGATCGCCTTTTCGAGGTCCATTGCTCAGGTCCAGGAAGACCTTTGCTACTCTTCGCTGCTCTTGCTTGTGGCCACCATAGTGCTTCAGTAGGGGCGATACCAGAAGTGATTTGTCTGCTCGGAGCGCTGAGATGATGACTGAAGGTTGCTCGACTTTCTTGACGTCTTCCAATCCTCTGAATGGAGTTACGAATCCAGACAGTGGTCCTTGAACCTTGAAGCCAATAGTGTAGATCGGTCCAATGTTGAGACTGCGAAGAGCAAATATCGCCGCTGCTGCTTGAGATTCTTGACTGGCTAGCAGTAATGCAGCTTGTCCACTGTATGCTGAGGGAACAAAGTCGCGGCAGAGGGTTGCTCGAATTCCTTTCCACGTTGCATTATCTCCTACGAGACTTGTCTTATCACTGTTTGAAAGGGCGACCACAGTGTCAATCTGACCAATCGATGCCGCTGCATCTGAGATTGAAGGAAGACAAGGTGCTGATGCTGCAATGGGTGGATTGATGAAGGCACCCCCAAAGTGTGGCATCTTGACTACAGTAGAAAGCCCGTCCTGTGAACTTTGCTCAACACAAACAAGCTGATGCGGTAAGCTCAACTCGTTGATACACTTCTCGAAAAACATGGCTTGTCCTGTGGCACGCATGCTACCAAAGCAGTACATGTCAAGCTTTGGCATCTGACCCATGGAGTGAAGAGCAGAGTTGATCTCAGCGGCGCTGAGCTGTCCTGGTGCAGCAATGATGGGTAACAGTGGATGTGTGATTGGCGTGAAGATTTTGTTCAGGGCTCTAGAAAGCTGACCCATGGGTCCCATATTCAATCCAGAGAAGGGTGGATGAGGATGGGTGCTTTGGATTATGGATCGGAAGTATTCCAACTCGTAGTTCTCTTGCATGGTGCTAACAAGAGCAATCATCTTGACAACGTCTCCATAAACAGCACCCTGTTCGAACAGCCGTTGAGCATCGGGCGAGGTCCATTTGAAATTTCCAGAGAAGTCGTGGAAGGCGGAAATGATCTTGCTATTACCTTTCTGAGAAGCGAGTTTGCGCCTCAAGTCCTCAGGTAGCCAGAGCTCGACATCAATGTATTCACAGCCCCATTGAACGGCTCGGTATAAGTAGTCATAAAACAACTTGGGATCATCCATCGGAAAACGTCCGTTCTCTTTCGTGCAGCGGGTGGTGAAGATGATAGGCAACTCTGTTCGCTGGCGCAGAGTCATGAGCTGTTCGCCGACATATTGCAGGCTGGGGACGTCGCTGAAAGAGCCGTCAGGCTTTGTCTCTTTTAACAGGTCGACACGAATCTCTATGGCATCGGCACCAACAGAGAGGATGTCAAGGTTCGGTAGAGCGGCATGGACATCAGGAAAGGTTGTGGAAATAAGAGTTGTCTTTGCCTTCTTCGCAAGGTCCTTGTGCGGATTGATTTGGCCTAGAATGAAGGATAGAAACCTAGCCAGATCCCGCCTGAAGAAAGGCTTGGTCGTGTACAAGTATTCGTAGTCACAGACAGAAGATCGGGAACCAACTGCAGGATTGGGCTCGTCCAGACAGTGGGTCGCCAGGATAGTGCTGGAGCCGCGCCATCGCTGGACACGAGAGAGATCATGGGCATCAGATATACCAATGACAGTGCCATCAATGGGGGAAACATCGTTGTCTTCGGGGCCGGTGAGGCGCCACTGTTGACCAAGCACGCCGGCTATCTCTGCAACAATCTGCTCTTGATCTCGTTCGTATAGCACCAGAAGGTTCGGCTCTTCATGGCCTCGGATCTCTTCGACAGCAACGATGGGTCGGGGTTTCGTAAAGGACATGGTCGACGTCTCGACCTGGACTCTGGTAGCCATGGACGGCTTGGTTCTTCTGGCCTGTCTCTCGACGACGGGATACGGACAGCGGTGTGAGGATGAATCGAGAAGGAGAAAGATCAAGCCGAAGGGAAGGAGCAAAGGCGACTGGGCGATGGTGGTGAGAGGACCAGGTCGCTTCCCATGTCTTCGCTGGCAAGTTGGGTAGGAGGCAGTCGAGAGGACGGAAGATTAACGGAGAGAATCGCGATGCTTGGTCGACACGGCCAGCCAAGGATAGGCGTCCGTCATGCACGGCAAGTCTGACCTAAACTTGTCGTTACAGAAGATCTTTCCGTCAAACAGACGAACATGGCCGTCAAAGCCGTCCTGGACTCCATCCCGCATTGTACCCCTCGGCCTTGGGACTCAAAAAAACGTTCCCCAGATCCTTGCCGACAAGCCCCCACAGTTTTTGCTCCAATCATACGTACGCAAGGTGCAATCTTGCATTTACACGGTCCCCGCCAGTTGATCATACCCACTCGACTCGTGCGCCTTTCGGCTCCTTTTATCCATTGTGCACCATGAATATCCCGTCTAATCACTCATCTTTATGCTGTTGATACCGCTCATATCTCATGCCACGACGGACGAGTTCGGCCGACATATAGAGCGGACAATCCTTTGGTGCTTCGTTCCGCTCTACTATGCGGATCAACAGAATGGCTTGTATTTAGCCAACAGACGGCACACGATTCATGTTGATGCCGAGCAAGATCAGAATGCGGAGCATGCACCGGAATCAGAACATCCGTCAACTCTGCAACTGCTGTCCTCAAGAATGTACGAATGTCGAACTCCAAGATCGAAATCATAGGCGCCGAAACAGATTATCCGCAGAATTGTCGCCAGACGCTCCCTGCCGTAACAGTTGTGCGAAGTGTAGCCCAGTGCCCAAGGTCAGCATTTCACCGCCTGTGAGCTCAGCGTCGTCGCTCAAAACACAACATCCACTGCATGCATCGATGCGTCGATAGTTCATGCGACATGTGGAAACCACATGCACAACACTGTCTCAAACCAATCCGTTGCGCAATAACAACCATCTACGAATGGTCGATCCTTACCGCAGCGCAAGAACAGGGACCAAATCTTCTTCTTTTCTGTGTAATCCTCCCGGTCCCCACCGACAATTGTATGTTCAGACTCACACATGTTTGTTAATGTCTATGGGCAGCTCTGACGGTCCCTGGAGGTGTAATTGTACGAGACCGGTTGCAAGATACTGAGCACCAGCACGCCGAATCACAACACACAGAGCTGAGATTTGTTGTCTTTGGTCAGCTCAGATGTGGTTCGTCGGCTCCAAGTCTCCATAGTCTTCACTTGTATCAGCGTCATCAGCATCATCGCCATTATAAGAAGGAAACATTGCCTGGATGGAGGTTCAGGCGGCCAGGTGATGTTGACCCAGAGACTCGCCAACAAGGACTCCCATATCGTCAGTAGGGCTTTTTTTGTTGGTCTCGGCTTGAGAGAACCGTGGCTTGGCTGGTACGAGGCAGTCTCTCATGACTTCGTTTCATGTTGTCCGACCCTTCAGGCCACCAGCTTCCGCGTGTGCACATCTCCCGAGCAATCGTGTCTGTCAAATGTAGCCCTCTCACGAAACACGAAAGATCAAGGGTATCTCCACCGTCGCGCGTTCGGCAGGGGTCTCTCGAGGGCTAACAATTCTTCGATTAAAGAGACACTAAAGGCGTTGGGATGGCCAGACGACATGGCAAGTTGGTGAGCACGTCTCCTCGAACCTCTTTATATTAAACAGGATAAAATCATCCCAGGCTTCGTAATACCGATAGGATTCTAGTTCGAAACTTAACGCCTATAGCATATCGACCCCATGGCGAAGATCCGAACACCTCATTTCAGATCAGATCGATCATGTTTTATGCGCAACACGGTCAATCATGTTCGCCGAGATTGTGCTGAAATCTGGAGTGCTTTGCGAACAAGAATAAAACAGATCAATGTAGGCACGTGTTGTTGGGAGGGCTGGCAAATTGCGGTCTGAAGTCGAGGTTTCTGACAGCTCACGCTGCTGCGAGGCTCTGTTGGTGGTTCCGGCATTGATGAGCGTTCTACGTACATAAATTAGTCGCCTAACCGTTGGATTCTTTGTCCAACATGCAGAACGATGACAGACATAACGCAACGCGATAGCTTGCTGCATGTTGCGACGCCTCGTACCAATATGGTCGAGGCCTTTGTTCGTAATCGTTATGAGACCCGGGCAACGGACCGCCACACCGACTCATGCAAGAATTGCGACTGATTATTGGCTTGCTTTGTGGATAGAGTCAGTGTGTCACACACAGCGGGATCAGACAGCCGAAATGATTAGATCGGCGCAGAAAGGCCGACGAGTGAATTGTTGTTGGTTGAGGGAGAGCTTGCCAAGGAACGAGCGCCAAAGGAAATGAGCATGCTGCTTCAATTCTCGGTAGTCGACCAGAGAGGTGAAGAGGGAAACCCCACAGGCGTTACTGTGTTTTCACGGCGACAGTTCCAGAGTCGTTCAACTCTACAAGAATAGGGGGCGCTTTCTAAGTATGGACGATACACAATGTTCTAAACAGAACGGCGGTCGCAGTGTATCGCGAATAAGCCGGGCAAAAGGGTCTGCAGAAGTTTGTCCAAGCTGCAAGCTGTCAGGTACCCGTTCACGAATAAGCGATAGGGGAAGGCGCTAGCCGCAGATCGCCACGCTAAGTGGTCCGTCCAGCAACGGTCTGATTCGATGAAACGCACACCTTGACCGCAGACTGCATCCTGCACTACGCCAGTAGATTGACTGTGATTATGCTTCTCTGCAGGCTAGGATAGATTGTAGGTCCAGCACTGGTCCACCGGTGTGTGTGCCACACGGGGCATCCATCAGAATCGCCTTTTCTCAAGGCGCTTCCCCATTCACTTCTCCCTCTTCTTCCTCACCTTCAAGACTACCAAGCGTTTCTCGTCCGGTCCTCACGTCTCCTTTAGACAACACACTCTTTTTCAGATCCAGTCACTCTTTGATTGTTTGCTTTGAGCGCGGAATTGATTTCTTGCCTCCACATTCTCTCCACCACAGCACATACAGCATACCCACGAGTTCTCACGACTTCGACGTTGCAATCGCATCCTAAACCGTTCTACCAACTCCGAGACATCTAATCCCCATCATCATGCACTTCAGCTCTTCCCTCGTGGCCGCCGCCTTGGCTGTCGGCGCAAACGCCGCTCAGTACAAGCGTCAGGACTATGGCAACTTCAACCAGACTTCGACCACTCCTTCCTTCAGCTACGCTCCTCTGTCCAGCTCCAGCTCTTCGGTCGTTGCTCCTATTAACACTGCCGGCTCTTCCTCCGTCGAGGCCTCCTCGGTTGCCATCCCTCTCTCCACTGGCGCATACGAGAGCTCTGCCGCCGCTGTCGAGACCAGCGCTGCTGCCAGCTCGGTTGTTGCTCCCCTGAGCACTGGTGTCTCTGCCTACCCTAGCATTAACACCAACGCTGCCTTCGGTACTGGTGCTTATGGATCTGGTGTCACCTCCGCTCCCGCTGCCGGTGCCACTGGCTCCGAGGTTGTCACTGCCTACACCACCTTCACCACTGATGTGACTCTCACCTACACCATTGGCGGTGGCTCGACCAAGTCTGTTGTTACCACCACCATCCACAAGACCTCGACCGCCTACCAGACCCAGACCGTCTATGCCACCCCTGCCGCTTCTGGTTCGGCCTCGGACGCTGCTGCTGGCTCCGGTATGGGGTCTGACTCGACCTCTACCACCACTTTGTCGACCACTAGCACCACCACCAACACTGTCACCGTTTCGCCCACTTCCACTGGCTCTTACTTGAGCTTCTGGGGCGAGAAGGCCGCCGTCACTGGATACGGCTCGAGCTACGGCGCTCCCGGCACTGGCGCCAGCACCACCGAGGCTGGCTGCGCTCCCGCTTCTACTGTTACCGTCACTGCCAACGAGACTGTCTACATCACTGTTGACTCCGCCTTGAGCACCATTGCTCAGAGCACTGCCACCGGTGCCAGCGTTGTCCCCAAGCAGAGCAGCGCTGCTCCTTACTACCCCACCACTTCCGGTGCCGCCAGCTCTTCCAGCTGCGCTTCCACTGGTTTCATCACCATCCACAAGCCCTCGGGCGCCTCGGGTGCCGCCTACCCTACCGCTTACTAGATATCTCTAGCAAGTGCGCGCTCTTCCGAGCTGTAACGACCCCAATCCGGCATTGATGATCCTTCCCCGACCCCAACAAATCCACTCGTGTGTATCTAAGCACTATCCTCCTAGATATTGGCTCGAGATATAATCATCTCACTGCTTCCATCTGTCAGGATATCTATTGTCTGTTTCCTCGCGCTTGGCTTTACATTCTCGTCCCCACCCTGAGGGTTTAGCATTGCGGTCTAGAAAGGGCTGGGCTCTTTCACTGTTTTTGTTGTTCTTTCCGTTTATACCCTTCCATCGTCTTTGGATGCAATCCTACCGCTCACGCAGTTTGGCGTCTTTGCACGAACCAAGTTTGTTCCCTTTCCACCTGTTGATATCGTTCGATGTGTGTTTTTGCTCTTTTTCTTCTGTATATCGATTTTCATTTGTTTCGCAAAAGCAGAAGCGGAGGGATGGATTTATATACAGGAAGCGAATAGGCGCTTTATCTTAGTGGTCTTTTGGTTTTCCTTTTTGCCTCTCTTTTCCTTCTGTTTTCTTGGAACGATATGGATATTTCGTATACAGATAGAAGGAAAGACAAGAATTTCTACTGATATCAACAAACCTCATTCCACATCGCAGCCATTCCTACCCTTGATGAGAAAGAAGCTGGAAAGGTCTGGCAAACAACTCAGGGCAGAGTAGCTCTAGCTGTTTCATCTACCTGGCAGTATGTCCTCCTCCTCTCATTTCAAGATGATCATCATCTTGCCCTGCAAAACCCTAGTCATCAGTCTTTTTCGACCACAAGTTTCATGTTTATCACTTATCGCCGGCGATAGAATCGATTAGCGATTTGCCGACATTGCCTTTGATTTCGGATGTACTCCTGTTGTTTATGTCGTTGTTGTCGCAATCAATTGGTATCGTTCACCCGCTTTGCAACGGCTATGGGGCTCTCTTCATCCCCCTGTACCACGTTGAAGTTTATGGTGGATGACGAATGCTGGCGCTTTTGTGTTTGCGGGATTTCGTCTGCGCTTGCCCCTGGATTGGGTGTACGAGGTGGACGTGCCGAGGATCCGTGGTATAAGGAGCGTGATTTGTAAGGAAAAGTTGAGAATTTAGCAGAAAAATTCGGGCAGGGTCACCCTGTCTCTGCCTTGTGCTGCCCATCTATCGCTCATCACTTGTATCAGTACCGAGATCTAGCTGAAGGACAATAGCCTCTGTTTCCGTTTTGATCCGTTAGCACTGAGGAGTGGTGAGAAGCTGTAAGTCGTTTGAGCTGTTCGAACTTTCTCGGCTTCAATGTACAAGGTGACCATAAAGTACGAGTTGTGCCAGTATTTTGGAGTCTACTCTTTTGTTGTCTGACTGGGCAGAGTGACCTGCTGAACAAAGATTTTCTTCCACCTTTCCTGTCCATCCTTGATATCCGCTCTCCTCGGCTCGTCTCTCTTGGCCCAGCTCACGATGTCCTTTGCATGCTGCAGTTTGCCAGCCCAGGTCAGACAACTCCACTTCGAGTCCTCTTCCCAGACTGAGAGTATGTCGCCATTCTCATCAACAGTCAATTTGCCTCTAGTACCGCATGTCGTGCAGCCAATCGCATTCTTACCATGCTCAGGCAAAAGCTCAATCTTAGCGAGATGACAATGCGGACATGCACCTTCTTGTTCCTCACCCAGATACTCCGCGTCGTCATAGGACTTGCCGATCTGACTGGCTAGGTTCTTGCCCATGCGCTGTGCTCGAGAAATCAGGTCTTCGTGCAAACAGACCGCACCCGAGCTTCCCAAGTCTTGACCAATGAATTGATCTACAACTCTAGCATGCAGAGCATAGAACAAGAGATGCAGTGTCGGCAACACCATAGTGAATTGGTCTGGTGTCGATGATCCTCCCACAGCAATGAAACCTAACACTCTTGGCTTCGGGAGTCGTGGGTCGAGTTTGTCGGAATTGAATGTTTTGCCAAAAGTAACATCGAGAGAAGGTCCTCCTATCCTGTCCATGAGTAGCTTCAAGGTGCCTAGAGGTTGATGGCTATATGTGGGTGTAGAAACGATTATAGCATCAGCATCAAGGATGGCTTCGCGGACAGCCGCTCGATCATCTGGTGCATTGTTGGAAGCGACATTGAGCTTGGAAGCAAGGTCGAATCCGACAGGAGAATTCAAAGGTGCTGGGTTTGTCGGTATGGATATGGAAGGGACATGTATCCATGATGTTGTAATGGAAGAGTCGAACTCGGTGGCTGCTGTCAATGCGGCCTTGAGTAAGATCTCAGAATTTCCAGAAGGTGTACCGTTTGCCAGACCGAGTATATGCATTGTATGATTGATCTTGGAGCAAGTTATGTAACTGGAGAACAATCACTCTGAGCTCTAGGTATATATACAATGATAGTCGAAGAGGGGTACTGGTTTAGCTCGGTTGAGCAACCGAGCCCTAACTTAGGGCTCCGGGATGTGGAGGAACGGCAGTCACTACGGTCAGAGAACCATGACCCTGTCCTGGATGATGCTGTCCAAAGACTTGTAACAATCGTCATACATGAAGTACCGAGCGACACGAATGTGTGCCGCGTGTTGAAACCGTGTGCCAGCATGACGGCGCCGTTCGATAGGATAGATTCGTCAGATGTGCTTCCCGGGGCAATGGTTCGGCTTTACACTGATGGTTGAACGCACCTACCGAGATAATCTGGAGTTGGCATTTACTGAGGACAGGAGCTCAAGAATTGCATGTGACATATCCATGTGCCGAATTAGCATCAGGAATACCAAAGAAGTTTGTAGTGTGCTAGGGATTATCCATCTATTTTGTCGTACGTGCAGCGATACGACTTAGTCCTTCATCAACCAAATCTGTAACGGCAGCCATTCGCGGAAAAGGCGCGTCGCGAGTGTTTGTCGTAGTACCTGCTATAGGCCATGGTGCCGTGTGCCTTGAGACTCGAGAGACTATTCCAAGATTCCGTTCAATCGAGGACCCGAAAGTCAGCAAGATGCAGTACGGCCCAAGTCTAGAAGTGTTCACTTCCGCCTTCGGGATAAACATGCTTCAACTTCGTCAGTCAGGCATCGGTGTTGACCACCCGGCTTCCAAGGCTTGCAGGTATGCATAGTCGTTGCACTCAACCGAGACAAAGTTCTTGCGGAACCGCGCATCTGGTCATGGCTCCTGAATCATGCAGGACCAACGATAGGAAGGTTATAGTTTTGCTGAATCTGCTAGTCGTCAACCACTAATATGGTTGGAAGGAAGGAAGGAAGGAAGGAAGGAAGGAAGGTCCAGACAACGCCCTCGAACGCCATGCTACAGATGGCCAATTGCCGATATTTCCCCGGGATCTCGGTTCCCGCCAATCTTCCTCCATCATGATTCGACTTCAGCCCCCATTCCTGGATCATGCAACTTCTCAACGGCTGGCTAAGTATATGCAGAAGAAACATTTTGCCTGCTGTAGCAAGGATGTAGCAAGGAGACATAGTTGTAGCCTCGTTCACGCCCTCTTCGTTCTGGCAACCTGGCAGGTCACTGGCGACGTTCAGATCGTTGACTCTGATGATGCGACAGAAACATTCTTTGGCTGCCTCAGAGATCAGGAATATCTCTCGGTATTGGTTTATATGCGTAGCAGGTACTCCAAGCGTGCAAGCTTGACAAATACTGCGATGCAGAGCTCAGCTGCGATCTCCACAGCGGCCATGCCGGCTCCGCTAACTAACTCGCTGTGAGTAAACGTTCGTGCTTCTAACCTTCCGTCTCGTCAGCCTTCAGTATGCATCTATCTCTGAATGACTAGCATGGAGTTCTCATTCCTTTTCTGGCAACCACACTTCCCTGATGGCGTCCTGGATGATATTCAAGGAGAGCTCTAGGCTGTTGAGGAGGATTATAGGTGTTGAAGATCTGGGTATAAAGCTCTAGTGCCGTGTCCGGAAATGCAATTGTCAGTCACTCAAAGGCCAAACCCCGACGACATGAAGGTCTTTGTTCTTCTTTCCGCGGCTTTCGCTGCTGTGGCACAGTCTGCAGCATCTACGGGATGTGGAAATCCACTATCTCCTCAACTCACTCGGGGAGGCTCCAGCCAAACCAACACTCTAAGCTTCACGACTTCGGACGGAGTTGTTCGCAGCTACCTACTCCATATTCCTTCCTCCTACGATATCAACACACCCGCGCCGATTGCCTTCTCCTATCATGGCAGAACCGAATCTCCTCAGGACCAAGAGAACATCTCCGGCATGTCTAACGAGACGTTCAACCCAAACTATCTTGTTGTTTACCCCCAAGGTATCAGCTTGCAATGGCAAGGTGATCCGGCTGCAGTTGGATATGATGACGTTGGCTTCACGCTTGGACTTCTTGCCAACCTGTCAAGCACTTTGTGCATAGACTCTTCTAGAGTTTACGCTGCAGGCAAGTCAAATGGAGGTGGATTCGCTGCCAACGTCCTGGCTTGCGATACCCAGGCCTCCCGACTCTTCGCAGCATTCGCTGGTGCTTCGGGTGCATACTACCAAGGTACAACAGACGCGAATTGTAACGATGCCACTGTGTCAATCGCTTGCAATCCTGGTCGCTATCCTGTGCCAATTTTCACAACCCATGGAGATGCTGACACGACGATTCCATACACTGGAGGAGGTCGCCGCGGTCGCTGTCTACCTTCCATTCCGCTCTTCATGACAAGTTGGTCGACTCGCAATGGTTTAGGATCTTCGAATACTTCGGTTTCATTGTATAACAACAATGTGGTGCGCTATGACTATGGAAACGACAGCTTCCCGCAGTTGAGTGCTCATTACTATGTGCATGGTCTGGGACATACTTGGCCTTCCATCGCAGCTGGGTCATCGTTTGACGCAACTCCTTTATTGTTCGCGTTCTGGGACAAATGGACCCTAGACACTACGCCCTACAACTTCGTGAATGCCACTCCAAGTGCAACTACTACCTCTAGCACNAGGGTATCTTCGACAGCCACACCAAGTTCTAGCGTGCCGGCGGCGAACATGTGTCCATCGGTGAACGGCCAGTTAGTAACTGATTCCAGCGGCAACACCTACAAGGTCACTTGTTCGGCAGATAACAGCGTTGGATCTTATGCGAATGCCCAAGCCTCTGCATCATATCTTGATTGCATGAATGCTTGCGATGCGGCAATCTCGGCTGGCTGCGTAGGCTTTACGTATGTCGGAGGCACGAACGGTGTCGGCTCAGGTTGGTTATTCTTGTTTCGTACTTCCGTTGACTCTTTCATGCTGACACAAAAACCAGGTACATGTTGGCTCAAAAGAGCATGGGTACCTATCCAGCGTCCGGCAGCAACACCATCTCTGCAGTCAGGGTATCTGGCGGATCACCTGCAAACAGTGTTTCATCTGCTGTTCAAAGCACGTCGTCAGCATCGTCGATCAGTTCATCTGCCTCCTTGTCTACCGCCACCGCTACTTCGGCTCTATCTTGTCCTGCTTCAAACAACCAGGTATACACCTACGTGGCTAATGGAGCACAATTTGTGGTAGAGTGTGGCATCGATCATTCGGGTGGTGATATGGCTAGCACCTCCGTCAAGAACCTCGAAGGTTGCATCGCTGCTTGCGCAACTACAAATGGCTGTGTTGATGTCTCGTTATCTGGTACGGCTTGCTATTTGAAGAAGACGCTCGGTGCAGCTGTCAACAATGGTGGTATCTTGGGCGCTAGGTTCATTGGTACCGCCTCAACATTGTCGTCCTCTTCCCCAACATCATCATCGCCCTCATCAATCTTGTCGACATCTCCAACATCTTCATCGTCGTCGTTATCGTTGACCTCGTCGTCTTCTTTGGCAACGTCAACAAGTATCATCGTCTCGACCAGCAGTAGTCTTGTCTCTTCATCATCGACCGGAGCTGCAATCACTCCTGTATCATCATCTTCGTCGTCATCGTCATCACCATCAGGCTGTTTGCCTTCAGTTGGTGCTGATGGATACACAACGACAAGCTATCCCCCTACTTGCACTGCCATCAATACCAACATCTATGCGGTGACAGACAATAGCGGCAAACCCTATCTATACATGTGCGGTGGAGGTTCAGCTGGAGGTACAGCTTCAACAATCACAAATGTCGCCAACTGGACCGCCTGCTTCCTGGCCTGCGATGGCTACAATGGCTGTACTGGGTTCAGTTACAATCAAGGCGCTGCTCTCGGCAACGGAGTGGGTCAATGCTTGATCAAGACGGACAGTCCTCAATCCTTTGTCAGCACAGTCAATATGCTAAGCACGAGGATCGCCGGATACGTTCGACCATTTATCACCACCTCCAGCTCAGTGGCAACGAGCGCAAGTGCGGCTGCGACTGCAAGTACTTCCTCAACAGTGGTCTTGAGTAGCTCGGGCGTTCTGAGTTCCAGCACTATACCATCTATGACCTCCTTCAGCACTTCGACGATTTCTTCGACTTCTGCTGCGTCCCCTTTTTCGAGTGTATCGAGCTCCAGTTCATCGATTAGCTCAAGCTCATCGATTATGCTGAGCTCCAGCTCATCGTCGATCACCTCCAGCTCTACTATCTCATCAACTGTAGTTGCTCCTTCCTCGACACCTGTCGCTGCACCTTCTTGTCCAGCATCGAACGGCACCACTTATACTGATGCGGGCGGTCTCCAATACACCATACTGTGCACTTACGACACTTCGGCTAATGTTATCACGACATCGTCCAACATCAGTAACTTTGATGGTTGTACTGTGCTCTGTGATGCCACTGCTGGGTGTACCGGTCTTACCTGGAATGGCACTGTTTGCTCACTTAAGCAGTTTTTCGGTCAATACATTCTTGGCGCTGTCAAGATTTAACCTTGCATCCGTCACGAGTTTATGACAACAATCCTTTCGATCCTTTTCTTCTTTTCGTAGAGTCAAGAGTTCAGGCGTCGATGGTGATAAACATGGGATAATTAGAGCATTAGATATAAGCAACAATCTTCTAGGCGTAAAAAATCGATCGCAAGGTCTCCGTACGCGCTTTCGTCTATTCCGATTTGACAGCAGCTCGGCCCAGTGCGAGTTCCTCTAATGTCAAAGTCTGTCCGTTCTTGTCGCGCGAGCGTGGGATCCAGTATACCGTCAATACAAGTCCGACGAGCATGAATGCCGAGAAGCTATGGACACAGGTGTANNAGCTCGATTACAACGGTTTCCTTTATGAAAACACTTACACAAGCAGATAGTACTTGTCTTCTCTGATACCATGTGGGATCAGAATGCATTGAGACACCACAGCTCCAAGTTTGCCGAAGGCAGCACTGATGCCATGGGCCGTGGATCTGTAGCGAGTGGGGAACACTTCTGCAGGAATTATGTATGTAGTAGTATTCGGTCCTATTTTGCAACGTTAGCCTTTGATTGGAAAATCTGGATCTCTGATGAACTGACCGAAGTTGAAGAAAATCTGTGTTAGAATGTACAATATCACGAGCACCGAAGATCTTGGCGTGTTGACCAACTTGTGATAGCTTGTACCAATTACGAGGAACAGGACGAACAGCCAGAAGAAGCCATTGATCTGGATTGTTCTTCGTCCTAGGCGATTAATCGAGACAAGTGTGATCAGATTTCCGAGGATGGCTCCGAGTGAAACAATCAGCAAACTCTGCCAGGCGTTGGCTAGTAATGACTGGTATAAGAATGGTGGATCAAGAGGATTGTAAGTGCTCTCTGGATCATCTCCAGAACTGGTTGACCAAATTTGACCAAGAGCCCTATAATCGTTCTGTGGAACGAGTCAGCAGATGTTTTACTTTGCGATGGGTAGACACACCATGCCAAGGCCGTAGAATGCAAGGTCGAGAGATAGCCAAGTCAGCGATGTCGTTACCAGTGTGCGGTAATTCCCTTGGTGCCAAAAGTAGTCCACGATGTCTGACCAAGAGGCTTGAGGCGGCTGTTGCGCTTCTTGAGAATCCACAACTGATAGAGGGAAGATCGGGTTGTCTGTTCCATCCATGTGTTGTCCATCCTCATGGTCTTGCTGGAAGGAATCACGACTTCTAGTCGAGAAGTGGTCGCCTGAGTAGAAGTAACGATTGACATCAACGGCTGCTTGATGATCATCTCTTACAATGTCAACAGTGTATCTTGGACNTGGGTTTTGACCTGATCAGCACACGTGCTACGCCACACAATCTTTCGCGCCGTACCTTTCAATAATGGTCAGACGGAACCAGAGAGAAGCCGCAGCAGGTACCGCTCCAAGCCCGAGAATAAGTCGCCATATGATATCCAGGGTCCTCGCACAATCTCCATCGCACACTCTTGTGCTGTTTGGTAGTGATCCGCGAGCGGCATATACCGCGATCAAAGGAATTAATGTAGCAAGAAGTTGTCCGAGTGGTTGACACATGAAAACGGCAGTCAGCATTCTGCCACGAAGTCTGGTTGGAGCCATCCTGAAAGCATAAGTTCATGATCAGAGCCAAGGACATGTGAATGCTTACTCCGAGCACAGAACGGCGCTCAGTGGATAATCGGCTCCGATCCCGATGCCCATCACCAGGCGCCAGAATACGAGCCACGCGATGAGTGACATGGACCCTTTGTCCTCATTTGAGGCATAACCGTTTGACGCCATGGCCGAGCCTAAGGCAGCGGCAACAGTGATAATCAGCTCAAGGCCGTAAGCCTTTCTTCGACCTACAGTAGTTTAGTAAGAGCAATATTAGATCCAGGTAGGCGCCTCACCTAACCAGTCCCCGGCAAGACCAAAGCCCAGCTGGCCTAGAATGCTTCCTCCAAGAGTCGCGATATTGATAGCCACCGTGTATTTCTGAGGTACAACACCAGGTTGAGGTGTCGAGTCTGGATAATAGATATGCCCTACCATAGGCATGACGAGGTTGATGGCGAAGATCTGTAGGACGTGAGTGGAGGAATACAGGCTTCATGTCAGGTATTCTACATTGTATGCATCTGTCAAGAAGCCAACTCCAGCGACAACGACGACCCACAACCATTCCCTTCGTCTCGAATGTTCGAGAGAATCAAGGACATACTGACGTCTGTCGGCGGGCTAGCAGTTTATTAGTATCTGCACAGTCGCAGCTTGACGACTGATCGTATTACNCGAGACATCTTCGAATTTGGATACATTGGCCCACGGATTGAGATGCAATCTGATCCAAGTCAGTCCGGCCATGGCTGCTTGAACCCGAGTCAAGAGAATGATTTGTGGGAAGAATGGTGGTTACAGGTGACAATGATGTGGTGAACCCCACAATATGCACTGCTGTTGAAGGAGGATATATGTTCTGTCAGCGAGGCTGAAGAAGGTCTCGTGGAAGCCGCGACGCACAGCAGTACATCGTCGTGTCTGCCTGAGTGCCCGCTGCGCCCATCGGGCGTCGGCTTCAGCTCCTATTCCTCGAGTGCTTTGAGCAGGCGCATGAACCCTTTGACCGAAAAAGGTCATATCCTAAAGAATACAGGCTACAGCTGAAAATCAAGCATCACGTCCCGTTGCTTACCATCTTGCTAAGGAAACAATGGTGCCCGACACAATCATCTGATTCAAGGAGCTGTGCTTCGAGCTCACATCGCCGAATGATGGTGCAGATGCGAGGAGGCTGGAAGGAAGGAGCAAAGAGAGATTGAGAGAAGCAGTCGGTCTTGGCAGGGCCACAAACGAGCCTTTGCGTCGACCACGTTCTGTAGACTGCACTTTCCATTCGTTGGCTGCTTTATTGACTATGCAGTCGCATAGTAGTCCTCCATAACTTATTATCAGTCGGTATCGAAGGGACGTGTGCCTTCTCAGCCTTGTTGCCACCTGATAATATGCGATGGATTTGACCAGGCGCTGGCTGGCTTGTCAACCAAGTCCAGCTGAAGTCAGCCAAAATGCTCGTCGCTCGCACCTGGAATCACATACTACTTCTGCACCATGAGCTTCGGCTGGTCCATCAGCGATGTCATACTGCTCGCACAGTACAGCTGGAAGGTGTATAAAAGCTTCGCGGATGGCAGCTACAACGCTACCAACGAGTACGAGTGTTTCAAGAGAGAATATCGACAAGTAATCACCTGTCTCGAAAGGCTTGTCAATGTCAGTCCCGATCTCGCTTCTCTTGCAGGTTTCGACGAGACCTTTGGAGATACTATCAAGTTCATCGACAAGCACCGCGTCCTCACTGCAAGAACGACGCGCCCTTTGATTACCAATCTACCACAAAGCAGCAGTAGGTTCAAGGATTTTCTAGAGCGAGTCGGCCATGGATATCAGACGGCAACGTGGCCCGTATATCGCGAGGAGGCCGAGAAGCTTCATCGACAGCTTGACCGGGTTGTTGCCATTGCGACCCTACACGCAACGACGACTACCCTGCAAAACACCCAAGGTATCGAGAGGCAGTCGGAAGACATCATGCGTGCGGTGAAGTACAACATATCAATCACCTTCTATAGTGTTTGCCTGACACTGTGCGTCCAGNNATCCTTGAGTGACAAAGTCAATTTCGTCCTCAAAAGAATTGCGCCAACATCCACATCTGAGATGGATCTGGACTATCTCGCGACACTATCGCACACTAGCTTCAATGCTCCGGATACACTTAACCGAATCATTGTAGATCTAGATCGAACCGAGTCGCCAGATGATATGCTTCAGCTCCTCCACCAGTTTTCGCAAAAGATGGAGTATTTGAAAATGAGGGACTCTGGCGGAGTGCGCTCAGAAGCTAGGCATCAGGTACCGAGTAGCCAAGGTTCTGTAACAACCGAACGAATCATACCCGTCCTCCAGCTTCTGGACAGTGCCCGCAGCGTTGCGAATACTGCACTTGGTCTCCCTCGCACGCAGAGCCGTGTTCATGGGCGGTCCCCGAGTGCTAGCCTGGGAGCTCGTGCCGATGATTGGGATGTCTTCGGGCAGTGGCTCAAGTGGCACATGCTGCATCCTGAACCGGTTCGATCGACTCGCCCCGTGCTACCTCCGAGAGTTATCTCGATGGCTTCGTCCCCTCCCACAAGTCCAGGTGCTCCTGAAGCTCCACGACAAAGACTCACTGGACAACCTCGAGATATTTCTCCATCTATCGTAGGTAGCCCGCTTCCAGAACCAATTTTCACGCCCGGTACCGAAGCATTCTCNGACGCCCGGTACTGTCTTTACCTCGGCTAGCAGCCAAAGAAGATTCTCATCCTTCAGTCTCGGATCTTCTTACGTCGAACAAAACCCGCAGTGGCCCCTCGCTACATGGCCCGTTACTATGTGAGTATACAGATACATCCCGAGTTGACATTTCTGACGAGGAACAGTGTTCTCGAAAACAAGCGAACATTTGATGTGCTGTTGGAGATATTGATCTCCCATACTGGAGTTGTTGAGAAGCTTCGAAGTAAGACGAGAGATCAAAAGTTCACAATCTACCATGTACCACATGGTGGCGCGCACCAAACCAACGCCTTTGTTCCATGGATCGACAACACTCGTGTACATAAATCAAGCATAATTGAGTCCAGGCTGCAATTCAAGGGCTCGCATCAGGTTATTGTCAAGGATGAAAAGGCTCACAGAAGCACGATCTACAATATGAGGCCAGTGTATCGCTTCGATGAACCCGAAGGTATGGCTCGCATCATTCGATAAGGGAAGCGCTTTATATCGCTAACGATCTAAGGAGATTTGCGGCAGGTACAGGAACAGCTGCTTGANAAAAGCGTAGTCGCGACCTTCGACGTTGTAAGGATATCAACTCGTGCTGGCCAGGACCACTGCGCGTCCGAGACATTACGTATGCTAGAAGATGCAGAGAGACAAAGGTCACTCTTGTACTATGCTCATAGGATGCCATCAAAGTCCGCTACATCGAGCTCTGGCTTTGTTGAGTGGTCNTTGTAAGTGGACGGTGCCCTTGATATTGTTGATCACACTGACTTCCCCAGTAAATGATTTCGAAGAGATCAAGAAAGAAGGAAAGAAGAAGATAAGATTAACATTTGGTCGTCGAGANNTAGCTTGCCACGCAGGTCAACAATCGGTAGCATCGATTCTGTTCTCTCACATGATTCAACGTCGAGCGAGGATTTACACATCAACATCATGCATCGAATCAAAGCCCTCGATTGCGAATTTTATGACCAAGAAGGTGCGGTTGCATTGCTTCACTGCGGCATCTCAATACTGATTCAGAGAGCAGATCGTCAAGCATTCGAAGATTTGTGCAAGCCATCGTCTGCACCTAAATTCCGAATGCCGTTTCGACCAAGAGATCTGGGTGTGGGCTCACCACTGGCAGAGTTAGATATTGGTCCACCACTCGCAGAACTGGAAGGATGACGAATGGAATCTGCTCTCCGACAGGATTTGAGGGCTAATGTAGATGACAAGGAACGAATCATGACAGAGAACAGGGGTAGAGAAGCTGTAATATGTTTCAATCTCTATCTGACGCGGCTCAAGGACGGAGCTTTGTTTGACGTGCGCGTTTGCGTTCTATGCCTCCATAACAATATCGAAGCATATCAGAACGCATACATGATTTGCTTGAAGTGATGTAAGGAATCTGCGAGACATATAGTTTGGCGCCAGACACATGTTTCATTCGGTACCAAGGCCCTGGATATCCACCTTCGAAGCGCTCGCCTACGATCCACTGTCTTCCCACGCATTGATCAACAAACTTCATATTGAGATCTCCAGGTCCTGAATTGGAGTGAGAGTGAGATGCGAATTTCTTATAAAGAGATAGGAAGTTGGCGGCGGAGTCTTGGCAGAGCAGAGTGGAGGATCGGCGTGTCATTCACCGTCTCTTTGACATGTTTTCACCTTTGCGCCTACTGTACCAAAGCATCAGAGGCCTATTGCTTTGTCTATCAGCCTTGGTACACGTCATATACGAATGCTTCAGACTAAGACTAGACTTGGTGTAACCTCAAATTTAGATGTCCGAGACCTGTGGGTCGATGGCTTCCCTAAGCTGTGATTGTGTGGCATGCTCTATTGCTCAGAGAAGCAACCAAACGTATGTTCCTAGATACCTTCCTTCCTTCCTTAACTAGGCCCCTATTCCGAGCTGTCCTTCTCGACCCCTTACTAGAAGCCATCATCTATGGGCGACGCATCAGCGCGAAAACACCCACCCCACGAGGAAGACAAGAAACCCCTTCAACAGTCTTCCCTGGTTTCACCATCTTTGGTGAATCCGTGCTCGGTACATTCTCGTGGTCAGAGCCAGGATAAGGCGGTTTCGTGCACATGGGCATATTCCAACAGGTTGCGATCATGATGATACAACACCGGCACGTTGATGTATCGCATGTTGGATCGACGTGACCGAACACGCCGTTGAAGAAATCACCGATGCCTCTCTTTGAGATGCTGGATGTCGCATTGGTGATGCTGGTTGAGGGTAGATTCGATGCTGATGTGACATCGACGATCCCAGTTGCAAAGGTTTCTGTTCTCTCCACTGGTCTGGCAAGAACCATGGTAGCTGCAGCTGCGAGAAGGTACAGTGAGAGCTTCATTGTTTGTTCCAGTAGCAGTAGCGCAAGAGCTTGCGTTCCTTATTGCGGATGTTTGATCTTGAGAAGCAATTTAGATGGTGTCTGCGGATGGGAAGGAATCACTGGAAGTTGTCTGGCTGATGGAGAGCGAAAGCAGCCAGCGAATGAGTCATGCTCTGAGCTGAGTCCTGATGACTCAAACTTGCCATACGCTCTAGAAGTGCTGGGGAGCTCCAAGCACCACAAGATTAAGACATACCGGTAGTGACAGCGTGAGATCAGCTGTTCTGGTCTCTCTGTAGAACTAGACGGATCAATGAATGGGATCATCTGGATTCTGACCTGTTTGTAGTTTCATTTCAGATTGTTGAATTGTTCTTGAAGCCGTTTCAATTCCATGTCAGATTGCATTTCATTCTGAATTGATCAGCAGTCAAAATCGCAGCGGATAAGCATATATATAGGCCTTGGTGGTTAGTGTGCATAAAAGTAGCTAGAATTTATGCAGTGAAGATCTATATCCGAGTCTAGACTCTGCTGATCATTGATTGGCCAGAAGCTTAAGGTTATCATCCCCATATTTCCCCTCACGTGTCCCCAAGACGCCGAGCCAATCGTGTTGAGCAATGTTCGGCGAGAGGCCTCTTTCATGACAAAGACAACGCAGCCAGACGTCCAAACGAGCGAGTGAGCTTCACCAACTGTTGAGTGAGGCGCTTCTTGGTATGCGACCAGGTGGCGAGCACCAAGGACCGATGGATGGTCATCATCGTATCTTTGCATGAGGTAGGGATCATCCTGGGGCCGGAAGAGGAAGGTCAAGAAGGTACGGTATCACAAAGATAATCCCCGAATCCTTTGTATGATGTACGTAGGATTTGTAGGATTGTTGGCCGGTCATATGATACGACTCGCTACGAGACTTTTTTTGACCGAGGCTTATAGAAGATAAGTATCCTTCAAAGCCGTAGGTGGCGTGCAGTTCACTGGACAAGGAGAGCTTATCATTGGAACGTTACGGCTGGCGGACGCTTGCATTCCGCAGTGCATCTTATTTCCCGCAGTCCCCGAGAGACCTCAAAACTAGGGTGGCCGCAGTCGCACTTCTGAGCCACGTTTTCTCCTTGATCGTGTGTCGCAAACATGAGTGACGAAGAAATCAAATCATACGGCGAAAAGCACGCCCACCATGGCACACTCGGCGAACATATGCATGGCCGCCAACTCGGCGCAGACCCAGAGGTCCACGATCTGGTGGTTGGCGACCAGAACGAGCTTCACCGAGAGCTGAAGGGCAGACACATGCAGATGATTGCCATGTAAGTTTGCTGAGACGTCTGGAAATGTTCATAGTACTGATCATGTTTCTAGNNTGGCGGCGCAATTGGTGCTGGTCTGTTTATTGGTTCAGGTGGTGCTTTTCAGACTGGTGGTCCTGCCTCTGTATTCGTCGGCTTCATGGTCGTTGGTGAGTGGTCTTCTCGAACAAGCACAATGCGCTTGCTAACTGTTCTGCAGGTATCCAAGTGTATGCTCTTTGCTATCATACTCAGCATCTGTCCCGACTAATATGATCATGCNAGATACCTCATGATGCAAGCTCTCGCAGAAATGTCCGTCTTGTACCCCATCAACGGTGCTTTCACCATGTACATCTGTCGCTTCGTCGACCCATCCTTCGGTTTCGCCTGCGCTTGGGAATATGCCATCAGTTGGCTGACAGTCCTTCCCTACGAGATCTCGGCTGCTGTCAACATCATCCACTACTGGACAGGATCTCAAAAGATCAATAGCGCTGCTTGGATTGTCCCGTTGTTGGTCGCGCTGGTTNNAGTAACAAGTCTGTCAATCACAGAACATCGATAGAACTAATTTGAACTATAGGTCATCATCCAATTCTTTGGTGTGCGCGGTTACGCCGAGGTAAGCTCTCAGCCACATATTCGAAGAGACGGAAACTGATTGAACAGNGTTGAATACGCACTCAGTCTGATGAAGATTATCGCTTGTGTCGGCTTTATGATCCTCGGAATTATCATCGATGTCGGCGGTGTACCAAGCGACGACAGAGGCTATATCGGTGGAAGATATTGGTTTGTTTTATGATTCCGAGACTGTTAAACCCACAAACTAATATACTGGCAGNNGAACGCACCCTACTCGGCCTTCCTCAACGGATTCCATGGCTTCTGCAGCGTCTTCGTCACGGCAGCCTTTGCTTACACTGGCACTGAGCTGACTGGTCTGGCCGCAGCCGAGACTATCGACCCCAAGAAAGAGATTCCTAAGGCCTCGAAGCAGGTCATCTTCCGCATCCTGATCTTCTATGGAGTCAACCTTCTACTCGTTGGTCTGATTGTACCAGCAAACAGTCCATTGTACACTGGCGAAGGCTCTTCGTCGCGCCATTCACCCTTCGTCATTGCAATTCAGCTCGCTGGCATCAAGGTCCTCCCATCCATCTTCAACGCCGTCATTCTTATCGCCGTCATGAGTGTCGCAAATTCTTGCACTTTTGGTTCCACTCGAACAATCCAAGCTCTGGCTGCCAACGGTTTGTACAAGCTCTGCTGCATATGAATCGTTAAAACTGACTTTGATATCNNAGGCATGGCCCCCAAATTCCTGGCCTACGTCGATAAGAAGGGTCGTCCATTGAACGTCATTATTCTCCAGCTGCTTTTCGGATGCCTTGCCTTCATCAACTTGGCGGGAGAAAGCGGCGGAAACATCTTCAACTGGCTCCTTGCATTGTCGGGTCTTTCGATTCTTTTCATCTACGGCGGAATCGGTCTTGCCCACGTCCGGTTCCGTGCAGCCTGGTAAGCTTTTATCTACTGTTTTTAATGTCGATTATTGACTCTCGACAGGAAACACAACGGTCGCTCGTTGGACGAACTCCCCTACAAAGCTGCTTTCGGTGTTTGGGGTTCTTACTTCGTCATGCTTGTGACCGTACTCGCTCTGCTCGCCCAGTTCTACGTCGCACTATATCCCGTTGGTGGCCCCAACTTGGACCCTACCACATGGTTCCAGGCTTACCTTGCTGGTCCTCTGCTTGTCTTCCTTTACCTGGTTTGGAAGGTTTACAGTTGGTTCGTCAGACCAGCAGACCGACCGCTGTTCATCAGAACAAGAGATATCGACATCTACACTGGCATGAGAGAGCTTGAACGTGAGACGATGGGAGATGATCGATTACCTGGTGAGAAGAGGTCTCCCATGCAATATGTCAAGGGAGTCTTCACTTCTGTGTTCTGAGCTAGGCTACGATTTTGATAAGAGGGTTGGGCTGCCGCATTCTTGCCTCGAGCAGTAGGTGGTGCAACAACCTCTTGTCGTACAAACAAAAAAGAACGCATTTCAATACCATTCGTCGGATCGACATTCGCTATCCGAGTAGATCTGAACCCTTGCCAGGTCTAAGCACATGTTGCTATTGCTGCTGTACATATAGCATCTTTTTAATAACTCAAGTTTCTACTCAACGCTCCATTCTCCTTCAACCTGTAGCAACTCATGTCCTTGATCTTCACCTAGAGAGGCCTGTTTCTGACCACAAGACACTGACCTCGCGTATTTGCTGTGATCAGATGGCTCACGCCGTCGGGTCTATGGTTCGATGGGAGCAACTTCCTCAAGCCGGGTAGATTGCGGGAAGGGAAAGTTTAGCCGAGGATTTGTCAAAAACTCCCTTGCTCCCCAACTGGCTCTTGCGACTTCGGCTTCCACAGCGCGCGATTTGCTTTTTGCTCCTGAACGATAACGAGAACTATATGTGCTGTCACTGAGAACGCGCCTTCGCAATATGGTGCAGTCGTAGAGCGCGTTGCTGGTAGGTCGGATGGGAAACTGCCAAATCCGTAGCGAAACACGAATGACCGATGAGACGCCTGAGTGAGGGGCTGTGTTGGTTGTTGTTGTTGTTGCTGCTCTCTGCCCAAGACACGTACCCACGACTTTGACTACCCTAGCAGCTTGAGATTCCCTAATTTGTCCCGCAGATCCATGAAGGATCATAAGAACTATTATGAACCGGTGTGCCAACCATGAGCTGTACCATCGGCGAGGCCAACAGCTCCAGGCACTGGGCGGTTGTCTGGTCTTAACCAACACCAACTCACCAACACTCTCATCCTAAATGAACAAGAATAGCGCGTTCAAGCAAGCCAGGTAGGCTCAATGCTGACAAGCAGAAACGCTAACGATGTATTATCTGACCGACAGACGAACACTCAAATCGTGAGAAAGTGCATCTTCTCAAGCGTGCTAGATCTTAACATAACCTAGCAGCAGAGTCAACAGCAAAAATGAGATATGAGGCTTACCTCTCACCTACAATACCAGTCGCATATCTGGCGACTGCAAGCTTGGCCTTTTATCTTCTCTTGAACATCCAACAACAACTTCGAAATCTATGCTTTCCAATCTTCCTTGTACCGGCATGGCGCGCTTTCGCAACATCTGAAGGCTTCACCTCGCCTAATTCTTTGTCCGGGATTTGGGGATTGGCAGTGTTGATCTGGATATCGCATATCGTGGTGTTGCTGTACATTGACAAGATACCTCCGCAAGACAAGAGCAGGAAACTTTGGGATATAAAGGCGGCTTATAAGCTTCTGTTTGATGTGCGGCATCTTGGCCACAGCCAAACGACTTCTGTATCAGACGCTGGATCAATGCCGACAAGGACTTTGCTTACTTTTGTCGCTTCTCGCCTGTTCAAGCTTTTCGTGTACTGGCAAATAACAGCACATCTGATGACTCCCCTCATACCATTGATCTTCGGCCCGGTAGAGCCATGGGAGTTCGACCACTACGCGCAGACCTACTTCCGACGACTACCTTTCTTCGAGTCAAGAGAGCCAGTTACTGCCCGCGAGACTTGGATTCGTGTTGTCTTTACTCTTCGCTGGATCTGGCTGAATTTTGTCGATGTCGATGCCGCGCATACTTTTCTGAGCATCATCTTCGTCGGCCTACTACGTCTTGACTCGCCTGAAGAGTGGCCGTCAATGTTTGGTAGCCCTTTAGAAGCATATAGTCTTCGTCGCTACTGGGGCAGATTCTGGCATCGTCTGGTCCACAAGCCTTACCTCGGTCTCGCAAAAGTGGTGTCTAGGAAGCTGCATATCAGTAAATCTCGACCTCGATTCGAGAAGCTCGTTCTCGCTTTTCTGGTCTTCCTGATCTCAGGTCTGGCTCACGCGATTGTGTCTATCCACGGAGGCAATCTCGTCGAGGCTGTCGATGACGTTTCTTTCTACTGCATCAACTTTGCTGTCATTGCAGTGGAAGGAGTGGTCACTGGGCTTGCCTCACCAATGCGACGATTCTTGCCCAGATGGTGTTGGAAGGCCGTGGGATTCACCTGGGTCTTCACATTCTGGTTCTGGGCAGCACCAAAATGGGCGTATCATGAAGTTCACGAGGAACTTCTCAGTGAGCTTGAGAGACGCAACAGAATGCAAGGACTGGAGATGTTTACGGGTATGCTCGGTGGAAAGTAGTATGAGAGGCCCATAAGAATATTTGACGTTAGGGTTTGCATACTACAGATACTTTGATACTCGATACTTGACTTAAGCATATTCACGCCCTTATCAAGACTTGAGTTAAGCATATTTACACTCTTGTCATCAGCTCCTATCTCTCAACCTTCAAGAATAACGTTGTCAGACGTGAAATGTTAGTTTATACTCCGAAGGATACAATGTACAAGGTACATGAAGCTGATACCTACCTTAAAGCACGCCACTTGGCAGGAAACAAACTTCGCTGTCGCAATTGCCTTTTGCAGTAAACTGTAACACTTATAGATCACGTAAATGTTGAGGGCAGTCGCAGTTTCCTCTTCATGTTTGGATTAGATGATTGATCTTCGTCACTGCCATCACAGCCGGACCAGATTCCTTTTCTGAGAGCTTGACTATGGACAGGGTCATTCGTCGACAACGAATACGAGATGTATCATATGTCGATATCATGCGCTACATGAATATGGTGTTTGTGCAAGTCAAGGGTGTATGCTCACCTTGGCCGAACGGTCTAAGCAACCTCCATACCTCATTATAATATCTTCGATTCCTTGGGTTGCGATGGCTTTGCTAGCAAGTTCGTCATTTGGATGTGATGGTTTGAGGATGGTCCTTAGAGATGTCAACGACTTGTAGCGCCATCCACTCGATACATAACGCTTAGATGCATCAACAAAGCTCTCACCTGGCATGCCCTTCTATACACATCTACATTGAACCAAGATATATTTCGTTAGGATCTTACTCGAGAAACTCTTCTCCGTGATCCCGTGCTGCGCTGGCAACAGCGAAGCTGGGACTCCTGTTCGTGCTCTCGCAAAGAGAAGTCCCAGTGGGACGTCCTCTTCATGCGCCTCTTGTTGCTGCTCTTGAGCCCTATATACGCGAGCACTAAGGGTTAGTGGGTCTTGTGATAAGGTTCACGGAACAGAGGTAAAGACTCTCCAAAAGTTTGAGTACGAGAGTCTTTTCTCACTACTGGTTCTGCCTTGATCAGTATCGAGAATGCTGTTACAGGATATGTGGAGCGAGCGGACACCTTCCCTTCCTACTTGGACATCATTTTGAGAGTTGCAGTTGTTCTGGGTTTGTCAACAGAACACCTGCTTGTTGTTGGCGTAATGGGCCTTCTTTCTGTCTTGTTGTTGTTGTTTCGTCTTGTTGTTGTTTCGTCTTGTTGTTGTTTCGTCTTGTTGTTGTTTCGTCTTGTTGTTGTTTCGTCTTGTTGTTGTTTCGTCTTGTTGTTGTTTCGTCTTGTTGTTGTTTCGTCTTGTTGTTGTTTCGTCTTGTTGTTGTTATTGTTGACCTTAGTTGTCGTAATGCTTGGATTCTTCCTTTCGCAGAAGATAGAAACCCAGCTTAGCCATCTACATGGATGAGAATTGCCGATGCTGGAACGTGAAATGGTATGCCATGACAGCATAGATCTGCCAATGAGTGCTCACTATCGATGGACCTGTCCCACTGTGAGTGGT
The DNA here is from genome assembly GCA_903819635.1 of Aureobasidium vineae. Taxonomy (NCBI): domain Eukaryota; kingdom Fungi; phylum Ascomycota; class Dothideomycetes; order Dothideales; family Saccotheciaceae; genus Aureobasidium; species Aureobasidium vineae. The sequence continues at coordinate 803,973 of CAIJEN010000015.1, forward strand.
TCGTCCACTCCTTTTCAAAATCTGGTCGAGCTGTGTTGCACGTAATTTCCGTTCGTAAGAGGCACGGCCGAGTACGATGAGGTCGATTTCTGCGAGACGTTTGAACCTCTGAAGCTGCTAGACTCGGAGTGATACGTTCTGACGTGTGGCAGTAATTTTAAGGAGTTGCATCCGGACCAGAAGATAGGGGAATGGAAGCCGGTGTGATCGTCAAGAAGTCTCTTTGATATTCGAAAATACAATGTCGAAAGTAGGATATGATTGAGATTGTTCGATATGCACAATGACATGTGAGGCATACATGGAAAAGAAGATTTCGGGTGTTGAATCGATAAACCCATGCGGGACGTTGACCCATGAGTGCGTCAATGCGGTGCTAGTCAGCTACTTGCCGAAATTTCCCAATGGTTCGTGACATGCGACCAGATGGCAACTAAATGAGACCAAGCACGAGAGCATTCACCGCATACCTTGTTTACTGAAGACAGCGACCAGCGATCTTGTAAGATTGGATATAACGACATGTGGAGACTCGACTCGTGATCAGAGTTGACATGAAGTCTGTGGATCATTTGTTCAGCAGGCGAACAGCAAAACGACGTGCAGAACGTCGTCCCTGAGATGAACTAGCTCAAATTCCGGACTGTACAAGCCATATATAGCACAGAGAAGCCAAAATTGTTTCCAGAAGCAAGCAGGTGAAGCACGTTCTATGCGCCAGAGACAAGTGACTTGTCGGCGAAGGCGGTGGTTTTGGAGACACGTGGATTGGACCCACGCTGCCGCTCGGCGGCAGAGTGTTACGGACGTACAAGGGAGCGGCCGCCACTATTGGCTTCTGGAAGCGCCATGGAGAAAGTGTCACAGCTCGGCGATGGGAAATTTGCTGGTTGGAACGCAAAAATGTGACGGTGACGCTGGTGTCTTGGAGAGGAATTGCGCAGCTGAGAAAGGGCTCGAGACATGATGTCAGTAGGTTTAGGCGAAGCAAGTAGATGGCGACAGGGAAACACGTGTCTACGCAAAACAGCTAGAAGGCGAGAAGAATTTGCAGCAATATCAATGCTCTTTATTTGGTCAAGCGATATATGGACACAGCACGGACGTGATGCGACATAGAGTAGTACAGGTAGAGACAGGAGGATGAAATTGCTCGAGGGCCAAAAGGGAAGCGGGCAAGATTGGTGAAGGGTGTTTTTGGCTAGGGCGGCTCTAGAGGCCAAGGCAGTTGGGGTGGGCGGTTGTCCCGCCGGCGGAGAGACGCCTAAAGTGGCTTATTTGGCTCACGACAAAGACTTTTGGAAGGTGCGGTACATTAGAAGCACGGCGTTTGGCAGATGCGATACAGGTAACCTAGGAAGACTCGGTGAGACGGCAGCCGAGATATTCGAGAGGGTCGAGCGAGTGGCGGGCGAGCGTGCAAAGTGATTGATTAACATGTACCCTGTTGGGTGTCGGTGGTCAGGAGAGGGCGCGGGCTAAAGTAGTTGTTGACAACAATCAAATAATGATGGGCATTCTAGCGGCAACAGCCAATCAAGTGGCGCGTGGAGTGCCAAAGGGAGAGAGCAGGCTCTTGCCTTCTCCAGGTTTCGATGCTATTGACCTTGGGCTTGACTCGATTGCAAGCGCACCACCTCCCAAGACTCACGGCCATTCATTGATTGCAAGTGAACTGTGCACCCACCGTCCATAGTCGTCAAGGCCCGTCCGCCGCTCAACTCAAATCCATAACCTGCAGTCCGAGCCCCCGTTGACTCTCTCGTCTATCTCTTAACCCTGCTGCTTGTTTACCGCACTGCTCGTCTTTGTCTTGGCCACCGCCCTGTCCCTCGCTCCAGAGACCGCCTGTAGCCACCACACACGCACCCTTCGACCTTCTGCAAGTCGGCATTCACCTCACCTGCATCAACCGTTGAAGCCTGCCGGTGCCCGTTTTTCCTCTACTCCCATCCGCTCTTGCCCACCAGCAACAGCAGTCCTAGATCTCTAGCCTCTAGCTTCTACGCCCGATCCAGCCAAACCAGCCTTCTCCGCAGCCGACGTCGAAACATCATCGCTCTCTTTCACTCGACTCGACAATAACCTCCGTCGGTCGTCTCTCGTCGCTCATCCATCAAACGCATCTTCCGCCTCCCCATTTCTCTTGTCCTATCGCCGCAATGGCCTCAAAGGTTCGTGCCGACCATGCTGTCTTATCGCCGCGACCGCGCCTGCTCACACCTGTCGNNCCAGTTCCTTCGCGAGTACAAGCTCGTAGTAGTCGGTGGTGGTGGTGTCGGAAAGTCGTGTTTGACCATCCAACTCATCCAGAGCCATTTCGTCGATGAGTACGACCCGACAATTGAAGGTTCGTAGATATCGACGCTCCCCGCGCCCACCATCTCTGTCCTGACCGCGTCTTCTCCACACNNAGATTCATACCGCAAGCAGTGCGTCATTGACGACGAGGTCGCCCTTCTCGATGTGCTCGACACAGCAGGACAAGAAGAATACTCGGCCATGAGAGAACAGTACATGCGCACCGGCGAAGGTTTCCTGCTCGTCTACTCCATCACCTCGCAACAATCCTTTGAAGAGATCAAGACTTTCCAACAACAAATATTGCGCGTCAAGGACAAGGACTACTTCCCCATGATCGTCGTCGGAAACAAGTGCGATCTGGATGGAGAGAGAGAAGTCTCGGTCGAAGGTGCGCCTCCCCCTCGCTCTTGTGTTTATTTGTTCTGGCCGTTTGACTGACACCCCCTGCANGAGGGCAAGGAGCTCGCTCGCAGCTTCGGATGCAAATTCATCGAGACATCGGCCAAATCCCGCATCAACGTTGAGAATGCCTTCTACGACATTGTCCGCGAAATCCGCAAATACAACCGCGACATCACCGGCGGCGCACCAGGCGCAAGAGCAAATGGCGGACCTGCCGAGAAGATGAACATGGACGAGGGCGACTCAGATGGCGGCTGCTGCAAGTGCACCGTCATGTAAAAACACCCACACGCACGTCACGCTCGCACGCCGCCCTTCGCTGAACCTCTTTCTGTGCCTGGAGCTTCTAATCTTCCCTTTTGATCTGACTTTTAGAGCCTTGGGTTGTCTCTTCTTTTTCTCCTTTTTTCTGTTTACTCGTTCGATTCCCCCTAGCACTCCCCCATGTCTCTTTCTTTCTATCTTTTCTTTTATACCAATTTACCAACCTCAGAGCGGCGGCAGAGGTCGGTGCTCTGTTCGGCACACGCGTTAAAGGCTCGTCAAAGGGACGGTGCCGTGAAAAGGTCTACAAGAGGCGGCAACGATGATGACAGCACAGGTGGAGGACAAAGAAAAACCACAACAACAAATGAATGGACGACAGCACCCGTCTGCTTTTTCAAATCAGTTTTGAGTCTTCTTACTTCTGCTCGCCTTCTCGAAAGCACACGGTGGCCAGGCGGATTCCAGTGTGCAGCAGATGTTGCACTAGCACTATCCTCGGCCGTGCTCTTGTGTTCTGGCTTGCCTCTGTCTCGCGCTTTGCAGGTGTTTTGTTTCCCTCTGTTCCAACAGCATGTGTCTCTGCAGTTTTTGAATGTATCTGCACGGTGGGACAAAAGATGGGCGTTCAATAGGCGACTAACTGGCACTCTTAGATGTAATCTCAAATGTCTTTTATACCAAATATTTCGGCATCTTTTCCATCCTGATTCAAGCATTGCATGTGGAGAATGTATGCGTAGGGTTTGATCGATCTGCCAACGGTGCTACTCCATCAAGGTGTGGGACCGTCGTCTTGCAGGCTCTCTCTCCTCTTCCGCGGGCCTCTACAGCGCGAATCCCCATGTCCGGTGTCCATAGGCAATCTACTCTTCTCCTCTGAGTTGGTCCTCAATCTCCTCTAGCTCTTCAACGCTGTCGATCTCGATGATGCGACCCACCTCTGCCTGGTTGCGCATCAACTCCTTTGCGCCGGCATAGACCATCTTGAGCTCGCTGTTGCAGGTGACGGGGAGGTAGTATAGCATGACGTAGGGGACGGATAGACGACCGGATGNCCTGTTGTGTCTCGAAGTCAGCAAACACTCACCACCTCTGACCATTCGGAAGAGGACCGAGAAAGAGAAGTTGGAGGAGAGGAGCAAGCATACCATTGTCAAGGGATAACTGAGCAAGATGAATCTGGGCGAGTGGTCGGGCAGCTCCTCGCCCAGCAGGCTCAGATCAGTGTAGACTTCATCGTCGGCCTTTGAGATTTCTAGAGTCTNTTTGTCGATTTGGTCTATTCCTTGTAGAGGGTCGTTTCAGCCATTTAATGTCTCTGCTGGTGTCCATTGCTCTCCTCCTCTTGCTCCTCTTTATGCTGTGGTGTTCTCGCTCCCGAGCTCTTGTCGTGCCTCTTGTGGTGGACGCTTTTTGTATATACTCTGGTACTTCGTTCAGGAGGTGCGCTGCTTACAGATTACGGCTTGTGGGTCCTTTGCCCTCGAGGTCCCTAGACGGAACTTGCGCAGTGCGGTTTTGGTTTCGGNGGAGAAGGTGTAGAGGCGTGCTTCGGATGCCTAGTTCGTAGCAGTCAGCTTCACATTCGCCTTGTCAGTCATCTTGAGATGTGTATACCATTTTGAACAAGTATGTTGAGCGTGAGAAAGTCAAGTTGTGACGAGTCTTAGGGACCTCTAGAGAGCTTTGGATTGACGATGCCCCGCAGTCGTTGACGTCGGTCTCGATTGTTGCGACTCCGATGCATGTTGCTCAAGACCACGAGGTTTGGACATTGTGAACCTTCTTGTTCTTGTCTTTTTGTGAAAGGGGTCTGTCTTGTGGCTGTATCCGCTGATATCTAAACCCAAACAACCTCCAATGCAGAGGCAGCCTCTGCTTGAAGCTGGGCTTGCGTTCATGTGGTTCCAGCACAAAGCACAGAATATTATTGGTTTTTCCATATCTAAATCATCAGACTCAAGAGACTGCTATACACCCGGAAGACAGTGAGAGCAGTGTACGAGAATGCCCATGCAGCACCGACTGGTCGAACATTCTAGCTATAGCGACAATATGGTCGACTCGAAGAAAAGAGCAGGGTCATACCAGACTCAACAACGTCCGATCGTTGCAACACGACTCGCCCGCCGGCAATCGCTCCCCCGCAAACGACAATGACATGCTTGACTGCACCTTCCGTGCAACACAACAGACCTGTGTTGTTCCTCCTCTTGCTATCAAAAGTCTTTTTCTAGGACTCTCACATGTTCGCCCGTATCAATCAAGTGGCACGTCATCTCAGTCGTCCTCTACCAAACTACTTGCATCGTTCCGCAGCAGCTGCAACCAGCAGACTCACCAGCAGTCCAGCAATCATGGCAGATGCAAACAACAAGCGCACCATCAACACGGCCGCGTGTTTAATCATTGGTGATGAGGTCTTGGGTGGAAAGGTTGGTCATCTCGTATCTTTTATATTTATGCTTCCGAATCACCTCTCGATGGAGAATAATCACCGGGATATCTCAACCATGATTGTCAATCGATGGAACTATGAACAACATAGAAGCATTGTTATGAACATCAAGGCTAACGTCATTTCANNGACAGTCGACACCAACAGCGCCTACCTCGCCAAATTCTGCTTCAGCCTAGGCATAAATCTCAAGCGCATCGAAGTCATCGGCGACGAAGAGTCAGAAATCGTAGAAGCGGTCCGCCGCATGTCTTCCAACTACGACTTTGTGGTTACCTCTGGCGGCATCGGTCCCACTCACGACGACATCACTTACCAGAGCATTGCCGATGCTTTCAATCTGCCATTGGTGCTTCACGACGATACCTTTTCACGTATGAAGCGTCTTAGCAGACCTCACCCCAATCAACCAAACTTTGACTGGAACACGCCGTCTCCTGCTCTTGAGGCCAAGAAACGTATGGTCATTTTGCCGTATGATGAGAAGTTGTCTAGTGAGCAGCAAGTCGTCTTCACAGCCGAGGATCTCTGGGTGCCCGTTGCTGTCGTCAATGGAAACGTGCATATTCTTCCTGGTGTGCCGAGATTGTTTGAGCGCATGCTCACCGGCTTGAAACCAAGCTTGCTTCCTAGATTGACCGACCCTGAAGGCAGAGGTGTTTATCGAATTATTATTTCGACTCCGCTGCCTGAGAGTGGTGTTGCTTCTTACTTGACTGAGCTGGCTAAGAAGGTTGAGCCTGAGGGTATCAAGGTTGGCAGGTGAGTAAAACAGCTTTTGATATTTCACAATGTAGCAATGCTAATGATTCCATACAGTTACCCGAGATGGGGCAAGGCGAGAAACACCGTCACGCTGGTTGGTAGAAATAAGGAGTACATGGACAGCCTGGTCCCCGAGGTCGAGAAGGGTGTCCAAGGCAAGCGCGTCACCAAGGAAGGCGAAGATGATGTCGAAGGCGAGTCTGACAAGGACACTTGAGATATGATCCACCAATTGCTTCGCTCGTGTAGGTATGTAAACACACATACGGCTGACTTAGCTACACGTCATATTCTCTGCTAGCGGACATGATGTTGAGAATTCGCGCGAGATTCTCTCAGTACAGGCCCTCGTTTACAACATTGCTTGACTCTGTAGTATTAAGTCGGTTTCCAATTAACTTAGCCCCCGGGTTGTCCTCCCGTTACTTAATACCGTTCGGAATGTAGTGATAATTTCACCTCATGGCTACTTCTAAGGTCTCGTGTCTGTTCAGGTAAGCAACTGTCCATTCTTATAGCATATTATAGTACTATTGATTGACGTGGGAAAGAGGAAAGCATACCTGGAAGGTCTCTTGTCAGGTGTAGAGACTGCTCTGCTGGCTGGAACCGCAACCTTGGGTTGGGTTGACGGAGCCTTGTTCTCAGTAGCGACTGGTGCGATGGAGGCGCTGGAGGAAAATGGCGTGAACTTGTTGGAGGCATTTGAAGTGTTGGTTGATGCAGGTCCAGAGCCGGCGCTTGTGTTGTTATTGGATGGCGTAGGCAGAGGTGCTGCACCACCAAAGGTGAATCCTGTGGAAAAATTACCGCTGGGAGGCTGAGACATGTTGGATATTTGTGGCTGTGGTTGTTAAGGATGGAAGGAAAAGTCGGAAAGTGTCGAGGTGAGAGACAAAAGTCGCGACAGCGAGTGATAAGCCAATCGCTTCGAGTGATGCAGAGTCAAGTGAACGGAGAGTAAAGTATCGAGTGACCGCATCAAAACAGTCACTTGCTCTCCGTGTGACGTTGGCCTTCAGAAGTTCAGTTGTGGAAATACACAATACAATCCGGAACGAAGCAAGATCCACGGAGATGACACCATCTCAGGCCACCTCCATGGTCACACTTCCAATAGGAAAGTGACTGTGTATTGTGATAGCTTCCAACACTACCATCAACCACCGTGGGAGAAAAGATCCAACACTAAAGTCATGACAGTCTTTAGCACATGGTGAGCATCAAAAGCACAACTCAAACAAAAAAATTCCATTTCATGACATAAGACAAGGGGTATCCTCCATGCTTGTATACTAAACAAGGAAAACTGCCACCAATAGAACCTCCACTGCAGTATTAATCTGACAAACGAGAAGAAGGAGTGGCCAGAACAGAGGAAAACACTCGCATGCTCGTATTACGTGTAGAGAGAGAGAGGAAGGAAATAATAGTAGTTCATAACGTTCATCCATCCAACGGTCCCGCCGCTATGCATCGCAAAACAGCAACGACGGAAGGGGAAAAAGGAGACATTACTTCCCGACGTTGGCGAGGCGTTGGTTGACGGCTTCAACCAACCTTGGGTCTGGTCGTGACTTCTGCAACTTGTGTGATGGTGTGTCGCGACAATCGAGACAACGTTCGTGAGCACATTTGTCGCACATCCGGGCGTGGCTGCGGAAGGGTGTAGAGCATTCGTGGCAGGTGTAGCGGACTCGCTGGCGAGGTTTGCGGTAGACACGCTGCACGCCACTGGGAGCCCTCAAGATCGGATCCCTGATGGTGGTAATAGGGCGAGGTACTGTTGGCAGGATTAGAGAGTGATCTCGATATTCCGAACGGAAGAATTTACCATGACGAGACGAACGAGGTGGAGAGGGAATAGGTTGTCTGTCCTTGCCCTGAAGAGAGTTGTGTGCGATACGGATAGGAGCGCAGTCAGGAATATTGTCGTCAACTTCCAATCTCGGCGGGAAGCTGTCGTCTGCGACGATAGGTTCCAAAGAAGTCGAAGGTCTCGACACCTGTTTGCTGGTCGATGGCATGTTGCCGAAGATGTCGAGCTGATCTGAGACAACGGCAGGTGCTTCTGCCATGAGGAGGTCTGGACTCGTCGACTCTGCAGAAACAACGTGGAAAGGAAACTCCCTCGCTTGAGCCATGGCTTCCTTGATCCCTCGTCCTGGGGTACGGGGACATTCTCCACACAGCCTATGATGGCAAGCTCGACAGTGGACGCCGTGACCAAAGTCAACACCACACTCATGACAGCTACGGTGAACACGCATCCTTGCAGTCTTCTGAACACGGCGAGCAGTGGCAGGGAAAGTGGAGCGGTCACCGCCAGCAATATTCATCCCATACCGGTCACGCAATTTTTGGGCCCTCTCTTGATACACGGAAGCACGATCGATGTGGAATGTTTCAGTTGTGAACGGTGGGGTAGGTCGAGATTGCTCCTCAGGGACATCATGTGTTGGTGGCGGCTGGCCGGCATCGATTATGCTGGTGAACAATGTATCATCATGGGAATGTTCCTGGGTATCATTTGTCTCGGCACTCGATTGAGGAATGTTGTTATCCGCATCGGAATCCTTACTGCCCTTCCGGATTGTGGTGGTGAATTTCTGAAGGTACCTACGAATCTGTCCTCGACGGCCATGCTCGAAGGTAGAATTTGGAGGTGGAGACGATGGCATACTGGCAGAAGGGTTGTTATTCCTGAGGTGAATCCAGTAGAGTCGGGTCAAGATGTGACGACAGCGACACGAGAGGATCCGTCGCTGCGACAGTGATATTCGTGGCGGTAACCAAGCAAAGCAATCAAATCAAGCCGGTACGACAGCGATACAAATCCGAAAGACAGGGTGGCCTGGAGCACTGAACAGTAGTTTGGCGTTCCAGATCTAGCGTAAACCCAAGCAGTCGGAGCCCAAGCAGTCGGAGCCCAAGCAGATGGATATGGTTCGAGGCGGGTGATTATAAAAGTTTCCAACAACGACAGTAAGCAAGGTACTCTACACGGTACCAAGAGACAAACGTCCGGGTGGGATGAGCGGGTAAGAACAAGGCAAGATGGAAAAGCTGCCAAGGGAACCAGGCATCTCAAATCGCGAAAAAGGCGGCCATTGCTGTAGTATAAAATAACAGAGAGGAAAGGGAAAAGGGACTGGCCGCGAAGAACGGAAGATTGTTTCGCTAAACCGAGGACAATCACTGCAGCACGCAAAGTAGGTCACTCGTTTGGAACTGGAGCCCCCAAATCAAAAAAGCGGAGCAAGCGGTTGGACGACGGCGCGAAATCACAAGATGGCCAGGCCGATAAAAGTGGTCTAGTCTGTGCTCGCTTGAGTCGCTTGTTGTTCTCGCAGCACGCCGGCCTTTTCTTCGTCCTTTGCTCGCGTAGAGGGTATGACCAGTGGATGAGGAAATAGCGTGTACCGCCGCGTGGAGCCTCTTCCTTATACAGACGAAAAAGGGGGGGGGATGATGTGTTTATCGGTTTGGAGCAAACGAAACCAGAAGCACGACAGATGGATATTGTGGCTGGTTGGCCGCAGCGCGGCAAGCGCAGGGAGAAGATACGAAGATGGAGCTGCCTGATCGCCTGCCTGCGTGAAGTGTCAGTCAGGAGAATCCCACGCACCAGGAACTCTTTCCCGCCGGCCAGAGAGTTGGGTAATGGGGTGAAGAAAGATGGGGATGGGGATGAGCGAGTCAGGATGGGCTCGGGAATTATCAGGGCTGCCCTTGTTTGGAACCGCTTCCTCCATCCTCTCTTTCTCACCACACTCACCCCATTCCTGCCGCTTCAATGCATGACCTTTTTCGCGAGAAACGCTCGCAAAGAGCCAAGCTTTGGCTATGCGTTGGCTGAAGGAGTTCTGGTGATACCTTGCTGCAGCAAACCAGAGCAGCGGCTAATCCTTCCGCGAACCCTGTCCCATCCACACCCCCACGAAACGGATGGCGCCGCCTTTCCAAGCGGTGGGAGAAAAGAGACACGCAAAGAACGCCAGAAACCCACTCTGACCAGCAGAAAGTCACAGTCGGAAAGGACCTGGGCTAACTGCTTTGTCGCTCCGACAAGAAATTGACTTTCTCGCTTGCTTGCCGACCGAGTAGCTTGCCCTGTACGCCCGTTTTATATCCACTCCCAAACTCGTGGAGAACGTCAGAGAAGAAAGGTGAGATACAAACACCTGCCATCTGTTATGGCGATCGTGATGGCACTGGTACAAGTACAATGGACAAACTTCAGCCTCAATCCAATCAACGATAGATCACGCATCGTAAGCAGAAGAATCATCAGCTATTATGCAACGCACGTCTCTACTCTTCATGCAACTCTCGATGCTATCTTTGATCAAACACCACAGCGGAGAAGAACTAGGGCTTTTCTCACTCGGAACCACCCTTCTTCCGATACCAACGCAGCAAATATGCAATCACCTCAACACGGAACTGCAAGCAGCCGTATCCGCGTACCGTATCCAAAAAGCCCCCTCTGCCCAAAACGCGCCATAAATCCAATAGTGTTATGCATGTACTTATAGGGGACGAGAGAAGGCCAGAAGGCCTCAAGTCCTCGTACACCGTATACCGTTGCAGATCGTACAAAAACTCATAGGCATAGCAACATCCCGTACATCGTATACCGTTTGCAGACTCTACAGTTTCGTAGAGCTACGTCTGGAGTGCGGCTATCAGCAACGGGTCGCTTGGGATACATCTCAGTGTAATGACGAAAAGGAGAAAATGCAGATGGTAGACTAAAAACTACAATGTTAGCTAACTACACCGCCATGATGATGCATGCCAGATAAAACGAGATGCTATCGAAAGAAGAAAACGCCCAAAGCAGATAGAATATGCTCAATACCATCGCGAAACAAAACAACCATGCGCCTGTTCGGAGGAACCCCCACAGCAAAGAAGAGAGGCACAGAACGCCACGTTCGATCAAGCAGAATCAAAAACGATTGGAAACGAAAAGAGAAGCGAGGATGCAAAGATCAAACATAAGACTGATCAAAGCCACTCATCATGTCGGCGCCACCAAGGCCGTCCAAATCCATGAATTCTTCAAAATCGGTTGCTGGGTTCTCTGATACCTGCTGAGCCGAAGGTGCGGCAGATACAGATATCGGCGCATTGTTACTCGCAGCCGCAACACTTGCATGACTTTGATGTTCGTTATGGGCCTGATAGGCGGGTGCAACACCACCTCCACTGACAAGGCGTGATGGTTGCTGCTGCTGTAGCGGACCTGATGGCTGCGTCGCAGATCGATTGAAGCCATCTTGGACGGTAGTGCGAGCTGGCACGGCCTTTCCAAACGCCTGTTCGCGTGTAGGCGCCCTTACGTCTGGGATCAAACGTCGCTTGTCAGTTGAATCTGTGTTGCAGTCGCCGTGGCCGTTCATGAGAACCAGAACTTCTGGAATCACGCCATCCCTAACACGTTCTTCGTACTCCTCTGCTTGGCGTGGCAGGAGGATGGGGAGGAATAAGGTAGACTCATACCATCTACCTCTGACGTCCTTCATGTCGACAACTTTGTTACGTTCGAGGAGCTTCCATTGGTAAGCCTTGCCTCTGGCATGGATGGTGGCGAGGTTGCGGCGACGTATATCTTCTAGCAAACGTAGTGGGACATTGGCTGTGTCGGAACCAGCAACTATGCCGTTAGGAGCGCGGTTCATAGTGATGGGCTCCATGGGTGCTGGCAGCATAACGTAGAGTTCTCCAACAAATGAAATTGAAGAATAGACTTGCTGCGTAGGCTTTTGCGTACGCTCAACGATGGTTCTGACAACAAGGACACGAGGGGCTTCTTGTCCAGCAGGAGTATGCAAGCGTACGGGTTCGTTGACCCAGATCTTCTCGGCTCCCAGGTAGATGGCATCCCAACAGGTCTCGGTATATGACTGGGTTTCGGAGCGAGATGTAGGGCAAAAGGGAGTATATGTGGCGTCAATGGCCTTTGCAGCCATGATACTAGCATCGATCTCAGTAGTGCCTGGGCCGTACTTTCCTTGAGCCAAGGCATTAAAGTCGAAAGTGCTATAGTGCAGAGGATGTGTGACCTGATTCAGAGCCTGGTGGGTGTAAGGAGGAACTGACCATGCCAGCCACGGGCGGAGGTCGCGATCCTTTGTGATAGTGACTGCCTGGGTTGGATGGTTGGGGAAAGAGAGAGGCTGTATTCTGTAATTGGAATTGTTCCCGACCTTGGACCTCTCGGTGATGACGCCTAGACCCCATGCGCCTTGACGGTCAAACCAGACCATCTCGCCCTGACGGAACAGGAAGATACCATATTGACGATCAATGTCGTAGTCGACGGGTTTGTTGGCGGTGCGCGCGGATGCTTGAGCAGCGGCGACGGCTTCGGGAGTAGCAGCAGCTGGTTGCGGAGCGAGGGTAGTAGCGACACGGTTGGGGAGCGTGGTAGGAGTCGAGGACTGAGCGGCGGGAGTGGGAGTGTTGGACGGTCTGGTTTGTGTGCTTGGACGACGAGCCAGGACGGGGTTCGTGTTGGCCTCCCTCTCTTTCATCGAAGCATCGAGTTCCTCCGGGCAACAAATCTTGCAAGCGCAATTGTCCGAGTCGCCTTCCGGGTCGGTGGCCAGCCAGAGCAGATGCGGGTAAAAGTCACCAGGACTTCTGAAGCGCTTCTTGCGGCCGAGAGGGTGGCCGTACAGGTAGGCATCTTGACGCTCGTTGCCGCCACCAGCGTGTGTTTTTGTCTTTGGCTCTCCTTCTCCTTTCTTTGCCGTCTTGACGTGCTCGAAGAGTCGGTAGTTCTCGGGGAAGTGGGCGAGGATGTAACNCTTTCTCTGCACGAGTCGTCAGTGCCGTCGAGGCTTCGTGTCGCAATGCGCAAACACACCGAGATCTAGGCCGAGGTCGCGCGCAAGCATGGCAGCCAGCTTCCTCCTCCAGTCCATGTGCTTGGACTCGTCGATGGCGACCTCGCGGTAGTAGTCCTTGACTCCATCGGGCTTAGGCTTGTCGTCCAGCTGCTTAGGCGTGGGTTTGTTGGCCTCTTTCTGGATCCTGGCGCCGTTCTTGGTAGCTGTCTCCAGCATACCATCCGAGCGTCGGATGTAGACGGGATGGAAGCGACCCATCTTGGGCCTTTGCTGCTTGTATCGATCTGCAGAGGGTGCGAGGCTTCACTTCGAGAACGCGGCGGCCATGTTGAAGAAGGATCTACCCGCGATTAGATCAAGAAGAGCTTGGCTGACGTCGAGTTTGAAGCGGGGTCGCACTCCGGTTTGTTCGCTTTGTTCTTTCCTGTTTCGTCTGATCATTACTCACTCTTCACACATACAAGTCGCTTTACATCCTACTCGACTCTACCAAAAACCACCCTTCGCAAGACCACTTGATCAACAACATCCCACACACCATACCACACAACAGACACCACAACCATGTCCAGCCACTCGAGCTCCTTCACCTCGACCTCGTACTCCTACAGTTCGGCTTCCAGCTCCAACAACGGCCAAACTACAGGCGTCACCCACTCCACCCAATCTCACACAAACTCTGACGGCACAACCATACGCACAACACAGCAAAACATGGGCGGGCCCTCCATCCAAGAAACCAGACACTACGACAGCCACGGCCGCGAGCAGTTGGTTGCCCCCTCGAACAGCAACAGCCAACGTCGTCTGCAAGACTTTGAAGTTGAGGATGTGACTGAAGAGAGCGATGCGGATAAGAAGTATCGGGAGGCTATGGAGGATGAGTACGCCAAGCGCGAGGGTGGTGCTTGAGCACACCTCACTTTATTAATGGCCCTTCTCACGACCCTGAAATGATCACCAAAACCTACACGACTCTCGAGCTTGCTTGGATGGGGTGCGTTCTATATGCTGTACTCACAGACACTCTTACAAAATCGATCCCTCCTCTCTGGACATGACTTAGAACGTTGAAGAAAAGTTAATCATCATATGTTCGTACGTGACTATGGACATCAACCATCTGCCTCAAGCAGCAGTGAACAAAGTCTCAAATTGGTCTTCGGCATCCTTCCAGCAATCATACCCATAGACCATCTTTTGCACATCAGCGTCCGCCCACCTATCCGGCACCTTGGCCCCCTCCGCTCCCTCTCTGATAGCCTTGAATGCCGCATCTCTAGCCTCCTTGGCCGCTCCATCGCCCAAATGCATCTCTCTTCCATTCGCCGCTGCCAATGCAACAATTGCCTCTGCTCTGTTCTTCCTCAGCTCCTGATACACCTTGAGGGCTTTGTTGATGCTCTCCGCACTCGTATCAGGCAACTTGCTCAACACGACACCCAGCACGGCTCCGTCTTCTATCGCTTGCGCGGCTCCTTGTGCCATGTGCGGCAGAGTGGGATGACAGGCATCACCCACAAGCGCCATGTTTCCATGCACCCAAGTGGGCAACGGCGCATGCACTCTCAGCTTCCACTCACAAACCTCGCCTTCAGGCACCATATTCAGCATCTTCTGGATCTTTGGGCAGAAATCGCTGTATACATCCAGCATTTCCTNTTTGCTGCCTTTGGTGGTGTAGGTGGCTGATGGTGCAGCAGCAAAATTGACGTCGGGCTGCGCGGTGCTAAGGTTGTAGACTGTGTTGTTGGAGACCGGGTAGGCGATGATGTGGCGTCGTTCTCCTATCCATCGTGTTGCCCTTTCTCCATCGATGAGTTCGAGGAGTTCGGGATCGTGGGCCATGTCTTCTCTCTTGAGCATGATTCTGTAGGCTGCTTGTCCCGAGTCCACGACCTTGGCATCGATGTTGAGGAGAGCGAGCATTTGATCGCGGATGTTTGATTTTACACCGTCAGCGCCGAGGAGAACATCGCATTCGACGTCGAAGGCCTCGCCGTCTCTGGGCTTAACCTCGAACTTGACCTTGGGGCTCCAAGAGTGTACTTNTTGCACCGAGTGCGAGAAGTGGAAGGTGATTGCCGCGTCCTCTTCTTTACACCCGTTGTACATTTCGCCCGCGAGCGAAGAGCGATGGCCCACCATGTGAGGGTACTCATACATTTCCCTGACATAGCCCAGCTGTACGTTTGCCAACTCGGCATCACTGGATCCCTGGCGAATGGAAGTGTCCTTGAGATCCACGGCTTCTTTCTGAATGGGTGCCCACACGTTCAGGCGATCGAGGATGCGTGCCATGTTGGGTGCCAGCTGGATACCTGCGCCCACGAATCCGAGAGAAGAGGCATACTCGTAGACGGAGATTTTGGTGAAGCCTTGACGGGCGAGGGAGAGGGCGCATGCGAGGCCGCCCATGCCNNTGTAGTTGGTCAGTGGGTATGTTCGAAGAAGAGGAGGAGGTGGTATACCTGAGCCGGCGATGCAGATGTGCATGTCCTTGACGTTCTTTGACATGTTGAAGCTGTTGCAATGACTGATTGCACTACTGAATCAAGGTATGCTAGTCGAAGGAAGAGTACAGTGTATAAGTCGTCCAAGAAGAATGAGTACTGTGTAGGAACAACAGAACAATGTGGTGTAAAGAAGAAGAAAGAAAGGAACCTCGACCGCAGCCGACCGAAATCACTTTTGTACCTTTGGTGGCTTCAAGAGCCGCGCCTCATAACCGTACACACAGACGCTTACGGTCATAAACGACGGCATGTCCCCGCGGTATGAAGCTACTTTTTAGCTAGAGTGTCTTCGTCACGGCAAAGTGGGACGGGTCGTTGTGGTGGGGAAGAATCGATTTCTCCACATCTCCAGGTTCCATGTTTGACGTTTGGCCGACAAGCGAGTCCAAGTTCGGCTTGTTGGTCGGGACAGGGAATGAGATAGAAGAAGATGCTATTGATACATGAGTAAGGGGATAGATATAATGCTGGGAAAGCAAATCATAGCAGAGTCGTCAAGTCATGAAACAGAGAAATCCGTACATCTTTTCATACCACCTCCAGAGCTTTAGCACATCGCAACCAGATTATTGCCCATTCACCACGGTTACCTTCCCTAGCCAATTTCTCAGCTCGAGGTTCGGCAACATGTAGACAACGCAAGATCGCAGTGGCTACTTGACCTCCAAGTCTGACGGCGGGCTGTTCACGCAGCATATCTGGTACGCATTGTCGCAAGGCGTCCATAGCATCTTTTGNACTATTTCTCTCGGCGACCGTCTCGAACATGGTCACGTACATGTCACTTGAGCGAGGTGACATGCGACGAGGAAAGGAGCGCCACATGTCCCAGAATTCAGACCAAGCAGACGTCTGAGCGGCAGCGCGAAGAGCATAGACAGAAAGAGCAGAAGTGAGTTGATGTAATGTAGATGGTTGTTGATTTGTTGATACAGATTCGTCGGTTACGTTGGTTTGGTCTTCTTCGATCATGGAAGGTCTAGTAGAGGTCGCCTGATACAAAATCTGGCAGACCGGGTTGCTGACTGGATCGTAGCCGTCTTCGAACATGCGATCCAAGACAGCAAGAGCTCGTCGCATTATTGTTCGGTCAATATGAGTCTCGGCAACTGGTACGCCACCCAGAGGAGGCAGGATGATAGCCTCCAAGACGGCTAGATAGGTCTTTTCGCCTGGAACAAGACAAGCAAGACGCATATTTTCCAAGTCTTGGATGAGACAAGTAGAGGTGTAGCCGCAATGGCCTAAGCGAGCCGCATAGCAATGGAGCAAGATATGTGCGTGCCAGTGCATTGTCTCTGGGAATCTAGGCATGGCGCTGTAGAAGGCTTGGAGAAAAGGAGTAGACTCCTGGTCTTTGCTGCCACTGCCAAGCGCCTGGTAAGCGTCCTTTGGGCTCATGGTCTTGAGATGATCGACCATATGGTTCAGGATGACGGCACTTTTCATAAGATTGTCAGATTGAGGGCTGATTTGTGAAGCTGTTGAGATTTGCGCACCTTGTTGTGTTGATGATCTGGCGGAGTAGTGGAATGCTCGAGCCTGTTGTCCACTGGGATAGTCAGCAGCATGAGGACGGTAGCGGTAAGAACCGGGCACGTCGGTCGATTCCTCAAGCAGCATGCCACTGCGCACACGCTTCTCGGCATCATCGACTTCTTGGTCTTTATCAATTTTGGCCTTGACGGATCTCTTGAGGATACCACTCCACAGCGTCTCAAGATCAATCTGGCCTCTCTTCTCGTCCGTCATCATCTGTACGACAATCCTGGAGCCAGACGATTGACTACCGAAGCCGACGATGTTGTCCAACTCTTCGGCAGGCTTCTGCAGAGCACCACCTTCAACCCTGCCAACATTAACACAGACCCAGCCCGTTCTGATGCCATCGTCGATATCTTGACTTGCAGTCTCTTTTGCACCCACAGCGCTCAACAAACGAGTCCTCTTGGCCTTACGCCTCAACTTGAGCTTGAGTTCGTTGCGTCCGAGCAGACCGTCGGCGTAAGGAGTCAGGCGATGCTCAGTACGAAGCCAGCGGCACAGACGGTCAGCCGAAACATGCAGATGCTTTTCTGAACGAGCAGTCCCGATGATCATGAGGAGGTTGGCACCGAGGGCGGGAGGAGGGTCGAGTTCGCGCAGATCGATCAAAGAGAGGTGGTCCAGTCCGAGTTCGACCGAGACGTGCACAAGGATGGGTTGGAGGAGGGCGGGAGGAGTGTCAGGCAGTTCGGGCAGTTTTTGGCGTTCGGCGAAAGGGTGCTCTTGCTGTGGCGTAGGAGTGTCGACTTGGAGGTACCATGGGACGGCCTCTAGCTCTGTGGATGCAGGAGCTACTGCATCGTCGGCGTTGCCGGCTGGCTGAGCAATGGCCTCGGGCGCATCGTGTTCGGGCTTCTCTGGCTGCTCGTGGGCGAAGTTTGCGGACAAGGAGAATGGGCGGTAGGCCAATGCTGCTGGGCGAATGGTCGAGACGATAGACGGACGGGTGAATGTTCGCAAGCTTTGGCTAGCGATTGAGCGGCGTATGCAGCTGCTCAGAGACATGATTGTTGTGGTTGGAATGAGCGAGGCGAAAGCATCGACGGCGTCAGCAAACAAAAGTCGATGGTTTCACGATTTCGCGACTCGCCGCCAAGACAGTTTAAGTCCGTTGATCGGCGTTTGACAAAAGACCTCGGCCCGTTCTCTCCGCATTAACGACTCCATGACATGTGCAATCAATCATCCTATCTTCCTACCAACTCATCCATCTTGTGATTCTCAAGCAGGAGGCCACGTTCGTATTCGGCCATCTTGCAAGTCCACAACCATGACTTCGAACAAGACAACAATCATCCCTATAATCCCCCTGGCAGAAGGGTCTGTCCTCTTGCCAGGCCTCACTCTCCGCATTCCGCTCCAGGGTCGTGGCGATATCGCCGCCATTCTCGCAAACATCTACAGTAAAGCTGCCACTCCGACTCCCGATCACACTTCAATCAGTGTTGGATGTCTNCCCGTCAACTCTCCNTATCTCAGCTCCGATGGCCAGAAACTCCTTGACGATGGCAAAGATTCGACTAGACGTCCTATCGCAGGCATAAACCCTGCTCAGGCTACTAGAGGCCAGCTATTCTCTGTCGGCACCCTCGCAAAGGTCTCGGGCGTCCAGGGAAAGAGAAGAGGCGAACTCGCTCTTGTCGTTGAAGGTGTAAGCCGCTTCCAGCTCAACACCTTTGTCAAGGATCGTCCTTATTTCGAAGCCGAAGTCACCGTACACACCGATGAACATGTCGATGAATCAGACAAAGAGGTCCAGGCTCTCTTTGCTGAACTCAAGCAGCTCTCCCGTGAACTGCTCGCTCTGATCAGACTCTCCTCCCTTCTACCACGTGCCCCACCCACTTCGCTCTCGCCACTCCTCGCTCGCCGTCTTGAACTCTTCATCGTCAGGAAGGACCTACAAGAAGCTGGAGTCCTCGCTGATTTCATGACAAACATTATCGAGTGCTCGCAGGAAGACAAGCTCCGTATCATCTCCGCCCTCCCGCTTAAGCTTCGCCTCGAGCGTGCTGTCGACTTGCTACAGCGAAATGTCTCGAGCATTCAGGGTAACAACCGCATCATGTCTATCAAGTCTGCCGTTCCAGAGAACGATGGAGACTCGGATCAAGCTGCACGCATGCGTCGACAGCAATTGCTCAAGAGGTTTGGAGGCGGCATGGCTGGTAGCCGTCCTGGCTCGCCTATGGGTCTTGGTAAACCTGATGACGACGAAGAACCCAACGAGATCGATGAGTTGAAGAAGCGCCTCGACGATGCTAAGCTGTCACCTGAAGCTGCTAAAGTTGCCGAGCGAGAGCTGAAAAGACTTTCTAAGATGAATCCTGCTCAAGCAGATTACCAGGTCTGCAGAACTTATCTTGAGAACATTGCCGAAATTCCTTGGACCAAGTTCACCGAAGACAAACTCGACCCTGCAACTCTATCTCGAGCTCGTAAGCAGTTAGACGATGATCACTATGGCCTGGACAAGATCAAGAAGAGACTACTCGAATATCTGGCTGTGTTGAAATTGAAGCAACAAGTAAACGCCAACCTTCAATCTCAGATTGACAAGATTATCGAAGAGGCCAATGCTTCGAACAAGCTCGAGAATGCTGAGACTTCCGAGCAAAAGAAGCCTGAACAAACCCCGGAAGAGGTCAGAATTTTGGACAAGAAGCGTATGGTGGACAAGTCGCCCATTCTGCTTCTTGTGGGACCACCAGGTGTAGGAAAGACTAGTCTGGCCAAGTCAGTCGCCACTGCACTAGGTCGCAAGTTCCACAGAATATCTCTTGGTGGTGTAAGAGACGAAGCAGAAATACGTGGACATCGTCGAACGTATGTTGCGGCAATGCCCGGTTTGATTGTCAGTGGCCTTAAGAAGGTCGGAGTCTCAAACCCTGTCTTCTTGCTGGATGAGATTGACAAGATTGCTACGTCAAACCACCACGGTGACCCTTCAGCAGCCATGCTCGAAGTCCTAGACCCTGAGCAGAATAACACCTTCACCGACCACTATGTCAATATTTCCATCGACCTCAGCAAGGTCTTGTTTATCGCCACAGCAAACTCTCTGGACACGATACCAGCACCCTTACTAGATAGAATGGAGACTATCCAACTACCTGGCTACACGACTGTCGAGAAGCGACATATCGCCAACCGCCATCTTATTCCGAAGCAAACCACCACCAATGGCCTGGATCACGATCAGGTTGCAATCGCTGAAGATGTTCTTGACAAGATCATTACTTCTTACACTCGGGAAGCTGGCGTGCGCAATCTCGAGCGTGAGATAGGCTCTGTTTGTCGCAGCAAGGCTGTAGCATATGCAGAAGCGTCTGATTCTAACTCCACCTCGTCTTACAGTCCAACAGTACGAATGGAGGACCTCGAAGATATCCTGGGCATTGAACGTTTTGAGGAAGAGATTGCAGCTACTACATCTCGTCCTGGTGTTGTCACCGGCCTCGTCGCCTATAGCTCTGGCAGCCAGGGCAGTATTCTGTTCATCGAGGTGGCCGACATGCCTGGTTCTGGTCGTGTGCAACTCACCGGCAAGCTTGGTGATGTGCTCAAAGAATCAGTTGAGGTCGCTCTTACGTGGGTGAAAGCTCATGCTTTCGAGTTGGCCTTGACGCATGACCCTAGCGAGGACATCATGAAGAGTCGCAGTATTCATGTACACTGTCCAAGTGGCGCCATTCCCAAAGATGGACCTTCTGCAGGATTAGCACATACGATTGCACTGGTCAGTCTGTTCAGTGGCAAGCCTGTTCCACCCACTGTCGCTATGACTGGCGAGTTCAGTCTGCGTGGCAAGGTGCTTCCTGTTGGCGGTATCAAGGAGAAGCTGATTGGTGCTCTTCGCGCCGGCGTCAAGAAAGTCCTGTTGCCAAACGCCAACAANAAAGACGTCAAGGATCTGCCTGAAGAAGTCCTCTCAGGCCTTGAAATCTGCCACGTTGGTCATATCTGGGAGGCCATGCGTCAAGTTTGGCCTGATGATCACTGGCCGGGCGAGAGACAGTGGGATGGCCTCGAGAGCCGCTTGTAGGGCCACCCACTCTACTACTGCTTTGTATGTTTAACGAAGGGCGTTGTAACTGAACATATGGGGATGACCACTTTTTGATTTGTTTTTGCATGTATCCGTTCCCTATCCTGCATACGGGTACTCCTTTCGCTGTAGCCATTCATTCTATTTAGTTCTTCTGACTGGATACATTATTTCCGTGTTTTCTCCGTCTACGCGATTTGCCGTCCAACAATCGATCATCGGAGAGAATTCCTTCGCTGATCTTCATCTGTTGTGTGTTGTTCTTTCCAACTTCCAAGAACCTTTCGCAGCACGATTCTGTTTCCAGAAATCGGAATAGCCGCTTGCATGAAAAAATCAAGGCACGGAGCGTCGTTAGGCCCCCGATATTGACACGAGCCTCGTTACGTAGAAGACGTGCCGAGGCAAGTGTACCTGAGCATCGGAAGTAGGCTGTTCGCCGAGTCAGGGGCATACGAACGAACTTCGATGTCAAAAGATGCGGCTCTGTCTGTCTGACGCTGAATCGTCATGCGAGGAGAAATGCTCTGAATACTAGATTTTGCACATGTTTTTCCATCGTCTGACGCCATTCGTTCGATTCGGCAGTTAAAAGAATATGGTCTCCTTTAGGCCGTCATTATACTGACGCGGATGTCGTGACGGTTTTGTAACCGCGGACCCTCTCCCGAGGCTTGGGTGGAGCCCTTCCACCTAATCATTGTTGTTGCACCGTCGATCGCCGACTCATTATTGCGTCTATCGTGTACGTACACGGTACTATACCTGAAGGAGCATGTGAAGATGGATACCCGGGAACCGCCAGTGGCTGGCAGTTGCCCTCTGTCAGGGTCTGATCGTGTTGACAGCTTGATAAGCGCAATCTGGAGACTGGCACACGCAGGAGCCATCAACATGCGCTTGCGGTCACGAACAGCTTGGCGGATGCATCGCTTTCTTTCTTCTACACATCTTGAATTGTCCTTTGTACAAACCGGTCCACGAGCCTATGGGGTAGCCTTTCGCAGCTGAACAGCCATGTCCGCCACAATCGACGTCGAGGCCATGAGCCCTCAAGACCGAGCCCGTTATGAAAGGAAACGCGAACATGAGTTTTACAGGTTTGACAGAAGCCAAATCCACGTTTTCGTTCGGCGTCAGAATTAAGCTCCTTCTAGCTACTATGAACCGCTCCGAATCCTCGCTGGACCCGACATCAAATGGACCGATCCCGTCTCTCCTGAATCTGCTGCAGAACATAATCCGACTTCTTCCACGGACAAAGCATTGACTGCCTTCTGCCAACTTGCGGCACTCCGTTTGAAGGCCAGGCGGGCCATGATCTTCTGTTTCGATAGTCAGCATGCATATATCCTCGGCGAAGCCACTCGAACTCTGTCATTCGAAGATGATGATATTCATGATAAGGGCGACGACCTCTGGTTAGGCATGACCAAGATNCCCCGCGGTTTCACTGTTTGTGAGCATACCGCCAATCTACCAACAAATCGCGGTGGTAACACCAACGATGAGAACACAACAAAGATACACATTGTCAACGATCTCCGCGAGGACCCAAGATTTTGCGACCAACCATATGTTGCTGGAGGTATCAAAGCTCGGTTCTACGCTGGTGTACCGATAACAACTAGCAAAGGTTTTAACATTGGTGCTTTTGTANNAGTTGTCCCTCCCTAGCGAGCATAGTATTTTTCGCTAACTCAAATTAGTGGTAAGCGCTGCTACATATCAGTACGGCTTGTATGACAAAGAAGACAAAGCTAACAATAACCAAACAGTATACTGGATGACGAGCCTCGAGATGGGCTCAANAAGAAGCATGTGCGATTCGTCCAAGAGATGGGCTCCTTAGTAATGGAACATCTGGAGATGCTAAAGGCACGCGCAGAACAGCGTAGAGGCACTCTGATGGTGAAAGCTCTCAACTCGTTCATGGAGAACGAACCAGGTACCCGAGAAGAGCCAAACAAATCGCCACCTCCTTCCACCACGAAGACACTGGAAGCAATTGCCTATGCTACGGAGATAGCGAACACAGAGGGTACGGAGTCCTCGGAACATATCGTCGAACAGTTGACTCTACAACATAAACTGGAAGACGAGAATGCACTACTGACGACAGGTCGTACGCTAAACTCAATTGTTGCCGAGACCAATAACAACAACAAAGTGCCGATGACACCCGAGATTGTGCGACCCTCGATGCCACGTAGAGATAGCACAAAATCCAATACTGGTCTGGTTCCGAAAAAGGAAGAAGATCCACTCCGGCTGCGAGACCAAGTCGCGAGTAGTGCGATGCAGTCCGCTGCAGACTTCATTCGAACGGCAGTGGGTGCGGACGGTGTTCTGTTCCTTGATGCTTCAATGTCGAATTTTGGAGAACTAGCAGATGAGGAGGCCATCGACAACACGAAACCAGGACGTGAGCCTGAGCTTTGGACTAGCGACACGGAAGGAGCTGGCAGTGCTACGGATTCACTTGAAAAGCCTAACAACCAGGAAGATGTTTCAAAGCCTTGCTCGGTCTTCGGATCGTCTTATGGTTTGGTACCAGCCAATTTCACACCACCTCACGCCGAGATTCCAAAGAAATTATTACAATCTCTTCTCAGATGTCACAAGCACGGCAAAGTCTTCTTGTACGGGGCTGAAGGCGACTACACTTCTGATACTCATACCTCGGACGGATCAAGCTTCGTCGAGATGCAATCCACTTCTATGACATCCACCACAGGCCGTGGCGCGAAAGACTCCTCGTTCCAAAGACGCAAAAGATCAACAAGATCTGCCCTTGGCAAGAAATTAGGTGCTCTGTTCCCGCAAGCAAGGAGTCTAATGCTACTCGGCCTCTGGAACATGTCCCGAGATCGATGGGATGCTGGTTGTATCGTGTACTCGAACTCGCCAATTCGAGTCTTCTCTCTGGAATCCGAGATGTGTTACCTCAAAGCGTTTTGCGATGTCATCACTGCAAAAATTGGACGACTGGATGTAGAAATGTCGCACAAGGTCAAGTCAGACTTCATGTCATCGATCAGTCACGAGCTGCGCAGCCCACTACACGGAATCCTAGGAACGGCTGAATTCATTCATGATCAAATCCATGACGACGATACCGCGGACATGATTGGGCAAATCCAAGTCTGTGGCCAGACTCTACTCGACGTAGTGGACCATCTGCTCGACTTCTCGAAGGTCAACTCTGTCTCAAAGCAAAACAGGAAACAGCTTGATCAAAAGATCCGTAACCGCTCAGGTGGCTTGAGCCGGACCGAAACACTTGGCGGCATGGTCGTTGAAAAGACGAATGTTTTGCTTGACGAACTGACGGAGGAGGTGATCGATACAGCAGTCTACTCGTTCTGCTGCTCCAAAGATGGCCAAACCTTGGAGCAGCGCAAAGTCACGGTCGTTACCGATATCGACCCTAGCGCTTTGTCTTTGAGCTGCATAATTGCAGTGGGAGCCTGGAAGAGATTGTGCATCAACCTCATCAACAATGCACTGAAATATACCGAGCGAGGTTATATCGTCGCTTCACTCAAACTGATGTCTCCAAATGAACGGCAAAAACGTTCTCGTGTACGATTGACAATTACAGACAGTGGCAAGGGTATCTCCAAGGAATTCATGACGAGTCAGCTGTTCCGTGCATTCGCTCAGGAGGATGACCTGTCAGAAGGCACTGGTCTGGGCATGAGTATGGTCGCCAAGATTGTCAAGAACCTCGGAGGACACATCGACGTGCAAAGCAAGAAGGATGTTGGCACAACAGTTTCTGTCACTATGCCGCTCGACGTCAGGGGAACTGGAGATGCGCAGCGTATTCACAATCGTACACTATCATCTGGGCTAACGATGGTTTCCATGCACTGTCTGGGCTTCGCACCTACCGAGCCACATCGAGANAAAACTATCATGGCCGGTCGCGACTTCCAGATCGAGACACTCCGCAAAACGTGTCGACAACTCAACGTCATGGTGTCACCTTCGAGTTGGTCTGCTCCTGGCAGCTTCGATCTAGCTGTGGTCACTGAGGAAGACGTGCCAGAGCTTCTAAGACTTCTGCAGCCGACCTTGGTGAGGACGCCTCATGCTGGCCCCGACACGGTGCGTGCTATCCGGGTAAAACCTCTTCTGGTCATCTGTAGAAACTGCAGATCTCGCCGTGAGTTGAAAGAATCGGCATTGAACCAATTGGTCCATGGCCACATCGAATATGTGGCACAGCCTTGCGGTCCTCGCAAGATCGCCGCCGCCATCAGGAGATGTCTCAGCAACACTCCTAGTGATGATTCTTGGTCAGAGAACTCTACCACACCCCAGGCCAACTCGTTGCAAAGGCCTTCTGATCCTGGTTTCCCCTTCCCAACAAGACGCCCATCAGAAGACCCCAACATGCAAACACCAAGACCGCCATTACCAGCTTCTTTCAGACAGGGAAGCCAGGAAGACAAGCCTCCATCGCTTCCCAAAGACTCGCCTATGGATGGCTTCGAGCAACAAACGACCGTGACTGTTACGACAAAGACTACACAAGTCAAGACGACGAAAAAGGCAACGGAGATCGACCCTTCAAAACCGACACTGCTGCTTGTCGACGACAACGTAAGTTCTTCGCTACATGAACTCCAAGGATCAATCTAACCTTCCTCATGACACAGNGCAGTAAACCTCCGCCTCATTACCGCATACGCAAAAAAGCACGGCCATGCCAGACTCTCCGCAACAAATGGTCTCGAAGCCTTCGAGACTTACAAGGCCGCCGCTCTCGGCAACACTGACGACCCAATCCCTAAGCCTGAAGTCGTGCTCATGGACATATCCATGCCAGTGATGGATGGCTTCGAAGCCACTCGCCAGATCCGAGCGTTTGAGCGTAGCAATGATATCACGCCGGCTACCATCATTGCCTTGACGGGTTTGGGATCTGCTGAGGCGCAGGAAGAGGCATTTGTCTCGGGCATCGATTTGTTCTTGACGAAACCCATCAAGTTGGACAAACTCACCAAGTCGCTGAATGAGATTAGGGAGGGTAATCTACAGCAGGCTTGAGAATGTTCTTTCCAGAGAGTTGTCAGTTGGTTCGCAATCTAGAGTATTGATGATTAGATCTAGACGGTTTACATACCTGTACCTCGAGGCGGGATCCTCGAGATGAACTTTTCTTACATTCGTTCTCTCCAAGTACCCTTTTTTTCTCTTGTGCTATTATGATGCCTCAGAATTCTGGTAAGATTACTCAATGCGCGGTGATCCTCTCTTCCAGGACAAATGGCTGTGATTTATGATCATACATGTTCTCGGCGTGTCAATTCAGGTAGAACTCTATCAAACACAGCATTTGTATAGGTTAGATCTATATATTTGCGTAGATGTGTTGTTGGGGTAACGACCCTGTTCTTTAACCTTGCAATACCAATATCTGATGCATCGTGTGTATATCTCTCCCTAGGGCTTTAGACATAAGAGTAAGTGTTACAGTGTTGTTGTTCTATCTAGGCTTGTCTTCTTGCTTCTGCTTGTGTGGTACTAACTCTTTACGTTCGGATTCCATTGTGGACTCTCGAAGATCATGAATTCTGGAGGTGAAGCATGATTTTGATATAGTACGATTTCCATGTAACTTTGATTATCGATTGCTACTAGGGAGGCGTCATGGTGTTCTGCGAGTACAGACAAGAGACCAAGGTTTTTGAGCACTAGCAGTAGCTTCATACAATACTTTCGAGGTTCAGTCTCGGGCTGTCCCTCCCACACATAATTCAACCGTGGCTTGTTTATCCGCAGCGCCTTTCTCTATGAATGACTTGGTCCACTGATTTCCTAAGATGCCTGACATAATCACGCGGAAAGGGCTGATACCGGAAAGAGTGTAGCCTAGAAGCAGATTGGGGGTGACAGGTGCAAGAAAGTTGCTTGAAGTTGTAAGGATTGGAGCGAAGGACCCGAAGGAGAGGCTTGAAAGGGTTGTATTGGGAGAGGACTGTTTGTTCATCAAAGGAGTTGTTTCGTATGCAAGTGTCTAATAGACCAATTCTACAACAAGAAAGCGCCAAAAGTGACAGACAACAATAGGGTACTAGTCAAAGACATCATGGCAGTGACATCGAGCATCGAACCAGCAGCAACGCCACTCAGAACGGTAGACTGAGGACCAGATGTCTGTCCCACAGCACTAGCCGCAGTCGACAGCGAAAAGCTTACCGATGCAGTGGCAGTCTTGGCGACCTGCTCAGTCTGATTGGCAGCAAGACCGCTGGGTTGATGTGTTGCGTTCATGACGCCGTGGGGACCAGCTTCCACGGCGACGATGTTGGAGGAGGTGGACGAGAGACGTGCTTGCGCAATGGAGATTTGTCCGTTGTCCATGTCGAAGACCCAGTAGCCGGCACGCAAGACGGGGTCGCCCATGAGAAAGATTCCAGAACTGGGATTGGATGGAGCGACCATCAAGAGACACATATCCTGTCCACCCGTTTTCACGACTCCTTTGCCATCGGCCCTTGATGCAGGGATGAAAAATGAAGAGAGTGGGACTTCTAGCTTGACCTTGTTCTCTCCTTTGCCGGAGAAGGTATAGGTGAAGGTTGTCTTGTTCGAAATCTGGCTGCAGGGCAGGACTGCGTTGGAGCCTGATACTGTGACGCCGGTCAAGTTGACGACTGTGTTGTACACGTCTGTTGGAATGTTCCAGGTTGATGTTCCGGAGTCAGGGATAACATTCAGCTCCGGCCCGCTGGACTCGATGAGCGCAGTCTGTGTGCCGTCTTCAAGTGTCATGGACACTTCCTCCATGCGCATGAAGCTATATGAAACCAACTTCTCACCCGTGGAGAGCACCGAGGGGCGAAAGTTCAGGGTCATGAGGTCACCCGTGTATTTTTCAGTATCGACACCACCAAACAGAATAGAGCCATAACTGCTCACTTCGTTGAGATAGAGACTGAAGACGCGCGAAGCGATGGCGCCAGCTCCGACCAGTGACTCGACAAAAGTGGGATACTTTGGTTGACCTGGCTTGACAGCCTCTTGGAGTGTGTTCGCAAGTCCCAGGAGACCGATATAATCACCATTTCCGAGGAATTTACCGTCCATCTGATGTGCTACTCCAAAATGAGCGCCTCCGACGAGGATATCCCCAACTTGAATCACATCAGTCACCAGATCCGCGTCGATGCCACCTTCGCCAGATGTAGCGGTAGCATTTTCGCCATAATGTGCGTCAATTCCATCGGGAGAGAGCATCTTGAACGTAGAAGAGGCTGATGTGTTGTATGTCCCGCCCGGACAATGATTTTTCGATCTCCCTGTACAAAATGATGCATCTGCAGCTACAAATATGGTATCGCTGCTTCCAGTATCGATCAAGACGGTTTGAGGCTGAGGAGGTGTCCCGACGGTGAGATTGACAAGATATCTCATCCCAACGGAGTTGGCGTAATTGGTGGACAAGGCGGACTCGGAAGTGCCTTCCACATCACGCTCGGCGATGTCTGGAAAGTACGAGCGTCGTTCGCTTCCGAGGGAGAACTCGAGCGTACCTGCAGCTAGAGCTGAGGAAGCAGAGAGTACGAGGGAATCGCCCTCGCAGCGAACTTCATTATGTCGATCAAAGCAAATAGTAATCAGATGTAGTCGACGGCAGCAGGCCAAGAAGAACGACCGAGGATGAGAAATCCTCGGAGACGCATGCAGACATGTTGTTTTATCTATTGTCGACGCCCGTCACCCAGCGGTGTGGGCTGCTCGAAGAGCCTTCTCAGTCATGTTGATCGCAAGGGGGCTTGTTACTGAATCCAGTATGCAGGGCGCCTAAAGCTGCGGTTGGTTGTTACAAAGAAACCGGGTCGTCTAATAAATTGCATGCTGTTCCTGAATCCTTCTGGGTTGGCCTGGTTGGGTCGCAGGATCCTCCAGCTTAGCGCCGTGCCCTGCTACTCCTGCGTGCACAACTTACATAATCCCGATATATCTGGCATTAATTTGACACAAAACATAACCCCATGGCAGAAAAAGAAAGCGCGAACAACAATGCGCAGCTCCCTACAGCTACACAGCCACCACTTTCATCCACGCTCTGCAACGCAAAGACTGATATAGCGACTTTTCGATCTTCCTTTGCCGATCATATGCCCGAAGATCATAGTCTTGACAAGCAATTGATGTACTGGTGTTGGTGTTGTTTGCTGTAACCTCCTTTGGTATACAGCGCGCGCTCGGCCTCTCGACATCTGTGGATACTGAGCTTGCTCCAACATCGGTTGGTTGCAACATTTGGATGCAGATGCGTGAGTGGCGCGCTGCATACCAAACATAGTCGCCGGTCACCATGTTGCCGTCCCTCACGTGAAGGTTGTGTTGATAGACTATCGTCGTCTGTCATGGTCTACCGATTGTTTCAAGACGATATAGCATATTGCTTGTGCAGTAGAGCTAGCTCGAAAACATGCGGCTGAGCAATGTATTCATGGTGCAGGAAAGACCCATCATCCATCCTCCACGCTTCTGCCGCATAGCAAGAAAACTCGATGCGCAGCCACCACCAAATGCTGTGGGGACAAAGCTGCGCACTTCCGATTTTTCCAATTCTACAAGACAAACATTAATGCTTCTATCAGAGTGATCTATTTTTGACTACATTATAGTGCTCGTGGGCCTCAATTGGATACAGAGATGGAAGCAACACTCTACACATGCCTGTGCTCCACTCGCGTTGTCTAGTCCAACAACACCTGGTATAGCATGTTGAAATCCTGAGACTTGTTGGAGGCTCATCCACCAACGTCAACTTGATCCACTTCTATTCTGGACACCTTGATGCATGCTGTACTAACATGGGCAGACACTTCTTCGACTCTTTAGAAGATTTGGTAAGAAGACTCCATGGTCGACAAGGTATATAAACCTCCTTGATGTCCGTCGAAAAGGAAATCATCAAGCAACTCAACAGCCAAACAACCGAACAACCAAAGCAACCAAACAACTCAACTTACACACTCATCCACCACTCTCCAAACAACTTCTTCAACCACTCCTCATCTTTCAGGAACACCTTCATCCACACTTCGATCTTCAAGAACACTTCCTTCAAAACCACATTCAAAATGCAGTTCACTACTATCATCATCTCCCTCGCCATGGCCTTCGCCACCTCCGTCGAGGCCAAGAAGGGTCTCCACGGCAAAGGCTTCACCGGCGACGGTGTCCTCGGCGCCGGTGCCCAGCTCATCGGCGGCATCATCGGCAGCGCCGTCGGCCGCCGCGGCATCCACGAGCGGCGCCAGACCGACCCTCTCGACTCTGTCCCTCAGTACAACTACGACATGTGCCACGAATCTCTCAACGGTGCTACTCTCTCCTTCACTCCTGCTGGACCTGGCGGTTTCCAGGTTGCCGGTGTTCCTTCCACTTGCATGGTTCTCGCTACTGCTTTGACTGGCAGCTTCAACGCCGGCTTTCCTATTCCTCTTGGTGCCGACTCTCTCAAGTTCAGCGGCCTTACCGACGAGGAGATGAGAGAGCTCCAGTCTTACTTCCACTAGACGGATTGATCTATTTGCACGATTTCGACTATCGGAGTATATCTGAAAGATGACTCAAGGGGCGCGGATGGGGGCAGCTCTGGGAGCAGATGATAGAATTTCCTTGGTTGTTGTTTGGATCTTGGTTTTTGTTTTTGTTTTGATCTTTCGCATCTCTTTAGCTCGCTCTTCCTTTTTCTATACTACAGTATCTCAGCTACCATGGTTTGCAACAAAATCTCTAGTCTCTCGTACCTGGTGGATTGTGACATTGATCGACCTCAATGACTGATCTCGGTCCAAGAGGACAAGACCTCTTAGAGTAATCAGTTTGGCCATATACTGGGAACATACTTTGTAAAGTCTCAAGTATAGACCGATCATTTCTGACAAACCAAGTAAGACAGCCACTGTTAGAGATGTTAGTAAGTCTTAATCAGAATGGGCTGGAACACGTTTAAATCTTGAGATGATCACGATGAGGAGACGATCGTGCTTGTTGTAGAACGTTAACTTTATTAAGCGCAGTTATCAATTAGCCTCAAGAAACGAGCAGATTACAATAGCCGTAAGGTCGTGATATCATCTCCGTTTTGTAAACATCAAGCTACAAGCCTCGACGATGTAGAGGTGTCAATGCGTTTCGAACTCGTGGTTCTATCAAGTTCACGTCCACCTAATCATGCAGACTATCGTGCGAGCGCTTCATCTCTTCCTCGGCCGAGACGAAGCCCTTGTTCTTGTGGTGATCACGAACTTCATGGAAGATGGCAGTGATAGCGTGGAGGANGACTACATCTCGGGTCAGTAATTGTACACAGCAGCCTGACGATAGGTTGACTTACGTGCTGAAAATGGCCAGGCCAAAGGTCGCAAGCGGCAGGTTGCACAAGGCGTTGTTGCGGTTGTTGGGATCCTGACGAGCGTTTGGCGTAGCACAAAGACTGCTGAGGCCTCCGTGTGGTCTAGTCAAGACAGCGACGGCGATGAAACCACCAACGAAGAGCAGGTCGAGGACGATAAGCAGCCAGCGAAGGAATTTGGGTGCGCCACCCTTGAGGCAGAAGTTGATGATCAGAGTGGAGATGGTGTAGGCTGTTGCAGCTGCCAAAATGCCTTCGACGGCGCCCGAAGAGTTTTGCACATTGCGAACCAGACGGTAGACCTTGTAGAGACGAGAAGAGAAGAGACCGAGAGNAACTACAACGACCATGTTAGGGAGAGATTTGAGCCCAGGATACACTTGGGCTTACATGACTGAGGAGAGGAACTGGAGAACGCGCAGTATCTTCTGGAAGATATGGTTGTTACGGATGCGATTGAAGAGCGAAGTCATGATGAAGGACGATTATCGCGAGTCGTGTTGTGTGGGTTTTAGGCAATTTGTGGATGCAAGGATGCTGGAGGGGATGGTTTCTCAAGTTATATGGTCACTTCACTTGAGCGACTGGATGACGGAGCAAATGGCTGCAACTCTCCTCGCTGGGACTTGGCTACTGAACTTCGTGCGATCATTTGGGCCACAACTCTTGCTCGTGCACCGGGATGACGAGCTAAGTGAGTAGCGATCTCTTCCAGTGTTCCAAGCCTGTATGCTTTACGCACGAAGGGGAGCACAAGGGACGCTCGACATGCAGAGGTACTCGCTACGTCATCAGCATGCCTATGTGGTTTCCAATCACCTCGGGATCGACACGAATCCAGCAAGGACGAACATACTGCTTGAGAACGACAAGGGCCCCTATCTTTGAAATGCAAAAAACTAGGGTAGGAAGGCAACCTACCGTTGCAAATCCATCCAGCGTATCGTCAAGCGGAGCTGCGGTCCACAGAAGACTCAGCCGCGCGCACTCAGCCGCTCAAACATGATCATATCTCGCGATCAGATCTGTCGGAGCAAGGCAGATCTGCTCTGCTCTAGACTGTTTCCAGCAGATGTAGTAGACGAAACCTCACGGGTCGAAGGTAGAGTTACACGGGAAGCTTCGCCAAGCAAACGCCACTGATGTAGTGATAGTCCAAGCAGTACCTACACCACCGACAAGTCTTGCTTACGGAGTACATACCGACCTATTGTACTTCGCACAAGGAAGTTAGCGTCTACCTAATTTTCAGACACAGTGTTCACAATTCAGATCCCGATTACATGTTTTCCAGAGCATCCATGCCTCTTTGGTCAACAAAAGCACATCATCTTACGGATCAGGTCGGTTCAGTACGGCTCAGTATCCCCTTCCATTCTCTACTCGGAATCGTAATCATCGTCATTGTCCTTCATGTTTAGGCATGGTTGTGGATGATAGCCAGATCGATCTCAATGACGAACAGCCAAGCACCGGTAATGCAGCTGAATTGGCACTCTTCAGAACGAACATGACGCAGCGTTACGAAGAATCCTTACAAGACAACAAAAGGATGAAGCCCTGATAGGAAGAATACACCGTATGATTTGCTCGCTCGAGAGCAAGGATAGCCATAATACTCAAAGACATCGAGAGCCCACGTTCTTTGGTCTGCAACATCCTTTGCAACTTTCGGTGACGAGTTCAGATGCAGCACCGGGAGGACCACCGTTGACCGCGGATTGAACATCGACTTTGGATGATGGATTGCAGAGCCCGCCCTAAATTTATCGTCAAGCTGAACAGCGATAGAGCGTCCGGTACGAATGTCCCAGAGCGCCACAGGTATACGGCGCAATCATAGACTCGGTGTTGCCCGTGCTGTTCAAAGGTAGAACTTGGGAAGAAGATGAAACTGTTGAGCGTGCATGACTTTGTTGGAGCAAGCAATCCAGATCAAATTCAAGTGCCCCCACTCCACTGTGTCCACTTCAAGGAGGCCATGGTGTGACTTGCAGAAACACTGGACCAGGAGTCTGGGAGCAGCGTGCCTTGCGCGGGTTGTCGAAGTCTTCGAGTCTGTCTTGATGTGTACTCCTATGCTGTTCAGCAGCGTAGTTGTTGGTGTGTTGATCTGCTGCCAGAGATCCCGCTTCAAATCTCAGAAGGCGGTGACTTTTCTGCCACTGGTGAACGACCACGAAGCCATGCGGTCGTTCTTGCCTCTAGTCCTACATCAATTCATCAACTTCTCGGATGCTACCTCGACTCAGGCCGCGGGTCTCCTCGAGTACTATATGGAACACACATATCTCAATCTCCGTCCGCGCTCAACACTCTGCGTAGACGAATGATGGCTGGAGAGCAATATGGACCCTGGTCGCTTGTCGTCGATGCGCTCGGCTAACATTGACCGACGCCGCCAACTACCGAGCACAGGACTCTCGGCGAACCTTTACTCCTTGAATAACCGCATCCGGTGGTTTATCATTCTTGTTCCTGCTGCAAGAGCTGGAAGTTCCGGTGGTTTCCTCCTTTGCAACCGACCTGATCGACTCATGCTAGCTCATGTGTTCTGCAAACTGCAAATCGCCTCTCAATTTGATGATACGCACGGCCATGAACACGGGAACAAGCTCTGGTCAGTGGTTTGTTAGACCCTATGGCGTGTCTGTCCGTCAAACTCCACCCGCGCGCACGACTCTTCGTCGCTGAGGAGAAACGGCAGTCGTGGTCGGTTTCAGCCATTCTTTCGCACTTTTTCAAGCCAACAAGTCGATAACGGGTCTTGTAGATCGGAGAGTCCTCTATATGTACACCACACATCCATTGTTGCAGGTTACACCTCACTCACTACTCACTGAGGCGACGTTTCGCGGACCGCGTGAAGTTCAGCTCATTGACTTTGTCAATCTGCCATTCACCTGATGTCTCTTCATCTCGTGGTTATAATTGATTGAGCATTATGGGCCCTGACGATCACTGAGTCGCGACTCACGACCCTTGACTCGAGTCTCGCTACCAAGCTCTTTATAGCGTACAACCCTGATTGTTGTTGAGACGAATACAAGTCTTCAATCAGCGGCAGGAGTTGCGACCACACGGCGCCATTGGCCTAGGCTCACAGTCGTCAAGAACATGTGCTTGGTATGTCCCAAGATGGAGAGGCTTCGGTAGATCCAGTATCGAATGGATACTGTGTTCCTTTCCTCCTTCTCTCTTATTGAGTATACTTGTCATTTCCCATCATGATTCTCGAACTTTCATGCATACAGCCATGCACTCGTGTGCACTATCGCCCAAGTGGTATTCAGGTAGTCAATGGGTCAACAGACAGCACACGTTCTTTAGATACGGCAGGCCAATGGTTTGTCTTCACAACGCCATATTGGACCGAGTCTCGGTTCTTAGTACCGGGCACGGACAAGTGGAGAGGCCAAGACGATTGGGGACGGCGAATGTGTTACATCTCGAGCATCTGGACCACTAGCATATATTTTAGAGAGGCTATACTACCACTTGGACACCAACTAAAATCGGGCTTAATCAAATTCAGAGACCACCCATTGACAAGGAAAATTGACTGCAGATCAGTGTGGGCTACGAAAACCCCTCTCGAACCACGCAACCAATCATGGCAGTCAAGGTAGGCACTGGATGGCAGTTATAAGAAGAGCATTGAAAACCTCATAGCCCCTTGTTTTAAGCTTAACATTTTTCTCCATCCTGCCGCCCGAAACCGCACATCAACTGGAAAATATGTCGTCCACAGCCACCGACGTGAACAGACCCTCAGCAGACGCTGTTTTTGAGAAGTCGCACAACCACAATCTCAACATCACATCCTCTCACAATGGCATGACCATCTCGCCAGAGCTGTTCGAGAAGCTGTACCTGACTCCCAAGACCCCCCGCCATGGCAACAACGTCAAGCGTTTCGCCAATGCCGTACCCATGGGCTTCACTGGCTTCGTTATCTCGACCTTCACCTTCTCGATGATCCTCATGGGCTTTGCTGGTACTAGCAGTCTTGCTGGTGTCGTTGGTATCTTCTTCTTCACCGGTCCCGTTCTCCTCGGTCTCGCTGCCATCTTCGAATGGATCATGGGCAACTTCTTCACCGTAAGTCAGACCTTATCGACTACACATCTTCATCGTACTGACAGCTGCCTANNGATGAACTCTCTCTCGCTCTTCTGCGTTTTCTGGCTTTCCTTCGGCATGATCCAACTTCCTTCTCTCGGTATTGCTGCATCCTACTCTCCCACTGGCGACGCTGCCGAAGGTGCTGCCAGCCCTGACTACAACAACGCCATCGGTCTCTACCTTATCGTCTGGGGTTTTGCTTTTGTCACCTACTTCATCTTCTCGCTGAAGACAAACGCCATCTTTGCTGGTATCTTTGGTTTCGCTGCCATTGCCGTCTACATCCTTGCCGGTGCTTACTTCCACGTTGCCACTGGTGACTACGCTATGGCTGGTACCCTCCAAATCGTATGTCTATCCTCTGCTTTCCATATGATGGTGGTTATAACTGACCTCTCTCTCAGNACTGGTGGCGCGCTTCTCTTCGTCGTCGCAGTGTTGGGCTGGTACATCACCTTTGTCATTATGGCTGCTGAGATGCGTCTGGGCATCAACTTCCCCGTCGGCGACCTCAGCCACTTCTGGCCCAACACCAATGTCGAGTTGACCGAGATTGAGAAGCAGGCTTAAGTCTGTTTTTGCTTTGTCGATCGATGTACGTTTGTTTTTCGAGACAAACCAAAATAATGCTTGTGATGGCCAGATTTGTGGCAATGTATGGTGGATGGTTCTTGTTTTTTCGGGCTAGGAAAGTTTGCGAACGATATACCCCCAGTCTTTATTGTTGTATTTAATGTTAGTCGATATGTTATATCATGTTTGTGGCCGATCCTTCTCTTGTATCGTGACTTGTGACGTGTGAGATGTGCAAGTATAACAGGATTGTGTTTGAAATGTGTGACACTAATTGTACATCTGCCTGTCATCAATTTATCACTGCCTCGAGGCCGCAGGACCTTCATCGTGATATAAACGCTCCCCCTCTATCGACTCAGCATTCTTCAGCTACAAAAAGACACAGTCTTTACCAAAATTACTGCTTTGACCGCTGAGAGAAGCTACTGAATTGTTTCGTGGTACTGAAATTTCCTGGCCATACTCCAGTCCTAAGACATTGGCTGCTCCTAGTCTGCAGAGAGCTTGCGTTGGATAGCATTTTCTCTCCCTTTGCTAAAGCTGAATTTTTCTAGCTATCAAAAGGCGCCGTGCTTTCTAGTATGGACACTCCATTGATCGGAAACGAGCTTCATAGGTGCGTTCTGGCAAGACTGATTAGTTTCGGAAGAGTGTGTGAAGCAGACAGACAGTCTCACAAACTCAAAATCGTTTAGACTCGATGCGATATTTCGCGCGACGCCGACAACCTCTGAATCACTGCGGATCAAGTCAAGAATGGCTTCCTCGGAATCGTCGTGTACTCTGGTGGTATTGTAGAAGTTGATGTTGTAGCAGTTGATCAACTCGAGATATTGGGATATGTTAAGCTCCTTGCCAATGTACTTGAAATGAGAGTCCAGTGGGTAGCCTTCTTCCAGGCAGACCGTAAATTCGTGCGGAATCACTCTATATGAACATTGTTAGACCAAATAATTCTTAGACCGAAAAGTGTATGGAATCTACGTTGAAGAAGATGCCTGAGCAAGAAAGCCCGAGCAGAGAAGTTGGAGAGCCAGCATGATCAGGATGATTTTTGATGTTGTCATGATCGAGAACGCAATGGTGGTTGTCAGATTTCAATCGGTATGAGAAAGCGAAAGCAGCAGCGAAGCAATGTTCAATGTCGAGTAGTCAGAAGGTATAAAGCGCGGCTTCTCACTTGAGTCGATACACTGTGAATTTCAAGAGATCGAGATTCGAGTTTCAGGCCGCCATTGCCTCACTTTCACTCGTGTCACCAGTGACAGCGCATTGCGGAAAGCGCGGTCTACCTCAAACTTTGCGATCGACTCTGCTTTCGACAACTCAGCACATCGAAACAATGCTTCCATTCTTCCTATCCTATCTTCTGCTTGCCTTGCTCAGCTCCAGCTCCTTCGCCTACGCATGTCGTGCCTCGGTGTGGGCTGTCGGACTCAGCGCGAATCAGACAGTTGAGGATCACCTCCTCATGGTAAATCGTTCAATGGCTATCCAGGAACGCAGGCTGGAGATTAACGGATACACGGCCTTCATTCCTAACGACGACAAGGCGACACTGAAAGCAATCCGCAGAGATCCAAGCGTTGGTTATGTAGTCAAAGTTCCTCAGGACTACTTCCGCAAGTTCGACCAGCACATCGCTGCTGGACCAGACGGAATCCATGACGAGGTTTACGAGTACAAGTTGCGTTCTGACTATCAATGGGGTCGATTGCAACGCCGAGACCCAGAGATCATCGAGTCCATGTACGTTAGGAGGTAAGAATTGGTCAACAACCTTGAGGCAAAGGAACTCTCTAATGCAATGTTCCCAAATAGAAGAGTCCCTTTGGCATGGGACATCAAACTGGAAGAGGGTTAAAGCCGGGACATCTTCATCAACCTCATCACCCAGCTCGACCCAACGGCGGTATCTCTCGGACGAAGCGATGAATATGGAGACATGTACACCTTGTCGTTTCGATCTGAAGAACAGGAAAGGAAGTCCTTACCCTTAATCTATAGTGACCATCGTGTTGAAGCTTCCTGGCCGGATCGTTGTCACGATAACATGAACAAATTCTTTCACCGAATAGATGGTGAGGACATTCCATCCTGGGAGGATACTTGTGTCTGGGGTTTAGGTTACCGACAGTGGGACAAGGTATGTACTCGATCTCTGCGGAGACAGTGGTGACTCTAACACAGCTTGTCGATANNGGAGCCGATCACCACCATACCGAGCAGGCCTTCAACGATGACACTTTATCCAAAGGTGCGAAGTCTACGTTCGATCGCACTCGCAGACTATCCACATCAGCCAACTCAAGCTTCGATTGTGTGGTCATGGGAAGCAAAACTCGCAAAGGACAGAAAGGAACACGAGGAAAGAATTGCATGGAAAGAGCCAGTATGGCCCCGTGANGCTCGGTGGAACGAAGAACAGTGAGATGGTTTGAGGGCGGTTTGCGGTGAGCGAAGGAGGAAACGGCAGGTTGTAAATCTTGGCGTCGGACAGGGTGAAGGTGGGGCAGCTTGGGTCTCGATGGCACGCCGCACGCACGAAAAGTGAGTCAAGTTGTTGCTCCGGTGCACCTTCCTGTCGCTTTCAGATACCGCCCGTCGCAACACAAACCAGTCGCTCCTTCCTCAAGACATATAAACCCGCGCGACCAATACAGCTTTCGCTAGCCACAACGATGTCCGAAGGCACAGTCGAGGGCGCCCAGCCCCAGCAGAAGCCCGCNTGCCGATGCAAAGGGTGCGTCGCTACCCAATGGCATCCAAATCGCATAGTCAGCTGCTGACGGACCATTTCCACAGAGCAAAAGGACCAGAAGAAGGCACAAAAGTCCCAGGCCAAGCAAAAGAAGGAACCCAAAGTCGCCCAAGGCGGTGGAAAGAAGAAGATGGAAGGCGCTGCTCTAATCGGTATCGACGTGGCCAAGGAGGACGACCTCTCGGAATGGTACCAGCAGGTCATCACCAAGGGCGAGATGCTCGAGTTCACCGACGTCCCCGGCTGCTACATCTACGAACCCGGTTCATACGGCATCTACGAGCGCATCCAGGACTTCTTCAACACCCGCATCAGAAAGATGGGAGTCCGCAACTGCTACTTCCCCCTGTTCATCTCCGAGGCCAACTTGCAGCGTGAGAAGGATCACATCGAGGGTTTCGCCGCTGAGGTCGCCTGGGTCACCGAGGGTGGTAAGAACAAACTGGAGAAGAAGCTCGCCGTCCGTCCCACATCCGAGACCGCCATGTACGGCTACTTCTCCAAGAAGATCCGCTCTCACCGCGATCTCCCCCTCAAGCTCAACCAGTGGAACAACGTCGTCCGTTGGGAGTTCAAGCACCCCATGCCCTTCATCCGTTCGCGCGAGTTCTTGTGGCAGGAGGGCCACACCGCTCACATGACCGAGGAGGACGCCGGCAAGGAGGTCCTCCAGATTCTTGACTACTACGAGGCTATCTACCACGAGTTGTTGGCAGTTCCCGTCGTCAAAGGTCGCAAGACCGTCGCCGAGCAGTTCCCCGGCGCCCACTACACCACCACCGTTGAAGGTTTCATTCCATCCACTGGCCGTGGTATCCAGGCTGGTACCTCTCACTGCTTGGGCCAGCACTTCGCCAAGATGTTCGACATCACTATCGAGGACCCTCACGCAAAGGAAGGCGAGAAGAAGGAGAAGCTGCACGTTTGGCAAAACTCATGGGGTCTCACCACCCGTTCCATCGGTATCATGATCCTCACCCACGGTGACAACAAGGGTCTGGTCATTCCTCCCCGCGTCGCCGAGATCCAGGCCATCATCGTCCCCGTCGGCATGACCGCAAAGACCACCCCTGAGGACCGTGAGAAGCACTACGCCGAGACCAACGCCATCAAGGAGGTTCTGCTCGAGGCTGGCGTCCGCGCCGAAACTGACATGCGCGACGACCAATCCCCCGGCTGGAAATTCAACCATTGGGAACTCAAGGGTGTGCCCCTCCGTATCGAGTTCGGCCCCAAGGACAGCGCCAAGCACGTCGTCACCGTCGCCCGCCGCGACCAGCTCGCCGCCGGCAAGAGCGAGATCCCCATCGCCGACCTTGGCAAGGACGTCCCCGCTCTCCTCGAAACCATTCAGAGCGACATGTTCCGCAAGGCCTCTGACGAGTTCCGCGACCACCGCAAGATCATCACAAAGTGGGACGACTTTGTCCCCGCCCTCAACGCAAAGAACACCTGTCTCATCCCCCACTGTCTTGTCCCCGACTGCGAGGACGAAATCAAGGAGCTCAGTTCAGGCAAGATCGAGGGCCAGGAGGTCGATGCCCGTGCTCCTTCCATGGGTGCCAAGAGTTTGTGCATTCCCTTCGAGCAGCCCGCAGAGGGACTCGTCCAGGGCGAGACCAAGTGCACCAACCCCAAGTGTGAGCGCAAGGCTGAGAAGTGGGTCATGTTCGGTCGCAGCTACTAAGCGCATAGCTTGCTGCGAGACTGGGACGTTGATCGCTTAAAACAAAACATGATTGGAAGCTTATGCATGATTGGGAGCTCTTTAACTTTTCTCTCTTCGAAATGAAATATGACATCAAACGCCGATACTTTTCCCCAATGCGAAGTCAATGTGAAGATATGCGTTAAGATGCAGAGTAAGATGATGGTTTGTGTCAAGCTAATACTCCTTTTTGCCATTCCTAGTGTATACAGTATTACTTCTAACCCCTGAGTCCGGCAAAGTAGAACTGCTGCAGAGCAGCCGAAGCCATGGGAACGGGATATCTAAGCGCTCTCGCCTTCTCAACAGCAGTCTCCAATCTCTTCCTCACATCCTCAGAGGCAGCGCACGACGCCAAACTCCAGTCGTCCTTCTCCAACATGGCAGGGATGTGCTTGGTGTACATGTCACACCAACCGGCAGCCTTGGAGATGATCTCACACATGAGCTTGCGGTCCATGCCCAGATGCTTGCAGAAAGCCATTGCCTCTACACTGGCAGCGAGGTGTACGCCGGCCAGCAGGTCGTTGACCGTGTCGGCGCTGACTTGGTGGTTCGAGTGCATCTTGACGTCTGCGGCCGCGTTCTCCTTGACCAGCGAGGGCGAGCCGGAGGGAATGTACATGGTAACCAGCTTTGCGTCGTCGTCTTTGAGAAGACCGGCTTGTAGACCTTGGAGATAGCATTGCTCGGCACAGTCGGCGAGGGGAGTAGGGAAGTATCCTGAGCGAGCTGTGGCAGTGACGATGCCTGCGTCCTTGAGAATGATGCCTAGTGCTGACAGAGGCGACCAGTCGTCTGCAAGCATGTGAGGTGCGCGGTTCTCGAACATGAAGGATGTGCCGTCGTTGGCCTTGACGTGCTCATACACTTTTTGGGTGTTGAGGCCGACAGTGGCGGCGAGGCCCATGGCTTCTGATGAGAGGATGATGTTTGTGGCGGCGAGCAGCTGGTGGATGGTCTTGACCTTTGTGCCGCTGCTGATGCCGCCTTGGATGCGGTAGAGGTTGCCAGACATGGTGTTCAAGATGTCCTTTGATGCTTCCACTTCTTCTTCTTTGCCAGCTGCGAAGATACTGAGAGTGCCATTTGCAGCGCGGATAGTGCCTCCGGATACTGGGCAATCGAGAAGCTTGACATCTGATCTACCAGCGTCGTCTAGCTTTTGCCTCAGCTCGTGAAGGTAAGAGGGAGGGGTCGTTGACAACAGGATAACAGTCTTGTTTTGACCAAGACCCTTGATGGCCGGGTTGTCGCCGTCGAAGAGGGCCGAGCTAGTTTGGAAGTGGTTGGCGACCATAATGCAGAGGTAGTCGACATCTGTGGCCGTCTCTTGCTGTGTCTTTGCTGCCTTACCGCCTTCCTTGACCAGGGCATCGACTAGCGGTTGTGCCAAATCAAAACCCTTGACATTGTATCCCTCTCTTGCAAGGTTGATGGCAACACCGCCTCCCATGGCACCTAGGCCAATGAAACCGACATCTTTCAAACCCATCGTGTGTGATTTGTCTTGATTGTTCTTTTCGGGAGTTGCTTTGGTACTGATCACGTTCTCCAGATGGACGAGATGAGATTTTTCGTATGAGAAAGTGAAATCAGAGACGCCTATAGCAGAAGAGGACAGCAGAAAGTTATTGCCTCAAAAGAATATAAAGGGCGTGACGGCATTAAACATGAGTTCGGGAAAGTGGTCGCGGGGTACTTTCCAAACCCCCACCGGGAAGAAGTGCGATCCCCGTCTTTCACTGCCGCTGCGTTCGGCGGCTGTTTGCCCGACGGACTTTAGCCGTTCCGGACATCTCATGGATGCTGCTTGGGGAGAAGGCCGAACAGACGGCTTTCCAACTCGAGCAGCAACAGACATGTCCCTCGGCATCTGCCTCGGAGCTGTAGACAAGTCAAAAGACGCAACACGCCGAGCTACAACGACCGAGACAAACCAAAGTCTGTGTCTGAGAAAAATTTGATAACCACTGCATCTGAACATCTTCCAACCTCCATCTCTCTATCGTAGTGCGGCCCTTGATTCCAAGACAGCAACACGGCAAGCTGAGCATTACCAAAAGAGCAAAACAAGCTTCCTCTTTTAAAGCCCAGTTGTCAATGGACTGCCCAGGGGAGAAAGCAACCAGTTCACAAACTGTGTATCGGTTGTCGAAGGGTGAGCGTCGCGGCTTTGAATCGTGTCGGTATGACATGAGTCGTGGTCAACCGACATATCGGTGACAAGCATACGCCTCGATCTGTGGGCTTGTGGTGACCCTGTCTGTCCTTCTCAGATGGATGAGATTCCTTGTCTCAATGTTTGCGCAGCTCGAACAGATGCATCCTCAGGTGGTGTCGCTCTCTTGGGCCCTTCATACGTGCCCCTTGCTATGCCCTCTTCATCTCCAATTCGTCCATCCCAAGCCTTGAGCTTCTTGTGCTCCACGCCTTTCACGCTATTATCCTTTGCCGTCGGATTTCGATCCTCTTCGATTGCTTTGCGCAATAGGTCTTCAATGCGCCGTGCAGTGGGAGTGCTTTCCTTCTGATATGCATCTTGCGTGCGGGCTCTTCAAGCAGCTTTGACGCCGACCTTGGCAATCTCAGCATCCATATCCCTTCCACTCTTCATATCCTCAGTCGACATCAGGCCACCAGGCATCAAGAATGCGACGTTCTCTCTAGCTCCAGAAGACGTCTTTGTATCCTCAAATTGGCTCTGGTCAAGTGTATAGGCAATGTTTAAGTCGCAACGGCCGCATTTGTGGAAGTAGCGCTTCTCAAATCCATCGTCAAGGCGAATGACAGTGGGCTTGGTGTCGATGACGGTGTTGGTCAGCGATGCATAGTGCGAGGTTGTCGAGACTGAAGAGAGGTCTGGGAGAGGGAGGATATGCGACAAGTCGGAGGAGCGGGTCTTGAGGCTCTCGAGGGTCGACGTGCTGGCCAGTACGAGCTGCGT
Organism: Aureobasidium vineae; assembly: GCA_903819635.1. Taxonomy (NCBI): domain Eukaryota; kingdom Fungi; phylum Ascomycota; class Dothideomycetes; order Dothideales; family Saccotheciaceae; genus Aureobasidium; species Aureobasidium vineae. The sequence goes on from CAIJEN010000015.1 coordinate 847,645, forward strand.
GCAGATGCAGTGATGTGTGTGTATTGTCTGCTCTGGCGACGACATGGTGACTTTGGTTGTTGTTGGAGAGTTGCAACTCTAGGCTTGCCGATGTAGAAAGTCGGATCTCATGCGCCAAGACGAAACGTCACCCTGTCGCGCCCAAGTCACGTCTTCCTCACCCCCGAGCATACTTTACCATCAAGATCAAAGATGCCTTTGACACGTAGTGAAGCTAAGAAATCACAGGTTGAAGAGTTCTCCGACCTCAAAGACCCAGAGCCACTAAGCAAGAAAAAGCCAAAGAGACCCACCATGAATACCGACATCTCTCAAGACGAAAAGTGTACAACAGATGATTCCTATGAAGCCAAAGCCAACAAGAAAATCATCAAGACAAAGAAGAGTCTGCATAAAGGAGAGCAAGAGTCCGCCCCTGCAGATGTACTGCAGCAACAGGAAGGCCGGATTGGTACACTCATCGAAGACCGAGACCTCGCCAGGGAGAATTTAATGGGCTGGGGAAGAGCTCAAATGCAGCGAGCAAGATGAGGCGAAGCATCCCCTGATCCTGAGCATATGAAGATAAAGGCATTCCATGCTGGAGACCTAGACTCGTTGGAGGACAAGCAACAGACCAAGTCGACAAAAACGTTGGAAGCTTCGTCTTCGACAACATGATGACTACCGTTTGTAAGAAGTATATACCGAGTTTAAGCAACGATTACCATGCACTCAACAATACACATCGACTTGGAGGATTCAGTAAGATGATGTAACGCGCCAAGCCGAGTTATATGAGCCACCTTCTTCCCATGTCCAGGGTGGGCCAAACGACGTTCTCAGAGGACGAAGGCAGAGTCACAGTCCCTGTCGCCTGAGCCCGAAGTCGAATTGCTAAAAGCTTGGAGGTCCAGATCCGCAGAACAACCAGACCAAGAACCTCCTTGTAAGAGACAAAGGACGAGCGAACCATCACCGCCTAGAAAGTACCCCAAACCTGTGCCCATCAGAGGAGGGTTTCCCCATGACTCGATCGCGGCGTGGCCAGAGGTGATCATGACAATCGACAATGCCACCGTCATCGAACTCTGGGCTTCCCTGGTGACTCACATTCTGCATCCTGACTTTTCTTGGAGAACATGTCTGAGCGCTGGCAACTCAATCCTTAAAATCGTCAGAGACAACATCAAATACGACATCAGTCAACACAAAAACAAGGTCAGAGCCGACATCAAGGAACAAATCGCACAAGGTGATCCAGCCAGCGAACTACACGAACTCGACACCATGCGCATCGAACTAGTACTCGAATCCGACTTGGTCGTATTAGGCACAGAAACCCTACCCGGTGACGAGAACACCCTCATAAGCAAATTCGCCACCAGCGACGATTACAAAGAAATGAAAACGTTCATGAACATTGCAGCAGGAAACTTCGCCAAAGATCATCTGAATGAGAGGGCTTTGGATATGTTGGACCACTTCAGACTAGGCATTGGTCCAGAGCAAGATCTTTGGAGCACAAAGGCCACTTTTAACTGTACGGCGCTCGTCCTGTTCGAATACGGTGCTCAAGACATGCATTGGATCTTCCGCCAGTTGGAGCAGGAAGGGGAGCAGATCTCTAGTCAGATGAGTATCGCAAGTTACTAGTTTACGCAAGGCTGCAACCAAGAGATCGCAGCCGACGGATTGAAGAATAGAGACTCATTCGTAGACATGCGTACAGAATTAACGTCTCTCTGAAGACTTTGTGCATCTACCACATGCTCAATACTACACATCTGATAGGAACATCGTGTTGTGCCTGTGCTTCCCAAGCCATACATGAGAGACTCACGGGTGCGAGAAATGATCGGGTTGATCTTGACTTGTTCTTTTTTATCTTGTTTATTCGGAACGACGACTTGTGGATTGTATGCTTCATTTCGCTGCTGGGTAGTAGAATCAACGGCGGAAAGTGGCGAAATTTGGTGTGACACCATAGGATCTAGATCAACAGGCTCTCAAGCATCACCCTCATCAGCACTCTTAGCAACCCTCCCCTCAGCCTTCGCAGGCGTAAACCTGATCGTCACAACCAAGATCAAAGTCATACTAAGCATAACCAACCAAACCAGATATCCATCCAAGATCTGCGTCTTGACACCAGTAGCGAACAGACTAGCAAACAATCCTGGAGCCACAGCACGGATGCCAGCAACCATGCTCAAAGCCAGTCCATTCATCGTTCCCAAACTAGCAGCCGAGGGCGAGATATTGTTGACGCAAAGCTGTACGCAAGTAAATGCCATAGCTGCACCAGTACCAACAATGGTGGTGATGGGAAGGAGAATCCAGAAAGGCGTCGTAACGCCATTCCTGAGCATAAACTGGAGCAGTGGGTTACAGATGCAACCCAAAGGGAAAAGCCACCCACTGAACCGTAGAACGCCTCCGGTACCGTAACGTCTTTGCATCGGTGGGAAGACAAAAAGCAGCCAGAGTGCTTGTGAGATGCCTCCAAGGGCTAGGATAAGTGAAATCTGGATAGGCGCGAAGCCGTAGCCGCCATTGGAGATGCTGGTGAACCAGAAGACCGGGAAGACAGCAGTGTTCGCGAGGCCTTGGAGGGAGACGAAGCACCAAAGGAAAAGAGTAAAAGAGACTCCGGGTTGGTTTACCAGTTGCCAGGTTGACATGGGTGGCTCGACGGGTTTGCTGTTGTCCTTTGCTGACTCCAGAGTCTGCGAGATGATGGTCAGTCGATGTAACAACGAACGGGTACGTGGACTTACTTCTTCGAGACAGATGGCTGATATAACAGCCGCACTGAAGCCAAACATGCTGGCTATGATGTTGGGCAACGCATACGGATATTCTTCGAAGAACCAGATGCCCCCGAAAACGCGAGGATATTGGCTTGCAGGAGAAGACAAGGCACCGCCTTGACTCAGGAGTCAGTGGACCGTAAAAGTTCAAGTTTATGATCAACACAAACCAATAACAGGTCCTAGAAAGATGCCCATATTGCCTGAAAATGCGAACCAACTAAACGCTCGTGCTTGAGTCTTGTAGGTCGAGTTTTCTGAGAGCATGGTCCTGACGGTACTGGCATGTTTGTCAGTATACTTGCTTTTATGTCAGATTTGAGACACTTACACGATGGTGCCAGAAAACACACCGGCCAGACAACGGAACAAAATTATCTGCCACATGGACTTGCTGAAGCCGAACAAGCAAGTCATTATGGAAACACCAACAACGGAGTACACAAGAACGGGCTTGCGACCGTATCGATCCGAAACACGACCCCAGGAGATCATGAACATCATTTGTGTAAGAGAGAAAAGTGATTCCTGAAGCAAACTTGTTAGCGTTCTTAGACCCTCCGTGGTTCGGCCACTTCTATGTGTAGCATATTCTGGATTTATGCTCTTTCAACATTCTGAATGAGATACGACACTTACGATCAGTCCACTGTAGAATCCGACATCCTCTTCTCTAACACCTCCAACCTCCAAAATCATCTGCTGGATGAATGGGAAGATGGAAAAGAATGCAATCGGCTCAACAAGTCTAGCATAACACAGAAGCATAATCTGACCCACGGGCAGAGGTTTGTCTTCATCTTCGGTATCCTGCTCTTCCGCAGTAGTAGCTGTATTTCCGATCCTGTTGATCTCTAGTGTTTCCGAGTCGGCTTGGGTGACTGGGTTTTCTGATGATACTGCCAGTAGAGGTGTGGTTTCGGAAGCGTAGGCCCTGGCTGATGCCGATTTTGGGTGTGTATGGGTTGCCGCGCCTCCTGAGGCCACTATGAAGGCATCTTTGGTGTTACTCCCAGACATGGTTGATATCGTGCCCGTAAGGTTGGTGTATGGTCAAAAACAATATCGCAAAAGCGATCAGAGATGTGTCTTACAGTCAACAATCCTTGAGATCAGTACTCCTCTCAGATCTGTCGAGTCAAATGAGAGAAATGTTGCGCGGGTCTTGATACGTCTTCAAGCAAGATACCGCCGGCAAGGCATCAACAAGCATACGAATGCAACGTTTGAGTGATGACGAGAGAAGAAATGTCGCAAATATTCACACGAAAGACACAAGACCATTCGGATCGAATAAATTGGAGTCTTGTCCCGAAGTACCGAGCGCCCTCTATCTTCGGCAACCGTGTACCCTTACGGCTTGAGCACAATAGGAAGGTGGCATTGAAGGATTGGAAGGAAGACGGATGGTCTGTGCGACAGTGGATCTCTACCAGACCCTTACTGCTGACAACCCTGCATGTCCATATATTAGATAAGTTGTTCACGCAGGAGATGTGCTTGAAGCACGGTTAGCTACACAGGGTACGTCTTTTACGTGTCTCGACACTGATGAAGAACAGGATACTTATCAACAAAAGCAGCATGCTGACGAATGCCTGCTGCAAAGGGTATCTAATATTTGAATGTAATTAAAGAATGATGAATGCATCATGAAGGACTTTTCATCAGTCGGCGACAGTCTTTGTAGCCTCCGTCTCATCCGCAGCATCTGCTTCGGCAACCTCTGCGGGCTCGGGAGCAGCTTCGACCTCGGCCTGAATTGCAGACTCCTTTGGCACTTCTGTAGTCTCTGTCTCGGCTTCAAGCTCTGACTCTTCCGTCTTCGTGTCTTCAGTCGCGTTCTGTACGGATGTCTCTGTCAATTCTGCCTCTATAGGAGATGCTGGATCTGTGGCCGGCTCCTCACTGGCGGCAGAGGTGGAGGGAGTATCGTTTGCTGTTTCCGATGTACTGGCAGCCGAAGCTATCTCTGCGTACGAAGGTGGATCGCTTGATGGATATTCACTTGTCTCTTGTTCGTCTCCCGTTTCATCATCTGGCGTGGACTTTGATGTGGAAGCTTCCCCAGCGTCAGTCTCGAGGTTTGAGGTCGATTCTTCTTCTTGCGGTTGTGTCTTCTCGGATTGCTCTGCAGCAGACTCTTCTGCATAAGGTGGAGGATCTTCTGCAGGTATTTCTGGTTCCTTCTCCTGTTCTTGTGCTTGTCGGGCAGCGGCTTCTTCTTCGTGGCGGGCAGTCTCGACTCGTGTGAGCAGGAGAGGACCATGTCCAGTGGGTTGTTCAGGGTCTTCATCCTCCTCAACCTCTTCGTGGATAACAGTCGAAACAGACACAGATCGATCGTGGCTCATGGTGTGTCTGTGTCTCTTTGTGGTATTTCCTGTAGCAAGCGTGGCGTTTCCGACAGGCTCTGAATCAGCAGAGTCTCTCTGCAAAACGGTGGGAGCAGCACGAGTAGCGACAGGAGTGGTCTCGATGCCCTCGGCCTCGGGCGGTATGGTGTAGTTGTCTTCGGGGATCAAGCGATACTCGTCGCAGACAGTCTTGAACAACAGGTACAAGCCCGTCTTGGATTCGACTCTCCAGAAGACGTCTCTGTGCGAGAACCAGGCATGGGCGAAGATGCGATATACACGGCGGAAGACTTCGGTCATTTTACGGATCTGCGCTTGAGCCGAGAGCGTCTCAGTGCCCAGGCCGAGTCTGCTGGGGAAGAGCTTGGTAGATGTCAAGGCGGTTGCGCACCAGTCGAGAGTATGGCAGCAATAGTCGATGGCGCAACATGACTTGGGAGGTTCGTGGGCGGCGCAGAGGTACTGCCACTCGCTTGCGCGCATTTCGGGGCATGTGGCAGCCGAGCAAGGGGGTCGTCGGCGAAGAGACCGCAGGCCATCATGTTTGCCTTTTGTGTGAGGAAGCGACACAGCTCGTACAACCAGATTCCACGGTCGACTCCGGGTGGTGGTTGGGCAAGCGATTGCGCCATGGCTTTGTCTATGGCGATACGACATGATTGCGTGTGTTCATTGTGCAGGGCTTTGAGGTGCTCGGTCAGTTGGAACGCTGAATCGATCTGGACAAGGTCTTGTCAGCTGTTGTTGTTTGATTGTTGAAGGTCGGCAGATCAACACACTTGTTGGAGCTCGACCAGTGGGGGTCCTTCTTGCATGTCCTCAGCCTTTGTACCAGGCCTGATCCTCCTCTGTGCGTCGACATCGGCCTTGTGTGAAGCTCCCAGCATCCTCTCTTCACTGTCGAGACCTGCGCTGGGCGAGATCTGGTCTTCGGCGATGGGCGGCGGGCTGGGCAGCCTGGGCGAACTGGACGGGGAAGCCATTGTCTAGATGCTCTGCTCAGAAGGAAAAGAAAGGCCGTCTTCGTGCTCGAGTAAAGGTAAACATGCGACCAAAAATGTGTTTGTCTTTGTCCAAACACACGCTGGTCGCGACGGGCCTAGCCAACACTCAGCTCGGCACCATCCGACCCGAGCTCCCACGTCATGTCTATAACATTTATTCCTCCACTATTTTGTCTTGCTGCGCTACCCGACAATAACAACAATGGATCCCGATATGGACTTTGATGATGATGGCCCACCTATGCTCGTCACTGCCGACCAGCCAGACGACACCAAGGACCTCTCTGCTGAAGTTGATGATATGAGCTTGACCAGAGTTCCCATCACCATCATTACTGGTAGGCAGCTCTAGTCTTACCAGACTTCGCTCGATCTTGTTACATGTGTTAGTGAGCCTAATGTGATGTANGGCTATCTGGGCGCTGGCAAGACTACTCTGATGAACTATATCTTGAATGAACGCCATGGAAAGAAAATTGCCGTAATTCTAAACGGTATGTCTGAACGCATCTCTGTTGCTCCTTCAGGACTAAGGCTCTGACAGTTCCTAGAGTTTGGTGATTCCGCAGACATAGAAAAGAGCTTGACCGTCAGCCAAGAAGGCCAACAAGTCGAGGAATGGCTTGAACTGGCCAATGGCTGTCTATGCTGCTCCGTCAAGGATACTGGCGTCAGCGCCATCGAATCACTCATGGAGAAGCGTGGAAAGTTCGACTACATTTTGCTGGAGACGACAGGCCTGGCAGATCCCGGAAACCTGGCTCCTCTCTTCTGGGTTGACGATGGTCTGGGTAGCACAATCTACCTCGATGGCATTGTAACTCTGGTCGATGCAAAGAACATTATGCGCTGCTTGTCTGAGCCAACGCCGTCGGAAACTCAAACGGATGGTACAGAACACGCCCATGGCCCTCATCTCAGCACCGCGCATCTGCAAATCTCACACGCAGATGTGATCGTCATCAACAAAGCAGATCTGGTCTCCGAAGCCGAGCTCGACCAAGTCAAGGCCAGAATCTCGTCTATCAACGCTCTGGCCAAGATATATGTCACAGAACATAGCAAGGTCCCAGCACTGGAAGGCGTATTGCTCGACCTCCACGCCTACGACAAAGTGGACGCCGACAGCATTGACTTTGCCAGCAAGGGCCATAGCCACCTAGATCCCGCCATCTCAACGACGACGTTGACATTGCCGCCGTTATCGTCAGCTCAACTGGAGAAATTGGATATGTTCTTGCGTAACATTTTATGGACGCGCTTCTTCATCTCACACCCGGAAGCCGAGGGCGTGTCGGTCGAGTCTGCGGGCTCGAGGCCAGAGATCCATCGTACCAAGGGACGTCTTGTGATGCAAGAAGGTGGAGTCAAGCTTCTGCAGGGTGTGCGCGAGGTCTTTGAGTTCATCGATGCTGCAGACGTCGGTGCCTCGAACAACAGTGACTCTTCTGATAGAGGCAATGGCAAGATTGTTTTCATTGGTCGTAATTTGGTAGCCGCAGCCTTGCAGAAGAGTCTTGAAGATGCTGTCTTGGCCTAGCGTACTACATGAGTATCCAGAGAGAGACTCTTCGACTTGGATCGTTGGTCACGCAACGATGGGATAATCAGAGCAGCTTGGTTTACGAAAATAATTCTGGAAGCATTGGCATTGCCCAATCGATTATATATACTGTATGTACAGATGAAGCACTTGAAGCGCAATGTGCTTACTGTATTTCCACTTCCTCTACTTTGCGCTGCTTGTTGACTATCAGACGCAGCTGTTTGCCAGTCTTCTCAAAGATGCCTTTGCGAAGCACTTCCGTGTAGAGCTCGTAGGCTGGATAATCTGTGCACAAGAGGGTCAGTACAGGACGTTGCGAAGCAACTATGGTTCTCAGACAACTCACNNAGCCGTTGACAAATTCGATGACCTGTTTGTCTTTCATGCCAGTTCCCTTTGCTTTTCGCAAGGCACGCTCTTGCTCCAAGCGCCACTCATAGACGAAAAGCGTATCGACAGCATCGATATGGATCAAAGCACCGAAGTNAGCTACCGGAAGTTAGCAGAGATCGAGGTCAAGAAAGGCATCCAATGCATACTCGGTCAAAGCATCATACTGCCTCAATGCATCGTTAATGAACGACACATGCTCCAGTTCCAACGAAGCAAGTCTTCCATGATAAGCCTCCTTGTCAAAAATCCTCGCCGCCTTCGCACCCTCCCATTTCTCCACCAACTCTCTGTCACTCAGACTCCTGAAGCCCACACACCAGCCTTCGAAAATCACAACTTCGACCGGTGGTTCTCCGTCCTTGTTGACCAGTTCCCAAGTCTCTGAGTCTGTACGGTCGCCTTGACCATTGTGAAGAGACTTGTCGTAGCTGGGGATGCGGATGTTTGATTTGCGGGCTGCGAGTTGAGAGAAGATGTCTTTGCCGAGGGAAATGTCGTGGGTGGAGGGTTGGCCGCGGTGTTGGATTAGTGGATTCGTGGGCTGGGTCTCTGCGAGTGATTTTTGGGCTGCATGAGGAAGGTAAAGATCATCAATCGAGAGAACTACTGTGGGCAGATTGTGAGGCGAGGATGTAAGGGTTTTGTAGAGGGTCGAGACNNCTGGCATTGAATTGGTTAGACGTATTGTCGAATGCACAGTGCTATCTGACAATGCAGAGCATCCAGTGAGGTAGATCAATTTGCGGTGGGACAAACAAAGATAGGAAACACGGCGACCAAAGAACGAGTCCGGTCCCTGATCTTTGGCGTTTGACTTGGAAGAAGTAGAATCAATGCTTACCAGGGTGGTCTTTCCGGCACCTTGGATTCCATTCAGACCGAGGAAGAATGGCGGGGCATCTGTGCCTTCTTTCTTGTGATAGTCGCAATGTGCCTTGATCTTGTCAAGGATGAAAGGTATACAGTGCTCAGACTTGTCGTCAAGGATGTCAACTGCCATTGTGTCTCTTCACTTTCGGTGTCTGTCCAGATACATATGATGGTTGTCGAGGGCTGGAAGAAAGATAACATCCCCACATGACATGCGGACAAACACTCGACCGGGCGGACGACGTCTTGGCACAGGTAACGACTCAAGTTCTGTGTCGTTTTCCGAATCTCATCTTCACCTGGATGCTTTGTTGAACCGGTAATGTACTTGACCGGTGGAGGACTCTCATGCTTACAGTCGTGTATTCATGTGCAAGTCTCTCACATGATCGTGGCCGTTCGCAAGTCCTGGATCGTCTTTCTATTTCATCATCCCCCGCACTTTTTCGGCAGTTGGCATGTGAAAGGAGAGAAACAAAGCAAACAGACCTCGAGACCATTTTAGTGTGTTTTTGAGTCAAGGCCAAGAGCTCGGCGAGCGCTGATACTCAAAGTAGTAGCCGAGGGAGCAAGACCTGCCGTTTCTGGGCTCCATTGCGACGCCAAAACACTCGTACTGTGGCTATCCGGCTACCGTGAAGCTGCCGTGGGCCGAGGCATGTCAATGACCGACGAAGCTGGAGATCATGAGCGCTGTCGCTGCTCACCTTTATGTAGACTTGTCCCTCGAGTCGTTTCTTTTTCCCCTCTACACATCTCTCGGGATATACCAATCACATAGTCCCATCAAACATGGCACACAATTCATACGGCCTCGCAGGNGCTGAATCTTCAGCAAATCCGCTTCGCTTCGATGGCCAAACAGTCGTTGTCACTGGTGCTGGCGGTGGCCTCGGCAAGGCATATGCTCTGTTCTTTGCTTCTCGCGGTGCCGACGTCGTTGTGAACGACCTCGGTGGCTCTTTCAAGGGTGAGGGCAAGTCATCAAAGGTCAGTGAAACTTGAAGTACATGGCCGTGGAGTACCTCTCTAATAACTCATACANNGGCCGCAGACGTAGTGGTCGAGGAGATCAAGGCAGCTGGAGGCAAGGCCGTCGCCAACTACGATTCGGTCGAGGATGGCGACAAGATCATCGACACGGCCATCAAGGCCTTTGGCAGAATCGACGTCCTAATCAACAATGCTGGCATTCTTAGAGATATCAGCTTCAAGAATATGAAGGATGATGATTGGGATTTGATCATGAAGGTCCACGTCAGAGGTGCATACAAGTGTGCCAGAGCAGCGTGGCCGCATTTCAGAAAGCAAAAGTATGGCAGAGTCATCAACACAGCATCCGCAGCTGGTCTGTTCGGTAGCTTTGGCCAGACCAACTATTCTGGTGAGCATCTACCTGCACAGAACTTCCTATAACCAGCTAACACAGTCCANGCCGCCAAACTCGCACAGGTCGGTTTCACAGAGACACTTGCAAAGGAGGGTCTCAAGTACAACATCCTCGCCAACGTCATTGCCCCGATCGCCGCATCCAGAATGACACAAACAGTTATGCCTCCGGATGTTCTCGAGAACCTCAAGCCCGATTGGGTCGTCCCCTTGGTTGCAGTCCTTGTACACCCTTCAAACACAGAAGAGACGGGAAGCATTTTCGAGTGCGGTGGTGGTCACATTGCAAAGCTCCGCTGGGAGAGAGCCAAGGGTGCTTTGCTGCGTGCAGACGACAGCTACACTCCCGGTGCTTTGCTCACCAAGTGGGATGGCGTCAACGACTTCAGCGAGCCCAGCTACCCTACCGGAGTTGCAAACTTCATGGAGCTGCTCGAGGACGCCCAAAAGCTACCAGCAAACCCTCCATCCAAGAACCCTGATTTCAAGGGCAAGGTCGCCCTTGTCACCGGTGGCGGTGCTGGTCTCGGTCGTATTTACTGCTTGCAGTTTGCCAAGTACGGTGCAAAGGTCGTTGTCAACGACTTGATGAACCCCGATGATGTTGTGCAGGAGATCCAGAAGCTCGGTGGTGAGGCCGTCGGTGTCAAGGCTTCGGCAGAAGACGGTGACGCAGTCGTCAAGGCCGCCATTGACGCTTATGGCCGCATTGATATCATTGTCAACAACGCTGGCATCCTCCGTGACAAGGCCTTTGCCAACATGGACGACAAGCAGTTCGACCAGGTTCTGGATGTTCACTTGAGGGGTACCTATAAGGTCACCAAGGCTGCATGGCCTTACTTCTTGAAGCAAAAGTACGGCAGAGTTGTCAACACTACCAGCACCAGTGGTATCTACGGCAACTTCGGTCAAGCCAACTACGCTGCCGCCAAGTGTGGCATCCTCGGTTTCTCCAGAGCTCTTGCTAGAGAAGGTCAGAAGTACAATATTCTGGTCAACACCATTGCACCAAACGCTGGTACGAACATGACCCGTACTATTATGCCTGAAGAGATGGTCCAGGCCTTCAAGCCTGACTACGTCGCCCCTCTCGTCGTGCTTCTCAGCTCCGACATGGTGCCCAAGCCCGGTACTGGTGGTCTGTACGAAGTCGGTTCCGGTTGGGCTGCACAGACTCGCTGGCAGCGAACCGGTGGACACGGCTTCCCTGTTGATGTCAAGCTGACTCCTGAACATGTCCTTGGGCAGTGGAAGAGAATTACCGACTTCAGCGACGGTCGTGCTGACCACCCTGCTGATGGCAACGATGGCTTGAAGTCGATCATGGCCAACATGCAGAACAGAAGCTCTGAATCCAAGCCTGCCAAGCAGGAGGGTGGAAACAATGGTGAATTCCTTGCAAACATCGAGAAGGCCAAGAAGGCTACTGCTCAAGGTACTGAGTTCAAGTACGACGAGAGAGATGTCATCCTCTACAACCTTGGTCTTGGAGCCAAGCGTACCGACTTACCTCTCGTTTACGAAGGTGACGACAACTTCCAGGTCATCCCCACCTTTGGTGTGATTCCTCCTTTCAACGCATCTCCTCCCTTCTCCTTCGATGAGATCGTACCCAATTTCTCGCCCAACATGCTTCTCCACGGAGAGCAGTTCCTCGAGATCAAGACATTCCCCATCCCTACTGAGGCCACTTTGGTAGCCTACCCCAAGCTGGTTGAGGTTGTTGACAAGGGCAACGCTGGCGTCGTGACATACGGTTCCATGACCAAGGACAAGAACACAGGCAAGGAGTTGTTCTACAACGAATCGACTGTCTTCATCCGCGGTTCAGGTGGCTTCGGTGGCCCTAAGAAGGGTACCGACAGAGGCGCCGCGACCCGTATTTACAAGGCTCCCGAGCGCAAGCCTGACGCCGTGGTTGAAGAGAAGACCAGCGAAGACCAAGCCGCCATCTACCGTTTGTCTGGTGACCGCAACCCATTGCACATTGACCCCGAGTTCTCCAAGGTCGGTGGCTTCAAGACTCCCATTCTCCACGGTCTCTGCTTCTTCGGCTTTGCTGGCAAGGCTGTGCTGCAGACATATGGCGAGTTCAAGAACGTCAAGGTCAGATTTGCCGGTGTTGTCCTGCCTGGACAGACCCTCATCACCGAGATGTGGAAGGAAGGCAACGTTGTCGTATTCCAGACAAAGGTCAAGGAAACCGGCAAGCTTTGCATTTCTGGAGCCGGTGCCGAGTTGCGCAATGCGACGCCAAAGAGCAAGTTGTAATGGATATCGTGATCAAAGTGTTGTAGTATTCTAGCGTTATTTCTGAATGTCATCATGAACTCTCATCATCACCAAATTTTGGCTTCTGCTTGTCGTCGTGTCTGTATACATCACTGTTACCTGGTTATGGATCGAAAGTCCCAGCTGTCATCCTAGCTGTCACCATGCAGGACGATCCGGAAATATCTCCAAAGTTCAGCATTTCCGTGCAAAGTCTTTTCTATCTATGGAAACTCTACAGCATACCAGAAGAAACTTAACAAGAAGGATTTCCATCTTCTCAGCATCGTATTCGAGTCAGCTGGTATGCGATGGCAAAACAAGCCTTTGGTGGGGGATGCGACTATTGATAGCCACACGACACTTGACCGTTCCATGCATTTTTCAAACTGGCTAGCAAGTTTCACGATTCTCTCTCCAGAAAATGTCTTGGTGTGATAGAGATTCAGAAACATGCAGCCACCCGTTTCTCTCAGCTGTGCTGTATTGTTTCGTTTCTCCACGTGCTGCGATGAGACGATTGTGGTGTTGATGCAAGGCAGATCGCGTTGTAGGATCTTACGAGAGGGATCCTTGGGAAGCGGCCCTCATGACACTTCTGCAAATAGCGCACCTTCTTTTTTGCGCCTCGGCCCGCAGCAGATCTTGTTCGCGACAAAACCCTTTTTCTAAAAGGGATGCTGCTACAAAACATTCGAATCAAACTCAAAAAAAATGATTGCATACCGGTGGCCCCTCAAGGTGTTCACCAGGTTTACCGATTGTTGTCGTTCGGGTCTTTTGATCAGGAAAGCTTGAATTGAGAGTTGATGGATGTGCCGCTCATTTCATTTCCACTTACCCCCTGTGAAGGAGATCTGGGGAAGCACTTTGGCAGATATTGCTGTTCAGCAAGAGGCCCGATTGGCATGACAATCTGTATTTCCACTCTGCGCTCGGCGGTCGCGCAATCCTCANCTTGGCTGGTTGACTACAGGATGNGTTGTCTAAGCCTGTCGCTCCCGACCAATGGTGTGGTGACAATCGTATCCACCATTCCATTTTTGATTCCCACGTTCCAAGCTGTACGAGTCGAACCTTCAGCCGAAGCGGCTTGGCTAGGCCCATATTCACGAAGGTCCCCGCCGCNNGCCGGCCGTCGCGCCTTATGAAAGTGAAAAGAGTAGTGACAAAAGTAGACGCAGAGATAGGTTGATAGCAGCCTCGGGGCAATTTCTTTCTGCGTTACTTAAAAGGTCGGCTTCTTCCCTTTTGCGCCTGGCACGAAACAAGACTCCCTTCGTTACATTCCATCATCTCGGCCTGCATCGACGTTGAAAGCAAGACAACATATAACGTNNTGCGTTTCCCCGGACTTTTCGCTTGCACAGAGCATATCCATACCGCAACCTCACTCTTGGTACTTGGATACTTNNGAAGATATCTCGTNNGATTTTTGCTATTAGCTGGACTATCTGGACCTCAAAAGACTTTTTGACAGCAACGTCTTCGCTCTCATAGNNCCGTCATTTTCCGCTTGGCTGAAACAATATCAACTTTTGGNNGAATACTGGATCTGGCGAACGGCATTGTTTTTGCTATCTAACGGTCGTTAATTTCGGTCACAACTGGGCAATCTGTTTCCCATCACGGATCTGGGCTGGCCTTCAGGACATCAAAAGCTTGCTCAGCAAATACCCTTTATCAAACCAAACGTTTTTGAAGAGTTCACCCTGTGCGAACGACTTTGGATTTTACATATTTACCAACTGTTGTCGCTGCAGCCAGAATCCTTCTCCCTGCGTCCTTCCAAGAAATCGATCTCTCTCATCCCCGAGGATTTCCGCTATCTGATTGATCAATTCCTGACTCGACAATCAACATCTAAGATGCTTTCTCGTGTTCTGTTTACTGTGGCTGTTGCCGCTTCTACCGCCATGGCTGTCGCTCTTCCCAAGGAGATCACTCTTCCTAACGAAATCGTGCCTCAGGCAGTTGTTGCCTCCTCGGATGAGGTTGAGAGAAACCCATGGACACTCGTCTCTCCTGATGGCACATGTGGTGGTAACACCAAGTACACTTGCGTCGGTTCTCGCTTCGGTGACTGCTGCAACACATACGGATTCTGGTAAGTCCAAGATGCAATCTTATACACCGAGTCTCAGACTAACAAATATCACAGCGGTATCACAGATGCTTTCTGCGGCGCAGACTGCTTTAGCTTGGCTGGACTCTGCAGCGCCGACATGCAAGGCTCCAACACCGTCGCCCGCCCCAAGGCCACACACGTACCCTGGAAACCCACTGTGCACCACGATCCTCACTTCAAGCCCTCTTACGTGATCGACAATGGCGAGAGAGCCCCCAACCAAGTCTGGTCATGATCTCTGGAAAGAATGACTGCTTCTCTTTCCCTAGCTCTAAACGATCCAACACGACTTACACACACATGAACCATGACTTGGGCGCTTTTCTTTTCTGGATTCTGCATCTGCACTTCAGCCGCGTCGAATTTTTTCTCTCCAATAGTTCCAGCGAGGCGTTTTACATTTCCTGGGCGATCGACATCCTCCCTCCGAAGTTGAGGGTCTGAGGCAAAAACCAACTTCACTTCTTATACATCAATTCTACCTCCACCCACCTACTCTCATGGATCGCACTGGATTATCTCTGGTCCCTCTGTGGTTGTCTACCTTTCCCCTCTTTTGTTCTTTTACTTCTTCTCTGCCGTTTTTGCAAACCTCTCTGAGTCGCAATTCGTCTTTTACATGTATTCGCTCACTGGCTGTGTATAATGTGTTTTTTTCTATTGCTCCTTCAGAATCAAGGCATAGCTCCTTCGGTTCCACTCTTGCGTTGAATCCCGCTTGGATATTCCATATACCCCTTTTTCCAGCAAATCGCAAGAATCCACCACTACTGTCATTTATCAAAATCCATCCCTTGGTTTCAAGTGATTGCCGTGCATACCTCGAAGCGTCATGTGAGCTTGGTTCATCCCTTTTTGGGTTTTGTACAAAGTGCCATGTTCCAGCTTTTTGGTGATCCCCGAGAATGTCTTGGTTTCATACCGCAAGATGCATGCCTCGCGTTTCACAACCTTGCTTTTCGGATTCAAGGTTTGGTCACACGATCTTGTCTTGTTTTGCTCTCGATCTCTTGGTCTGTCAGGCATTCTGGTCTGGGATAGCTTGGCCAGGTGCGAGGGAGTCGACGACCCCTTTCCTCACAATCAGATTATGCAGGACTCACTACTTTCATCCCTCTCTCGGCAAGGGTTCGTTCTCTCTTACTGTAGACCCAGATTTGTTAGCACCTTTGTCTTGTTGTGATTCGGACGATCAGACTGCTTCTTGCACGTTTTCTGGCTCATTCTCTGTTATCCATCGACTCCCTCACATCGCTGCTTCCAGGGAGTTGGAAAGGAGAAAGAGCGCATTAGTGCCTCTTTCTCAACTTGAAGAGGGGCGACGCGAATCTTTTATTTTGTGCGATGCCAAGTACGCGTGAACGAAGAAGGTGCGAGAGGGGGCGTGAGGGAAAAGAAGTCGTGCCTATCGAAAACACATGGAAAGCGCAATGGGTTGGAAATACACAACCTACCAAAATCAGGAACAATTCGCAATGAAAGAAGTTTCAAGCAAGAACGTACGAATGAGCCGTCAAAGATGACATGGAGAGGAAATGTTGATGGGATTGTACAATAAAGCTTCCTTACTTTTTCGTTCTCGCTATCTTAATCCCCAAAAGAAACAAAGGCTTTGTTACAAACGACAAAATTCGAGATAGAACGCCACACCTCGCAGAAACCCCCCAAAACCCTGGTCAACGCACACCTATCCTGATTGCAAACAACACATATTCCCATCTCATCCATCGCTCAACGCATGGCTTGAGCGATTCTGCNCCTAAGAGTGTCCACGGCCTGTTGCTTGTCCGCGTCCAGATCTTGGCTTCCGGCAAGGCCAGTGAGGAGATCGTCAATACCGGTAGCACTCTCCTCGCTGCCGAACAGGATGCTGTCACCGTGACGCTCACTTTCACGTAGCCAAGCCTGGATCAAATAAATGAGGTCGGCAGCGAGGATGCGACGGTATTTGCCAACGAAGGGTTGCTCGTTGGTGTAGTACATCTGCTCAACGACAGGCACCAACGCCGAGGGACGAATGTCGAGTTCGAGGAAGGTATCCATAACCCACATTGGTGAGGCGGCGTTGTTTTGGTGCTGGAGAGCATAGCGAAGGAGCATTGGCAGCAGGATGGGGATGGGGAAGGTGGCCTCTGCGATATGCAGACGTTGGCCTATTGAGCGCACCTTGAGAGCTACTGCTTCAAATGGTTTCATCTGGTCGTTGCTCTCTGCTTCTTGGTGAACCTGCTCGATAAGTAGTTGCCAGGTTGATGAAATGTCTGAAGGGTTGCGGTGGTCGGCACAGTGGTAGATGAGAATGCAGATGTCGTGGTAACCTGCCTGGTCGGCATACTGGTTGTACAACTCGGCGACTTCTAGAATCTGACCATCGAGTGCCTTCAATACTTGAGGTCGGCGTGGGTCCTTCAGACGGGTGTCCGACTTCATGCGCTGCAGGATATCGTCCTGGATGTTGCCTACTTCCAAGAGGTCGGTGATCTCACGAAGGAGTTGCTGTCTACCTTGCGCGGCATCGAGCAAGGATACGGTGCGAATAGAGGCATTGGTCCTTGCACGGCTGAGGTAACCAATGCGTTGCTCGAGGTTGAGGTCGAAGCCGCTCTTAGCAAGCAGCAATTGTACTGAAGCAGCTTCGAGGAAGTTGTTGTGGTGTGCGTAGTAACGCCAGAGCAGGTCTGCATGATCGGGGTTCTTGTCCATGCGTCTGCGGAGATAGCTGATGACATATGGTGAACTGATGTCCAGAAGCCTGTCGTTCCACCCTTGACCCATGTACCAGTCATAGAGATTGTTCTGGAAGACTTCATCTTCGGAATTGTTGATGATTTCGTAGGCTTCGGACTGTCTCTTGGCGGTAACGGAGAAGGTACCATCAGGGTTTGCAGCAGATGTCTGCTCGAGGGAAACGATGACCTGGTGAATCAGATCGTAACATTGCTTTCTGCCTTCGAAGGCCTTCTGTCGTGGGTCNNCTGTTGAACGTTAGTGTGGATCGGGAAGCAGAGATTTGAGCGAACATACCTCTTCCGGGCAGTCGTCCCTTAACCAAGAGAGGGCACGATTTGCGCGATCAGACTCTTGTGCCACGGTCAAAGCAAGCTGGATAGCGCCAGCATAGAAGGACATAGGAATATATTGTGAGACAGCCCACTCGAGATGCTCCATAGAGAGCGAGCCAGCCACCTTTTGGAAAAGTCGCAAACTTTCATTCAGCAATCTGCGACTTGCCTCAGATGTGGGACCGGCCTCAGATGCTCTCTTGACCTGCTCTTGAGCCTTGAAGATGACAACATCATCGGCGCTGCAGAAACTGCCACAGCGTCTTCTCAAGGCTTCTGCTACTGTATCGACATTCGACCCGTTGGCGATGTTACGGTTCACAATTGCCTTGACAAGCTCCTTTGCCAAGTTCCTGCCATCGGGTGAGCAGAAAAGACCTTCATAGGTGAGTTGCCTTGCACGATCGCGAGAGCCCTCAGGGAGAGATAGGATGATCTCATCGACCTTCTCGTCAAAGAGAACGAGCACAAAAGCAATGCCTTCGATAACGCTCGAGATGAGCTGGATCAAAGCGTTCATCGCACGATGTTCACCTTGCAAAGAGAGTTCGTCTTGTTTGTTGGCAACGCGTCCCAAAGACTCGGGTCCAGACAAGCCCTCGATGGAGCTCTTGTTCTTGTTCAAGAACTCTTGCAACGAGTTCAGAGCACGTTGAATATTTTGCAGCTTAGTGAGCGCTACAGTCGATGTAACAACGAGTCCACCAACAGGAGTGACCTTTTGTGTCAGGACTGGGGCTCTCCAAATTGATCGGACCAATCGAGTAATGTACAGTGCCATTCCATCGTGTCTTGGAGAGGGACGGACGTTGTCAATAGCAGGAGTGTTGTTGTCCAAGACGGAGTTCTCGTTGAGCATGGGCTTGCCTCCTTGGGTGATGAAGGCTTCTCTTGCAAAATCGACAATGTCTGGTTCCGTGATGTTGGTAATGCGAGAATCGGCATTGCCGTCAGANNAAGCCTCCCCACAGGCGACAGCAAGAGCGGTGGCAGCAGTCTCAGTGCGACCATAGTTGCGGATAAACTTTTTCACCTGTCCATCGCGGCCTTCTGCGTCACCACCGTAGCGAGCAAGAGAAGCAAAAATATCAACCAGTCTGCGACGACGCATGATTTGTACACCGGTGCTGGTAAGGACGGCAATCTCAGTAGGAGATTGGTCGAATTGAACGGCGAGTTCATTGGCGAAGCCTAGAGGTGTAGAGGCTGCGGCAAAAGGAGGGCTGACTAGACCGATGCCTTGGGAAGGGTAAGGGAGTTCGAGGAACATGCCGATCTCGGGGAATAGAGTAGCATGGCTGGCGTCGCGAGGCATTTTGATGCGACCAGAGTCAGGGGCGGTGAAGAAGATGGAGTCTCTGTGAGGATCTTGCGGGTTTGGAACGACCCAGCATGAGTAACCAGGGGCATATCTAACGCCAGCCTTTGTGTTAGCAAGGAAGCGAGTGTTAGTATCCATGGTCGAAGGGTTGGAAGAGTAAGGTCCGAGCGAGGTGGGAGCCGACTGTGGTTGTTGAGGTTGAGGGGCAGCGGTTTCGCCATCCTTTGGAGGGAATTTGATGTGATGGACCTGCATGCTGGTGGGAGCGGAGGACGAGGAACTGCCATAGAAGGCGCCCGAGGTGGCGCTGAGGAAGATGCGGCAGCCGGTGCTGGTCAGAGCCTGCAGACTGAGTCTGTTAGTCTCTTGAGCCGAGATGGGACTGATGGAGACGAGGGCAGTGTTGCGCGCGAGGAGGTCGGAGCTGGGGACCATGTGGGCAATCTGGGCCAGCAGGCTGGTGAAAGGGCGTGACAAGGCGAGGTCGAGGACGTTGTTTGGCTTCATGTGGTAGACACGAATCGTCGAAGCTGAAGAAAGGGTGTAGAGTAAATCGCGCGAGTCATCAACAACCATCTGCTTGATGTGCTCTTGCTCTGAACGAGCTCCAAAAGGCAACAGCTGGAAGGCGGATGTGATGCCCGAATTTGTGTGGTTGATCTTAGAGCATCGGCTGGCGAACCAACGTTCCTCTTGCTGGTAAGTGAGTTCCCAGACATCGGTAGCCTGGTTTCCACCAAAGAAAATGCGTCCAGTCTTGTCGGATGACTCGATGTAGCTGATTGAGGTGCCCTTGACGGGTACCTTCATGTTGGTAGAGTATAGCTGGACTGCCCATCCACCATGGGCAGATCTCGCGGCTGCCAGGCCAATGAGCAGGACTTCGGCATGGGTTGCGACAACCAGCAAGTGTGTAATGGACTCGATGAAGACGCCCTTGCGCGGCTTGACCAGCTTGACGGCTGTGATGGCGTTGGTCTGGTCCTCGAAGCCAATGAGCTCGGGGTTTGGATGTGTGTAGTCCCAGAGGTATAGCGACGAGTCAATGACAATGAAGGCGTGATTGAGCTCGGCGAACAGACCCAGATGTGTCGAGACTTGGGCCATGTTTGCTTGTTCGAAGATTTGCTCGGGGATGTCATGGCTGCGGGTACGCTGGAAGGGCTGCCAGGCATTGTTGAAGGTCGTGTCGTAGTCATTCGAGATGCCCTGGCCAACGTAGTTGTCGAGGGCTGGGTACTGGGCCTCGCTCTGGAGGGCTTCATTGACCGTGCGGGCTGCGCGTTCGATGGGCGCAAGAGTATCTTGGGTAGCGGTGACAGGTCTCGAGCCGGGCGCATCGCGTGAAGCAGGCTGGCCGGTGCGGTATCCAGCCAGAGTCGCGGCGGCATTGGAGCGGAAGGATGGTTGCTGCATCTGACCCGAACTGCCAGGTCTACCAGGCGCCGGGGTGTTGAAAAAGGCACCTGGCAGAGGACGCTGCGGCGTCGGTTGTGGTGCTGCCAGAGCCATTGTCGATGCAGAAGAGATGGTCTGCAGAGAACATGGACTTGTTCCAAGCACAAGCGACCATGAAATGCGAGCAACGACAAGCTTTGGCGACGCAGACGCGCCGAACCGCACGGACCGCCCGATGCTGTCACTCGCCAGAAACACGTACAAGTCGACGAGTACCTTCGACCAACACCTTGTCTCGAGAAACAATGCCCATATGTATCGAGTGTCGGTACCCTGTAAGCAGTCTGTACACGACATACAGTAAGGCCGATGACCGCACCTCGGGCAAGGGCGTCCGCTTGACTCAATGCCCACGATGCAAGCGTTTTGCAGACAAATATGTCGAGCATGATTTTGTTGTCTTGTTCATCGATCTGGTCTTGATCAAACCACAGGTAGGCCTTTGTACTCTTTCATGTTCCCTTGTTCCTTCCATTCTCGTTGAACATCTTCATCTTATCTCATGCATCTTGACTTGTCTTCCGTTTCGATCTAAACCAATTCTCGAATCGGCTCTTCATTCATTCTGCCGCCATCAGGACACCACCTATGCAATATCTGTACTGACCTACACAAATAGNGTTTACAGGCACCTTTTGTTCAACCGTCTGGGTCGAGAGGATGGTCGCTTCAACGTACGTTTCAGCATGCCATACTCGTAACTCAATACTCATTGCAGCAGNCCATCCATCATACGTCTTGGTGTTTTACTCCTTTTGTTTGATGTCTACTTGACTTGGGCTCGTATAGAAGAAGCCACGCCTTCATCATCAGCCACAGACAGTATCTCCATGCCGACTCCGTCCGATCCATTTGCTCACCCCACGAGCAATGCCACGGGCTCGAGCGACTCGAGTACATCAGGTCTGCTACCTAGTTCTTACCTCCTTAGCGAGCAGCCTATCATCCTGCAATACGTCTTCTTCCTCCTGCTGTGCGCACTGGAGACTGTATCCTTTCACCTGCCTATTCGCACGCTCTTGTCACTGCGCTTGCCTCGACCTCTGTCTTACCTTATCCCTCACTACCCACATCCTGCTGTCATAAGCACGGCACTCTTGGTATCGAGCTTTACGAAACTATTCCCATTACTGCTGTTGATATGGAAGTATGATTTGCCGAGTAGCGCAAGTGCTGTCTCTTGGGCTGTCATCATCAACAATGTCGCCGCCTTGGAGATTTTGCTTGAGTGCGGAGTCATCAGAGCTGCTATACTGGCCGCAGTCGGTGCAGTGTGTCGAGCAGGCGTTGGTTGGGTAGGTCCGGTTACAAATTGATATAATGGGTCCGAGCTGATGATATTGCAGGGCATCCTGAGAGCTGCTGGGGTTGGGTCAGGCGTGGCAGCTGCCGGAGTCGTCGAGACGGGCGATTTGCTTGAGCTGTGGAAACGACTCGCGTTGCATGTGGGAATTGGACAATGAAATGGGTACGACAGCTGAACGATATACATATCCCAGAGGATGCAGTGTCAGAAACAGGGGCTGCCATGTGACAAGCCCATTACGAGTGATATGTCACAGTGTATCTCCCAGTAAAGTCAAGCAACGCCAATGCCATGTAAAATGTTGAAACAAGTCCTGCTGCCGCCTGTAGCTTCTCCCTTTGCGTCTTCATCTTCCAATGTCATCCATCTTTTAACCATGGTGAACGTACTCGGGTCTCAGGTCGCTTCGCTGGGGTTGGATGAGGGNGTGCCACTGGGCAAGGAAGGTGATAGCNNTATCCACTCCGTCAGTTGGGAGGTCCAGCAATGACAGTGTCGAGTACATACCCCACATGAGGTAACAGCTCCAGGCCGAGAGGATGAGGGTTGAACGCCAGANCACTGTTGGTACATCGTTAGCCTAGACTCCTCTCGTAGTATCCACCTCCTTGATTGTGTGGTGTGTTCGCGACGACAATCCAAGAGGGCCAACAACTCACGTTTGTGTCTCGCCCTTGGGACTGGCGAACCAGGATACGGCGCAGAAGGCCAAGATGAAGAGGAGGCCGACCAGAAGACTCCACCTGCGCGCACACCGTCAGCTACCAGTTCAAGTGTTTAAAACGCTCCGGACTCGTCTGGGCATACCCGTTAGCCATGTTGATGTTGAGTATGTGGACAAGAGAGATGGTCCTTCCACAAATGTTCGCCGTCGCGAGTTGCCCAAAGGGTCGGTCGTCATCGCCGACGAAGCTTGGCGACTGCCCATTAACTTCAATGCGTCTGCTCTTGAACATCACACTCCATCTCACCGACGAGTGTTTATTTTGATAACCATTGCATGACAATATTCCCTGGAGTTGCCTAGTCACACCTGCGCTGTGATAGGAATACCCGTTCTGCTAATATGAAGGTCAAACAGTACTCACAGCTGGGTCAGCCATCTTTGGTCTATGTCAAACAACATGGTAGTTCACCATGCTATGCACTCGCCACACACACAACACAAAACAAACACTTCGGGTCATAGCTATAGGACACAGCAACTGATACTCTCGACGTGTTTCCAACATATTCGAGGCCATATACGCCTTGAACAGCGTGTTATATCTAACCTTCTTCACGTAAGCACCAACACCCTGGCCTATCGGAAATCGAGTTCTGTTTCATCTTTCTCTTCAATCTCTCCACCGGTCCAGTGTTTTCAATCCACATAACATAGACCCTCTAGAACGGACTGGATCCACCTACAACGATCTGTCTGTCGAACTCCGACGACCCGACAAGGACATGATCCATGAGGATTGCCGGTTACTTGTACCCGCCAAGAGATCTCAGCACTCGCGTTTCCAGTTCGCAGAAGAACAACCACAACAGCATCCGGAGCCAGAACTCGCATCATTGGACATTGTACTATCTGTCTCTACAGTCGCCATACTCGAGGACAATGTCTCCATCAATAACCCTCCTGCCAGACTCGAGGACAATGTCTGTATCAACAACCATTCTGTCAAGCTCACAGTCTACTGCTGCTAGGAATGGTCAATGCGTGGTCTTTTCCGTTCGGACTTGTACCCACCTCAAATTCTTACCCCAACAAGGGCGAGATGGCCGAGCGGTCTAAGGCGCCAGCTTAAGGTTAATCCAATACGCTGGTCCGAAAGGGCGTGGGTTCAAATCCCACTCTCGTCAATATCCTTTTGCTCTCGATGCGACTATCTCGGAGAGCAGAAGAAGAGGTTGGAATGTGTCGAAAATCGATTTCATGCGATTTTGGACTTGAGATTGTGGACCTTTTTTTTGTGCGTGAATCCTAGATGCACAATGGCTTTGTATAGTTATGCATATGCACAACTAGCTTGTTCTGTGACACTTGGTGCTGTATCCACAGGCCGCGTGGTCTACTTTATGGAGTTTTCAAGCATTGCTGACCGAGCCATCGTTGTGTCGTTTTGCTCATCGTTATGTTTGATAACGTAGACCAGGTAAGCCAGCTGAATCTTTGATGGACCATACAATCGTCAGGCGAGCATGCCAACTCATGCATCCCGTCCATGCCTCGAACCT
This sequence comes from Aureobasidium vineae, assembly GCA_903819635.1. NCBI lineage: Eukaryota > Fungi > Ascomycota > Dothideomycetes > Dothideales > Saccotheciaceae > Aureobasidium > Aureobasidium vineae. Next base: position 871,771 of record CAIJEN010000015.1, read on the forward strand.
CCCTCGCAGTATGAGACATCATATCGTATCACCATAGAGAGTACCGAACCCCCACCATACTCCCAAAGAGTTCGTATGTCGGTGGTAGATAATGCTGAAGATTTACTTGGTAGTGAATAGCGAGCCAACCATACAGACTTGAGCTCAATATCCCTGAATTCGAGTATGAGGGGTGTCAGCATTACATCGTCAGGATGGATGCCTCAGTATTATATGGGACCCACAGAAGTATATTATGATTATATTATGTTCTTCGCCGACCCCCGCCGCACTAAGGTTACTGTGCCACAGAATGGCTGGGCTCGAGACTGACTATAATACAGATGACCACGTACTTCCATTGTCTAGATTTTGATATGCTTTTCGAGTAACAACGCAACTCGATCATATACCAGAAGCATACCACTTCGCTTCCGGTACTACGAAATTACACGGATCCGGAGAGCAGCAAGGAGCATCATGGCCGATTCACATCCCTCGTTGAAACTTTCCACTGTCGAACAAAGTGGTCCTCGTGGCTACATCCGACCACTGTTCTTCTTTCCTCTGGAAGAGCAGGACAACGATGTATTGCCGTTGCTCGAAGCGGCCCTAGAGCTCACCAAGAAAGCAATTCCGATCCTGACAGCCGAAATGGTACCCGATATGGAGGCACAACAGAAAGGTCGCTTCAATTTGCAGCAGAATTCTAATGAAGGCGTGCTGGTCAAAAAAGACCTACGAGGAGGATTGTTTCCTCTTACCTACAAAACACTCAAGGAACGGGAATTTCCTGCAGAAGCACTTTCGCAACGCGTTTTTGTCCTATGCCCGTCTTTCCTGTACATGCACCTCCTATACCGGTTTTTGCTGCTCAGGCGACCCTTATCGACGGCGGCTTGATTCTCAATATTTGCATTATGCATTTGGTTGCGGATGCCAGAACCATCTATAAGATCTTGAGGGTTTGGGCTCAGAATTGTAGACACCTCCAGGACCCAAACATGGTTTCTGCGTGCGAGCAGCTTCCCCTATCTGTGTTCGAGAAGATGCCGTTTCATCATGGTCTTGACACGCCAGGTGCCCATCCCGAATACCTGGTTTTTGGCTCGCCTCCTGCTCCACCAGAGGCCATGTTCAAACAGACTTTCCGGACCAGAGTGTATCGAATCTCTGCGGCTAGCCTTGTCAAACTAAAGATGGATGTGTCAGGTAATCTGGATCATGGAGAGCATATATCGACCAATGATGCTGTATGTGCACTCGTCTGGCGATGCGTATTGGCAGCACAAATCAATTCCGACAATATTACACGGGACACAATTTCGTTGAACACCATCTGCGTCGATGGCAGGTCACGTTGCACAGAGCCACTGCCAGAACATCACATCGGTTGTCCTATGGTATATGCCACTCCATGTGTCAGCGTCTGCGAGATGCTTGCAACAACCAGTTTGACAGAGGTGGCTCGCGCAATCCACAAGGCTATCCTTGGAACGAACAAGCACTACATCGCGTCCTTGGTGGGTTTTCTGAATGGTGTCCACAGCTATGATTGCATTGCGCCAGCGTCGTTCGCTGGTTTGATGGATACTAGTATTATGATGAGTTCATGGTACCGTGTACCATTCTATGATATCTATTGGGGTCCTATGTTTGGAGGTGGTCGTTGTGATCGTGTAAGGACCGTTTACGAGGGCTTCTTCAATGGATCCCAGGTTATTCTGCCTGCGTTACCAACGGACGATATGGAGGTCGTCATCGGCCTGGACCAGTATCACTGGGAGAAGTTCGAGCGAAATAAGCTGTGGGCTCAATATGCTACGATGTAGACGATTGTAGAAGTGTCAATACTGTGTTGAAAGGAAGCTGTTTTGAGGAAGGAGATAGGTAGAAGCATGGACCATCGTAAACATTCAACAACTCCCGGTCGGATAAGAGCTTCTGTTTCCTATTGCGTCCATCTGCTAGATTGGTCATCGAGTCAATACCTCTTAATATTGCTCGGAGACGACAAATATCATTCGACCTCAAAGAAGCTGTCAAGTGTCTGAAGAGTACGATGAGATCAAGCCATGGATCTCAAATTGGTGTAAGTAAGGAGTCGCCAATACCATGCCTCTAATGTATAGCTTTCACTTGCAATGTCTCTAGCCTGCCTACGTCCTACATCAGGGTGTTCGAAGACGTGCTCTCAAGATGCCATCGCTAAGATGATGACCCCTTTCCATCATCTCTTCTAACAAACTCCTGCTGATGATTCCCACTCAGTTACCAATGAGAAGGCCAGTCCATATGCACCTCGCTTCAATACACAGAGAACGAACTACCGGTGTCTATTTAACACACAAAAGGCGACACCATCCTCTGGTAAAGGTCTTCGTACACGAACAACTCGGCAACCCTTGGAGAAACCATGCCCGTTCACAATGAGCGTAGTCGCTCACTATGCGAGGATCGCGAGACTATACTCAGCTACACCATTGACCGGACCAGCATTCACGACCAGTGTCCGAATCATACACACGATCTGGATTTGGTCGACGAGACTCACAGGTGCGATGGCTTACGGGCGATTGCTCACTATAAAATGTGGCAGATGGCGCCTGATGCAAAGACCAAACTTGTCTTCCAAAGTATGAAAGAGCTTCCACGCTTTGAGGAAGCAGGCGGCAGATACTTTGCATGCTCAGAAGTGTACCATGTCGGCCGCGAATTTCGCAAGACTACAGATACCACGGCATCCAACAACACGGCTTCCAATCCGAACACAAACCCTACCTCGGAGACAGAAGCCCAGCCTGAACAAGACGGTGTTACTCCACCCTCGTGGTTGGAGATCAAGAACAAGAAACGAAAACGTGCCTTGGAGGAACAGCCACCTAAGCTTCGTGGCTACCATGGCAGATAGACTAGTGTGTCTACCGCGTCACTGAGATGCCGTATTCCCTGATGTACATTGATCAACGGAGGCCGGGTAACTATCCAACTCTCTTCATCCCAGATTGCCATTTCTTGCTCGCTTGCACAAACCACACGATGAACCTCGTAACTCTCTACCGAGACAACAGCTGATTGTGTTGTTGGTCATAGACGTCGTTGTCGTCCTCGCTATAGGTGTGCTTGCAATTTCTGCCCATGAAGTCGCAAGAGTCACAGCATCTTCTGGAGGATCTTCTGATCCTCAGTAGGATTACCAGAGTCCTTGCGGACCAGCCCGGAGAAGGAGAAGAAAATCAAGTAAACTTGTTGATCGTTTTTTCCATAATGCAAGTAGGACCATTGTGAAAAGCAAAATATTCGTTTGACACTTTGTCTCATGCTGAGTTGGATTCTCTAGGCTGTCGGCGGAGTCGCAAGTTGGATTAGTAAATTGCAGAGCTCACTTGATGAAGAAGGTACCGATCAAACGCTCTTGCCGATTTTGGCATCCCATACTTGGGTCGATGCATATAGCATAGCTATAAAAATGCACGGTAGCCTTCAGCAACAAGGCAGCGTCCATCAAGAGGCAATCAACATAGACATGAATAAACCATGAAACAAGTTTGGAGAATCTTGAACTTTTTTTTTTGTTTGGACTGTATTTAGTTTAGAAGATGCGAATAACCGTGTCGTTTATTTCACAGACTCCATCTCAGGACCTCTACCCGCCAACTCTCTAGCAATCATCATCTCGGACCTTGAAAGTCCCAGGTTACCTGCATACTCGCCAAAAGTAACGACAATCTCGTGCAAGCCATCACGCAAAACCTTCAACAGTTCTTCGACTTCTGGGACTCGGCGGTTGCCATCAAAGTCCATGTCTGTCCAATGCGGTGGCAGGTTTCGGACGAAAAGTTGGATCTGTTGTGTGGTAATGATGAGAGTGCGCACAATGGTCGAGATATCTTTCTGCACTTGACCGAGGTTGTCTTCCTTCAGACTAGCGACGGCAAGGCCACAGACGGCTTGTACGGCATTTGTGATGATGGCGCCAGTGCTGAATGGAACACCAAACACGGTCGCATTGATGCGACGGGCAAAGGATTGACGGAAGGGCATGCCGAGTGGTGTTCCAATGAGCCAAGAGATCAGACCGTTCGCGTTGTTGACCATGCCAGCGCGGCCAAGCTGTTCCTGTTGTTCCTTGGTGAGGATGCGGTCAGCACCATACTCGAGCAGTTTCTGTGCTCGTGGGCTGACAGGATTGGTGGCGCCATGAGACTGGCCGTAGGATCTAGCGACCAAGCCAACAGAACTTTCGAAAGCTTGCAGGCCGGTTGAGGGTGGAGGTGGTGCCATGAAGATGGCGTCCTCCCTGACAGGGCGCGACGAGATCTTCGGGAGTGTCTGAATTGGCTGAGGTTGTTCGGGTGTGTTAGAAACGGCTGCTTGCGAGTCCTGGATGCGCTGAATGACGGATTGAATCTCGATCAAACAAGTACCAGAGATTTGAGACCAGGTAGATCCGCCTTTTCTATCGAGCTCGGCAAACAGAGTCTTTCTACGTTCTTCGAACTTTTTGGTGATCATGGCAAGCTCCCAGAAAGCCATGGTCTTAGGGATTTCCTTCTTTGCCTTTAATCCGGCAATCAAACTACCATTGGGATCTTTAGAGTCGGCGGTCAGAGGCTTGTCCTTCTTGACAGGTTCTTGAGCAGTGTAGATGGTAAAGGCACGGTTGGACAGTTCCCACAGAGCGACCAGAAGCATCGAAGACCAGAGGAAGCGCGCGATAAGAGAGACGGGGTCGGTAAGACCTGCGGGTCTTGTTGTTTTGGGCAGGAAGAACAGGGTACGACCGATCTTGAAGGCCAGAGCCCATGCTAGGTTTCTCCAGATGACAAAGTAGAAGAAGGGGCCAAACAAGCAGGTGAGAGTGACAAGCTTTGCCGTGTGGGCGACAATGTTCTTAATTTCGTCCTTTAACTGCATAACTGGCGAGCTCTTGGATGGAGATTGTGGCAGGCGGATCAGGTCATAGTCCTTGTAGAGATGGATGGCGGATTGAGCCAGGGCGAGGAAGAGAAATTGGGAGCGGAGAAGAATGGGTCGCTCGTTCAACTTGGGACGTTCGTAGGATCTNNACAAGAGTCAGCGCGCGTACAGAAGGAGCAAGTTCGGATAGACGCACCTGCCAGGGTCGATCCACGCAAGATTGGCATCTTTGGCAGTGGTGAAGATGTAAAGCTCGGCAAAGAGAAAGGCCGAGAGAGAGTACCAGAAGCAGGTCAGAATGGTGTTCTTGGACACTAGGTAGGTCCAGAAAGACTCAAAGGTCGAGATGGTGGTTCGCGGGCCAAAGTGCAGTTGAGCGACTCGGAGGACGAAGATGGAGAGCGACGAGATGAAGAGGAAGAGAGTGCGAACACCAGCAGGACCAAGAGGGAACCAGGACCAGAACAGGCTAGGGCTAGCCATGGGAATAGAGATGAGCCAGCATGCTGCCAGTCCAACCAGGGCAGCACTCGTAAATCTTCTGTGCAACGACGGGGTGAGGAAGTCGCGGTATGGGCGAGCCAAGGGCGCCGCCTTGACAGGGGCGGGCGGATTCATAGCTCACACCACAACACGAAAGTGAGGTCTTGCAGTTTGTTGATGGCAGCTCCAACAGACAAAACACAAAGAGAAGCTGCTCATGCGCCAAGCAAGCACCGTTTCGCGCAGTCGCGACCCTCGACGTCACCCTGCCGTTTCGCTCCTTCCGCAACTGAGTCTCTCCGCATTCCGCATTCCGACGACCAAGACGACGACGGCCGAGCCTCTTGCAACCCAGTCCAGGCACCAACTCTGTACACTCACTCTCGTTACCACCAAGACGCGATAGATATAGACACATACAATCATGTCGTTCCAAGACTCGCCCAACCTCGAAGGCAAGACAGAGCGCTGCCTGATCCCCAATCGCTCGCACTCTCTAACACCTTGATANGCACAACCCACCACATGGCGCCGCTCCGACGACCCTGAATATCAGGATGACCCCGAATTCAACGAGTTCACCACCGACCTTTCCGATCGCCTGTTCTCCCTCACCGCAAACATCTCGCGCCTGTCCAGCCAAGTCGCCCTGCTCGGTACCAAGCGCGAAACCGATCGCGTGCGCGAAAGAGTCCAGGATCTGCTCGAGGAGACGTCGGCAAGCTTCAAGGATATTGGTGATGGTCTGAAGAAGGTCCAGGCATGGCACGACTTGGGCGTATGTTCACCTGTGTCCTAGCCCCATCCCCCTCGTACTAACACGACCATANNGCCTGCGCAAAAGTACACCCAAGGCAAGTTGAACCAGGAGTTCAAGGCCTCTCTGACCGAGTTTCAATCTTTGCAACGAACCGCTCTCGAAAAGCAACGCGCCTCTGCCACCGCTGCCCGTACCGCTCTCGAGGAATCTGGCTCGCCAACCGTCGAGCGCTCGCAACAGCAACTACAACAACAGCAGCAGCAGGAACAGCTGCGTCTGGCAGATCAGTCCGAAGTCGACTTCCAAGAATCTCTGATCGTCGAGCGCGAGGCCGAGATTCGCAACATTGAGCAGTCCGTGGGCGAGCTCAACGAGCTGTTCAGAGACGTCGCTCACATGGTGCACGACCAAGGCGGCCAACTCGACATTATTAGCAACAACGTCACCAGCACCAGAGACGATACTCAAGGTGCCGATCGTGAGCTGCGTACTGCCAGCAGACATCAGAAGAATGCAAGGAACAAGATGTGCTGTCTGCTGTTGATCCTGGCTGTCATCCTGACCGTCGTCATTGTTGCTGCTGTTGCTGGTTAGATGCGCTATCATGCTCTAGACTTGCACTTTCCCCTTCTCTCACTCTTCGGCTGTACGCCCTTTCTTGTCCAACTCTCACCCACATCTCTATTATACCCCTGCTCTCTTCTGTAGTCTCTTGGTCATCTGTATATACAACCCACGATATTCGCCATCTATCCTCACAACGTTTGTTCATCAACCTCCTTTGCCACTTATATCTCCCGTCTTCTCACTCTGCTTGCTGCTTTGGGGAAATGGTGCAACTCGTACGCATACCGTAATGATCTGCGCACATCAAGTTTCCCTTACCATAAACTTTGAACTCCACAGGGACCAAGTCGAAACTCAAGTGTCCTCGATTCAGTGTAACGTCGTATCCCGTTCTCTTTTACCCGCATGCCGCGATCTTCGAAACCTGTTCACGGTCATGCGGATAGCACGTGGTATTAAACTCACAATACTAGCTGTAAGTGTAACTGACTTGGTATGAATATCTTCGGCCGTACGCAACCACCCTCCGTAAATCAGTCCTTTGGAACACGGGACCGCGGGAATATCGTATGCGAACGGAGCGAAGTTCGGAACGTGGTTTGTACTGTCGGCACTTGTGACTATTCGTTGTCTCCATGGTCAATGCGGAACACAATCGGCCGTGCAATATTTGTATGTGCTTTATAGCAGAGCATGCTCGGCTCTTCTTGTTGCCTGTAAGGCCTGGAGACTACTCATGACTCTGAGACTCTTGTTGTTGGCCGTGATAAAGCTAGTGATGAGGTTTGCAAGCTACGGACTGTGTCTCGATCTTCTAGCCCTAATAGTTTCGTGTGACTATCGGTTGGTTTGAGGTGATTGGAAACAGATGATCTGAAATAGACAAGTGACAACCGAGCGGTGTTGTTGTTCACAGGGTAAGCGGAGTAGGTCTTGTTGTTGCAACAATCTTGACGATAAGTTGATAATGCCCTTCTCTTTCTCGCCTCGCTCCCTGAATTGATTCGCCATGTCTATCAGTTATTCTCAGGTCTCGACATGGGACGCATAGGCGGTGAGCAGTAGCACAGGTCACGAGCACAGTTGCCTTGTTTATAAGATGGGCCATACATTGCGACATCCTTACTAGTCCAGAGGTTGTATGAGTTGAAGCAATAGTATAGACAGGGATATACCTATATCTGATTCTGACAGATATGTCTATGCTTGGAGCTATACCACTCGCTCACGCTGTCAAGGAAAGCTTAAAATCGATATCGATTTTCCTTGGTTGGTAGATGTGATAGTGGATTCTGTTAGATTTGGCGAGTTGGTAAGCTGTGTGATTCGCTGGTGCAGTTGTATACTTACAACGCCCTCTGCCTTGTATATCAGTACCGGAGAGAAGAGCGGTACAAACCATCTACTACTGATGGCCAGGAATTCAGAGTCGTGGATTCGCAAACGAGATAAATGGCATAATGTGGGTTTTTTCAGTCCAAGGTTCAGGGTGCAAAGATAGGTGCACATCTCTCGCAAACATACGTAGAACATCGAGTATGGGTGTGCAGTATGTACACCTGCATAAGATCACTGCTCGGGAACAACAGCGTGCAGTCGGTCAAGACACACACACAACTTACCTTACCATGGAGGGCTCAACACACTATATTCGAAACATGAGAACATACATGCAACGACGTTATTGGTGGGCGTGATATCCTGCAAAGAACGGTCAAAAGTCCAGCTCACCGCCCGGATAATGTCGAACCAGCACAGCTGAACATGCAACGGACAAGTACTCGCGTTCATGAAGCCACGTTCTAACGTTTCACACCATGGTGGCTGCCGTATGCAGAGCCATACCCTGTTACTTGGATAAGAGTACATCTTGCACACCTCCGAAAGAGTCCGATATCTGTTCCTAAGATCGTCCTTCTAGTTATATGTTGGGTTGATCGTTATCGCAAGGCATTACTTTGAAGTTGGCTGTTTCGTGGTTGATGTGCGTTGTCTCTTTTCGGAGGTCCGAAAAACGTGATCGTCCACTTGTTCCAATCTATGGATGTTGTATGAATCATTTTGGATCATAGGTGTTCAAAATGGAATGGTCACTCCTCCGCCCTTCTTCGCACGTGGTTGTAAATCGCGATCGCTTCGTTTGTTTCAACGGTTGGTTCAGAGAAAGAACAAACCACCAAACGACCAAAAGCATGCAGGATTTCTGTTTTCTGTTTTCTGTTTCTTTTTTGCCTCCGAATTGATGCTGCAGAAGCTATCGGGAAACCGTCATGCACATCATCTCGTGTTTGTTTCTTTCTTTTCGTGTCCTGCATGGTTTGCCGCTGCGCCTATTCTCGGGAAAACACCTCTCGCGTGTTCTCACCGCAGGTCACAGTTCTGCAGTATGTATGCGCTTCGCCAGGCTGTATGCTGCATACATGTGGCATTTCACATACAGTACGCGTCAGGCGTGCTCTTCTAAAACCTGACCCTGGCCACACGGTCATCATGGTAGAGTCGTGGCGGCGGATCATGCTGATCCTAGAAAAGTACAGATCGGATCCAGCGGGCATGACGGCTATTGCGGAAGATTGCAAGAAGCACCGAGTGATGGACGATGAAGAACTCTGCGTTCGCAAGAATGGGCCAACGGAAACAACAAGTGGGCGACACACGGCAGACCATGACTAGATGATATTCTAAAGTAACCAGATGACATACTAGGCGATCTTAGACGAGATCGAACATCTGAGAGGTACGATTCGCGGTAAACATCTCGCATCACGTGTTTGGGTCACCCTGGTCGAATCTTGTCTTCGGCATGGTGCGCCTCATGAGCAGGAAATGTATTGTAGCACGGTACCAAGACGACATTGTTCGCGATAGACGAACTGTCAAGCCTCCATCCGTTCGGGTTCTGGACAACGCCGTCGGCAAGTGCATCTTTGTTGTCCAGTCTCGGTCCGCACGGAACCATGAAGCAAGCCCTCGTTTCTTGACAGAGATGTTGAACTAACGACCACGGCCACTCTGCCTGCAGCCGCATCAACGGAAACGACAAGCATCGACTCGAATCAAATTATGTTGACGAGAAACGCAGAAAATGACTGTGGCTGCAGCAGGTGTTGGGAGACTGTGTGGAAATTAGGAAGCCACCCCGGATGGCGCTTTCCATTCTCGCCTATAGCAACCCTAAAAGGACGCTAGAAGCGCCGTGGAACAGGGATGGAAGCTTTGGCAACCAAAAGCCAGACCTTCTAGAACAGAAGCCCTCTCGCGGCACCAAGATGAGTTGAGAAGTCAAAACTTCTTTCGATATATCGGAAGATGATGTCAAGTGGTGGTTGAATCTCTGTGGCTGCGGGCATGAATCGCTTGATAGTCGGGCGTTGCTGGTGCACCTTCTGCGGGATTCGATTCGGGTTCTAGTCCATTTCCTTTTTCTGTCAAAGCATTTGGTTGCTCGCTGTTAGTCCGGGTCGCTCGGTTCCGACTCATGAGCCTGGTCGGAGGAAGTTTGGCTCGAGATGACCGAAGAAAAAATACTTCTTGAAACCGACAGTCAGAAGCAGTTCTGTCTGCGATATGTGCGAGTGATATCCGATGGGAGGATGAGCACTGATTCGATACACATCATTTGGGGGCGGTCAAACACGCATTGACTCTTTTGTCGAGTATCTCTTTGGCCAGCGTGTCACCACGACTCATGGACAAACTGTGCCAAGCTATCCCACGCGACTGCCACGTGCGAAAGCTTGTAGCATGCAAGCCACATGCGTCTTTGTCCAGTTTGAGATCAAGCGTTCCGCTCTTCATCTCTTCTTGTTTCCAGTACGTACCGCTCAGTCTCGGATTTTCTTGGTGTAGTTCTGCATGACTCTGAGGTCGACGCAGAGACGTGAGACGACTCAGCAACGTGCTTAGTATGATCGACAGACACACTATCCTCAATTAGTGTCCACGTGCGGACTCAAACTGGGGTCAGAGCATGGGGCTTGTTCGGAGCAGTTTGTTGATAAGATGTTCAGAACGAGCAGCAATGTGCTTCGTTCTGGTTGTTGTTGAGAACGAGATCTTGCCCTACGGATGCGCCGATGCTATTGCTCCTAATTCACCCGTTACGGGTCTGCTTCCGTGTTGGCCTCCAGGAGATGGCAGTGCCATAAAAGACTTGGTTCCAACGGTTGGTCAAAAACTCAGCCGACAAGACCACCGAGCGGGAGGGTATGAGGTGATTGGTGGAGCGTCGAATTCCTACAAGCAAGCATCGGTTGTGGCTTTTTGTTTTTGTGTAGAAGAGCTTCCTCGGAGCTACGTTTAGGCGTTGCCCGGGCCTAGCACCAAAAGGCAGCTTTCTGCGACACTGTGGTTGTACAGCAGGTCGAGCATGCGAGTTCTGGCGTGCTGGTGTCAGCATCTTCGAGAGGGAAAGTCAGCCACAGTCGCCAACGTTTGGAGTGAAGGAACCAGATTCAGATCTCTTGGTGACGGAAAGGACAAATTGCATATGCAGATCTCCGCCTGTCAACCGTGTGATCTTCACGGAACGACCAACTCTCTGGATCTCTCCTCCATCGCGTGGCATCAGTGCTCGTGGTCCTGCAGCTGTGCGATTTGAAACAATAGCTAGCAACCGGAAGCAGCATGTAGACCAGACGTCCATATCAACTTTTCGCTTCCACGAACCCTCGGACGAAAGCTATCAGGGTGGCCTTTTCTACTGCACCCCAGTCGCCGATTGCATGCAAACCCGGGCAGAGCTCTTCCCATGTTCATGCTCTGAGCCTGACCGCTTGGTGACTGGTCACAATTCCTCTGTTGTCAACGACATGAGCGCTGGCCTCGGCTTCCATCTCGTGTACATACGCTTTCGGCAATGCGCTTACGCTTTGATCTCTGCCCACCGGCAATGCCACATGGACACGATCTACCAAAACTCTGTTGCTTCGTTGCAACATATGACACGTACGGCGAACATCAGTCTAGTACATTGGTCAGCCGGGACCAAAAGAAAGGCCTACAAGCATGCCTTTAGGACGAAGGATGGAACCAAAACTAAGCTTAGATACGCCTCATGAACCCGTCATACTATTCTCATACCCGCGATATTGATTGGCGCATAGGGCACCGCCTGAATCGGGCGTTTATGCCAGCAGTTGGATGGCATATACGAGCATTGCGTCGAACGGAGCCCTCACCTGTAAAATCTCTCGGACGACGGAAAACGCTCGTCGAAGCCCGAGGCAAGCCGTCAGCAAGGGGAAATCCATTTCCAACAGTTGATGGCCTGGGCAAAGAATGGTACACCTAGCTCAGGTTACCACAAAGGAGAATGTACATGGGTACTTTCATACGCTGAGAACCGTTCTCTTGCCAGGTCAATCGAGATCCACACGTGTCCTTTTGTTGTGCGCCTGCAAGGGCGACCGGTCTGTTTGCCTGTTGGAGCCATATTTCATTTTCTAAGGGACCGTATGAAGATGTGAATGGTTAGTGCGGCTGTCGAGTCAGTGTGGATTAGCGCTGAGTAACTGAATTAAGATGGGAAAGGATACCGAAGCGGAGCCATTCCGTGAGGCTGTTAGTTGCATCTTGGCTGTCAACTCAACGATGAGCTGTTGGTCTTGTTCCCGTACACGACGACAAGACAGGGCTGACAGAGCCACAGGAATGTGTTGAGAAAGGCATGGGAGGTCGTCTCACGCACACGGTACATGGTGCATGAAACCAGGGAAGCAGGCAAGTCGACAAAGATCCCTGCCCAGACTGGCAAGAAAAGGCAGGATTCCTTGATCGACGGCTGCGACACGCTAAGCGACACATGCGTGTGGGAACCTTTTGCTCACACGAATCAAGCAAATCAGGCGGGCTGCAGGCGTGGCGGATGACTCAAAACGCCATGCGATCTAATGAGCGATGGATACATGCATGAAGGTGCCTGGGCATACGACGCACAGGAGCGGGCAAGTGGAGGACGAGTGGATGCACGTGGAACACAGCGATTTCGCACGATCGGCGGGAGGTGGCAGAAGAGGTGGAAGGGTGCTAGAAGCATTTCGCGAGACAGCGGATGCGGTGAAGAAGAGAAGAAGGCGAGCGAGATACGTGCGTAGAGCCGAGCGAGCGGGTAAGGGTAGAGGCACGGTGCATTTACAGGAAAGAATTAGCTGTAGCCGTTTGACAACAGTCGGTGTTAGTGGGCAACGGGTGGATAATGAATTGATCACCGCTGTGGTTGATGAGGCATTGCGCACGCGGTGCTCGAAGGTAGCGTGGCCGCCCCCTCCGTGCTGGTCCAACGGCGCTATCCACGGAAAGGGGAAAGTTGATCAAACCCCTGCTACCACGCGAGCAGGGCGCCGGCTAGCTGATCTCATGGCTCCGAAAATTGACACATGAAGCGGCGCTGGTGGAATTCTTAGCTCGGGCTAGCATGGTCGTACCCACAGTACTTGAAACTTGAAAGGCCTTACGATATCCAGGCCACGAGCCGAGCAATGCCTCATCCAACCCCATCCAGCACTTGTCCTCCTGCATTCACCACCACCCACGCGCCCTCACAGCAGCCCTCGTCGCCATCCAGCCTGACCTTTGTGCCCGACGAGCTGTGCGTGAAGAACAGTGCCCGTGAAGATTCGTCTTCGCCACGTGAACACCAGCGAACCAAGCACGACAGCCTTACCACACAAGACTCGGCGAGCCGATCTGCCGGCGTCATAACCAGCGTCCACCTAAATCGTCCCGGCCCATCACCCGCCGCTGCTGTTGCTGCTGCTGCCTCTCAGCGCCAAACCTCTCAGCATCTTCGCTTGACTTCGCTGGGCCGTATTACTCCTGCTTGCGAGTCTCTCGAGTCGCCCACACGCTCTTCGTCCCGCCTGTCGCAGGAGTCGTTGTCTTCGCTCGACTACCACCCCCGTCGCCCCGGCCTCGACGACAAGCGAATCTCGCTAAACACCTTCCTCTCGGCCACAACTCCTCCCTGGTCTGCAGAAGAAATCAACGCCAGACAAAAGATGCATCAAACTTCGTCCCGTCTGCTGCGTCAGACCGACGATGACCGTCCGTTCACCAGAGTAAGTCTGCTTTCCGCCATTGTTTCGATAAACTTCCCCACTCACACTGCGCTTGTGTAGGATCTGAAGGATCTCTTCTCGACATTGATGGTCAGCCTGCCTCTAACACCTCACCGTGTCCGCTTCACCAAGGTCGAGCACACCTTCACCACCGACGAAGCTCTGACCAACCTTGGGTCGCTCAAATTCTCCCAATCCAACCGCATGCCCGACCCGAAAGACCCCTCCAGAATCGTCACCACAACAACCACGACAACCTTTTCCATGGCCAAGGAGATGGCTCGCACCGTCTGCAACAGATTTTCAGAAGCAAGGTTTGTCGAATCATTGGACGGCAAGACCGACTTTAGCTCGAGGAGTTCTGTGTGGCAATTGACCCCCAAGGGTATGCGTGTTCTCACTCGCTTCTGCCAGCGCAACGGCATCCATCAACGCCATGTCAACGAGCTCTTGGACTCGCCCCGCAACACCATGCAACTCGTCATCCTCGAACGTGTCCCCGAGAACGATAACATCAACATTGATCGCGGCACTATTGAGGTTGTTTTCAGACGATTCTGTGGCGAGGAAGGTCCCAACCTCAAGAGCACTGCCACGGCCGACTCCGAATCGTTACACGATTACGCAACCGGTCTGGTCGGCGTGCACATGATGAGATCCCGCAAGCAGTTTGAAAAGGACACNCCCTACATGTTCACTGGCAAGTCGGCTCTTGATTGGCTCATGGATTGCTGCATGGTTGTCAACAGAAAGGAAGCTTGCGACATAGCCCAGCAATTCATGGTGCACCAACTGATTGTCAATTTGACCGAAGAGCGCAACACGCCCGCTGCCTCCCGCTTCCAGCCCCTCAAGACAGCGCATTACGGCGTTACCGACAAGGGAATGAGAATTGCTGGCTGGGTCAGAAGCCCCAACGGATCTATCAATGGTGAAGCTGTGATTGTCAAGCTGCCTGCTGGAGTTGCTCGTGACTCCAACACCACCAGAATGTCGCAAATCATTCACGATCCCGCACAGCGCCTGGTCTTCCGCGAGTTTCTGCAGGAAACCCACTGCGAGGAGAACCTAACATTCTATCTCGAAGTCAGAAGCTTTTTGCTGGATTACAACTCTGCCAAGCGCTCAGTGCCTGCCCCTCGTCTGGATCTCATTCGCGAAACCCTGGCTTCGGCTTACAGTAAGCTCATCTCACTGGTATCTTGTTTTCAGACAAAACTAACCTCTTGTTCAGGCTTGTACAATGCTTTCCTTGCTCCCGGTTCGCCGTGTGAGCTCAACATTGACCACAACTTGCGTAATGCTCTTGCTAGCCGCATGACCCGTGCTGTAGGAGAGGATACCGAGATGATCGCCAGCTTGGACGAGGTTGCCACTCTGTTCGATCAGGCTCAGACCAGCGTCTTCAAGCTCATGGCCAGTGTAAGTTGTACTGTACTTGGTCTTGAAAGTATTCGATGCTAACAGTCAACCAGNGATTCCGTTCCCAAGTTCAGCAGAGATCCCAAGTACATCAGAATGCTTGAGAATCGTACAAACTACGACCAAATGAACGCAGCTTTCTCGGCCGCATCGGTCTCATAAAAGACGCTTGCTGGTATCGCCAATACTTAATAATTCCTATCCCGCCAACCTCAATACCTATTCTCTCAGCAATTTCGGTCACACCAAAAGCGGTCGTCTCCGAAGCCGAGATATGGCGGACGATGTAATCACCTCGTCGTACACACACACACGACGCAGTTCATGCCTCAATGTATCCCTCAGTCACGCCGCACACAGTGAGGCGTGTCAGCTTTGGATACGATTTTCCGACGACGAATCTGGATAATCCTATCAACAGATACCGCGCCGGACGTGCCTCATGTGGCCAATTCAAACTTGTGGGTGTCAAGCCCACGCTGTATTTATTTCTGGTCTTTCCATTCGGATAAAGGCATCACAGGCGTCTCAGGGTGCATAGCAGATCGGCGTTCGCTCTACTTTTGTTTTTGGATACATCACTGCACGAGGAAAACGACAAGTAATCTGATGTTGCTTTTTTTCTTTCTCGTTCAGATGGCTCTTTCATTATCTTCTTTGTCCCTTTCATTTTTTTCTATTTCATCTGCTATTCCTGCATTCAGCACATGAGTGGCAGCAAAGCGGCGGGCGGCACTTTGACGACTAAGCGATTGCACGGAGGTCACGTCTGGAGGAAGGACATGGATGAAGCTGCGCAACGGCACGGACTGTAGAAGTAACAATAGCTGACGCCATTACATGACACGTCTATCAAGACTGCTTATCTCTCGATCATGTGCTTGTACCACGCTCGAGCCTGGGTGTTTGACTTTGAGTCGAATAGAGTGAGACATGGGCAGTGTGGACTGAGCGGCTAGACGGTAAAGAGGGCGACCAAGGTTCAATTAGATTGTCGTGTGGCTTCGATAAGTTGGCTCGTTTGGGCATGCCGAGCGCGTGTTTCTAGCCAACGCCAACGCGTCTTCCCTAGATGAATCATTTGACGACATTATCGAGACACACAGACCTGAATTTTTTATAGAAGGAACCAACGCGTTAGTGGCATCTTCAGTTGCTTCTAAAAGATATCACCCGCTATAGCACAAGTCATGGGCGTTCCGCCAGGTGTAGGTCAAGGAGTTTAACGAATGTTTACACTAGACATTTTCCTCTAACGCGTTTCACAGTCGCAGGCAGCTCCACTTCCGAGCAATCTGCCCTTTCGACTCGTCTCCAAGACGATTGGGTCCGGCGCATATGCATCGTGCGTATCCAACCCTTCTGCAGGATGGTCACACATCCGTTGGACAACAGACGTCGCTGACAATCAATTGCCAATAGANATTCGCAAGGCAGTGCCCAAGGACAAGCCGAAACCCATCATCGCCGTCAAGTTTATCAACAAAGAGCATGCCTTCAAAGTAGGCCGGTTACGGCCCAAGCAGATCGAGCTCGAGATCAGTCTGCATCGCCAGGTGTCGGGCCATGCCAACATAATCCGCTTCCTGTCGCACGGCGACGACCAATCGTGGATCTGGATCGCCATGGAGCTGGCCGAGGGTGGCGACCTGTTCGACAAGATCGAGGCCGACGAGGGTGTGGGAGAGGACATTGCGCACTTCTATTTCAAGCAGCTCGTCAATGCCATCGCCTGGTGTCATGGCAAGGGCGTTGCGCATAGAGACATCAAGCCCGAGAACATGCTGCTGACGGCCAATGGCGACCTGAAGCTGGCCGACTTTGGTCTTGCCACGGCCTTCCTCAACCCCAAGACTGGAGACTCGAAAATGTGCGGTCTGGTCTGTGGCAGTCCACCCTATATTGCCCCTGAGATCATCCAGGTCGGTCACGCAAATCAAAAGAGGAAGCATGGCGAGGACAAATTTGGCTACTGCCCGAACATCTCGGACATTTGGAGCTGCGCCATTGTGCTGTTTGTACTGTTGGTCGGCAACACTCCTTGGGACCAGCCCGAGCCACGGAAGAGCGAGGAATTCTACCATTTTTGCGAGACACAAGGCCGTCCTGAAGATGAGCTTTGGGAGAAGATACCATCCGAGGCATTGAGTCTGCTGAGAGGTATGCTCAAGGTCGACGTACTCGAACGATTCAAGCTGGACGACATCCGCATCCATTCATGGTACACGCGTCCGAACAAGTTCATGAATCCAAAGGGCACCGTCTCCGACTCGGTCAGTCTAGCTACCAACATGATCGAGCGCCTACACATCGACTTTACCACGGTACCTGATTCGTCACAGAGCCAGGAGCAACCCAAACAGGTCGAGTCGCAGCCCGCACCTGCCCTCATGTCCACACAACCTGTAACTCCGGCCTTTGACCAACCTTTCGATTGGGAAGCTCCACCCCGCCTGGCAGGTCTCACAGCCTCCCAGCCCGTAACAGCACATGATTCTTCCCGTGTCGCCATGACCCACGACCTCATCGCCGCTCAACTCTCGCAAGAACCGCACATGACCCAGTTCAGCCAAAGCCACAACGTACCCCTATCCCTAACACAAAACGCCCGCCGCTTCCGCGACATTGTCCCCGCACAGTCCCTTGCGCGTTTCTACTCTTACCAAGCTTTACCTCAGCTACTGGGCACCGTACGCAGCGCCTTGCACACACTCAATGTACCCATACACGCCGCCACTGCCGCCGACGACAAGGCGAAACAGGCCTACATACGCATCCGTATGAGTGATGGCCGCAAGCAGGGGCTCAGCGGGAACGTCGTGCTCGAGTCCATTGCCGAAGATGGGCTTGTCGAGGTCAGATTCGTCAAGGCAAAGGGCGATCCGCTCGAGTGGCGCAGATTATTCAAGCGAGTCGCTGTGCTGTGTCGCGACGCGATCCTCATGCCTAGAGAGTAAGAGATCCTTTAGTTGCCTTATCCTCCTTGGACGAATCCTTCTTGTGGCTCTTTTTGGCAATACTCTTCTTTCCGCTTTTCATTGCGAGTCTCTTGCCAGGCTTTTCTTTCGGCTACCTTCTTGGTTGATTCTTTTTTCTCTTCTTTGTTTTTCGGAGACCTTTCTTCGATGGCATCTTTTGTTTTTCTTTTCCCTGTTACTAATTGTCACGCCGGCCACTCATGAGCACCCTATTTGATTTCGTTTTTTCTTTCTCTCTCGAAGAGTGCCCATGTATGGGCTATTGATGGGCTGTAGGTTGATGGTGGGGTTTGAAGGAGGAGGATCAATGGGAAAGGAAAACCGGAAATAGTATTATACCCAATGTTCAATGTCTGGAGTCTTTTCTACTCTGTCTTGGTTTCTGTTCTGTTCATTGGCCCTGATTGATGGTTGTGACTTCTTCCTACAAACAAGACGGAGAGAACGTCGACAGGGTTGAAGAAAACAGTTAACCCTATGGACAGAGATGAAACCTTGATGATGCGAGCGAGGTTTCAAGTGAAGTGCCTAAGAAGATAACGCAGGGGTGAAAGCATGGAAGCGAATCTTGTCAGAGGATACAGTGAGCAAAAGGCTGATCAGAAACTTTAATGAGCATTACTTTTTGATTGATTGGTTATAGTCACTGATTATGTGATCTAAAGCTATATAGGTAGTGTCAGAGACACAAGGTGTGGATATCAAAACAGAAATAGAGTGTTCAAAAGGAGGGTATGTAAGGACAAAAAGGGTGGGAATAAAGATACCAATCGCTTGCTCGCTTCGCTTTCATTACAAAAGACAGCCAAAAAGAAGTCGTGTTGAAAAAATAGAAAGAAGAGAACCCAGGAAACACCCATCCATGCAATTTTGAAGGAACCAAAAGATCAAATCAGACCAGTTAGAAATTGGATGCTGTGTTGATTTGACCACCACCACCCTGGTAGCGGGCTAGCGGAGGCTCGTCCTTCTCAGTCATGAGGCTTTCGTGTGGCTGAGGACCCGTGAAATCATCGTCGTCCATTCTGGGGCCGTTCGCACGGCGGCGTCCCCACATGCGCCAGGCAACGAGAGCAAGACCGCCAAGCAGAATGGCACCACCGATACCTCCGACGACACCTCCGATGATCTTTTTGCTAGAAGCAGTAAGACCACCTCCACTGCTACCGCTGCTGCCGTTGTCGTTCAGCGAAGGTGAGATGGTTGCAGTTGCGTAGCCAGTGGTGGATGCAACAACCTCCTCGGTAGGAACAGCAGTGGTAACAGTGCTGCCGCCAGTGACCGTGACAATAGTAGTTGTGTAGCGGCGAGTCGATGAGGAAACCAGTGCAGAGGTGATGGTGGTAGCCTTGCTCACAGTCGAACGGTTGATGGTCGTGGCCGCAGTTCCAGAACCGATGACGACAATCTCAGAGGACGTTGTCTTAGACGACTTGGTGGACGATGTCTTTGTGCCCGAAGCAGAGGATTCACCAGATGAGGCAGCCGAAGAGCCCGACGAGGCACCTTCAGAGGAAGCAGCAGCTGTCTGACTAGCAGAGGAGCCTGCAGCAGACGACGAGGGGGCAGCAGAGCTAGTGCTCTCGGCAACAAGAGAGGTGGTAGACGAGGTTGGGGCTTCTGATGAGGTGGCGGATTCGCTGGTAGAAGCGGCTTGTGAAGACGTGGTAGGGGCCTGGCTAGTAGTAGGAGCCTCCGAGGATGTAGGGGTAGTTGATGTCGAAGGCTGTTCACTGGTCGAGGTAGGTGGGTTCGAGGAAGTCGTGGGCTCTGCCGATGATGTCGTGGGGACGACCGACGACGTGGACACGACGGAGGAGGACGTCGGCGCAGCGGATGAGGTGCTGCCGCCTGTACCGACCAGAGAGTTCTGACGCTTCAGCATCCATGGCAAGCTGTTGGCGTTTACTGTCGAGAAGACCATGATGAGAGCGAAGAGGAGAGCGATAAGGCTCGGTGATGAGCGCGCCATTGTATGCGACATGCAGAAAAGTCGCTAGCTGCAGGATATAGGAGCTGGCGATGGAACAAACGAGAAATCTCTATCCAAGTGACTGCCTACAAGTCAGGCGGCGATACGATGCTAATGTCGCGGATCGTAAGGGCCGTTGAGGAGTCTGCCAACGGTCGTGTGCTGAGGCTAGTTATATGGAGTGATAAGGGGTCTGTCTGTACAAGATGCGATGCGAAACACGTCCAAGCGATGTAAACGAGTGGAAGAAAGCAAGAGGTCGGTGAACACAGCAAGGAGAAAATTCAAGAGAGTATGTACGGTGCGCGCGGAAGGTACATGCAAGTGGGTTGGGAAGCGACGATGATGTTCGACGGNGCCACAGACTTTGTCACCGGGAGGAAGCCAAGCNNCGCGCAGCTTCGTGTGAGAAAGGCTAATGTTAGAACACCACAGCGAGCTGTCCCTCATCCAGTTAGCCCNCGTCTCGGAACCCTAGTTGGGCGTAGGATCCTCCTTCGGCCTCACCTGTCGATCTGGTGTTACGCAAGCCCTCGCCATGTCATTTCGGCTAGAAACAAAAGCGAACTTGGTTCACGCTGGGAAGAACCTTTGCTGCGCTTCAGGTCGTCCAATATTGCTCGGGAAGAACGCTTGGCTGCACCGCTGCTTGTCCTGTCAAGCAGAAGAACGAGGGTCTTTTAGTGCACCACTCCCCACCCTCGGAACATTTTCCTGCGGCAGGGACCTGAAGGAGAGTCCACTTGGTTCCGAACTCTCCGCAGCAACACGACCCTCGACACGCCTCGCGCCCCGAGAGCCTCGCCTGCTGACCTTCAAAACATCGACTCGTCTCAAGTCTCGAAGCTGTCTGATTGAAGGTTTGATGCTCCTTGCGCATTTGCTCAACTAAACTACTCGTACATATCTCATTCATGTCGTCTCAAGGGTATCGCGTCGTCAATTGCTCTTCAAGGCCTCCTAATAAGCACGCGTATAATGCGATCCTTTGCCATCTGTTCCATTCATTCTGCGAGTTCCTGCTCCCTGCAATAGACCGTCAGCGATTTCACGTCTTGTAACTGCATCTGTCGGGACTCACCTTCACGCCGGGCTTGCCAGTAACAGTACCCTTGAGGTTCATCATAGCACCGCTGACTTTGTCGCCGACAGTCGGCTTGCGCTTCTGCACTCTGGTAGTTCCAGTCGTTGTACCTGCAGTACGGCGGCCTGTCGTGTGCCTTGTGCTTGATCCGACTCCTCTGCCAGTAGTGGCTGCAGGACCAGTGTGATGACCGGTGTGGTGACCAGTGCCAACCTCCTTCTTGGTTGTCGTTGTCGTGTGACTTCCAGTGATTGGGTTGGTGGAGTGCTTCGTCGTGGTAGTGACGGTGCGGTTGTTGCCCTTCAAGCGCCCCAAGAGCGAAGGCTTGCTGGCTGTTGTAGTGTTGTTTGCTGATCTCGTGAAAGCCATTATGGAATGGTTCTTGGATTATGGTTGATTGGTAGTGTAACTGAAGTATTACAAGTGAGTATGAATCTGTATGAGTTGGCTTTTGAAAAGCAGTCGCGAACATGCCTCATATATGCGATACCTCCAAGATGGTCCTCCTCTGGAGAGATGACGAGCCAGCCACATGACAGTAGTGGGCATATTCACAAACTGGAAATTAAGTTGGTATAGCAGAACGTCATTTGTAGATCCATTGATGGGGAGAGACACTTGGCTACTACGAGGATAGATGTAATAGGCCAGCGTATCCTCGAGACTGTTCTGGCCACAATGTTCCACACGAAAATTGGCATAAAACTTGGATAAGTGTTCATGGCCAAGCTAGCTGCCAGCGGATCCGACGTCACCCAATCTACCATGGGCGCTTGCAGAGACGCGTCCCTCATTAAGGGCCTGAGATATCATCGTGAAAACTTCTCAGTGACGCGAGAGCAATTGTTGTAGATATGGTATGTAGATTTTAGGTTAGATGGACGAAGAGGAAAGTATGTAAGGTGTCAGTAGAGTTTGGTGATGGTTCAGTTCAACGTATGCTACCTCAGCGTTCTCAACCGTCGAGCTTGAGACATCCGACAACCCTGTGCAACGGCTTCACCACCTATCTTCACAGTCACATGTCAACAACTGAGCCTGTTCGTGCTATCGAGCAAGGCGTTATATCTGACAGTAAATATGGACGACTCACCACTGTCCCGCTTGCCGCTTGAGCTCCGCGAACAAATCCTTGACTACACCACGGCCACAAACGTCCAGCACATTGACGACTGCGGTAGGGACTATAATTTTGGGGTGCTTGCCAAATCGATGATGATGGAACTTACTCGCCGTCATGCTTTTATGGCTACCTGCCGCGAGCTTCAAGGTCTGGGTCTACGCCTCCGTCTGCGACGTACAGAGTTCATCTGGGACTGTTCTTCAGAGCAATCATCACGGAATATAACGAAGGCTATCAATACACGGACTTTGGACGATGAAGCGATATTCCACACTTTGCCAGAGCTACAGACACAAGGCTTTATCAGCAGTATCCGCGGTGCAGGCGCTGTCACCTCAGACGATTATCTGCACCGCGAGAGCTGGAAAATGAAGGGACCGTCTTTTGCTAAGAAATACGCGAATTGGGTCGATGAACCCCTCGACATCCTGATCATGTATGAAAGGGCAGCGTGTATCACCTTTCGTCTCCGCACTGAACAATACCAGAGAGAGCTTGATCATCACCAACTGTTCTATCGACACAGCTACCGTCTACAAACTTTCACCGATGGCAATGCTGCAAGACCAATCNNAAAAAAAGCCTTGAGAGGTACTTGGAAGCGTGACACGATAAGCTTGACAATCCACATGCTAAACGAAGCAACCTCTCTCCGACGAATAGAAGAAGCCATGTCACTGCTCGAAATCGAACACTACAAAAAGGTCAAAGCCATCCAAAAAGAAATCGAACGAGAAGTGCGACCATATCCGGAAAGTGATGATGCTGACTTCAGCGACGTACGACGTACGTATGAGCAGTTCATCCGCGATATGAACCTTAAATACTCTCTGTGGAGGCAGCGAGTNAAAAAGTTCCACGAAGGATTGATCAAAGTGGTCATGCTGAGTTACCGGATGGACTATCGTGCGCTTGCGGACCCCATGTTCGAGATACGGCACGACTTCGAGCGAATGGCACCTTATGAATACACTGGCGACCAGGTCGTCGACGCTGTCGTGGAGCTAGTAAGGACAACCAAACTTCAGAAGATGGAGCCAAGGTACCGCATCGAATCAGACCTATGGCTTTAGTCCAAAAATACAGCCAAAATACCACAATGCCCGGACTTCCCATCGGGCGAGCATGTGGAAAGCACTACGATAGTGTAGAGGTAGTTGTTCGATATTTCCTCGTGGTTTTCCCGAATAAAACAGCAAGGTTCAGGAGAACCGTCCACCCCTGTTTCTTTCGCCCGATCCTCCGCGGACAATTCTTTACCACCGGTCGTATTGAAGCAAGGAACTGTATTCAGAAGCAAGGCAAGGGGCTTTCGAGTCGTTGCTTACCGAAAATCTACCGGGAGTACTTCATTCGACTCTCTTGTTTTTCTCACTTCTTCCTCTATTTTCAACAACCTTAGAAATTCCAAGTATCAGAACACATTCATGGATACATTACCTTCAGAACTTTTGAGCAAGGTGATCTCATTCCTCAATGTCGACAGAGTGCGACTGAAAGCGTATGCCACAATATCTCGAAAATGGCAACACATCGTTGAAGAGCGTACATTCGCTTGGTTGCGTGTACGATCGATGGAACTAGATATGTTCATGAAAGCCGTGGTAAAATCACCTCACAGACATCGCCGGAGCAGCATACGAAATCTGCATTTCTACATTGTACTTCTCGATTACAGTGAGAGCGCCTGCGGGCGTTTCGAGAGGGAATCAGACAGACGGCTCAACAACGAGGCTTTCAGCCATGCTATTGCTGCTTTGTCTGCTGTTCTGGTTGCTTTCGAGGTTGTTCGCGATTCCGGAACTTACGATCTGCATTTCGAGCGCTGCTACTCTTCTTTAGATGCCGACAAACGGGTCAAGAGAAGACTGAGAGCAGACACACTTGCAGTCATAGCGGGAGCACGCTATGATGTATTCGAGGATAGATACAAGGACTTTCATCTGCATCTCTTGCAAGCAGAGCAGCTGCCAAAGTTGCACAGTATTTCCTCACTCACGATCTTTGGAGACGGCCCACGAAAACTCGCGCCAGCAATCGCTCCAGCACTTGCCTCCGAAATGCCAAATCTGCTTTATGCCAACTGGGAGTTCTCGGATACGGAAAGGACACGATCGAGCCGTCGCACTCGACTCAGGTTAGACCTTGCAAAGCAACTGCGGCTGCTTGATCTATCCAAAATCAACGCATTCCAGCTTACTTTCCATCACCAAGAGCCCTGGAATGAGAAATCCAGCAATGCAGATGTGCGTGGTCAAGCTCGTCTCCCCGGCGATGAGTTATCCGCTGCATTGCAAAAACTTGCGCAGGCGCCCAATCTGACAGAGTTAATGTTGTGTGGACCTATTTGTGTTGGCCCTGAAAACTTCTGGCCGGGAGAGGAGCTCGCTGAAGATACACCATGGCGTTCATCAGAGGAGCTCTGTGTCGTAATCGTCGCAGTTAGACCCGATGGCGGGTGGTACACTGGACTGGAGATGGATTGGGGGACACCGGATGCTGATGATACCACAAGTGCGAGGAGCTCTGAATACGATTCCACAGAACCCTTCGCTATTGATGAGCTTCCACCCGATACATACGGCTACGAAGAAGAGGAACGCGATCGGATCATTAATGGCAATCAACCTTGTGACGTGTTCCGCTTATGGACCCACGCCAAACTTGACGAGCTATTCACAGCCGTTGCACGTGCTGCCACGAAGATGTCTAAGCTGTGCCGAATGGACGTCGGGCTCGACGCGTGGGGTGGAAGATTAAGCGACAATAGGTTGATCTATATCAATGCTGGTGACAGTCATCCACGCGACAAGAAGCCAAGCCATAAGCAACANTGGAGAGGGCCAAGAGGATGGCGGATGGAGGCTGATCTGGAAAAGGCCTGGAGAATGCTTCTGGGTGTGAATGGTATCGTAAGATATTCAGCATATGGAGAATGTGCTCGTGACAGAAAGGGATCTTGTTGAAGAGGATGCAGCAGGATCGTGAGTGCTCAAGCATCTGGAGAAATATGAGCCAGCTCCTTCATGGCGGTGGTGTAGCGGTCAAGAACAGTGGCGTGCTTGTCCAGAGGGGCGCTGAGTTCGCTGAGTGCTGCAATCATGCGCCCATCACGGTGTGTCTGATCGGCAGCCGGGAGCCTCAAGTTGGCGTTGCAGCAATTTGGGATGTGAGTGTCGACAGTCTGGCACTGAGCATTTGTGGTGCTTGGAGAGTGGGCAAGACGGACAGCAAGAAGTTTGGCAGGGGTGACTGGAGCACGTCTGAAGGGATTCCAGCCAAGAGTTTCAATTGATCAATGCGCTCTTGAAATATCTTGAAGTCTTCTTCATGCCCATTGGAAAAGACGAAGTCATCGAAGTCTTGGTCGTGAGAGTTTTGATCGGCAGAGCATTAGTCGGCATGAGCGTTTAGAGCAAAGGAATCGTGGACGGCGGTATAAGCTGCAACTCCAGAGGTGGGTGCGATGCTGCGGGCCTGGCGGACATCAGTATGACACTAGACTGGCATTGCAGCTTTCGCCTACCTGAGCAGGCAGAGCGACGAAGACTGGAGGAAAAAGCAGATAGTTCCGATGTCGGCAGCAGCAATAGCTCTCTTATCGGGCTCGATGACACATTCGTCTTCGGCGGATGTCATGTTGTGGTATGCCATGATTTGTTGTGATGATGTGCTGTGTTGGAACGAGGCAGAATATTCCGCGACTTGGAGATATTCAAAGCTGAAAATTAGGAGTCCGGAAGTGCTTGGTGGTCGTTTGTACTGGAAGTTGTAGGTACCCGATTTGGAAGTGACAAAGGATCAATCCGCCAGCTGCATTCCTGCCTTACACGAGTCTTGAGAACAAACCCATCGGAAGCTTTCGGAAAGAGTACGACGAGACGATAGATTGATTGTGGTGCAAATGATATTCAAATTATGGCTAGAAATGATAGTGGCTCTCTGAGAAGAGCGTGGAGATGATATGCGGCTACCCGTGTCCAATCTAATTGGATATCAGACAGAAATTTGTCGTCTAGCAGAGTCGCACAATAGAAGACTGCCAGAAGCTTTCCTCCGCCGCCTTCTCGGCCTTCCAATTTATGACCTCACCCTCACTGCGTTTTGTTGTATCATTTGGACTCCCCATTCCTTCGCCATTCTGTTGACGCTGCCAAACCTCATCATTACTCTTCAATCCAACAGACTCAAGCATTCTGTGGGCTCTACGTAGCAACCCTCTGGCTTTCTTGAGATCATTTGCAGACTCACTGGAAGATGGAGAACTCCACGGACTGGTTGGGGGAACAAGAGTCTCTGACCCCTCTTCTGCTTGATTGTGGGACTTGTTCTTCTTGCAAAAGGGTAGTTTGTCGGTTTTGCGTAACGGAAATCTGGCGTTATCTACCGTTGCTGGCTTTTCCGGAGTCAAGAGGACCGTCAATACGAATGGTCCATGGCTGTTGACATGTTCGCGGTGGACAGAGGGAATAGCACTGGAGGTGAGTGAATCAAAATGATGCTGATGGAGGGTTGCTACCATCCTCATGATCTGATGTACTGTTAGAAGGCTGTTGACCGATGCTTGAGGCCGTTGAGCCAATTGCAAGTGTATTTGGTTGATCATTGGGGGTGAATCAGTCATAGACTGAGCCAGCGAGGTCTGCGGCATAAATTAGCACTATTGCATAAGAGGGTCTGGCGATGGCGAATAATAACACTGACGATGTCCATATCACGGTTGATCTTTTCGTACTTGAGCCCTCTCGATTTCGACTTGGTCGGTGTCTCGTCCATGCTTTCGATCATAGAATGATACTCAAACCGATCTGATATGATTTCAACATAGATTTTGGTAGCAGCTAATCTTATATGGCTCTACTTCTAATTGGACAAAGCAACCTTAGAAGTCTGCCTAAAGCTTTCTATCGGATTCATGCCTCTCCGTATCCTGGTTATGGAATGAGATGTAGTGATGAATACGGATCTGTCAGACTTCTTCGGCACTCTCAGGGGTAATAAGCAAGCATGTCAGGAAGGCTTTGGTAGGAAACTTGCTCGAACACCTTTTGACAGCAATACTGTGATGTAGACCTATGTCTATTGCTTCCAAAGGTAGCTATTCTCAATGTATCTGATAAGAGACTACGAGGAGAGAGATCAGTCTATCTCTCGAGGCGAGTGCCGTGCAGACGAGTTGTTTGTCCTGCATCATAATCATGAAAGCGCTGGAAACGCTGATGCCCCTGGAGGCTGATTATTGCTGCGCTAATCGAGTGCGCTCTCGGTCTCAAAATTTTGCCTCTGTGATCTCTGACAGATCGAAAGCGAGCATGAACGTGCATCAGGGCAGAACATAGAGGTAGAGTCTAAGAACATATCCAAAAAGCAGTGAAGTAACATCGATTAATCCCTTGAAGAACTCTCAAGAAGTGAAGGCAGTGAACCAAGGCTACATAATAAAGCCAACTTGGATAAAAGTCACTCGAGAATGCGTGATAGTCAAGCGGACACATAGGCATAATAAATTACATTTGTTACGCCGGTCGACCTACGGGCGTCGATTGGTGCCGTGGGGGAGTAATGACTTTGCAGAGCAGCCCTCACCCGGTGCCACAAGCAAAAGATACTTTCATCGAAGATCCCAGGCAGTCGGGCCAGGCCTACAGGAGCCAGCCCAGTATTCCTTGTTTCCTTTTTGCTCTTTTGTTGTTTGTCTTTTGGTAGAGTGTGAGAGAGGAGTTGTTGTTTGTTTTGAGGCCAAAGAGTGAAGGGTGACGCGTAGAGTGTGACACTTTTGTTACGATTGTTTAATACGTGCTGTTGATGTTGTTGGTTGTGTGTTCGACTCCTATCAGAGACCAATCCTTTTGCAAAGTCTACGCTTTGAGAGAACTTCAGCATCAGGTCACTGTATCATGTCATCTACTTTCTTCAGCTGTTCATCGTCAGAAAAAGCGCTTGGGAAAATCGCACTCGCAACGTGTATTTATGCAAGTAATGTGATCGCAAGACGTGTTGGACGAGATGACAGCCCACGAAGGCGCGAACAGTGGGTTTGAGTCTGGTCTATGGACGGACAGCACTCAAAGGATCTGTCAGAAGATGGATTTGCTTCTGCAGAGCATCGATGACCTTCTCACATTCTGCGATGTGGATGGTCCTCTTGTCGATCTCTTCTTCAGCTTCGGAAAGGGCGGCTTCGACGTCACAAAGCCTTGTGCGTAGATGTGTGTTTGACTTCTGAAGTTCTCTCAACTCATGACCCTTTTGCTTGAGATGTGGCTCTCCAACTGCGAGCATGATCCTCATGATTTGGATACCTGACACAGTCATGCCAGGTTGAGGGGTGTTGCCGTCGATCTCTCACCATCAGCTTCCTGCTCGTTCTGCTGTTTGTTGACAACCAGCTTGCGCAGGCCGCTGTTCTGCTCTGAGGTTTCCACAGATTGTTTGCTGGAGGGTACAGAATGCTCATCTGACGCGTGTTGGAGACCTTTCGGATGGGAGGTGATTTCGGGATGACCGTTCACCGCACACTCGACGTGGGAGAGCTTATTGGTAGCATGGTCGATTTCGGGGACTTTGGCTGTGCTGTAGGAGCTTGCTTGAGGGTCGGTGAGTGTGAGCAGGAACTCTGGGAAGGAGCCTCACATGCGTTGCATTGCTTGAACAAGGGAAGGTGCTAGACAATAGTCCACACCATCGGAGGTGACGTGCTGTTCGACCGTGGGCGAGATCGGAGGATCAGGGACTAGAGTCATTGTGGCGCTGAGTATGTCGTTGGAATTAGAAGAAGTGATGAACATCTAGGAGATCAGGCCCTTTTTATCAAAATGTCAGAGACAGTAACCAAGATGAGTTGGTCAATAAAAGTGTTGTCAGGGGCTTGAGGAGCGGAAGTTTCGAGACTGACGCAGAAGACTACAACACGTCGATTGGTTTGGGCTATGTCTCGCACAGGCAAAGAGAGACATCCACGCTGCGACAAACAAAAGAAGTCTTATAGAAGTTGTTGCAAAAGGCAAGACAGTATGTCGCACACTGCGATGCGCTATGTCTCAGAATTTCACTCAGCCAGTTCAACATCTGCTCTCGCCCGACTGGGTGTTTGGTAGAGTTGCAGTTCTGATTGTTTGCTTGGAGAAATTTTTGCTTGTTGCTTCTTTGTCCAACCCCTTTCTTGGACAACACTTCTAAGAGAAGCCTGTTAAATCAGCGTACCAACCTCTCTTGCTCGTTTGTAAGCTCATCACCACCCCACTGACTTGCACAGTCTTCAAGACACAACCACTCTCTCCCTCAGGAAGAACGCCTCGACAGCCATCAACACGAACCTTGCAGGCGAACGCTTGGGCATAGGAGTAAGAACAGCTGTTGTAGCTCTCAGCGGCTCTCTGAAGGTATCCGTTTGCATCTTTACCTTCTTCTCCTGTCTTTTTCTCTGCTTCTTCTGCATTCTCTTCTTCTCAGTGGTTCTCAAACCTCCAGCAAGGATCTCGTTCTCCGCCATCAATTGTTCAATACGGCTCTCCATTGCTTTCAGATAGCGCTGGGTCTCAGTGGAAGAGAGTTGTCCGTCATTGAAATTGCTACATTGAGATGCTCCACTGGACGAGGGTGTGTTTTGTGTTGGAGAAGAAGGAGATTGGCCGTGTGGTCCAGGAGCCTCCAATTCGAAACCACTGACGGTTGAACCTTCATCGAGCTCAGGGGCTTGGTGAGGCGTGTACGGAAGCGTCACAGAGTATCGAGCAGTCATGGCAGACATGGGCGTGGAATACATTCTGAACTTCTGTCCAAGCGTCAGCACAAGGTCTCTATGGAAGATTGAAGTCTGTACTTCTCCTGAATGGAGGCCAACCGAAATAAGAGCACCGAAAGACATAGTGGTAAAAGACATGTTGATGGTTGTCGTGAAGTGTCAGTGTCGAAGTCAATGGTATGTGAACCTCTTCCAACGTTTTGATTCTAGAAGAACGAAAACGGCAGTCTTCTTTGTCGAGCAATGCTATATACCCCGTACGCGTGGTCAGCCATGACAGCACTTCTAGGTGCCAGTAACGAACCACCAACGCTATCAGTACCACACAATTACCTTTAGGCCATTCGCAGTGGTGTATGGTTGACATGTCAGAATCTTTGCACGTGTCCAAGCAAACATCGCAGTGCTTGGTCAACATCCTTCCAACTGCAGGTTGTTACCGCTCACCAATCCAATGCGATACAATGATTTGACGCTCAAGCCCGAGAATCGCTTTGCATTACTGATAGTTCTTGGACTAGCTCCTGACAAAGTTACCTCCTGGAATGAACCGTGTCTATTGCTTCAATGAGTTGCTGCTCATGTCGGAAGATGTCGGACTTGGGTGGGTCTGTCATGATCGTCAATTTCTGTCGACAGCCTTGGACACAGGCGATGTAACGTGCCTACTTGCAAGCTTGCTCGAAGTCTCAAGCTGCGCTCGGCAGAATATTTCTACCCCTCCTCTACGAGCGATCAGCCACTCCATTGCCGGTGGGTGCTTCAGGAGAGATTGGACGACCGAAAATCTTGTAAGTCTCGGAATTATTGGAGTCGTGGACAGTGGAATGATCTTCAGTACTGATATTCGGTCTCGAATCATTGGTCACAAATGAGCTTCCAGCTCGAGCGTGTGCGGCGTTGTCCAACGAAGTAGACAGCTTGTTCATAGCAGCGCAGAGGTTCTTATCAGATTTGTTGCGTTCTTCGACCGCAAGGGCGAGCTTCTCGACGCGGGACGCAAGCCTCTCAAGAGTGTTGATGACTTTGACGTTGGTAGATTCTACGGCTGGAGCAGTGGTGGTCGATCCACAGACGACTTCATCGAGTTCCTTTGCAGCTGTGTTGGTGGCGCTGCGTTCGGCTTGATTGGATTTTGTGTCTATTGGAGATTGCTGCTGGACAGACTGCTGGACAGACTGCTGGACAGACTGCTGGACAGACTGCCGGACAGACAACGTGCGAACAGAGGTGATGTTGAGACGGCTCGTGGCTTCTTCGAAGTGGCAGCAGGCCTCCCAACGGCCATTGAGACCGCGGAGAAGTATGATTTTGGCAGATGCTCTCGGATCACTTTCTCTGTAGATGACGTCCCTCTCGTCGACGAACAGCTCATACTGGTCTCTGTATCTCATATGCCAGAACTTGATGATCTCAACAAGATGAGCGGTTGCAAGGATTTCGTCATTCTCTGGGTCGTTGTAGATGATGTGCTGGGCCTGGACCGCTTTTAGGGCATCATAGTAGCGTTTCTCGAGCGTGATAGACGACCAGCCAAGAGAGCGGATGTCGCTCGAGCTGGTGGCCATTGCCATAGCCAGGGCGTAAACTCCAGATTCCCGGACTATCTGTGTTAGTGCTCTCTGCGATTTACGATGAGACGAAATATTAGCATACCGCTACCTGGCGCAGGGAGCCATTTACCTCCAGGGACATAATCGTTGGTCTTGGGATCAAGGGGCATGTTGACTCAATGTTCGAGGGAGAAACGAGGTGCAATCCAGTTGATTTGGAGCAGCAGTTCAAGAGTGCTGGAGGTTGAGTCGTGTTGTCGAAAGTGTTGTTGTGAATCTTGTGGAAGGTGCGAGCCACGCAAACAAAGAGCCAAGCTGCGCGTTTGTCTCAAGCCACCTCAGCGCAACTCACAAAACATAGACAATTCTTCGAGAAAAGCGAACCCAGTGCATCAGACTATTTGGGTCAATAATCCAGACCTTCTCTGAGAATTTTTCCGTTGTGGTGTGACAAAGGACTGAAAAGTGCAAAAAGTGCAAAAAGTGCAAAATAGAATGGTCACCCTCCAGGGATCGGCCAGGGGTTGACCTAGAGCACTTGCTTTCAATGTACGCAGCGAGTCATTCTTTGACTCGAGGGATGTTACAGAACCGAACCACTACTCTACTGCACACACTGCATCCTCAGAAGATGACTACATATATAGTCTCCTTGATGGTCACGTTGATTCACTTCTGAGCAAACAGCCCCGTCTCTGTTCTGCGGGAACATGTCAGCATAGAAGGAAGTAGTGAGCTCTGTAAGAAGAGGTAGCTTAGTGGCTGTGATGTATCTGTATTGTCGGGACAGCTTTGACTCGCATTCGGACTTGCATGATCATCAAATCAATTCAGGGTTATCCATTCAGCTCGTTCTTGAGACATTCCGAATCTCAAGGTCATGAGAATGATACGACAAGAGAGCGTTTTCGTATATGCTCCCAGGGCACATGGACTGGAAGCTCAATCCTGACCATTCGAGAGGGCATGTTTCGGCTGGATGAAAAGTTGCCGCTATGCTGATTGATAACACATACGCAAAGCTCTCAAAGCCTACTATTGATTAGTGGGAATCGCGTCAGAGCCAACATTGTTTACATACTCGTGCCTGGAGTTGAGATGTATCTGCCGCCCAGAGGCAATTTGGTACCGCCATTGAGTACAGGCGGGGAAGTTGAAGGCTGAGAAGTGGTAACGGGTGTGCCGGCACGGCGAGGTTGGACCAAGCTTTCGGGGTGTCGGGAGTAGGAGAAGTAACAGGCTTGGGAGCGTGGGTATTCTCGATCTGTGCCGAATACCTCTTGACGCGAGTCGACGGTTTCATGGTAGACGATGCACTGGCGGTGTATGCAACAGAGCCGGCAGGGGTAATACGAGTTTTTTCAGAGCCGAGGGATGTCGAAGGAGCAACGGTCTTGGGACTGGGAGCGACAATTGGACCAGTTTCGTCGTCAAAATAGCCAAAGCCTTCCCATCCGTCACCAACTTGACGAACAAGAACAAGAGACGATCAAGAGGCTGCTGGTTCGTCGTTCAATCTTGAGAGATGCCCATCCTTTTCCTGGTACAATATCTTGCGGTTTGAGGTCGACTGGTCTCTGTTCCAGATTGTGATGAGACTGCGAAACAGTGCGGAATCCAATGTGTTTTCGATTGAATCGTTAGGGAGGTGTACATGTACATGGTGATAGGCATGCAGCTTGAACAGAAAGAGATATGCCTCCAGTTCCGCAGATGCTTTCCCAGAGACCTTCCAATCAAGTGGACGTTTGATCTCAGGTTTTGTAGCAAGTCCGACAGCGAGTGCATAGAATGCGCTCTGAAAGTCTAAAGATTGGTCAGTACTGTAAGATCCACACCAGAAGCTTTGAAGGTGACGGACTGGTTCCAGGCACCGACAGCCATCTGCCGCCAGGGAGTAGTTCTTGTGCAGTCGCCATCTTCGTCGTGTTGGTTAAGCGAGGAATGTTGGGTGGTGCAAGAGTCTGGAAGCTGAATGCACCAGCTCAGCTCAGCTCAGCTCAGAGCAAAGTGAGAGTCCAAGAGCCGGCCGCGCAAACAAAGTAAGTTTCATGTGACTGCTGAATACCGTAGAGTGATACGCCAAGCCACAATCGCAATGAGTCTAGAAAGTGAATGCTCCGAGAGAGCCTTTTCCACGACCACCCTCAGGCATACAGCTTCATCTGCAAATCCTATCGTGAACGCCATCAAGCAACCACGTCGTCCCAACATTGAGCATTCGCGTTTGGGTGAACATATCTCAACCAACTGACTCTGCGTTGCTTGAATGGAAGGATGCAAAATGGAAAAAATGAAAAGTAAAGAAATCATGTTCTCTCTTTCTGCTTGCCTGACAACCTACTATATCGCTTTGTCCAACGATCGAGAAGCAATACGCGTTCATGCGTCCCGCTGACGAGGATGCAAGGTCCTCCATGTCCATCTCGATTTTTTCCTTGAAATCAGATATTCCTCATCCTCAGGAGAATCAGTCCGACGTGATGATTGTTGGAAGAAAGAAAGATGAGGTGCAAACAGCAGAAGGAAGCGACGTCTGAACAAAAAGTGGGGCCGCAACCCACTCTTGCCTTTTTGTCACCCTGGTGGACTTCCAAAACTGATAGCAAAAGAGACAAGGACGAGCGGACTGGGAAATATACAAGCAAGAACAATCAAATGATAACAATCCTACCCAAACGGCAGCGTGAAGCGAATCAAATTACTCTTACACCCCATCACAACCCCAAATACCCAGAGCATGATTGCTCGAGATCACACCAAAACACCTCACAATCCTCGACCCCAAAGCACCCCAGTCGAACGAAGAAGCCAGTAAAAAGTTGATCACCGCCATGGACTGCTTCNCCCGCCAGCCCCTAGACTCGCACTCTCAAACTCCATCTCCCAATCATCAACCTCTGCAAATTTCTCCCTCGCTTTCCTCAATTCATCTGACAACTTCTCGTCAGACTTTGTGCCCTTGATAGTATCAATACTCGTGTCTGCAGTTTCGTCTGCCTCCACTTCATCGCTATTGAGCTCGGACAGACTCGAGGATCCAGAAGAGATGTGCACAGGATCATTCTCTTTATTGCTGCGAGCGTAAGTTCGTGATGTCCTCTTATTCGTTGCTGTGGTCGTCTTCTTTGGCTTTGCAGGCGCAGCCTTCTTGGCCACAGTGGGCTTTTTCGTCCTTGCCTNTTTGCGCTTTTCGTCTTCAAATGCTGACAAAGAGGCTTCATGTGCTGAGGACGAAGTAAAGTCGAATTCGTCTTTTCGTTGAGCGCGGCGTTTAGGCAGCATAGCTCGCAATGTTGCTGTTGTCAAGGGTTTGACTTTCTTGGTTTGCTGACCACCGGCTCGAGCGGATTTGCGGATTGCCGAGGGAGAAAGAGCAGGGGCCTGACGAGGCTGGTTGGGAGAGGAGGGACTGATTGGTTCAGGCGGTGGTGAGCTGCTCATAGGATCTGCGTATGTGTCGCTGAATAGTCTGCGTTGTTGTGACTCGGTTGTTGCTGGTTCTTCATCATCGTCATCCTCAGGTGCTGTCGCTGGGATGGTCTCGTGCTCTTCTTGTTCGGCGATGGAGCGAGAGGGTGAAGGTAATGAGGGAGACGAGCGGGCAATCTGAACTTCAGACTCTTCGATGGCATCTGATTTGCGTTTGCGCGTCTGCCGTTGTGTTGTCTTGACTGGCGTCGCACCGTAGAACTCATCATCAGAATTGGGCAATGCTGGCTCTGGCGTCTTGGCCTTCTCCTGCTCTTGTGCAACTTCCTCCTCGTCTTCGTCGTTTTGTTCCGGCTCTGGCTCAACTTCGACCGGTCTGCCCTTGGAAATCTGCAGAGGCGTACCCTCGTCGTGTGGCGCAAAGTCATCCTCGTCGCCCAAGCTACCCAGAGTAAAGTCGGTCGTGTCATCGATCGGAGTGCCAGCAAGTTCAGGATTCTGCACCATCTGCAGCAAGCTAGGCTGACGGGCGCGACGTCTGAAGTTCTGCAAGGCCAGGACAGACGATTCTGCGCCAGGTGTACTCTGCATCTTGACAGCAGATTGAGGACGCACGACACTAGCAGGCGCCTTGACTGCGGTCCCAGGTACTGCTGTCTGTCTGACGGGCGATGGCGATCGTGGAGCAGTGCGGGCAGGCACCAATGCAGCATCTCCATCATTGTTGGTAGCTTCCCGGACTGCTCGTTCGGCCTGGTGCGATTGAGTTTCTGTTGCAGATTTTGGTACGATTCCAGCTTTTGTGGCCCTGCGATCCTCTTCCATACGCGCTTTCAACTTGTCCAGGACACCCTGGTTCGCTTGACTGGGCGCTGGTTTCTTGACAGTCCTTGGGGGACGGCGACCAAGCGTTGTGGGACGCGATTTTGTGCGTGGTTGAGGTTTTGCATCGCGTGTCGCAACTTCTGCCTCCTCTTCCTCCTCTTGTGCGGGTGCGTCTTGCTCGGTGGCAGCAGATTTGCGTGACCTCGTACTGCGTACAGCACTGCCGACTTCCGGTTCCTCTTCCCGCGGCGGAGTTGTCTTTTGCGCACGCGATCGGGTGGCTCTGGTTGCTGGAGTTTTGGCAGGCGCGGCCTTGGCTGCCGTCTTTGCAGCGCGTTTCGGCGGCATTGGAGAAGTGGTTGTCGTGCAATGGATGTATGCGATCGGGGTGGGACGTATTGTAAGTGATTATCTGGTGGCGGTGGTGTCTTGCGACGGCAGTATAGACGTTGGTGTAGCTGCCTCGGTCATGACGGAATCTTGAACGCGAACATTTCGCGTTTCCGGCCGACGTCTTTCCCAATCGGGACGTCTGTCCCTCCTTCGTCACTGCATCCATTCAAGCTATCAAATCACAGAGTTTGTTCTTAGACCTGAGATATTCCCAGAGAGACAGCGGGATTGATAGCTCTCAATGGACAGCAAGCTGTTCCGAAAATGTATTGTGCATTTTCATCTGCACGAAATCGCCATTCATTCTAGAGGGGTATCATAAGAAAAGAGACTCTACAATGTCCTGGCTACCATCTACATTCTCTCTTCCACACGCATACCTAGTGCTGTGGCGTTTCAGGTATGATCTTCTGGCCATTCCCATGTCTCCTCTTCTCCGGGCTATCCAGATCCATCATGTCGACATCATCAGGTGTCAAGACCTTGCTCAAAGTAGGAAATCCGTCAAGCATCGATCTCGACACTCCATTCCCGTGGCCAGATATCGGATTGAGACCGCTGGGTCTAGATTGGGGAGGTGCGAAGGGAATTGCTCCTGTGCTTGAGAAGGTTGGTAAATCGTTCTGAGGGTGCGTGTACGAGGGGTTGAAGAAAGGGTGGTTGTGTCGTGAAGGTAGATCTGGCTGCTGTTGTGGTACAGGCTGGTGCGTGTGAACCTGCGATTGAGGGACATCTGGATAAACGGATGAGCTGGCCGTGTGTGGTGGACCTGATACATTATCAAGCAATGTCATCTGGTGAGGGTCAATAGCTTGTGGTTGACTTGGTAGGGCAGAAGCACCAGCACTCTGCTGCACTGCGCTCTCCTCCAGGTCGAGATATAGCGGCGAATCTCTATGCGTCAACTCAGAAGGTACAGTCTCCGAGGCCGAGGCTGGCTGTCTGCGTGAGACATGTTGTTCCGCTATCTCCGGGGTACCACTCGATTCTATCTTCGGCGCATTGGTCTGGAGAACGTCCTGTTCGGCCTTGGGCGCAACTTGTTTGGCTGCTTGGTAAGGCATTGACACTTCAGGCACGTTGGATTGCGGTCTAGCCTCTGCTTTGACCTTCTCTTCCATCTCCTTCATCTTTCGATCGTGCTCTTCTCGTGTTCCCACTTTCAGGTGGATCCTTTTAATCCCGACTGGTCTCATAGGCTGAATATGGTTGATTGGCTTGGTGAAGTCGATGGTCAGAGGCAACGCAGTCGGCACAGACGGCTCCGATGGGTAACGTTTGGGCTCTGGGCGCGCTATGCGATTCTCCAGCTTGAAAAACGGTTCTGGTTCCTGCTTCACCAGGGGTTCTTGCTTGACAATCGGCTGCTCCTCGGGTGGCACCGACTTCAATGCCTTCCCACGCACTTTCTTGGGACTTGAGAGTGGTAGGTGTACAGGCATGACGGGTACGGGCGGCGGTGCATTGGCATCCTCTGGCTTCAAGTCGAACATGTTGCTGGTCCTTCTGGTCATCCGCTTGGGTTGCTGAATCTTCTCAGGAACAGGCTGAAGGTCGTGTGATGTTGGCAATTCCGATATTGTCTGGCGCCTAGCAAGATCGACTGGGAGAGGCTTGATTGACATGTCTGTTTCGGTTGGTGGGCTGCCAGTGCCAGCACCCTTTGGCTTCCTAGTACGGAGTTGTCTTCNCCCAGCTATCGGTTCTGCTGGTACAATGACTGGCGCAGAGAGTCTGTCCTTCTTCACTCTTACTGGAGCAAGGTCTTCAGGCACATGGCTTCTTGTTTGACGGTCCGAAGGAATGATAAGTTTGCTGAGCTCATGCACAGCAACAATCCAGTTGACTTCTGGCGGCTCTCTCGGGCCAGCAGGTCTGGGAGACATTGGTCGCATTGTTCCTGAGATCGATCTTTGGAATTTGAGTGGATCGACCACCTTTCCAGTAAACGATTGAGTGGGTGTGGCGTATGTTGGCATAGCTGTACGTTGGGTTCTCATGGTAGGTGGTGGCGGAGGAGGCGTAACATGTGTCTCTAGTGCTTGCAAGTTTTTGACATCCCACCAATTAGGGTCATACTCAGGTGTGTGATGGCCGTTAGCTGAACTGGAGATGTTCATGCTTTGCATCGCACTTGCAATATCATCATCGGCATGGGTTGCTTGCGATCCATTTGTAGCCCTTGCACTCGGATCTTGACAAAGTCCAGAGATATGACTTAGCACACCACTACAGAGAGCTCGGTCACTGTATCCTCCTTCCAGCACAGAAATGACGCGGCCGTTGACACCCGTTCCCTCTTCTTCAGCTAGCTTGACCACGTCTTTTGCAAAGCGAGCATAGAATTCGGTAGGCACGTTGACCGCATGGCGCTGCATACCAGCACCTTCCCACTGACTGGCATCAAATCCGGCAGAGATGAAGATGGCAGCTCTAGGCGGTGCTTGCTTGTGGGAGTCCTTGATCAACTGCGAATGTCTTTTCAAAAACGTTCGAGCTTTCTCCAACAGGATCGAGTACTTTGTTTCGTAAAGAGCCCAGAATTCGTCCAAAGTCCTCCAGGCTTCCAGGTGAACGTTCCAGATGGACTGGTTGTGAATGTTGTCAATGCAGAGACTGGCATTAGTGACTTTCTCCTTGTCTCCGTCCTCACACGGATACGAATTTATGTCGTGCATGCTGTAATAACCGATTGCGGTCTTTTTGGTGAAAGAAGCGTTCTTGTTCATTCTTGCGCTCTTGGCGTTTCTGTCCCAAGTAATATCCTGTGATCCATCACCATGGTGAAGATCGATATCCAAGATCACAGCGTGTGTGAGGCCATAGGTTTGCGCAGCATATTCAATTCCAATGTGAACATTGTTGATCCAACAGAAGCCAGAAGGAAAATCTGATGAACAATGATGACCTGGTGGACGAATAGCGACAAAAGCACGTCTTGGTGAAGTCGGTATGCTGGAAANAATTGTATCAACAGCATCACAAACGCCACCAATGGCACCTTGGAGAGCATTCAGTGATTCCGAGCAGAGATACAAATCGCCCTCATGGAAAGGTTGCTTTTCGGTGGTTGAGCCAGAAACCTCGGGTCTAGCCAGTTCCTTCATGTGCTGTTCCAGTCTCTCTCCTGCGACATTGCACATGGTCTCGAGCTCCTTCATCCACTCAGTTCCATGTACAGCAGAAACAAATGGCGAAGTCAGTGGCACTGCGCGCGAAGTCTTCCTGATTTTGAAGGGAATGCGAGAATCTGGTTGCTTGTCTGGATGAGGAGCATGTTGGCCTCCTGAATGCCTCGATCCAAGACGAACATAAGCAGCGGACAGTCCAAGAACAGCAGCCAGAACACGCTCTGGCCTCTCAACAATCATGCTGAGCATGCCCTTGGAAGTCTTTGGCCGTGAGAATCTGTGTCCGTAGCATGCATCGTGAAGGATGACTGCGACATGCGCAGTTGTGAACTCGGACTCGTGTAGAGCCATCTCCTGGGTGAAGTAAGCTGATGCGACTTGGGCAGCGGTCAACGGCGCAGGTTCTTCGATCAGTGCATGTGAAGAATAGGATCCGATAGTGGAAGAAGAACGGTCGCCGCGACGAGGAGAGCTGGCAGGGGAAGTTTGCATGGTCATGCTACGCAAAGAAGACATTGACGACTTGCGCCTGGGTGGAGTTCCTGCTTGGCTCATTGAACTGGAAGCTCTACGCAGAGCTGATGGTGAGTCGTAAGCACCGGGAGTTGTGGATCGATAGTTCGATGTCATGGGACTCGAAGAGATTCGAGATGTACTTCTGCGGTCGGCTGGAGAATTTGATCTGACCATAGATAGTCGGTCGAGATTCCGCGACAGGGATGGACTTTGATCTCTTTGTTGTCCTGGACCAGGACTTGAACGAGGATGTTCGGCCATTGTTTGTTTATGTTATGCGCTTTCGGACCTTCTGATTCAGTGTGTAATTCTTGCTCGACCAGACATCTCCTGCATGGTGTCTGATAATATCTGAGTATTTCTGCATTGATTCAGAAGCTTGGAGTGGCATGCAAACCCCTAGAAAGCTTGCTGTCCACTCTCGTTGACCCGTCCCTCGTCGGTTTGCACGTGATTCTTGGCGCATCTCATCGTCCTTTCGCGTCACACCTGCTTGTTTCTTCCTCAGCGACACGTTCTGCTGACATCGAGACATGTTGCACAGGACACTCAGACGACGCCTCGTCGCACTGGGCTGAAAGTAAATCCATATGGTCTGATAGAAAGACATATACATGGGTGCAGTCTTGCTCCGAGTCAGACCTGCATCCTCGAAGCTATAATGCTCTGCCGCTATCGGACCAACGTCAGTCCGATCAAAAGACTTGTTGAGACATAGCACTACCTCGTGTCTTGTCCCGTACACACAACTCTACACTGCCAGATAGTCTGCAGCTTGCGCAACCATGGCTCCCAAGAAGCTCACCGACCATCTCCTCGCCCACAGCCCGGATGCCTTCACCTCTGCAACCAACCACCCGTGGCTCCGTCTGGCTGGCACCTCGAAGCTTCCCACTCCAGCTCTGTTAGCCTGGCTCACTCAAGACCGCCTTTACATCTTCTCGTACATTCCCTTCATGGGCAACATGCTCTCCAAAACCTCCATCCCTTCTACCTCGTCCCGTGAGAAGACACTCGAATGGCGCGTCGCCGACTGCTTCATCAACGCCCTCACCAACGTCCGCAGGGAGCTAGGCATGTTCGAAGATGTCCTGAAGGAGCATTTCGATTGGAAAGAAGGAGGGGAGACAGCGACGAAAGAGACGAGAGCATATCAGGACATGTTTGCCGGTGCAGGTGCTCCAAACCAGAGCATCCTCGTCGGCCTGACAGCTCTCTGGGCTACGGAAATATGTTATCTTACCGCATGGAGATATGCCTTGAGCTTCAAAGATCAAGTACCCGAGGACAAGAAGACACATGTGCTGCATACCACGCTCATACCTAATTGGACTTGTGACGAGTTTGAGGAGTTTGTTGTCGGTATTGGCGAGCTGCTCGATGAGCTTGCTGAGAACATCGATGAAGGCAGCACAGAATGGGTCAAGTGTGAGCAAATATGGGAGCAAGTCTTGTGGGCCGAGGAGAACTTCTGGCCAAAAGTGACACAAGAGTAGACAATCTCCCGCCTGTAGACCAGTTGGCTTTAGAGATATAGTTGTTTCATTCTCATAAGCGATCGGGTATCTTTACAATGCAGTCTAGAGGTCATTACCCCACGAACCAGAAATTTGGTGGTAATCTGCGAACTTGTCTTAGAAAAGCGATGTTATAACAATTACTATCCCTTGAGACTCTTCGTGAATAGTCACTCTTTGCCCATGACCGCATTGTCAACCCGTCGACATGTTGGGAATGAGAGACGGGCATTCACATTCTGGTTCGCAAACAGAGCTGTGTAATATTCATGCTTCAAATGCAGAAATACTGACACTAACACAAAATGGGTTTCAATCCTACACATCACAGCTAACTTGCACTCAAGACTGATCCATGAGTATTCCTCACATAGAAACAACTAAATGCTGTTAAGATAGTGCTATATTGTCACAGTGGTCTGCTGAGGAAGGTAGATCATCTATGCGCCAGGGTCATCCCCACTGGATCCAGAAAATTTCAGAGTCCACCAAAAAGATACATGAAAAATGAGATGTTCATCAATGTTATACCGACAAAAGATCAAGTTAATGCCTCCTAACGGAGTCGAACCGGTGACCTCGGCATTACTAGTGCCGCGCTCTACCAACTGGAGCTAAAGAGGCTTGATATAGAAGGGGTGGAAAGGGAGGTATATCTTGTTGCAAAGGGGATAAATTCTGGTGGCGGTGCACGGACGCTGAAGCCTTGAACGGCGGCCAATCCGAGGTGGAAGCTCTGAAAGCCGATAGAAGACTAGACAGGCAGGATAGAGAAGATAAGGAGAGCGACAGATGAGCAAGGAAAGGAACAAACCAACAGCGGAAGATCCGAGAGCAGAAAACAGAGTACCAGGTTAGAAGACGGCAGTAAGTGAGGTCAAACGAAGGATAGCCTTGGCACTCCATCACGGAGGTCGGCGAACCAAAAGTCCCTTCCGCAGACCGCCTTTCCGGCAGAACTTTGTCTGAAAGTCTGGAGGCGAGATTTTTCGGAGGAGCGAGTCGCAGAGAGCATTTCGGTCAGTTCTCGCAACAAGAACCCAAACCACCAACACACAAACCGCAAAGATGAAGACGACGTGGAAGGATATCGCGCCCGTGCCGACGTCGCAGGAGTTCCTGGACATTGTCCTGAGCAGAACTCAGAGGAGACTGCCCACTCAGATCAGAGCGGGTTTCAAGATTTCGAGAATCAGAGGTGTGTGCCACTTTTCGTCGTACGAGGGAGGAGAATTTTGGTGGTTCAGAATGAGCGACCACGCAAGAGCATCGGAAAGGAAACAGGAAAAGACGGACATGCAAGAGGAGAGAAAGAGACGACAAGAACAAGAAACTAACAAGACTCGCNNAGCTTTCTACATGCGCAAGATCAAGTTCACCTGCGAAACGTTTGCCGAAAAGATCCAAGCCGTCCTCGATGGATTCCCTCGTCTCGCCGACATCCACCCTTTCCACAAGGATCTGCTCAACACCCTCTACGATGCTGACCATTTCCGCATCGCCCTCGGTCAGCTGTCGACCGCAAAGCACTTGATCGAAACTGTCGCCCGCGACTATGTCCGCCTCGTCAAGTACGGTCAGTCGCTCTTCCAGTGCAAGCAGCTCAAGCGTGCCGCCCTCGGTCGCATGGCCACCATCTGCAAG
Source organism: Aureobasidium vineae (assembly GCA_903819635.1). Lineage (NCBI taxonomy): Eukaryota > Fungi > Ascomycota > Dothideomycetes > Dothideales > Saccotheciaceae > Aureobasidium > Aureobasidium vineae. The sequence goes on from CAIJEN010000015.1 coordinate 914,872, forward strand.
CGCCTGAAGGACCCGCTCCTTTACCTCGAGCAGGTTCGTCAGCATTTGGGTCGTCTNCCCGCCATCGACCCCAACACCCGCACCCTCCTCATCTGCGGTTACCCCAACGTCGGAAAGTCGAGTTTCCTCAAGAACATCTCCCGCGCCGATGTCGACGTCCAGCCCTATGCCTTCACAACAAAGAGTTTGTTCGTCGGTCACTTTGACTACAAGATGCTCCGTTTCCAGGCCATCGACACTCCCGGTATCCTGGACCACCCTCTGGAAGAGATGAACACAATTGAAATGCAGTCGATTACTGCTATTGCCCACTTGCGCTCCGCCATTCTCTACTTCATGGACTTGTCCGAGCAGTGTGGTTACTCAGTCCAGGCTCAGATGCAGCTTTTCCAGTCCATCAAGCCTCTTTTCGCCAACAAGCTCGTTTTCGTCGTCATCAACAAGATCGATGCCATGCGTCCCGAAGACCTCGACCCCGAGACCCAGCAGGCTCTTGCCGACCTCTGTAAGTCCGATAACGTTGAGATGCTCCAGCTCTCTTGCACAACCACCGAAGGCCTTATGAACGTCCGTAACGCCGCTTGTGATCGTCTCCTTGCCGAGCGTAACGCACAGAAGCTCAAGGCCGGTACCAACGCCTCTGGTGAAGTCACCGGCCGTCTCAACGACGTCCTCCGCCGTATCCACGTTGCCCAGCCCATGGGAGGCGTTGTTCGCGAGACCTTCGTTCCCGACGTTGTCAAGACCAGAGTCAAGTACGACAAGGCCGACCCCAACCGTATTACCCTCATGCGCGACGTCGAGGAAGAGAACGGCGGTGCCGGTGTCTTCAACATCAACCTCAAGGAGAAATGGATGCTCGAGAACCCCGACTGGCGCGAGGACAAGATGCCCGAATTCCTCGACGGAAAGAACGTCTACGACTTTGTCGACCCCGAGATCGAGAGCAAGCTCGCCGCTTTGGAAGAGGAGGAAGCCCGTCTCGAGGCAGAGGGCTACTACGACAAATCCGAGGACGAGGTTGAGGAAGCCGACGACGCAGACATCCGCTACAAGGCCGAGCTCATCCGCGAGAAGCGCCAACTCATCCGCAACGAAGCCAAGATGCGCAAGTCGCTCAAAAACCGCGCCGTCATCCCCCGCAGCAAGAAGGCCGTCCAGCTCGAGAAGATGGAGAGAGGCCTCGAGGCACTCGGCCACGACTCCACATCCATTTCCGAGCGTGCTCGCGCTCGTTCGCAATCTCGTCCTCGCGGCCGCACAGAGGCTGTCGAAGACGCCGACATGATGGATGTCGACGGTGGCGACGCACCTGCCAAGCACCGCAACAGCATCTCCCGCGCCATGTCTCGCACTCGTAGTGTTAGCCGCATGAACAGACGCGAGGACGGTGTCACCAACGAGGTTGCCCGCAGCAAGGCCGAGCGTCTGCACAAGCTGGGTCAACAGAAGATGAACCGCAACGCCAGACAGGGAGAGGGTGACCGTCACACAACCGCCTCGCTGGCCAAGTGGCTCACTGCTGGTAAGCGTGGTAATGGCAGCACCAGAAGCAGGTAGATGGGGTTTCTTCGGAGCTTTCTTGCATTTATCATGGTTGCAATATTCATGTGTCTGGCGTTGGTGGAGTACAAAGGGTTGGGATATATACTCTGTTCTTTGCTTTTGTTAATCCCAGATCACTACAGCGTATATTCTGGTAGAAAAATGTCATGTCTTCTCTTTTCATGTTCAAAGTCATCTCCGTACCTGCCTGTCTGACAAGTCGTTCCTTCTTGAATATGTGCATCGTCGTCCAACGCGAGGACAAAGCTCCGAAACATTCACTCAGCCCCGAGGCCCGTTTGCATTACTCTGTTGGTCCTCATGTCTTGCGTAAATGCTCCTCTGCTCGACGCTCCTTTCCATTTCTGTTCTCCTTTGCACACATCATCCACCCTCTCTGACCTGGGTGACAACATAGCAGACGAACAGACATAATGGCCGGCTATGTGTCCGGAGCAGATGCAATGCATTCTACGCAACATTCCACGCCTTCTCATGACTGAAATGTTGCTGTTCCTATCAAAGTAGGCTACTTGACATAGACGATAGCCTCCTACTGATCCGATGCCACAGCACTCAATGCTCAGCAAAGCTCTAGCCACCGATCTGCAACGATTCCACGACCTCTTCAACAAAGCCAACGATATCTCAGAACACAGAGACGCATTGGCCAGAATCTCACAAGCAGATCGCCTGGCCGTCCGCGAACACGAACAAACAAGCAACCTAAACTTGCGTCTCGTCAATGTCAACACACTGGATTCTCTCACCGACTACGCTGAATGGTTTCGCCTCGAGAAGATTGCATCGAAGCATTTTCCGGAGCTCTATCACCTCACACGCAGATTGATGGGGGTCTGGGAGGAAATGGTCACATTCGAAGAGGTGATCAAGAGCAAGTTTGCTGCAGAGTTGATGGACAATGCTGAGTTGGACCAGGTCAAGAGCTTTGAGGAAGAGGATGAGGATTTGCGCTGGGCCAGGAATGTCATCCTCGGATGTCGTGTTGTCTTGGCTGCTGGAGGAGCTGCGTTCACAAGCTCGTAATCTTGTTTGGGCAAGACTTGCGTGACAGTGGCTATGTGTCTTCACGGACGGATAGGCTGCATCTGTCTATGTGCCGTTCGATAACTCTCACTCTGCTCTCACAACAGTATAGAGCGATCTTTGTCCTATAAGAAGATACAAAAGTTTCCAGACCAGCAAGGTGACCAACGAGAGCTGATAATCTATCGCCTCTCAGTGGGTACTGCCTTATCTCCAGAGTTCTTTGTGCATTCTCACAGCAACACACGCCACATACTCAGCAAAGGACGCCAGTGAGCATCGCAGAGGTCCACTTAGAAGAGCTGTCACTCATCACATCACTTCAACACTCGTTGGCCTTTCACTTATCAGTTTTCCAAGATAACACAACCTTGTACTGCATAACCATCAGATCTGCTCTCACCTACCGAACACCTCGTGCGACCTACACAGAAACTCACGCCAATTCTCGTCATCAATACCACCATGGACAACCACCCGCAAGGCTCGGATCAGATCGCTGCCGGTGCTGGCACAACGAATGAGCGCTCACAACACTCGAATCAGGTTGCCGCCGACACCGGAATGACCGACAAGCAAGAAATGTCTTTTGTCCAGGTATCGGTGATCTGTTGACGAGTATCGTATCAGACTAACACTACTTCACAGGAGGAGCCAATCAGCAACGCCCTCAAAGCTCTGCTGTTGGTCTACAGGAACAAGGCTCGAGAGGTGAAAGACATGACCCCAGTTGGCAGGGTTGTTTCTCGAGCAGAAAAATCGGCCTGGGCAAGAGCAAACAGACACCGAAGGATCGGGACACTGAACGTGCGCGTTATAGATCTGGACAGCTTGGACACACTCGACTTCCACACTCAATTTCTCTCCTTGCAGAAAGAGGCTCTCAAACGTACTGCAGAGCTTCATGCCCTAGCAAGAGTCATCTTTGTCAAGATCGCTGAGATCTTCACGCTGGAGGATGACATCAGGATCAATCATCAGGCCGGACTGAGCAAACTGCCCCTCGAAGATGAACGCAACTTTGAACACACAGCAGCATGGTCCTTGACGGTATGCGATCGTTTCACCAGGCATAGTTGGACGCGCATCTGCGAACCTTCCTGCATAGGTTTTCCATGAGAGTTCGAGTGAAGGATGACGAGAAGGATGGTTCACCTGAAACTGCTTTCACTCGTTTTCCATTACCTGCCACTTCTCTTTTACCTTCCAATCTTTCAGTTGTTCGAGTGGGCGTCAAAATCCTTATCGACCTTTCACTCATGATTGCGACTTCTTAGAGTATATAATTATATCTTCCCATCTAATCGCCACCAACTTCCGCTAGCCTTCGTCTCTCTCTCCTTGACACATCAAGATCAAGATTTAGCAGTAAACTGCTAACGCCTTTCCAATGGAAGACTACGCACAAGCTTCGACTGAACGCCCTGATGCTGAGGTTACAGAATCGTCGTCTGGAAAGGTACTGCTATCCTTTCAAGGTTTGATGGTTATCACTTCCGACTAATGTTGTGTCATAAGGGCATGATCAGCGATACTCTCAACGATCTCATACAAACCTACTTCGACAAGTACCAGGAAGCTCTGAGCAGGAGACCAATGCTCCGAGCTGCCCACTTTGCTTGCAAAAAGTCCTCTTCGGACGTCCGCAGGTTCGAAGGAGTCACGCGGTTTGATCCCCGCATCATCGACTTGGACAGCCTCTCTAGGCTCGATGACTACTGCCAACTAATTACTCTGCATAACGAGCGTCTCAGACGCGAGACGGCACTCAACGCCCAGCACAGAATGCAACCGTCTAGGCTCAATGAATTATCAGCGTTGGATAAGGAGATTAGGACCATGCACGGCTCTGATCTGGACAAGCTTCCTCGTAGAAACAGAAAGTGGTTTGTCAAGAGATCGAGAAAAATGTCAGCCAGACGACTTCGATACATAAATTTCTACAGAGAAATGCTGTTTGGCGGTTCATAGGAGGAGACTTGGAGGCTCAAGTGATGGTTGAAACCGAGCGATAAGCAAACGGAAAGATAGTGAATCGCTCTTGCTTCACTACTCCAATTTTTGGCGCGCATAAGGTGCTGCCTTGGAGGTCTTCTTCCCTCTTCTTCAACACAAGTCTTCTTCTATTCCAGCATACATTGCTCTTTTACTTTCTACTTTCGTCAATACAACACGCTATCCGACACCTCTCCAGCTCAAAACATTCCAAACCTTGCTTTTTCATCCCTTGCATCAATAACAGCACGTCAAGGATCTCTTGATTAACTGCCCACCCTTGCTTCCAGAACATCTCGTCAATCTTGACTTCTGCAAGACTACGCCGGTTTGTAAGATCTTTGCTCTTCGGTCTTGGCTTTTCGCTTACTTCGAGAGATCTTCCTCACCACACCTGCCAATCGACTTCAACGATCTCCTTCTTTTCACAAATATACTAGCGAAACATGGACGATCTCGCACCTGGAGGGGCCGGCTCTGGTGACCAAAGCGATGTCCACCATGATGTAGATTGACTTGGACCCGTCTGACAAGACGCCTATCGAGCTAACACAATCCAGCATCCACCCTCTGGCTCGGCCGTAAGTTCTTAGATTGCACTTCCTACAATATGTGTGCTGACGTACCTCATCAACAGCTCCAAAACTCCGCAGCCACACCTAAGCCAACCGTGAACCGGCTTCAACAGATTGAAAACATCCTTTCCAGAGCGGGAACCCAGCGGGCAGCTCTTACACCCACCATTCTAGACCTTCTCCGTCAGTGGGCCGGCCACAACAACACATATCGACTCCAGTCCCATATCTTGGGCAAAGGAAACGACGTCACCAACTTCAGTCCGGAGGAGGTGCAAAGCTTGATCCAACTCACCCGTGCCGAGAGAAAAAGAGTTGAGGTCCAGATCCAGATGAGACATACCTTCAAGAACGGCCTTGAGCTCATTGAAGAGACGAAGACATTGCTGAAAGAGAAGGCTAGATTGATGGGAGTCGGGAGAGACGCAGTGCAGATGAACAAGTGGATGGAGGTGTGGGTGCAGTCTGAGAGGGAGATGCAAGCATACCGCCTTGTGTTTGCCGAGATCTTCTTCGAGTTTGCTCAAGATCCTGACTGGCAACCGGGTGACAAATTCTAAAAGGACCGGGACAGAAACTGGCATGGATAGCCCGAGCTCTATCGCTACAAAGTCCATCCCTGGCAAACCAACTGCTCCAAAATATGGCTTTTGGCTTATCGTAGCAAACAAGACCAGATAAGGGGTGCGAAAACGGTCGTTCCCATCCAAATACCAATTGAGAGGCTACCTCAAGCATGAATTAAGGCTCTCGAAATCGATCATGTATGCTCATAAGTAGAATTCAGTGAGATGAAGCTCATGTGCTCATGTCGAAAGCAGCTATTGTCTCTTTTCTGCACTTTTGCTTTGTCATCACAATCTGATAAGAAGCTGGCGCACCTAGACCAGCAAACAATCTGATGGGTAGCTATACTTTTCCAAATTCTTTGTATGATTAGCCAGGTAAGAGAACTAAACCTGAAAAACAAGCACATGAACGGAGCCGGTATCAAACCATGTATACTTACTCAACAAGTGTGCAGTCTGTAGCGATAGCAGCACTCCAGGACCAGTAGGGCATTCCAAATACGGCTATAAGCAGACAAGATTTCATCTCTCGATGATACGTGTCCAGAGAGAGTTTGTTGGGACTGGGATTTCTCTGGACAAACACGCTGACTTGAATCATTCCCTGCATTTCTATAGCTATTCAACCTGTTCACAAATGTTATAGAGAGTAAATTAAACCTCTGTGCAGGGGGACAGCATCTCATAAGGGGTTACTTGCTTTCTCGAACCACTTCTGCTCTAGGTACTCGTCGAGATTAGCTACTATCATGCTCTCCTACGTGACCATCTGTTCTCGTGAATCTATTCCGTCAACTTCTCAACAGTTCTACACGACGAAGGCTGCAGCGCCGAGACCTGGTTACTCGACGCCTCAGTCGTTTTTTCCTCACTTGCTTCGTCGTTGCTCTTCCCTTGGTGCCTTAATGACAGTCGACAAGCACCTTCTACTTTTTTTACACCATGAAAGCTGACGCGTCGACACCCGAATATACGACACTCTAGAATTCTCCTTGCTACCGCATAGCTCACCTCTACGCTTTGAGAGAACACAGTGACAGCCGACAAGCACTTTTCTATCAGAGACGCGAGCATGGATGTAAGTTTTGCTTGTATGAATCTCAATCACTCTGCTAATTCGAGCAAGGCACGCAAGATTGCTCGTCTCCATACACTGATCAACGAGAAAAAGGAGCAACTGAGACTTGAGGAGATAAAGTTGAGAAACAACATGGAGTCATGGGTGAGACTCACCGACATGCGCAAACGTGTGATGCAAGAGTTCCCAGACATCAAAGAACCTATCGACATCTCTTCTCCCAAAGCTAAAGGCCAACTCGACGGTGGTAAACTCATTATCCGTCACGATATCTACGCCGTTCAATTCCAAGCCAACATGAAGGAAAACTACAAGAACATCTGTAGAATCTTGGAGGAGACTCAGACGGTTGTTGATCAGTTGAAGGAGATCAATGCGGATTACGAGAAGTTGGGCACTGTCACAGACATCTTGCAAGGACTTGGCAAGCCAAAGACTGATTGGGAGACGCTCATCAAGAGACTTGCTGCTATCATCAAGAAACTCGGCTGATCACTTCGCATTCACTTTCACTATCATCGCAAGCCATTGGCCTCGGGAAGGTGGTCGGAAGGTTCATTGTTGAGCCGATTGTTCTATTCAGTTATTAAATCTTCACCGCTCGCACACTTTCACCCTTGTTTATCACCCAAGACCAACCCCTCAAATTAATGTTCTCCCTTTCCTTAGACATACTTCCACACCGTATCCACAGATCTTCTGAATCGTCGACCATCATGATGCCCGATACGTCAGTCGAGAGCAGTCCTCTTCATGCTCCAGCCACCGGAGCTGAAGGAGCCATAGATCTTGCCATTTTGACTGTCTCTGGAGACAACGCAGCACTCTCCGACCAAAAGCCCTCCAACGTCGAAGCTATCGTGATTCAAGATGCTACCGACTCCGCCTCGACTGTCCCCAAAGACAACTGTCACGAAGTCATCATCCAGCAAGTCAATCATCTCAAGACCAAGAACAATTTCAACCACGAGAATCTCACCAGAATCTATGAGGAAGTCAATCAACACCTTTTCGAATGCAACGACCACCATCTTCAGATAGTGCAGTACAAGTTCGTCTTCGGCACCGGCAACTCTCGTATCATTGGTCGTCCCGACGGCAGTATCAACCATTTCAACAACGAGAAGATTGTCCTGGCTACCAAGGTGTTGGAATTCGACATCAAAAGAGTCAAGTCGCTCGGAGCCTTCTTCGTTGCACAGAAGAGATACTTCAACTTGCTTGGAGAGATGAAGGAGATTGAGGTCGAGATCAAACAGCTGTTGGCCAGTGCAATCGAGACTGGTGCCGCCCCTGACGGGTTCTACGATGAGATGGAGGAAACGAGAGGCAGAATCGCAAACATGGAGGAATCTCGGATCGGCATGAGAGAGGGCTGGCTTGAGTGGTTGGATGAGCTTTCCTGAAGCACTGGTCGCGGCTGCCCTTCGAGACAGCTTTGGAAGTACACAATGGTTTGTTTATGTGACTATCGTCCGACGAGATACTGCCTACTGACTGTTTTCAGTGATCAACGTCCAAAAGGACAAGAAATCATGCATAATCGCTGTTCCTGGCTGAGCCCTTATATCGGGAGTTGGCGAAATTTGCTCCTTGATCTTGGGGGTTGATTTTCTTGCTGTTCGCACCTTCCGAGTTGTTGCATGTTTACGACACGTCAGCAACATGCAGATCTGGTGACTAGAGGTCGGCCTCTTTCTTACATCTTCCCCATAAACGACGGCGAATCTAGATCTCGCATCATTTGTCTCATCCATCAGACTTGCAATTTCAACATCATCCATCTTAAAATACTGACTCAAGAGATGATCACTCACAATCTTTCTTCACTTGCTCGACACATGTTTGTTCTATTCGCTCACCATACTCCCAAGTTATCAGCCACAACAACAGAATAGACTACTAAATACGCTCGGCGGCAAACTCACTCTCCGTTCAGATGCCTTCGCAAGGTTAAAATCAAGCTTCTTGTTTCTCATCTAGATTTACTCTTCAGGCCTCATCTCACTCCGTCCCACCAACATCAACACTAACAACGTACTCAAGTGACATCTCGGTTATCTCCCCACTATTTCCCTTCCACACCTGAGCCCCAGCAGCCCTCTAAAGCCTCAACCTGAGCCCCGGCCTGTGCAGACGACACTGCTACTGGAAACATCGATACAGCACAGATAAATTACAACAAAGAAGGCGATATGGATCTAGAGAAGACTTGTCGTGCTCACTTCAAGAATCCTGAGGTTCGATGCTCGAGTCTCGATATGCTTACCATGCTGATAAAGGGTAGAACAAGACTCGCAATGAGATGGCAGCTCTTGTCGAAAATTACCATAAAACGCACGATGATCATCAGAAGATGCTTGCCAAAGCCAGAATGCCCGCTTCGAACAGAGGCCCCCTGATCGCTTCCATCATGTCTCACTGGTTCCTCTATGCCAGCAAGCTGAAGAAAGTTCCTGCAACCAACGATCTCAACCAACTCAACGACGAACAGATTCAATCACTCAACCAGGCTCTTAAGCACGATTGAAAGACTGGACAAGAAATGTGGGAGCTGTACGAGATGCAAAAGAAGTTGAATCAATACTACGACTTCGTGGAGGAACTGATGGCCTTCCGCGAAGAACACTTCATTATGCAAAAAGAGAACGAACAGAAATGGGGGAGGGTGAAGAATGCGACCGCTACAGACCGCAGCTACATCAGAGACTTGGGATGCGGAATGGTCAGAAAATTTCAGGCAGTGCTCGATCTGGTTCAGATCCTGAGATTAGCAGTCTTCCCTTGAAGGCTATCTTGTCCCTCTGCTGTTGAATTCCTGAGACAAGCTGGCTACACACAATTTTCAGACCAGCAAACCAAAAACTCCTCAGGGACATGCGAAAAAGAGGAAGGCATCGATGGACTCTACATTATGTATTTTGGTTCTCGGACGCTGGAAGAGACCAAATCTACTGTACCCTAGACAAAGAATGACGATACATCTTCAGTGTGTCTTCCTATAAATATACACGAAGAAGTTGCAATGCACCGTCTTGCATGAACATAGTTCGCCAAAAGACTCTTTCAAATGGCAGAAACATGATACCAGAAGCTATTGAGATGCACGATAGAGATAACTCAAACTGAACTTGCCCACGAGATGCCCTTTGTCTTTGCTCTTTACCATGTACTCTACATAAAGAGGTATAGTGCAATCACAGATGCTACATGTTGGTAACAGAAGTTGCTGCATTGTTACATCAGGGAACCATAGTACCTTATATCAATACGTGTCTGTGATATTAGCATTATAAGCACGTGAGTGTTTGATAATGCCTGACTTACTTCTAAATTGCATGTTCTCCCGGTCCGTAAGATCGGTTGCATCATCGCCGGCTTCGACTCTGGGAGCACCGTAAAGTTGGTCTCGTTTCCGGTTCTGTCGATATTTTGTTAATCTGAATGATCATCTGAACTGTTTTAGATGTTCTCACCTCCCGCTTGTACCATCAGAGTAGGATCAGAAGTAATACTGCTCGAATGGCAAAGCAGCAGAGATCAATGATATATCCTGTGAGGAATCCAGGCGTCTGTCCATCATAAATTACATGCGGGCTGATGATATTGCCCAAAGAGTATCCGAGGAAAGCCAGACTGGTCAGCGTTGTCCTTTTCGTAAATCCTCCAGCATTTTGTCCTGCCAGCTAGAAGGACAAAGCACATGTACCGCAGTATCCTAGTGACAGACATATACCTATCGTCTTGGCCACTACATGGGTACCATCGGGTAGCACAGTCTGCAGCAAAAATCCAATGAAAGCTGGAATTCAGGCCACTAGAGCCATGTAATTGTACTTGAGTGTGAATGAGGCGGCGCCGACCATCCAGAAGACCTGAGAAGCACTAATTGCCAAACCCAGAAGCGATGAGTTCAGGTTACTATACCCCAATACATTGAGGTTGATAGCGAAGAAGACTCCAAAGCCACCATTGACAAACTCATTGAAGAATATCAGCCAGAAGACGAACTAGCCCTGAGGGTCTTTTCTGGGGTCCAGTGCCTCGATGATCTGGTATTTCTTGATTTGCGAGTTCTTGGTGCCAGCCTTGTTTGTCGCAAGTCGTTTGACGGCCATCTCTCTTTGCCGTGGGGTGAGCCAGACGGCTGTTTGGGGGCTGGTTGGTACCTAGTAACCCATCATCGAAACAGGATCATCTGACTTCAAAGCTCTCCATCTCACTTACTCTTCCTAAGCATCAGACATTGTTGGTTCGAAGCACCCGAATCAACACGAGGATAGTTTGCTTCAGGGCTCATATTGAGATCCTCCCTCTCCGGCTTGCCTGGTCGCTTGTTTTTCGGATAACTTCTTTCATACCTCTTCGCCCTATATCACCCTCGTCCAGAGGCTTAACTCTTCCACTCCATGAATACAAACCCCTGCCACTGAGGTAATGAACCTATCACAGTCTCTTGACAACACGCAGCTTATCAGACTCAAGGACTAGAGATATGTTCGTCCATACATCCAGTTTGTCTTCAACATCCTGCAGCTCTCTCTTCTGCAGACGCCCTTCTTTGATCTCACAGCTACCCTAGATTCCTGAAGTTTTCTGCGCATAGCCGACATGAAACCCAGCCTCCAAGATCAAAGTCATCGAACCAACATCTCCATGGCATCCCCTTCTCTCCAAACCGGCGGTGGAACAAGTGAATCAGAACAGGTAAGCTCACATCTCTGAAGAGCGCATCAGATTTCCTGACTTTTTTGTCCTGTCAGACCAGGGTCATTTGCGATCTGAAGAACTCGTTCGCTCACCTGCAGAGCCTTATGAACAAGCGTTACGAGCAGATATACGCTAGACAGGGTAGGCTATCTGCCCTGTGGTCGACCTATGAAATTGCCACTATCGACGCAAAGAACCACCGAGCCGCAACTCACATGCAAGACCCAACGATAACGAATCTCGACTCCGCTACTGATGTTGACATGTCTCATATCAGAATGATGGTCGACTGTGAAAAGAAAGCTAGAGATGCTTATTACAGCATGATTGGCATCTACCGCGCTGAGCGCAAAGTGCTGGAAGAGATCGAAGAAACCTGCTCCAAAATCCTGGAATCGGCCGACGAGACACTGGAAGGCGTTGTGATGGCAGTCGCAGCGCGATATGCTGCCTCAAAGGTGAAGGGAGTTCGCAAGAACAGCTGGATCATGTTGAATCTACTCAACCATGGTCAAGTTTGAGAGAACGAGAGAAGATACTGCAGCAAGACCCGGGCAATTATATCAGCCCCTAGCTTTTACAGAGTTGAACAAGCACCAGAATCTCCATGGAATGGATGGATGGATTGGCACACGAAAAGTCATACCTAGACAGTAAATACATCCCACTCGATCCATCACCCTTTGCTTCTGGTTTTGCACATTCTGTCTACTCTAAGCTCAATATGCTCCAAGAGAGTAAGCCTCGTTGACCATGGCACGATTGACAGTTTTTCATGTTGTTGATATTTCTTGCCGAATGTGGTATTGACAAGGCTCTCAAGTATGCTAGGCATGAATCAATCTTCATAATCGAGTTCTAAATGTATCAAGCTACGTTAGTACAGAAGCCAAGCGGTGGTCCGAGTGGATGCATACCAGATTCTCAATTAAGCAGATTCACAACTTTCCAGTGATAGAAAGATACCGGGAATCTCAGTAGAACGTCACGCTTCAGCGTGCCGTGCTCGAAAGCCAGAGGCAAAAGAAAAACGTCTCAGATACACCACGAACCAGAATCGGGGCCAGCATCGACAAGATTGCCAACTGCCTCCTCGCGCAGAAGGAGTTTCCTCCGCTCATTCAGTGTGACGGAACAACCATACGTGCATGGTTGTACCAAATGAACATCGGTTGGAGCAAGCCTGCCCTGAGGCGTACGGTCGGTGGTGTCTCGAGTATCACGCGCGAGAAAGCGTAAGTGCATCATGTTTCTTGCCTCTCCAATGATCGATCGCTTTGATCCCGGCATGCCAAGGGGAATTCTGTGATGCACTTTACTGACTTCGTTAGTGGTGCGACTAAGAAGATGTGCGACGACGCACTCCAACGTATGGACGGTGTTGGCAACCGCGCTCAGGTTGTCTTCAGCGAGCCCTGGCAACCGTATCTCTTGGTACGGACCCGTGATGGTGACAGCAATCAAATCTCTAAGACCCTTTATGTACAATCCACAGAGGAGCTTCCATTCACGACTTCGACGCGGATGAAGAGATGGACAATCATTCCGATGGCTCAGAGTATGAGCATTGTTTCCATGATTTCGACGCAGACGAAGAACCAGACGTTGATGTCTACACGGCAGGAGGTCGTGAATAGATCATACACCTGTGGGTTGATTTGGCTTGAGTGAGCATTGCGCTCCTCGCACATTGAGTTGAGCATTGCGCTTCTCAGTTGCTTGGATGACCATTGCACTCCTCGGGAGCACTGGATTGAGCATTGCGCTCTTCGGCGGCTTGAGCTGAGCATTGAGCTCCTCGGCGTGGGTTGAGTGAGCATCGCGCTCCTCGCTCCCCATTGATCTTACTGGCCTTGTGCTGGTGGTTGAAGGGGACCTCTTAACTAACATCGACTCCTCGTGTACCAACAGTTATGACTTCACGATCGAGCCATCGCACACAGTATGATGTAAGCTGTGGGAATGCACGAACCTTTCCAGGAGGGAGTGGCGTATTTAGAACTATTCCCTCAGGAACCTCTGTGATAAAACATCTGGATCAGGATATCGTTGTGCATTTCTACAGCTACATTATACAATCCTCAGCTGGAAGGGAGACATTTCAATCTAGACAATGAATCATATCCACACTTTCAAAGTTTGTCAAACACCACACTCGAAACTTTATCTCTCATGCTTACCACGAATCAATGTGTACCGTGGGTCAATACAGAAGTGTTTTCAGAGATGCCTTCCAGACCTAGATTGATATTTGCAAGTTTTCTGCTTCTTCTGTGCAAAAACCTTTTTGACTTTGCAGCATTTCACATAGCCTGACGCGACAACTCCTGAACTGTACAAAGTCACAAAAGTTTCCAAGTCCGAGCAGTGACCAGAGAGAGTCTAGCATATGTTACCTCTCAATGGAGTGTACCCTGCTTCCAGAGATCGTTGTGCGCTTTGATGCCTACTCCGGCACATTGGAAGGTTCCGGAAGTGTTGACAAACAAGTTTACTCCGTCACTGGTCCAACTCTACAACGCGTCCCATCGATCATTGTTTGGAGGAGGATTTGTTTGGCAACGCACCTTGCCAAACTTATCCTTTTAATCCATGAACTCAACCCCTGTTCGTTCCACAGCGCACCCACCAACTCAGATCGCCATGACTAGGAACATTGACACAAGTGCGGATGATCTTGTTATCGAGCCCATCGGAGAAGCTATCGCCATATATGATGAAGTTTTGGAAGAGCTTCGCAAGTTCATGGTAAGGAGATCTCTGGGCACTGCGTCTTCCTACTGGGGTTACTGATGCTGCTTCACAGGAGACCCATAGACCNNCCAGCCTAAAGATTCCCGTGCCGTCGAGCTTGCCACGTTTTTCATCGGTGGTAACAATGAAGTGAGCAATATAGACACTCAGATGATGATAATATTCTCACATGTCATCAACCAGGACATCCTCCAGGGTGCCGGCTATCGCCACTTCGCAAGCCTTGCCAACAGACCCAGCCCAGACTCCCTTGCAGCTTTCAACCAGATCATCCGCAAGATTACTCAGCAAAGCATCAACACCCACGACGCAATGCTTCCTCACCTCATCTACAAGATCTCCAACGTGCGCGAGCCACCTGCCACCAGTCCTAACAAGCTGCTCGATGCAACCCCAGCCATGCTCTTCGAAGTCATCCGCCCTCGTCTTCAGCTCGGTAACGACCTTCACATGACCTTCGATAGGGTTGGCAGAACCACCATTGACGGTCTCGAGCGTTTGAAGAAGCAGAATGAGGAGTGGTCGAAGATCTGGAACAATGGATTGAAGCAGCTGGAGCCAAAAATTGTCGAGCTGAGCTTCAATCAGGTCAAGAGCGCTATACTGAGCTTAGAGAGAACGATGATGGGTTGCCTTCGTACTATTCACACCCACCACATGAAGAAGGGCTGGTAGGAAAGTCTTTCTCTCATGAAGGTGTTGGAAGCAACCAGGAAGGAACGGAATCCATGGCCAGTAGATTGGATGGGTTAATCCATCACAGGGCCTTTGTTTTAACAAGATGGAAAAAGAGAAGGGGCGGAAGACAAACGTCAAGTTGGCAGGTGAGGTTGATATGCTTGATGACTCAGCATGCCAAGATGATGCACCACCCTCCTTCCATCAACACTTCCGAGACGGTAGTATTCCAATCCATCTCGCTGATTGATGCCATTGACTTCTTTCTCTCTTTGACGTCACGTATCCTTGCATTCTTGATGATAATTTGTAAGAATCTCTCAAGGAGGCTGATACATTTGATCCTGGCTCGCCGGTATGACCTCCTTCCAGATCTCCCATAGTCCACCACTTCCTCTTGTGGCGAGAACTCGCAAACTATGCAGGCGCTCTCTGGAGCTTGTCTTTTATTGGAGATGACTGCATGTTCTGCAGATGAAACATATATTGGTCGTTGAGATCGAGTTCGTTTGCAATATCTGGCCCATGGATCATGATGCCGGCTAGACAACACAAGCTCAAACAATGTAATACTGCTATACACACTCTCATGACTGGAGGAGCTCTTTGTTTTCCTATATCAATCCGTTATCTGTCCCTTCAATGATACTTTGTGGCCTACTGCTAGCATTCTTGAGGCGGCTGAGAAGACTCGCCACGGATTCAATGACTATCTGACCGTCTTTTGGTTTCCAGTCTAACCGCAGATACCATCAGGGGTCGGAACTCACATAGCCACATGTTGAACCGGTTTCTTGGCGTATTGTACACATGGGCCAGATACGGAAGGAGACTGGAACGGCATGATATCGTCGACGAAAGGAGAGAGAAATATGGTCAAACATCTTCTGCCGCATGTGCGGAGTCATCTCAATGTATCCATGATACTCAATGAAGGCTCCAACGACAAAGGTCGTTGATCTTCTTGACTCATGTGTGAATGTGGTAGACTAGCTTGATACTTCCCAGCTGAGGCGGTCGTTCTTTCCTCGGCACATGTGGCTGCGCCCTTGGGACTTCTCTTTCCCGTTCCATCTTGTCCATTCAAATGCACACCTCTTTTGGTCTTGTTTCTCAATCGATTACCATCATGGCTGATGAATCCTATCACGCTGACAATGTGTCAATAAGGTCTGCTGGCACCGTCTGTTATGTCGCCGCCCTTGATACTACTCTACGAACCCCTTCNCCTGAACCATTTGTCGAGGTAAGTCGTTTTGCTTCGTTCCTGAGCCCGACTGACCGAGTGGCCCTCTCATAGGAGCCCGAAGATGAGAACGACTTCGATCCAGCATTTCGTTTGATGGTCGAGCAGTCTAAGAGCCTGAAAGAAACCTTCCAGAAACGGTCACTCGAATATGGTGAGCTCAAGTACGAGCTGCGCCGCGCAAGAGACTTCTACGACCATCTCTATCGCATTGATTTCAACGTTTCAAGCGCGATACTTGCTACTCAAGAGATTCTGGAAGTCTCGAGCTTCACTTTTCGCGATTTTCGCAGCCACCTTTCGAGGCAGAAGCATCAACAGAAAGAATTCTTTGGTTCTCGCGTCACACGTATCAGGACTACCTTCGACCAGCTTGAACGTCTTGCTGAAGAAAATGAAGTCTTGCTTGACAAACTTCGTGTCCTTCATTATCCCGTCGAAGAATTCCAACACATCGCACGCCGCGACAAGCTGATGCGATCTCAGAACAATCTCGATTTCGTGATCAAAGAACTCCATGAGGAACTTTCGGCTTTCTTGTCCTCGAGATTGACAATCATCTATTCAGAGTGATTGTCGCAAATCCCCGCTCCGTGAGCGAGGCGCGAGTTTTCATCACATCAATTCTCACAATTTGATTCTCTTTTACTTGAATTCCCGGCTTCCGCTTCTGAATTCCTTCTTGACTCTATTCAACCTTCCATCCACTCCAGTGACTCTCTGGCACCACATCTACATCCACATCCACGTCAACCTCAACCCTCGATCTTGAGTCGTTCTGCAGCTTCATCATCACGTTCTTTATCAACATGGCGACTGTCTCGCGCGATTCCTTGTCGAATCCCGCTCAAGATCAGAAACATAACAGCAACGGTATCAACGAAGTGCCCAACACGCCCACATCATCACAAAGAGTGCGTTTTGCCAAGAAAGAAGAACTCTTAATCTGCAATGTTGACATGTGCTAGATATCGTCTGATAGAAACTCCACCAACATCACGAACAAGATGGTCGAGCGTCAACAGACCATCGATCAGAGGTCTCTCAGAACTAAGCTTCGCCGTGAGATACTGCTTTTCAGGTCTGAATATCAGG
Organism: Aureobasidium vineae; assembly: GCA_903819635.1. Taxonomy (NCBI): domain Eukaryota; kingdom Fungi; phylum Ascomycota; class Dothideomycetes; order Dothideales; family Saccotheciaceae; genus Aureobasidium; species Aureobasidium vineae. The sequence continues at coordinate 932,164 of CAIJEN010000015.1, forward strand.
ATACGGGTATGAGTTTACAGCCAATCATACGACACTTGGACGCGTACGCATACAGCGGCAGCATCCTTTCACGTATCGCTGAGGAATTTCTACCACCGCCTGGGGCGTCAAGATCAGTCGTTCGTGATACCGATGGTCCAGTCCGAATAGTTTGGGCTCGAACTGGTCTTGCGTTCTCAGAAACCGTTAGAAAGGAATTCACTTCTACGATATCGGACACGAAGGTACTCTTCGGCAAGCTGGAAGTACTCGAGCAACTGGCGGAAGAGATCTACAGAAAATTCAGGAGGGTCGACTTGGAGCCGGCTTTGACTACGAGAGAAACCAATTGCTTGCTCGAGCTGGACAAGGGTCTCGAGCAGGTCAGGCATCTGAAGAACGTGGTTCTCGCACAAGTCAGGTCGTATTGGTAGGAACAAACAATACGCTCGAGACTCAGAGAAAGGCCCGGGCCTCATACAAGGTTTCCTCTGCTATTGCCTTCTTCTTCATTGCTTTACTTACTTACTTACTTACTCACGCTTGAAATTGAAATCTCTGCTTTTCCATCACTGTGCATTCCTCTTAGTCTAGAAATTCAAGCCGTCATTACTTGTTGATGAGCTCAGTCGCAGCTTCCTGTACTCACTCACTCATCCCAACACGTTTCACCGTCACTCCCTTCCCTATCTCCAGTCTGCCCATCAATTAAAGCTTTCCCGCTCTGTCTTGACCTTCCATTCCAACAACAATTGCTTCCACAATTGCTCTTCCTCATCATACGAACACAAACGACCTATTCAAAATTACCAAACCGCCATCAACATGCCTACCACACTTGACTCACAAGATGAGAACGTCGCCGCTGCCGTCATTGCAAACGATCAGGTCGTCGGAGCCGACTCTCATGATAACAAAACCACAGCCGACGATCACGTAATGCCGCTCACTTCTGGGAACGATCCTGGTGGACCCAACTCCAGCTCCAATCCACTGGCTGGTCACGAGAACAGACCCGAGGAGGTCAAAGAGAAATGTGTAAGTGATGTATCTCATTCTCGAATAGCATAGCCTGACATGACCTGCTAGCTCGCTCAATTCGATCGGCTGAGCAGAGCTCGCAGTCAGCTGCTAGATCACATGACAAACCTTCTAGCACAGCTCGAACGTCTCATGCTTAGCCGTGCTAAGTATCGCCTCTTCAGTCTTCTGCCAGCCGATGCTGTAAGTGACGTGGAAATCACACATGTTTCGGTGGAAACCGTTAGCCGCTTGATGAACGATCTGAATTATGAGAAGCAATTCTCTTCAGCCTCCAACGCGATTTTAGGTTGAATCTCGCGGATGATAAACCGAACCTGACCACTTGGTCGGTGAGACATCCTTTCTGCAGGCGTACCCATGGAAGTCTCCAGCAAACATCTCCATGTCCATCCTCAAGTCAAAACTCGGGTCTTTCTTCTAAGCAATCCAAGAATTACACAAGCTGGGAACACCATTATATCATCTAGCTCTTCTCAGGCCCCTGCCCACCAGCTCAACATCTCACGACCACCCATTGCCTCTTTTCCTTGCTTGATCATCAGTTTTTCGCTCTGCTTTCTAGCCTACAAGTGCAAACTCCTGTACTCTTTTTCCCTTTTGCGCTTTTCAAAACAGAATATTTTATGCAAGATAAACTTCCATACTTCTTGAATCAAACATCGAATTTTTGATCATTGTTGTGTGTCCTTACATCTCATAAAAATATGCTAAAAACTACATCGCCATTTTCTGCCACCAAGTAGCCCCTTGATTGCCTTGGAAAGCAAGGATATGTAAACGAATCAATCAACAACTCGTGGCTAATTCTATCTAGACAACAAAAGACGAGTTTTGGGCGACAATTCTGGTGGTGGGAAGAATTCTACAAGACAAAAAGTTTAAAAGGCCGGGGTCAGAAAAGGCAGCAACAACCTCTAGTGTCGATCTTGCCCATCCAATCTTCCATTGAGGAACAAAATAGAGTAGATCATAAGAGATCCAGCTCATGAGTTCTTCGAGAGAACAATATGTGGTCAACTCTGGATTTCTCTGTGCTCAAGAACAGTCCCAACCTCTCTGCTAAACTGACAATCAGTGCTATAATACACCATAGAAATACACGATTGCTTATCGAATCAGATAAGAGACCATAGAGAGAACTCTAGAATGATATCCCTCCTTGGGCATCGCTTTGAAATCAAAGAGTATTATGCATTACCACAAACTCAAGCGGTACAAGGAGAGCGTCGAGCGGAAAGGGGGCAGGCACTATGAGTTGACCACATTCTCTACGATCTACCACATGCAAAGGCACCTCAGGTCGTGAAAATATCAATAGAAACAGCAGTTTTATTTCTGTAATTACAATTTACAAGAACTTTGAGCTATATATCGTAGATAAGGAGTGTAAAAACCAGTCGCCTGGTACGAATCAAATATATATAAAAAAAAAAAGGAGAAAATAGGAAATGTCATAAATGAAAGGCAAGGTGAGGAGCGACAGTTATGTACTGTACTATTTTGCTCGGGTCGTTTTTAAGTCGTCGTTCCTCACCAGGAGGTTGTTGTGTTGAAATTTCGTAAAATGTCTTTTTGCGTCGTTCATTTTCGGACTTTTGGATCTTTCCAAAATTCATACGTTCAGCAAGAGGTCATGAAAAGACCGATAGCTGAGGGGTTCCAGTCCTGGAAAAGCTATTTCCGACCATTAATTAGTGTCAAAACATGTATGAGAACGTGAGAAAAACTTACGGAAAGGTCAAGACCACCGGTGGAGCTGGCAAGGATGGAAACAGTCTGACCAGCAGCGCAAGCGCCTGAAGAAACCACGTAGCTGTTTCCAGGGGTAACATCGTCAATTGTGTTCAGGTTCGACTTGACGGCAGGGCAGGATGCATAGCTGACACTCAAAGGGGCAGGAGAGGTGAGCTGGTCAAACTTGATACCGCCGGAGCCAGTCATGGTGAAGTCAGAGGTCTGGAGATCGTTCTTGTTGGGGAGGAGGAAGATGACGCTGCACTGCTTGCCAGAGTACGAAGCGGGGACGTCGAAGTTGAAGACGGTGCTGTTGGAAGAGCTCAGGTAGGCAAAGTATTGAGTGCCGTACGAGGTGCTGGGCTGGTCCTTGTTGACAGGAATGATGGCATGGGGAGTCTGGTAAGCACCGGTAAGGGTGGTCTGGCATGCGCCACCGTTGCCTCCGTTGCCACCGGTCTGAGTGCCGCTGGGAGCAGGGGCGGACTTCGAGCCGGCGGATTGCGAGGCAGGAGCGCTAGGGACCGAAGCGGGAGCACTGGGAGCAGACGAAGCAGGTGCGCTAGGAGCTGATGCGGGAGCACTGGGAGCAGACGGAGCAGGTGCGCTAGGAGCTGATGCGGGTACGCTGGAGGCTGATGCGGGTGCGTTGGGGGCCGATGCAGGCTTGGATCCAGCGGGCTGAGAAGCGGGACCGACAGGTGTACAGGCAGCAGCACAGTTGGTAACATAGACGGTGGTGGGCTGGTAGACAGTCACGGTGTTTCCGGCAGGGGGTGAAACAGGCTTCGAAGCGGGAACACTGGGAGCCGAAGCGGGAGCACTAGGGGCCGAGACAGGAGCGCTAGGAGCTGACGAGGCGGGCTTCGATGCTGGAACACTGGGGGCCGAAGCGGGAGCACTAGGAGCTGACGAGGCAGGCTTCGATGCTGGAACACTGGGAGCCGAAGCGGGAGCACTAGGGGCCGAGACAGGAGCGCTAGGAGCTGACGAGGCGGGCTTCGATGCTGGAACACTGGGGGCCGAAGCAGGAACCGACGATGCCGGCTTAGAAGAAGCGGGAGAGGACGCAGGAGCTGAAGAACTTCCTGATCCGTTAGAACCAGCGCACTTGCCACCAGTGTTAAGAGTGATCTTGACACATCCAGTCTGGGCGCTGGAAGTGGTGGTGTAGATGTTGTAACCGCCGTTGTCTCCAGTAGCGCAGGCGTAGAATTGGGTGTTGCCATTGTAGGTCAAGTCACCGCTCGAGCTGATTGCGAAACCAGTAGTAGGTGCGGCGCCAACATCGCATTGGAACTGGGTCGTAGGTGGGGTCAGGATACATCCTCGGCCATTGCCGTCGGTGATACCACCGTTGCTGAGGCAGAAGTTTGCGTTTCCAATATCAAGTCCAGCAGTCTGACCGATCCTAGTCTGACCATCTGAGAGCTCGCCCACAGCGCCGCTCTTACCACCAGCAGCGGTCAGAGAGAAGCAGCATTGGTCGCGAGCAGTGAGGGTAGCGGCAGAGGCGCCGAAGGCAAAGCCCAATGTTGTGTATACGTTCTTCATGTTTAACGAGAGAAGTGGTGATTGTAGTTGAAGAAGAACCGACGGAGACGAGGAAGAGCAGGCTTCTTATATCCAAAGCTAGAGAGTCTTCTTGGCAGAAGCAAGCAGCTTCTGCTCGGCGGTCGTATTTTTGTCATCTACGATCAGCACTTAGCAAGTGTGTGACTTTGGCAGACGAGACATTCGGTTTGGCCAATGACACCAAGCATGCATCAAGCATGGTAGCTTGGTCCAGTAGAGAGATCTGGGGGAAAGCTTCGTTCGAAGGGCGGGAGGGTCCTGGCCAATTAGGGTAGCCAAAAGGATGAAAGCTGAATATGCTCATGCGAAGCTCAATCGAGGCAGGTATAGTGGAGGATATGCTTTCCACATCGCAAGTACTGAGTGACCTCAAAGGCCCACATTCATATGCAAGCCCTCCATTTGGTCTTTTTTCCCAGCTCTTCACACTGACGCTTGTACAGGCTGTCAATTGAGACCGCATGAACGGGAATACTGGTGCTGTATTGGGGATCTTCAGGTACTCAAAAACGATTGGCCCAACAAACGACAAGACAGATGACGAGTTGCTTGAGGTTGCAGCCTTGACGGTGATCGTCATGCTTGGGCCATAAGCGTACCTGACGCTTGTCCAGGCACGGGGAGCATGTCCGCGGATCGGATGTTCGGAACCACCAAAATAGGTACGAGAAAACGTGGGGAAAGCTCTTAGAAATCTGGGGCTGAAGGATGCGGACCGGGGATACGTGTAGACGAGCATCGAGGACCTGAGATCTGAGTGACTTTTGACGGGCTGCTGCAGGTCCATAAGAAGTATCGATGATGTGGAAGGCTTTTGTCAAAGTCAATGGTGTTGAGTGGACTTCTTAGCAGTCGTGATTGGATCAGGTCCTCCATTGACTCTACTGGTACAACCTTGAGGTATGTCAGTACAGGGAAAAGCTCCGCGTACATTTGAGAACGACTGACCTCATAGAAAGCCATGGATGCAATTCAAAAGAAAGGTCGTCGAACGCAACCACAACCGGCCCGCGGAAGGTGTTCACGGCGAGCCGTTGTGTTCCTGGTGTGCCGTCTTGCTCATCGGTGAACACTTCTCTTCGGAAAATCATTCGATTCGTCAATTGGGTGTTTCTCGAGCTCACAAAGCTAATCCTCGATTGGAGCTCCAATGCGCAAAAAGCGGAGTACCAAAAGACAGCTCGAGGGAGCTCGTCATAGCACATATGTATTAAGTAAGAGGGTGGAGATCATTGGCTCCGGACTCATGGACGTGAGAACCATGGAGCTGGTCAAAGGCAGTGACCAGGACTGAACACCCGTCGAGGTTGGGTGGTATGCCGTCTCTTGCAGGATCAGGAACATTGTCGATGTAGCAGCTGAGACGAACAGGTATCTTGTCACACTGTGTGCTTGAGGAGTGGGCCAGGGTTGCAGAAACCAATCTTGATGGTTGGATCAGAGGCGTGTTGACAAAACGAAACAAAAAGCGGGACAGACGAATTCCTTCTTCCTCCGCGGTCAGGAAGGCGGCATGCGAGACAGGTGCGTGGAAACTATTTTTACAATTGGGGTAGGTATCTGTACATATCCGGGTTTAAAGACTTGGGGTCGTTCTTTCCTACGTGGCTCAGCTGGATGTTGGCGAGCTGGAAAGAGAAGGATAAGCTTCAAAATCAGCATGGACAGTGTCGAGATGTGTAGACATACCGATGATGGGCTGCGTTGGACAAGCAACGCAATCACTTTGCGTCCAAGAATTGTCTGACAGCCTTTGCGACCTGTGACTTCTCGACAGGCTTGCCCTCGAAAGCGCCACCAGGGGCCAACAACTTCTTGAGCACATCGCCCATGACGACCTTTGTACCCTGGGCCTCGGCCTTAATGCTGTCGATGGTGCTCTGCACAACCTCCTTGATGTAGTCCTCGCCGACAGTCTCTACATTGCCAGCATACTCTTCCAACACCTTGATGGCTGCGTTTTCCTTCTCGGTCAAGTCTTCTCTCCCAGCGTTGGAAAATTCCTTGGCTGCTTGCGCGGCCGCAGACGAACGCTTGCGCAACAGGCCCAGGAGCTTCATGTCCGAGTCGAGGGGCTGGGCTGTCTTTGCGGCATTGGTGACTTCGGCCAGCAGACCGCGCAGCACGTTGAGGCGGTTGGTGTCTTTTGCCTTCATGGCTGTCTTTAAGTCGGAGCGGAGCTTGAGGAGGAGCGGCGGTGCCGATGAGGGTGCGTCGGTCGCATAGCGGTAGCGAAAGCAGAGCTGGGCACTCCTTAGGACTGGTCGACTCCTTGCTGTGATTGACTGCATCTTGTGTGTGGTGTGAGATGTGATGGACAATTATTTCCGACCTCTGCTCTCCTTGTTTGCTGCTGCTGAGCTCGGACCTCTGTGACCCTGTCTTCTTGACTTTGTCTCAACCATCCCTTGTGGAAGACATACTTGTCTGACTTCTCGTTTTTGAGGCGCGAAGAAGAAGAAGTATATGATTTCTATTACCTGTTATTGTAGCTATCTATGAGCCTATGATATACGCTAATCCAGGGGCGATAGGGATGATAAGGCAGGCACTTGGAACCCCCTCCTTCAAGGATAAAGGTGACTTTAGTTGCCAACAGTCACCATCTCATTGCCATCATCCCCTCAGCCATACGACATCTTCCACCGTTAGACCTATCACTTGAGAAGCGGATACCTGTTTCATTCTTCAACGCCTCTTTCGCACTCGGTTTGGAGACATGGTACAGAGTCGATCTAGATTGAGTGAACAAAGTCGAAGAGCTTTTAGCCTACTGATCAGCCGCCCAGCTGGCGACCCAAGCCAAAGCACTCCCCCAATTTACGGCTACCTCGTTTGTACTATAACTATTCACATCATCCACGTAGCACAATTGTCCTACACAACCCGTCAACACATCATCAGCAGGCGGATCAGCAGGACTCTCGTTCGCGCCACCAGCCATCGCGCCCTTGGGCGGGGCCGGCACAATCGGGTCTTGTATGATTAAACGACTAAGCTCGGCAGCATAAAGTCGAGAATGCATATTGCTCGAGGTCTTGGTGCCATAGTCGTGAACGTATGACTGGGAGAGAGCATTGCGACCGAAGATGTAATCCATGCCTGACAGGGCGGAGATGCGGTAGGATGTGTTGCGAGAGATGTCGTAGGCGGTTGCGACGACTTGAATGCAGTTCAGCTGGTTGCTGTTGCTACCCCAAGGGTACGAGGTTATGAACACATCTGTGGGCTGCGTTTTCTGGACAGCCATATATTGATCGGCACCTGTCATTACAGACTCGATGATGGCGTTTCTTCCAGTGATGTTGTTTGGCACAGCAGCAAGGTCCATCTGTGCAATAGACTGCATAGACGACCATCCAAAGCCACCCTCGGGGAACAGAGTCGACGTATTGGCTGTGTAGTAGTAGTTGGACATGACGTCCTTCTCGAACTGGGCTTCGGAGGTTGTGATGTACATTTCGGCAGCTGCCCAGTAGAACTCGTCTCTCACATCATCATCGCTGTATGCGCCACCTCCGAGATCCCAGTCGGTACCTGGAGCGTAGATCTCAGGGTTGGCTTTAGCGGCGGCATAACCTATACGAGCAGCACTCAAGCATCGCTGGGCAAAGGCAGCATCGAATGAAGCCCAAAGTCTTGCGCTCATTGCTGCTGTAGCTACCATGTTGAGTGTTGCAGCTGTGGACGGACGGTGTAGCTCTCTTCGTTTTGGGTCGAGATTTGGGGGCGTTGGCAGTTGTGTCCATTGATTGTCGTGCAACTTATGGTGAACGAGCCCTGACATATCNNTGACACTTGTTAGTGATGGAGTGAGATTTGTGGTGCATGAATACTTACCAATGTATGAACCATTGAACAACTGTGGTGGTGAATTTTGAGGAACCTGCATCCTAAGCATGAATTCCATTTCCCAACGAGCTTCGTCAAGAAAGTCTGGGTAACCATTTGAACGTTCTGGTATCCTCAGCGATCCGTCGCCAAGTGGTTTGGACGTGCTGTTCATCGTGTGCAACGATCGCTCGTAGGCCATCAAGATTTGAGCAGTGGAGATTCCGCCATTGACGACGTACTTGCCTTGATCACCAGCATCATACCATCCCTGCGATGCATCAAGTGTGTAGTTGCATGTCCATGGTTCGAGGTATGTGACGTTCGACTCCCACTCATACTGACAAGGTGTCACAACATCGCCCTGNNACTCAATCAGCTCGGATCCTCATCTGTGATAACTCCGGCTTACCTGGTTAGGGAAGACATTTATATGACCAGCTGGTCGGGCATACTGGAATCCAACGAGTTCGGCATCGATGGCGATTCCACTACGTTGCTGGTAGAAGAACTGCATGGAGTCCTGGCGGAGTGTCGAATACAATTGATCCGATATGACGATAGGATAGCTGGTATCGTTACTAGTAACTTGCAGGCGGAAGCCAGCACCTCTGGTGGTGTAGTTGGAAAAGTCGATAGTGTGGACGTTAAGACCAGATGCCGTGTCATTACCGAATGGGATAGTCTGTCCAGATGCGACCGATCCACCACTATTGTCCTGGAGATGCCACGTCAAAGACGAGTTGCTCCGCGAGACGAGGGTAGCACGCTTTGGGCCATTTGGCAGATAGCCATGTTGATTTGTCTTGATCGATCTTCCAGTGTCTTGAAAGTACGGCAGACGGTTGATGCGGTGCAAGGTAACATCGCCGAGACAAATCTCGTTTGCAGAATTGCTTCCACCAAGGAAAAATGTCAAAGTAGAATTGTTTTCCTGATTGGCTGGCGAAAAAGTGAATGAGAAAGGCTCAATAGATGTTGTCAAAGGCACTTGGGTTGTGTTCAAGTTCGGGTCGACTGGAGCACCACCAGCAGAAGGATCATAGCCATTAGTCTGTATCCAAAGATTGGTAGCATGAGTAGCAGAAGCGGTAAAGTTCAAATAGTAGATGTCGTTCTTGACCTGGGTGAAGTTCTGTGTGGTCTGGATATAGCTCGCATTGGCAGCAGTGTTGGCAGGTACAACGACGCAGAGCATGCCATTACGAATAGAACCAGATGGTTGAACCGACCATCCAGGAGTGCCTTTGGTGAAGCTTCCATTATGGACGAGGTTTGGGGTACCTAGGGCGTTGTTCTCTACAGGAGTCTGGCAGCTGACAAGGAATGGCAGCAATGCCGTCAGTATGAAGGGAGACCTCGAGAGCATAGCAGCAGTAGTGGCGGTCTACACGATAGCAGGCCGAGATGAGAGCGAGACCACTTGGCCTCATATACCTTTTACTTATACTTATAGTACTTGACTTTCCGACCTGCCGTTTGAGCCGTCAACCCCGCAGGTAGGTGACATTGACTGCTGCATGATGCTAAGATGGCCTCTAGTNNGATGAGGCACGGAGCAAATAGTGGCAGAACGACATGAATGCGTGTGCGGGGAAGATATAGCCAGGGAAGAGCGGCTGGCTTTACGGCTAAATATGTAATTGACATGTTGCGTATGTCCCTCTTTGTTGGAGAGGAGTGTTGTCCAGATACGCTCAGGAGCAAAAACACGAGTCCTCGCNNAAGAGAGCAAAACGTACAGCAGCAGGGATTCCCACGTCGTCACCGACCGTAGTACTGATCTGCCGTTCAACTGCTTATGTATGGCAGAGCGGACGGGATGCCCAGTTTTCAGCTGACTGTGGCCGTACGTGCTGGTCTGTCCAGTCTCGAAACAATATGTTCAACAGATTGAAAGCTCTGATGGTCAATGAGGAGTAGGACAACTTCGCAGCGGGTGTGCGACATGCAAGTGTGCAAGTCATCTTGACGGGAAGAGGAGGCGAGTTCCACAGACCAGGAAACAAGGCATAAAGTCGCGGCAAGGAATAGGAGCGATTGGATACTTGTGAGACTTGAAGGAGGTTGGTCTTGTTCAATCATTGGATATTCAGGGAGGATGACGTTCTGCGACCGCGCCTTGGTTTTTGGGCGTCGACGTGCAGCTCGGACCGCTCCTTCCTCGTCGCGTACTTTCTTGGTTTGCACAGTTCATTTCCCTTCTGCAAGTGTTTTCTCGACAAGAAGCCGAACATCAGAAACAAGAAACAGGACGACAAGATCAAAGGAAAGAGATCTAACTCTCTCCTGGAGGTTGCGAAGCTTACACCCCAGCCGCCCCGCGCTACCCACAAAGTCACAACCGTTTCTACCAAACATCCTACCCGTCAGGGTCAGAGACACACTTCGTCATGTCCCGCTCACAGTACGGCCGCCATTCCAGCAGCGACCTCGCCTACGGAGACGAACCCCAGACCCAACGATGGGACCGCGACCGCTTCGAACGCTACTCACGCAGAGCCCCTGCCCCTGTCGAAGAACGCGAGACTTTTCGATTCAGCGAACATGACCGTCCGGGTCGCCAAGATATCCGCATAGAGGAGAGAATCGACAGAGGTCCGCCTCCACGACGTGAACGAGACGTCTTCGCCGAAGACTCATACGGTCCCGCTGCCAGACCTCGTCGCTCAGACCGTGAGCTCTTTGGTGATAGAGACCCTCGCGAGCTTGCCGATCTCCAGCTCGCTCCCTACAGAAGAAAGTCAATCGTCGACCGCGAGTTTGAGTTCCGCGAGACCAGAAATGTACCGAGACCAGGCCTACAGAGGAGACAGAGCAGTCTCGACACATTCGACCGCCGACCACTTCGCCGATACGAGCAAGACGAGTACCGCATTCCTCCTGGCGTTCCGATTCCCTTGCCCCGTCGTCGCTCTCCCTCACGTGGGCCCCCTGGTGGCTGGTACGAGGAGGAATACGAAGATGTGAGACGCCGAGACTACTCCCCTCAGGACTCGTACCGCGATATGGAGATCATACGAGAGAAGAGCGTTCACCGTAGGCGTGGAAACCGTGACAGAGCAAGGAGCGATGCCCGTAGTTCGACTACCAAGCGTAGTGGGCGGACCACTCGCAGCTCTAGCAGCAGCAGTAGTAGCAAAAGCAGTTTTACCGAAGTCAGTCGACACAGCAGACACAGCAGCCCTAGTCCACCAAAGATCGGTAAAAAGGGAAAGACTCGCATGCCCAAAAGGCTGGTGCGTAAGGAAGCCATCATCAACCTGGGCTATCCTTTCGAGGAGGAGGTAAGACTGTGTCAACCCTCCATCACCTAATCTGAGCTGACAAGAATTAGNGAGGATTTCATCATCGTGCAGAGAGCTCTGGACAAAAATCACATTGACGAGGTGATCCGCATCAGTGAGCAGTACAAAGAGCCGAGTACGTCGACTGTCTTCACCAACCCATCTTCGTAGTTACTGACAAGAGCAGAAACCAAGACGTACCGCTACGACGACCCCGCTGCGCCTGAAGAACACTTCGAGCATCTCAAGACTGAATGGATCAACCCTCCCAGCGTTCGCGCTCCCTCTCCAGCTCGCTCTGCTCGTACTCGTCGTAGCTCTCCAGCTCGTACAGTCCGTCAACCATCGCCCGCTCCTCCGCCGCAACCGCAAACCATCTACATCCGCGANTCCTCCCCGCCACCTCCTCCAGCGCCTATCTACATCAGGGAGCAAGCTCCTGCACCACCTCCTGCTCCCATCTACATCCACGAGCCCGCCCGACCTGCCCCGCCTCAACAGCAACCCATGACTATTGTACTACCCGAGCGCCGTCGCGAACACAGTCGTGATGTCCACGCCGAAGTTCGCGCTCTAGAAGCTGAAGCCCGCGCTCTCCGTCTCGAACGTGAAGCCCAGCACCACCACGGCCAGATTATCTTAGCCCAACCACAGCAGTCAGGCTACGAGATGGTTGAGTACAGAGAACGTCGACCGGACCGAGAGATCGTCGAATACGTTGAACGAGACAGAAGTCCTAAGAGAGACGTCGTTCGTGTGGAAAAGGACCGGAAAGGTAGGATGGCGCTTGTCAGGTCTGCGCGGTGATCGGTGTGTCTTTTGTCTCTTCCTGCGTGGACCGCAAACTTCATCTCGAACACATGACTGACTTGTGTGTCTACAGCGGCAGACAAGGAGAGACGGCAGGCTAGGAAGATTGCCATGATGATGGCGACACTCTCCTGAGTGGATCTTCCGCATCTGAGGACGGCAACGACATGTTTGCAAATCTGCGGGCGAGGCGTTATGATCTTCTTTAGTCGGGAATATGTAGCAAAAAGGACAAGAAGCTGGTCTTTTGGCCTTTTCAAGCGAGACGCAAGTGCAGAAGGAGATATTTAGACTTTCAAACCAAGCAAGTAACGACATCTACGATCAAATCATATCTGCATTTATCCATCAGGTTTCTCTTCTTGCATCTGGTGAGCAAAAAAACAACAAGAGTTCAATCACCAACCACCGCACAAAGAAAGAAAAAAAAGAAAAAATAGCACAAAAACCAAGTATCAACTTGGGGAAAGCAGTTCGACCAAACAAGGCTTTATGTGAGAGTCGAACTCACTACCTCTGGATTCTATTTACGCCAGTTTTCCATCGAGGGGAATTACCTGTGTGAGCCACAGAACCGAACTCTGCAATAGAGTGGAGGAGATTTGAATATGATGCTAGGGGGTAAGTGAGTGAGAAGTGGATGGGTGAGGAGAGTGAGAAGTGAAGTGAAGTGAGGGATCTTGATGGTCCCAAGGAAGTTCGAGTTTTGGTTGCATCGATGTAAACAAAACTTCGTGTCTTGAGCAAGACCAATCGATGTTCACTTAGGAGCACCTTACATGGATACTCTAATTGATTGTATCTCTGCCTCTTTTGACTACTTTATTGCAAAACGTCCAAATCTTTGTACGCCTTTTCTCTTGCATTGCTCCCTCGGATGCCTTTCGTTCTCCCAACCCAGACTCAAGTGGGTACCTTGGCTAGTAACATGACATTGCAAACTGAGTTCTCAACATTGTTGATGGTGACTTGCCTGTCATGACATGCTTGCTATGATTTTCTTGATATGGTTTCCTCGCACATGAAACATAAAATCTCAACATCATAACGAGAAACTAGACTACTACTTCTTGCACAGAACCACGCTTGTTTCTAAGTTGGCAATAAAAGTTCTAGTAGTTCTGTGGTATTTCTTTTCTCGAAGAACCAAAGCTGTTGTACTGAAAGACAATTTACGTGTTCTCCATGGCTAATGTGTAAAGAACGTGTTTGTGGAAAAGACTTTGCAAGAAATAGATGCATCGTCAGGACTATTCTTCGACAACCTGTTTTATCGAAGGCTTTGGCTTCGAACTGAAAGCTACGATCGTTGGACTGTACCTCGTAAAATGGTCAGTAGGGTGTCACAGGGAGCGATTCCCTTGCTACAAACAAAAAGACTTGCTCGTGGGTTGAAAACGCAATGTTTGTTACGGGCCTATTTTTCGTTTTCCGATGGACTGTACGAATTGAAAAGCAATGTCATGACATTATGTATTATACTCTAACATTAGAAAAACACAATCATGAAACTATTCGTATACACACCATCTTGTCTGTACTCCCAACTCAAGCCTCGTAACACATTTATACCATACTCCTCGAGTCGTCAGTCTTGCCCGAATCCAATTTCTCCAAATCATACATCTCATACTCTCCCTCTTCTTCATCTCCTGCACTAGTCCTAACATGATCCGGGTAGTTGGGAAATGCTAGTTGTGGTGCAGCAGTAGGCACGACATCTTCAGCTATAGATACCTCCACAGCAGACACATTACGAGGATTTATCCTCGACTCGATGATAGCCAATCTATCCATCAACTCTTCAAACCCAGGCGACTCGAAATCGGCAGAAACGTGCGAGCGAGGCAGACTAGGAGAGCGACGAGCAGGGTCTGAGCGAATACTGGCCGAACGTCTGGATCGGTGATCGACGGATCTTGCATCCAATCTGTCTACGGTCGTGGTGCGGGATAATGGTGATACGATGTTTTGGCTTGGAGAAATACCTTCAGAGGTATGGCTGGGCAGTCGTTCGATTTGCACGGCTGGGCTGTTGCTCCTTCTGGAGTTGAAACTGACGCGTTCGCCTTGGAGTCTGATTGCTGGGGCGAATTGTTCGGGTTGTTCGACTACTGGTGACATGGGCTGAATATCGTGGATGTCGGGAATGTCGAGTTTCGGGCCCAGCGTGGTGACTGTCATTTTTCGCTCGGTGGGTCCGGAAGGAGTCTGTTCCACTACTGATCCTTGGGTCTGAGCACCAACTGCTGTAATCGTCATGCGTCGTCCCTCGTCAGCTAGAGTGTCATGCTGTTCTTCCATTCTCAGCACCACATCAACAGCTTTCTCATCTTCGACGATCTTTGGATGGCGCCGAGCGAAGTACTGTGCGTACTTATACAATGACCAGTAGCAGCTGCCTACGTTGACAAAGGTAAGCACGACTTTGTAAGGCATGTAGTAGAGGTAGACGCATATAGATCCGACTCTCTCCTTCTTCAACCTCAGATGAAGCTCGTTGAAGATGATGGCGTTGAGGAAATACAGCACAAACGTGCCTGCAAAAAGGTATCCGAAGAAGTCCGGGCGTACGATGATCGAGATAGGAAGCACGAATGGTGACAAGAGATACAACAGTGTCTCGTAAACTTCTTGGAACACAAACAGCTTGGCTCCTATTTCCCAGAAGCCGAGTTTCCAGGAGCCAAAGATATAAGCCATATTGTAGTACATACCATTGACGAAGAAGAAGTTCCAGCGGTGAAAACGTTGCTTGAAAATGGTCATTTCGCCAAAGCCTCCTCGTGCGCCTCCAGAGCTGAAGAAGACGGCATTTGGTGTTTCAGTCTCGATAAACACAGAGGTGCACATGGTGATCCGGGAACCGAGCTGCCTAGCAACATGACCAAAGAACCAGTCCTCAGAGACGCTAAAGCCAGGGTGTTTGTAAAATGTTTGAATCAGAAACTCACGATCCCAGAGAGAGATTGCTCCGTGAGGAAAAGTCGCACTACCAACATATCCGGCTAAGGCTCGCTGAATGCCACTGATCTTGTACTCCAAATCTTGGGCTTGTTGACACAAGGTACCTCGAGATGACTCTGGCCCCACAGATTTGATCGTGTATCCTATACACTTGATCATCGGTGTCATTCTGTCGCTAACGATGGGAAAATTCGGAGGAAGAGCACAGTCGTCATCAATAAGCAGGACATTCTTAAATCCTCGAGCGGCATAGCATCCGACGAACTGGGCTACGATTTTTGAGCCGACTGGCGACCAGACGTGATTGACTCCGTACGGGCGGCATACCACCTCGGTATCATCAAGAGGTGTTGGACTGTTTCCATTGGCGATAACGAAGATGTGTGAAGGTGGAAATATTTTCAAGGCTGCCTCTAGAGTAGGGCCAATGATTTTGGCACTCTTGTAGCAGGGTATCATAAGTGCTGTATTGTGAACACCTGGTGTTCGATTGGGATCGATGTTGTCAATGTCAGCAGGCATGGGCGGATCTTTCTCGAAAAAGACAAGGAGTGGTGTGTAAGCGTATAGGAAAGCGATACCAATGGTGACGGNACCTATATGTGTCAGTGATCTAAACCTTTGTGTTGAAAGTACAACATACCAAGTACCAGCAACGGCAAACTTGTGATCAAACACCCAATACAACCAGTACACAGCGCCTTTCCAGAGGGGTACACCCACCAGAACGAAGTAGACAAAGGCGACAAGTATGAGATAGAACGTGTACTCGAAGATCCGCATGGCCCATTTGCTCCTTTGCAACTCGACACCTCGCTTTTNTGCCTTCTCGTAGACGTCATGGATACTGCTCCTTCGTATAGCCTGTTTCACATTCTCGACAGTCTCGAGCACAATAGAAGCAGAGCGCTGTACGATACTCTCTTTACGAGACGCACCTGCCGTAGATCGTCGAGATCTCTGTGTGCTAATCCGGATGTCGATGTCGTCTACACCATGTGAATGGTTCCTGCTCTGTAATCGCAATGGACTTGGATGGGTTGGACTCGGTTCGTCCATGCGCGCCTTCCTTGAAACGCTTCTGTCTGATGAAGTGCGCCGATGAAGTCGAGGACCTTGTGCTCCAATGCTGTAGTTACCGAAGTAGTCATCGGTGGTCGCTCGATTCTGAGTTGCCGTAACTTTTCCTTCCGTCACAGTGGACAGGGCATGGCGGCCTGAGTCTCTGTGGCGTGGGCTCAACCCCTGATTCTTCAAGGTCGAACCAAAGTTCGGTTCAAGGCTAGTCTTGCGAAACTCATGTTCGGTCTTGGATGCTGGGTTGCGTGCTAATTCAGCGATAGAGATACTGGCAGAGCGGTCTAGGATGCGGGACGTTTCTTCGTGCAGCTGCTGTGCAACTTCGCGCACATCAAAGTTGTTGGTCGTGTCGTCTGAATCCTCGCCCTGGAACTGGTTCGGATGTGATATGAATGGACCAGACGTGATTGCGTTCAACAGAGTAGACGGTATAACGACGTCGGTAGCAGGGTTGGTAGAGTTAGTTCTGTCATCTCTACCTCCGTCGTTACTATCTACCCGTTGAGTCGTGAAAGTTGAAGTGGTGGATGAGCGCCGCACCATTTTCGAATAGTGAATGGCTCGAACAGATCGTGAGGAAGAAGCAAGTGGTACTCCGG
Organism: Aureobasidium vineae; assembly: GCA_903819635.1. NCBI lineage: Eukaryota > Fungi > Ascomycota > Dothideomycetes > Dothideales > Saccotheciaceae > Aureobasidium > Aureobasidium vineae. The sequence goes on from CAIJEN010000015.1 coordinate 949,070, forward strand.
CCACGAAGATGGCAGGCACATCCACTCAACATCTCTACTTACTTGCTGACCTCCGGCTCAAGATATCACAGATACCATCATCTGCCATGATGCAAGACCTACCACCTGACGAAATCAATATAGGACATGGACGGGACCACGCGCAAGTGTCCATAGTGAACCAAAAGCTGCGACTCTTGCTTGACCATCTTCGCTTGATGGCCATCGGAGGTGCAGACCGAAATGTCATTCCAAAATCCTGATTGGCACAATGCGATGAGGGCGGAAGCTGCTTCTTCGGGGCTGGTCAATTAAGGTTGATGTCTACCAGGATGAGAGTGAAGAAGGAAAACTTCAGGGTGGAGCATCGACCGCTTTCGAAAGCCAAGCAGACAGACCAATCCCGGCTGCGTGGATGAGATCTCTGTACCTCGTTCTTGGGACATGTCAAGACCCGAGACAGTTACTGCAAGTAGCGAGAGGCTGAAGATGGCGGTCGATCGGGGTCCGCAGAATCGGTAAGTCCTTATGCATGAACGACATCCTGACGCTCCATGATTCGCAAGAGAATGTTGAGGCTGGCAATGTCCAGAGTGCATAAGCCTATGAGGGTTAGAGCAAACAATCACGTAAGGACCGAATGACGTTCAGAAAACTTGAAAAGTGCGGCTGCGAGACGTCAAGACTGTCCGGACTTCAACTCTTGCCTCGTCCGCACACCCAATACCTCAACCTCGTCGTTAAGCATGAGATGCGTGCTTCAAGGCGCAACTGATGATCTGAAGCAGATAGACCTGTCTTCGTGCGATTGGAATCTACCACTTTACGATACCCTCGAAGCTTCTGTCAATGTCGCATAGACGCGAAACTCGAATGGCAGCGGCACGCATCGGAATGCCGACGACAGCCACTTCCCAAACTTTGAACATGTTGATCGTCTTCACGTTAAATGGTATGGTATAGTGACATCTCACGAGTTCTGAGCAGATATATCATAATGATAATGGATTTTGATTTGATTTGATTTGATTTTCTCAAGCTATTTACCCCGCAAGGGGTATGAGCTGTCGCTAATTAATTCCCATTCTGACCAATAGCAGCCGTCATATTCAATAAGAAGGAAGGTAATGGTCACAGTAGACCGTGTAAAGCATCAACGCTAGTAACACCTATGTGCCAATGTAACGAATGTTGTAGACGTCCTTTCTTAGTGTAGAGGGGCGGTGGCCTCCTCCATAAGGGCTGTTCCCTATGTTGCGTACATCCTTATCGGCCGGACGCTGTTTGGAGGCGTTGTTGCTAAGATTGGTTACGTTACAGTTGGTTTCCAGGCACTTGTTGTCAGTCGGATTTTCCTCGTGTCTATAGTTGCAACCTGCCTGTCGCCTTTGCATACTCGATAGTCGCTTTCACTGCATTTAATGATAATGGACATGGAGTATCGAAACCTAAAGTGGATGGTACCAAGACAGGGTCGCCCTCAGTCAGAAGGGACGACCCTGTCCTAGTCGACGAACATATGCGCAGTCAGTTCACAGACGACAACGAAATGACACACTCATTTGCCAAAGCTCTCTCCATGTTTCACACAGTTGCAAAGATACACGGTGGCATTCGCGCCCCTAAAGAGTAGGAAACGCTTAGGTTTACTTGAAATCTTTTAGTGCAATCCTGGTGATAGAATATCATTAGCAGCATATTGCCAATTCTGCTTGAGAAGGGATATAGGATTTCAGGAGCATAAGAGACTGGATGGTGGTCACATAACGGTAGCCATAGAAAAATTTGAAGAAGAATTAGAGTCGAGATGAGAGATTCATTGGTAATTGTTTTTGGTATCATAACAAAAAGGGGTCGGACACAAGCCAGGGGAAAAGCAGAGAAAATCGCTCAGAAAGAAAAGCAACGAGGTCGTAAAGCAGAACCTCGGAGCAAAAACGCCGTCCTCGAAAAGAACTCCTACCCATCAAACAGGGTATGCAGCAAAGAAGGCACACAGAGGTGGAGGTCGCATGAAGCAAAGACAAACCAGTATCCTGCTCGCGCAAACACCAACAGTCTAGTTCTCCAACCAGTCCAAAAAGTCAGGAGTAAAGTACGAAACGACAATACTCGCGCCAGCACGAAGAATGCCCTCGGTAGCCTCGAAAGCCATGGTCTTGAGGTCGAACACGCCAGCCTTGGCGGCAGCGCAGATCATGGCGTACTCGCCGCTGACCTGGTATGCGGCTACAGGCAAGTCCTTGCCAATCTCTTTTGCGTCACTGATGATGTCGAGGTATTGAGAGGCGGGCTTAACCATGATGATGTCTGCACCTTCGTTGATGTCGCGTACGATTGCTCTGCGGGCGAGACCACGGCCGCCAGGGGNGAGTTGATAGCATCTAAGAAGAGGACAATCAGTACTTGAGATGCAGATACGCAGGAATTGTTTGTCTCACCTTCTGTCACCAAATGACGGTGTGCTGCCTGCAGCATCACGGAAGGGACCGTACAGACAGCCGCTGAACTTGGCAGAGTAGGACATGAGGACGACCTTGTGTGCGATGCCAGCCTCGATGAGCTTGAGCTTGATGGCGCGGATACGGCCATCGTTCATGTCTGAAGGAGCAACGCAGTGAGCACCGGCCTCAGCATACGCCATGGCGACATCCGAGATGCGATCGACCGAAAGGGCGTTGTTCAGACTGCCATCCTCACGCAGGATACCACAATGACCGTGGCTAGTGTACTCGCAGAGACACACATCTGCGGTAATGAAGAGAGAAGGGAAAGCCTTGCGCAACAGGCGGATCGAGGCGATGACGGGGCCGGTCGGGTCGTCGGCAGAAGTGCCCAGGGAGTCCTTTGCATCGGGGTGAAGCGGCACACCAAACAGGATGACCGACTTGAGGCCCTTTGCGATCAAAGGGCGGAGAAAAGGTACGAGCTTGTTGAGACCGCGGCGGTATTGTCCAGGCAATGAGGGGATCAGAGTCTCCTCGTCTGGGTTGTCGGTAATGAAAAGGGGGTAGATGAGCATCGACTTGGTCAGCTGGCGCTCAGCCTGCCATGCGCGAGCCAGCGGATGGCTGTAACCGCCATGCAATTGACTTGAGATGTCTCCGGTGATGCTGACGCTTGTGGCTGCGGTGCTGGCGTAAGATCGGGCACGAGACATGGTCGAGACCTGTCGCGACATGGTCGAACGCTTGTCGTCGCCGCCACCATTGCGGTCGCGGTATGTCAAGTCGGATACGAGTGATGAGAAGGACATGTTGTGCTGTGTCTTGGCGTCTGCTGAGGGCGAACTGCTTGCAAGGGAGAAAGATGTTTTGCGGCGGCGGAGATGGCTCGGTAGACGTCACTGAGGCTTTCGGACTGAGGCCTGTTCGCGGGGTCAAGGCAATAGGTCAATTGGCGACGGCTGTCGTTGGAGGACGATAAACAATATCGATGTTCCAAAGGAAAGGAGGCGAAGAATGTCGGAGTCAGGAGATACTAAAGAAGCAGCTGATAATTACTTTGTCATCGAGGCACAGAACCCCTCGTGTCATCGTTCATCTAATACCACCGTCTGCCTCGGCCAATTGAATCGTTCGCATTGGTCGACGACGGCAAAATCCGCTCGTATCCGGCTGCATCTTTCCGGTTTGTTGCCAACATCAACCAACATCGCCTCGAAACCAATATCAGATCATGCTCTCACAACCTCTTTCATGTTGGAAAACTCGATCGCTTACTTTCATTTTCTTGACCCCATTCGTCGATAGAGGATAAATAAAGGCACAGAGAGAATCGGTAACGATATCGAGTATGACTCAAAATACAAAAACACATTGTCTACATACATTATTACATACATATACTGCATTCATAATCGACCCCAAATAGCTATCCTGTCCAGCTTTGACAGCTGACATTTGGTCCTGGCATTTCTAGGCCCACGCTGCATTTCCCTCGCAGCTTTTTCCCTCCTGATGAGCTCTCTCCAGTCCAAATTCACATAGTACACGCTTAAAGAGCAGCAGCGAAACCAAGAGCGGCAATGGCAACTCCAAAAGGAGCGAATCCAGTCTGGAAAGCGCCGGCGGCACCGTTGGTAGTGGAGCTCGAAGCAGAAGTACCAGTAGTGACAGTGTTGGTGGCTGCAGTGGTAGTGGCGGCATTCCCTCCAACTCTGGTCGTGGCGGTGACGGTGTTGGTGTTGAGCGTGTTGGTAGTGTACGCCGAGTCCAAAGTCTGGACGACCGTGTTCAGGTAGGTGGATGTGCGAGTATCAAGAGAGTGAGGGAGGGAAGTGGTGTCGAGAACGACGCTGCGGGTAGTCGAGACCAGGATGTCGGTATCGGTAGACGAGATGACCGAAAGGCGAGGGTTGGTCGAGGTAGAAGCAACGACAGTGTTGGTGTTTGTGACTGTGTTGGTGTTGATTGCGATGCCATTGCTGCTGACAGGGGTGCCGTTGCTGCAGGTGACACCATTGTCGTTCTGGTCGTCGCAAACGTCGCTGTCCTGAGCAAAGCCAACAGCAGCAAGAGCTGCAACAGCGAAGAAGGTCTGAGTGAAACGCATTTTGATCTGTAGTGTTGTTTTGGGGTGATGAAAAATGGAGTGGGTGAGCGAATGTGTTTCGAAGTTGTGATGAATGAGTAATGGAAATTGTTGTTCAGACATCGACAGCAGAAGCATTGCTCTTATATATCCAGGGATTCTCCTGCTTTGCCTGTCTATTACCGCAATTTCAAATGCTGAATGCCTTCGACGCGGGTTTACTGTCTCTCGGAGACAGCATCTGACGATGATCGCCATCATACCGCGGACATCCAGAAGCATAACATCCTTTGCCAAGGAGGTAGTTGAGCGTGCGGTTCACCTGTCTAGCAAATCAACTAGCGATGATGCAATGCCATCGAACATTTGCATAGCAACTGCCCGCGGCTGAGCGTATGTCGCAGGTATTACCTGGTATCAAGCGAGTCCCAGCTGTAAACAAAAACTCTGATGGTGTTCATACAAGCTTGGACTTAGAGCACAGCGTTTGGTGTTACAATCCATGAGTCAAGGTCTATGCAGGCTCCTTGTTCGTTTCTCAGCAAGTCATAATCAGATATCGGCTAGATAACAAGTCCACATGGCCATCGTTGTAATAAGGCGTAGAGGCAATCCTATCTCGTCTGGTGGTATGCCATGGCCAATGTCTCCGGCCTTACTAGAGAGTTTGTGAGACCGCGGCCAGTACAGCTCAGGACAATCGTCACGCCAAGCATATAGATGAGCGTTTATATGCTTCGAGTTGACTTCTCCAGATGTTAGAGGAACCACTTCTTGGCCGCAACGACTGATCGATAAAGCCTTTATGCGGTGGTAGCGCGAGACGTCTCCGCGGATGATGGTGTACTTGCGATCATGTATGTGCATAGAAGGTGAATGTGTAACCTTCGCCCATGTGTCAGGAGTAGTAGACTAGAAGTGGGATCCGCGGAGTGTCGTTGCAAAGGTCTTTTTGTCAAACTCAATGAAACTCTGGGGCATATCGGCAGGATAGTGGGGAACAGCAGTGTGGTCCATTTGCAGAATCGGATAGGCGTATGAGTACCATGAGTCGCGGAGCAGTTGTTCGCGTCGAGACAACGGACTTTTCGGTCGCTGGTATAGAATTGTAGCTAGCATGGTTGAGCATTGCATCCAGTTCGTCCCTTCGAGAAAGGTAATGTTGCACCCATACTCCAGGCTGCTGACAATATTAAGAGAGTCAGGAAGACATGTCTGATAGATAGATGAGGCAATTATATCCGGGCGCCACTACTCGGTCTAGTGACCATATACTGCACGCTGGCGTCAATTTATGTGGCGTCATACAATACAAACCTACACACTCATCATCAGCATTTGGGTCAGCGGGGTAAGCCGAGTCGAGTAGCCAACTACACTGTGCTCTGTTCTACAATCTATGCGACACATACGGACATAGGCTTGTCTGTGCATGCAACTGTCGTACGGACCTCATGGCATATGCAGGTCTAAGCAGAGATTGTTCTCAAGAGAAAGCGAACCTAGGCATACAATCAATTGAAATCATCTCCCCGATGACGAGACACCATGGGGCATAAACGCCGATCCGGCCATCGCAAGAAGATACTTCGAAAGCGAATGTGGAGGCAAACAGGCACTGCAGGCACAAGGAGTAAGTTCTTTGCAAGTGGAGCGGCCAGCAGCGGACGTCGCTAGCTGGATGCCGAGTCGGGAATAACATATGGACGGCACTCCGCGGGTTGAGGCTCAAAAGAGTTTGTCTCTGTGCTTGGCGCCGCGACATGCCCAGGAACCCTACGTCTTGTTGATCATGTATTCCACGTGGGTAACAGATGCTTAGATCCTCAGGTCCGGGGCCTGCCTGTACCGAGACATGACAGCAGATTCATGTTGATGTTGTTCCTGGAAGTTGAGAACGAAACTTGCAGCTGGGATGTTGATAACAGATGAAATCACTCGTTGACAACAAGGACGCAATGTCTTATGAACAGCAATAAATCGTCTCCAACATCACTACCTGACACTGATCATGTTTGCTCTTCAATAGGGGAAGGATGATCTTCTAGAGTACACAAGATACAATCATTATACTTTTGTCTATCTAGCGGACATATCCATGGCTTGCTGTGCTTCCGTGATGCCCTCCTTCAGTGCGTTGAGAGCACGGTCAATGTCGTCGCGGTTGGGGTCGGTGACGCTAACACCCATGTGGCCAAAGCGGATGTACTGGGTAGCAATCTGCTTGTGCAGACCGCCAGCAAAGACAACACCGCGCTGCATAAGCTTGGGTAAAACATCCGGAGGAGTCATGCCCTTGGGGAGGTAGATGGCGGTCATGCCGTTGGCTTGGTTCTCGGGCTTCTCGGCCAGCTGCTTGAGACCGAGGTCGGCAACAGCCTTCTTGACCTTCTGCGATGCCTTGCGGTGAGCAGCAAAGCGGTCGGCCAAGGGCACTGAGGTGATCTGAGTAAGCGTGGTGTGCAAAGCGTGGACGAGCTGAGGCGAGGNGGTAGCAAAGTATGAGGGCTTGCCAGCTTCATAGTTCTGCATGANCTACGGCAGATTAGCATTGACGTTGGAAAGGCACGAGAGATGATACGTACTGGGCATCCAATTCTTCCACGAGCCAAAGTATGAGGTAGGAGGGACCTTGCGGCTCTGGAAAGACTTGATGGCACGGCCAGAAGCCATGACGATGCTCAGACCAGCTGGGCATCCGATAGCCTTCTGAGAGGCAGTGATAACACAGTCAATTCCCCAGTTGTCGAATTGAATCTCTTCACAGCCGACACTGCAGACACCATCGACAACGACCAGCGTGTCAGGGCTGACCTTGTGTACGAGCTTGCTGAGGGCTTCAATCTCGCTGAGAACACCGGTCGACGTGTCGACGTGAGTGACAGTGATGAGCTTGTACTTCTTTTCCTTGAGGGCCTTCTCGACTTCGTCCAGCTGAGGGCGGTCGCCAATGGGAGCCTTGAGCTGGGTAGCCTTGACACCGTATGTCTCGAAACAATCGGTGAAGCTGTCGGCAAAGTAGCCAGTGTGCAGGACCAGGACATCGTCACCAGGCTCAGCAAGGTTGGCAGCGACCTGATCCCAACCAAGAGTACCAGAACCGGAAATGACGAAGGGCTGAGACGCGGGATCCTCGGTCTGGAACAGCTTGCGGAGCATGGTCAAGGTCTCGCCGAATGTCTTGACGAAGGGTGCGCCGACATGGGACTCGCTNNGCGACTGTCAGTCGATGTTTGACATGAGAGAAACACGCCTGATGTACCTGAAGTGGCTCATGGACTGCAGAACCTGGTCATCGAACTCGATGGGGCCTGGAATGAGCAGGGCTGGGTGGGGCGGTTGGCTCGACATGTTGGTCTTGTCTTGTTGAACAGCGGGCAGAGGGTTGTATGGAATGTCGTCTGGGGGACTAGATTGACGCTCGTGGGCGTATGGTGTGTTCAATTCGACTTGAGGTCTCTGGTCAAGGTGTCTAGAGATGAGACTGAGGCGGGAGGCCATTGCCTAGGTAAGTTTGGTGTAAGCAAAGCGGGGAGCAGGGAGACGTCACTAGCTGAATGTCGGTCGCTCTCCGCTTCCGCTAAAACGCGAAGAAAGGAAATCACGTGCACGAGAGAGAAGAGTTTCAAAAGGCAGCTCATTAAAAACCCCTTTCGGGGGAAAAAAGTCTACTAAAATCTACTTAAAAACTGAAACCGGCCAGCGGTTGGATGTTCTTGCTCTGGATGGTGACACGCTTGTCGTGGATGGCGCAGAGGTTGGTGATTCTTGAATCAATTAGCATATCGCTTGATAGTGTTTACTCAAGCCAGACACTAACAAGAAATGTTCATGTCGTCGCTATTCTGACAAAGCATTAGCAACAGAACCTCACACACTGCTATGAGCAGATAGACTCACGTCGGCAGCAGAGTCCCGCTGCTGTTGCTGCTGTTGCTGCTGTTGCTGCTGTTGCTGTTGCTGTTGCACATGTGTCAATAAAGATCAGATTCAAATTCTGTGCATAGCAGAACTGACCGGTCGTTGCGCCTAGAAGTGTCGAGTGATTAGAACCATCAACATCACAATCCCGACTATCAATCTTACACGCAGACTACAGTCTATGCCCTTGTGGCCCCATGCTCTACAGTAATTACACTACACGTGCTGGTTAATCACAATGCCCAAACACTCCGGACAAGGTTGTGCATATGAAACCTCTGAAGCCACCACCGCCTCTGCCACCACGGCCGCCACGGCCACCTCTGCCACCACGGCCACCGCCGCCAACGCCAGACTACAAGCAGTCAGCAGATGAGCACACGACTCTCGTGGGTAGTCTCGTAAGAGGGAGTCGTGACAACGATTCATAGATCCATTAACCATGATGATGGAGGTGAACTGGACCAGTGATGTGGGGAATACTTACAAATCCATGATGGTGGTGATGGGAGCCACCGAAAAACTTAGAAGACATCTGCATATATACACGTCAGCAATGCAAGAATACAAAATGTGCAAGGAATCATGTTGATAGTGGTCGATATTGGCCCCGAATCCAGTATCCAATGACAGCGATCGAAGCAGGCAAGGCGATTGGAGACCATTCCACGGTGGGATGCAGTGATGGGAGTCCACACAGTGCTGTTGATGAGCATAGCTACAGATGCCTGTCGACGCGCGTTGATCCTCAGTCGTCGACTTAGACACAGCCATATATGGAATGAGCTGAGGGCTCCAGCGCCTTTTGCGATGCGGATGAGTATATCGGTAGGCGATCATCCTGTAGGGAATGCTGCTGTATGCTGTCGGTTCGCGTGCCGGTGGCAGAAGCATGAGTTCGATGGTTTCGGTCGTAGTCCATTATCCGTAGTTGGGTTGTGCCAATATCCTTGCTTTTTCGTGTTTCCCAGACGCGAGCCTCGAAGTCCAAGGGCGAATCTGGCAGCCTGTGTGTCCGGACGCGTGCCATCGGATTTTCAGAATCCAGTTCTTGGGGGATGCAATAGAAAAAGGGTAGACCTACGATGATTGGTTTTGACTTGAAGAAGAAAGGAGGACGTTGCGTGACAGATCAAGGGCCCAAGTAGATCGTGCCAAACCTGATTTGGACTGAACCAGACTGAACCATGACGGAATGTTCGAAGCCTGCAGCTGTCAACTGCTTTTCTATTGACTCCACCAACAACTATAGTATGTGATTTTCGCGATTCTTTCTACGAGCATTCCTGTGATCGGTTTCTTGCGCCGACACAATATACTTCACTCGACAACATCACTTGATGGCCTTCTCAGCTGGCTTGCGAAAGTCCTAAACCATGGTGTCCTGATGCGGCTTCCAGCACTCCCTGATGCTCGCAAGGATTCTTGACCCTCGAACTCGTACCTATCCAATACGCGACCGCACCTGTACCACAACGGACGCAATCTAGCTATGAACACACACAAGAATCCAACGAAGCACAAAGGGAAGAGTTATGTTCACGCGATCGCACTCTATAATCGTCAATCTTCGACAGCCACGTTCTCGGCGCACTTTCTGGTATACCGAGACCTGCAACTGGTTCAATTCTCGACACATACAGCAATATCTGAGCCGATGCCAGCTACTGTAGTTGACACCATCCTTGCGATCCACCGGTTCGCTGTCCTGTCGAACGTTCAGTCTGCCACATCGTTCGATATGTTTCGTACCCAATCTTGTTGCATCTCCAGCAATATTCTGGCTCGATGAGCAGCGTCTGACGAGTCATGTTGAGCCTGGCAAGCAATTAGAGGCTGATCCCACACTAAGACACATGAACAAGAGCTAGGAGCATACGATATTGTGGTCATGGTCACTGGCCCAGTACGACATGACGTGAGGCTTGGTGGAAGGTTTGCCGAGCTTTTGGCTCGATCGGGTCGGAGATTACTCCTTCGATCATCTTCAACAGTGTGAAACCTCTCTAAACTGTTCTGTCCTGCGCAATTGTTCACCGTCTTAAGTCGCTTGATAGTATGGGGAATATATGAGGACACAAGTGCTCTGAATCATAACACGACTATCGCGATATACTACTCTAATCGTCCCGAAACCTGCTCTCTGCTCTAACATATGGTTGTCTGCCTTTTACAGGATCCAGATATACTCACTGCCAGTATCTCCACGGTTGTACAATGCACCGTGCAGATTATACATTCGATGAAGATGCGGACTGAACAAGATCAAGACTCAAATAAGTCATCCAGCAACATGCATCATGGTGGAATCAAAGCTGAGGATCGGAATACACAGCAAAGTCACATTAAGACACGAATCTGATTTGCAAAGATCAGGTCAACCACAGAAAGATGTATGAGTGATACACATCTGGAGATGCTATATCAATATATAAAAAGTAGTTAGATAACAAAAGAATTCAGAAACCCATGCTATTTTCTAGCATCTTTCGTGGTGGTTCGCGAGACAGCATGTCTTCAAGCAGAATGGCATAGCCTTGCAATCGGTTATCGTTTCGTCATCGTAAGTTGCGATGCGATGGCGTTGTAGAGTATCTAGCCGCTTGGCATAGCAATGGTTACTGCCCGGACGTAAAGCCTGTACTCGTGAGTCTGGATAGTAACAATAAAGCAAATCAACAACAACTCTGCCAGCAAAGTCAATCGAACAAGTAAGCATGTAGCGCTATCAATCCTTCCTCAAATCTCACTGTGGAGGATGGTAGAGATTGACCAAGTTCAACCCACAAGGCTTCAGACCTTGCAGCAACATTCGTATAGCATGCATCAGTCAACAGCAGTCATGACCCATTTGACAGCCTCTGCACACAAGAAAATATATGCGAGCGTCAGTATGGTCTAACATGAAGAGCAGAACACTCCTTACAACACTCGTTTTTTTGTCGTTTTTAAAGACAATGTGTCAGTCTGACAAGGCTGTTGCTTTGAGTGTGACATCGCTCTGAACTTAGTAGCTCAATTCACCACCACCACCACCACCGCCACCGCAGCCGCCGCTCCCTTCCCTGCCGTTCCCGCCGCTCGTGTTGCCGCTGGAGTCAAGCGTGGCACCATCCAAGACCACTTTGGTGGATCTGAAAGAAAGAGATACAAGGTTAGCCAGGGATCAGTGGGCGCCAAAAAGCATATCGAGTATGCCGTGACCGCCTATCGAGGCAATGAGAAGGTTTTCCAAGGCAAGAAGCAGTATCTGCGTGCAGACAGCGCAGGAAGAAGAGCCTTGGTGTTTTTTGATGCTTATACCCCGGAAGTCCTTGAATTCCTGGATAGTAAGGACTGGAAGGCCGATTTGCAAAGCTTCTTGGACCATTCTTCGACGCCAAGTGAGAACCTGCTGAAATTCAACAAAGCCGGCGGTTATATCCTTGTCGGCCAAGATTCAGAAAATGGCGACATTATGTTCTATATTGGTTCCACTGGTTGTTTGGCCAGACGATACGAGGAACATATTACTGAGATTATGAGAGGCCTGGCAAACCGTTCTTACGACCATACAAAATGGTTCTACAACTGGTGTGTAAAGCACAACACCATTCCAAAGTGTATCGTGGCGTGGTACGAGGACAGCGACCACTACGAAACTCATTTCAACGAGCTTGCCGAGTCCATTTTGATCACACTCTTTGACACTATGTCCGATTATCCCGATGGCAGTTGTTTCGAGCACTTTGGCCATGTGCAGAATGCAAGAGACGAAGAACTACCGGAATTCGCCTGGCAGAGAGGTAATAATAGCCTTCCAGCAATGATGCCACACAGTACGAAACCATACGTGGATCGGGAATTCGAGCTCCGCCAGTGCGATGCTTGCAATTTCCGATGTTACCAGCATGAGATATTGGAGGCACACAATCACCTCGAGCACATTTTTTCGTCGCGAGGCTTTGCCTCAGCCCGAGCTTACATGGACTGCCACCAAGATGGCCTCAGTGCCCGGCCAAGCGATCGAATCTTTAACGTTCGTTGAAAACAATGGACAGAAGTCGCAATGCCAGTATTGCGAAAAGGAGATCGTGAGACTTGATGAACATGAGCCATATTGTTCGAAAAACCCTAATCGGACAGTAAGAGAAGCACTTAGGACAGCGTGCCAGCATTGCCAAAAGGAATGCAGCAACAAGGGGAATGCAGTTCAGCATGAAAAACGTTGCCCGAAGAACCCGAACCGAGAGACGGTCCAGAAAGCAAAGACAGCATGCCAGTTTTGCCAGAAGGAAATCGGCAAGAAAAGTTTGGTTCGGCATGAGAAAAATTGCTTAAACAACCCGAACCAAGAAGAAGTAAAGACAGCATGCCAGTTTTGCCAGGAGGAAATCCGCAGGGAAAATTCAGTTCGGCACAGCGATTCAACAGTCTCTTCCTGTTTGAGTGGCAATGCAATGATCAGAGATCAAGGGCATTCGTTTCGAGAGCATCTCTCAAGTTTGCCTCCACCACCCAGCTCTCACCCGGTCGGCACAGCTCTCCTGCACAAAAAAACTGGAGTTATACCTTTCCACATCAACGTCAACACCGTATGATCTTTCTCAGGTATCTATCCTATGTTGCCAACCACGATCTCCCGTATGAACACTTATCATTGCCATTCGGCTCATTGCGCTCGCAAGTCTTCAACGAGGCCCTCTCTCGGTCAATTTGCCTACCTCCGACGTGCGCAGTACCTCAAAACGGAGCGCCATACGAACCAGACCGAAGCTCCCTACAAGTCAGCACATGTTTGTGCTTGCCCTAGATGACATGTTCCAGTGTCTCTAATCTCAATAAATACGCCTTAGATTTTCTCTAGTACGTGTCCCGGTCATACAAGTTTTTCGATCTTTTACGATGTCGGCTCGATCAAAGGATTTTGATAGTGTATGTAGTTCTAGAAATCTAGATTCAATGTCAACGACTACATATCGACGTCTCTTCTATTGCGATAGTGCTCAATTCGGAATCTAAATCTGATATCTAGGTAGTCACTAGTGTCAAGCAGAAACTCATCACTATAGCGTGCAACAGGCACTCTCACTCTGCGATTTAATGCGGAGATGATGTGGACGATTTCGGGGCTCCCGATCGTGATTGGCGCTTGTGAATGAGCGTGATATGATCCGTTGGACCGCCTTTGTTCTGATATTCTGGTCTGCCGTGAGACTGGACGCGTCGTCAATGGAGAAGAGAAAATGCCTGAACTCCAATGGCGGCAAATCGGACATGGAGAGAGTCGACATCGGCGGGCTGCACTCGGCCCGGTCCTTTCAAAAATAACTGCCGACCTAGGGGGCCCCAGCCGTGCATTTTACTCGATGCTATTCCAACGACGACAGACCAAACACAGACGAGACACTCATAAAGACTGGACACCGACACGGCATAGGATCAATGGACGAGAAGTTTGATCCACGAAACGATATTTTGATTCCTTTCCCGAAGGAATCGTCCTGCAGAGTGATATCCCACCGAATACCCGATTAATGCACTTACTCCACCAATGCTATTTTCTTTCGTGATTACATGACAGAGACAGCCTTCTGTTCCTGTCGTTGTTTGCTGAGACGAACCTACGAAGTCTCGCGAACGACCTTGTCGACAGCCTTGGCAAAGTACTCGACGTTGTTAGTGTTGAGACCAGCCANTGCCTACGAATCATTAGTACATTGTTTGTGAGCAATACCGTGATAGCACTTACTGATTCTGCCATTCTTGGTCATGTAAACGTGAGCATCGGATCTGATCTTCAAGACCTGCTTCTCGGTCAAGCCAGTGAAACTGAACATGCCGATCTGGTTGATGATGTGATCCCAGTTGCCAGGCGTCTGCAGCTCATCAAGCTTGCCCTTGAGAGCCTTGCGCATCGAGATGATACGGCCACTCATCTCACGGAGGTTCTCCTCCCACTCGGCGAACAGCTTCTCGTCGTTAAGAATGACTGAAGCAATGCGGGCACCGTATGCGGGAGGGTTGCTGATCTCGGAACGCTGGAGAATGGCCAACTGGCTACCGACACGAACGGCGGTATCGGCAGCATCAGAAGAAGGGCCACTGACGAAGTGGAAGCAGCCAGCGCGCTCGCCATATAGACCAAAGTTCTTGGCGTAGCTCTGAGCGACGAACATCTCAAAGCCTTGCTCAACGAAGTAACGGATCGCCCAGGCATCCTTGTTCAAGTCGCCAGATGCGAAGCCTTGGTATGCGCAGTCGAAGAAGGGGAATTGGGACTTGCTCTTCATGAGCGAGGCGATCTCCTTCCACTGATCTTGAGTAGGGTCGACACCTGTGGGGTTGTGCGCACAAGCATGCAGCAGGATGACACTGCCCTCCGGAGCGTTCTCTATTGTCTGAACCATGCCCTTGAAGTCAAGACCCTTGGTCTCGGCCGAGAAGTATGGGTAGTTCTTGATGGGGAGCTTGACATTGGAGAAGATCTGGTTGTGGTTGGCCCATGTAGGGTTGGAAACGTAGATGGTCTTGGCCTCGGAGTTGGAGGGGTTGTAGAACTTGGCCAGGAAAGCGGCGCCCAAGTGTACAGCTCCGGTTCCTGAGATGGTTTGGAGGGCGACAGCGCGCTTCTCCTTGAGGGCAGGCGAATCGGCGCCGAAAATCAGCTTCTGCGAGGCGGTAGTGAAGTCGGCGAGACCAGCGATGGGTAAGTATTCGTGGTTGAGGTTAGGGTCTTGACGAAGGAGGTCATCGGCNNCTAGATAACACCTTGATTAGTTCGCCGTGATCACAAGTACATGTTTCCAATGAATTTTTGGACATAATCAGAGAGAGGACACGTTGGAGACATGTATGCGCACCTTCTTCACAACGGGTAGCACCCAGGGCTTTGCGTTGTTGTCTCTGTAGGCTCCAATACCAAGATCGACCTTGCTTGAATCAGTGTCGCGGCGGAAGGCGGCCATCAATCCAAACAAGGGATCTTCAGGTGCCTGAGGCACAGTGTCTGCTCCGAAAGATGAGGCCTTCATTGTGTTTGTGATAGACATGTGAGATGTGATTTGTTGGAGGCGAGATTGAGGGTCAGAAGAGGTCGAAGACGAAACCATTTTTGTCTCCTGGAGCACACCACCGGCGGGGTTTCAATCAAGTAATGCGGAGGGAAAGGCGGGCAGGATCCGAGTCTTGGCGAGCTACACGAACTCAGCCTGAAAATAGAGCACAGAAATCGGCTGAGTGCAAGGTGGACTGATAGTTGAATATCTTTACAACAAAACGAGAGACGGAGGACATGGATAGAAGACGAGCTGTCAGTGTCGTCTACATCACGCCAATATGTGCTTGTACTCTATCGACTACCTCGGGATCCCCACGTCCTCGTGCTCACCACGACGTTCCGAGGCTTGAGCGCTTCGCTTGGTCATGCCGGCTCGGGTTTAACCCGCTTTCTGACCAAACGCCGATCATCCAGCGAATGACTTGACTGTTATCGAGAAAAGTATCTGCATGTGAATATGCGCTGGATCTTAGAATATCAGATCCCACACGACGAGGAAGGCACAGAATGCGCATGTGCTGTGAAATAGAATCCTGGCACCGCTGGGACGTTCGCTTGCACGCTTGAGCTCCTTGTTTCCCCTTCCAACATTTTCTGTCGTGAAGAAGGAATCCTGCACCAGTTGCTCGATATGCTCGTTTTGTTCCGTCAGGTTGGTGACAAGAGTTGACTGTAGCTCTGAGATCTCAATGAGAGACCGTTCCGCCGTGCTGTTCTTCAGGTTAGCGTGATGGTTCAAGAAACGACATGCGCGACTTACTTACCGGACTTGATCTAATGTGTCCTGGTAATGCTTCATCATGTCTTGGTTCTCTTGTGCAAAGAGTTGCATCTGTTCTTCACTGAACTGAGGTTCTGCCCTCTCCTGTCCTTGCACTGCTGGTTTCTCGGATTCCAAAGCAACATCGAGGCCTTGGTGAGGGATGACACTACTCTTTGCTTTGTATAGCACGCTCTTGCTCTTTTCGACCTCACGCTGTATCCTGATCTCCATCATGGTGCTCTGAAGAGTACCAGCTTCCCTGAGCTTGGCCTGCAGGAACCACACGATACTCTCTCGGTGTGCATTAAGCATCTTTTGCCTGGCCTCTTCCACCTCTTCTTCTGCACTCTTCGCAGTGACAGCTCCACCAGCTGCCCATCTTCCAATGGCACCGAGGCCACCTTGATTGCGTTTGCGTAGCGCAATATGAGAGGCCGTGTCCTGTCTGATCTGCTCGGTTTGGCTTATACGTTCGACAGCGGCATGCAACTGTCGCAACACTGTCTTTGCCTCGGCGTCAATTGAGGCTCTTTCGGTGTCAGACAAGTTCCTTTGCGTTGCATCCTGAGCGGGTTTGTGGTCGGTAGAGTTCTGTCGTTGCGGTCGTCGAGGTGCGGGGGCAGTGGACAGGTAGGATGGTCTGATGGCGCGAAGATATGCAGTGAGGTCTGCTATACGGGCATTNNCTGTTTTTGAGTCAGACCCTGCGAATGCCTCCCTCAGAGCATCTCGACGTACAATGCTGTATGCTTCCTTCAGAAACTCGTCCAATCGGTCGATCGAGTAGCGATGTGATGTGACTGGTGGCGCATTACGAGCTTTCAGCGCCGTGTTGAACACTGCCGTAATATCGGCCATGATATTCTACGTTTTGTAGACGCGGTTGTTGACCTTAGGAGTTAAAGCATCATGTCGCATGTAAACTCTCGCTTACGTAGCTCTTGCCCGGACTGACGTTTGTCTTGGCTTCAGCGTCGGAAGCCTTCACCAACTCTTGTAGCCATCGTGTCAGCTTCATCATCACATTTATCTCGACTTGCCTTTTCCGTCGCTCATTCTCCATCGGCAGCATCATGATGATCCCGGCAGGCGATATCGGAGAACGGCAAGTTCACCGATGAGCCTCATCGCCCTATCGCAAGTCGCCTCTATTCATACGAAGCACCTGCACGGAAACCGGCATCGAGACATTGCTCTAGAAGCGTTGATAGGCACTGTAGGCACGCAATCAGTAGGTTGATTTGGGTGATCGCTTTTCTTTCCTACCTACCTTCTTTTCTAACATCAACATCAATTTCTGCATGTCTCGCCCGCCATCATCTCGAGAAAGCCGACACAATGAACAGACCCGCGAAGGCGAAATCATGAGTCCTACTGGCTCTGGAGCCGACCGACATATATTCCACGGACAAGATGTAAAACGAAAGAACAACCACTCCGAGGAAGCAATCGAATCTATTCACGATGTCTCGACATCAACTTCCCGCGATGAGGACGAGGCTGCTTCATCTATAGAGGACAATGATCTGCGAGATGTCGAGCCCAGTATCCCTGAACCACCATACACCGTATTCACGGCCAGCCAGAAGAGGTTTATCGTTCTCCTAGCAGCATGCGCAGGGTTCTTTTCTGCTGTAAGTATATGTGCTCGGTTCGGTCATGTATATCATTGACGTGCTATGAGAAGATCNAGTGCCAATATTTACTTTCCGGCTCTCAATTCGTTGACCGAAGAATTTCATGTCTCTTCGACACTAATCAACCTGACATTAACTACATATATGATTGCCCAAGGGATAGCTCCTGCTATCATCGGCGACCTAGCTGACATGGCTGGTAGGCGGCCGGCATACTTCTTATGCTTTGTCATTTACATTGGTGCTTGCATAGGCATTGCGCTATGTCAGGACTACGTCTCTCTGCTCATCTTGAGATGCCTGCAAAGTGCTGGGTGCGGTGCAACAATCGCGCTAGGAAGTGGTGTCGTTGCTGATATAGCGACGAGTGCGGAACGAGGCACGTTCATGGGTTATGTCACATCTGGTCCAATGGTCGCTCCTGCGCTGGGACCAGTGCTTGGAGGCATCCTTGCACAGTTCTTGGGCTGGAGGTCTATCTTCTGGTTTCTGGTCATTCTCTGTGCCTGTTACCTGGTGCCGTTTCTCATCGCATTCCCGGAGACTGGTCGCAACGTTGTCGGCAATGGAGCCATCAAACCTCAAAGCTGGAATAGATCACTGATAAATTATCTCCATGAGCGAAAGGCCGCTAAAGCACCTGCCTTGACTCGCACAGTAACCCGCGAAAGCATCCGTCTCGAAGAAGCCCGCCTGATTAAGGCTCGAAAACTGCGGTTCCCTAATCCTTTGAAGACACTCAAAGTAGTCTTCGAGAAAGACACTGGGCTCCTGTTACTCTACAATTCGTTGGTGTATACAGCTTTCTACGATGTAACGGCCAGCATGCCATATCTGTTCGACTTGATCTATAACTTTAACGATCTTCAGATAGGCCTCTGCTTTATTCCATTCGGGGTCGGTTGTCTAATTGCACCAATATTAGGCGGAAAGCTTCTCGATTGGAACTTTCGCCGTTTAGCTGGCAAGCATGGATTTCCGGTCGACAAGAAGCGAGCCACCGATCTCAAAGACTTCCCTCTCGAAAAGGCGCGCATCCAAGTGACGTGGCCGCTGGTTCTCGTAGGTGACGCAGCTTTGCTTTGCTATGGGTGGGTCATGCACATGGAGACCAATCTAGCAGCACCTCTGGTTTTGCTATTCTTCATTGGACTCTGCTTGACAGGGGCTTTCAACTGCAACAGTGTTATGCTGGTTGATCTGTATCCGCTCAGTCCCTCGACGGCTACAGCAGCGAACAATCTCGTGCGCTGCTTTATGGGAGCTGGCGGTACCGCTATCATAATCATCATGATCGAGCATATGGGCAGAGGGTGGTGTTTTACCTTTGTAGCAGGTGTGGTGTTACTGTTTTCGCCTATCCTCTGGGTGCTCGAGAAGTACGGACAAGGATGGAGGAATGCAAGGACGCGACGGATGGAGGAATTGGCAGAGAAGAAGAGGCAAGCTGAACAAGAGAAGGATAGCGAATTGCAAGCTTACGAAGGCCAGGCTGAGAAGTAGCACAAGTCCTGAGGTATGCAGGAGGCCTAAGGCGAACAATGAAACGTCATGTCCAGTCCTCTACTCCAACACCTTGATGGACTGTGGTATAGATCCACTCGTCCTCTGCATGGTCAGCAAGCAGATCAAGCAGAGTTTCAGATCTTTGCGGGTGAAGATTAGAGTTTGAGATGGACGAGGAAGAACCGGAACCTTGACGAGGAGACTTTCACATGCAAAACCGAGTCAGCGGCCGCAAGAACGGAGCTGACTGTCGAAGATGAGAATTGTCTTTGTCCGACCCGGAATGAGATCATGTCTGGTATCGTCTGGATGTGCTACATGCGAATTGCACGATTATGAATTTATATCAGCGAAAAACAGCGAGTTGCACAGGTGAGATGATGGAAACAAGAGCTAGTGGGCGTGTCTAGACTTGTCGAGATCGGCGGACAACAAGGCGCGGGCGCGATTCAAGAAGATTTTTGGCCACAGAACGCATGCCGCGCCAGCAAAGACCGAAACTCGCAACGTGAACGCTCTTTTTCCCTTTTTCCATATCTTCAGTAACGAAGCACACGACACCAGTGAACGACTCTCTTTTCTGCTCACGCGACATCCCATATCTGCTATTTCTCCGTCGACGCTCTCCAGCTCTTCAGCATCGCGACCAGAAAATCCAAAAACCAAGGACCAACAAAAGGCCCCAACGTTCCCTCCCGTCCGCCGGCGAATAGTCCGCGTTCCGTATATCTAGCACTCTCGACACTCGACTCTGGTTTCTCGCTCGTCCAGTCCAATTTTTGCAGCAATGAAGTTTTTCGAGTCACAGCATGAGTTCGATTACTCGTGGGAGGAGGTGTCGACTGCAAATTGGCGCAAGTACTGCCCGTGGAACGACAAGAGCACCCACGTTATCGCCGTCGACACCATTTCGCGTCACGTCGACCCGGACACTGGTATTGTAAGTCTTTCTGCTGCATTGCCTCACTTTCAAGACCAGTTGCTGACCTTCGTCTCANNGCTTCGCACCGAACGTCTCATCACCTGCAAGCAATCCGCACCCAAGTGGCTCAGCTCCTTCTTTGGTGGCCAGGAGGTCTCGCAGGTCTACGAGACCTCGTACGTCGACCCTGCCGCCAAGAAGGTCACCATGTGCAGCATGAACATGACCTTCAACGATCTCCTCTCCGTCCGCGAAACCGTCGTCTACCGTCCCTCGCCCGCCGGCCCTACCTCCCGCACAATCTTCCAGCAATCCGCCCAAATCACTGCCTTCTGCGGCGGTTGGCAGAAGATCAAGAACAGTATCGAGGACTTTACCGTCGAGCGCTTCAAGCAAAATGCCATCAAAGGCCGTGAGGGCTTTGAGGCTGTGCTCGAGATGAGCAGAAAGGTGTTTGCTATGGAGAGAGAACGCCAGCGTCTTGCTCTTGCCGTTGCATAAGCGCCTCCTCTCCATCCTCTCGACTCTCTGCCTCTTATCTCTCTCTACTGCTCTGCCATTGTTCTTCGACGGCCTTATATCCCGTCCTGCGTTCCAGCGATTGGTGTTCCATGGCGTTTTTCTTCTTCTACTCAAAAAGGGGCGTTTGGGCTGGTGTTTCTCTTCATTCTTCTTTCCCATTATACCAACGACACGAGGTCTCCGATGCTAAAAAGTTTTTGTTGTTTTCTTCTAGAAGTTTCATCTAGATGGCCGGTCTTTTGGGATGGCTTTGTCTCATTCCGCTCTGTTGTATTTTAGCGATGACCATACTCCTTCCCAGATCATAGACGAGGACTTTAATGTTGTATACCAAAATACAAACGATCTACTCCTTCACGCTTCGATCTGTTTTCTAATGGGCTGCCTACTGACATATCGGCCGTGCTTCTGGGACTGTGTTGGGTTTCAGCAATGAAACATGACACGGGTGTCAACCATGGAAGGTACGATGGTTCATGAGATGAGAAGGAGCGACCAATCGTGCCTTTCGACGTGACAAGGGTGTGCCTGACGGGACAGGGAGGCAGTCGATTAGGATGATACATGGAAGGAGCGAGGGATCCTCGCCGTAACTTCCCTGGTTCATGTCGTTTGACCACATGATGGGATGGTGAGATATTGCTGTGGACACGGCGTGCTGTCCTTAAGACGCAGACTCGTATCCACCAGAGAGGTCAATTGGAAAGACACTCGTGGGACAATTCTCACATTCAAGTCTCAGCATAAGTGCAACTATGGGACAAACACAACTCGTCTACATCGATATCTCATACCACACTTTCCTTTTTGACCTCCTCCAATCTATTCACACTCCACACTAACAAGAGCTCCTCTAGCACCCAATTTACAAAGGTACAACTCCTCCTCCCCAAACATCCACATCCCCTCCTTCGAAAAACAGAAATTAGCCACACAACCCCCAGTAACAACTTTGCCAATCAAAGTACCCTGTTTATCCCACACATGCACACCATCCCCACACCCTGAATACACATTACCCTCTTCATCACATTTAATCCCATCAGGAACACCGTTATCACAAAAAGCAAAGGTTTGGCGATTGGCGAGTGCAGTGCCATTGGCAATGACATCGTAGGCATAGATTGTAGCTGGCAAACGCGGATTCATGGAAAAGTTATGCCCGTCTTTGGGACCGGTATGGGCTTGACAGGCGCCAGTGTCTGTGACGTACATTTTCTTGTAGTCGGGGGAGAAGCAGAGGCCATTGCACTGCACAAACCCATCGGCTACACACCAGATCTGGCCTGTAGAGGGATTGAAGCGGTAGATTTGGGAAGGCAGGTCGGGGGAGGGTCGGAAGGCTTGTTCGTAGCCGTAGGTAGGGTCTGTGAACCAGATTTCGTCGTTGGCGTGGTGGATTACTACGTCGTTGACGCTGTTGAAGGGGCGGCCTTGGAAGTTGTTGATTAGGGGTTCCGAAGTTCCACAGGTGGGGTCTACAAGGACGAGGGCGGAAGGGTTTGTCATGTCGCCTTGACAGCAGTATAGAATCTTGTCTTTGTAGTTACAGGCACCATTGGCTTGGGCTACACCTTTAAAGTCATCGTCTGCGACTTTGAGAGTAGAAGTGTCTACAGAGTATAATGCGATTGGATCGCAGGTCTGGAAGTTGGCGGTAAAGTAGACACGATTGGTGGACTTGATGTACACGCCTGCTTCATGTGCGAATTGATAGTCTCGGCTCTGAACTTGAGTGATGCTAGGGTTGGAACCGAGAAGTTTGGAAAAGGAGTCGTCGTAGATGCGGAAGCCCTTTCCTTGGGACAGCTGTTTTCCATAGGTGAGATCTGTAGCCATTCGTTTGAGGTCCACACGGATGGCCTCGGTCTTGAGTTCCTGAGGAGTTATTGATGGCTTCTCTGGTTTGTGATGGTCGGTCGGAAGTTGGCCTGACATGATTGGCTATAGAGGTTGAGGTCGAGGTATTGAAATGGTGTCTGAGTTGTCACACTCAGTTGGTATTCTGCTTTTGGTTTTCACACTGCTGTCACTCACATGATTGACACTCTAGATGGCCTACAGGGTTGATACGGAAGTATAGTCTATGGAGAACACGTCGAGTCTTGAAGCTCCCTTCCTACGAGGCTCAGATAACGTCGGCATCTGTCGGCGTTTGCGAAGCAATCCACGTGCAGCCATTGAACGCACTTCTCCCCGTATCGGCTTTCTACATTGGTATACAGATAACTTCAAACGGTCTGAAGCATACGTCTACTAAGTGATCAGATTTACTCTACATATTCTACTCAATGGTATAGACTGATCGGCTCACCAGGCAGAGATGCCGCGGATGTATTTTGGTGGATGAAAGGAACCTCGGCATGTGAGAGCTCTCTCCGCACTCTCCGCACTGTTGACTCCCGTCGTGTAACCGCTACCTAGATGGTCAAAGGTCAAGTCCGTTGTTACCATCAGACCGGACCACTCGAGATAGATACAAAACTTACACAGACCTATATACAACGAATCAAACGACAGACACAACCATGGGCAAGAAAACAAGAGCACCATGCTACGTCCTCGGCGTCGGCATGACAAAGTTCATCAAGCCTAGGGGCAAGGTCGACTATACAGAACTGGGCTTTGAAGCCGGTGTCAAGGCGATGCTAGATGCTCAAATCAACTACGACGATGTCGAGCAAGGTATCGCCTGTTACTGCTACGGTGACAGCACTTGTGGCCAACGCGTCTTCTATCAATTCGGCATGACCCAAATCCCCATCTACAACGTCAACAACAACTGCAGCACTGGTTCGACAGGTCTCAACCTCGGACGTACTATGGTTGCCAACGGGGCTGCGGATTGTGTTCTGGTAGTTGGGTTCGAGAAGATGTTCCCAGGCTCTCTGCAGAGTTTCTTCCAGGATCGTACGAACCCTACTGGTACAACTGTGGACATGATGAAGGCAACCAGAGGCATCACTAACGCACCTGGTGCTGCTCAGATGTTCGGCAACGCTGGAAGGGAGTACATGGAAAAGTACGGCGCAAAGAAGAAAGACTTTGCTGAGATTGCAAGAGTCAACCACGAGCACTCGAAGCGTAACCCCTACTCGCAATTCCAAGACGAATACACTCTGCAGCAAGTCATGGACTCGACGTCGATTCATGAACCCTTGACTAAACTGCAATGCTGTCCTACCTCAGATGGTGGTGCAGCTGCAGTTTTGGTGTCTGAGGATTTCTTGAATGCTCGACCACACCTCAGGGAGCAAGCAGTCCTCATCGCTGGCCAGTGTCTTGCCACTGATGCAACTTCCTTGTTCTCGCGCAGCAGCATCGACTTGATGGGCTACGAGATGACGAAGAATGCTGCAAAGATCGCTTTGGCCGAAGCAGGTGTCTCGATCTCGGATATCAAGGTCTGCGAACTCCATGACTGCTTCTCAGCCAACGAGATGATTGTCATCGATGCACTCGGATTGAGCGAGCACGGCAAGGCACATGAAATGGTGCGCAAAGGAGACATTACTTACGGCGGAAAGATGGTTATTAACCCTTCGGGCGGACTCATTTCCAAGGGGCATCCACTCGGAGCAACGGGCATTGCACAGTGTGCCGAGTTGGTGTGGCATCTGCGTGGCTGGGCCAACAACCGACTGGTCAAGGGTACGACAGCGGCGCTACAGCACAACCTTGGTCTAGGCGGAGCTGTTGTGGTTACGGTTTACAAGAGAGCGGACGGTAAGACGAGTGAGTCTATGGACTCGCAGACGGTCGGACAGAAGAACGGACTTGGATACAACCCAGCAGTCGAGGCCAAGGGCTTCAGCAAGGACCAGGTGAACCGAGTGCGCAGCAAGCAGCACAGGAGCGACTGGGCGCTGGCAGACACTGAGCGAAAGGTGGAGGCGCGATTTTAAAGGTGGGACCTGCCCACGGTTTATGACTCGTTATTTGTAGCTCAAGCAGAAGGTATCCGAATCCATGTTTTATGATGCATCGTGTTGCTTAGACAGTTTGAGGCTGACCGTCAGCCTCAGCTGAGTTGACCTTCTTGCCAGTCTTCTTGATCTTCTCCAACACAGTGTTGTAGTCGAGGGAGGGTTCGGTAACGACTTTTGCGGTTTGGCTGTCGAGGGAGACATCGAACGACTTGACACCTAAGACAGCGATTAGTATAGTAGCGGGCACGAGAGAGAATCGTCGCGAACCGTCGAGCTTCTTGAGAACACGCTCAACTGCGCCGGAGCAGCCGCCGCAAGTCATGGTGATGTTGAAGTTGTATGTGTGGTCGGACATGGTGCTTTGTGGTTGGAAGATGTGTGGGAGAAGTAGAAGGGATATCAGAGAAGGAGCAAGTCCAGGAAAGAGGAATGTCAGCAAGAGGTGAGATTGTGAGGAAGGAGGGATGGCGTGCTATGCGGTGAGTAAGAGGATAGGAAGGCGCCAAGAGCTTGATCACAGGACGCGGTCCAGACTCGTCTCAGTCAGCAGCAACAACGTCCTGCACCTTTCTTTGTTGCAGCTGTAGAGCACAGTATTCATCACGCTGTGATGCAGAACGACCGAGCAACTGACGACATCTCCTTACCTTGATGGTCACTGTTGACACTGTGATGCCTAAGAGCTGCAAGGTGACTTGGTGAACCCCGCGGATAAGAGAGGCAGGAGCGCAAGGAGCGCCACATGTCGGGCTGAGCCACAAGTTTCCCGCATGACGTGAACAGCATCAACAACTGAAGACAGTTTTGGTCTTTTGCGCACCATCAAGTACCTACGACGTAGGCCGACTCTCCCGCCATGGCTTCGTGTGTTCTGTCTTTCAGTTGCTTCATGCCGCGCATCTTACTGACACAACCAGGAGCAACATCCTACACCTTCCCTTTCGCCGTACCCACAATGTCTCCATCGCCGAAGCAATCAAGCGCTACATCTCGACCAAATACGACCAGCACCCGGACATGTTCACCACAGATCTCGAACAGATAGACCACCTCAGACATGCCGCCGTTCACGCCTTAGAACCTCACACCAGCGGTGTTCGCAAGCTTCAGCAATATGCTGCCCAGCTCGTCTGGATGGGTGCCAAATTTCCTGTTGACATCGGTCTGGAGTTCATTTGGTACCCTGCTCTAGGCTACAACACCCAGCGGCCCATATCCCAGGACAACATCCGATTCGAACTTGCCAACATCCTCTTCAACCTGGCCGCCATGTACTCCCAACTTGCCATGTCCTCCAACAGAAGCACTAGCGATGGCTTGAAAGCGGCCTGCAACTACTTTTGTCTTTCTGCCGGTGTCATTTCTCATCTAAAGACAACCATCGTCCCGGACATGAGGACCTCTCCGCCCGAGGACATGGACACGTCTACGCTGGAGAGCTTGGAATACCTCATGCTGGCCCAGGCTCAAGAGTGTTTCTGGCAAAAGGCTGTAAAAGATGGTCTCAAAGATGCCAGCATCGCAAAACTCGCTGCTAAGGTCAGCGACTTCTACAACGAAGCTGGCGACTGGGGCATCAAGAGTGATTCTGTTAGCAGCGAATGGATCCACCACATGAATGCCAAGCACCACCACTTCGCCGCTGCTGCTCAATATCGCGCTGCTTGCGATTGTCTCGAGAAGAGGAAGTATGGCGAAGAGGTTGCCCGTTTGCGCGATAGTCTAAAGTGTGCCGATGAAGCTTTGCGCGAGGCCAAGTACGTCAACAAGGCTGTGCAGGACGACCTGAACGGCTTGAAAGCAAGAGTCTCCGAAGACCTCAAAAGAGCCGAGAAAGACAATGACATGATCTATCTCCTGCCAGTGCCGCCCAAGTCTGAGCTTAAAGTGCTTGATAGAGCGAGCATGGTTACCGCAAGAGTGCCCAAAGAGGTTTCGGAACCCTTGACTATGCTCGGAGATCATGGAGAATTGGGCAAGCCACTCTTCTCAAAACTCGTTCCATACTCGGTCCATGTCGCAGCTAGCATCTACGTCGACCGCAGAGATCGTTTGGTGAATAACACCATTGTTCAAGAACTCGAGGACCTCACTCTCAGTATACACGAACTCTTGAAGTCTATTGGCCTTCCCGGATCTTTGCAGGCTCTTGAAAAGCCTCTCGGTCTCCCTCCGAGTGTTGCTAGCCATGCTGAAGAGGTCCGACAGATGAACGGCATCTACAGACTCCACAGCGCCATGGCCGATACGGAGAAGCTGAAGAACAGCGATCGCGCAACATATCAGGAAGGTGTAGAGATGCTTCGCTCAGAGTCAGCGGAGGACGATGCCGCGCGACGAAAGTACGGAACCGATAGGTGGGCAAGACCACCATCGAATGAAGCCTCCCGCAAGCTTTACTCTCAGGTCACCGAGATCGACGGATACCTCAAACAAGCCGCTAATAGCGACAAGCTCGTTCAAAAGAAGTTGAAGGACAATGAGACTCTCATTCGTCTGCTCGCCGGTACAGATCGTGATCTCGAGGACTATGTTCCGAGCAGCCGGCGTGCAACCATGACCACCAAAGTCGAGAGAGAGGCAAACAACCTTCGCGCTGTGCTCAATGATATTGCCCGTTTTGAGAACCGTCGCAAGCGTAAGATTGAAAACATTCGAGCAAAGGCAAAGGCTGATGATGTTAATGCCGACCTGCTGCGTGAAGCCGCACGTCTCGAAAGAGAATACCCCATGCAAACACTTGAGGCGATCCAGTTCGAAAGCTTCTTTGACCAAAGACTGGAGACGTATACCGCCGACCGTGACGACATTAATGCGGAGAGAACCGAACAAGATGACCTACTCGAGCGTGTCCAACAAGCCAACAGCTCATTTACCGTTGCAAGAAAAGGAGACACATCCACAAAGGACCGTGAACAGGCTTTGCAAAATCTGGAAAACGCATATTTGGCTTACAAAGAGATTATCTCAAACCTTGAGACTGGCCGCAAATTCTACAACGATCTTGCCAGTATAGTTACGCGCTTCCGCGATGACTGCCGCAACTTCGTCTATCAACGACGCGCCGAAGCTTCGGCCCTCGAGAACGACGTGAGCACTGCCATGGCTCAGATGAGTTTGCAGAATGCCAACCAAACGAACCTGCGGCAACAAAAACAGCAGGAGACATTGATGAATCAACAACAACCCCGTGCAACGCCACGAGCGGGGCCACCGCTAGCAGCACCCTTGCCTACCAGAGCCAATATTGCTCCTCCCCCAGTAACAGCGACCGCGTCTCCCACGCCAGGTATGTGGACACCGGAAATGGGTATACGCTTTGGAGGATCCAGCGCTGCGGCATCGCCCGCAATCAACAATGATGGCGCTCCTCCTAAGCCAAACGCGCGCGACAACAGGTGGGACCCAAGCACGCAGAACATCCAGTTCAGGTAGGCGCATGTTGTGTTAGGATGTCGTCGGAACAGAACTCGTGCGAAGCTTCCGGCATCGGCTAGTACATACCCTTCCTAGGAGGGGTGGATACTGTATGTATGCTGTGCATGCGGAGACATCCGGTGGGCCCTGGTATGTTGAGACAAGGGCTTGAGGCTCATCAAGCCCTTCTACCAAACGAGTCATTCTTGCACTCCACTCCACTCACAAGCGTCTGGAAACACTCTGTTCATAGAACAACCAAGACGTTTCTGCCAAATTGAATTTCCTTGACGTCTTGGTACGCACCGCTGCTAACTAGGATTTGGGAAGCCG
Source organism: Aureobasidium vineae (assembly GCA_903819635.1). Classification (NCBI taxonomy): domain Eukaryota; kingdom Fungi; phylum Ascomycota; class Dothideomycetes; order Dothideales; family Saccotheciaceae; genus Aureobasidium; species Aureobasidium vineae. Next base: position 977,571 of record CAIJEN010000015.1, read on the forward strand.
TCGTTTGTGGTTTTAGTTGCGACATCGAGGAGAGACATTGACGGTACACCGTATACCGTCTCAGCGCATTATCTCCGGGCACTGGGCTAGTTACCAGTTACCAGAAATTCGAAGTGACGTTTACCGAGGTCCTGGCTCATGGCGTCGTCAAATCCTGCCCTAGTAAACGGCGCCTACTCCGAATTCTATAACAAAGGCCGATCCACATCCAAGTACTACCATCATACTCAACTAACTCCTTTGAGATTTGTATCTTCGAGCCTCTTCCCATCATCTGCGGTTGATATCAAGACCCATGTTCGCGTGCATGATGACTCGAGTTTAGTGATTCGGCTATGATTGCGCTTTAGCTTTCCCAAGAGAAAGGCAGGTGCATCTCACGCTAAACTGAGGTTTTCACTCTGCGCGGCGCAAAGCTTTGAGAGATGGTGCACGTCTTGCCAAGACCAGAGTGGTAGTAATTCTAAAAACCGAGTCGTGATGAACGCAAGTACAATGTACGCACGCAGGGCATGCGGTACATGTGCCATGGGCAGATCCTATGCCCGAACAGTCCATGTGGTCCAGAGGCTCCTAGACATGAAGGCTGGGCGGCTTGTATACCAGATTCACCATCTCCGTACGTTCCTAGATCTTTCTCCGCAGTTCCGTGTGAGACATTGATAATGCACTTCACAATAAGGTAACCCCTCTTCTGGATGGTCAGATCCATACCAGAGTAATGCACTGTACTACTGACAGCCATGACCGTCGAAAGGGCCAAGGCTTAAGCCACAGTGGAGGAGAGAAGGTCCCCGACTCGTGGATATCGTGACTGCTTGGTTGAGTTGAATCACCAGACTCTATCGAAGCATTTTCGCCTGCCGAAACTAGGCTTCTCTGCCGGGCAACGGCCCACAGAAGTCAAGTACCCATTAGCCCCTCATTGACATGAACTGAACGAAGTATGTGGTTACTAATCAGGCCCACGACGAACCTGAGGAGAAGTCCAGCATGGCGCAGCCTCTGTACGAGGGGGAAAGAATACCGATGGCAGTGACAGGACGACAACATATCGCAGCAGAGACAGCACCAGACAAGAATAGCCAGACCGAGGCCCTGTCTCCCCAGGCTCACTTGCACGCCTGAACTCAAACAAGCCTTGGGTGCATGGACCAGTGGCTGAACAGCGGCGGCGCGCCGACACCCGAGCGCAGATCCAGTCAAATCTTGCGTCACTGGATCCAGTACCGTAGTTTTCGCTGTTGCTTCTCCGGCCGATGCCTAGACATTTGGAACAACCTACTCATATCGTACGGAGGTTGCAAAAGAGCGGATTTAAGCTGGAAGAGTCGGCGGATCAGCAGCACGCCAAGGGGACAATCTTTCGTTTCTGAATTCGCAGTGTTCACAAATCGGCAACTTCGGCGCTTTCAAGCCACACTGGGCACCACTAACCACCACAATCTTAGCCCTACGTACCCAACTTTTTTCACTTCGCAAGCCAACTCGAACTTGGATTATGCCAAGATGCGTGCAACGACAGTGTTTGCGCCCGGACTCTGGGTAAAACTGCCTGCCAAGGGGGCGTTGGGTGCCCTTCGAGACTGTCCCATCTTTTCTGTCCATATTTGTCACCGACGATCGTGCGTTTGGGTAGCATCTCGTGCGTGATGTGCATTTCTCACACGGTCGAGGCTACCCACTCTAGTTATCCGTATGCCATGGACTAATCCATGGCCAAGCCTCGAGGTTGACCTGCCCTTATTCCCTGGTCTTAGCATCCGTCTGTTCTTATTCATCAGCGTCGTTGGAGGCTGTCCGAGAGTCAATCGTGTCTCCATAAACTCACCGTCGCGTCCTTCCTTCTGTCAACTTACCTTTCCTGATTACTTGCCTCTATTCTCGTAACTTTTTCCTTTCAAGCTTTGTCCATCTTCCATCCCTACAGTTCAATTGCTCTTCCTTCTGTAGTCCTGCACTTCAAGCCTGTTACTCTCTTATTCCATCTTCCATCATCGATCTGTTATGCCCCCGAGAACAATCCTCCCAAAAGATGAACAAGGTTCAAGCGACGGATTAGCGAACATGGCGCCTCCAAAATCGGCAAAGCGAAAAGCCGTTTCCTCTGCTTGTATTCCATGTCGCAAACGCAAGAGCAAGGTCAGTGGCATTGCACCGTATTGCAGCAATTGGAGCTCTCGCTGATTAAATTGTCCTGTANNGTGTGATGGAGGTCTTCCTTCCTGTTCTACCTGTATGGCAGTCTACCGCACAGACTGCAGCTACGATCAAGACACAGACCACCGCCGCAAAGGCGCACTTCGCAAAGACATAGCATCACTACAGAACAAAAACACAGCGCTCGATGTCGTCATCAACTCCTTGTGTGCTCTTCCAGAGCACGAGGCTACTGCACTGTTTCATAGCCTTCGCCGGGGCGAACGACTCGACAACCTGGCTGAAGCCATCAATGCCGGAGATACCGAGAAACTACGAACACTAGATACCGAACTCAATGGACCCACAGGAACTCCAGGAGCCACCTTCCATACGCAAGCTCCTTCAACACGAAATGAATCTTCACGCAGTCCTGTTGAAGGAAAATGGAATGATGCAGGAAGCCAGAGCGCAGCAGCAGAGTCGGCATCCTCTTGGTTCCGCATACCTCAAGACGCCGAATTCGTGGACCATCTGCTCAACCTCTATTTCTCTTGGAGCCATCCGTTCTTCTGCTTCTTCTCCAAGGACCACTTTTTGCGGGATATGGCACGAGGTTCGAACAAGTATTGTAGCGCTATGCTGGTCAACGCAGTGCTTTCAGTCGCTTGTCAATACTCCGATCGACCTGCAGCACGCGAGCGAGCAGGAGACTACTTCTTCGGCGAAGCACAAAGACTTGCCGAGAATATCGGTGCGGCAGAATTGACATCAGTACAAGCTATTGCAGTGATGGCTGTAAGAGAGGGTTCTGCAGGCCGTGACCACATCAGCTATCGTCTGATCGGTAGGGCTGTGCGCCTTGCCATGGAGATGGGTCTCCATCTTGCAGATACCACTGCAGGAGAACCAAACCTGCGTTCTAGCGAGATGGACATTCGAAAGCTGACTTTCTGGGGTGTCTTCAACTGCGAGATGATCTGCTGCCTGGCATTAGGCAGAGTATCCTCGATTCCTAAAAATGCTATTGAGATTGATAAACGTAGGTTCTGAACACCTGGGCATTTATGCGAGTACTAACACATTTGCNNAGCTATGAACTCAGAGAAGCTAGATGCACTGTTCTGGCAGCCATACGAGGACGCGAACTTGCCAGTTAGCCCCAGCGCTGTTCAGCCCATGAAATGCCTGCTCTTCCACAGCGTCCAAAGCAAGCTCTCTGAGATGATCAACGATATCAACCTTAACCTTTACGCACCTAGAGAAAGATTTACACCACGCCGGCTGGCGTCAGCATACCATCAGTACCAGATGTGGTACAGCGAGCTGCCCGAGATGTTCCAGCTTCAGAACACAGCAATGCCTCATGTCATTGTGCTTCACATGTATTACCATCAATGCGTGTTACAGTGAGTGTTTTTGAGCGAATGCATATTGAACTCTGCTGACCGATTCCTAGTNCTTTTCCGACCATTCATGAAGCTAGACCTCTCAGATATTGGACTCTATCCGCGGGAGCTAGCGACTTATTGCGCTACAGAAATCTCAAAACTTATGAACGCACTCCGCGGAATGTATGGACTCAGGCGAACATCTTTAGCCGTTAGCCCCATCCTTCTGTCGGCTAGTACAGTCCATCTCATGAATCTTCCCTCCCAAGGTGCAGCAGTACAGCTCACTCAAGCAATGCGTAAGTTTGCCCCTGACTTTGACTTGACGGAATACTAACCCCACATCNNAGAGGACTTGGATACGATGTCTGTGAACCACCGTTATGCCTCGTGTTGCCTAGAGGTGATCAACCGACTTGCGAACCAGTGGGGTATCAGATTGCCTGAGGCCACTGCCAACCTAGCACCCTTCCGGTCCCCGGAACTTGATCAAGCTATGCCGAACATGTCACTGTTCTTCACACAAGCTACCCTCAGCAATGAGTCTATGGAATCGCTCGGCGCCCCTCCCACCCATGGCCACAGTCTCAGACATGATTCGGGTGGCATATTCGAGCCATCCTTTGCTCCGCACAACATGCCAATCCTGCCGACGACCAGTCAAATATCTTTGGGTGCAGGCTCACAGCATAGCATGCACTCTACTCCTATGAACACGACCCCGGTTCAGGCACAAACAAACATGTGGTCATCGTTCCCCTCCCAACAGATGTCTGCACCGATGCAGCTACAACTTCCGACGGCAGACTTTCAGATGATGAACGTTGACCCTTCGACTTCTTTTGGGTACCAGAACTCATATCAGCAAAACCAGTGACTACATGGAATATTTGCTTTTTGAGGGATAGGGATCAGCCAGTAGCATCCCAGGACAACAGAACGAGGATCTTTCAGGTGTAGCACATCTTTCATGATGGCTAGTAATGCATAACGCAGGCTGTTGCGGAATGAGTGAGGCAGAGCGTCTTTGAGACTCATTGCAATGGCTAAGGAAACGATAAGACGTGATCCATGTCATACACATTTCTTGTACATACACACAACTTCTTAATTACATAGACGACGACCCGTCACGAAAACCAAAAAGCGTTCCAAACATCTAGACACCCATCTCGACATCCTTCGATATGACCTATTTCTGATGCTCTGTTTCCATCACAAGACTGCAAGGTACCCTCGCTTGCAGCAACTTCCAGACGGCTTGCTCTTTGGGATTGATTGTTGATCAAGCAACAGATACTACATCGCTTAGAGACTCTGGCACCGCCACTTGAGATTCGTTTTTGTCACTGCTGGACACGAGATTCCCTGGATCTACACCGCAATGCCGTTACAGCCATCGTATGCCGTACGGAGTGTCAGAAGCGCATCTTGGCCGTCCGAACAAGGTTTTGAGATGCAAGCAAGATCGACACAAGACATGACATTCGGAAGGTGAGCCATCCGGGTAAGGCGAACCCGAGAAGGAGTAGGCCCTGCCAAGCAAGAGATGTGGATCTCCAAGGAGAACCACTTTCATGACTCGTTTTCGCCAAGGCCGTGGCAAAAGGCCGACCTGACGGGCAGCTCGGTGTTATGCATAAGTCCGACCGAGCCAAGGTTGATCAGCGAAGGAATTCGGAATCGAGTGCCGAGTGCCAAAGGCTGGGCATTTTTGTGATACAGAGATGCAAGTGTTTCAGCTAAGAGCAAGAATTGGCGATGGGAATGTCATCTTGTGGACTGCCGTGGTTTTTGTTTATTCGTCCAACACTCAACGAGTTGTGTCTTGACAGCTTGACAGAAGTGCTGGCAATGGCATGGCTTGGGAAGCAAATGTGTCGCAACGATTTCCTTGAATCTGGCGGCGTCGCGGTTGCACTGGAGCACGAATGATGACGACACTGTTTTCGCGAGCTCTCGTGAGCTTCTGCTGCGACTTTGACGCGACAAGATTGTAGTCCTTACTAGAACACAAACAAAGGCCATCAACAATGGTGCTCGTCCCAGGATTGCTTCCGCCCTCGCGCGAGAATTGGGTCATCATCAACAACCTCTGGCAGTTCTTCCCCGTCGTGACTGGCATCCAATGGCTCATTGACTACTATCCCCAAGGCAAGACGTCGGTCGAGTCGCGCTTCAATCTTCCTGGAAAATGGGCTTGGGCTATCATGGAGGCCCCAGGCTTCATCACCCTGCTCTACAACATGCGGGCGCTGCCTACTGAGCTCGGTCTGGGTCCCTTGCCCTGGGTCAACTGGACCATGGCTGGCCTCTACGTACGATCCTCATCCATCTCAGTCCCATACTCTCAGCTGACATGACCCTCACAGTCCATCCACTACTTCTACCGCGCCATCCTCTCCCCACTCTTCCTCAACCCAAGCATGTCACCCATCCACCCTCTGGTCTTCGTCTCGGCTCTAGCCTTCAACCTGACCAATTCGCTCTGCCTGTCCGGCTGGCTCGCCGGCTACGGCCCCACCACCGTCCACGACTGGGCCGGCCGCCTCTACTGGATCCAAGCCGGCCTCGTCGTCTGGGGTTGGGCTCTCCTCGGCAACATCTTTCACGACGACGACCTCCGCGAGATCCGCCGTTCCGCCCTGCGCCGCCAAAGAGAGCAAGCCAAGAAAGACAACAAGCCCATCGAAGGTGTCCAGAAACTGTACATGATGCCCAAGAACGGTCTTTTCCACTATGTCTTGTTCCCTCACTACCTTTGTGAGTGGATTGAGTGGACGGGCTTTTGGATGATTGGAGGTTTGGCATGTACTCCGGCCAGAGCGTTCCTCTTGAATGAGATTAGCACTATGCTGCCTCGTGCACTGCAAGGAAGACGTTGGTATATTCAGAAGTTTGGCAAGGACAGAGTTGGCAATCGCAAGGCTGTCATTCCTGGTCTGATCTGATGTGCTGGTTGGCGATCACGATTGATGAAGTCTGCAGTCGTTCCATGCCTGAGTCTGTTTGAGGAGTCTGGTGTTGAAGCACATAATCAATTACAGCAACTAGCAACAATAATAGTGCCAACCATGCTTTTATCCACATCGACCAAGCTCACGTCTGGATCCATTGAGCTCATCCTTAGCCTCCACCCATAGTGTCAACGACTTGTATACTGGTAAGCAAGGACATCTTGAAGGACTTTTGCTTGCAATATTACCATGTGCCGGCGTATAACCCCTGCTTAATTCCAGCATTGTTAAGTTTGCGTATCCAAAAGTGCTTCAACAATCGGGGTTGTGGTCTAGTGGTATGACATCTTCTTAGCATTGCTCGTCTCGAGTATTACTGAGTGGAGAAGGTTCTGGGTTCGATTCCCAGCTACTCCATTTTTGCTCTTTCTCTCCTCTGCTAGTCAATAGATCGGGAGGGTCTTTCTGCTTTGTTTGCGACAGAGATCGGTGCATGAGATACGGCTTGTCGTGGTTGCAGTTTTGCTGGTGTTTCTGGCCCGCTGTTGAAATTCCAGAAGGAGGTTCTGGAGGAGATACATGCATGTTCTGAAGCCTAAACAAGGGAGAGCAAGTGCATCGTCAATCTTGACCTTGTTGCATGCTTTTCGTGGGCAGAATCTTCACCCTTGTTTCTACATATTGCTTGTGGCTGTGCAATTGCTGCGTGCATGTCTCTTCTCCACTTGTGATACTTTTCGTTCATGCAGAAGCGACAAGACCATGAGATGAAGGATACGCTTTTGTACGAGTACGATGCTCGCAGGCGCAGTTCGTACCGCGTACCAGCCGCAGCAAGATACGAAGGGAAAAAATCCAGATGACCAGCTGTCCACCGGCTTCAACGCCATGCGCAATTCTTGAGCCTACACTTCCCGTCTCGGGCGGTCATTTGGCTTTGCTTTGTCCATTGAGGCGAAAAAGAAGAGGCCAGACAGATAGTGTGGGAGCAAAAGAAGAGTGCCGCTTCTGTGGATCGAACACAGTGCCTCCAGAATACTATCACGGGTGTGACAAGGACAGAAGTTGACTTCAGTCTGGCGCTCTCCCAGATGAGCTAAAGCGGCTTAATATGCTTGAGTGGCTGGTATTCGAGATAAACACTCTCTATTTACTGCGATCCGCTGCAGCAGAATAAGATCGTGTATCCGCTCAGGAGAGATACACAGAAGGAGGAGAAGATACACTGATAAGTTCTCTCATGTTTATGGCGTAGGATTTGTTGCAGATGATTCTTGGATAATGGTGAGTATGTGCCGAGATGGTGACCACATATGCCACGGCTCTTGTGTGGCTTCCTGAATTTGCAACAGACGAAATCGAATTTGCTCAACAAGGCGTCAACGCGATGGAAAGTCATGTAGATACTCACGATTTCGAATAACTGTGCTTCTAAGATACCCTCCAAGCTATATAGAAGAGTCATAATCTGTATGTTGACACTACAATTTGTGATTGTTGCTAGAAATTGCTTGCTGGGAATAGCACCCTGGCCGTATATCTAGTGATAACAAGGGAAGAAAATTACTAAAAAGCAAAGACAAAGTTTAAGGACATAAAGGATTTGTTAAGCCAGTGTGCATAAGATGCTGTAGGTCAGAGAAGAAAGACTGACTAGATCAGCAAAAGTGTGTCAATAGAATGCTCTCCTTAAGCAGCCGTCCCAAGACGAGAAACAGGACGACGACGATAGGATGTAGCAATGTATAGATACCCTGCAACAACCAGGGCTTAGATAAGAGCATAGTGGTGTTTGAAAGAGCAGTACGATGGTCCGAATACTATAGGTCCGGTGTTGCTTGGTGGACGCTATACGCAGAACCAGACCAGCCGGGAGGCCTGCCTGGTCTTTTGCGTGGAACCAACTTGTTGGTCCGGTAGAACACATCTCTGAATGTACAGTCGTGGACTGGTAGATATAGTCGTCGGTCTGAGTCTGCAAGACACAAGGAATAGATTAACACCATGACTTACCTCAGCCACTGGAATGTGCAATATCACATTGGCCAAGCTGAAAGCAACACTATCCCGGATGCATCTTGTTCATATCGACCGCGGCAAGCGACGATAGCATCTCCGCAGGCCTTGTCTCCACCATCCTCATCACCAGCTCTTATCACCACCAACACACCCACCACCTCAAACGTTTGTCCGTCATGCAGGCCCGGCCAACCCGCTTCTTCACGTTGCACCCCATGACTCACAATGTAAAAGCAGACTTGGATTCATCATGAGAACAGAGGGATGCTAATGCGAAGGTCTTTTGGGTCTCTCGATCCCCGTAAGGAAAGGCAGAGTAAAGCGTTGTGTCGCGTGGCTGCACCGTCGCTGAAGGCTTCGCTAGTTTGATGATGATGGATGTTTTGAGGATGCTGGTGATGATGACAATGGCGGACGACGACGGTGGACGAGGACGATGATGATGGATGTGGACGACGATGGATGTGGACGACTACGGATGTGGACGACGATGGATATGAATGAGAAAAGCATCGAATTTGATGTTTGGTAAAACTTCATCCGATCTGATCCAGCGGCGAGGAAGTAGCCATCTGTTGTGTTGCTATGGGATATAAAGGAAGGAATTAGCTGCTCGCTCCTTCTTTCTCGGTTCGGCAATGATGCGATCGCAATTACTCGAGAAAAAAACAACATTACGCAATCCTGGAATAGAAGGGGGCGTATCGGCTCAGGATTGAAAGTGTCAACACAAGAAGACGATAGAGAGAGGACTGATAGGAAGTTCGCCTATACCTCGAGCAAGGCAGATGATGTATGTTAAAAAGTTGCTGCTTGAAGACATCCGTTATAGTTTGCACGCCCTTACATGAGGTGGACTGCACGGCTAGGGTGATGTTTTTATCTCGTTCCTACTTCGTTGAGCTGTTAGCATTGGCAACTCAAGGGAATTGACTGCAGCGGAAACGTTTAGTTGAAGAGTTTGAATGGTAAAGAATTTGTCTTTTTGGAAACACTGGTGAGAATAGTCTTGCTGGTCGTCCTCTCTCTCTACACTACTTATCACACACTTCTTCTCATCACATCATGCCGCTTGATCGCTACGCCTAGCTGTTACCGCTGACGGCCAACTTCATCAAGTGATCCATGAAGGTCTGTAGCGACACATCATCAGTAAAGATGGTTTGGGCGGTTTGGCTGACTCCGCCGTATGCGCCAGTTGTATGCGTTGTTGAGGGGTTGAGCTTGGAGAGAAGGAAACGTGCTTGAGAACCGCCAGCATCACAGACAATGAAGCGGGGCAGAGGGAAACGGTCTTGGATGAGTTNCCTAAAACGATTGTCAGCATATGGTGCACTTTCCAAATTGCAATATTCGATGATGCTCACCTTGGCGTCCTCCTTGGGCGCCTCGAGCATCTCTCGGAAGTTCTCATATCCTTCTTGATCTTGGTAACCGGCCTTGCGCCATTGTGCCATGGTCTCGCCGTGGAAGATAAGAATGTGGAAGAAGGTGTCGAGCAGAAGGATAGTCTGGTCCTGGATGCTGGTAGAGTCAAGCAAGACGGGTTGACTGCCCTCGTGATCGAAGCTATAGCTGTCAAGAGTGGGCTGGATCATGACCAAACTGTTTGACACATCCTCGTGGTTGAGCACGTGTCTGTAGAATGCAGTCTCATCGGGCGAGTTGTTGAAGACCTGCAAGAATTGCGAACGACGCAAGTGGAACATGAATTGTGGGTAGAGCGTGAAGTTCTTCTCCAGGCGGAAAGATGAAGGGTCATCCTTGCGGTACTCGGCGAAGCGAGAGCACAACCTGATAAGCATGCGATCAACCCAACGGAGCACATCCGGACCATCATCGACCTCAGCCTTGAAGACTGCGATACGAGACATGAGGACTGCGGCGGCTTCTTGATCGAATGATTGGGCAATGGCGGGGTCACCTGAAGGACCGCTCATGTTACGACCAACAGTGGTGACACGAAGATGGAACTGGCCAGATGAGTGCTGGTAGTAAGTAAGGAATTGCATGAGACCCTTTTGAGGGCCTTGCTGCACGTTCGAGGGACCACCTTGACCAGCGATCTCGAAGTAGATACCGTAACTTGAGTTGGGGTTGATGCCACACATCTTCCATGAGCAAGTGTTACCGATACCACACTCGGTCTCACCAACATTGGCCGATTTCTTGTTCATGGACACGGCATGACCTATCAAACCAGTGACCTTGAGCTCCTTTGTAGTCAAGACCTCGAGCGAAGCGTTGAAGCCCATCAGCAGGTTGTCGTTGGCGTCCTTGTCGAAGATGCGAGCGAATGATTGCTTGTACATTGACGAAGTGAAGCTGTCTGTCAAGATCATGTGGCCACCAGTCGAGTTTGCCAGACTTCTCATTTCCAGGAGACCGACTTGGTCCAGACATCCGGCGAAGATGTCGATGATGTGGCCGTTGTGAGCAGTTCTCTTGGCCAGAGTTTCGTAGAACTTGAGGGCTTTCTTATAGTACTTGATGTTGTCCTTGTCAATGTCGTGGTGGGAACGGATGGGCTCCTTGAGTTCGGGGCCAACAACCATACCAGGGCCTTCGGTGGCAGCACCTCCAGTGAACAGCATGATGCGACCGCCGGCGTTCTGGAACGAGGTCTCGAGAAGACCAGTTGCGACGCTTAGGGCGACACCGGTACATCTTAGAGGACGCTTGTCGTTTGCGACGGGCCAGGNGTCCTNTTGCAGAGATTCGAGAGCGTTTGTGAGCTGGAATTCGCATTGCTGAACGGGCAACAGGAATCTGGCGGCGGCACCCATGGGAGCAGTGGGAGCGGGGCGGCCGGGCTGGGGCTGCATGGCAGGCATGCCAGGTCTTGCGCCACCACCAGTCATCAGGCCAAGCATCTCCTGGACCTGCTTGCCAGTGTAGTCCTTGGAACCGCGGAAGACGTAGGACTTTGCGCACTCGGTGTATCCGAGCTCGTGGACCTGGGCCATGGTTCCGTAGGTGATTAGGCCGACCAGGGCGTTGGGAGGCAGCAGGCTGAGCGACATGATGATGGAATCCTTGAGAGCCTTCAAACTATCCTCCTCTTGACAAGTATCGACGACAAAGACGAAGATTGGGGGAACGGGGGCGGGTCTAGCCAGTCTGTACTCGATGGTGGTGCTGGAAGGGTGCAGCTCGGGAGGGATGGCATTCTCGGAGATGTCCTTGTAGTGAGGCGGCAGGCCGTTGCGTTGCAGACAGAAGGNGCAGATCCATATCCTGGCGCGCATGTCGACTTGGCTGTCGTGTGGTGAGCATGGCGTCTTAGACACTTCAGGAAGGAGCGTGACCTACCAGAAAGGGTTCAAAACAGCACGGCAGGGCTGCTTGCAAGAAACGGGCTCATACTGGAGCAGCGGTGTGTCGGTCTTCTCCTTGAGTGGTGTGTAGAGAGCTCCGATGGGGACAACCAGTCTCGAGGCTTCNNCTGTGTAGTGAAGCTGTTAGAAAGAGCTTCGTGTCAAGAATGACGGACAGCGTACCATGCGCGACGAGGGGAAGGTGTTCCAACTCAATCTGATGCCGTCCTTGTCCTCGATGTCGCTCCATTGCTCTTTCAGGGCTTCGTAGTCCATGACTGGTGCTCCGTGGGGCGCGAATGCGGCCATGTTGTGTGGATAAAGCTACCCCTGGGCTGTAGAGATACTTTTTCGAGGAAAGTCGGAGTGAGGGCGATCGGGGCGGGACTACAATGCCGTGTATTGCAGTGAATCGAAGGGGAAAAGGTGCGCAGCTTCCCTTTGACGGTATAGCTGTATGTCAACAACTGGAGACGTCGCCGACTGCCTCCAACTTGCCAACTGACCCCCGGGTCGACATCCAGATCGTCGGCTCCTTCCGTCATGCCGCACAGACCTCCAGCTTCTCTCACCACAAAACTGTTTTCGCGCGGCCCTCTCCTTCTGTTTTCTACAAACATCGCCAGCTTACAACATTACTTATCGACGTCCTTTGCCTTTCATTGGCAAGGTCGTTTTCGCGCTGTGCGCAGATGGACTTTACCCGTTGCTGGGCGCCCGCATGGAAGGATCGTTCCGATTCTCTAGAAATGTTGGGAATCAGTAGAGGTTACAACCTTGCATTATCATGTCTACCTCGTGAATCATATACATACCAATTTCATCTAGGCTCGTCTCACGGGCCAAGCAGACGCAATAATCGTGCTATAAAAAAATGCACGAATGTTTCCAGCTTCAAGATGAGTCCAGAGAGAGCTCTTCAAGACAACAGCTCTCAGTGGACGTAGTCTTGTTTCTCGTCATTGCTGTGCATTTTTATAGCTCCACACGCTGTACACTTTGCGCATGGAGAGGTAGCATCTCTCAGTGGTCTTACGCCGAGCCTGCTCCCACATTCATCTCATGGACCCATCCACATCACCTGCTGTTCGTCTCCCATATACCACCATCCAACTTCCATCTTGTCACCACTCAGCATCTTTCCTGCTCAAATGCTGAGGTTCTCGCAACTTCAGCCCCTGTATTGTGCCCTTGCGCCTGTTATTGCCCTGCACAATAGCCAATTGCTTCCTCCTCCGAGTCCGCTTTTCCTTCACTCTCACTCTCAACCACACAGTCCCTATACATCCATTGCGTTTCTATTCACGCCTATTGTTCATTGTATACTAACAATGCCCCTCTTTTGTCCTCATTCATCAGGTCATTGTCTTCTTGTCCTATTGCAGCTTTCTCTCCATTGAGGCATATCTCAGTGTCATTGTGCACAATGGTATTTGACAATGCTATGTCCTACCCCATTGTGTGGTCTATACTCCTACAGACCTGTATAGCTATTGTCGAGGTAGGTCTTGTACCCGTCCTGAGTTTCTCTTTCCTTTCCTTCCTTCTCTTCTCTCCTGTGTCTATCCATTGTTGTTCTTCTCTCTGCATCTCTTCATCTTACCTTGAGCCGGTCTCATCGTACCCCTTCTCGCCACTTACCGCCCACCACACCAACAACAATGGACACACCCCTCATCCCCTTTGCCGACTTTGACAGTCCCTTCCCTGCCGGCTGGCACGACGTCCGCCACTACGACGACCTCGACACCGGCCTCGGAGAAGGCTTCAATTTCGACAGCCCCCTAGAGGCATCTCCTTCGCCTGCCCCCACTGACTATGAGGCTGTCGAGACCGTCAACGGTCTTGATATTCACAGCTATCTGGCCAGTGTGGAGAGCCAGTCCCGCGTGGTCCAGCCCGGCAACCTCACTGGCTTTGACGACCTCTGCCCCTCCCACTGGTGGAGACGGGTAATGTCTCCTGCTTCGGCAGAGCCAGTGAGATTGAGACCGTTGGGCTGCGACTGCGAGGTCGGAGCCAGTGATTCGGAGGAGGAGGTCTTGCTGGACGAGACCGACTCTGAAGATGAACTTCGTCCCAAGCAATTGGCGGCGAAGAGACCTGTGGGTGCTTTTGGCCCTGCAGGTTCTGGTGACGACGAAGAGGAGAGGCCCTCTTCAGGTGGCGACCCCATCGCGGAAGCCCCTGAAGGGCAGCAGGAACTTGAGGAGGAGGAGGAGGAGGATGAGGAGTTCGAGGACGACGACGACGAGTACGACCCTGAGGCCGCTCCTGCTCGCCCTGTTCGTCGCGCTGCAGGAGGCAAGCAACCCTCAAGGATCTCGGCCGCGCCCGCTCCCACCATCTCCTCTCGCAAGGCAAGCGCTTGGTCTCAGGCCGAGGATGCTGCCTGCATCAAGTTCATGAAGGAGGTGTGCACTCTGGATGGGTACGCCGCCATTGCTGGCACAGAGAAGCGCTTCGAGGTGGTCGCCGATCGCATGAAGCGTGAAGCTGGCTTCAACCGCACCGCTTCTGGTGTGAAGCTTCAGTGGAACCGCAGATTGCGGGCTGCCTCGAAGTTCGAGGATCGCGGTGAGAAGAAGCGGGCTTCTGGGCTCACCACCTCTGCTCTCCCTGGTCAGAGCACCAAACATGGCACCTCCGCTGTCACCTCTTTGGTCGCCAGCACCCCATCGAAAGGCAAGGAGTCTTCGGCAACTCCTGCTTCTTCCATTGAGACAAGTTACGGTCGCCGTCAAAACAACAAGCGCAAGGCCAACTCCGACGACGAGGACGACGACGACTTCATTTCTACACCTCGTCCTTCGAAGCCTGCCAAACGTGTTCGTAGCACCTCGGTTATGTCTTCGTCGGCTGTGCCTTCGACTCAAGATCTTGCCTACTACGACCTCTCGACCGAGAACATCATTTCTGGTCCCAGGTCATCTCGTCACAGACGCGCTCCCACTGGCGAGGCTCCAACCATCACTGCACCACCACCACCACCACCACCACCACCACTACCACCTGCCAGATCATCTCGCCAGAAGCCCATCACCGCCACCAGTGACGACGATGATGAGGAAGAAGTCATCCCACCTCCCAAGCCATCAGCCAGATCAAGTCAGCAGAAGCGTGCTCGCACCATCGACGACGATGAAGACGACGAACAATCCACTGCAGCACCTTCACCCAAGCGCAAGCGTTTCTCCAACGACGACGAACAATCCACCTCAGAGCCTCAGCCCAAGAAGAAGAAGCGCATGTCCGACTTCACTCCTGTCAACAGATTCAGCAACAACGACGGCCGCCCTCTCGACAAGTCCAAGACCAGCGACGTGGCCGATTTTTATGATCCCAGAAAGCACTACACACGCAAGATCTCACCTGAGCCTGCACTCACCAAGTCACCTGAACCCGCACCCACCAAAAGGCATACTGGTTGAAGCTTCTTGCCGATCGTCAAGCCAGACTTGCCATTGAACGTGAGGAACACGAACGCCAACGCCAAGCCGAAGAGCAAGAAGAGGAAGACGACGACGACGACGACGACGAAGAAGAAGATGAAGACCCTGTTATCAACCCTGCCGAGAGAACCAGAAAGAATCGCGAGCTTCGCAGACTGATGACTGGTTTTGTCAGACCTGATTCGCCCTCTGAATCTTCCTCGACTGTCAGAGCTCCTTCCACCACCAGACCTTCTTCGTCTATCAATGCTTTTGCAGACACTACACCTCCTTCAGCTGTCAGAACTTTGTCCAACACTACCAGACCTTTGTCAACTATCAACAGACCCGACAGATCTTCTCCATCTTGGACTGTCGACAGACCTTCGACTATCACCAGACCCTCTTCGGCTATCGACAGCCGTTCTTCATACACCAGACCTTCTCCACCTACTACGTCTGCATCAACTATCAACAGACGCTCTTCGACCGCCAACAGACCTTCTTCATTCATCAGACCTTCGCCAAGCACGACCAGAGCTCCTCCATCTACTACATCTTCCGCCAACAGAACCAACTCACGCCCCAACGTCGATCCTCTTCAACCATGGGGCCCAAACGGACCTTCTTTCTTCGGCACACGACCATCTCGCCGCGTTGGTCGTCTGTCTCCCACTCCCGAGCAAACCGAAAGCCCTTTCAACTCGAACAGAAACAACACTGCTGGTACTGGTGTTCAAAACGACCCCATTGTTGCCACCGCCGCTGCTGCTCAAATCGCTGCCGACGAGGAGATGGCAAGACAGGTGCAGGGGGAGTGGAATGAAGAACCTGCTCCTCGCGTGCGTCGTGGTCGCGGGTTCAACTGACCTGGTCTTATTTGACACTGCTTTTGGTGTTTTCTATGCGGAGGAGAGGTGGATATGAGGAGGAGTTTCTGCATCTGCAACACAACATCGCATCTTTCAAGGAGGGTTTTACGGGATAGAAGGTGTTTCTATGGGAAAACAAGGGAGTTTGAGTGTTCAATTTTTTCTTTACAATCTTTCTTCTTTCGGACGGAGTTTTGGTGGAATCTGGGAAGCAACGAAGCATAGAGATACCCTTTTCTGAAAATTGATGAGAAACGATGATAACGATACAAATGCAGAAGCTGGTCTTTCAATCAAACTCTCTTTTGCTATTTTTGTACCTGAGTTGATTTGATGGTGTGTTCTCTACTCTGCTGTTCGGTATCATGGACGTGATACGCTGTTCACTAGATGCAGAGGTTTTGCAAAGCGAAGATGACATGAGCTAGAGACGAATGCGATAGACTCTGCCTCCCAACGTTTCACGAAGACGAGTTGTTGAAGTCTACCTCTCAAAAGCAAAAAGGTGGCTTTTGTGTGAGAGAGACTCTTGTGCTGTTCAAACCTTCTTGGTGATGACATGGGTAAGTGTTCTGACTCGATGATCTCGCGTTGTTTTCCTGTGTTGACACCTGAACCCTGCGCGATTGTGATGTACGTCTTAAGTATTGGACAGTCATCTCACGGTCTCCGAGTCTTGTAGACATCACGTTCAATGCCGCCAAAATATCACCAGACATCGCTGCGGAGGAAGGTCCGCAAGGTTGAGCGCGTCACGCAAAGGTCGTTCAAGCCTCTGCGACCCTTTCCCTAATTACAAGAGGACCGAAAAGGAAACAGAAAAAGGCATCTTTTTCCAACGTCATCTATAACGAGCTATTGGGTAGTGCGGACGTAGGCGAGGTAGAAACAGAGCTTCGGGAGTCTGCATCGAAGATGGAGCTGCGCTTTTCGGCTGTCGGCGAATACGAACGTTACCCAAATCCTTGGAGATTGTGTCGTGGTGGATTGTTATTGGTCTTTATACAAACCGAAGATTGTATTGTGTTGTTGATATGAGCTGAGAATGGCATTCCTTGATGTAGAAATTGCAGGTATCGCGTTGCCAGAGGGAAGTCGTTAGCGGTAAGGGGGCCTTGGGCAGGTGTAGACGAATTGAGGTTGCGGCAGGCGCGTGCGTGAATCTCTGACATCGACGATCTTCTCCCATCGCAGCCTGAGATCATCGATGCGAGCATTTGCCAATCGGGGATCAAACCACTTCCTGCCTAGTCACAGCTCTTCTCCGTCTAGCTTCAGGTCCTGTCATGGCGCTGCGACTTTTCGGTAACCACGCGAAACCTTGGACGGACAGAGAACGACAGGGAAGGAGCTGTGACGAAAGGTACATCATCGCCGATGTTTTGGATGCTTGCGCTTGCGCGTGGCCTATGTGCAAGCCACCAGGCATGCTGCTGAGTAGGTACTGTATGAGCTGAGGCTCCGGCTGTTTCTCTGTCATCACATCCCCTGTCTCTTCCCGCTCGCTCTATCACAATACATTCATCGAGTATTCAGAAAGCTACCATCAATATGGCCTCACCGAGCATCTCACCAATGGAGTCTGTCACTTCATCATCAACTCAATCCACAACTTCTCGCATCACCTCCTCGACAAATTCAACACAACCCCATCTCGCAAGAACAGGCAGCTACAGCCATGTCTTTCCCTCTCACCAGAACCTGATCAACGCACAAAACCCCGTTCCAAGCCCCACCACACGAGGTCTCTCAAAAGACACGAAAGCCCTCGCCAGACAACTACTACAGAACAATTCTATGATTCCTGCCATGCAAGACGAACGTACCCATCTCTTTGCCAACGGACTGCAGTGGCTTCTCGACACGGCCACGGAGGCAGAAAGAGGGGCCCCTACATCGACCAGACAATCTACCCGCGTGGCTCCCTTGACCGAAGATGCTGTACGAAAACTCGACAAGCACGGCAGACACTCCCGTATCAAGGAAGTCCAAGACAACGGGAGTGTGGCCAGTTCGAAGGTCGACAGGGCACGCATAAACGCGTGGGTCTCGGAGACAGACACTGCTCCCTGAAGGCGCCATGGCATTTTCCACACGAAACACGACACTACGCATTCATGGGGTTCCCGGCTCGAGCAGTTCGCGGATTGCTTCCTTCGAGCTGTGAATACTCGAGTGTCAGCTATGAGCTCAACATCATCCACTATACCGATGTTGTAGAAATGCCGCCCAGCCACAAGCATCAATTCAGATGCAAGGACAAGCAATGACGCCGGCTTGCGTACCCCCAGCCTCTTCCAACCCCATTGATCGGGAATAGAGCCAAACCTGAATCGCAGAGTCTCTTGACAAGACGGCACGGAACTGCTTCCATACGATCATCAGGGTCCGGATTGAATGACGTGTGACAAGAATCACTCGACGGAGACCGATGCCTTTCGAGTCTCTGCTCATCCAATTCACCACAGACAACACCTTCCAAGTGTATGATACAAATAGATGTCTTATCGTCGCTGCCGACCAGAGTTGATCCGGCCTTTCGGATAAGCCACATCCTGTACCTCATCACATATACCCCTTTCGAAGCGATACAAAGTCCTTCGCATGCCTACTGCATGCACCATATAAAGAATATTCATATCATATTTTAATACTTGTTCCAATGACCATGAACTTCCTCTCGTACCCGATTCCGCGTTTTCTCCTTGACAAAAACTCTTTTCATCGTTCGATTCATCGATTCATGATCGGTATGCGACTTGTCGAGCGAGCCCGGAAACAGAGAGCGGATATAAAAAGAACACCATGCTGTGGGTCTGCTTTGTTGATCGTGTTGCAGATCTTTAACCACACGTCCTTCCTCTTCGTGTGCAAAAATCGACCTTCTTTCCATAGCGACACAGAGGAAATTCCACCATCAAGATGCACGAATGTTTGTAGATTTGGAATGTGACCAGAGAGAGCCTATGAATTATTGCCTCTCAATGGACATAACACTGTTTGTCAATAGTATTGTGAAGTTGAATAGCTAATATATGTGTTACGTACCTTGGCTCGAAGAGACGTCGCTCTCAATCGAAAACACAAGAGTATCATCCCACCACTTCCTTTCTTATACCCTCCCTCTACTTGTTAGCTAGCCTGGAAAAGACTTGCCTCTTACTTTGCAGACACATCGAAACATTACTCTACGTCAACATGGCAGCTAGCACTGTCAACCGCTCAGGTTTTGGTCTTGCTGCTATTAGAGCTAATAACTAGACTACGCAATTCACCTTCGAGAGTCGGGTCGATGTCGACAAGATATTTCATCGATACGCTCACTGCGTCGGCGGGTAGGTAGAAGATACGCAATCAACGCACGACATATTCTGTCTTACCTACACCGAGCTGGAGCACGATTTACGGTCAAGAACCTGCATCTTCAGACACCGAGTCAATGGTAAACTTTGACGTGCTTGGTCTTGGTCTGATGAGGTTCCAAGGTACGGAGTGCGTACACGACCTCTTTTGTCCGATCTACGATAAGAGGAAGTACGAGTTATGGTCAAGTACCCACATCTCGACAGCCGGGTCAATGGTAAAGACTAACTCGTTCATCTCTACTTGGTCAGAAAGTAGAGGTACGGAAGGATTGCACGAGACACTTCTGGATGCACAAAGTATAGGAAAAACGAAATCTTTGGGTCAGATACCTTTATCCAACCACCGGGTTCTTGTCGGAAAAGAAAAGGATCGAGAGGTGAGATCTTGGTGACGAGGTTAGTAAAAGTACGGACGGAATGCACGATATCTCTAATTCGCAGTACGACAAGAGGAACCGAGAGTGTAGTATAGGTAACGGTGTTTTGTGCTTGATGATACCTAAATTCTTATAGTCTTGTGTGGAATGAAAGGTTCGGTGAAGTGTTGATTGGTTGAAGCATGTACTATAGGTGTATGTGTTTGTTAAGCGACCTTGTTGTGTGTTGTTCAACGGTATGTGTCTCCCGTGTGAAAGACTTGTCACTAGATCCATTGTCAGAACACACAACGTTTCTGAGATGAGTGATGCTGTCTATAGAAAGATAAATGTCTGTCTTGCAAGAGTTGAACATTTGAGATTCGTTGATCTTCTTCATTGTTCTCTGCCGAAGATCCTCAAGAGGCTGTAGTTCTAAGCTCAATTCTTAGGCCTCTTGGTAGCGCCCTGGGCATCATTGCTCATCACAGACGCACTCCTCTTCTGTCCAACTTTGGCATCTTCACCTTCCTCCTTGACAGCTTCTTTGCCCTCTTTGATCCTCTTCTCGGCCTCCTTGACTCTAATCTCTTGCTCCTCTTTATCGGCCACCTTGCGCATGTCCAACAAAACATGCACCTTCTGCATCAGTTTCTCAAAGTCTTCAATGACGCGTTGAGTAGGCAGAGGGATAATATCAGGGATGCGCAGATGATTGAGGATAGCAGATATTTTCTCAGTCTGGATCATGGATTTAGCGGAACGGGCCCGGTGAAGACGGTCAGAGGCAAACGAGACACCGCTGCTGAGACGCTCGTGTTGGGTGACGAAGTAGCGGTGGGCGGCGTGGGGAGTCAGGGCGCGTGCTGTGGGATCCATTCCTGCACTAGAGCCTCCGGCCATAGAGTCGCGACCTCCAGCCTTGCGGGCGCCTGTGGCACTGCTGATACTATCGCGATGGGCAGAGGATGCGCCTGCAGCGGATTGAAGTTGTGCAGATGTAGGGGGACCGCCACCAGGGGTATCGGCCAGAGCCTTAAGTCGGCGGTCCTTCTTCATACGATCGGCTTGCAATAGTTGTTGGAAGAGCTGGCCGAGTTGTTGTGATGTGCTGTACTGAGCGGCAGCGGTATTGCTTGTTGATGGGTGTTCCAGTCTGTCACGGATCTCCTTGCGTTCATTTTCAAGTTGTTGCTGGTTGATCATGATGCGTTGCAGTTCGGCCAGCAGGACATTTTCTTCGTCGACCTCGAGTTGGGTACGGTAAAGATGACCCTCGGCGAGCTTCTTTCGTGATGACTCCTGGACGGGGTTGAATGATGTCAAGGTCGAGTAGAGATTGTATTGCGGGCCAGTCATTGACGAAATGGGGGTATGGTTGGCCAGGACCTTTGCGCTGACAATGTAATAGCGTGCTTTGAGATCTTCCATAGAACGAGGTTTTGGTTGCGGCGCTTCTGCACCCTCTTCAGTAGGCTCAGGCTGGTATTCATAGCGATCAATGACGACTGGCCACTTTTGACCATAGTCTTTTACGGCGTCAACCAAATAATCCGTCTCTTCCTTTGTCCAATCCGGATCCTGTAGTTGAGCGTCGTATAGATCCTGGTCGTAGGTAGGAGTCTCGACCTGAACATTGTACTTGGCATATTGATAGTCTTTCTCTTGGTGTTCGGGCTCTGGTTGTTTTTCGACGTCGGCTTCCGACTCGGTCTGTGGCTGTTGTTCTGGTTGGGAACGAGGTTGGGGAGTGTGCTTGCGTTGCCAGTGATGTAGAGTGAGACGGTCTTCTCTTGCTTGATTGTTGAAAGAGGCCCATTCCCAGGGCGCAACTCGATGTGATCGTCTGGGTCGTTGTTTGTATTTGGGTTGGACCTGGATCATGGCAATTGGAGGAGCGCGTTCACCCATCAGAGCCGAAACCTCACGAGCAATTCCCTTCTCGACTGCGTCTGGTTAGCAAGCGGCGCATTCAGTGATTGAACGATGCGACATACGTGCACGCTTCTCGGCCGTCTTTTGCTTCTTCAAGGGCGGCGGACGGGCAACATCGCCCGTCAGGCCCAGCATGTCGCGCATATCCTGTGCCGACATGGTGAATTACTTCGCAGATGAGAAGTCGCGATTGTAAGTGGAAAGTCGTCGCGTGAAGATGCTGCTGTTTGAAGGGCAGTTGCGGCGAGCCTCCACAGTTCTTGGCATTTCACCGGTGGAAGGTGCAACAGCTGTTCAAGTGTTTAGGGGCATCTCGTGCTGTTGTCTCCTTCAGTCTTGTCATTCACGAATAACGACCTTCACGATGCACTTGATGCTGTTCTCAGTGCTTGCATTCGCGGCTCTGCTGCTGCCGACTCAGGCTCTCTACTTTTACATTGACGGCCCCTCCCAAAAGTGCTTCTTCGAGGAGCTCCCCAAGGACACCCTGGTAGTTGGTGAGTATCTGCGACCCCTGTCTTCATTCCTACCACTTCTTCTTTTGTCTTGTGCATGACTCTAACAGGTCACAGGCCACTACACCGCTACGCAATGGAACGAAGCCTCCCGCAGATACGAAGCCAACCCTGACATGGGCCTCTACATCAGCGTCGACGAAATCTTCGACAACGACCACCGCATCGTCTCCCAGCGCGGCAACTCTCAGGGCCGCTTCACCTTCTCCGCCGCCGACTCTGGCGACCACCGCATCTGCTTCACNCCCACCAACGTCCCTTCTGCTCAAGGCTGGCTCGCAGGCGGCTCGAGCGCCGGAAACATCAAGCTTGAAGTCGACATGGCTATTGGCGAGACCTCGCGCATCGAGAGCGACGACAAGCACAAGATTACCGACATTGTTGCCAAAGTCAAGGACTTGAATGCCAGACTCAGTGATATTAGAAAGGAGCAGGTTTTCCAGAGGGAGCGCGAGGCCGAGTTCAGAAACATGTCTGAGCACACCAATGCTCGTGTCGTGCGCTGGACTCTTGTCCAGCTTGCCATTTTGGGTGTCACTTGCGCCTGGCAGCTGTCGCACTTGAGAAACTTCTTCATCAAGCAGAAGCTTACTTAGATGGTTCATCTTTCAACCTCAAAAATGCTACAACCACTTCTCCATCGTACACAGATCTCAGTGGACACTGCCGTGTTCAGTATATCCTTTTGCATTTTGATAGCTGCAAAATGTCACGACAGCAAGCTGGAGATGCAGGTCTAGAGTACCACATCATCTGACAATTCCAGACACCTTACTGAAAACAAGTCATCAAACTACCTCCACTCACACTATAAAACAGAGACTTCCAGCATCCCAACCTCTTTCTTCTCTTTCATCCGCAGACACTCGACCAACAGAATGTGCTCTTGCACATCCGCCCACTTGTCATACTTCTTTGATCCTCGGGTAAGAGCCAGCGAAAGAATCGCGTCCATGACCGCATGAGGGACCTTTGTCGTTCTCGTATGATCGAACTGGCTGGAGCAGAGCCTGACAAAACGCACGACTGTGTTCGAGAGAACAAGTCGACACTAGGTAATGGAGGAAGTCCCTGAGTCTGTCATCTGTGGTATGTTTGGCGTGCTGCTCTCCGTGTGCTAGACAATTGTATCGTAAGCTATAGAAATACATAACAGTGTTCTGAAGACGGGCATCGTTCATTGAGACTCTAATTTCGAGGTATTTCTCTGGCCATTCTTCTAACTTGGAAAGCAACTGTGTATTTTGACGGGCTTACAAAATCACTGGATCCCACTGTGAGAAAAGGTCAAAGTACAATAAAGAGACGTTTGTTCTTCATTACTGACTTTTGGAGAGCACATCTATGTGCGTGCAGCTTTATCCTTTTCTGCCTTTTCTCTTTCCATTTCCTCTCTTCTGCGTACGGCTTCTTCGCCAATGCCTTTGACTCCCTTGACGCGCTGGCGTTCCTCGTACAGTTCTCTGCTCTTCAGAATGCGAGCGACGATTGAGTCTGCATTGACTTGCGAGTATGGATGTGAGGAGATTTCCTTGAAGATGCCCATTTCCTTTGCGTCGGTGTAAAAGTCTTGGCCTGGAGGTGCTGAGACGGTAGGGCCGTGGTAGACTGCTTGGATGGTGTAGGGTAGTGAGTCGAGGAAGACTTTGCTGGGGACCGTGGGCGCCATGAAGACGAGGGAGGAGACGTACTGTTGTCGTTTTGTCAGCTAGAGGATTTGTTGGGTTGCGAGTTTTAAGCTTACTTTACATTGCAGAACGCAGAGACCGCGCTCAAATATGTTCATGATGGGATAGTTGATACCCTTATAATCGTTGATGGCTTCGTCGCTGTGAACACCTGCAACAACGTAGACAGGACTGTAATCTTTGTCCCACCCATTCTGCTTGGCCTCCTTTTCTTCGGTCTCGACAACTTGCTTGAGGAACTCGATGTGACCAGTGGAAAAGAGGTCGAAGCCACCGTCAACGTAGATAATCTTTTGATCAGGCTGTGGTGATGTTCCGTTGACCTTTTTCAGGAAAGAGCCGTTCTGGTGGAAGTGCTGCTGGTTCGAGTGGGCAGAGCGCCAACTCCAGACCTCGACGAGTGGCTTGTTTCCAGACTCGTCAGTCGCGTATTCTCTGATTCTCTCCTTCATGTCGTTTCCTGTGCTCTTTCTCTCCTCTTCACCGCCTGGACCTTCCTGACCTTCGAGCAAGGCATCGAGATCCTTGATGAAGTGTGATTTCGTGCATAGCAGCATACGTCCGACAAGGTCGGTTGTGCTTATACCAGGAGTGCGTTTGACGACCTTGAAACGGCCAGCCTCCTTGACGAATCTGTAGCAGTCGTAGCCATTGGCGTCTGAAGTGATGTCGTCTCCGTGAACGACGTATTTGGCGCCGTAGTGAGAGATCCAGGGTAGAGATGTTACATAAGGGGCGTGAGGGATAGACTTGGTGGCCCAGCGACAGGCGTCAACAGCAGCACAGCTAAGTGAGATGGTTCAGCTTCACTTGGACAGGCCGAGGGCATTGTGATTAGAATACCGTTCGTCCAAAGTCATGACGGTAGGCCCCTTGTTCTCGAGAATGGCCTCGTCGGAGTGCACGCCGACTAGAAGTTCGGTTCCCAGACGACGAGCTTGGAGCATGGCACCGGCATGGCCGTGGTGGGCAAAATCAAAGCATCCATCGACCCAGACGCGGTCGTCGCTGATCGGGACGTCTTGTTGAGGGTCGACGGGCCACTTACCAGGAGCTGGAATGCTCTGCGAGACGGTCAGCGTCTCTGAGGCCTACAAAGGCGCGGTAGAGGAGTACCTCTGTGGAAGACATGGCTACGATGTCACAATCTTGTGTTGCGCAATAGTCGTGTTGCACAAGAGAGGAGAGTTCAAGGGTTGTTTACGGTCATGTCGAGTCGTGGTGGGGCATGTGCAGATTGGCGGTGGGGAAGGTGCTGGCGCTTGGACGACGGCTTGAGTTCCGCTCACGATCCAGGGGCATCCCGTTTCGGCAAACCAAGCACCTTCTACCACGCTCTTCTGCATCTTTTTGCCTTTCTTGCTCGCGTGGGAGATTTGACACGCCAAGAAGCCGTTGTAGTCTGGTTGTATGTCGTAGAAGGCTGCCTCTACCAAGGCAAACGTAGTTGCAGCGCAGCACGGCCGGCCGACCATCAAAGGAGACCTCTCGAATCTCGATCTGCCTGTTGCAAAGCTGCATACAGGGTCTACCCTGAGTAATTGCGCCGCTGCGTTAGACGTCAGCAGGGCTAGGAGTGGCTAAGGGTGCAAAAGTATAAGCGTTTGAGGAACAAAGAACAAGATGGCGCCCGACCCGTCGCCAGCGCCCAGCGCCTTCATCTTCGGCAGGAAGCCCTCCATCTTCTCGACCAAGAAGTCGTCCCGCAAGGAAACCACATCCATCACCCCAATCTCGCCGCTAGCCAACGAAGACCTGTCGCCCACGGCCCGCAGAGACTCGTCGGTCATCTCGCTACCGTCTGAAGGAGACATTCGGCGCAGCGCATCCCTCCGCTCCCACGAGTCGCTGTCGTCGCTACACCACCACAAGGCCCGAGGCTCGTCGATAGCAGTCCCCTCTCGCTCTCCGATCCGCCTCCACCGCCAGAGCCGCTCTATTAGTGCCAATGCCACTCACACGGTCAAGCCGCCTTTCAATACCACCTTGAGCCCGCAAAAGTCGTCTGATAGCTTCTCACGCGACCGCCGACCCAGCCTTGCTCCCAGCCTTGCGGATCCTGTTCCCAAAACTCCCTTCTCCATGCTTGCCACTCCTTTCAGCCATGGTCTCAAACGTTCAGAGACAGATCGTCCCTCTTTGGTTTCATATGCCACCAATGGCAGTTCCTTGAACTTGATCCCCTCCAACACTACGCAAATCCCTCAGACCAGCGTCATACCTGTACCTGCCGCTCTTCTGAATCACATTCACGCTACCTGTCGCAAGCGCATAGCTACTCTCGAGTATCTTCGCAAAGTGTACGTCCATGTCCATTCAACTTTTCAAACGTCCAATACTGACACACAACAGNNACACGAGGGCCACATCTACTACTTTAACACAATTCTCTATACCCCCACCAACCTCAACCAACTACCATCTATGCAATACTCCAAGCTTGGTCGTCGCGCTTCCAATTACCTCCTTCTGGGTACCTCTATACCTCCGCTTCTCGACATGAACTCTGACAATCCTCTGGACTATCTACGCTCCCTTGCCGCTCTGCTCTCAGAATATGACACCTACCAACAACTCAACAATCCTGACGCTTCGGTCGGTGCTCGTGGTCGTATGGGCGCCATGTTCAAAAGCGGCATGCGTGGAGTCAAGGGTCGCAGATCTAGCAGCGTTGCCATCGAAAGCTTGTCCGAGTCAGTCGAGAGTGCTCAACTCGACTCTTTGCCCATGCCTCCCATCTCGTCAGGAAACCTCCCAGAGTTTACATACTTACAAACGCCTTCTCTGCCCTTTGATCCCGATTTCCACACCGCTTTTGCAACCTTGGCCGACATTCTTATCGACACGTATTCTGGAGTCGTACAACTCCTACCAAACACAGAGTCGATAGGACCTGGTGTCGGTGAAGCCTTTGGAAAAGCAGACAAGATTCTGCGCAAAGTGCTTGTGCAAAACGCTACCCAGGAACTCGGTGACACGACTCGCCGCGAAGTCCGCTCCGAGATTGGTGGCCTTAGTCGACTGGTGCTGGGAGGTCTATTGTGATACTACCTTTACGTTCTCTTCTTTTGAAACTCGATGATGGTAGGCATGAGACCGCCTCTCGAGATTAATGATTGGGTTTTTATTGAGCGATGGCGTCAGGAGCTTGATATCCTTCGATTGGAGCAATTACGGCCTCTCGACATCCGGAACGTGGTGTTTTTTCTCTTATTCTCTTTCTTCATGTTCCATCTATACCCTATTTCTTAGTATCGAGACAAAGACACAGACTATTGTTTGCTCCAAGGCAGAGGAGCGGTGATGACGAAATCTTGGTAATCGAGTTGTTGTTTTGGTGCCTGTCAAAATTTTGGGGCTCACCGCTTCATGCGCTACCAGTGTTTTTATCTCTTCACCATCTCCAATTCTTGCAATTGATGTATTCTTCTTGTATGTCTGTTCGATCTTGCATCTCTTTCCAGTTCCAGATCCTACACACAAAACGGTGTCCCGGAAGTCATTGTTCCAGCAAGCTTCGGTTGCTCCATACTACCACCGCTTGCATTCCTCACAAGGCCAACCCGCCACATAAGGCATCCCACCTCCAAGAAGACAACACTTTATGCGAAGCTTCCTCTTTTCGCAACGCCATCTCAAGATCAAATCACTCCAACACGAATTATGCCAATCGACATCATACACCCACACATCTCGCACCACGACAATTACTTTATCGTCAACCCGGCCATCTACCGCACCAATCTCCTTGGCTTCCTACATTCTTGTCTAGCCAGTGGAAAGAGCGCAAAACCAGCATTCTGTCCTCCACCACCAGCACTGCCGTTAAAGAGCCTCGCGCGCTCGTCAGCAAATATCTTGCTCGTTACTACAGGGTCACTGGCACCAGACATTGTTCTTACGCCTTGTGCTGCAGCATTAGTGGTGAGGGAGGAGAATAAACAGGATAAGAGGTTTTTGAGGGCGCCGCAGGAGGTTTTGGGGAGGAAGAGGGTGGAGAAGGGATGTGAGAGGAGTTTGAGGTGTAGATGTCAGAGGTGTGGGAAGAGGAGGGGAGTAGGATTGCTGCTATTAAGAGGAGGAGGGAGAGGAGGGGTTTGAGGCAAGAACAGGATGAGGGGGAGAGGAGTGAGATTGAGGGTTGATGTGTTTGAACTTTATGTCGGTTTATGATGTTTATGATGATGTTGATGGAAGATGGAAGATGGATGTTGATACGAATACTGTACGCTTTTTGATTTCTGCTTTGTACTTTCCCATGTATGCTATGTTGGTTTTACTTCCCTTTGACTTCCACTACTGGCTCTTCTTCTGCTTCAGAGTGACTTTGAAGCTTATCCGGTGTCAGCGAAATTTCACAATCGTGCAATTAGAGGACTCACAAATGAAGATTTTCCCTCGACCACGTCGGTTTGTCAGGATCGTCTTCGACAGGCTCGACCAAAAACATCTTCTTCATCACCTTGACAAAGTTCATGTCTGCCCGTCTGCGTTTCTTGAAGCAGAAATAGCAGACTGTGTTTGGTCCAATAAGATCCTTCATCGTTTGTTGCAAGAGAGGGAATGCGGGTTCGAAGTAGACACACTCGGCAGCTAAGATGATGTCTGGGTGTTGGGGTATGCCTTCTGGTGCGGGCTCACCCCAATCGTATATTGATGCTTTGACTTGGTCTTGGAGGTTGTTGAGTGCGATGTTGCGTTGCATCAAGGCGAGCATGGATATTTGGTCGGTGAGATGTAGAGAATGGTCGAGTTGGAAACCCAGAGCAACGGCAANGACTATAGCCTCTGTCAGCGAATTCCATCATTCGCTTGTATTTGATACGTCTTACCCGACTAAACCCCCTCCAGCACCCAATTCAACTCTGTATTCAATCAGCATAACCATCCACTATCGTGTCTTGGCATCAAACACCAACATCGTCTTATCCTTGAACACATCCTTCTCCTGTCTCATCAAATACTTTGCCATGACCATCCCAGCAGGCCACAACATACCACCACATCCTTTCTTGAGATCTTCTTCCAACCTCAGGGGTGTCTTTAGCAAGCCATCAAAGTCCACTTCCATGACGGCAGCTTGCTTGAGCTCCCGCACCGGCACGAGCTCTTCGTCAATGTCGAACACGCCATTTCTTTCGTCGTCTGACAATGACATGATGGCTGTTTTCTTGTGTATTTGATCGTGTGAATGAAGAAGAGATACGTTTGCCGTCGGTGAGTTTTTGGGATGGGAGAGATGGAAGGTGGAAGGTTTAGGCTAAGGTTGCTTGGGCTGTGGGCTTCTAGACTTTTTGCTGTGAGAGCTTGTACTCGACTGCCGAAGAAGGGCTCTTTCGACTTCTGTTTGTCTCCATCCTCACCTTCCGCGTTTGAGATGAGGTGTTGGATGATACTCTACTTCTAATTTCGAGTACCTACCTATGGTCCACAAATGTCATGTATACATGCTTTCCGATCGCGACGAACCTCCGTGGATGGTTGACACCTTCAAATGATATTGTGCTACTCAACCTGTATTCTTGACTCTTGGTATATACACGGAGAGCATTCCTCAATCCGGTAGGCATGTGTCTCGGGCTGGTATCGATACGGGAACAATGGCCTTGAGATCAGTCGCATATCGCCTAACAACTTCATATCGACTTTGGCGATTTAGCCAAACAAGACACAAACCTATCACAAGACTGACGAACTGACTTTGGTCTATCGGCTTGGTCAGAGACCTAATGTGAGTGGAAAGAGTCTATAGGTAACATGAAGTCTTGGAGGTGTGGTGTCACTCATCATTCCCTTGCTTCCCAGCCCACGGATTCCAGGCCACCCTCGTTCATTCTTCGAAAAGTCATCCCTTCAGCCAGTAGGCAAGGTCACGTCAAGATGCGATCGCTATACACGTCTTCTCGCGTCAGAAACGTGTACGGTGGCTGTACGGGCCATCGATGAAGGGGTGCGTGTTGTACCTCGCTCGTGCGATCACAATATCGTTTTTCTGAGCAACAGGTTCCGACCTGCAACCGAATTCAAACGCTGCCTACGACTTCGCGCAGCACTGTTACCGCCTCGAGCGAAACGCAGAATCTCGGAGGAGGATGCGCGGCTTACTCTTCTCGGTGCTCTTCGACACGCTGGTGTCAGCGTTGCCACAAGTCGCATTTCCGTTCAACTCTCAGGTACCGGCCCTCGCACGAGCAAATGAAGCCTACGCCTTCCAACTCGCCCCTACGACTTTCGTCTCCAGCGATGGCAGCACGCTAGTCTACACCTTGGCGGGTGCGCCTGCTTGGTTGAATCTGGAGAGCACGACACGGACATTATATGGCACTCCTGGTCAAGGAAATACTGGTCCGAATTTCTTCAAGATTGTGGCAACAAGCAACGATGATTCGGTCGACATGGGCTGTACTCTGGTGGTGGCCAGCAACAGCGCTCCAGCTCTGATGGGCAACATCTCAGCAGATCTTGCGAGATCAGGACCTTTGTCAGGACCGACAACCTTGATACTGCAATCATCCACCGCATTCGCAATCACATTCTCAAACAATCTGTTTGGCGATCCGGGTACCATCAAGTCTTACTATGCCACTATGGCTGACCGAACACCACTTCCATCATGGCTCAAGTTCGACAGCAGCTCTTTGACATTCTGGGGTATGACTCCTGTATTGGTAACAGGTTCGCAAACTTACGGTGTCGACTTCATTGCATCGGATGTGGCCGGCTTTGCAGGAGCGACAACAACCTTCAGCTTGCTCATCAGCAGCTATCAGCTGGCTTTCGACCCCCAGACAGAGAATATCACAGTTACACCAGGAACATCAATCACTGTGGGGCCGTTCGCAGACCAGCTGCGTATAAATGGCGCGCAGGCTACAAGCAGCCAATTGCAAAAAGTTGTTGCAAAGGCGCCAGAGTGGTTGATGTTCCAGAACAGCTCCATGGAGTGGACAGGAATACCTCCGCAAGACTTTGAGTCGCAGAGCTTATCCATCACTGTGACAGACACATATGGGGATATAGCAGTCAAGAACATTCTCCTTAATACAGCGAACGCATCGCTGTTCAACGGCGAGATTGGGAACATGACTGCAACAGCTGGGAAACAGTTTAGATGCACGTTCGCTCCGTCTTTGTTGACACAGAACGACGTGAATCTTAGCGTTGATGTCGGTTCCGCCTCCTGGTTGCAATATGATGCGAGCAAACGCCTGCTTCAGGGCACCCCACCCACCACAGCCAAGGCTTCAGCAAACATAATCACGGTGACTGCTTCTTCAGCTTCAGATACAGAGACCCAGACCTTCTACATCAACTTGGAAGCAGCGGCAGTCGTAGCGACCTCTCACACGACTTCGAGCACTACAGCAAGTCCGACTTCGACTTCTTCTCCTTCTGCCACGACATCTCCTGCGAAATCAAAGGACAAAAGCATGACAGCAGGTATCATAGTGGGAATTGTGATTGGCTGTTTAGCAGTCCTGGCTTTATTCTTCGCCATCGCAATGTTGTGTTGCCGCCGCAGAAGAAAACATCCTCACAAGAAGATAGAAAAGAGCGATATCAGACCGGTGTTACCTTTTGGTGACCAAGAACCTATGGTAGTAGAAAGCGACCAGGACGAAGAGAAGCATATTGGATCGCCTGTCAAGCATTCGCCTGATGAACCTCCTCAACTGGATATCGATCTTCCAACGGCAATGCAATCGCCCATGAAGCCACGGTATTTCCTGGGTGGTAGGGATGCTCGTCAAAGCAAGTTGTCCGTAGTCAGCTCGCTTGGCGATGGTGAAGCAGCGATACAAGCAGATTCAAACATCCCAGTATGGGGTCGAGAATCGGGTGCAACACATACACCACACCATAGCTATTCTGCAGCTACAGAACTGGCGAGGCAAAACAGTCGAGATTCTCGTCAAAGGTTGTTAGAGTTCGCAAGACTGTCTCCTGGCAAACGTGCATCGAGATCAATCAAAAGCTGGCATCCGGGTCTGAACATTACGACGAGGGGCACAGTGATACATCGTCCAAACAGAAAGAGCCGGCTGAGTAGCACCTTCTCTATCACAAAAGACCGGAGTAGCCGAGGTTCTTTCAACACACACGGCACCAGCATACTCTCAACAATGCCATCAGACTATCCTGATTCTACCTCAAACAGAAACTCGGCGTTGATGATTTCTGTACCGTATACCGACACGGATAAACGACGTTCTCTAACAGAAGCAGAGAAGCGTCGCAGCATCCGTATAGTCAGCCGGACTGAAAGCGTCGTAGACCGCAGACCTCTTGCTGAGAAACGACAATCATTCATCCGCAATCGAGCGAGTAGCGGCGTCATGAGTCCAGTGCTATTCGCCTCTTCACGGCGCTCCTCAAACATGGGTCTCTACAGCAACCTCGGCTCCATCAAAGGCAGCCCCAGCGTACGCCGACAAACCACATCCCCATCACTCCTTGAACCACCAGCCCGCAACCCTCGCCGCTTGGTCTCAGGTCCACATGTCTTCCCACCCGGACTCCCACGAGCCATCACGCCATCACCAGTCCGCGGCACCAACAACAACAACAGTCCTACTTTACCNCCCGCAAACACAGCAGACAATTGGACAACCACCAATACCAGCAGTTCACTCTCTCGTGATAACTCGGACGCAAGAGCAGCAGCACGATACGCCGAATACGCCATTGAAATGGAACTGCCACGACACCAACGCACTTGGGTACGGCCAGGAGAAGCCTCTCCCACACCGCCACCCAGCAGTATCCTCCGCACTCCCAGCAATAACCGCGAAGCCGCACGCCGCAAATGGGCAGAAAGACTCAACCGCAATAGCTCAGGAAACCTGGCTTCGCGATCCCCATCACCGCTGCGAGTAACACTTACAGGTGTCAGCGCATCAGGCATCAAAGGCCGCAAACAGAGACTAAAGACCTCTGTCTCTTCTTCAGACGACGACAAGGAAAACAAACCCGAAGATCGCTTGAGCAAACTCGTCAGCAACGACAGTTTCAGCGGTGCCAGACACATGCGTGGAAGAAAGAGTTTGGTGCAAGTGAAAGCAGGGAATAGGATTAGTAGTTCCATGGCTAGGGTTGAGGAACCGGATGCTGTTGCTAAAGATAAAGCTATCGAGAACGATGATTGGGAAGATGTGGTTATGGAGGATGCTGCGTCGGCGCGTAGTGTTCGTAAGGGTGTGTTGGCGGCTTCGACGTCTGATGCTAGTAGTGTGAGGTTTCTCTGATTAGAGTAAGAAAGGATATAGATAATGCACTCAATGAGAGGCATGAATGAATGACGTTTCTAGCTACATATTCAACCTCTCCACTGAGGTATACGACCAATGATTCTACAAGCGACATTGCGGCCTGGTTTTCATTGTCCTGAGTATTCTCTGCGTCCAAAGTGCAGTACTCTCTTACGAGAGCTCTGTAGACGAACTCTAGAGAGATTTAAGTAAGAAGCAGGTGATGGTATCTATGCCGAAGCCGTTGCTCTTGTCTCTTTTTTCTTTGGGTACAATAGAGATATTGTATCTTGTTATCAAGTTCAATGTAATGGTTTGGAGAGACTAGTTCTCGGAACAAAGTGCTGTCTGCCAATAGAATGAATCGTACATACTCTGAGGAGTTTGATTGGACCTCTGCTTGCAATGGCATGTGACACAAAGAGACGGGTTGTGATGGTAAGATTACGTTTGGATATGGGATGATCATCTGGTAGTCCTGCTTGTATACATGACACCAATGAATGTAATTTCATGGCTGTGCAATCTTCTGTCCTGAGTGTTGAAAACAAAAACTATGATGTTTGATTCTAAATGAGTGTTGAGAATCTCGAAGATGGGTGGAAGGATCGGTGTAGATTTGTGAGGGAAAGATCAAGGATGGAATGCATGTGAGTGTATCCTAGATATCGCTGTAGTGACAAGAGTAAAATTCAAATCCACTTCGTGTCCGGGCCATCGCTCGTAGTAAGTGCTGGCTCTGTGGTGGTAACGATGCTCTGTGTCTTCGAGTGGTGTTTCTTGGACTTGGTCTTCTTGGACTTGTGGGACTTGGTCTTATGCTTCTTTGTCTTGGTGGTCTTGGTAGCCTTTGGCTTGGGACTGTCTTCCTTGTCCTCATCATCATCATCGTCGTCGTCTTCCTTATCCTCACCGTCGTCAAGGTTTTTTCGTCATCATCCGGGTCTGGTGCATCGATGGTAGTCGGCTCTTCGGACACGGACTTTGACGACAGAGGAGTGGTAGTCTTGGATGGTGGAGTGAAGATCTTTGACGACGAGCCAGTAGAGTCGACGTATCGGTCTGAGAAGAGTGAGGTGGTAGAGTAGTAATCGCTTTCGGACTCGGTCGACGTGGGGTTCCCAGCGTCGAGACCATCGCAGACGAACTTTGCACTCTTGTACTTTGGCCCCTTGCCCATAAAGTCCCTGACGTGCAGCTTTTTGTCATCCTTATCATCCTTGTCGTCACCATCTTCATCGCCGATGTCTGTGCAAGATCCCTCATTGGCGCTGGAAGCTTCGTCCGTACACTTGCCGTCGTGATAGATGACTATCCTGCAGCCCTGGGATGAGTCGTCTTCGGACTCATCGTCGTCCTTTCCTTTCTTGCCTTTACTTTCTTTGAGGTTGAATTCGTAAGAGTTGAATCTTTTCGGAATGTGCAATGTGTGGCACTTGCCCTCCCTCATCTTCTTGCCTTTGCCGATTCCTTTTTCTTCTCGCAATCGGACTTTTGTAGCGGACTAGCCTGGCACGGATGCCCTTGCCTCCTTTGGAGTGGTGTTTGGTGTTGCTCATGGCGAGGCCGACAGAGTTGGGGTCTTTGGTATCGGCGAGGATACTGGGGTGCTGTTCGTCATCGTCATCGTCATCATCGTTAACCTCAGTGTCGGTCAGGACTTCGTCGTCGTTAATGTCGGCAAGGCCTTTGTCGTTGGCATCAAAATTGGGAGTGTTGGCCTCGTGAAGGACTGTGTCGGCTTTGTTGATCACGGAGGTAAGAAGAGTGCTAGGCTGGTATCCGCCAGGCTGGACAGCTGAAGAAGCAACATCAGGCTTCTTGGAGATTTGTGCGACAGCACCATAAAGGTTCAAGCACCCAAAGAACAGCAAAAGAAGCTTCATCATGAAGTTGTTGGCCATGGTTGTTCTTTCCTCATGCAAAAAGAGAATGAGAAGAGGTGAGAAAGGAAAGTGCGATCCTCGAGCCTTTTCACATCGAGAACAGTGAACGAATTGGAGTCCCAACACAGCTTACATGGTTAACTCTATAAGAGAAGAGTGCCGATATACATGGCATGACCATTCTTGATAAAGTCAACATCGTGGGGACTTGTGGAGTATGTAGTCGTTGGCCAATCACAGCAGTCGCAAGTGGACCTACCACTTCAAGACCATCACACCCAATCAAGCATCTCCGCAGTCTCACGTCTACTGATGTCTCTCGATCGCAGTTTGCAAGGTCGATGCTCTTGAAATTGTGGTTCAAGTCGCGGTCTTCTGGCAACTTACGTGCTGATGGAAGTGGTGCAATCACCAACTCAACAGAATGAAGATTTGTTGCAATGAGAACTCGATGGCCATTCCACAGTTCTGATAACCAATCGTATCTGTTGATGAAAGCATGCACAGCTATTGCGGAGCGAGATGTTGAAGGCTTCTTTTTGCGTTGGTTGGATTGGCGTAGGTTTCATTAGCGGACGACTCAGCATGCTGCAAGAAGCTTGTGCTCTCTTATAGGCATGTAGTGAAGCTCAACTCGCGCAGTCAGATCGAATCTGCAGTGTAGTGGGTGTGTGTGATCGATTGAAGGGAGTTGTTTCCTGATGCATCGCCGGCTGCGTTTCCCGAGTGGCTGAGAGGTAGGTATGAGAAAGGCGCAAGTAGGTGCAATCTTTACAGAACTGAGCAGTCGTTATACACATACAAACAAACGAAGCGGTCTCTAGGATCCGCGAGCGATCTCGTTGTTGTTATTGACTGCTGAGACATTTGCGTGGAATCGTGTTCATGATCATGTATATGCCCTTGAGAGTGTCGACAGTATATCAGGATATAGTGTGGTAAGACGCGTGATATCAGCTTCTTAGTGCATTGTTGATCGTTCTCAAAACAAAGATCGGAGCATATGGTCACAAAACAAGAAGTGATGTCTTCCCAACCGGTCTTCTGTGTAGGCCTTCATCTCTACTCCTGTTTAGCAGATACCACCCATGGATACAGCCACCTGCCAAGTCAATGGTCTGCATTGTGATAACCCCTCGAAACACGATACAGGAGTGAGCAATTGTTGTGATAGCCACCGCGACAAGGGAAGTCAAGCAAGGACTTCTAATCAAGACGATCAACCCTGTGCATACTAACGAAGAAGTGAGGTTGGGAGTCACACTTCCAAGAGTCTTGTCAGTAACAGCCAAGAATATTTCCCTTCGACCGCCATACCAACCTCTCCGCATCCCCAACAGTGTCCGCAAGATCACACAAACGTGGAGGGCGAGGTTGGAGATGATGCACGTCTCGTCGCACGTTCCTCATACCAATGCATGAAGAGAAAGTGTGTTTACGGGCATTTGCGGAGAGAAGAGGTTGGGGATGCGGGTTTCAAGTGTCTAGGCGATACCATTGGCATCTGGCTTGCATGCGGGAACAAACAGCAGCGCCCAGCCAAGACATTTCCGAGGTGTGACAGAAAACCATAATGTTATGCCCGGGAAGAGAAGTCAAAACTCAAGCCAAGCTGGACGTCTTTTGTGGGTGGTTGGGGCTCTCATGGCTTTTTCCTAGGCGTCGGCCGTCTCGGCATCGAACAGTCAAGCCAGACACCAAGACTTGTCAGAAAATACCTCGTCTCGAACCAGCATAGGCCAAGCCTGCACGAAAAGGCGACATCGACGAACAAGGCTGACAAGCAACCAAGAGTAATCTGTTGTATTGCTTGGAACGAGGAAAGACCGGTCCAGGGATTTGTCTGCTACTGCATCTCATGTCTGCATAGTTTCGCAGGTGCTGGCTGGTTAAAACTTCGATTGACCATTTAACTTTTGTTGCTGCTTAATCTGGTTAAACAACTTAGAGTTCGACCATTGGCACTGAAACTTGACGAGAAGAGCGGTTTTGATGGAAGATATCTGGAACATACGAAGGGTACAACTCGTGTGCATCGCGAACGTCTAGCCTGGCCGATCTTTAGCACGAAGCCCTTGGTGCTGTTCAAACGCCTTCTCCGTCTGGAAGAGAGGGCCCCATCATCGTGTCATGTTTCGGACGGGCCTCTTGGTGCTTGGTGGTCGACATGATCTTTAGAAAGAACGAAGTAAGGCCGTGAGCAGCCCGCAAATAGTTACTCCACGGGGCCCATGTCGTTCTAGCTAGCCGCTCTCCACGGGGCCCTATCCACACACACACACTTTTATCAATTCTGGTGCGGGACACCTCCAATTCTCGTTTCGTAACACAAAGGCCTTTGGCGGAGAGACAAAACCGCCTTGAACCGATCGGCTCGTCGAGCTTCTGGAGCCAGCCAAGCCAAGCACAACTGCGAAATGCCGACTCGCCGTCGCCGATAAAGGGACGCGAAAATTTTCGTCGCCGTGTTTCATTTTGCTTCTTGTCGATGATGGTCGATACGATGTCCCCCATCGGCAAAAGATGGAAGGTCACTCGTCGCATCTTTGCTGATCGCAATCGCACCGAAGTGGGCACTGAAAACGTTGCTGACCATGACTTTGTCTAATTTGATCAAAGACGTTTGTTGTTTGTGTGAGATTAGCAGCAAAACTGTCAAAACAATCACAGAAGCACAGTGGGAAAGAGTGGTTTTTTTGAATATTTGTTTGGTGTATTACTCCGCGTTATTCTACAAGCAGAGGACGTGTTATAGACACATTGTATTTAGAAGAGAAAGGAAATAAAAAATTAATAAGAACTCCAGCGCATGGAAAGAGCATCAAGGCATGATCTAATCCTCCTCCTCGTCCTCAACCTTGGCGGCAAGGAGCCAGCGGTCACCACCGGTGGCATCATCCTTCTCGTGGACAACGGCGATCTTGGAGAGAGCGGCGATGATGTTCTCCATCTTGGTGTCGTGGTTGTTACGGTCCTTGCGACCAAGGTTGTTAAGCCAAGTGATCTGGTTGAGGAGGAAGTAAACAATGGCGATGATGATGGTGATACCAATGGAGTAAGCCCAGACGACAACGACAGTGACAATGTCGGTCCAGCCATCAAGACGCTCGTTCTTGAAGAAGGAGGAAGGAGGGGAGGTGTTGTGAGGGTCACCAGACAACCAACCGAAGAGACAGAAGATAGTGGCGAGGGCGTCAACACCGAGAATGGCGCAGATAAGCTGCCAGTTGGGGAAGGTCTTGCCACCACGGGTAACGAAGATAAGCCAGTTCTCAGTAAGGGCAACCTCAAGGAAGAGAATCTCCTGGACGGAACCGAAGTTCTGGACGATACCACCGCGCTCGAGGAAGAGAGTACCACGGATGATCCAGGTACCGGTAGCGAGAAGAACACCGAGGATGACGGAGATGATCCAAATCTTGGGAAGCTGCCACTCGACGGGACGCTGCTCAGAGTGGGCGTTGTCGTAGGCAATGGCAACGGTAGCCAAATCAGCGAAGAGGGCGATGAAGACGATGAGGTCGGTGCGGATGGTCTCGTTGATGATGATCATGGAGAGGGTAAGGTAGAGCTCCAAGTGCAAGCACAGAGCGATACGGTACTGAATGTAAGCCTTCATACGCTGGAAGATCTGGCGGGCAGTCTTGATGGCGTAGACGATGGTGGAAAGACCGGGAGCAAGGAAGACAATATCGGCGGCAGCCTGGGCAGCCTCGGTGGAGCCCTCGACAGCGATACCACAGTCAGACTTCTTGAGCGAGGGAGCGTCGTTGACACCGTCACCAGTCATGGCAGTCAAGTGACCACGCTGTTGGAGCATTTCGACGACCTGGTACTTGTGCTCGGGGAAGACCTCAGCGAAACCATCAGCCTTCTCGACGAGATCGTGCTGGGCAGCACCGGAGAGACCACCGTGGATGAGCTTAGTAGAGTTGTAAACCTTGGTACCGAGAGCAAGCATCTTGCAAGTCTCCTTGGCAATAGCGATGGCATCACCAGTAAGCATCTTGACGGGAACACCAAGCTGCTGGGCCTCGATGATGGTCTGGGCAGTGTCCTCACGGGGAGGGTCGAACATGGAAAGCATACCGAGAAGGATCCAGGGCTCGTCGTTCTTCTTGTAGGCAACACCGAGAGAGCGGAAACCACGGCGAGCGAACTCGGTGGCCTTGTCTCTGAAGAGGTCGGCGGTCTCCTTGTCGCAGTCGGTCAGGTTGAGGACAGCCTTGGGGGCACCCTTGGCGCAAGTGTAGGTGTCACCACGGAGAGTGCAGATAGCAGTAATACGCTTGGAGACGGGGTCGAAGGGGGTGAATTTCTCGGTCTTCCACTCATCCTTGAGGATCTCACGAGCCTTGGGGTAACGCTTGAGGGTAAGGATGGTAACCTTGTCGATAGGGTCGAGGGACTTGATGTTGTGGGAAGAGGCGAGGGCGGCGACGGCCATCATCCAGTTGACGTCCTGACCCTCGGCGACGAAAGGCTCGCGGATAGAAAGCTGGTTGGCAGTGAGAGTACCGGTCTTGTCAGAGCAGAGAATGTCAACACCAGCAAGAGACTCAATGGCGGTAAGCTTCTGGACGATAGCCTGCTGCTCAGCGAGGTAGGCGGCACCGACGGCGAGAGTGGTGGTGGTAACGACGGGAAGACCGACGGGGACACCGACAATCAGGAGGATAAGAGCGTACTTGAGGAGAGAGTTCTCAGACCATTCGGGAGTAGCGATGTTGAGGTTACGGAAGAAACCACCGATCCAGGCCATGAGGATGAAGAACATGACGAGGACGAGAAGAGCCGTACCGATAGAGTCCATGATGGCCTTGAAGTGACCTTGGTCCTTGGCGCCAGCGACGAGAGTAGCAGTGCGACCGACGAAAGAGTGCTTGGCGGAGGTGACGATAACAGCGTAGGCCTTTCCGCGCTTGCAACCAGTGGTGTAGTAGACGACATCGCCCATGTACTTGTCGACAGCGAGAGATTCACCGGTGATGGCAGACTGGTCAGTGGCGACGATGGGGTGGCCCTGGTGGGCGATACCGGTACCTTCACCTTCCTCGTCACCCTCCTCAGAGCCAGCGGGGTCCTCCTCGGGGTTGAGGGCGTGTTGCTCGCGGAGCTCCTTGTACTTGGCGAAGTCCTCAGGGGCATCGTAGTCGCAGATAAGACGGGCGTCACCGGGAACAGTCATACCCTCCTCGATGATAACGATGTCACCGGGGACGAGCTCACGGGCGAGGATGTTCTGCTCCTGACCTCCGCGAACGGCGGTGGTTCTCATGGCGATATCACCCTTAAGCGAGGCGACGACATCGGCAGCCTGCTTTTCCTGGTACCAACCGACGATGGCGTTGAGGGTAAGGATACCGATGATGACACCGAAATCGATCCAATCACGCAGACCTGCTGCGAGAAGGACAGCAAGTTCCATAACTGCGGGCGATTGGTTAGCCGTATGTTTTGGTTTTTGTGAATTTGACTTGTGGAATTGCGGGGAGGTGGCATCGGGGACGAGCTAGTGCAAGCCCCCAGCGCCAGATCGGCACGCAATATCAAAAGCAAGCAAGATTGATGAGAACGTACCATAAAGAATAGGGCCAGTAAAGAATGACAAGAATTTGATGAAAAGGTTCTCCTTGTCGGAGGAGATTTCGTTGAAGCCGAACTTCTTGCGGCGGGACTCGACGTCGTGGTTCGAGATACCTTGTCTGATGTCGGCATCAAGCCAGTCTTCGGGAACGACACCGTCACCGGAGCCGGCAGCAGCACCGCTCTTCTTCCAGAACTGCCAGGACTTCTTGCCCTTGGCAGCTTCCTTGGAATCGGCGCCGTTGGCGGCCTCCTCGGCAGCGCGCTCCTTGGGGTCGCGGTAAGTAGAGATGTACTTTTGGAGAGCAGTGTACTCGTCGAGGTCCTCAATAGCACCGGGTGCGGTCGACCACTTGCGCGAGGCGGCACGGTCGTTGTTAGNGGCACCGTTCTCGAGGTCCTTGTCGCTGAAGGACACACGAGGGGGGTTGGTTTCCGACATGTTGCTGATGCTGCACTGGCAGACCGCGGTCGATGGGTGAAGGAGTGGGGGTCGACTGGGTTGGTGAGCACCTGCGTGAGCGGAAGAAGAAACTGAGAAATGGGGACGGACGAGCTCTTTTGAAGGAAGGCTGACCAGCGTGCGATTGTATTTTCCGTGGCCGAATCTGCCGTTCTGGGGGGCCTGTGCGTCAGCTTGCAGTTGCAATTCGCTGGGTGGGCTGGCCGGCGTGCCTCTCAGTGAAGGTAATTTGGCGACTCACTGAAGCGTTGGCCTGCGTTGCTTTGGTGAGGCATTTTTGGCCCGACCGTCAACAATTGACCAAGGGCCAGAGAGTCCCAAGCGTCGCTCGCTCCAACAAGCTCCACCCCAATTCCCAGGCCGATCATAGCGCACCGACGTAATCCCACCCAGCCGTGCTAACCGGACCCTCGCTAGCTGTGCGACTGGCCCGCCTGACGCCCAAACCGCTCTAAAGGCCGCTGCCCATGCCCGCAAGCAGTAACGCGCGCCGCTGGGCCTGTCAAATTGTTCAATTTGCAACATCCTGCCTCGAACCTGCGCGCTGNCCCAGCAAGCAGAGCACACGACATGCTACCTAGTTCCATCATCAGGATGCCTCGTCCATCATCGCGACAGTCGCCTATCGCATTCTCTGCATGTTCNNCGTGACATAATGATGCCGCCGCGCTCCCCAGCCTCTCCATCTCTGTACCATCTTGATTCGCTGCGCGCCTGCCGTCGCTAGCCATCTTGCATGCAACTCCCAGTAAAACAAAGTTGCCCTCCCCTGCTCTGCGACCATCATGACGTCCCCNACCAAAAAGCAGTTCGTCGACGGTTGTTCCCCCAATTTGCCNCTCTATGGTTTCTGTCTCCTTCTTTGGGGTAAATAATACCATTGTCAGTCATTCCCCCGTTTATCGAACGGTCATCGAATCGTTTCGTTGTTCATATTGCCTATTTACCTATCTGGACCACCAGGAGGTAATTGCAAAACCACCTGGCTCGCCTTATGCTGGCCACATTCCTGTCACGCTTCTTCCTCTTGCTACTGACCGCTCTCCGGCTGCGATTGTCAGTTGCAACTGGTAAGCTAGAACACTTTTCATACAGTGAGCATCGTCTTCGAAGGTCGGGGCTCTATCACCGGCTGCTCCCGCAGGCGGAAATTAGGTAGCTTTGCGAAAACCAAACCCGGGCTGTCATGGCAACCGGCTCGTGCCCTTCTCTCTCCAGCCTTGCGTGGGCAGACGCCCCCAAGTGCCCCAACATTATTCAAGACGCTAGCACTTGTTTGAAACAGATCTCTCGACAGCGGACAGCTTCAAACTCTCATGCCCATGGCATGCCAGCCATGTGCTGGGAGCTGAGGGCCCAGCCGAGTCTGATGTTCGTCCAAGACCGCCAAAATTCACAACATTCTACGTTCGCCTCGTTCTCCGTTGGCCGTTACTAGACACTTCCGACGCTCCGTCCGATACGTCCAACGCTGCTATCCCCAAAGCCTTTTCTGCTCTATTCACCGCTGCCCGTCTATGCCCGGCCAAAGCCTTTTTCGTCATTGTATTGTAGGTACTCTTGGCCGCGGATATCCTCCGTTCGTGTCTTGACAGACTAGCAAAAAAATGTCGCACATGAGCGCATCTTTTGTGCCTGCCACCTGTCGGCTTTCGGCATCGTCGAGAACCCACGCAGATGCCGGCTTTCGTGCAAAGCTCGCCTGCCAGTCGGGCGGGATGGGCCCTTCTTTTCCCACCAAACCCTTCTTCGGGTTCTTTCTTGGACCTTTCAACGGGCCGAATGCACTTCATCCAGCCAATCACGTACGAAC
Source organism: Aureobasidium vineae (assembly GCA_903819635.1). Taxonomy (NCBI): domain Eukaryota; kingdom Fungi; phylum Ascomycota; class Dothideomycetes; order Dothideales; family Saccotheciaceae; genus Aureobasidium; species Aureobasidium vineae. The sequence continues at coordinate 1,020,552 of CAIJEN010000015.1, forward strand.
GGTAGGAAATCTCGACCTCACCTCCTCCAAAGTCCCTTTCGAAGCTATCGACATCGAGTCAGACGTTGCAGTGTTCATTGTGCCAATCGCTTCACATCCTCTTTGAACGACCGTATCCTCGGCCAGCCCACCGTCTTGTAGGGTATTCAGACCCGATTCGTGATCGTTTGATAGAGAGTCAATTGAAGCAGCAGAGTCGCAATTTCCAACGTCTGCACAGACTATTCGCATGGCACCTGCGTATCATCAACGTCCACCTTAGTCGTATCTTAATACGTGACGGGTATCCAAAACAATCGGATTCAACATGGAACTCCCTACTCCACGCCCGTTTGTTAGGAGTGACAATCAAAGCTGGTCTCCAGTATCACGATGGTATAGTCCGACGTTTGCAGGCTCATGACCTTTTGCCCCTGGATGCTTCTCCTATGAGATCTGGATTGACAGATTAATGCTTCTGCGGGGTTTCAAGTGGAGTCTCTCATCAAATAGTTTGTCTAATGAAAAGAAGATCATCGAAGACTTGAATCGCATCGCAACGGACTGAACTTGCTCTAGAGTNNCTTGGTGTTTGTTTACCGCTTCTCTGGAAAGCTNCGAATTGCATGACGTCTTGACCAATCGTGCCCNTCCGGAATCATTCTCGCTTCTCCATGTTCTTGCCTCTGGGGTTAAGGCCANGGAGTCCAGGACTCGCTCACCGTCTTTGGTTGAAATAAAATTNNAACCCGCCAAGGGGAGACGCCTACAGTGCACGATCTCCTCATATCAGTCAAAGAACACGCGAGCTCAGCAGCCAGAGCAACGATGTTTTTGTTTACTCATGGACTNCAAAACATAACAATGCGAGTCCGTTGGTTGTCCNNCTATGGGCGAAGTATGATGTGCATGTGAATTCCTTGAAGCTTCTTCTCTTCCAGAACCTACTCAGGCAGGACACATACAAAAGACCTTCTGCCCCTCTCACCTATCACAGACACATGACTATCCACCTTCTTGCTACATATCTTACATCAAATTATACCCCGCTCCCCATGATGATCTCCGGACGCACTGCTGTCGTTCATTGTGCTTATGCTCACACCCAAAACGTACACCTGTCACGAATTACGGCACCTACTACCTGATGATGCCTGGGGACATTACCATCTCCGCATGCCGCAATCACAATTTCCTCTCCATGTTGGCCATGCTCTCCACAAGAGCGTTAACATAATCTTACCTTGATGTTGGCAATGCATTATCTTGATCTGTTATTGTCTGTCGCGCTCACGACCCTGACGAGCTTCACGAGCTCCACCTCGGTACCTGACTAACCCTATTCTCCATCGTTGCCGCCGACCTGCCACTGCCATTTATATATCACATGCATGACACTACTGAGCGCTTTCGTGTTTGATATATGACTATTCATTGATGACTTGCTGTACCTGCATAAGGCGCTTCCCTTATCAATCGCCCTCTCCGATGGCGCTTTCAGCCAACCAACGATCGCACACAAGCAATGGTTGACGCGAAGCGAAGAACAGAATAGACCTGCGTCATACTGGAGCCCAAAGGAAGAGCACCACCTATCCTTCGGAAGAGGCCCGTTCATAACCTGGAGTTATCCCCGTATACAGCCAATAGTGCGTTCAAACAAGTCTGGTTTGGAAATCGGCGAGTTTGCCCGTGCTTGTCCGATGAAGATGGGTCAGAAGGATCAAGGATGCGAGCCTTTTTGCTTTCGTTTTCTTGGGCCCTTTTGAGCCCTTTCTATTGATCGCCGGTCATCGCCAGCCACCAAATTGGAATCAACAGAATCGACCAAAAACCGCACAACATTCTGTTCGCTTGGCTTCCGTCGCCCACTTATATCACTTTAACGAAAACTTAACTATTCTTAACAGAGCACCAAGCAGACTATTGAACTGATTAGCCGCGTCAAGCGATTGACCCGCCGGTCCAACACCGGGATTAAATGGTATGTCGTTGAGTGGTGTCTTTTTGCTTTTCGCAAGAACCGCGACGGATCGGAGCGGCGACAACAACAACCGACGAGGCTGAACTCTCGGCCATACCATGGACATGGAAAACAAAAACAAAAGGTTGTCATTGAACGATGATTGTACTTGCTTCAGGTCCAGACAATGCCTTTCGGCCCTCTTGTTCTTCTCATCTCTCGCCATTGCGAACTTCGGAAGTTGGTCGGCTGCTTGCGACGTCTTGCTGGTTTCATGCTGCCGAAACTGGCCGAGAAATCACCCGTCTTATCAGGCTCAAGATGTTTGATGAAAGACTTCGAAACTTCCCAGGTTCATTTGTGGATATCTTGTCCTTGGAACACCGAAATTTGGCCCCGGTAAGATAGGCATGTGTAGGCTGAACTCTTTGTTTGCTTGTTGCTGTTGTTGTGTTTACCATCAACACAATATCAATATCCGCCGTAGTCCGGTCGCCAAAGATATCACTCACAATGTAACCGGCGGTTCAGTTTACTCATTGTCCATCTTCATCTACCTGGACTTGCTCGTTTTCGCAAAATCATCAAATCAACAATGGTAGTCAAAAGATTGAACAGCCGCCAGGGTCAAAGGGCGTCTAATGTGCTCAGCTCAAACATCACCTCAGGAGACTTCAGCTGTTCTGGAGACGCAAGTACAGAATCTCATTGATTGTCCGCTGCCGGAAGCAATAGATGTATCTGCTCGAAGGCTCTGGCCTTTTAGTGCTCATCTCCCTGCTTTGGATCACAGACCTGGTTATCATCAGCCTTCGAACTGGATCCGCGAGACTTGCCATCCCATCTGTCATTGTCGCTATCTGCACCGCTTCTTTCGATGGAGTCTTGATATAAGTATGCTCGCGTATGAATCACGACAGGTGCAAGGGTACCTATGTCGAGGATTTGAGTCATGCCGAAAAGTATGCCAGCGCATACCTCTTGAGGATCTCAAGTCATGCGCAAATGGATCTTGCGAAGACTATGCTATCACGAGCATTTGTCCCTCGACGGTCGCAATCCATGATCCTATGAACAAGAACATCAAACCACTCCATGGTTGTCTATATCGGGATTGTGTACAGTGTAGTATGCACAACGGTGCTTCGAGTAGGTCAGTGTGAATGGTGTACGGAACTGGTCTGTCTCCTATTAGGAAGGAAATATATTCATATAGCACTGAGCAGAAACCCAACGCTCTCTACCGAGTTCACACTGTTGCTGTGACACCTGGGAGGGTGATTCTGCAAAGGCAACAAATGGTGTGCATTTCACACCTACTTCGACAATACAACCATGTTTACCAAAGTCACAATGTACCGCACATCCTTCGATACCAAGCATTCGGGTGGAAGGACGGCTCGTATGGAAACATGCACCTTTGCGTCGATGATCGATTCACGCCATGGCTCATGACACTTTATTCTTACCCACCCATTTCGAAAGATGCCGTCGAAGCAGATGCAGACGTGTCCAGCCACGCACGCCAGAGGCGGATTTAACAATAGCATGTACTTTCGTACGGAAGGAACAAGATGCTTTTTGACAGCTTCTTTCAGGGAAAGAGCACCTTTTGCGACCCCGCATTTGTGATCCGCGGCAAGGGTAACCCCTCCTCGAGATGCACAATGTCGTGAGGAATATACGCATCATTCATCATTGCTATATTCTTTTTCTCGATTCATCCTGCTTCCTATCGCGCATTCGTGTCTTATCTGACAGGAAAAAAAGAATAATCGTCGAAACACGGATAAAGCTGAACTAAAGCCTGATATAGCCATGGCGTCGGAGCTACCTTTCAAGGTACGATCACGAGCAGATTGTCTGATTGCTGACGTATCGTGCTGATGCTATCGTCCAGTTAAATAACAAGGATATATTCCGCGACAATTGTCTCGTCAATGGCGAGTGGGTGGAAGCGCAGTCCAAGAAGCGCTTCGATGTCGTCGGTATGTTGCAAGCCACCAGGGTGATGCTCTCATGCAAAGACACACGTCACTAACATTCGAGAATAGATCCTGGCACTGGCAAAATCTGGGCTACAGCTCCCGATAATGGACCTGAGGACGTAGACAAGACTGTCGAAGCAGCTCAGGCGGCATTCGAGTCTTATCGCAAAGTCAACTCAAGGACCAGGGCACAATGGCTATTGAAGTGGGATGCACTTATTCGAGAGCACAGAGACGACATTGCAAAAATCGTGACATACGAGACTGGCAAGCCGATCGCCGAGAGTCAGGGAGAGCTCGACTATGCTCTGGGGTTTACTTGGTAGGTCTGCCGTTCATGTCAACATGCCAGAGACATCCAGTAAGACAAGCAGCTAAGTCTCCACAGGTGGTTTGCAGGAGAAGCAGAGAGAATCCAAGGCACAATATCTACACCCGCAGCTCCCGGGCGCCGTGTCTTCACCATCAAACAACCTATCGGTGTCGCCGTGGCGCTGACACCATGGAACTTCCCCATCGCAATGATCCTTCGCAAAGCCGGAGCAGCTCTGGCAGCAGGATGTACCATGATTGTCAAGCCATCGCCTGAAACGCCCTTCTCCGTCTTGACTTTGGCGTACTTGGCTCTTCAAGCAGGCTTCCCACCTGGTGTCTTTAATGTCTTGACTACTAGTCTTGATAACACTCCTTCATTGTCGGAGGCACTGTGTCGCCACGAGCTTGTCAAGAAAGTTACATTTACAGGCAGCACTCGTGTGGGCAAACTGGTAGCCAAGATCTGTTCCGATGGATTGAAGAAGGTCACACTCGAGCTCGGCGGCAACTGCCCCTTCCTCATCTTTGAGGATGCCGATCTGGAACAGGCAGCTAATGGTATATTTTACCCCAAACACTTATCTACTACTAAAGAGCCCACAACTGACAATACAAATCACNNAGCACTCATGGCACTGAAATGGCGCCACGCAGGCCAAGCCTGTATAACCGCCAACCGCGTCTACGTCCAAAAATCGATCTACGAAGACTTCTCCAAGCTCATCGTCCAGAAGACTAAAGGACTTGTGATGGGCCACGGCAGCGAACAGAAAACAACATTGGGGCCAGTGACTACCTCCCGCGGCCTTGACAAAGCTGAGTCTCAAGTCAAGGACGCAGTCTCTAACGGCGGAAAGCTGCTACTCGGCAATGGCCAGAGGACGAAAGACGTAGGAGGTTACTTCTTCGAACCTGCAATTATTGGAGATGCGAACAGGGATATGTTGATTGCGAACGAAGAAACCTTTGCGCCTGTGCTTGCACTTTTCCCTTTCGATACCGAGGAAGAGGCAGTGCAAAGAGCCAACGACACCAGTATGGGGTTGGCGAGTTATTACTTCACTAAGAATGTTGATAGGACCTGGAGGTTGTTCGAAAATCTCGAGGCTGGTATGCTTGGTATCAATACTGGTGAGTCGACTGCTTTTTCTGTTGCTTCAATATGTACATTTACTGACGCTGAGATCATAGGCAACTCTTCAGCTGCAGAAAGTCCGTTCGGTGGTATCAAGGAAAGTGGCTATGGAAAGGAGTCGGGCAAGGATGTTGCGGTCAACGAGTACCTGATCACAAAGACAGGCACTTTTACTCTGGATGGACAATATTAGGGAAAGAACAACCAGAGGATGCAAGCCACGGCTTTGGTGACTTCCCAAGTCCATTAGGTTTTATGAAAAATGTTTCTGTAACACAATTGCTTCTCTTAACCACGCAACTTGGCTCCCACTCGTCCATTTTTTGTCAGCAAGAACTGCTTCTGACTCCAGCCTCTGCTTGACCAAATTCATTCCTCCCTTCACCATTCCATCTCTAGCTTTACCAACCCAACTCAGTGCTATCAACTCGAACTCAAACTTCGTCTTCACAAACTCGAGTTTCTCCTCCGCCACCTCCAGCTTCTGCTTCACCGACGCCAGCTTCAGCGATGAGGATCTCACCGCCTCTTCTGTCGCCCTTCCCACGAGTATGATACGACCTACATGCGACAACCGGGTCGATATCGAGATGCTTCTCCGTCAACGCGCTTGCTACATCGGCATGGTCATTCAAGACATGGAAGGATTGCACGACATTTTCTGAATGCACGGAGGAAGCGAAGATTTTGCATTAGGTTAGCGATGCTTATGTGGCTTTCTCTTGCTTTGCTTTGCAGTTTGTGTGTTTGTCATAACGTAGTACAAAGTCAAACATTAGCGGGATGTAAAGAGTAGAGTAACAGTGGTTTGATGTTGATCGCCTGGTCATAACGTCTTTGATACTGTGCCTTGGTATATGTTTGTTAACATCTCTGTTGTCCTTCTAAGTCATGTTATTTCTATGAAAAAGTATAATTGCTTTCTGGGTAGAGGTGTGGCCATAGAGATGTCTGCAGATAATGTTCTTTCTGTGGATGTCGCTCCGATATGGAAACCATTGTGTATTTTTACGACTTATACTGTGACCGTCCATCGCACACGAGGATGGAGGTTGTGACAAAGACGATCTGTATAGGAATTGATTGTTTATACCATAGAATGTTCATTGATCATACGAGTTGGGTATCTCAGTTGTCGTAAACGCTAGATTGAAAACAGCAAGTGAAAGTCCATACCTCCCAGCAATCCACCATCCATTGCACCTATAGCTTATAACCCTTGACCCGTCGCTATCTCCACCGGACTTCAGAACATTGTTTATGCCTTGCCTCTCGTGCGTCTGGTAGTCATCCTAGGCTTCACCACCTCTTCCTCACTTTCCTCGTCATCCTCGTCCATCTCCTCGTTCATCTTCTCGCCACCACCGTCGTCCTCGGTATGTGAAAAGTAAGGGCTCTTAATCTCTTTCTTGATACCGTTTATCTTGCGCGGTGATATGACGACGCGGGGTGAGGAGTTGCGTCTTTTGATCGGCTTTTGAGGTACAGAATCCTCGGACGCGTCTGTAAGGTCGGAGAGGGACGATGAGTGGGCGGCTTCGTCTTCATCTTCATCTTCGTTTTCTTCTTCGGACTCGTAGATCACTGCTTTGCTCTTTCTAGCAGGTCGTTTGGGCGGAGGCTTGCTAGCAGGCTTTGCCTTTGCTTTTGATGCTGCCTTCGACTTTGCTTTTGCTTTGGCAGTAGCGGTGGAAGGGCCGGAGTTGCGACGTGTAGTTGGCGGTTCTTCGTCCAGCTCTTCCTCGCTTTCCTCTTCCTCTTTCACGGGTTCGACGTCTGAGGATTGGGCTTGACGGTGTGCGGATGCCAGAGACATAGGTGCGAAGTGCGAGCTGGTGACTGGCTTCTTCTCTTCTGCTGCATCGTCATCGTCGAGTAAGAAGCCACCGCCCATTTCGATATCGGCATCTTCGACTTTGGTGTTGTCCTCGCCTTCGTCTTCAGGCATAAAGCCACCACCACCAAGACTAAGATCCGTGTCTTCTTCTTTGTCTCCTTAGATTTATCATCCTCCTCGTCTTCGGAAACCAAGAAGCCGCCACCCATAGTCATCTCATCTCTAGGTGCCTTTTTCTTTTTNCTGCTTGTCGCGGTTGACGAATGGATTGACCTCGTCGATCTCGTTCGGTCGGCCAGCATAGTCCGATCTGATACGTTCAACGATACGCAAGCCCATGAGGAATTTGCGCCACAGATGCAGGTTAGTAGCCTGTCTCTTGACATCCTCTCTGCGTTTGCGTTCAGCTTCTTCAATCTCCCAAGCATCAATGACAGCATCCTCGTTCTCGGCAGCCACGACTACACCGGTGATGACGGGAACTGCACGCTGTTTGCCAAACTCGAAGCCTGTGCAAGCTTCCGCATAGTCGATATTGAGCTTTCTGCAGATCCTGGCAGTGCTGCGAAGAGGTATGTGAACAGCACCTTTGGGCACCATCGATGGCACATACACATCAATATTGTTGTATGCATTCTTTGGAATGACACCATTCTCGATGGGCGGTGGGATGATCCATTCGGTCTGATCAATACCGTAGAGACCTTGCTTGAGCTTCTCACCAGTTTCGCGTTCAGCTTCTTCCATCTCACGCTTACGCATGAGGGTTACAGCTCGTACAGGGACCATCTTGAGAGGTTGTTCGCCAAGCTTGATTTGCCGACCTTCTTTATGCCATGATTCGACGGTCTTACAGTTCACGACGTCAGCTCTCTTGTAGACAGGTTCTGACTTCTCCTTGTCGCCTTTGCCTGAGATGAATGTCCTGACTTGCTTAGCTTCAGGAAGAATGGCTTCTTCACGACGGAGATGACGCTCGAGCACAAACTCGGCACTTTGTTTGTACCATTGCAATGACTCGGTCGCAACCTTGGCTTTCTCGGTCAGTGGCTTGAAAGGTTTGAGATCTGTTGACTCTTCGACGTCGTCTGCTGCAGTGCGCTTGTTTTGAGGACGCACAAATGGCGACATGATACGCTTGAAGAAGTCGTAGTCTTCTGTCTTGATGACCTTTCCGCGCTTGTTGAGAACAGGGATCTTCTCGACAGGCATACGGAAGCCTTTGGTACGTCCAGGCAGTTGATGCTTCTTTAGGTAGCGAACAGTGACATCTTTGGCAGTAGTATCTTGGTTGTGAGCAACGACATAGCATATGACCTGTTTGGCTTGGTCGGCACGCTTGCCTCGAGGCTCGAAAGTAGACAATAACTCTTGGTTGCTAGCGACAGTGGAAAGGACGATAGAGTCGACGGGGATATAAGCGTTTGAGACGGGAGAAAGAACTTCTGTCCAGTAATGAGGATATGCCAAGTCACGGTCATACTTCTTGCTGTTCTTGAGTGGAGGTGCGGGTGTGATGTCGATTACCGAAGCATCATCATCGTCGTCGGCGTCTGATGGAATACTTGAGAGCTCACTAGACTCATCTTCGACCACAGCGCCTTTCGATTTGCGAGTGAATTTCCGCGCTGGCTTCTCAGCTTTGACCGGCTTTTTTCGCTTTTGCTTTTGACTTAGGTTTCGGAAACTCAGCAGCATNNCACTCTCGTCATCAGAAATCTCGACAGGATTCGAAGATGAAGTTTGAGGTTGCTTTTTGATCTCACCATCCTCAACCTTTGTCCAGCCAAAGCCAGCAGGCTGCAAACTTGCCACCATTCTGGACTCGATACCAATGGCTCTGATCAGAGCAGTGAACAGCTGAGCACCAACATCTCGTGAGCCTCGACATTCCTTTGCGCACTTGCGGAACTCGTCGATGTTCTCGATTCGTTCACCGTGGCGCTCGGCGTTGGACTTGTTCTTGGCCCAAGCCTTGATCTCGTAGGTGATGAGTCGTTGAGGCAGGTAACCTTGCTTGCGTATACCAGGAGCGGTGACGCTGAAACGCTTTCTCCAGTAGGCAGTCAGGACTTTGAGCAGTCGGAGTAAAGGGTCTCCGCTACTGAGGTTGGGCACGCCAGGCTCGAGTCTATCAGCGTCCTGTCCCCAATCTCTGGCTTTACCATTTCCCTTGCTCTTTCCTTTTTGCTTCTTCTTGGACGGCGGTTGTTTCAAGCCCATGTTGATCTTCCAGCGGTCAATCTCGTCCTTGACACCTTGGCTCAGGCTGTCGAGTAGAATCTTGTGTAGTTCTTTGTCGTTGAGCCACGAGTTACGGACGGCGTTGTGGAAGAGTAGGGTCTGGACGTGTATACAGTGTGCTCGGATACGTGCCTGACGTTCTCTCTTGGAAGGGCCCTTTTTAGCCGTTGCTTGTTGTTCAGCAGCAGCAATAGCCTGGACACTGCCGTCTTCGTTGATGGAAATGTTGATGTCTTGGATGGCACTGTCATCGTCGACCTTGTCTTCCTGAGCAGGAATGGCATCTTCCCAATCCATGTCCTCGCCGTCGTCCTGCTCTTTCGGTGCATCTTTCATGGGCACATCTTCGAACTCGTGGTCGTCGTCTTCAGAATTGGAAGCGTCGTCGTCATCATTGTCATCGCTGTCGCCTTTGCCAACGCTTGCAAAGAAGTTCTTGGCCTCTTCGGCCGTCGCCTTGGTATTCAGCGTATCGATTGCATCAAAGACGCTGCTCTTTGGCTTGGTGGACTTGGTAGGTTTCTTGTCAACGGGAGCTTTCTTGCCACGGGCAGTCTCTCTTCGTTTCGCAGGAGGAGCTTCTGGCGAAGGCGAGCGCCTTTTGCGCGGAACGAACGGAGGCATCTATCTCATCAATCGCATGCAACAGAAACAGTGGCGACACTTGTGAGATGGAAGGAACAAATCAATAATGTTTCCACTTTGGTGCTGGTACCTGCAGCTCGTTGACGTCAGATGTGACACGTTCGCAACACGACAGACGCGACTGCATTTTTGCTTTTCTTTGTTTCCCTCCACTTTGACGACAATATTGACATGGCTGGGAATGATTTTGAACATGCAGACGCCATAGCAGACTGTGTTCTCGCTGCCTTTGATGCTCTGCCAGCTCATCGCAAACCGCGACTGCCTTCTTCAGGCCTCAAAGCAGGCCGTAGAGAATGGGTTCCACTGGCAGGCATAGTGCTTGAGAACAGCCAGGGTGCTTTGACATGTGCTTCCCTAGCCACTGGCATGAAATGCTTGCCTCGTGATAAGATACAAGGTCTAGACGGCAATGTTGTGCATGACAGCCATGCTGAGATTCTGGCTTTGCGAGCTTTCAACCGCTTCCTTCTTGACCAGTCTGCTTTGCTGTGTGCTGATCCTTCTGCTGACAGCCTCCTCATATCAACCTCTGCACAGAAGCCTTTCACAATTGATCCCCGCTTCACCATCCACATGTACTGTAGCGAGGCTCCCTGTGGCGATGCCAGTATGGAACTCACCATGGCTCAGCAGGATGATCAATCTCCCTGGACATCTACATCAGAAGTTGACTCTGACGAACTGTTTGGAAGAGGCTACTTTGGCACCCTCGGCGTAGTACGTCGGAAGCCTGCTCGACCAGATGCTCCGCCCACCTTCTCAAAGTCGTGCTCTGACAAACTCGCCCTCAAGCAATACATTTCTGTACTTTCTGCCGTCAGCTCCTTGTTGATACATCCAGAAAATGCATATATCCATACCCTTGTCATGCCTCAGAGTCAAATGATTCCTGAGGCCTGCGACCGAGCTTTTGGTCGCAATGGGCGTCTATCAGCATTGCAAGATACGTCCTCTGGGCCTTTTGCCTTTCGTCCTTTTGCCGTTCGCCCAACTACTCGCGAATTCGCCTTCAGCCGGCGAATCGCTGATGCAACTACTACTTCCATCGTACCATCGAACATCTCTTCTCTGAAATGTGGACCCAAGCAAGAGACTCTCATCAACGGCACGCTTCAAGGGAGGAAGCAAGGCGATCCGAGAGGATCCTCTGCCGTATCCAGACGTTCAATGTGGGCCCTGGCACTGAAAGTCGCTACCTCGCTGGCACAACCTGCTCTCGTCGCTGCTCTGAATGCAAAGTCTTACGCAGAGGTCAAGGCCAGCAAGACGCTGGCCGAACGAGAAGCTGCCAAACAAACTGCCAGGAAGTTGTCACTACAAGGCTGGAAGAGAAACATTGGGGATGATGAATGGTCGTTATCAGAAACGAAGTCTCCTGTATGATGAGGTTTATACATCTCGACGGCGGCAAACTACTTTGGAACCAAGAACGAGCTCCTCTTGTCAGATGCAATGCATTTACCGAAATTCTCCTACTGTCAAAGCTGCCATTAACATACGCGATTTTCCCTCGCGAAGCATTGTTTGACATGCAGCTGTAAGCATGCACGACGACCTTTCAAGAAAAATGCACGACAGAGCTCCTAAGCAATTCTGAGAGCGGAACACTTGATGACCTCAAAACACCCTACCCAGAGTACTTCCATTCTACTCTGCTTTTCGCGGCCGTGGCACACGAATCCAAATCACCAAGAGCATCTGGCATGACAACCTTCACTACACGCACCATTCACAAACCAACCTGAGCATCATGTCATCCAGATATGAGTCCACTGACTTGTGCGGCTCTGGATAACCAAACACTTTTGCAAAAATTCTCGCCATGGAGCTTTACGCATCGTATAAAAACACGTTTTTATACCAATCTACTCTTTCCTCTCTCGCAAACACAGATCAACGCTTGCACCAACAAGCGCTTGTGACAGCTGCGTTGCTTGACTAGGTCGCTTGCACACCAAACAAGGCGCATCCGAGTACGATGTTGCGGTCGATGCACGTTTGAAACCAGCATGAAACTTCAGAGCCAACAATCAGACAAAGGTGCATGGAGACGCGGGTTTGCACGAGGGCAAAACACGGATGCGTGTCGCTGAGAGCAGTACAGTAGACATGAGACAATGCCCTGTGTGCCCGGGTCTGTTGTATCTCAGTCAAAAAAAACGCACGATACTGTTCAAAAGCGAGCCGATGTCCAGAGAAAGGCATGGATTACAGAAAAACTCAGACGCAAAGACAAACGTAAGATAGAAGGAACGATTGGAAACACCAAGCAGAAAGAAAAAAGACGTGACGGTATGCCACATAGATTGTACAACTATATACAAACAGATCCCGGGTATCGGAATGTCAAACGAAAAAAGGCCTTTTCCTCTTTCTTGAACCAAATTTGAACGCCTTGCCAATGATTTCACCCTTTTTCCTCTTATGGTTTCGTCATTCGTTCGTTTATGCGTCGGCAGACTTCTTGGCCATCTCGAGGACACCCTCAAAGGTCTTGTTGCCGCCGATGAAGCCAGAGGCGTGGACAAAGACACCACCAGGGACACCAGAGACCTTGCTCAGCTCCTCGTCTCTTACACCCTTCCAGGCATCGGGCATATCCTTGCGGTTCTCGAAGCTGCCGGACTCGCGGCTGACGGAGCGAATGCGCCACTTGCTGTCGGCCTCGCCGCTCTCAGCAAACAGGACGTAAAGGACTGAACCCTCGGTGGAAGTCTCCTTCTCGAGGGCGTAGAGATGGTCGGCCCAGGGGCAGCCCTCGGGGCGGTGAGGAACAACCATAATACGGCCCTTGTCGTCGTACTTGAAGCGGTCGCCAAAGGCTTGCTTGACGACGGCGCGAGCAGGCAACCATGAGTGATACTTGTCCATCAATTCAGAGATGAATTGGTCACCGCAGAACTGCGAGGCCTTGAGGAAGCGCTCGTCTTCCTCGGCTTGTGCTTCGGCGGGGGATTTTGTGGTGCCGTCGGAGGTCAAAGGGACGGAGATGCCGCCTTCGGCGCTGACACCCTCGGTGCTGAGGGAGTGCTTGGCTACAGCGACGGGAGAGGGGTGAGAGTAGTTGAGGCGGTTGACAACCGAAGCGATGCTGAATCCGCGGTCGGAGAACTTCTTCTCGATGCCGGCCTTGCGGAGGGCATTGGGGTCGTAGGCCGAGACACCGTTGTCGTTGGCATCAAAGGCCTCGACAAAGTCGTCGTACAGCTTCTGGTAGAGCAGCTCGGCGTCGGGCGAGTCCTTGGCGAGACCAGTGCAGGTGCAGATAATGTCCTTGCCGTAGTGCATGTAGACGAGACCGGCAGACGAGAGCTTGGTCGAGTGGTTGGGGAAGGTGGTGGTGAACTCGCGCTGGTGGTGGTCGTAGCGCTTGGCCTCGTCATCATAGACACCGCCGACATCGACGACGGTGTGGCAGGNGGCAAGCTTTTCGGGGTCGCGGGTGCGGACGAGAGTGCTGTTGGAGTAGGTGGGAAGCAGGCGCAACAGGTAGACGGCCAGGGCCTCGTCGGCGTGGAAGTGGCCGCTGTGGGTTCCGATAAGAGGGCCTGACATCTTGACTCTTTTCGCTGCTGACATGTATTGACGTGTGAGTTTGAAGGGAGATGCAATTGATGGCTTGTGGATTGAACGGAAAGGAAGAATTGCTCGTGGCAGAAACATCAACAGTGGAGCTTGAACATTTTCAATTGCGGAGCTTTGCTGACCACCGCCCTTGCCTCCACCAACGCAATGCGGCTCTGCGGATCTACCCGCTTCTCTTTTGGCAATATCTGATCCATCATTGATTGAAACTTCCAATGTCTCTTCCCACGCTGCTGGGAGAAGTAGGGGACCTGACGGCTCCTCTGTATGTCTGAGATGGAATAGGTGAGAACTTCTTCGAGTGCATGTGCAGCCATTCACCCCTGTGTCTCGGCTTCACACTTGATTATGTCTCATCACATGCCGCCAGGACGACCCTGCTCAAATATAGATCATGATACTCGCAGCTCCAGCGACTTGTACATGTAATCCACCTAGTTGAATGTACTTGTCTCTGTTTATGCAGTCCAATTGGCTCCATAATTAATGTCTGTGTCGTCTGGACATATTACTACACGATCAAAGTCTTGGTGGCTGCATGTTTTTCGAGAGATGTCCTTGAGCTTCAACCACAACAGACATGTCACTCGTAAAAGTGTTCAATGGTCGATGCCAGAGTAAAAGCTGCTCATATTGGGTGGTTGGGATCGCTGAAAGATGGCGCGGTTCGAGTTACTCGACTCGAGATTTTACTTTCGCTAGTACTGCTGATTATCACTGCTTACGGTGCCTTTTGCGAGCATTTCGTTCTACGATCCAGACCTGCCTTTGCATCAGCATCGTGCATCCCTATTAACATGAAGAGTTGTCAGCCGTAGCACTGCGTACAGATCAGGATATGACGTGCATCGTGTCATGTCGTTCGTGTCGATACAGAATCCTCTTCTCACAGGCCTCAAGATCTCTGAGCGCTAACATCAGACCTGGGAGGCTGGTAAGCCCGCGAAGCACGGCATCTGCGACGCAGAGTACCTGGAAGAGCCTGGCCTCTGTTCATCACTGCACCCGACGTCCTTGGTTATGCAGATTGCTCTGCAATCAATATCTGCCGGCCTAAAATATGCAAAGCTGGGTTGGCCCCTGAGAAGGCATGCATTTTCCGGAAATGGTTGATGGAAGGTCAAAACCGATCTCTCAGTCAGGTCAAACAGGCCGAACGGGCAACGTACGTTCTCAAGAAACGAACACCTGTCTAAACTCTCTCCTGCATGAGTTTGACAGAGTGCAACCAAAGCATCTGGTGAGCCTCACGAAAAGACCTCAGATTACTGGGTATCGACTGCTGTCAACGCCATGTGGCTGTCGACTCCTCTCAGCAGAGTTCAGCTCGCATCTCAGCCAGCCGCTGTGCCTGAGTGTGCTGAGCTCTGGGCTTTGAGAACCACTGGCCGTTGGTACGGGCTCTCACCCCGGGCCGGATGCAAGAGGCTTCGGGGAACCATCCGTCTCGAGGGCTCTCACCCGCTCTGCTCCGCGCGAGTGAACTTGCTCAACAACAATATTGAACCTGACTATCGTGAGGAACAGCATAGAAACTTGACGAATTTCTGATGCAGCACACGGCCGTAACGCGCAGAGTGGCAGGATGCTTTGTCCTAGTGACAGCCTCTCAGCCATCTGAGGAGATTGTCTCGAGAAACGAGTGCGATACGCAGTAGTATCTTCATAGGTTGTGATCGATGCTTCACCATATGACTGGCGTTAAGAAACAAACATTTCGAGTTTCAGGACCAGGTCCGTCTCTGTTCGTAGTCAAGGAATTTCAGAGCAAGATTAGCTAAGGATTGTGAGATCTGAGGACACCGATGTTTCACAAGCAGTTGGATGGGGTGAACATTTATTCCTCGCATCACAGCTCTGGTGGGATGAGTTGCGCAAGTTGTGGCAGAGCGACATCTCCTGAGCCTCGAGTCTACCTGAACTCATTTTCGAGGCTGAACGACATGCCATCGTGTCCATACCAAGCAGGGCAAGCGCATGGGTACGTTCCGACCCTTTCCGACTTACGTTTAGCGATAGCGAAACAAGAAAACGAAAAGCTGGTGTCATGCCTTCTGGTCTGAGGTTGGTATTATTAGTAAACAGATGCAACGTTGCGGTATTGAACTGCATAGAACTTGAGTAAAATCATACGGGCTCTCACCACGTCTCGTGCCTTGTAGGCGCAGCGACGAATGTCACTTGACAGTGGACCAAGCAGATAGGTTTACGGCGCTCAGACCGGGAAGATAGCCGTGATGTTGTTCTCTCACGTGCGGTGATACCCGGCTAAAATGCGACTAGACATAAAGATCTCTCGGAATGTCAAGTCGGCAGCGCGCTCACCCCGTACAGCGACCCCGTGGCGGTAAGCTTGAGCGTCAAGCGCCGGCCATATAGCGGAGGAACTCGAGGTACTGTGCACCAAAGGAGGGATTGGGTTCCCTGCTGTGTGGTTTAGCGGTTTACTTGGCCCCTGTCGCCCTGGAAGGAAGTCCTAGGAGAGACGGCTTGCTCGAGTAGGGTAAGCCCTCGGGAATATCTCGAAGCACGGGCATGGCGCACTTAAGAAGCAGGCTAGCTGATTATGCTTGTTCTGGCGCAAGGACGATGGCCGGCGCAGCACCACCGAGTTACGTTGTGCAAACCAGCGGGCCCTTCACGAGTCAAGGGAAGATATACATGGCATTTCACAGCGCAGATCGATCCCGAGGGCCAGCATACCCTCATGTCTTTATTGATTGTCCTTTGATCCTGTCATCATCTAGCTGGCGCAAACCTGAATCAGAGAGTGTCTGGTCAGACAGTTCGAGATGATAGCAGGGACCGTCTTGTAGACCATGGGTCAAAAATCCATGGTTGGTGTTCGGCGCACCTGCTTTTCGCTTAGCACCAATGCAGGTGATCGGTTTAGGTTCAGCTCGACCAGCAGAGTTGACCAGATCGCTTGGTTCTGCTCAGGGCTTGGTCTAGGTCATGGTGAAGAGAGAAAGGTCCCACGAGCGGGTGGACTGCATGAATCTCGAGAAGAGACTCAAATGTGACGGGGTTTGATTATGAACTGTTAAGAGGTCGAAGAAGCGACCTCTGCATGTTGGGAACAGACCAGACCGACTCGTACACAGGCGGAAGCAGTCGGATAGAGCAGTTGCTCGAGCCGAACTGCTTCGGACGTTGTCGTAAGAAAATCGCGCGGTCGCTTTATCCGAAGCCAAGAGCGGCTCATGCTCAGTCGTCTGCAAGCGCAGCCGCGAAAATGAGTGTACTCGAGTAGAGGCCGTCTGCTTCATGGCGTAGGATGCATGCCTGAATAGACAGATGAATCAATCGCAGAGTTGATAGACAGGATCTTCTTTCGGTACAACGTGCTCAAGAGGAACCAAACCAGCGAGCTGATGATCACGAAGAGTGGAAAGCCACCAAAGTCAAAGCTGAGAGACGCAACGACTTGAGGACAGTTTAGGAAAGGTGCGATAGAGCAAGAGGAGGGCTTGTCGCATGACGTGTGCAAGGGAAATGGTTATGGCGCGCTTCCGAAGCCGTGCTTTGAGGCGTTGAGACTTCCTCGAGCTCATCAATCGATTAGTGAAAGGTTCCCAGTCGCTCTGCGCGAGCATCTTGCGAGTCTGTGTCGTTTGTCATCACCAGCAGTCTGCAGGAAGCCTTTGTTTCTTCTCCCTCGTCCACTCTAGAGCAGTTGGAAACCAACAAGAGACCCGCTTTCTCTTGAATACCGACCCGAGAACCCTCGTGTGCTTGACAGATCGATCCACAACTCGGGTTCCTGGTCCACACGGATCTAATCCATCAGCCAGCCCGTGCACCGATTGTTCAGAGCATCAGCATCATCATCAGTTGTGAGCGACACCAGCATCCATCGCGTCAGGGCGCGTTCTTACAGAGATAGAGACAGGTCCCCTCGTGGACGTCTTTCAGGTTGGCTCTTGCAGGCTTCAGGCTTCTGTACCAGTTCGAACGGCAAGCTTTTTCAGCTCTGCGACACGCTTGGCAGCCATCTTCTCTGCACAAAACGGACTTTTCGGCGTTGAACAGATTTTGCTCCGGCCGTTTTCTCGACGCACCGCAGCATTGGAGTAACGCATTGCCCTCGAGCTGCCCACTTCCTCTACTCGACTTTTGATTACCTTGTCCTGTCCGTGTCTGGAGCTCGGTCTGGCTTGAGTTTTGACAACTAGTCGCGCCTGCCTACTCTACACACTCTGTCTGGCGACTTTGCAACTGCCTGCTCCACATCCGTGTCTTCGTGCCCGCCAGATGCTCTCGCCCTGAGGGCCCCATTATTTCCCCAAACCACGACATCATTGGCACCACCAACATGGAGAACCAGTACCCTCCACCACCTACATGCCTCAGCCCACCAACTTTGCGCCCTTCTCGAGCTACTCGTCTCATCAACAGCAGCAACAGCACCCGCAGCACCCGCAGCACCCTCAGCACCAGCAACAGCAGGCTCAGCAACAACAAGCTCAGCAGCAACAGCAGCACCAACAGCAGCAGGGCCCGCCGCAGCAAGAGTCGTCGCGCGACAACCACACCCACAACCAGACGCTGCCTCCTCTGCACACTCAAGCCGCCAACTTTGGTCAGCTGCCCTCCTTGTACAACGCCTCTGGTAGCCACCCTCAGACCCCCACCAGCGTCCACACGCCTACCACTTCATCAATGGGAGCGAACGGTCTGCACGCCTTTTCGCAGCAGCAACAGCAGCACCAATCGTCGCCGGCGACCACTGGTTCCATGCTTCCTCCCTCGTCTACATACATCCCTTACTCGACATCGCAATCTACCCTGCCCCCGGCTTCTACTGCTACGAGTGCTGCCCAGACTCCAGCCCAGGCTCGTCTTCCAGACCTGCGCCCACTTCAGCCTCAGGCTTCGTACAATGCCGTGTCTACGCTGCCTAGCTTCGGCGCATCCGGACTTGTGGGCGCCCAGCCATACATGCAGAACCACGAGTCAGAACCTACTCATGTCGTGGGATCGCAAGGAAGACGTGGCATCTTGCCCAGTGCACCTGGTCGTGCTGCCGCTCCTACACCCGGTACCGCTGCTGCTGCCACAAGCAAGTCAATGATCCCAGCAAAGGATGCAGATGGAAAATTCCCCTGCCCACACTGCAACAAGACATATCTCCATGCCAAACACTTGAAGAGACATTTATTGCGCCGTGAGTTATTGCTCGTATGGTTGGTCGAGAGGCAGACAATTGACAAGTTACAGACNACTGGAGACCGACCCTACATGTGCCACCTCTGCAAGGACACATTCTCACGCAGCGACATTCTCAAGCGCCATTTCCAGAAATGCTCAATTCGTCGTGGAAATCCTACAGGCGCAAACCATCTCGCTCATCAGCGCAGAAACACCAATGGTTCTAACCGCATGTCCATCAGCAGCACCGAGCCCATAGCCCTCGCAGGTCTCGCTGAAGCTGCAGGTGTCCCTTATGCTAACGGAGCCGCCCTGAGTGGTGTTACCAACAGTCCTACCGTTAATGGAGAAAACTCTTCATATGCATCGAGTGTGGCCTCAATGTCTAACCGCTCCTCTCGTGCTAACAGCTTGATCCACCCTGGTGCTATGACCGCCGATGGTAGAAGCAGCCTTGCAGGTATGTATCCATGTGGTAAGCCGAACCGTGAGCAATACTCAATCGCTTCTGCAGGTTACCCCAATGGCGTTCCCTACAGCGGCATGCGCCCTCACTCGGCCTCGAACCCTATGCCGCCAAGCTATAGTTTCCAGATGGCCAACGGTGGCCAGTTCTACCCTTCGAGCGTCAAGACCGAAGAGCAGCCACCAAGCGGCTACACTCATCAGCCCCCCCCGATGAGCGAAAACCGCCAACCCAACGGCGTCCCTGACTGGTCCATGTTCGCACCTCAACATGCTCACGATGGCTTCATGACACAGTCTCATCCCAGCCAGCCGCAAATGCCTGTCAAGACCGAGACCGGTATGGAGGGTCACAGCTACAACTCGTCGAACGAGCACAGCAACGAGCAGCAGTTCTTTGGTGGACTCTACTCACATCCGTCGGGCTTCGGCGAAGATTCAGGTGCGCACCACCTGTCTGGTTTTCCAAACTGGAATATGGATCTCGTGCAAAGCGATCCATTGCAGGCCAAGGCCAATGCATTGCTGACGTACGTACTTTCAAACAGAACATCCTCAAGCGATGACGCTTGCGACGAGATGAGAAAGTGCTTGACTGTCGAAAACATCAAGCACTTCATCGAGAAATTCACCAGCTTCCAGGGTCACTGGCCGATCATCCACATGCCTACTTTCGACATCCTCAAAGCCAACGATGGCCTCGTGCTGACCATCATCTGTATCGGTGCCGTCTACTCCGAAAAGCGCGACCTGTATCAAGTCCGAAGAATGATGGAGCTTGTCAAGGACGCTGTCAAGAACGCATCCAGAGTCCACAACATCATTAGGGGTGTCATCAAAGAAGACAATTCACCTCTAGGCTCGATCGAATCTGACATTGAAGAGCTTCAAGCTTTGTACATGCTTAAGGTATTGTTTTGCTGGCATGGCACTCCAAGCCAACGTGCAGACGCCAGGAAGAACTTCAACAGCGTTGTCGAAATTGCCCGACGAATGGTTCTTTCTCCCGCAGCGCCTGGACAAGCCACCTACAGTGTCCTCCACCAGCCCGGTCCTATATCTCAAGACGCCCTTTTAACATGGAATTGGTCTTCCTGGATTGCACAGGAAAGACGCAGCAGAGTCGCCTTTACTCTATTCTTACTTGACGCCGCTCTTGTCATGTACTTCAACAACGAGCCGAAATTTGATCCGTTTGAGTTCCGCATACCACTCCCTTGTGATGACGCTGCTTGGGAGGCTAGGACTGAGCAGGAATGCCGTGATGCGCTGGGTCTGAACGGCCCATCCAAGCTAATTCGCAACGTTTGCGGCAGTCAACGACCTCGCCAGCCTGATATGAGAAGCGCCATGCGAGGTCTGATGGAGCCCAACTATACCTTCTCGTCGCGATCCACCAACATCTACTCCAAGTTCATCCTCATTCATGCGCTTCTTGTTCAGATCTGCAAACTCCAGAGGTCAAGCTTCTTGCAGAACATTACGGGCCAGTTCGGCCATGGTGCTACGGCGAGCGGTCCTGGTACTCCACTTGGGCAGAACGATTGGATTACTTCAGACGGTAACAGCAATGCTGGCACTCCTGGTGACACGCCACAGGCCCAGAACGCGCAGATCCAACCTGTCCTCAAATCCATTCAGCTCGCCATGAGCAAGTGGAAGTCGATCTGGGATATGGACATAGCTATTCAATACCCACAAAACGGTATCGGCTACCGTCGTTTCGGCTTCTCCAGGGACGGAATTCACTTTTTCTACCTCGGTCAATCGTTGTTGCGCTCGACAAAGGCATCAGAGTGGACGGCACCACCAGATCTTCGCTTTTTGCAGATCATGGGTCTACTGAAGAAGATCAAGGGCTTTGTCTCAAATGAAAACACCCAGGGCGGTCTGGATACTGGCTCTGTCGGCGATATTGATGATACTTATGGAGTCGGGGACCTTACACTTGACATGAAATTGCTGTTTAAGCCCATGGGAGAGGCAGACAGCCCGATAGCAGGTGTTCGAACGGATACGATACGATGAGCCCAACGACATAAGCATGTTTTCTCTGGATGTGAAAGCCAATGATCCTGGAATTTTTCTTCATTTTCTCGATGAAGTTGTTTGATGGAAACAACAGTCACACAACTTTTTCACCTCGACGCAACGACGCGATCGACGATATTTCATGCACAAAAAGTTCGGGAGTGGGACGGCAGCCCGTCCTACATCCCTGTTCACGCATTCCTTACGCTTCTCATTTTTTATGGCGTCGGTGCATAGAAGGACGATGGAGTCCTGACGAAAAACGAAAATAAAAACTAGATGGATGGGTGGGTTGAGGAAACCTGGGGCCATTTGCTGACATGGAGTTCTTATGAGTCTCTGTTTGTCGCTCTTTCCTTCCCCTTTTCCTTTGTTCACATTGTTCGGTGGCTCTTGCTATTTTTCGTCGCATTTCAAGGAGTTGAGGCTATTCTCTCATTGCAAGCAAAAACACGAACTGGTACGACGGATGCCTTGAAAAACAAATGTGGCAAGGCTCTCTTCTTCTTCACACAACTACATGTATAGATTTCAAAAGAATGGTCTCGCGACCGTGAAGCTTCTTTGCAAATAACAAAACTTGTATCAAAAACATCAACATTCTTACTGAATCAGTGTCATCCATACTCTCTTTAGCGACACGTACTGCCATCGTGAGCTACAAATTTACACTAACATCTTCTGATCAGAGATGTAGCCAGAGAGCTGAGCAAAGGGGCAAACTCGCTAGATCTTGATGTACAAGTTTATATGAGCTATGGAGATGCATGATCAAGTCTAGTATGAAAGTGTGTTCAAGGAAAGTCGTCGAGATAACAGCTCTTCCAGGCTCTACCGCTTATTCAGGCAGATATTCAATCGTCGGCCAGATCAATCGGCCTCGCTATGTTGCCCGAACTTGAGTCACTGTCGCCAGACGCGGTTTCTCTCATAGCTGAACATCTTGTTGCTTCCAACCACTCGGCAGTCGACGGTTTTGCTTTCTTTCCCGATGTCTCATCGTCGTTCTCAGAGGCAGGGTTCTTGCGCTTCTTGCCTTTCGTTTCAATCTGTTTGATTCCGTCTTCATAGCTCTTGAGCATATCAAGACCCAACAACTCTCTCGTCTTGGAGAACTCCCAACACAATGCAGTCAATCTACTTTTGTTGACGCCCTTTGATTTCTCCTCCATTATTACACAAAAGAGAGTTGGAAGTACATACACCTTTGGAAGTTGAGTATGGCGTTGCGGACTCTGCGTTGGGGTCAACAGTCTCTCTATCCCGGTCTGGAACCTTCCTCATAAACGCTGGTGCTGTGACCTTCTTGTACATTTCGGTCCTACGGCCCTCAGGTTGTTTCTTGACCTCCTTCTCTCTCTCTAGCACGATGGTTTGGTAGGGGACGTCTGCAAGAGTATGCTCGGTACCGTCTGCTCGATAGTGTTTTTCTTCCGGCATGATGGCACCACCACAATGATCAGGGAGCTTGAAGTAATCAATCGCTACCATGTAGTATGCAAACTTGTCAACCTCGCTGTCGGACATGTTTGTGTACTTTTTCATATTCTCTATCATTTGGTCGTTTATCCTCCCATTGTATTCGCGGACCTCGTTGGCCGAGATGCTCGGACACCGAGAAACTCCATTGTTTGAGTATCACGGGCATTCCTACATAGGATTCTAGGCAGCACTCATAGGCTGTCATTACAAGTTGTAATCAGGCAATGCTCGCATCTCATCTGATTTGCTGGCAGAAATCGATCATACTGATATTGTGGGACCTGCTATGGAGACACTTCCCATTGTGCTTTCCGACGTTGATGCCGGGAAGCTGCTTAAGTTCGACATGGTCTATGTGGACGCAAACGAGGAGAACAACTGGGACTACTTTGATGCCGCTGTCGAAAGATGCAGAAAAGGGGCTGTCGTTATCGTGGACAATGTTGTCCAAGGCGGATTGATCGCCAGTGAAGACAAGCCCATTGACTATGCAGAGCATGTTGCGGGCGCCAGAAAGGTCATTGAGAATGTGGGCAAAGACGAAAGGGTTACTGCTACCGTCATTCAGACTGTGGGAGAGGGTAGTCATGATGGTTTCCTCTTTGCTCTCGTCCGGTGAAGGAGAGATGGGAAAGCACTGCCGAATGGATTTCCTTGTTTTCTCCTCAGTTTTGGTTTGCTTTTACTTCCCTACTATACCCTAAAGTCCTTACATCCTATATTGCTCTTGACTTTTGTCTTCTCGATTATGACAACCTTATGACTTTGCCTCAGCGTCCGTTGGTACTTGATCCATTCCTTCCTAATTTGCCTGATATCACTTATCCTATGTGTTCCAGATCTTACCATGTTATATGAATATGATCTGCTGGAAACTTCGTCGAGTCGACTCTGTTATGACGCAGCCTGAGCCTTGCGATGGCCTCATCATACAAGAGCGAAGTAGGTAGTAATCAAAGAGAGCATTGACTGTGTCTAATCCCAAGATTGTTTCTTGGATATACAGTATCTTCTGTCTATTGTAGCAACGAGCAAGCAAGTCTTTCTCTCCAGACTCTTTCTGTTCCTCTCCATATTTCATGCCTTGAGGTTTTTTGCGCCTTCTACATTTCCCACTCGACCAACTTCTTAGTGATCCTCTTGATCTCCTTCTCGACGTTCATGTTCTTCTTCTCTGGCAGCAGACTCACACCACCTTCGTCATCATCGTTGGTAGATGCGGCCTTCTTCTCCAAGTCTTTGATGCAGATACCGATCATGGCGTGCACAGTGTAAACAGCATCGTTGCCAGCATTGTGGGTGTTCCAAGACTCGAGCTCAAGCGTGTACATGATGTGAGACAGACCGCGGGTAGACTGTTCACCAGTGACAGCACGCCACATGGCAGCCGTGTCCTGGGTCTCGAACAGGTTGGCCAAGTTAGAGGGATCGTAGCCAAGTTTGCGAAGGTATGCGACATCTTGCTTGGTGTCGTGGCCAAGGAAGACGATCTTGCGCTTCTCTTGTTCCTCTTCGTTGACGGAGTCGGCATTCTTTGCGCTGTAAGGGGGCTTGAAGCAGGAAGCGATCATGCGAGGCACGTCCTTCAAGTCAACGAATTCGCTTTCGCCGAATTCGAATTGGTCGGGGCAGCCACGGACGAATTCGGAGTTGGTGTAGTGCTTGTACTCGTTGATGCGGAAATGACGGGCGCGGATAAACTTGTGCCAATCCTTGCCAGCGTCGCCATGAGGGATGCCCTTGAGATCGCGTGTGTCGAGGGTAGCAAAACCGACCTCGGTAATCATGTTGTGGTTGCGTTCGTAGGATTCGACATCGACGGCAATGTAAATGATACCGAGGTCAGGGTTGTCTTCTGATGGTGGGGAAAGACCGAGGGAGACTTGAGTGCGTTCGACCTGGCGACGCATGTTATGCTGCTGGAAGACACGTGCATCTTGCTTGGCCTGCTTTGCGGCCTTAGCCTTGCCTTTGTTCTTTCCTGCATCGACGGCGGCATCCATGTCTTGTCTGAAGTAGGAGATGTGTTCGGGTTCAGTCTCACCAGCTGCAAAAGAAGTGAAGTGAGGAGCGCTGTTACTGAGACGTTCGAAGTCATCCTTGTTCGACGACTTGCCCAGGAAGCGAGGTCTGAGGAGCTTGTGCTCGCTGTACTCGAAGGGGAAAACAAGAGTGCCTTCGGGGTTGTCTGGCATGCGAACTCCATAGCTCGGGTATGCACCATCAATTTCTTTGAGCAGTTGCTTGAATTGTGTAAGAGGAACGAAGATGATGGGTCTTTCGGAGTGATAGTAGGGCGAGTAGATGTACCANNCCTACCAGATATCAGTCTTTGATCGGGAAACAATAGTCTTGTTCTTTTAACGAGACACTATAGCGGTTAACTGGAAGTCAAGTGACCGCGTTAAGCATAGTGAATCAGCACAGTGAATGCTGTATACAACTCACAACTGCGCCTGTGCTTATTGAAGAAAGAAAGAAGAGAGAGCAAAAGAAGTTGAGCACACTTACAGATCCCAGTCGCGATCCCAGAACTTGCCACCGGCGAAAAACTGAACAGAAACAGGCTCACTTTGTGACCTCTTCATGTATTTGTAGGGGAATTTAGAGACGGCGTTGATGGGCACGAACTGCATGCCCATAGGAGCAGTCTCGCAGAAGGTCTTGTTGTTGTGGGCTGCGCCATTGATAGATGCAGAAGTGTTGGGTGAAGTGCTCAGCAACGCGGCAAAGCGCTCTGCCTTGGAAGTCATTGCTGATGGTGAATGGTGTGTCTGTGATGGAAGGAGACGATGATGGGGAAGGCACGCGTGGTTGAAGCTGCGTGTGGTCGAAAGCTCGCGCGGTCAATGATGGCGCTTGAGCTGGTGAGGGTTTCAGGTTGGATGAGAAGAGATGTGAGTGAAGGAGTATTACCAGTTCTCGCAATGTCGGTGATACAAGTGCGCTTGCTACGACAGGTTTGTGAAATGCAACGTGAGAGTGAAGGTCGAAGTTCGGCGTCTCCACCAAGCTCGAGCACAGCCAAACAAACACCAGACATTCATGCCTCCAAAACTACTGCACAACCGATGTGTTATTATCATAAACCAGAACACAGATATCCTTATCGCGAAGATATAGAGCAAGTTCTTTGCGATAGTCAGATTTGAAGAATGCAACGATGGGTATATACAGTAGAATGGCAGAAGGTAACAAAAACGATAGACCCAGTGCGCCATGAAGAATGCAATGCTTTTTACTCGAAGAAACCTCCTTCGCTGTCCTCGTCCTCGTCTTGTCCACCCATGACTTGGTCCTGGTCGGCCTTTTTGCAGGCTTCTGTGCTGCCTTCTTCTCNCTTATCCTTTTTGTCCTTCTTTTCCTTCTTTGCTCTGGCATTTGACGCCTTCTGGCCAATGCTATCGTCGTTGTCAAGTTGGGCAGGAGCAGACTTCAGTAGCTTGCCGTTTCTCAGAGCGTCGAGCTTGCCTTCCTCCATGCACTTCTCAACAACCAACCATATGTCCGGGTCTCCCTGCTTCTCGACTTCGACCTCGTTGCCATCCTCATCCTTCTTTCCCTTGGTCGGCCACAGCGCTGAGTAGACCATGTCGAGAGGATGGTACATGGCGTAATTCAAGTCGACCTTGGCCTCGTGTATTTGCTCGTCAAGATCGGCCTCGCCCTCCTTGGCTCTCCTCTCCAGCTTTTTGAGGCGACGCTCTGCTTTCCGTCGCTCAAAGAAGCGCACCATGTGATATTTGCCAATAAGGTCTTTCTTGCGTTGCTGGCTTTCGGCTTGAGCGAGGTCCCACTCGCATGACTTCAGCTCTCGCTCGTGGTTGAGGCGGACATCGGCGGGGAGGTTCTCCTTGTGTTGTAACAGACGGTTCAGACTGCGGATGCGCGACTTGATGGGGTTGATGGGATTGGCCTTTCGCTCAAGTTTGCGGTGCGGGTGTGGGTTGACCTTGCGTTTCTTTTCTTGGCCAGGAACTTGTTCTCGGCGTGACGGATGCACTTCACTGTGAGGACGCTTGGTTGCCATGATTGCTGTGTGTCTGGGAGAAAGTGGTTTGTTGATAGAGATTATTTTTCTAAAGATCGAGACAGTCCGAAGGGACGGAAAGGGCAAAGTCAGCCCGATTTTGTGGGGTAGATGGAGCCGCCTTGGCATTCACCTCAACCCTTGATACCTCTTCAATGGCAGCACTCTCATAACAACACATCGCGCATTTAGGTGAGCATTGGAAACGGAAAACTGTTTCTGATTGGGGACGTGGCCTAAAGAAGCTGCTTCTTGGGATTTATCGAATCTTCTGTCACTACCGACTCCCTAGTCTTCATGACCTCTCTTGTCACATTCCATTTTTCAGTTAGAACGAGCTATCTCGCTGCTGCTAGTATTCCCTTCGATCGACTGCTGACCCTGTGCGCCTTCTTGAGAGTGACTCTCGACTGGCTATGTATGTTAGCTGGATTAAGTTGATTGTGTCTACTGAAATCCTTACATCAGGTCTTGTTCAGCTGGAGCGCCTTACGCAGTTCAGCTCCCAGAGCTTCTGTGGCTTGCGTGTCTTCAGCCATCACAGCGTCTTCGAACCTGTCGTACAAGTCCTCCAGTGCAGGGTCTTCTGGTGGGTAAGGTTTATCTGAAGTCCTCGTCAGCACTTTGCCTTCTCGACAACATCCTGAACGTACCATCCTCGAGCGCTTCGAGACCTCTTGCAGCGGTCACGAGCATTTTGTTCAAGGCATTGAGCTCTGATTCGTTTGTTGCGTCGAAGTTCGGATCCTTGATGGTAAAGTAGATCTTTCTGATCTGTCCTCTGAGTTCGTCGTTGAGCTGGATTTTTGATGGGTCTGCTGAAGTTTGGGGAGGGTGATAGTTGGAACCGTCCACAGTGCCCTTGTGCTTGAAGAGTCTTTCTGCAATCTTCTCCTGTGTCTTGAGGAGATGCTTCGTAAGAATGTAGAAAGGGCGGCAAAGCAGCAAGAGAAGGATTCCAAGGAGGAGGAGAAGACGAGCAAAACCCTTCTTGTTGCGTACGTCAGAAGGCTTCAGCTTCTTGACTGAGTTGAGAGGCAACATCGCAATCCAGATAGGAAAGCCAACCAGTGCGAGAAGGACCCAAAGGAGGTCATAGAAGGAGAGGTAGAGGAGATACATAAGAACTCTCTTCATGTTGAACATGGCTCTTGTCATTTCTTTGTGGTGCTGTGTGGCTGGATTAGGTGTTGAGAGTCACTCTCAATGTCTTCTTCGATGGCCAAGAAAGAGAAAAATTGTTGGTGGGCAGAAGAGGGAAAAAGGAGAGGAGGTGAGTAGGCGGAGCTGAATTTAACTAGTCTTCCAGTCAAGCCAAATCCGCCCTCGAAGAACGACTCTCGGAGAGTGACTCTGGGAGAGTCACTCTCATGGACCGACTCTGTCAGACTGCATGCACACAAAACAATACACATTCAAAACAGCAAAAACCAGAGCGCTAGGTAAGCTTCTATGGGCAAACACCCCTTTGGGTCCTTGATTATAGTCACCAGATGTCGGTCATCTGGCTATACATGGATTAAGACGTACAAGGCAGGGATTGTTTTATTACGCAATGCTGAGTGTACAAGCCGTTACACCACTCAACCGATTACAGTAACAAAATAATTCTGAGACACATATATGGGTTAACAAAGGTGGTCAGGGTTCGATTCTGGGAGGTGAGTGTTTCTTCTTTTTGCATTGTCCTTATGAATTGGCTTGATTGTTGATGTTCATACCTTTTCCCGTTGACCAGGAGACTTTCACAGTTGCATGTCGAACATTCTCTTTTAAGCGTGACAAACTCTTTTGTTAAGCTTGCAATGGTCACCTTGCTTGATCTCAAGAAAACTAGGGTTTGCACAGAAGGAAGACAAAGACCATTGATTGCAAACACTATTATGCCAAACACTGCCTCTTTTTGATACAGCATGGCATTCTGGAGTACACAATACTCTTCCAAGGCAGTAGACTGTTCCGGCTCGCTCTGTGGTGTTGTAGAACTTTACTTAAAGACGTGACATGAATCACGTCCAACACAATCACGACACAATCCACTCATGGTCTAAATGAACATCAACCGAACACGCATCAGATTGCTCTTCACCCTTGCCATCTTCCGCTCCACCATGCAATCTTCCAGGAGTCAGTACTACTAACTCATCTAATATCAATCTACTGACCTCATGTCAGACAGCAGATTCATCGAGAACTTTGACGACGACGATACAGAGTCAGATTCTGCAGAGTCACTCTCAACAGCACCTTCTCCTGAGCATAGGGAGCCCGACTCGGTCTCCTCGATGAATCTAGCAAGCTTGTTCTCTGCCATGAGGTTGCGGCACAATACGTCCTATGGCAATGGATCACAGGCTCAAACACCAGCACAAGCCCAGACGGCATCACAAGCCAAGGCAGTGATACAGGCTCAGATACCAGGAGACACGCCACCTCCAGCACAGAATCAAACACCCGATCTTGAACAAGTCGACGAGCAACCTACTGTGGGTGTCGAGGTGAGCCCTAAAGTTGACGACATTCCTCGCATACCCGATAAACACCAGGAAGAGACAACAATCCAAGTCCAAGCGTACGGCTTAACTCAGAACAGTGAACAACAGACTGCAGATGTTGATGCGTCCTCTGAGGAGACTCCGACTATGCTCGATGGCCGTGAAGATCTCGAGCCTGTAACGGCCCAGAAGACTGGAGACGTGCCTTTCGACGATGGATCATCAGCACAGGCTCAAGATGAGGACAACAGGCCAGTCACTGTGGATGTCGAGACATTGTCCGATAGATCGACAGCTGGAATTGACGACCATCAAGAGGACAAGCCTAGAGTGACTTTAGATAAGGGGAAGGGAAAGGCCAGAGAATCGCCTTCCGAACAGGGTACGTTCACCATCCACCATCACAGAGCACAGTATCTCCATTTGTATCAGTCGCTACGAGGTAGGCTATCGGAAGGCACGATGCTTTCTAGGGCCAGGGTCGTACCCAGAGAGAGCGTGACACAGTCAACCTCCTCTCCTGCGAGCCCGATCTCCATATCATTGTGCCTCTTGATAGCCAACTCTCGACGCCTTGCAAGGAGAAAGATGAGCCCCAGCGCAATTTCTGTGTACCTGATCTCACGTCGAATTGACCTTGACAGAGACAAGGCTGATGCTTGTGCAGATATTCGTCCAAACAACCAACACGACCCTGCTCAAGAAACATCAACAAAGATTGCAAACAGCCTCTTACACCGACTCTTTGATGAAGCCCTTAGAGAACAAAGCTTCACCCCGGAAGAAATGTATCATGCCTCCAAGTACATCGAAGCCAACTTCGCTCGCCTTGAGCAAGACCTCGAACGCTTCGACGCACATCGGCTGGAGCTCCAGGAAAAATTCGCATCATACGTGCGCGTAGCCACATCACTGACCAGCGCCTGCTCCAAGTGCTTGAAATTCACNAAGGACCTCGAGTCGAGTTACATCGAGATCTGCGATGACATCAGAGCCATGATGGACGTGCTTGAGAAGGGTATACGGGTATCCATACTGCTTTTCAAGAACACCCACAAACTTGTCCCTGACCACACACAAAACAGGATTCTTGGTCCACTGTCCGCGCCCCTCTTGCAGAAGTTGGAGGGGACCAAACGTATGCTACAATCCTTGGAGGACGATGCCGAGAGTGGGAAGGGGTGGCCACAGATTGCTATGCTTGGGCGGCACTCTTTGACCTCTGGACAATCTGAAGATGATCAGGACTCAGAGCCACAATCAGAGGACAACAAGTCCTCAACCACCCCCAAGGGTTTTGTTGAACGTGTTGCGCAAGAGGTGGCAGTCTCAGTCTCTGCTGCCGAACCCCCAAACAGATTAGAGGATGAACCAGGTAATTCTCAGCAGGCGAATGAGGGCGAAGATGCCAGGGCTGATGACGCCAAGTCGGACCAAGTGAAGAGCAGAAAAGGCAGGTCGAAGAAACAAAAGAGAAGAAAGAAGGGTAAGAAGTGAAGGGCAAGAAGTGAAGGGCAAGAAGTGAAGGGCAAGAAGTGAAGGGCAAGAAGTGAAGGGCAAGAAGTGAAGGGCAAGAAGTGAATGGCAAGAAGTGAAGGGCAAGAAGTGAAGGGCAAGAAGTGAAGGGCAAGAAGTGAATGGCAAGAAGTGAAGGGCAAGAAGTGAAGGGCAAGAAGTGAAAGGCCTGTATTCCGGAGATTAACGTCGTCGACAACATAGCTGTGCAAATGCGAGGCTGTCACAACCTCGCGATCCACCCTCCCCGCACTGACATGTAGTGTTATGATATGATATAAAAATGCACAGTCGCTTACTCAATAGAGACGTGGCCATAGAGATGTCTAAGGATGCCCTTTTCTCTGTGGATCTCGGTCTATTATGGAAAGTACTGTGCATTTCTATAGCTACACTGTGGCTGTTTATTGCACATGGAGAGGAGTGGTGTCGACAAAGGGGTTGAGCGTTTTGCCTGCTCTCATGGGAAACGACCCTGACCCAAAAACATTGCTACATTTCTACAAGCTTACATTAGTAGGCACGTCTGCGAGAGAATGAACGTGACCAAGGGGAGTGCTTGCGGCCTGCCACGCTGGGGAAGAACGGAAGTCCAACATGCCCAGCACTCGAAACAACCATGCATGCATAACGAGGCAAACAAACAGCCCGCGTGACCTGCGATCGTCAATACTTTGGGACCCTCTCCGAGTATCCGGTATGATATTTGCAAAGAGGGTGATGGAATATTTGTTGCAAATGTAAGCACTCTGGTCAATGATGACAAGGTCGGAGTTTTTGCAGCTGTTAGGTAGCGATCTGCTGTCGGTAAGGGAGATCCTTGTCTCAAGGCTGAAAGAGAGTTCCGCGGTAAGCCTATAAAGCAAATCGATGTGATTTGGCGGATCTTCCAGCGCGTGCATAGTAGTGCGTAATTTGGCCTGTAAAGATGCAATGTGGTGTTAAGAGAATTGAGAAGCTCGCGATCACACTGGTATCGTGGTCTTGCCAGATGAAAAAATCGCTTTGTTAGGCGTGCGTCTGACAGGGCAACGATCGATGTTATAGCACGATCGAGCGAAGAGGCTGACAACGGCGTCGTTATGGTTTTGGCCACGGAGGTGTCGACAAACCCCTTTGGATACGCCGTCTAAAACGAGTCAAACTGCCGAACACCGTTGGGCGCGTCGGATGTGGAAAAGAATTGGTAATTTGTGTACGCTAAAAAGCGCGAAGATGGTTTCTGAAATTCTTTCCCTGACACGGTGTGGGTAGAAGCATGAGCAGTGTACTGCACGACTGGTTTGCTCGAGCGGAAAGCGACCGGCAGTGTATGTAGCTGAGACGGGCATGTTATTGAAGTGGTTGCGCCTCGTCCGAAGTCGAGAAGCAGGAGGTGGAGGGCTAGACAGGGTCGCAAGCCACCAAAAATGGCAGGCGATGACGAGAGCTGTCGGAGGTTTGGCAGCCAGCGTCCATCAGTGCACCAATCTACCCGCGAACCTTCACGACTCGACGGAANNGTTCTTGTCGAGATGAACCCAACGGGACATGCAGGACCATTTGGACAACAATAATAGATGGCATACATAGAACAAGGACACAGAGTTTGTTCATGGGGAGGCTCAATTTGAGAAGCGAAATAGAAGGTGATCTCCCCGTGCCCGCGATATGGAAGGAGCAGCAAGCTGTCGGGACTAGATCAAGTGGCGCGCCAGAGTTTAAGCCNNCATGCGGAAGTGCTGTTAGGTTNNAGCTGCTCCTCACTGGAGACCTGAAAGTGGGGATATCTTTCTGAAAAAGGGAGCGAGAGTTGGACAAAAGGCATTTGGATAGTTGGACGGTGGTATATAGTTGGTAGCAGAGCAAAGGGGACAACAGGGAGGCGTNTTCTTTGTTCTTGTTGTCGCAATTGTCTTGCCGTAAGTCAGNAGGACCCCTGCAGGCATCAGTAGGGCAGCGCACGGACGTTATAGACGTTATTCTACGAACACCCAAAGGCAGCGGAGACGTGTGAAGCTGACTCTGAGCGGTGGGTGTGGGTTTGAGCTCGCTCTCTCTCTCTTGTCTCTCCCCTCAGTAAGGCCGTCGTCCTCGTCGCTTCTCTCCATTCATCTGCACGTCGACTCGAATATTCTTGCCCGGCGACAAAGCAGCGCGTTGATCGACACAGTGCAGGCGTGTTTTCTGGCTACCCACACCCCGACCCTCCGGGACGCATCCATCGTGCATCCTTGTTTGACAGACGTTTGGGCGAACAAGTCGCGGCCTCTTTATGCGCCAGTGAGACAGCACAGTCAGCACCCCTCCACAGACACTCGACCCGACACGAAGAAAGAAACTTGCCAGTCCTTGATGTTGGATATTGCTGGCCAATAGAATACTATCCGGCTACTCACCTAGCGTCATCTGCCTACTCACGCACCTGGTGCTACTCGACTACCCTCGTGACACGCGCCCTCCAAGGCCACGAACGAACGCCCCTCCGAGTCAACGTTTGTTCCCACTTCGACACTATCTCTTCACCCGTGTATGCTCGACAGAATCACCACTACCCTCTCCCTTCCCGGCCGTCGTGCCGTCGCTGCCATCCTCGACTCGACCTGATCCACCAGCAGAACCGCCGTTATGGATCCTAATGCTTTTATGGTGGGAGGTGGCATGCAAATGCAGCAAAGGCCACAGCCCCAGAACGACCAACATCAAAACGACCTCCTGGCCAGGATTGTACAAGAACTCAACAAAAACCCCATACACACCGGTTGGCAAGCTGGATTCGACCTTCGCACTCGTGCTCTCTGCATTTTTAATCTGTGAGTGCTGTTCTCTTCGAAGCGCTCGATGGCTGTATAACTGACACATGCGCAAACAGGNGTGAAAGCATTGCGTCTGCTGAACAACACCAACGATCTGGCGAGCGCCGTCCAAGTCGCCATGCGCTTCGAAAGTCAAATCATTCAAAGCAGTCCCTCCGAGGTACGTCCACATTTCCTGCTACAGTGTCTCATCACATGCTGACTCGTTGCACAGGACCAATGGATGGCAGGTATCAAGCAAAAGTTGAACGAAATCAGCCAGGCACACCAACAAGCGCGCATGAAGGCACAACAACAGCAACAGCAACAGCAGCAGGCTATGGGAATGCAAATGCAGCACAGTCGCTCGCACCAAGGCGAGATGGCACCACAGATGCCCATGGGCGCGCCGCAAATGATGGGCCAGATGAACATGCAACCACACATGCAGCAGCCTCAACAACAACCGCCACCTCAGCAGCAGCAACCGCAACAACAGATGGCGCAAAACCAGCAACCCCAGGTCTACACTGTCGAGGAACAAAAGCAGATTACGAACATTGCGCGCAACATGATAACCACGGTCCCTGAAGATCAAAGGAATCTGATGCGCCAGCGCCTGTTGTCCCAGATACCTCCTCCGCAGAGAGAGCACTACCAGCGCCAAGGCATTGATCCTCTCGCCAGACACTTCCAGCAGCTCGCTATGAAAAAGTTCAATGCCGCCAAGAAAAGCCAGCAGGATGGTGCACCCGTAGATTTCTCATCTTTTGCTGGTCAACAGGCCGACGCAATGAAAATGGCCGATCAAGGCCAGCTCGTTGTGCCAGCCAGCAATAACAACATGGGCATGAATCCCGCAACCGCCAACGTGGCCAACATGGGCCAGATGAACATGCCGCCCGCCATGCAAAACAACCAGCAGCAGATCCAGAACATGATGGCCCAGAGGCAGCAGCAGACCCAGGCTCAGATGCGCAACACTCAGATGCAGCAACAGGCTGCGGCTCAAGCTCAGGCCCGTAATGCTGCTCAGCAACAAGCCCAGCAACAAATGCTCAGAGGACAACCTGGTGGTCTCAATACCACACAGCCTCCCCAGCAAAGCCCCGCCATGTCAATGCTCAACAGGCCCATGGTTCCACCTGGCCAGCCCTCTCAGACACCTCCTCAGTCTCGTCCCCAGCCCACACCTCAGCCAAACCAGCAGATGAACCCTCAGATGATGGCTCAATTTAGCCAACAGATTGCGAACAATCCTGGTCTGTTCCCTACTCCCAAACCAGATCTACAGATTCCACCGGGCGTGCAGCTACCACCGCAGTTGAGGG
Source organism: Aureobasidium vineae (assembly GCA_903819635.1). Classification (NCBI taxonomy): domain Eukaryota; kingdom Fungi; phylum Ascomycota; class Dothideomycetes; order Dothideales; family Saccotheciaceae; genus Aureobasidium; species Aureobasidium vineae. The sequence goes on from CAIJEN010000015.1 coordinate 1,055,520, forward strand.
CCAAACTTGAGGGAATGCCNCCTGATCAGCAACATCAGATTCTACAAAGGATTCGCGAATCACAACAAAAGACGCCGCAGTCGAATCAAGTTCAAGCAGCGCAACAAATGATGATGAACGGTATGAACCCTGGAGCTCCCATGGGCCAGCAAGTCTTACCAAATGGCGCCATGGGCATGCCTCCACAAGTCCCCCTCAACCCTCAGCAACAGGTGGCCATGGGCATGCCGGGAGCTCCGAGTCACCAACAAATGCAGCAGCGGCTCTTGATGCAACGGCAGCGTGAAATGGACGCGAGACCTTTCCCTCCACGGATTCTGAACGAAGTATGTTCGGTGCCTCCGAATGTCAAGACGTGGGGTCAGTTGAAAGAGTTTGTGCAACAAAACCAGAACAACCTGCCTCCAGACATTCTGGACAAGGTTCGTCGATTCCAACAGATAGTCATACAGAAGCAGCAGCAGCAGGCTGCGATGGCCAATGCGAACGGGGCACCTGGTAATCAGATGTCTGGTCAGTTGCCACAAGGCGCTGTACCTAATCATCCGACCATGACCGGCGCCCCTCCTGCCCAAATGGTTCCGCCACCATCCCAGATGGGTCCAAATGCGGGTATGCCCAACATGAACCCGAATTCGCAAAATCTCGCCAACATGGGCGGCGTATCTATGCCTCCGGTCACAGAGCAGGAGTTACAGGCTTTCAAGGCGAGGATTCCTGCAGCTCAAGGATGGTCTCATGAGCAGCTGAGAAAGAACTTTATGCAGTGGAAGTACCAGCAGATGCAGAAACAGAACCCTGCCATGGCCCAACAGGCTATGAACGCAATGCGACAAGCACAGCTGCAACAATCTGGAACACCGGGCATACCACCGCAGAATCCAATGGCACCCACGGTGCCTCAGATGGGTCCTCAGTCGGCTGCTATGGTGCCTCAACTATCCCAACAGCATCTTGCGAACATGCAACAGCAGAACACGCCAGCGAACAAGAAGGGCCAGAAGCGCCAGGGCGCAAACGATGATGTTGTCGAGATCCCCAACCCGAACCAGTCGCCTCAAAGACCGAACAATGCACAACAGAAGAACCAGAAGCCAACTATGCAACTCGACCCTGAACAGCTCAAAAACATGCATCCTGACAAGATCAAGCAAATGGCTCCGGAACAGCGTGCTGTCATGCAACAGTCGATGCAACAATTGCAACAGAAGATGCAAATGGACGCCTTGAAAAGAGCCCAATCCTCGACTAACCAAAACCAGAAGATGTTGGATGGGCAGCAGCAGGTATCCCAAGCTCAACAAGCTGGACAAATGTCGCAGGCCCAGCGCGAGCAGTTGCAAGCCCAAGGTGGTCAACAGGCTGCACAGGTTTCGCAGCTCAAGGTACAGCAACAAAGAGCCAGACTAGCCGCCATAACTTCAGAAACAGAGGCTGCCTACCGCAAGGGTCCTCCTCGAGAAGTGGACGACGCCAGCTTCGCCGAAGTAGTTTCAAAACTCCGTAGCTGTCGAGACATGATCGTGAAGCTGGACAAGATGCTGCCCACTGCCATGACATTCGTCAACGACAAGATCGTACGCCAGATCTGCCTTGAGAGGGTCAAGCTTCTCGGTGAGATGAATTTGGATGGTAACATCAATGGATATCTCTCGCTGTCGGTTCAGCAGATTGGGGAGGCTGAGGGAAGGATTCGCCAATTCATCATGCAATGTTTGCAGCACATACACAAGTTGAAGACGACCTCTTCGCCCGAGCAAGTACAACAAAATACGGAACAAGCAAAGCCTCAGCAAGCACCACTGGCAGCCACCGCCGCTATGGCNAAGAACAGCATCCAAGGGCGGCGACCGATCGAAACCACCCCGGCACCTACGTCGGCTGTGCCTCCTCCATTTCCTGTTAGTCATCCATCNCCTCACGGTGTGCCCGTCTATGATGGCAGTATTCAAGGACTTACNCCTGATAAGCTTCAACTTCCGGCCAACAAACGTAGAAAGACTGGTCAACCTGGAAGTTCGGCTTCTACGCCCGCAAATGCAGGCACAACCCCTGGCAGTATGCCTAGTCCCAACATCAAGATGCAAAGCCCTGAGGACAAGAGACGACAACTGCAGCCCAAAATTGAACCACCACGAGGTCCGGAGAAGAAGTTCAAGTGCGCAGATGAGTACTGCGAGTTTCATGTCACCGGCTTCGAGAAAGAAGATGAGCTCCAGGCCCACACAGCGGAAGTACACAAGCGGATCGAGAATCCGCTCGACTTCTTCCTCGAAAACGCGGCTGCTGCATTCGAACTCGACTTGGACGGCAATGAAAAAGCACGCCAGATTGACAGCAAGCCAATTCTTAGTGGTGTCAAGCCATCTGCCCTGGGACCAAACACGATTAAGAAGGAGGCGCTTAAGGTTGATGGGCAGACGCCTGCCAAGACCATCAAGGCAGGAACGCCACCAACCATTGCCCGTACACCGCAAGGGCAAAAGCGATCAGCACAAGATCATGAACCAGCTTCGTCATCACCTAAGAAGAAGACTATGCTCGACACCATGATGGAGAAGGCTGGCGTCTCAATGCCGCCAGTCGAGAAGTCTACCTTTCAAGAGGAGGATCGCAAGCAATCCTCGACACCTCCCAATATGCGGAACAACGACGATGCCGATGATGACTTTATGAGATCGGTTCGCGAGACACTTAATGGTCTCGATGAAGGAGCACAATACTCGGATCTGGACTGGCCTATCGATCCCTCGCCTGACATGACACCCTCGAGTTCCAACTCCGGCACATCAGCGGCCACTTCCAACTTCACCGACATCAGCGAGCATGACCGTCTCAAGATCATGTTCGAGAGTGATCCATTCGGTCTTGGCTCTGGTATACAATTCGATCTCGGTGATGACCTTGGCATGGGTATCATGGGCATTCAGTCTACATTCGACAACAAGAAGGAGAATCAGGATAAAGCGACACCGCCACCTGATGTTAGTTGGGACGCCCTGTTTGGGGCCAACGCTGGTTTGGACAAAAACGACATGAACTGGGACAAAGACCCCATGGGTAACAGCATTTTCGACGGCGTGACCTTTTCCGACATTTAGGTCGTATTGTGAAAGGGAGGAGTTCTTTTTCTGATAGCGGAACACACACATTTGATGCATTTTCGTTCGAGCGTGGAGTTCTTGCTGTTTTCTACCGACATGGGGGCCTGAGCGACAGGCCAGAAAGCTCTGTGATTCCCAATAACTACATAGTCTAGCATTGATTCCAACTTATATTCTTGCTGTTTTCCGGAGCAGTGCTTTCGAGATCTTTGTCGTCGCCTCTCCCCATGTCCTCAGTTGACCCATGTGTAGCTGTAAAAATGCACGGTAGTCTTTGTATTAGAGGAATGTCCAAGGAAAGCTGCTATAACAGTGGCTCTCAGTGGTCTCTGTTCTCTTTTCATTGCTATTCTGTATTTTTATAGCTTGCATATTTCTCCATGCTGCTATGAGAGAAGCTCAGGAGTAACACTCCAGCCCCTGATGATCGTTGATGTCTGTCCTTGTATTCTCTACATGTGCGAAGCCATTCTACGTGTAGCTGTGAGAATGCATAATATCTTCTAAGAACAGACTTGTATCCTCCGAGAGCCAGTCAAGTGACTCCCTTGTTTGTGAGTACCTTGAGAGAGCGGATAAGATGGCGGCTCTCCGGGGACATTGTTGCAGTTCAGACTTGACTGTGCATTCCGATAGCCGTGAATTTTGATTCGTTTTATGGTGAGAGCAGGGAGTGAGCGAGGGATTGATTGTAGAAGTTGGTTTAATTTCTACAGCTTAAATGTCTGCATGCCAGAGCGAGAGGGAAGCGAGAGTGACTCTCGAGTAGCGGTGTTGGAAGGGTGGCATCTCTAGCCGGACAGGCAAGTTTAAGCGAGCTAGAAGTGGCGGACAAGACCCTGATCAACGTCGGCAGGGTGTCCGACAGTAGGCAGAGGAAGGCGATGGCCGACCCGAACGACCGAAAGGGCAACCACGACCGACAACTGTAGGCATATCTAGAGGTAGGCGCGACCGACTCGTACTCTTCCTCAATTCATATTTCTGTTCTCTCTGCCCTTCACAAGTCATTCCATACGACACATACAGCCGTCGTTCCTTTCATACCACACCGTCCAAGCACCTATACCATCACAACCGCAACTATGGCACCCTCAGCCGTCTCAGCCCCCGAAACCACAATGGCCATTAAGCCCACCAAGCCCTCAAACCCCGGCCTCGCAGTCGAAAAGAAAGAAAAGACCCCCTCGAAGCCATCAGCCAAGGCGTCTGCCTCCAAGGCATCCCAAAATACATCTCCTTCGACGCCCACCGCCGCGACATGCTGCAGCACATGGCCGGCGCCTTCCGCGTCTTTGCCCGTAAAGGCTACACCGAAGGCATGAGCGGTCACATCTCCGTCCGCGACCCCGAGAACATCCACACCTTTTGGACAAACCCTCTGGGCAAGCATTTTGGCCTGCTCAAGGCGAGTGATATGATACTCGTGGACTATGAGGGCAAGGCTATTGGTGGTAATATGTCAAGGCCGGCAAATGCGGCGGGCTTCTTGATTCATAGCGCGGTGCACAAGGCAAGACCTGATGTCATCGCTGCGTGTCACACACATTCGCCGTATGGAAAGGCGTGGAGTACATTTGCCAGACCCCTGGAGATGTTGAATCAGGATGTGTGTTACTTCTACGGCGAGGCCCAGGCCGTCTACAAGGATTTTGGCGGTATCGTGTTCAGCGAGGAGGAAGGTCTCAAGCTTGCCAATGCTCTAGGTCCTAAAGGCAAAGGCATGATTTTGAGAAACCATGGTTTGTTGACTGTGGGCAACACGGTTGATGAAGCTGCGTATCTCTATACGCTGATGGAGAGGAGTTGTGAGATTCAGTTGCTCGCTGAGGCGGCGTGTGCGAGTGGTATTCAGAAGGTTATCGTGCCTGAGGAGTCTGCCGAGTATACCTACAGGATNGGTAGCGATGCTGACACTCTGTACGAAGAGTTCCAGCCTGAATTGGAGTATGAAGACGCCATGACCAATGGCGACTTCAGGAACTGAAAGCTTCACGTTCTACTGGTACGTAGTATTTCTTCACGAATTCATGGTTTCTTCTGTTGCAAAATCGAGGCATCTTCGCTATCATCAGGGTTTGTTTTCGACCAATGGATGTGATGTGATGTGATCTACGTGTGACTACTCGGGTTCCTGTCTCTTACTTTCACGTCGAGAGTCACTCTACTTGTTCGAAAGGGTGCTCGAGTAGCGAGGTGAGTCGATTGTTATTTCATCTCTTCTCTGTGTATTCTCTCTTCGCGACTTGTATTGCCGCCCTGAGTTGGATTGCCTTTCGCGACAGGAAGAGAACACGCTGAACCTGCTCACCAGTCCCAGCGACGGCAGATCAAGCCTTGCGAGTTCAACACCTGATAGTAGCGACGTTCCTTTTCCTTTCGAGCATATGCTTCGATCTCGCCTTTGTATTCCAGCTTCCGGCCAGTAAGCTTGTCTTTCTCACACCCAGACATCGTATCGAACCTGACATTCAGAACCTTCTTTGGACTCGGGGTCGTCGATAAGCGTTCTCTTCGGGTGCTCAAGATTCGCTTCCTCTTCCTTAATTTGGACTTTGGTCGAGCTGGTCTTTCTCTCGGATAGAGCACTTCGGTGACAAGTCTGTGTCTCTTGGCTTGCGCTTTTTCTTCTTCATCGAGCTCTGAATCTTCTTCAGGATTGTAGTCTTCTTCACCTTCTCTGCGCAGGACAGAGACGCCGCCCTCCTCGTTGTGGGTAACCATATCCTTAGGACCCATCTGAGCAAGAATCATCGTGCGGATCCTCCTTGCGAGTTCTCCGTTGACATCCAAGCATGTCTCCTCAGCAGGAGGATCGCTCATCCAGCAGACTACAAATGCGCGCCATAATCTAAACTCGAGATTGGAGCGAGCTGCGCGGACTTCATTAGCCATCATCATCAGCTCGTGCCATGTGGNGATCAATTCAAAGTCAAGATCTGGCCACAAGCTCTGTTCGCATGTCAGTGCTTATTCAGAAGCGTTCTATACATCTTCAACTTGCTTTGCACTGCTCAGGGCCTTCTTCATAATNNAGACGTTTCCTCTTTCATCCCAGTTGAAAATTTGGTAGAGCGTAAAAGGGTGATCGACAGGGAAGTTNNTCTCGATATAATAACCGCCTGTGTGTAGATTNNCTAGACGAACAAGCTCAGATTTCTACACAACGCAATCGCACTTCGAGAGGAATGTTCTTACTCTTGTAGCACTATCAGCCTCCGGAGCTTTGCGTGCGTCATCTGCGACAACATTGACGGCCTCGCTTTGTTCTTCGACGGGACCAATCTGGCGAGAAGTCCAAACACATAGAGATGCGGCCAGATCAGTCAACTCCTTGGATGAGGCATCGTCTCGATTCTTGATCTTGTCTTTCCAAGCGACCAAGAAGGCGCGCAGCAATCTGTATTCCAGATCGATCTTACCACTACGAAGAGCATTGGCCAGGTCAAGGACATCCTGAGAAGCGAAGCGGTCTGCTTTGAGATCCGGCCACANACGTCTTAGAATGTTAGAATGATTGGAGACTAATCCATCGTCTGACACCTAATTCACCTCGATCTCGCGGATAGCTTCAAGACCAAGATCTTCGGTGAACTCTTGACTGATGGTGATTAGTCTGCGAAGAGTAGCCTCGGGTGCTTGACAGTCTTTCTCATCGTCTTTGGTGAGGTCGGAAACATTAGGTGGTTCGGCCATGATTGATGTCTGACATGTGTCAGCGCGTTGTTGATATGTGTGTATAGCAAGTCTGGGAAACATACGGTGTGCCGAATGCGCTGGATGCAATGGCCGGAAAGACGATGGAGGGTAAGGGTTACTGGAGAACAAAGATGTGTTTGCGGAAGAAATCGAGAGTCAAAGCGAAGAGTGAAAGGCATCTGGCAAGTTTCTCAGAGCTTGGAAGTGACGATTGCGAGTGCGATCTCCTTCCCAAGACGGAGAATCCGACTGTCTCTGCGACTGCTCTGTCAGTTTGTCACTTCGATGTTTTGGAAGGTCCAATGCACAAGACTTCAGAGTGACTCTCAATAGGCTCCTTGTGGATTAACGAAGTGGTTCTTGGGGATATATCAGACTCGACGAGTGCTAACAGATGTCATGTGAGTATAGTGTTGGCTCATTCAGGAGAGGTCTTCACTTGCAATGATGAACATCCAACACCACTATGATACAAACAAAGTTTCGTAGGAACGAACAAACATACCTTGTCGGCAGTTCCATCTAACTATAAAGTGATCATTCCATTGTCACTGTACTCAGACTGAGTGGTGTAACGGCTTACACTCACGCCTTTGTTACAGGTTGCTAATTGAACCACTGTTCAAATCCCGCCGTGTACGTCTTGAATTGCCAAAGTTGTAGCCTACTGTCCGTCAGTGGGTGACTTTGATCAAGGGATGAGAAAAGAAGATTTTCCCAAGAGCGTGGCTCTTGATTTTTTTGCTGGTTTGAATGGAAGAGAAAGATTCAAGTTGCATCTTTATATCTTCGCGGGTTATATCTCTTTCATGATCTGCAATGCAGAACTCAGGGGCTTATCCATATCAGTAACCACTCTGAGCACGCTCCTTCCATACACGCTTGTCTACTTCTGCTTTCAATGTTCTGCCAATCCATCAGTCAATCACAACATCCCATGGATTTAAATCTATCGTGCAACTTCTGCCAACTTCTGCGCTCGTCAGGCTAGCCAGGCCTCCCAGGTCCGTAGCTCTCCTGTTTCTATCACCAGCTTTGCCCAAATCTAACAGCAAAATAGAAGTCATTCAGGTCCATGAATCTGCTCTTGGGGATGTTTGGTCTCTGATGGTCAATCTACAAGCAACCTTGGTATGAGAGCTATGAAATTATGAATCGTGTAAGGACATGTGGGAACAGGAGAGTATACGTCTGAGTTACAGGCCCCATGGCCTTCTCTTCTGATGTACCTGTGACAGTCGTCTTTCCGTGTCCACAGAGGCCCGGCGCTGGCGCTAGTCATGTGAGCTCAAAAACGGTGATTTGCCTCAATTGTGAGGGTTTAGACGGAACAGTCCAGCTTCTCTAAGGGTACCCGCTTCATGTCTCACTAAAAGAGGTCACAGATGAACAGCACGATGAAAGAAAGTGTGGGCATGATGGGATGATTTTTCATGATTGCTGTCTAGAATGAAACACCGGACTTGGTCGAAAAGACCATCAAAGAGCTCATAGTGGCGGCCTGTCTGTCCTTTGCTCGAAGTTGAACCCCTTCATGCTGAGTAGAATCGGAAACGAGCAACAAAAGGATATGCACGTATGGAAGAATGTCTTCGAGTGGTTCCATGGCAACCTTCTCTATCTTGAAAGCGATCGTGCATCATTTTCGTACATCACGACATCTCATGTCATTGTGAGGGGGGAGGGTTTAATGGTGAGATTGCGACAGTTTTAGCACAAGGAGAGGGAAGAGAAAATACGTGTGCCATGACGCAGTTCCTTACCATAGCCGGCGCATGTAGTCTCAAGCCTAGTTGATCGCGGCATCCATGTTCACGGCAAAGGCTAGGAGTAAGGGGTATGACTCTACGCAATGGTGTGAAAATTCATCGACAGTGTGGCAAGATAAGGCAGTAAAGAGATCCGTCAGCTTATTCCGATGCATAAACTTTCGTGGCCGTCTCCACGTTCATATGCTAGCATCTGTCGATGTCACGGAAACATGTGGAGCCCACACTCAAGAGCGTGGGATGGAATAGGTGGCGTCGGGATATAACGACCGAATGTTTCGCGTCTGGCGGGGCGCAACGTACGAGCAGGATGCTGGTTGCTGGCTACTCAGAGGGCTATGTTGTAGATGGAGAGGTTGGTATCCGATGCTTGGTGTTGAGTGGCAGCTTCAACGGTCTATGGACATTGGACAATGAAGTTTCATGGCAGCTCATACGTAGGTGTTGAGAATGTCTGTTGCTTGGACTTGCGCAGACGCCAGTGTTTTCGCTGTGTTTGCTGGATGTTGCATAACACAAGCGAGACCTAAAAGTAGGTCGAGGTCATCATGTACAGAAAGCCAGTAGGGACGGGTTTCATCAGGTGAGCTCGTTAGTTGCGAGTTCTTCCCTTGAGGCACGTAGAAACGTTATCTCGATCAGAGAGAAAGTGTTGAACAATCGACTCAGGTACGAACTCTTCACATTGAAACCAGACGAGGGCAGCCAGCAAAAGCAATCTGGAGTCGCGTCCGAGAGGTGTGCGTGTCTGAGTATTGCGCGCTAGAGAAGATTTGATGAGATGCAATGACCTGATGACATTTGAGGACATCCATGTCAGATGCATGGAGTGTGCTCGGGGAGTCGGATCAATCGAGAAACCCCAGCATTTCAGCTCATGGTTCATGTATGGGGAAGCGCTGATAAACCGTCATGCATTGAGATTAGAGGAGTGCCAACGATGGATGGGCGTGGGCTGTCTGGACGATAAGAGGGTGGCATATGATGGGCTGGTTCTTGTTGAAAGGATCATTGACCAATACGAAATCCATCTGTCCAACGTGAGTCCACCTTGAAGTGGTTGTTGAGCAGGTTGCATAACCACGGATTGCAGAATTGTACGTTGAACTTTTGTTGCATGACACAAGGTCCTGGGATAGGACATGGATAGCAGCGGCGGGTGGAACAGGCAGCTCGATAGCAACGGCCATCATTGGCTCGCAACCACTACTGCTTTGGGAAGCGACTTAGTTTCATGTAGGCCGGGAGTAGCCGCAAGGACCCTCGATATCCGGGAACAGGTGGATTAGACAACACAGGGCTGAATCGCGCACCAACATGACGATAGATTGACCCCCAAGAACGAGGCATATCTCTGCACAAGACGCGAAAGATGGAAGCAGGTCGAGACAGACGTTCAAATCGCGCGCGTGTCGGTGGTCATCAACGGGCATGTGCTGGGAATGGAAAGCATGAGGTGACACGCCTTCGTTCAACTGACGCTAGCCTCCGCACGAGCTGATGCTTGGCAGGTCAGCACCACCAAAATTCGACCAGATCACTGGCAATCTAAAAGTGAGACTCGACGCGGAGACAAGGAGATTCGCTCCAAGTTGGATAAACAAAGCAAAGTTGGATTCCTGATCGGCTGAATTGACAGTCATTCGAAGAAGCAAAGAGAGATGGACGGCGTCTGGAGCTTCTAGTCGCGGTGGTTTTACGTGTTTGCAACGATGAACCTCGGGATTAGCGCGCGGGCTTCGGGCACAGCTTTCTAGAATGGTGAACAGATCGGCAAGGCAGGCCGGATGTTTCGCGTGTCATCCAGAAAGCCAAAAGTCCTGGTGGCGAAAATGGCAGTGGCCAGCTGGCGGTGGAATGTGAGTGCCTCAGGGTCCTTTGTGAGGATTGATTGAGGAGAGGTGTTGTTGAATGATCACACAGTGGTGCAGACAATCAATGCAGGTACAGACTGCAGCAGGGGTGGTGTTCATGTTTCTCAAATCCCACTGGAGTGGCAAGGTGATGCAATGCAGCGTGTGAATTGGTTGGGGGCATGCCCAACAGTCGCAGCAAGACGGTGAATTCTGGCCAGAGGGGCGAGTAGGTTCCCCCACAGTATTCGCCTCGTCTATCAGGCCATGGCATATTTGTCCCGAGCTCGCGTTAGTTCAAAAACTTGAGCCCGCCAGCACAGTTTCCTTTCTCTCTTTCAGCGCCCTCCACCCACATCAATCCTACCCCTCGACACTCGTTTGTTCGAAGGAGGCTCTCGCATTCATTGCACTTGTTTCTGATAGCTCGTGCAACATGCCTTCGCACCAGCCCGCCGCCGGCATGATGGCCGTCGACCCTGACTATGTCAAGCAGGGCTCGCCCATGGCCTCCAAGAACGAGCCCAACCGTAGCAAGTCTTACGACCCCAAGAAGTGAGTCGACGCCAATTCTCTGCACCCATTGACAAGGCACTAACCAACCTCCAGGCCTCACATCACCGACACTCCTTTGACAAAGGCCAACTGGTACAAGCACGTCAACTGGCTTAATGTCTTCCTCATCGGTGGCATTCCCCTCATGGGTCTGATCCAGGCTTGGTGGACTCCTCTTCGTCTTTACACCGCCATCTGGGCAATTGCCTACTACTTCGCAACTGGCCTCGGTATCACTGCCGGCTACCATCGTCTGTGGGCACACACTTCGTACCAGGCCACTCTTCCTCTCAAGATCTTCCTCGCCGCCGTCGGTGGTGGTGCCGTCGAAGGCTCCATCAGATGGTGGGCCCGTGACCACCGCGCTCACCACCGCTACACCGACACCGAGAAGGACCCCTACTCAGTCCGCAAGGGTCTCCTCTACTCTCACCTTGGCTGGATGATCATGAAGCAGAACCCCAAGAGAATCGGCCGTACCGACATTTCCGACCTCAACGACGACCCCGTTGTTGTCTGGCAGCACAAGAACTACCTCAAGGTCGTCTTCGGCATGGGTCTCATCTTCCCTACCCTCGTTGCCGGTCTCGGCTGGGGTGACTGGCTCGGTGGCTTCATCTACGCCGGTATCCTTCGTATCTTCTTCGTCCAGCAGGCCACCTTCTGTGTCAACTCCCTTGCTCATTGGCTCGGTGACCAGCCTTTCGACGACCGCAACTCTCCTCGTGACCACGTCATCACCGCCATCGTCACTCTTGGTGAGGGTTACCACAACTTCCACCACGAGTTCCCCTCCGACTACCGCAACGCCATCGAGTGGCACCAGTACGATCCCACCAAGTGGTCCATCTGGACCTGGAAGCAGCTCGGCCTCGCCTACGACCTCAAGCAGTTCCGCTCCAACGAGATCGAGAAGGGTCGTGTCCAGCAGCTCCAGAAGAAAATCGACCGCAAGCGTGCTGAGCTCGACTGGGGAACTCCTCTCGAGTCCCTGCCCGTCATGGAGTGGGATGACTACGTCGAGCAATGCAAGAACGGTCGCGAATTGATCAGCGTTGCAGGTATCGTACATGACCTGAACGCGAGCGGGGCAGCATCGTTTGTCAATGACCACCCAGGTGGCAAGGCCATGATCCGTTCTGGTATCGGCAAGGACGCTACCGCCATGTTCAACGGTGGTGTGTACTTCCACTCCAACGCCGCCCACAACTTGCTCTCTACCATGAGAGTTGGTGTCATTCGTGGTGGTATGGAGGTTGAGATCTGGAAGAAGGCCCAGCAGGAGAACAAGGACGCTGTTATGGCCAAGGACTCAAACGGTCAGCGTGTCGTTCGTGCTGGCTTCCAACCCACCAAGGTTTTTGAGCCTTCTGCCACCGCTGGCGCTGCATGAAGAGATACCCCGTTGAGGCTTGCCGCCTGACAACCTTGTCGTTTTTGTTCTTTCTTTCTCGCAATTCAGCGATCATCATACTGTATATTCTGGTAGCAATTGCGTCCTTCCCTCTCTCATCCCTGGCTTCTGGTTTGGGTTCATCACGATCGCTCTAGACGCGTCTTGTTGCACACTTAGATATGACTCTAACTAGCGAACACCTACAATATCCCATCATGGGTTGCCAGTCCTCTTTGGATTGGCAAATAATGTCATTTACGCCTTCATTTTACTTGGTCTTCCTTCATGCTTTTGACTTTTGTAATTCCATCTTTCTACAAAGTCCAATGATATCCCTATAGCTCTCGCAGCTTCCAATGAGCAGGCTTGTCGCTTGAACATCCCTCTACGTTTTGATAGATACTCATTGTGGACCATGCTCGTGGAAGCACCGACCTCGATCTCAAGAACAAGGTAATGACGAACCACAAGGGTTGAACATCGTGAGAGTGAGTCTCGACTCGACGACATTCTGTTGGCCCCGAGGCAACATTTCAACTCCTCCCGAGTGTTTGCTCCTTCTTGTTCATAACCCGCATTCTGTCAGACAGCAAACAACAGATGTCACGATGACAGTTTGTCTGACCACGTGCCGGGTTGCCTGAAGTCGATCGCCATGGCACGAGATCTCCCTTCCCCGTAGCCACCTCCACAACCTTATCGGGTGAGCTTCTTGGTTTTTTTCTTTTCTCTTTCTTTTCTTTTTCTTATTTATTTGCACATTCTTCGCACATTTTGAACGAGGAAGCAGCAGAAAATCTCTTTGCACTTGGCCCTTTCTTTCCCGTCTGTTTTGGCAAGTAAACGTTGACAGTTCGGGAGAACTAGGAATAATGATTGTTTTGTTTTTTTGCAGACATTGCAAATTGCCTACCTTCTTCACCGCCATAGTCCACGTGAGGTAATAATTTCAATTTCTTCCTTGTTTGTCAAACGACGGTGTAGAAGGTTCTTTCGTGGTTGGACTTCGGTACCACTTTGTTTTTGCGACGGCTTTTGCAACCTCATGTCGTGAAATGTGTTTTCACTGGCATCATCGATGAGACTGAAGATATGGTGAAGACGAGAAACATAGAGCGTGTGATACACTACGACTGACATACTTGTCAGACACCATACTCAATGTTTGGTTCTTTTTCAGATAGGAGTAGAATTGGTTTCCAGCAACGCAACCTGCTCTCTATAGAAAACGGGTTTCATAAGAAACATCAGTAGGTCGACGAGCTTCATTCACCAACCCACCTATATAACAATAATCTAGGTCAACCCTGTCTTTTCTTGCTCAATGACTGTAAGGTAGTCAGGCGAAGCATGCTCGCACCATGTCTATCGACTGAAGTCCGTGACGACAAATTCAAGCCATGTCGAGCGCCCCTGTCCCAATGGAAAATATGAAGCCATACTGTGACCCACGAGCAAAGGCAGGTTACCAGGTCTATGAACCAGATGTTGCCTTTCCTCATCCCTCACGCGGATGAGAACACATGTCACGAGTTGATTCCCATATTGACAATCAGAGACTACGCACCTCCGAGAGCATAATTGTGAACCTGATTACTTTCTCCTTGTGGTAGTGCGGGGACTGGCAAGAACGACCGGCCACTCATACACATAGTAGTCACATTGATGGACGTCGGCCTTCTGAACGCGACGCATCCGTAAGTAAGATGGATTGTGTCACGGCAGGGGTGCAACTGACCCTCGATGATAAGGACAAGCGGATATGAGTTAATTGGGCTGATTTTATAGATTCTGTCGACAGTTGTGTTATATACATTTACATACTACCATTGAGTACTGCCGTCTGTGACTGAAGTAAGGTCCAAAGTACGATTGAGGACGAATAAATGATATTAGTATTTCTGTATAATGCTCCTTCATTGAAAAAGTCACAGATGATCCTCAACAACACTCCATGTCAAATGTATATCTCTAAAGCTGAGATTCAGATCTGCTAAAAGAGTAGAGGGATAGCTATATATGACTTGCCATCGGAGAATACGGATTCCGCTATCATTGCAAGGTCTCAGTGCAAACTAAAGTCTGGAACGCGTATGGATATTATACACTGTACTGCTAGATACGTCAGGATACCTTATAAGATCTCCTAGTCTGGACTTCACAACTGCTTCTACCCAAAACCGATGTGTGTCAGCAAACAATTCGGGAACGAGTATTGTGCCAATGACAACATGCTCTACCGGTTAGCAGAGAGTCGCGACCTGCAGGAGGGCATGTAAAGCGAGGCAGCAGATCTATGAGCTCTTACACCTTCTCCACTCTCTATATAAGTCTGCCTCTTCTTTCAGCCGACAGATTGTGTTGCTCTTTCCCACACCCATGCACTTTGAGATTCTATAGGGACTTCATGGACCTGGTTCGTTTATCCTGTTAGGGGTAAGCTTGTCACAGCCTTTGCTATCATGAATCTATAGTAATGTGTACAGTAGCGGTATGTCTCCGTGCGATAATAAGGTTCATATACCAAATTCACAGTCGAATGTACAAGCGAGGCAAGTCCAAAGAGAGCTTATGACATCGCGACTCTCTGTCTATGGGAATAGTGCTATGGAAATACACAACTGCTTACTAGTAAAACAGACAAGCAACCATCGAGATGACTATAGGATAACACTCGTTTCCTCCCTGGATGTTGTGTGATGGAATGGCAGGGGGTAGAATTGAACGAAATAGGAGTTGACCACATGTTCTGTAAATAATCTCATAGTGTTAGTCTTATCATCGCGACTCCTTGACTTTGATGCATCGTGTAAAGTTGTCTTGATTCATAACGCTTCTCACGTTGGTTGCACCTTCCTCATGCTCACTCCTTAGACTGCTCCTTCTCCACATCATCAATGATCTCTCTCAAGCTCTTGGCACTTTGTGCAAGCTCCTTCTTCTCGCTATCATTCAACTTCAATGGGATCTGTCTGACGATACCCTTCCTGCCGATAACCACGGGCATCGAGAGACAGACATTCATATCGTCCTGGTAGTGACTGATGGGTCTGATGTTGCACTGATCAAACAGAATAGACTTGCAGATGGAAGAAGTCACGCCACCGATACCATAAGCTGTGGCGCCTTTAGACTCCATGATGGCGGCAGCCTTTTTCTTGGTATCTTCTGCGATAGCATTCTTGTCGATAGAAGCATCCGGAAGAGCAAGTTCGAGCGGTACACCGCCAACTGATGCATGAGACCATGCGACNNCTATGGTACGGTTAGCAAGAAGCACGAAAAGTTGATATTGGTTCAAACTTGCCATTTGCGAATCACCGTGCTCGCCCAGCACATAGGCGTCAATAGAGCTGGCAGCAACACCGCACTTCTGAGCAAGGATGCCACGCAGGCGTGCGCTGTCGAGGAAGGTACCGCTACCAATGACTTGGTGCTTAGGAAGTCCGGAAAACTTTTGGGCAAAGTAGGTCAAGATATCCACAGGGTTNNTGGAAACCAGGACAATAATAGTGTCCTCGCGGAAAGGCTTCATATCATCAATGGCCGAGCTCAGGATCTTGAGGTTACGGCCAACAAGATCGGTACGGCTCTCTCNCTATAGCAAATTTAGTACACACATCGCAGGTCATTGGAGATTGACATCGTGACTAGGCTTACCCTTCTTCTGTGCTGCTCCTGCAGTGATGACGACAATATCACATTGGCCAGCTTCCTTGTGCGTGCCAGCACGTACTTGAGTACTCGTGTTGCCATGGAAAGTGGCATCAGAAAGATCTTGCACCTGAGCATCACGAACCTCCTCCTTAGGATCGACAAGCAGAATCTCTCCAGCCACAGGGTTCAAGATCAGTGAGTAGGCGATTGTGGAACCGACTTCTCCAGAACCAAGAATGGCAATTCTCGAGGTCATGGACTTTTGCGACATCTTTCTGATTGATTTTGTGAAGATTACGTGATCGGGTCTCGATGATAGCT
The DNA here is from genome assembly GCA_903819635.1 of Aureobasidium vineae. Taxonomy (NCBI): domain Eukaryota; kingdom Fungi; phylum Ascomycota; class Dothideomycetes; order Dothideales; family Saccotheciaceae; genus Aureobasidium; species Aureobasidium vineae. Next base: position 1,071,874 of record CAIJEN010000015.1, read on the forward strand.
TCTGTCGAGTGTTTGGGAAGCTGTTGATAGGTGAGCTAAAGTGGTAGCTAGAGGTTGTAAAGGTTGCTTTGGAGATCCGAGATATTCTTGCGGGAAGAGAAGGTGTCAGAGCAGAGCGTAGAGATCCACTGGAATGAGAAGCTACGCGTAACGTCATTTTGATCGTGTTTAACAGATTTCGGAGAAGGTGCTCTTGGAAAACGTGTTGCGGATGTTGCTGAAATGGAAGTTGATGACGTCGACGTAGGTCATCAAGGTGTTCCAAACGCAGCTGGTCTCGTACCAATTCTCAACGCATTGCCATCGAGTATGCCATGCCATCCATCAAGCTGATAACACATTATAAAACAATGTTCTCTCAGGTACGTACAGCTTTGTCCAATAGTATTCGACTGGCATCATCAGAAGCCAAACTCATCGAAAGAGTATCGCATGGGTTCAGTCCATGCCTTTATCGGGCTGTATAATCACACATTCTTGGTACTTTTCGAAGTTGGGACAAGACACCGAACTCAACAGAAGTTGACGTGAAAGCAATGAAATTCGTACTATTCATGACCCCGGATATCATGTGTTGCGGGTGGGGCCAGTCCATAAACAGACAACTATTGCATAGCAACTTTTGGCCGCAGAAAACCAGCAGCGTCACATTCCAACTCATCTCGGCACACCGATACTGTTCCAGTTACCGCGCGCGATCGATCCTGTCTCCTCGTCGCGACGAGTCGAACGAATGGCGTACGAAGTCTCAACACGGACACCATCGTCCACATCGTATGGGTATTCCTGGCTACGATTGCTGTTTGTGTGTACCATCTTTTCTGTCGAGGCTTGGCTCTCAACATCGAAAGTGTCCGAAACTGGGGTTCTGCCGTCGAGCTCATATTCGTTGACAGTGCCGGACTTGTCGATTTCGCTGTTGAGCTTAGTGCCCTTGTAGTTCTTGCCGTGGGCGTGGGCTGAATGAAGATTGTGGCCAGATCTGCCATATCCCGATCCTCTGCCGGTAGCGTTTGGATCGTATGGGCCTGGCAGCCAGAATGCTCTGCTGAAGATAGGACGAAGGATAGGTACGTTGATGGTGAAGATACCGATAAAGGTCTCGCGAACACCCTGGTGGTATTATTAGCATGTCTCCTGTGTCGAAGTTGGTACGCTACCACATACCCATCCATTGATGTTGGCGGCAGACGGTGCTGCATCAAGAGAAAGAACGACACGAATGATAGCAGCAGCGATGACGAACAATCCTGATGAAAGGACGACTCCGATGGTGATCTTCTTCTTCAAGGGCATCTTCAATTGCCAGAGCATTGGGATAGGAACCATAAGAATAGCTGCGTCAGTCAGGATGTTGGGGATGGCGACAGCGAGGAAGTTTTGCGGTCTGAAAGCACACTTCCATGGAGGTGCAGGTGTGACCTGCCAGTTCATCTGGGTACTAAGACGATGTTAGAACATGAAGCTTGGTCTGTAGGCTCAGAGAAGACTCACGGNGAAGCAGCCAAAGATGAGCACAAACCAGACAATAAAGTAACTGATACCGGTGAACCAGAAGAGGTACTTGATGAGCTTGTTATGGAAGGAGCCGAGAGTTAGGCGCTTGTAGAAGAACAGCATGGTGAACTTCATGCACCAGATAAGTGCTGGATAACTGCACCATGCCGTGTACTCCAACTTGGATCCGTAGGTGACGCGATCAATGTCTGCTTGAGTAGCAGTCTCGAGCCATTTCTCCGTGACCTCCGAGCTTTCGCCAGTGAAGTGGATAATGTGCACAACGACAGCATCGACTGTGTTGAAGATCATTACACCGAAACAAAACAGATCGTCCCAGTAGAGACCCTTGAGCCCGACGGTTCGTAGGCGTACTGCATAACGAGATAGGATGATGAACGTAGAGATGGCATACAAAGCCTAAAGCCCGGTTAGTTTACTGAGACGTTGATAAATTGTTGGATCAATCCTTACCCAGACTTCCTTCAAGATAGCATCGAGAGCCATGACGTCCTACGGTCTACCCCAGGGAGGGCTCGAAACAGGCCTCCAGAAAGGGCGATGCTGAGTTCAATGACAACACAAGAGCCAACACTTCCCCAGGAATGGAAGAGAGGAAGACAAAGAAGGAGGACGACTTCGAGGGGAAAGGGTAAAGAATGGCGATGTGAGGGCTTGAGCCATAGTTAAAGTGAAAAAGTATGATGCGCACCAACAGTGTGCATGGTACTCGGTAGCCCCAGGCGTGGAGTTCAAGAGTTCAACGCTAACAATAGCCGCGAGTCAATAAGGCCACGGTCGAGTTGACTTTGGACCTGAAACGGCTGGGTATTGCCCGTTTGAGAAGGCAAGATCTATCAGCTCTCTTCTTCTAGAAGGATGTGTAGACGGACAGCGTCAAGTATGACTCGCTGTACAGAGATTCGATCAGCCACCTCGATGCCATCGGGTAAGTGCCCCAATCCGCGGAGGTTATCTTGCAATACAGGGATCCATTGAGTTCAGCTTTGCACGCGGAGTGATTAGGCGTGCGAAGCGGGTAAGCAGATCTCAACTACCCAATACCTGGGTGCTGGTGTTACCTCGTTTCGCGTGGGACAAAGTCGGAACGAGGCAAGGGTGGCTGCAAAATTAGCAGAGAGAGTGGGAGGCGGCATCTCAGACATCCGGCACGACGATTTGGGTTTGAAGAGACGATAGCAAAAAGCAGGTTGGAGCCGAAGGGCCCGACCTCAACCGTTGGAGGTGAAATGTTGCCGGCGGAACAGTACAAAAGGCAAAAAGGCTCCAGGCAATTGGATCTACATCTACTATTCCTTGCACTATCAAACAACGGGTATTGTCGACATCGATCTCGTCCGTTACTCCGCGAGCGTTGTGTCATAGGTCTCGACTGACAACAATTTGGGTATAGGATCGAAAATGGGAGATTTGAAGCCAAGGTGTTGCGGAGGTTAGATAGGTAACGTGGACGAGGCGTGCGGCAACCACGTGGACTGCATGCTAGCCGCGAGGGCCAAGGAACTAGAAAGAAGAGCAGAGGGTCAAAAGAATGGGGAAATGATGGCAAGAGTCAAAAGACAGGTCAACAGCGAAGTCGCATCTGTAACCGAGACATAAAGGATTCTGGCTGGCTCTGTGTCGTTTATCGGGATGAAGACCAGATGGCCTCTATCGTGTATTGGGAAAGTCTCGGTCAACGGTCTTCAGCGCGGAAGAGCAGCTGGAATGAAGACAAGACAAGACAGGCTGGAAGTTGTGTGTAGGTAGGGCTGCATATGCCTACCTGAGCAAATGCGCCGGTGGATCGGGGCTGCCCTAACGATGACCTTTGCCGGCAGTCGATAGCCTTCATATTCTGGACTAATACGGCAGCATCGTGCTGACCATGACTCTTGAAGATTCAGCTCGTACTCGGGATTACGCCAGTACGGTTAAACTACTCTCTCTCTCGACCAGGTTGAACCATGGGATAAAGCAAGCAAACGCGAGAGATGTCCGTCCGAGGTGATGCCTCTTGAATGGAATTATACGAAAAGTCTTGGCGTTCGATTGCGGGGGAAGGTTGAGGGTCTCCCAAGCATCAAGATTGCAGAGCTGGCAGGGCTGACTGGATGCTGTGCCATTCCGAGCTGCAGCAGATTGCCGTCGTCCGTCAGCACAACCGCATACTAACAACATCATGACGGCGCCCAATCGTCCCCGCGTCTTCCTCGAGATCAGCATCGGGAACGAACCAGCAGGCCGCTTGACCATCGAGCTCTTTGCTGACCAGACTCCCAAGACATGTGAGAAGTACGAAGTCCTCTCAAAATTCCCTTGTATACACTTGTGCTGACTCGAGCAANNCAGCTTCCGCGCTCTATGCACAGGCTCACACAAAAACCTCAACTATGCGCTCAGTCCCTTCCACCGCATCATTGACGAATTCATGGTCCAAGGCGGAGACATAACCCGCGGCGACGGAACAGGCGGCGACAGCATCTACGGCGGCGACTTTGAGGATGAGAACCTGGGATGGCGCGACATGGATGCTGCTGGTTTGGTGTGCATGGCCAACCGTGGAAAAGCCACCAACAGCAGTCAATTCTTCATAACTCTCGACAAATGCCCGCATCTGAACAACAAACACACCATCTTCGGACGCTTGGTCGGTGGAGAAGATACGCTGGCTCGCATGGCCAAGGTCCAGGTTGATAAGGACGACAAACCTCTCGAACCTGTTCTGATCGCACGTTGCGGAGAACTTGAACGCAGAAAGAAAGTACCCGCCGCATCGCCCGAACCAGCCAGCAAAGACAGAGGCCGAAAGAACAGGCGCGGAAGCTCTGCATCCCTTTCGCGGTCTCCGTCCCCACGACCTCAGAGAAGCCAACCAGTACGAAGACAAAGCGACCACTTTATCGACGAGAATCTACGCGGCAGAGTACGCGCTAGATCCGATGATGAGGACGTAGAGTCGTCTGCAAAAGAGCAGGCTATAGAATCGGATTCGCAGAGCCCGGACAGTAGGTACAAGCGGAAACGCAGCCCCAGTCCGTCGCGAGGATTCCAGAGGAAGAAAGCCAGCCGGGAATCGAGCCGAAGCCCAGTAGACTCGCGCCGAAGGAGAAGAAGCCTGCCGAATCAGTACTATGATCATGATGCACCGAGTCGGTCGAACGACAGTGATCGCAGACGGCCCAGAGAGAATGATCGATACAGACCTGGCAATGGCAACAGGCAGTATGACAGAGACGGCGGAAGAAGAGGAGGAGAAATTCATATCGTCCTCCACCGAGGCAGGAAGAAGGANCGTCTGGGCGGAGACCCGTACGGCAGCGCCGGCGCAGGAGCAGGCGAAGAGAGCACTGTCAAGTTCAAAGGCAGAGGCCACATGAAGTTCAGGGAGCCAGATAGGCGCTGGTAAACGATCATGCATGACGTGAAATGAAAAGATCAATACACCACACTTGCCTCCTCTACAAGCGACCTTGTTCTCTTCCAGCGGCTCTCAGGCCACCATCTCCATCCACGAGTACACACCAGCCTTCTCCTCCTCTACCTCCATCTCCACCCACTGCCGCTCCTGGAAATTCTTTCATTGCATACTCGAGGATGTCATCGTTGAAGCTGCCTGGCTGGAGCCACACAGCTCTCACACCTGCTTCCTTGGCCTCTTGCAATAGCTTCTTGGTTACTGCGGGAGGTGTGATGACACTCAATCCTGTCTCCTTTGGCTGTTGTAGAGCTGAGGGTGAAGGCACGGTATCGTAGTCCTTGGACGAGACAGAGACGCTTGGTCGAGATGGGTTGAGAGGTGTGACGGGAAGAGAGCGCTGGAGGTACCATGCAAAGACTATACAATGTAAGTGAGAGTTGTGCGGGATGGGCTTGTACGGAAGCCTACCTCTGTGGCCGAACTTGGAAGGGTCGCTGCTGGCGCCTGCCACGGCAAAGCGAGGACTAGCGAGGAAGTTCTTGACAGCTGAGTTCATATCTTGGTCGGTCATCGTTTCTGGTCTACAAGTTTACCGAGGAGAGAAGATTGGAGGGTGAGGTGATTGAGCGACTACGGAGTTTGGAATTAAGCTTGTGCCGAGGTATGAGTGGCTTCGGGTCTTTTTTCTTCTTTTAACGACCAAGTCGGAATGTAGGGGATGACCCTGTCTGAGGATATTTTGTGGTATACCATGTCAACCACAACCTATTATTCCATATTTTACCACAGATTAACAGATTTGTAGGTAACGGGTTGGTATTTGACCATCTTGCAGCGATTGTAGGCCAGTGTAGCTCGAGGTGGTTGTTCAACAGTGATGACTTGGTCATGCTGTGCAGACCATATTGGAAGCTGAGACGATTTTACGAGACGGCCTGACGAGCACCACGTAATCTCAGCAGACAAGCCAGATATGTAACATAGATCGAACTAGGAGGGACGACAGTACTGTTCATGAAGCATCCGAACATGAACTAAAGGCTGATCAGGTAGGTAAAAGGCAGGCACAGTTGCCTAATCGGGGAGTGTGTTGATGGTTCCCGCATGGCAACGGGCCTGAAGCGTGGTGGGCCGCCATTTGGTCGCAGCGCAGATTCGACACAAACACATCAAACGACTCCTTTATGCTGGCGGGGTCCCTGGGAGACGCAGACATCTTCACGTATATCTCCTCAATCTCAGAAATCCACTTCGCAAAGACTCCAGCCGTCGTGAAAGAACCAAACAGCGACAATCCCACATAACTAAAAATGGTGAGTTGATCTGTTTACTGCGGGCCAGACCCTGCATGGAAACCCGAAAGTCAGGACGCAGCCAACCAAAACTCGCCAATCGCCCTGTTTTGTGTCGCTTGATAACCCCCATCCTCTGAACAACAAACCACAACAACGGCCATTCAACTCTCCTCCACCACCCACCTTCCTGCAAACTAGCACTCCCACAGCGCAACATCGCATACAGACCAAGACTAAGACAATGGATCAGGCCAACACAACAAACTACAAGGAGGCTTTCGCTCTCTTCGACAAGCGCGGTAACGGCCGTGTCCAAATCGACTCCCTGGGCGACCTCCTTCGCGCATGCGGTCAGAACCCCACCCTCGCTGAGATCAGCGACCTCGAGAAGAGCATTGGCGGAGANCTGTAAGTCTATATCGAAGAGATAATAGGGGACAAACACGGCGGCTGACACAAGCGATCAGTCGACTTCGACTCATTCTCAAAAGTCCTCAACCGCGCCGGTGGTTTCCGCGACCCCGGTGAGCCCGAGGAGTACTGCCGTGGTTTCCAAGTCTTCGACAAGGACATGACTGGCTTTATCGGTGTTGGTCAGCTCAGATACAGTACGACTGCCCCTGGAGCGACCTTTGCCAAGAACAAGACACTAACAATACACNNAGTCCTGACCAACTTGGGCGAGAAGATGAGCGACGATGAGGTCGACGAGCTGCTCAAGGCCGTTGACACCAGCAGCGGCGAGATCAACTACGTTGGTATGTTTCACCCCAGGACTCTCCCTAGATAACATGAACTGACCAGTTATATCCAGACCTGGTCAAGACCGTCCTCGCAAACTAAACACCCTTTCAACCCGATACCCACACCTTTTCTCTTTCTCGAAACAAAACAATCTTGGCGCTTTGGCACGAGATATGAAGCATGGATGGCGTTTTTCTGTTTTACTCTGTTTAATTCTGGAACGAGAATGAATTATATCGCGACCCTTTGGGAGGCACGACCGGTATCTGTACAGCGGCAATTCTATGAGGGTTTCTTAAGCACACTCGTCTATCGTCTGTTCCAACAAGTTGGTCCATCTGTGATGTTGCACGAGCAACTGTGGAGCGTGACATGCTGCTATAACGAGGACTCGTTAGAGAACTTCTGAGCGTCCTTCTGTATTTCCTCGGCTAGCCAGCGCGCCTCCTTCTCCATCTCCTCCATGCTCCTGGGCTTCCTCTTGTCATCCTCGACCTTGGGGAACTTGCCCTTCCTCACACCCTCCTCTTCGCTCTGATGTCTGCCCACATCCCCCTCTTCGCCCTCCAACTGTTCATAGATCTTGTCTCCACCACCCTGCGCATCCATATCACCATCTGTTCTGGGGATTAGATGCGCATGCACATGCGGCACACTCTGTCCCGCAGCCTCGCCATCTTGTATCGCTATATTGCAGGCCGAGGCATTGTACACGCGCTTCAGTGTCCGCGACGCTAGCTGTACTGTGCTGAACAGATCTGTAACTTCGTGGGCGCTGAGTTGATCGATGTGTTGGACGCGACGGAGGGNGCAAACAAGAATGTGGCCTGGTAATAAGGGTTTGAGGTTTACGAGGCAGAAGGAGAGAGGTGTCTTGTAGAAGACCTGTGTTTGGTGTTAGTATTTCTGTCCCTGAACGGAGTGGAGGGAAGCTGTGTTTTGAGGACTGACTTGGGAGGTTACTGCGTATGGGCCAAAGTGAATGGCCTTGGTTAGTGATGAGGGTGACATCTCTGCCTGGTCCTCAGAGCTCATCTGTGTCTTTGCTTGTGCTGTGTGACAGGTTATATTGATTTGGAGGGGTGTTTCTGGAGATTCGCGACGCGAGACGTCACTGCCACGTTCTTTTTCCCACGAACCTTTCTACCCTCGATCCTAAACTACAAACATCAACATCGACGTGTTCTGCATTATGTGACCTTTGACGTCTACAGCTAGACAACGAGATGCAAGATTTGACAAGCACCCTCAAAGGCTTACGATACCTAGACGTGAATGAGCCACCGACTCGCATGCATCGGTATGAGCATCTTAGCCACGGTCATATATCTTTATATAGGACCGTGTTTGTAGCATATGAATGATAGAGCAAACGCCGAACACTGACATGTAGCTGTGCGTCTCGGTCTACAATCTCGCTTAGCAATCATGCTATTCCATGGTGAGGGTCGCCTGAGCTTGTAAGTCATAGCTGTCGTTTGCTCCTTCTTGGTCTGCAAGATTTAGAGTCAAAGGACCCCTCATTGGAGCTGTAGCTATATCTCAAGCTCAGGACCCATCTCGTTTCTCTCCTCTTGTCATCGGAGTCTTCAATCTCAAGACTACAGCACAACTACAGACACTCATCTCGAAGTACAAGCTTAACATGCCTTCCAACAACTCATCCACCTCGAGCTCTGGCTCCAACTCCACTTCCAACGGCAGCGGTTCTTCGTACGAGGTTTACCTCCAGCGGCACCAACAGCGAGGGCAACCACTACTGCTCCCGCGATTACGGCTCCAGTGCTGCCAACGACAACTCTTACCACTACTCCAACCCGTAAGTACAGTCTTGTCACCTTCAGGTCTTTGAGAAGCAATGTCAATGCAAGGGAACAGCGACGGCTCGTACTACTACAGCAACCCCAATGGCTCGACCTACTACAACTCTGGCTCTGGCTACTCCGACTACACTCCTCCAGGAGGCAAGTAGGGATTGAGCGGCCGTGTCATCATTTCCAGCAATTGCTCTGCTCGATGGCTGGTCTGCCTTCGAGAGGCAGAAGTATGGTTAGACGAGAAATGATCTGATACAAAGCGCTTCGACAGATGCAGGAGAGGTCGAGTTTCGGGAGGAACGTTTGTTGTCTCTTGGTAATGGCTCGCGCATATGACAATTGACAGACAGCCGTTCACCTTTTGTATTGAACCTTTTGTATTGAACCTTTTGTATTGAACCTTTTTCAGCCCCGTTGAGCCTTAAGCGAGATTCAGATTTGCACATCACGTCGTTTCGTGCCCTAACCACAAATCATAGGAACAACACTCCGCGATGAAACCGTATTCCATCTGCAGCTGTTTCCCAAGCACATAATTCCATGCAGAAACGGTTCGCTTGTGCATCCAAAAGACAACCCCAGATTTGAGACATCAGAGATGAAATTCATGTCAACGTCTTTTTCGACAACGGTTGTCGGTTTCAAACCATGTTCATGCCTCGAACATGACGATCGAGTGCCCTGATATAACTCTACAGTAACAATGTGCCGAGGCTTGCTTCTTAGATCTGTTTGAGCCTCTTTATGCGACTTGTGTAGCGAAGTTGCAACTTTCAAGCCCCCATCGTAATGACAGTTGTAGATGTAGGTTTCACAGGTGAAAGTTTGATGCTATTCTTTATTGTCTTCAGATGTCCCTTCTTCTGCCGTTGTCTGGTCGTTTCATCTCTTTGTGCCCCTCTCTCTTCCATGCTCGAAATACGATAACAGGAAAGCAAACATGGTCTCACCAGATGTTGCAAAATACAATCTACATCCGTATGCGATTATTGTGCTACCAATACCTCTTGCGATCTTGTCGAGCATTGCAATTTCGATACGGATATGGATTCGATACTGCCTTGCTCGGTCGTTTGGCCGTGACGATGTTTGTCTGATACTCGCTCATGTGAGAACGCCGTGCTACCAAAGCTGGAAGAAGTCCACTAATTTAATCCTTCAGATCTGCTTTCTCGCTGCTTGTGGCGTGTTCATTGCCATCGGAGTAACAGAATACTATCAAGGACTCGAGCCCATCGTCAAGCTCGCCGAGGTATACTAAACCTCTAACCTCTCTACCTATTCTTACACAAAGAACTAATCATAAAAAAAAATCCAACAGCTCAGCATCTTAGGTATTGCTTTGTATCTTCTCAATCAGTGCTTCTTCAAACTATCCATGGCCTTTTTCTTCTTGCGGATTCCCACCCGCTCCCTTCATCGCTGGATTATCATTGTCAGCGTCACCATCTCCATCGTCTTCAACCTCCTTCTGCTCGGTATCTCCATCGGCCAATGCGGAAACATAGCAACCATCAACCTCTCCAATCCCCATTGCTTATCCTGGTCCATCCTCGGCCCTTTAAACTATTTCTGCGCCGCACTAAACGCAGCTGTTGATTGGATATTCGCAATCTTGGCCATCTATATTGTTGCTGGACTTACCATGGACATTCGCTCCAAGGTTTCTGTATATGCGATTATCGTGTTGGCGTCTGCAGGAAGTATCGTCAGTGTAGTCCGTATCCCATTTATCCCTGGCTTACGTCTGGACGGAAACTACTACTCAAGCCAAAACGACGTTATCGCATATACTTCACTCATCGAATCATCCATCGGTATCATTGTCGCCTCAATGAGTGTGATGCGTCCTTTAGCAGCCCGCCTCTTCCACAAAGCCATTCTCAAACTCAGCAGTGGGAGTGAAGAGAAGAAATCTCAACACCAGCTACAGCAGCAATGGGGTAAAATCCCACAGAAAATAGAACTACCGAAGAAGAAAGAAGGTGCAGAGGTGGAATTGTATCAAGCATTGCCGGATCCAACGCCCACGTACCTTGAAGCAGAAACAATGGAGATGGATTATTTGAGTGTCAANGGGGGTGATGTGGAGAAGGGGGTTGCTGGACTGATGTATATATCCGATTTGAGGACGGGAAGATGAAGCAACGTGGGTATACTCACGACTCTGGGAATCTCGGAGATCTGGCCATTTGAGGCAAGTGCAAATGCGGCATGCATAACATCAACTGCACAAGTTCTTTGGTCCCTCTCTGGCTCCTCTACTGGCTGTTTGCACCAAGCTTTGCAACGAAGACACTCAATACGGAAGGAGGGAACAACCAAATCGTCACCAGAAGGTAAGAACGATCAACGAGAACTAGAGCGAACCATGCAAAGCAACGCATTCCGCTTCCAGAGCCCGCTGTACGGAACATATGCGACCCAGCTTCCAGTCTTCTCAAGCAGCAAAAAGAGCATGAACAAAAGCTCGACCATCCAGCTCTTCCGCAGCACGAACCGGATCTGGAGAAGAATGGCCGAAAGGCAGTGTCAAGCAGAGAAATCAAGCTGCTTGTTTTTCGACTCTTGTAAACACACAGCAACACTCCAGCCCACATGTCTACCCAAGATCAACATCACCTCCCCACAGCTTCTCGTGGTCGTCCAAACACCCAAATATATTGAAATTGAAGAGGATGACGGCCATGGAGATACAGGCAATCTCGCCGAGATTCGCAAGGTAGAAGCTCGAGGAACAGACACACAAAGGATGAAAGATAGATATAGTGATAGATCTAGAGTTCTGACGAAGAACAATTCTCTTCTTACACAGTCAACAAAAGACAGAGGAACACAGAAACTGCATACAAAGAAACAGCTTCCATCTCACAGATACACACAATCTCACAATACTTTGCTTAGACTTGGCGGTGAACGCTCAGATGTTAAGGGGATAAGACAAACTTTTCCGGACGCGTCTGACAAGATCAAAGTCGAGATTCGAGGAACCTTACGAGTAATCATACGGAAAACATCATCGAATAAGCGGCAGGGCAGCAGCGAGACGGTCTACGTCCTTGACGTTTGTGAAATTGAGGAAAAGATATGTTCAAAGCAAATTCTTTTTTGAGAGAATGTTCATCTCTATCAAAAAAGCAAAAAGAGCTAGTGATGCGCTACATGCTTTTGGGGGATCCCTTCTTCCTTCTTCAACCAGCAATAACATTTTAGACGCTCTCCAAAAATCTATGTACGTCGAAAGAAAACAGCCGCTGAAAAGAAGGGACGACCAGTAAGCACATTTACCCAGCAAAGCGGAATCTCGCGGCTTCCAGTCTGCCCAAGCCTTCTCTGGGCGCGACGTTTCTCCTCCTGTAAGAATTGGTGAAATCTTGCAGAAGTGTGCGGATCTTGCGGGTGTCCCCAGATTGAATGCGTTGCTCGATATTGCGCAACAATCGCTCCTGTTCTTGCGGGCTGATAGATCCAGAAGGAAGCATTGAGACGGTGCTTGCTGTCCATGTTGCTGTAGCCTCGGGCATCAATTGGAACATGGCGAGCAATACACCAGAAGCATCTGGGAAGCAATCGGCAGGGAAGGTATACATCATACCTGTCATCAAGCGCTGTACGAGCACCTCGCCTTGCTGGGATGTGAGTGTTTTGACGGCGTTTTGGATCTCTGGTGGGTTCAGGCGGCGATTAGGATCTTCGCTGAAAGTTGAGATGGGTGCGTTCTCGCCGCCGTATGCGAGGAAGTCGCGCAGGAAGTGGAGAGTCGCCAGGATTGGCTCGTCTTTGAGGAGTGTAAGCGACGTGGAGGCAGCAGACAGAATTGTGGGGGTCAGCTCGTTCGCGATAAACTGTCGTGAGTGATAGGCCTGTACGTCGACACAGAGGCGGAAGAAGTCTTCAATGACGTCGGGAAGTTGCTCTGGGGGCAAGTCGTTGAGCGCGCGCAAAAAGGTAGTGGCTTGCTGTACGTAGAAGTTGAAGATTGCTTGTGTCGTCTCAGGGCTGACGCCTTCTGATTCGTCGGTGAACTCACGAACGATCGAGTCGGTAGCCCAGAGGAAGCAGCCTTGCCTAGAAGCGGCAAAACCTGATGCCAACTTCTCCGCTAGATTGGGAAGAAGCGGTGCGGTATGTGTGCGGTAGGAGAGCACAATGTAACGCCAGCATCTACAGACGCGCTCAAGAATAGGAGTAAAGTTGGAAAAGTTGTCGGCAATGGTAGCCAGAACAGGAAAGATCTCCTGACAGTATTGCACGGCAGGATGCGGCTCGCCAGGTCTAATTTCTGGTTGAATCCATTGCACAAAGATAGTGATGAGGTTGAGGTGGTCCGCAAGAGCCAGCTTTTCCTTTTCGCTGGTGGCAGACTGAGCCATGTCCATCAGACGTTTGACGACAGGGTCGCAACACATCTTGAACGAGGCATAGATTTGGTCGACGGGCTGTTTCGAGAGCACTGATGCCATACCTTCTGTGATTTCCTCTTGACTTGTAGGTGGTAGTCTGTTAATGACCGTCTCGTAGAAGGTCTGAAGCTGGTTGGCGAAGCCCTTGAGGAGTTCAGAGCAGTCGTTGCAGAAGAATCTGAAGGACAGAGCAGCAGCAGTGACGACTTCTTTGGAAGGATGATCGAAGGCTGCCATGATGAAGTTGAGTTGGGCTTCGAGAGTGTCAGGATGTTGAGCAGTCCACTCGGTGTATCTTCCAAGTGCCATGACAGCCTGGAAGCGGACCTTTTCTTGATCTGGGATCTGAACAATCAAAGGCACAAGTCTGGGCAACATGATATTCTCGTCCGGAGGGACCATGCGACCCATGGCGCGCATGCTGAACAGGGGAGCCTCGAGCTTTTGCCATTCGGGGACGTTTCCTGTGCTGGCTTGCGGACCGTATGTGTTGACCCACTCCTCAATCTTGACATATGACTTTTGCAAACACTCGGTGACACCAATGACCTCACAGCAGTCCTTCAACACGTCGCCCATCTGGTGACGGAACTCACGGAATCTCTCCTCCTGCTCGCGATCGCCATCGAAGAGGTCGTTATCATTGCCGCTCTCGGGCTTGGGGAACTCGAGGTGTCCGATCATAATGTCGACCAGATTCAGGTAGATGTCGACGAACTGCATGCGAGCCTGCATGTATCGTTCCAGGGTAATGTACTGCTTGAGCTCGTACCAGAAGATGAAAGTGCTACTAATGGCTTCCTTCTCGGTATCTCTGGCAGCGCATTCGAGTACAGCCTCGACCAGGTCACGGAAGTCTTCTGGCAGACGAGCGATGAGAACGACCCAGGCTTCACCAGCCTCTGCAAAGATGCGTGTAAGACCTTTGAACATTTCAAAGTCTTCTGCCTCGGCAACTTGTGCAATCTTGGGGCGAATAGACATGACTCTGGGGTACATGGTCTTGATGATGGCCATGCATTCGTCGACATCTCTTGTTTCCCTGAAGATGGCGCAAAGTGTCTCGACACTGGACTCGAAGGACGAGTCAGCTTCCAAGGCGTTCATGACGACATCCAGTAGAGGCGAGTTGACAATGTCGTTCAGCGGGACTTCTCTGATCCATGATGTGATGCACTCCATGAGCTGCGGGTTCTTGGAGGCAGCCTCGGACGACTGTGCGTACTGGTTGAGCAGTGTGAGGACCTGGTTGCCGTTCTCTTCCAACAACTCGACCGTCCTGTCTCTAAGCTCGTCTTCTGTGAGGTTGATCTTTCTGCCTTCTGTGACTTCCTCTGGTAGGACGTGCAAGAACTCGAGGACGCAGGCGATGCCGTTAGGGTCGTTGCCGAGGGTGGAGACGACGAGCTGTAAGACGTCCTTCCACTCGAGCATCTGGATAGCGAGGTTGGCGAGGCAGACGCATAGTTGTGTGCGGATAGGCTTCGGGCCCTGGCTGAATTGGGCGAGCAGCGATAGCAGGGTGTTGCGTAGTTCGGGCAGGGCTTCGCGAGGCAGCTGGTGGAAGTCGAAGACGATCTTGCCCTTGAGGGTTGTTGCGGCGAAGAGCTTTGATTCGGTAGTGGCTTCGGGCGAGTTCAGGATCATAAAGGTTGTGTTCCATGCTTCGTTCTGGTATGGTTAGTGGGGTGTTGGAGCATGGCGTGTGCATGTGACGGAGCGTACAGATTTCTGGAATTGTTCGAGGAACTCGTGTGCCTGGCCCTTCTGTGTGCGGTCCACATTGGATTGCATGGTCTGAAGGGCGGCCAGTACTGGCGCAAAGGCCTGGGTACCGTTGGCGGCCATGGTGGGATGTGTTTGAGTGAATGGCCTGCGCAGGATAAGTAGCGGAGATGTGCTGTGGTTGGAGGATTGATGGAGAGGGAGTGTCTGGCTGCGACAAGCGACAAGGACTGCAGATGAATAAAGCAGCGGGCAATTAAAAGACAAAAAGAGCGAGTTTGTTGATTTGGTTATGTTTCTTTGGCCGCACTTGACACTGACGCAGAAAGCACATTTCGTCCGTGCGTCTGCACCTGCACCTGCTTCATCTGGAGTTGCTCTTGCTCTTACTGCTGTTGCGACGAGACCGTGTCGCATCTATTCCATCGCCATAAACCAGTCTCACTCACCACTCGCTTCGACTCCGTCTCACTGTAACTTTCGGTACAGCCAACTGCGACATCCTATCTCAACCCTACACACAACACCGACACCCAGACCAAGATGGAGAGACGCGGACGCGGAGGAGGTGGAAAGGTGCTGCTGCCGCCAATCAACTACATTTTCAAGCTCCTTCAGACCCGCGCAAAGGTCTCGATATGGCTTTTCGAACAGCTGGGCATCCGCATCGAGGGAACCATCAGAGTGCGTTCTGCCGTCACCACAATCCACCTGCGCGCATACTGATTTACTCCCCAGGGTTTCGATGAGTTCATGAACTTGGTCGTCGACGATGCCATCGAGGTCAAGCAACCCACAAAGACCGACCCCGAAGAGTCGAGAAGAAGCCTCGGTACGCTCTTGTCCACTGCGACAAATACAATGCTTCAGGCGCTAACCCGTACCCTCNNAGGCCAAATCCTCCTCAAGGGCGACAATGTCGCTCTCATCCAGAGTCTATGAGTATGACGACTTTCCTTCCATCGAGAATGTCTTGAGCGACCATAGCCGCTCTGCATCTCCGCCACCCATCATAAACGCCTCACCATCAACTCAAGCCCTCACCAATCTGGCCTCTGACCCGCCATCTCCGAGCACCACCGCATCAACCCTCCAGTCCCATGCATCAATTGGCAGACGATATTGAGAAGGAAGCATTTGCTCAGCTAGCGCGAAGCCCACTAGGATACCAAAAGGTCAGAGGGGGACATTATTGAAAAATGCTAAAAGGCGTCGGTACATACCCAAAAACGGTTTCTTTCTGTTCTGTCCATCTGCAGTTTGTGTCGAACAAGACCGCGTGAGAAAGTTGTCGTAATAGCCTTTTCCATGACCCAGACGATTCAGTTCTTGGTCAAAAGCAATGCAGGGCATGAGAATCACGTCCAGACCTGCTGAGTCAGGAGCAGGTAAGTCTCCATCAGTAACGCCTGACCCTCCGAACGAGTTTGCACGATCTGGGACAGTTTCTTTGGGGATGGATGGAATGCCCCATTTGTCAGGCTGAAGCGAGGTATAGTCGTCCTCATCAGCCAACCGCAACATATCCATGATCGAGGTAGGCAAACCATCTCGACGAGGTTGCTTGGGCTTGTAAATGTATGGTACAAATACATGCTTCCCCGAGCTCAGAGCATGTTTGGTAAGATCTTGGGTGTTTATCTCGCCAGAAGGCATGGACATGAAGATGCTGATAGAACGAGCATTCTTATATTCGGGCAACGACAAGAGCAACTTTGTGGCATTGACGGCTTACAGAGTGTCAGTTTGGCTATGGGAACTCGGCGCAGACTACGTGAAAAACAGACATTGACGTTGGACGTGATCTGATGGCAGCGAGGACAGGAGATTGTGCAGTTGCTTTCTCACGGCTTTCTTGTCGGACAGTTGAGACTCGGCACCCAGGTCTAGAGCGGTTGACGACATTTGAGATGAACGGATGTTTGCAGCAGTCTTGAGTGTATGAACAGCGCGAATAGCAGTCGTTCGTCTCAGAGAAGTATGCAGCATGTGGTCTGATAGTGATGATGATCGAGTCAGGCAGCTGTGTTTCATGTGGGAGGCTATTTCGGGCAGGGGCTCGCAGGCTTCTCCTTCTCCGTGTTTTGGGCCCGCCAAGCGCGTCGTCGTCCTTGAGGCTTGGATTGTGTATCGACCACTTGCCCAACAAGGTTTCTTGCCAATTAACTTATTCTGTTTGCCCGCGAAAACAACACACGACCAAACGATACCCTTGTCGACCCAATACGCGCATACCAACGACGAAGACATTCCGAACACAGCGCGCCACAGACATGAGACTCCCCTCAGCATTCGCCCTGACGGCGACGCTCGCCTTTAGCAGTGCCGCTTCCGCCCAGGTGGTCGACGCCGACCTGGTCGGCACATGGGCCACCAAGGGCAATAAGACCTTGACCGGTNNCCCGTACGTTCTATACCGTCCAGACGCCGTGGTAGACGACCACTAACAACTACCGCAGAGCTTCTTCGACCCCGTCAACGACAACCTGATCGAGCCCGCGCGACCGGGCATTTCCTACTCCTTTACATCCGATGGTTTCTACGAAGAAGCCTACTACCGCGCCATCTCGAACCCCGCCAACCCCTCATGCCCTGGCGCCATCATGCAATGGCAACACGGTAGCTACGTGATCGGCAGCGACGGTTCCCTCACCATGACACCCATCGCCGTCGACGGGCGCCAACTACTCTCGCAACCCTGCCAGAACAGCCACGCCATATACACGCGCTACAACACCACCGAGAAGATGAAGGCATGTCGATAATCCCGCTCATTGCACTGCTGAGCGACAATACTAACGAGGATANNAAAGGCATACCGCGTCTACACCGACCCCTACCACGGCATCGCCCGCCTCGATCTCACCGAATTCGACGGCAAAATCATGCAACCCATGTACCTCGTCTACTCTCCTCCCCAGATGCTGCCCACCCAGACTCTCAACCCGACTCTCGCCGCCGGCGCAGCCACCTCTACTTCCAAAGCAAAGCGTGACATCCCCAGAGAGGTGCCCACGAATTTCAAGATGGGCGTTCAGAACCAAGTCATGAACCCTGACCGCTGGTGGTGGATGGGTCTGACATTTACTGGTATTGGTGGTCTGCTCTACTTTGGTCCCAGGAGAATGTAAGAGCTTGGATGGGAAGGGATATACATATCACGGAGTTTCGTTTTTGTGAGGCAGGGCTTCTTTTCCCTGAAAAGAGAAGGGACGGAGGGAGCACAATGTCTGTCACGGCAGTTTTCAAAGCATTTTCTTGGTTGTAGATGTTTTTACAGGTGTTACTTTTTGAATCTCCTTGATGAGATGATGTCTTCTGGGGGTTGAGCTCACGCTGCTTGGGTTGTTTTCGATACATGTAATTATGGGTCGTTTTGGGTCCATGAAAACATTGATATAAATTGATCTCTTGTTATTTCTTGTTTCCTCCAAAAGTCTATGGACCTGATGCTGAATCGTTGCAAATGACTTGCTTGTAAACGAGCCTCTCTTAAGGCAAAATAATGATGTTAAGTATGTCTTTTCTCCTTGCGAGCTCTTCCCGCAAACTGTGTCGTCTCTGGTACCCTCAGAGATCGTTGAGCATTTGTTGTTCAGAAAATTCTTTGTGTTGACAGCCTAGACTGCCTTGTTCTTTCCTCCGTTCGTTGGGTGCATGGTGTCAATATCCTTGGGAATCATTTTCTCGTCTCCAATCTTCCGCTGCCATGTTCCTCATCTCCCTTTCCACTACATGTAGTCTCGAGGAAGAGGGAGATTCTGGTATGACAAGAGAGCAACCTTACCACTTAACCGGCTTGGCCTTACCCAACAACCTCAACATCTTCTGATGAGCCTCTCTCTCCTTTTCCCCATCCCTTCTTCCCTCTTTCTCCCAAAGCTTTTCTTCGCGCACCATCATATCGTAGAAGCCTTTATCCCAGCTCTCGCATTTCAGTCCCAAGCACCAGAATCTGATGCCTGGCATTTCGGCACCGGTGTCTGGGGCCTCGAAGGCAGCGAGCATGTTCTCAGGACGCAGGAAGGAGATTTTAAGGTGAGTGTCTCTGTGCCAGGTTTCTAGGGCTTGATGGTGAGCGGTGAGGGCTTCGGTGATGTCGTCGGAGGAGGAAGAGGAAGAGGGACGGGAATAGATGGGTTGGGGTAAGAGGTGCTGTTGTAGAAGATCGGTGACCCATTTTGGTCGGTGGGNGGAGGTGAGTTGGTTGGCCCAGTGTTGCTTTAGATAGGTTGGGATGACAGAGCAACGTTCGATATCCCAGCGGTCGCTGCGGACGTAGGAGTACATGCCATAGTAAATGTACTTGTCTCCGCGTTTGAGGAAGAGAGGAGCATTCTGCATAGACTCTGGTTTAGGGCTGGAAGAGTCGTCAATCTCAGGAAGACGAAGGACTGGAGTCAAGAGACTGCCGTAAGAGCCTGGGGCTGAAGGAGCAAGTGGCTCAGTGATATCTTCAAGAAGAAAGTAACCACGGCCTGGCAACAGGGAAAGCTCCGAATCGGGAATTCTGTAGAACGATGGGAACCAATTCGTGCCGCCGAGGTGGGTGGTGATGAATGTGCGGTCGAAACCGTGCATCTCTTGAGATGAGATGACTTCGGTTTTGTCAGTGGGCAGCGAAGGTAGTTCTTGGAGATATGTGGGCTGCCAGGTTTGAATGTTGATGTTCAGCGTCGAGATAGACTCGTCTTGCTGATCCGATGGTACGTTGTCTTCGAACTTCTGGTCCAATTCTTTCTGCTCAACCTCGACTGCATCTTGGAACCTGACTGCCTTTGTCTCATCTGCTGGGACTGCGTTCGACTCGGCTGCCTCTAAAAGCAATGCTTCGTCCTGCTTTGTAACATCAGGTCCGATCCTTTGGTGCTTGGGAGCCTTGATCTTTGCAGCACCATCTCTACGGTGCGGAGGAAGCTTCTTCTTTCTGGTTGAGGAATCAACATGGCCTTCTTGTGCCATTGCAGCCCTGGCTGCTCTAGGCTTTGCCTTTTTCTTGACCCGGATCTCTTGAACTTGTGTGTTGTGATGGGAGACGGCGGTATTTTATCCTTGGCCGTGATATCGAGCTTGACTTCTGGAGGTTGAGGAGCTTCGACCAGTGTAGAACCGAATCTGCGATGAGGCGGCAGTTTCTTGGGTGGCACTTGTACCTTGTCGACTTTGAAGGTGTCGATGGTATTGTCGTTTGTCGCCTCAGCGTCGGTTACGGGATTAATCTCCAAAGTCGGGCTCTCAATATTCAATTCAACTGTCGGAACAGCATGTTGGAGATGGGGAGCAAGCTTCTGTGGTTGAGCTATTTGTAGCCGCATCAAGCTAGAGTTGCTTGTGCTGGACTCTTCAATCTTGATTGAGACTGTGGATGGCGAACCTTTTGGGTGGGTGCGCTGATATTCGTGCGCGCTGTCTTTCGCGGAAGATGCCTGCTCTAAAGCTGCACTTGCGTGGGTGTTGATGATGTTCTGAACAAGATCGGGATCATGGATCACGAAGGCTTTGACTCTTGTGCTTGATGAGCTTCTCGTGCTTGAGGTCGCCGCCTTGCTCTGAGGAGTCGCGACTCTCCAACTCTCGACCTCCTTGGAGGCCATCGAGCTCGCGATATTTTCGAGCGTTGTCTCATCATGCTCAATGGGCTCTGTGTCGGCGGTTGCTTTGCTGACACTAGTAAGGTCTGCCACCTTAGCCTGATCCTCCAAACAGAACTCGCAGTTCTTCCACAAGTCATCGTCAACTTCGCGCTTTTCAGCGGGCTTGACGTCCTCCTTCAACTTGGCGGCCCACGCCTCGGCGTCCTCTGCCTCGAGGAGGTAAGCTGCACCACCACGGCACACCCTGCCACGGAGTGTCTCTGCCAGAGCCTCCATCTGCTCTGCGGCCCAGAGGGAGACCTTTTCAAAAGATGCATCGGCATGCAAAGAGACACCAGCGTAGATTCGCATCAAGTTCACGTTCTTCATCGCTGACTCCAGCTTCTGCTCTTGAGTACGGGGCTCCAGCTGGATCTGTCTGGTACAGTCATCGTTTTCTCTGGCACTCAGCCTGGTCTGGAGATCAGAGACTTCGAGACGGAGTGAGGGAATATCGTAGGTAATGGCACTTTGCAGATGCTGCACCTGGTGCTGGAGATACTGGAGTGATTGCGAGGCTTGCATGTGACGGTAGTGAGAGTTGAGCCCGTCCTGGAATTGTTGTTGTTCGAGACCGGTGATGCGATTCTCCAATTGGCGCGTCATGGCCATGTCTGTATTTGTGAGCTGCGAGTTAATTGGCATATAGTTTTGAGGCACGATGGCGTGCATAGAGCCAGCGAGTGGCTGAGCCATGGCGTTATAGTAGGACTCAGGGTTCCAAGAGCGGCCCATGAAGGGGTCTGCCACGTCGGGCGACTGAATGCCAGAGTCCATGTGTGGTTGAAGAAGGCTTGTGGGTTGTGGAGGGTGAATGAGTAGTGGAGGTTGTACGACGGAAGAAGGTGTGTAAGTTGTGGAGGGCGGAAGAAGTTGGAAGAAGTTGGAGAGTTGGAGAAGGTATGTGAGAAGGTGGAGAAGGATATGAGAGAAGCTTAAAGGTGTGAAAGAGATCGAAGGGGTGAGTAAGGTCGATGTGAGAGGCGGAGATGTGAGGTACTAGAGGTGTGGAGGCTGTGAGTAATAAGAGGTCGAGAAGGTGAGTTGTAGGAGAGGTAAAGGTTTGGTGTCGAAGCTGATACTAGTGTACTGATTGAGGCGAGTAAGAAGGTGAGAGCGTAGGTGGTCGAAACGCTCGAGCTATTGGCTGCAGTGAAGTATAACCACGATAGCAACTTTCAATGCTATACGACTAGCCTCAAGAACGAGATGACAAAGTCCCGTGACGGAAGACGTAGAAGTACTTGATACCAAGCGAGTAATACTTGCAGTCAGTGATCAACGGAAGACTGCGTTCGTCGACCGGATCTCTGAAGAAAGGCAGTAGCGAACGGAGTAGCCAATAATAAAGCACCCAGCAAGATGTCTCGCTCACGAGGAATGGATGATCGCGTGCGGTACAGAAAGCTTGGTGAGAGTGAGGTATGAAGAACGAAAGAGAGCATGCAATCTATCCTTCCTTACTACGTCTGCAGTATCGCGGTTCAAGACGAGAGATAAATTTAGCTTCGGCTGCGTTCACATAATCGGTCTGGATGTTCCTGTTCAGGTTGTTTTGTAAGGCTTCTTGAAGCGAATGATAATGACCTCGACAATCTCGAGGAGACTTTGCATCGACCACCTGCTCACCATTTGCCTGGTGGATCCACTCGAATGTTAGATTGCCGAAGTGCTGAATCTTATAACTCCGCCTTGTTGGTCTCCAAAATCTGTCTGGCTGGTACTCTCCACAAATGGAATTCGAGGAAGTCACATGTTGTAACGTAAAGATGGATATAGTTGTGTGTTGCATTGGCCATCACGGGTCAAGCTGAGATAATGCGAAGAAGCTGATCATAAACACATGGTACAGTGCATCGACCTGTGGTGCCTCGAGAGATGGAAGGTTGGGGTTGTTAGCTCTCTCGGTAGTACAGCTATGCAAGAACGGCTTTGGGTTGGTTGTATGTTGCAGTTGCTCTTCAAGGAAGCGATACGAATAGCGCAGCAACAGTGGCGATAAAACCTTCTCGAAGGCAACGTGGGGCACACTCAAGCTGCATATGTCAAAAGGAAGACTGCAGAGCTAGTTCTTTGTCCCTGACGATTGAAGCAGCGCTATGGCTGCACGCGTTTGTTCCCCGGAGAGCCAGCTCAGCGTCGGGCAAGACGGCTGTCGTGGCACACGAAGAGTCGTCGATGGTTCGTCTCGCCAAAAGTAGGCTGTGATTTTATATCCTCTAGAAGAATAAGACTCGGTATCGCATTGGATCCAGGATTCTCCCTTGAGGTCAGACCGGCTCAACCCCACTTTGTTGCAGGTAGAATAGGGACGAAACACAAGAGACCAACCAGTCGCGAGGCGCGGACGAGGGGTGATCGTAACCGAAATGGTGAAATGACAATGTGCGCATGTCTGCAGGAGCAGAGATGCAAGGCCATGGACTGAGGTTCCTCAGGGCGCTTCAAGGCTTGCGGCACTGGCCAACAGCTGTCAATGATCGACTCGTGTTGGTGACGGGCATTATACCATATCTGGCAGCGGTTGACTGCACTTGACTGCGGTTGACTGCGCTTGACGAGCAGCCAAAAACAATGTCGGTCGAGGTGGCTGGCAGGATGATGGCAGGATTATGAACAAGCAACATGATTGACCAGCCTCGCGATTCAGAATGTTGGCTTCCATTCCATCCGGCTGGGGCGATCTTCTTTGTCTCCACACACACACCGCGTCCTTTCCGGTGAAGCTTCTGCGCCTCATGCAACATGCACCAGTTGAGGCCAAGGCATGCTGAAAGTATTTCAGCCTCCTGATCTCTGTGTAACTCATGTGAGGATGCACTGCCTCCCCATCTCATCAGCACCCGGTGTGTGCCCCGCATTGCCTGGAACTTGATTAGACCATGAACCCGCACAGTTGCGCGACCTGGGTTCGAGAATAGTTCCTCGTACGAGTCTAGCCTGCCTTGGTTTCGTTGTTTGGATGACGGATACATGAGCGAGGGTGCCGCGATCTGTGAATGGTCAGTTCCATCGTTATGCCACAGCTCTTCCCACTCGCCAGCAGTAACAGCCATGCGCTTCACCAAGACATGCCCGAACCTCGACGCGACCTATCCAAACTTGACTCTTCGAGGAAACGTTCTTCTTCTGTCCTTCGAACTTTGCATAAGATTGGCGGATGGCTGAGGAGGGACGAAGTCGATCCTGCTTTGCCTGATGAACCGTCACACCAGGATTCTCAAAAGCAAGCCTTGAATGACCACCTTGCGCCAACACGGGAATCAGGAAACAATGGCTCAGTACAACAGGATGCAGTGCTGGCACCATCAAGGTCGCGGGGAAATAGCTTGCTCGGCCGTACCTTGTCCAAGTCTAAGAAGATTGTTCCCGAACTGTCACGGCAATTCACCACCAAAAGGCAGAATTCCGAAAAACGAGACAGGCTTCTGGCAATTGAACCCAGTGCAACAGAAAGAAGAGCGGTGAGCGCCGAACGGCGACCTCGAGCAATGAGTCCTGCACGTTGTCAGTCTCCTCTATCAGCTACATCACCATCTCGCTCAGCCCCAGATATCAGTACCCCAGGACATATGCGCTTGCCATTTGCCGACACTCATGCAAAGAGCTACTTTGATACCAGAGCCCTCACGCTTGGGGATGTCCAGCATGACCATCTATCCAAGCCTCCTCCTCCCCGAAACATACCGCCTATGTTGGAGGCGGCTGACGAGCCTACGTTTCTGGACGACCGTGATCTGCAGGCCGAACTCGAATCGACGTGGATTCTCAACTTGAGCATGCACTTTCGGGACAAGTCTGATCGTGAGAAATTCTTTGTTACCTACGCCCAACAACCAAACCGCTGGTGCAGAGTAACTGTATCTTGTGATTACCGAGACGCACCGCCATCATCCCTCGAATCAGACCTCAAATCTCTCAAGTTTCAAAGAGACAAGAACCAGCGTATATACGAAGCCATCAGAGAGTCTTTGCCTGATATAGATTTCTACGACACTGTCACAAATCTGAAGCTGGAGACAGAAAATGGACAATTGCATGTACATGTCACCGAGGACATCAACGAAATCATCTCATATCCATCGGTAGACTTTGTCGATGAAGGCTGTCGCATGTACCGCGAGGGCGAGCTCGATTTTCAATCACACATCTCTGGATTCGTTTACAAAGTCAGAGTTGGCAATCAGGTCTTGATTAAGAAAGAGATACCAGGCCCAGATACGATTGATGAGTTCATGTACGAGATTGAGGTGCTCAATGAACTTCGAGGTTCAAGGGGTGTGATTAACTTTCATGGCTTGGTGGTCGATGATGATGAGAAGATAATCAAGGGGCTACTGATATCCTTCGCGTCCCTTGGTGCTCTTGTGGATGTCATCTATGACGACAAGCAGAGCAGTTCGCTACCATGGCATCGACGGGAGAGGTGGGCCCATCAGATCGTTCAAGGCCTTGCTGAGATTCACGAAGCTGGATTTGTCCAAGGCGACTTCACTCTGTCCAACATTGTCATCGACCACGAGGACGATGCGAAAATCATCGACATCAACCGTCGTGGCTGCCCTATTGGGTGGGAGCCACCAGAGCTTCTTCGTCTTGTCCGAAGAGGGCAGAAAATTAGCATGTTTATCAACGTGAAGAGTGACATATTTCAGCTAGGTATGGTTCTTTGGGCACTTGCGGAGCAGGATGATGAGCCTGAGCATGTTACAAGAACCAGTTTTGGAGGAATGCCTCGTATCACTGCACAGGACGTGCCAAACTGGTTTGAGGACATCATCGATGCGTGCTTGAGCAATCAGCCTCGAAACCGACCGAGCGCAAAAGAGCTGCTGACAATGTTTCCACTTCATCCGCGAGAGTACGAGAAGAGGCGCATCAGCCCGAGAAGTTCCGATCACAGTCTTGCTAGCCATCACTCTCACAAGGAGTTCAACGACCCAACGACCGCCGTTGACTGGGACGCAGTGGAAGAGTTCAAGAGAGGACAGCGAAAGCCGGCTGACTTTGTTCCTTCTTACCCTACTACGGATCCGTATCAGTTCGCCAATGCAGCGACATCTACTGAGTACAGAATCGACAGCACTGGAAGTTATGTCAGACCTCATCGAGGCAGAAGTCCGCATGGTCATCGTCAAAGGTCTGCAGCGAGCAGCACCACCAGTCTGTCTTTGAGCCAAGGAGTGCCAGTATGCGAGTACCTTTGTGATGAAGATATCTCAGGCTTTGAGTATGCTGAAGGCTCACGAGACCGTCCCACGAACATGACGCCACAGAGACCTTCTGTGCCCGACGCTCCGCCGTTCCAGTCGAATGCTTTTGACTCGCACCAAGAAGCGGGTAACCACCATCAACAATACAGGAGACGAGTTCCAGAGAGTGGCGAAGGTTCTCCACACCCACAAAGACAACAGCGTGTCTTGTTTGGACCGCCAATACATCAAGACTCAGGCTTTGACGAGTACATGATCGAGACAATCGAGCATGGCCAGCCGTCAACACGCCCAGCTCATAACCTACCTCATATACTCACAACCACTGTCGAGGCTCTGAATGATGGTGACCAGGAAGTATCAGCAGTGACACAACAGTCACAGCCGCTCACAAGCCCTGCAACACCACAGTCACAGCAGACACCCCTCACACCTTTCTCATATTATACACCACCTGCTTTTTCATCTCCAGCATCAACACAGAATCTAGACCCGACGTCCCGCAACTCAGCAACAACAGGCTCATAACAAGCAATGAAGTTACTAACCAGGTCGTCTGCAGGTCGGATGGCAGATCTATTTCCTTTGTTACGAGCATGTAGCCTCTCTCGACAAGCATCTTTTTGCATTTGGGGTATGTCTTTGAGAGCATGTTAGGCGTTGATTGATTTCTTCTGAATGAGCAGCTGTTTCAAAAAGCAATCTTGTGAGAACGTTATGTCACGATGCAATGATGCCAGCAGCAGAAGCTTGGTCAAGGAAGGTCTTTGGAGGTGTAGTGGAAGTATAATGCTTTTCCCTCTGGGTTGTCATGGGTATCTATTTTAATTCGCCGTGTCCGGCATCATATGCTTCATCTCAATCGTCTAGCTGCTTGCGCCGTACTTCTTCTTGTAGTCCTCCATGGCCTTGAGCTGCTCCTCGGTAGCCTGACCCTTGACACCCTCAATGACATCGTCGAGGGTCAAGACAGCAAGGACGGGCACACCAGTCTCCTGGCGAACCTGGCCGATGGTGCTTGGTCTGTCGGAGCCGTCGTCAGGCTTGCCCTCCTTCTCACCCTGGCTGGGAGTCTTCTCTTGTCTGTCGAGGGCAACGATGATGCCAACGAGCTCGCCACCCTGGCTCTTGATGATGCTGATGGCTTCTCTGATGGCAGTGCCGGCGGTCATGACATCGTCAATGACAACAACCTTCTTGCCCTTGAGGCTCTCGCCAACCATCAGACCACCCTCGCCATGGTCCTTGACCTCCTTGCGGTTGTAAACGAAACCGAGGTCGCCATACTTTGCCTCGTCAATGCCAGCAAGCTTCTCGGCAGTGGTGGCGCAGAGAGGAATGCCCTTGTAGGCAGGGCCGAAGAGGACGTCGAACTGGAACTCGGGATGGGCGGAGCAATACTCGGCGACAGTACGGGCGTAGGCCTCGCTGATGCCGCGGATGAGCTTGCCCTTGGAGAACAGACCACAGTTGAAGAAGTAGGGCGAGATGCGGCCGGACTTGAGGGTGAAGGAGCCAAAGGTCAGGATGTTGGACGAGAGGGTGAGCGAGATGAGGTCGCGCTTGTAGGCGGGGAGAGCTTCTGCGGAAGACATTGGTGGCGGCGGGGTAGCAAAGTGGATAGCGAAGGGATGGGAAAACGAGGATTTGGATAACAGGCCAGGCTAGGCGCGCGACTATCCACTGCGGCAAATGGCGAGCTACAAGCAACGGGGAGATGTGACAGGACGAGCGGTGTGTCGGGAAAATTTGGTAGGGAGGAAGGAGCGCAAAGCGGCGGCTCTGTTGCCCTCAATTGACAATGCTGCCCAAACGTTATCGATAGCTCACCAAGCGCTACGTAGTGAGCGGCTATACAGAGGAAATAATAGGCATATCGGCACGAATAGAGAGCACGGTGAGCAGTTCATCGAGCATATTATCACGTGAAGGTGGATAGCTGTGGCCCTGTTGAGACACCGCAAGTGAGAGATACACGCTCAATTGTCGATTCAAGCGGTTTGCCTCCGCCACCGCGGTCCATAGCAAGCAAAAAAGAGAGACGACAGTTGGCTCATCATCCGTTACATCATTTTTTTCCCTGGTCCCGCTGTTGGCTCCCAACGAAGCTGCAAAAAGTGAGAAAGAAAAAACTAGCTTGGCGGGGCAACTGAAGCCAGACCCCTTCCTCGCTTAGTCAGTGCGCGCTCTCACACACACTCAAAAAGGCCACCCCTCCCGCGCCCTTCTTCTCATCAGCGTCTTCATACCACGGTTCATCAAGCAATCGTATCTGGTAAGCTTTGACCTCCTCGAGCGGGCTCCACTTTGCTATTTCTTGGATCTGCTCGTCCTTTTCTTCCTTCCTCTTTTTCTAACCTCTCTTCAGAAAGTTCAACCGTACTTCACTCCATCTTCCATACACAACCGTCAACATGGGGTATGTCTTTGTCTCTGGCGCTCTGCCATCCTCTGCGATGCCTTTGACACGATCTGACCGCCGCATGTAGTAAGGAAAAGTCCCACATTAACGTCGTCGTTATCGGCCACGTCGACTCCGGTAAGTCGACCACCACCGGTCACTTGATCTACAAGTGCGGTGGTATCGACAAGCGTACCATCGAGAAGTTCGAGAAGGTAAGCCATCCTCTTCCTTCGCCTCATTCACACCTCTGCGCCTTCTTCCTCGACAAGATCGCTGCTTTTTCACATTTTTCACCCTGGAGTGGGCTGCTTGGTGGGGTTGAGCTCAGCTTCGCGCTTTGACTCACCGCGCTGACGCCCAACTCGCAAAATTTTCACAACACCTCTTCGCCACCCACACCAACCACCATCAACAATGTCTGACAATCCCATAGGAAGCCGCCGAACTCGGCAAGGGTTCCTTCAAGTACGCCTGGGTCCTCGACAAGCTGAAGTCCGAGCGTGAGCGTGGTATCACTATCGATATCGCCCTGTGGAAGTTCGAGACCCCCAAGTACATGGTCACCGTCATCGACGCCCCCGGTCACCGTGATTTCATCAAGAACATGATCACTGGTACCTCCCAGGCTGACTGCGCCATTCTCATCATTGCCGCCGGTACTGGTGAGTTCGAGGCTGGTATCTCCAAGGATGGCCAGACTCGTGAGCACGCCCTTCTCGCCTACACCCTTGGTGTCAAGCAGCTCATCGTTGCCATCAACAAGATGGACACCACCAAGTGGTCCGAGGCCCGTTACCAGGAGATCATCAAGGAGACCTCCGGTTTCATCAAGAAGGTCGGCTACAACCCCAAGCACGTTCCCTTTGTCCCCATCTCGGGCTTCAACGGCGACAACATGATTGAGGTTTCGTCCAACTGCCCCTGGTACAAGGGTTGGGAGAAGGAGACCAAGGCCAAGGCCACTGGTAAGACTCTCCTCGAGGCCATTGACGCCATCGACCCTCCTTCCCGTCCTACCGACAAGCCCCTCCGTCTTCCCCTCCAGGATGTCTACAAGATCGGTGGTATTGGCACGGTGCCCGTCGGCCGTGTCGAGACCGGTACCATCAAGGGTGGTATGGTCGTCACCTTCGCCCCCGCTGGTGTCACCACTGAGGTCAAGTCCGTCGAGATGCACCACGAGCAGCTCACCGAGGGTCTTCCCGGTGACAACGTCGGCTTCAACGTCAAGAACGTCTCCGTCAAGGAGATCCGTCGTGGCAACGTTGCTGGTGACTCCAAGAACGANCCCCCCAAGGGTTGCGACTCCTTCAACGCCCAGGTTATCGTCTTGAACCACCCTGGTCAGGTCGGTGCCGGTTACGCACCCGTCCTCGATTGCCACACTGCCCACATCGCCTGCAAGTTCTCCGAGCTTGTTGAGAAGATTGACCGCCGTACCGGCAAGTCCGTTGAGGCCGCCCCCAAGTTCATCAAGTCTGGTGACGCCGCCATCGTCAAGATGGTTCCCTCCAAGCCCATGTGTGTTGAGGCCTTCACTGACTACCCTCCTCTCGGTCGTTTCGCCGTCCGGTACGTTTATCCTCCTTGACCCTTCTCACTCTACCCTTTACTGACTCCTTGTCCAGTNGACATGAGACAGACCGTCGCCGTCGGTGTCATCAAGTCCGTCGTCAAGTCTGACAAGCAGGGTGCCGGCAAGGTCACCAAGGCTGCTGTCAAGGCTGGCAAGAAGTAAACGATTTGACCTTTTGGGTTTCAAAAAGTCTTTTATTTGCTTCGGTGCTTTACTCAAGGTCACATGAGTTCAGCATTATACTAACGATACCACCTTTTCTGTCACGACCTTGCATGAAACATGATGGCGAGGCAGTTGCTTCGAGGGATCTGGGTTTATGGCTTAGATTATCAGTTTGCAGCAGCAATTCAAACCTCATTGTTGATTGCACACCACTTCTTTTTGACTGCTGTCTTCTGTGATTATATCTCGCTTTCCTCGTCTTGATGCTGGGTGTTTTGATTCTTCGTTGATGCTTCCGTGTTCCATCATGTCCTCGTGTATTCTTCTTGCTTTGTCTTGGGTGCTCTTTGCTTGTATGTTTACATGCTATCTGTCTTCGCAGCGCAATCGCCACTTGCTGTCTTTTGAGCTCATGCTTGATTCGCTGGTGCTGTCAAAGGCTTGCGCTCTCAGCTTACCTTTTACTCTCTTGCTGTCGGCGGAAAGTCAGGAGGCTAATCATCTACACTAAGGATAACGAATAATTGCATGCATAAGCGCACAAGCTTCTCACAGGTCTTTGAACCCCTTTTGCTCTGTAAAGCTTCGAGAAGAGGGAGTTGAGCTCTTCCTGCTCTCCTCCGGGCTTCAAGCGTTCGCGATATTCAAGTCTTGCCTGCTGAGTGTACCACCCTGGTCGCTTTTCCGATGCCTCTTTGGAGCTGTGTCCCTGCTGCAATCATACTATGTTATTGTAAGGCCAGTAAACAACAAATCTGCTTGCTGGTCACTTTATGACCAAAGGCGTTGGTTATCAAACACTCCATGGTTGGCGATATTTCCAACTAACTGACTTCAATTTGTCAGGGCTGTTGGGATGCCGCGTCACAAAGCAAACTCAACTACGAAAGCTTCCAAAGCAACTACGACAATAAATCGGCAGCTGGCCGTTTCCAGAATTGTCTACCATGTTGTAGATGCAAAGTTCCAACAAGGTACTGCCGTCCCCTGCAAGAGTGAAGAAAACGACCTGAGTCGTGGCCGCGAGGCTGAGATGACGACTTGCTCGGCCAACGCGTCCTCCGCGACACGTCCAACATCAGTCGCATCTTCAGTATCTTCAGCATCTCAATCTCGACAACATCGACAACAAACATGCGTGGTCAATATTGTGCCTTCTGTCGGCCTTAGTTAATATATTCTCGCCGTTCCACGGAGAATCGCACCTCACAAAAATCCCCACGCCCCACCACAATTTGTGACGATCCTGTTATACAGAATCGATTCTTGACATAGTAGGTTCACGCGTTGTGTCGCACTTTCTTCTTGAGACGAGGCCAGATGGGCTTGGTATGTCTGGAATAGATACAAACACGTATCCCGCATCGATTTCGAAGGCAAGAAACAGAAAGATTATGACGAGGCAAGCCATAACCGACCTGTCAACCATCAGCAACCACTTGATGCGACGAGATGGCATGCCTGGAGAAACTCTACTCGTGCTGCTAACCTGAACCACTTGTTTCTAGCAGAGCTATCGTATACAGGGCTGCTAGGACCGATGCACTACTCTCGAGCCATCTTACGTGGCCATCGCTACGCCACCTCCACTGTCGCACGGCCTGTGGTCTGATGAAGACCGTCTCTAGGGACATCAAGCCTGTGTATAAAGTATCCTGTAGCCACGAGAACATCTGCTGAACACAACTCTACAACCCATCGTCGCTTCACAGACTTCTACGCTTCTCGATATTGTCCCAAGCAGTCAACCTTAGTCGATCATGAGCCACTTCGCTCGCGCAGCAGTCGCTGCCACTCTCACTGCTGCTGCCAATGCCTCATCTCTCGCCGATGTTTGCACCGTCTCAAATGTCCAAGCTGCTCTGCCCGCCAATGGTACCCTTCTAGGCATCGATCTGATCCCTTCAGCTGTCACTGCAAGTGCCGTCTACAATGCATCCACTAGTATGGGAGGCATGGGCGGCACGAGTTCTGGCAGTGGAACCACCTACAGCTATTGCAATGTTACCATCACCTACACTCATACTGGCAAGGATGATGAGGTCGTTGTCAAGTATGCTTTCCCTCAGCCATCTGACTTCAAAAAGCGTTTCTACGTGGCTGGTGGAGGTAAGTCTTCTGAGTCATGATGTCTGCTCCATTGACTAATCATACCTAGGTGGCTTCTCCTCTCCAGTACCGCGACCGGAGGTCTCGAGTATGGCGCCGTCAGTGGCGCCACCTCCGCTGGCTACGATGCCTTCGACTACAGCTACGACGAAGTTGTCCTCGCAGGTAACGGATCCATCAACTGGGACGCAACCTACATGTTCTCGTACCAGGCTTTGGGCGAGATGACCAAGGTCGGCAAGTACATCACCGAAGGATTTTACGGCATGAACAACACCAAGGTTTACACCTACTTCGAGGGCTGCTCTGACGGTGGTCGTGAGGGTATGAGTCAGGTCCAGCGCTTTGGAGACGAGTACGATGGTGCTATTACTGGCGCTCCCGCCTTCCGCTTCGCACAGCAACAAGTCCATCACGTCTACTCTGCAGCCGTCGAACATACCATGGACTACTACCCTCCTCCCTGCGCACTGGCCAAGATCGTGAATGCGACCATCGCTGCCTGCGACCCTCTCGATGGACGAACCGACGGAGTCATTTCTCGCACCGATCTCTGCAAGCTGCACTTCAACCTGAGCTCCATCGTTGGAGAGTCTTATTACTGTGCTGCTGAAACTAGCTCATCTCTAGGCTTTGGCTTCAGCAAGCGTCAGGCTGGTAGCCAGACCAGTAACACACCCGAACAGAATGGCACTATTACTGCTCAGGACGTTGCAGTCGCCCAAGCTGTCTACGACGGTCTCCATAATTCAAAGGGCGAGCGCGCATACCTCTCTTGGCAAATTGGTTCTGAACTATCTGACGCTGACCCGACCTACAACACCAACACCAGCTCATGGGAGCTCAACATTCCTTCCACTGGCGGCGAGTACGTAACCAAGTTCGTTCAACTTCTTGACCTCGACAACCTTTCCGACCTTGATGGTGTCACCTACGATACTCTCGTCGAATGGATGACCATCGGAATGGTTCGCTACCTGGACAGTCTTCAAACCACTCTTCCCGACCTCACTACCTTCAAAGAAACTGGCGGCAAGCTCCTCCACTACCACGGCGAATCCGATCCCAGTATTCCTTCTGCTTCTTCGGTCCACTACTGGCAATCAGTGCGCTCCATCATGTACGGCCACCTCTCGCAAGAAGATGCACAGAAAGAACTTCAAGATTGGTACCAATTCTACCTCGTGCCTGGTGCCGCCCACTGTGGAACCAACAGCCTCCAGCCTGGTCCATACCCTGAGAACAACATGAACATTATGATCGACTGGGTTGAGAATGGCAACAAGCCTTCGCGCTTGAACGCAACCGTCTCCTCCGGCGACTACGAGGGCGAAACTCAGATGCTTTGTCAGTGGCCTACCCGCCCTGTGTGGCATGGAAACAGCACCTTCGACTGCGTGAATGACAAGGCATCTATTGACAGCTGGACTTACAAATTCCCTGCTTTCAAGCTTCCTGTCTACTAGGTGTCCGTAAGTAAGCGCAAGTCAGGACATTGTCCCTCAAGCCTAGGAGTGTACAGAGGCTATTTTAGGCACATTGCAACTATCTTGTTTGAACTAAATCTGTATTGGGATAGCTAGAGGACATTGACAGGCTTTTATATCTCACTCGAATTTAATACCACCTTCGCTACCTTTACCTCGACCTTATAAGTTTTCCTCAACCAGAAAATCTTTTCTCTTCGATGAGAAGTCCACTTGTGCTTTCCAGTTTTGGGAAGCTGCGATCTTCTCGGCAGCTTCGTATCGTACCTTCGAACCATCACCATCGTCATATACTGTCGCTCTTTTGTCATCATCAACAATATACACGAACGGTACCGGGGGAAGCAACAAAACATGCACATATCAATGAGATGTCTACTACTTTCTCTCTGCCCTACTTCAGCGACGCTGGCATGATACTTGGACGCTGGGGTCGGGTTCAGTCTCGAACTAGATTACGGGCAAGTCGCCGACATCGCGGATACACAATAGACGGCTGGCATTGAGTGAAAGCAGTACCGCAAGCGTCTAGTACAAGAATGGCTCAGCCCACGACATCGTCAAGATTGAAGGAGGAGTGTCCTACACACGAAGCATGCACAATCTATCAATCACGAACGACAGATCCTACTACGAGTACTGGAAGTTGAAGGATCCAAATGACCATGATTACTCTGACGCTCCCCCGTCGAAGACTCCGCCTTACAAGCCTCCTGGATTCGTCCTTCCGCAACGACTACAGGATACCATCGTTTACATATCCTCACTATGGCCGAANAAACTGCCACCGCCTACGCCCGAAGCCGAATCTCTTGTCTGGATGCTGAAAGCCTTGGAAGCAGCCACGGAAACTTACCTTGAGGAACTAATTCAATATGTCATGATAACCAANCCCGTACCGCTCGAGAACTCGGATATCTACAAAGAAACCATCAAATCGGCAACTTCCACCCTGGGTTTGACAATGGGCAGTCCACACCTTCTTGCCGCTAAAGCCGCAGCCAGAGCACACGATATCAAAGGAGTCTGCAATGATCTATATGACCCAGGGCCTGATTANTGCAACGCGTTTGTTCGTGGCTATAAACCACAACCGTGCCACCTTTTCTGCTTGGCTATAAACCACAACCGTGCCGCCTTTTCTGCTTACTTGATGGAAGAAGAGTGTAGTCACTTTGAAGAACTCAGGGGTTACCATAATAGCTCCCTCGGTAGCGCCAGCGACATACCTAGGGAAGAAAGATTGGCTGTGATGAAGCATGCTTTGGAAGAACTTNNCAAACCGCCTTACCCTGAGATGTGGTCACCCGCTACTCATGTCCAAGATATAGTTCTATATGGAGAAGCGACGGAAGACACGGTGTTGCAACCAGTGCTTGGGGACAGTTTTGGCGACAAACTCGGCAGTCTGGAGATTAGAAGACGAGCGAAAGATCAAGAGGCAGTGAACCCTCTGTTTGCTGCTTCAAGGGGTGCGGCCGAGTATTGTGTGGACTGGGACATTGATTGGAATGGTCCACACCGATGCCTGCTATTGCTTACGAAGGAAGAAGCAGCGAAACTTGACCCACCAAATGTCAAAGCATCGAAGGAAGAACTATAATGATGCGAAGAACGAGACATCATATGACGATATAAGAGCAAGAATCATATCCCACTGCCTTCCCATACCAATCTCTCTAATCTCAACCCTCAAAAGCACAAAAAACAAAAATGTAGCCTGTGAGAATCGAACCCACGTCTCCCCAGAGCCTCCATATGGATTACCGCGCCTTCCCTGGCTAAGCTGGTGTATCTAGCACTCAACTCGGCCGCGCGGTAAACACAGTAAAGGTGAGGTGTCTTGACCACTAGACCAAAGCTACTTGGATGGTGATGATTGGATTTCGTTGTAGCGCTCGTTGTGTTGCATGAACGGAGCCTTCACTCACTTCTCTTCAACCTTCTACCCCTTTGTCTCGTTCACTTCTAGCTCTTGCGCACTCTCCGTGTGCTAAAGACCATCACGTTGTAGTCGTTGAAGTGCACAGTGTTCTCCAAGCCAGGAGTGTGACCATGGAAAC
The DNA here is from genome assembly GCA_903819635.1 of Aureobasidium vineae. Taxonomy (NCBI): domain Eukaryota; kingdom Fungi; phylum Ascomycota; class Dothideomycetes; order Dothideales; family Saccotheciaceae; genus Aureobasidium; species Aureobasidium vineae. The sequence continues at coordinate 1,107,426 of CAIJEN010000015.1, forward strand.
CCCTGAGATGACATCCTCTCCGTGGATACTACTGCTTTCTGGCAAGTGTTGTGCATTTCTTCCGCACACGGAGAGAGAGAGAGAGCCAGGAGCCAAGACCATCGGTGATTGCCAACAGGAAATAGAATACTGTCAGAGGCAAGGACATGCAACAAGCAATTGTAGAAGAAGTTGATTGGGGGCCAACATAGCAGCAACAACATCTCAAGTAGCCGGACCCAAAACCTGTTCCACAAACTCGTCTGCACCCCTCGTGACACCATCCACATCAATCTTTGCCAACACTTCGTTCATAGCTTCAACGACATCTCTTTCTTCCAGGACTTCGTGCATGATTTCTCCTTCTTTTCTCCAGTACTCGCCCACCTTGGCTCTGAACCCAGTTTCCCTCATGACAACATTTCTGACTGCTCCAAGCGATCTAAATTTCGCGAGCGACTTCTCAAGGACTCTGGTCTGAGATTCGAGGACGATAGCTGGGGAAGGTGGAAGCACGAAAGCGCGGTTGGTAGCGGAAGCCCAAATGAGAAGAGCCACTCCGACATCTGTGATACAAGCTGTCAGACGAGAAACCCACCAGCGAGTCCAGAAGAAGTTCTCGACGGCAGAGAAGGTAGTGGCGCGAGCGTTGCGTTGGTGCTCGTATGTAGCGACGGAAGCGACGTCTGCGATCATGACTACAACGCCTGAGATGACGGCAGCAGTTCTCCAACGAGCAGCTGTTGTGCCTCCGACCAGGGTAGAGGTAGCGAGGCCGAGGAAGAGCAGGTGCATCAGATGTGTCTTGAGCAGTGAGGGCAGGGCGCAGATCAGGTAGCTGGTACCCACATCCTGGGCCTTGGGGTCGTTGACCAGAGGACAGTTGCACAGGACATCAGGACCAAAGCGGAGGTATTGTAATCTTGCTTCCAGTCCTCCTGTTGTGAAGATCTGGCGCAGTATCTCGTCTTGGGGAGTGATGGTGGACAGTCTGTTGAAGAGGACGGGAGTGGGCGTCTGCAGTCGCGACTCGGTCTCTCTGAAAATATTGGTGGGCTTGAAGTATGGGAGGGTGAAGATGAGCGAGATGACAGCGCTGGCGAAAAGGAGGTTCAGGGCACGAGATGCTTCTGGCGACACGGGTACTCGTTGTGCGTTGTTTGGTGCTCGGAGACTACGGTAGAAGGCTATGATACGAGGAAGGAGCATGGGCCCAAAGAAGAGGAGGGCCGACCGGATGCTGTATACCAATCGTCAGCTTTGCTGCTTCCATTAACAGTTTACGGTACGACTTACGCGCTCCAAGACAGCATGGTTGCGGTTGTGTTTTATTGTCGTCAGGGTTGGCGCGTGTTGCAAATCAGGGGTAGTATTTATCCAAGGTCCAGCGCACACCAGCACAATAACCAGATAGTCGTCCAGTGGGTACAAATTGGCGATTGCCAGCTCCTGCGACAGAATGTACAATGATGGTGAATCCAGGGAAGCTGCCATCTGTCCACCGAGCTTTCTCCGCAGTTGAACATCTTGAGGTCCACTCTTCTGCTCAGTCGACACCAACATCTGAATTAACGTTGACTGGCGCACTTCTGTCTGCTAGAGCATCCTTGAGAGGATCTACGAGGAATGCACTGTACTGGTTTATCACAGGCCGAGAGATGATGTCTACATCAATCGCAATACACAAGGAAACCGAAGAACAAATCGCATAATTCGAGTGCAAGAGATATACAGCCGCAAACCGATTGAGATACTCGACCATTGGAAAGAGTCCGCGAACGGAATTAGAAGGACATGATCTCCTAACTAGCTTGGTTACCTGAATCTCGCTGTCGGCAAAAATAGCACTTTTAGGTTTCAACAAAGTTCACCGAGAGCGCACAAATATTGCTCCTTACAGGTCAGCTCTCAACGACAAGTCTTACATCTCATCTCACGCCATGTATTGAGAAGACCTGTTTGATGGGTATATATGATGGAGAAGTGATGCTTCCTGTGAATGGTTACCCGAGCGATCCTTCGCAGAACAATACTATATTCTGCCAAACCTCGTCCATTCCATGTCGCCTCTGAACTGCTTCATCAAAACCCATACTCAAGCGATCAGTCTATCGCCCAACCAGATTCATCAAACTCATAACCGTCTTCGCTGGACGCGTTTTCGTAAGAGGACCTTTCGAGCGTAGGAAAATGGCGTTCTACATGCGAGAACTGCAACTCTTGGCCGTGGTACGTGAACGAATCTTCCTCTTCATGCATCCATTCGGGGACCACGTTGAAAAAGGCGTAGCCCCATTCTGGAAGACCCGCAAGCGGGGCGACACCTTGGGTGAGATGCTTGCTACGAGGCCAACGAAGTCGCTTGTTCATCTCATACAGTGGCGTATACAGGTCGCAATCGACACGCATGTCAAAGTCGCGACACGTTGCTTCCATAACGTCCAAGAAACGGGCTTGCTCGTCGAAAATGCTGTCGACAAATTTCTCGAACCACATATCCATCTCAATCCCTGCGTAAAACAGAGTAGAGTCGATAAGATCCATCTCCATTTCAGACCATATGCAAATGAGCTTTAAGCTGGGCAACTCCTCGGTGCAGTCGGCAATACCGGAGAAAGGATCTGAGATAGGTCAGAAACCGGTCGAGAGGGTACAATTGAAGGATGCAGAGCATAACATACTGATTCGGGGAAGCAAAAACATCGCTCCGAACCTGAACACCACTTCTGTGATCCTGACCAGCACTTTGGTTGGTATCTTTAGCCACTCTGATAGGCGAGGGAATCCCACGTCGTCCGCTTCACTGATGTCCTCGTCGGATGTGTTGGGGTCGCTGCAGTTGTATGTGATCCACAGTATGGATTTGCGAAGACACAGAGACCAGTACTCATCGTGAACTAGCTTGTTGACTTGCAGCAGGTTTGGGTAATACATCCCATCCAGATAGACATACTCGATGTCGAATCCTTTGGGCGGGGTGAATTTGATAGAGTTAGCCTCGTTGTTCATGAGCTCCTCATAGACCATAAACCGGAGTTCTTTCGGCAAGTCGAGAAATCGGAATGGCTGTTTTGGCAGTGTATTCGTCATAACATCAGGACCTTCCTTGTCAGAGAAAGTCATCTTTGATGAACGGAGACGCATCGTGTGCGATGGAAAAGCGAGGCAGTGATTGGAAGAATTAAATGCTGCTGCATCCGGAGCGTGGTGAGGAAGGAGGGGACGGGCCCGAGACTCGCACGGACGTTCGCCGGTCGTTGTTGCCGTTTCCCGAGAATAAGAGAACTTCTGGAAAGGATTTCGCGCTCTGTGATGGCATTGTATCAAGAACAGTCATCGTGTTGCAAATATGCAACAATTTTCCTGCGTCCTCAATTTGGTTGGGGAAGTCGCCTGAAACTTTGGCTTTCGCTGGACACGTGATATACTCCAATCTGCAAGATGAAGACACGAAAGGATGATCAAAAAGATACAAGGCAGTGGTATTCAACATAAAACACATTTGAAGCAAACTCGAGAAACCTCCTAGAAACGCTCCTTGCCAGCATTGGGACCGTGAGGTGAGTTACGCTTGTACTCAGCCAATTCTTGCATATCCTTCTCCCATAGGGCATCAGCGGCTGCACGCTCACGACGACCAGCGCGTCTCGACTTGATGCAGCAGAAGATGAAGGCGACCAAAGCAATAGCCAACACGGCAAGCGAACCAGCGGCAATCGCAGCTTGTGCCCATTTGGGGAGGGCTTTGTAGTGTGCTTCAGCGCCATGAGGTCTAGCAAGGCGAGTGGCAATGGTGCTGTTGCCCTCGGCAATCTTGATGGATTCCCAAGAGCCAGTGTGGTCGCCGTAGGTGTAGGTGCTGCCAGAGCTGTAATCGGCTACATAGACGCGCTCCATGGTCATGGTAAAAGGTGTTTGGTGATAGTCGATGACGCCGCCTGCCCATTCGACTGTTCCGTTAGAGTTGGACTCTGGGTCGCCTCCGGCCCAGATACCAACCTTGAGTTTCATGGGGGTTTGAGGGTAGTTTTCGCCGTCGAGAGCATCTCCGTATTTCAGGGTGCGCAGCACTTTGTCGTCGACGATCCATTGCACTCGCTCTTTCGTCCAGTCAAGGGTGTAGTTGTGAGTTGTGCCAGTCACATCGTCGACATCGTAGTAGATGGCGCGATCGTATGAGGTTGTGTTGCCCTTGCCAAAGTAGTTTGTCTCGACGCTTGTGTTGTTTCCACCCAGCCACTCCCAGTCGATTTCGTCGAGGTCGTCGGATTCGAGGACGACTGAGGATACGACACCGACGCCTGGCGCGGCTTTCATGATGACCGAGACCTGGCCGAAGAAGATGTAGAAGTTGGATTCGAGTGTCGGGGCATCGCCTTTGCCGCCAATCTGCGTCGGGCGTCAGTAAAGAGGTATGTATGTCTGTCGCAACAAGAATGAGCATACCGTGAATTGAGTGCCGACATCAGTGTAGTCGGGCTGGCGACCACTGCTCGTGTTCCAGACATGTTTGTCTGCGATGGTAGAGTCTGTAAAGTTCCAGTCGTGCCATGTGCCGAGGGCCGTGTTTGGTGTACAAGACGTGTTGAACAATGGATTGCAATCGGAGAAAGTCTGAGCTGAGACCTTAGAGACAGCGGTCGCGGCCAGCACGACTGCTGCTGTCTTGAGGAAGCCTGACATGGTGTTTGTTGTAGGGCTGAGATGGTCTTTGAGATGTCTAGTGTATCTGAGACTGTGGAGGCTGTGGTTGTCTGGTGGGGATCAAAAGTCGAATGAATGGACGCGTGCTAGTGTTGCACGTCTGGTTGAAGGAGTGAATGGCAGGCAAATAGCCTCAAGCAAGGGAGTGTAGAAGAAGGAAAGGGAAGATCGCTGTCGACACGCAAGCTAGTAGAGGGAAAGGAGGAAAGAAGAGAAAGTGGTGTGCCCAACCTTCTTGATACCTTCAATCTAAACCTACCGTGGCGTCCGGTCCTTATCGACCACTCGCCATCACTCGTGGATGGACGAAGGGCGTTTCAGAAAGCGGTCCCTGCTGCTCAGGGGTGTTCTTGCAGTCCGGGAGTGGTGGAAAGAGGTTAGAGGCATGCTCCCCACATTCTTGAGGCACGTACAGAATCTAGTTAAAGATACCCCCAAGTTTCACCGGCGCCTGTTTGCGTGTCGCAGGTCAGAGTCCTTGAAGACGTCGTGTAACGATCTGCGAAATCACTGCATGTCAGCCAAGATAATCAGGCCTTCATCTAAGGAAGAAGTAGGCTTGTGGATATGCCATAATCCGTTGCTCTCTCGCGAGACGACGAAGCGCTCAAGACAAGCAGTGGGCATCTCTACCCGGCTCGTACAGCAGGGGTCCGACAATTTCTTGGCGCTCGTCTCATGAATTACGATCTGCTTCGAGACTTCTGATGCTATTCACAGCATCATATCGAACAGGGTCAGGAACCATGAGATGGTTGCTTGACATTGAGTGCGCGAACCTGTGATGATAATCACGCCTGCACGATTAATGGTAGCAGCACGACTTTCACGACGAACATCTCGAAAACATTCCTTATCTTTGCGCATTAACTCATCATGATCGAGCTTGGTCTGGCTCGAGTGTTCCGCCTTTTGGCACGTACGCCTCTACCATGGCGAGCACTACATGTCGCAGGAACAAATGGGAAAGGCTCAATATGTGCCTACATGTCCGCCATGCTCGCAGCGTACAACGCTTCCCCACTACGGATTGAGTCTGGCAAACCACCAATTAAGCACGGCCGCTTTACCTCACCACATCTGATAGATCGCTGGGATTGCATCACTATTGACGAGAAAACAATATCTGAGGCCATTTTCAGGCAGGTCGAAGCAAAGGTTCTGGCGCGCAACATATCCGAAAACATCCAAGCAACAGAGTTTGAACTGCTTACAGCGACTGCTTTCGAAATCTTCACGCTTGAGAACGTGGACATTGGTGTCATCGAAGTCGGTATGGGTGGTCGTCTCGACTCTACCAACATACTAGGTCAGATCTCTGAGTTTGATGAGCTGGAGCAAAATCAACAGCACAGGCCGAAACCATTGGTGACTGCCATTTCTACAATCGCGTTGGATCATCAAGGCTTTCTCGGAAACACATTACTCGAGATTGCTACTCAGAAAGCTGGTATCATGAAGCCAGGAGTACCGCTGGTTCTGGCCATGAACGACGAGGCTGTGACACAGCACATTCTGCAACTCGCGGCCGAAGCAGGAGTAACACAAATATTGCACTCGAAAGATACGGCAGGCTTCGACGTGACTCGCGCATCCAGCACGACTGATGCGACACACGCTCGTCAACAAAATGGTGCCATGGCCTTCACAATAACCTGGCTAGCACTCAAGCAACTGAATCGCCTTCCTGCTCCACCTACCACCCAAGCTGCGTGTGGCTCTTCCACTCTGCGCAAAGAGATACGCACGTCGAGTCTTTCAACACTCGCAAACACACTACGCGCCGTACCACAAGGAGTCGTCTGGCCTGGTCGCCTACAAGATATCAATCTGGCACCCCTTACCAGCTACACACCTACAGCCCTCCTCGATGGCGCGCACAATGTCGAGTCAGCAACCGTGCTTGCCAATACAGTACGAGATCGTGCTCGCGACCATCCAGTCATCTGGGTCCTCGCTGCCTCGAAAGGAAAAGATTTGACATCCATGTTTGAGTTGCTACTTGCAGGAAGACCACGAGATCGCGTTGTAGCCACTGAGTTCGGGACAGTGGATGGCATGCCCTGGATCACGGCGACACAAGCGGAGGACGTCAAGACAGCTGTTGCAAACATATTACCTGAAGAGAGTGTGGTCGTTGAGAAGGATGTCGGCGCGGCATTGAAGAAGGCGTCTCGACTAGCCGAGGAGACGGATGCTCTGCTCGTTATTGGTGGAAGTCTCTACCTCGTCGGCGACGTGTTACGCTTGGTGCGCAATGCAGGTGGTCAAATCAGTTGATCGCTCATACCCAAAGTGGGAACAGATACATACATCTTGTATGCATATCTCACCGAACATCAGTAGAATGGAAACATTACTTCCTACACAAGACCATCGTAGACGTGTCTGCTCAAGAAGCCACTTTCTTACATATCATCGTCGCATAGCGATTGTGTTCCTTGACAGCTACTGCCATCCTGCCTCCCCATCGGCGCCCTCCGCGACGCAGGCGGCCGACGCGCTTACACGGCTCGCGTCCATGACTGTTCCTCTGAAACCACGTCTCTCATACTCCCTCATCCTCGTGGCCATGCTCTGCTTAGTCGGTACACCAATTTTCTCGAACAGTCCGGGAAAACGGGTACCCAGCTATGACCCCAACTCCCAGCACTTTTGGCGCGCCAGGGTCATAGTCAAAAAGACTTGTCGTTTTCACACTCAGCATTCCTCTCGGGAGAAGATGTAGATACTTATACAGCTGTAGAGATACACGAAACAAATTGTTTCTGGAATGTTTCCAGTGAGATGGAGTAGTGTTTCTGTTTCTCTGTGGATGTTTCTGGTTTCGGGATCGTGTTGTGCGTTTTTATAGTGGGTTGATGCTGTGAGAGGGCAGACTGGGAGATGGTGTATGACAACGACGAGACCACTGGGTTCAGGAAGAAGAGGAGCTCTCCCAGTATAGAATGATAGTAACCATAATGCTACAGAAATACGGAATCACTTTATTTTATTCAAAGCCTCCAAGGAGATGCGATGGCAATGATCCGTATCCCAGACTCCCGGCAACCCATTACTATACCACTACACTATCGTGCATTTCTACAGTTACACATCACATAGCACGAGACACACGAGTATAGGGATAATCAAACAAAATTCATAACATTTGCGCTGGCCCACGTATGAGCCTGGGTATCTTCGCTGGCGGACCACGTATGGACCTGGGTATCTTCGCTGCTCGAAACAAAAAGCACAACCAAAGATAAAGAAAATACAGGAGAAAACCAAACACCTTCCAAAAAGTTATACCAAAATCCCCGCAACAGTCTCTTGCCTCGTTAAAACCCTTTTGCCAATGGACGAAACAAAAGGGAAAAAGAGATACAAGAATGATGGAGATCTTGAACTGTTGCATGCACCCTCCTCTTTGTACTAGAGTCTGCCTTGCAACTCTGCACTAGCCTCGCAAGGCTATCCCGTATCGTCACGAGCGATACCATCGTACTGTTAAAGGTCAGAGTACCTGTGGGCGACAGAGAAGTTCTGTTTGGGGAGATAGGCCAGAGTGCCTAAGGGGCTCGTCAGCATGTTTGGTGAGACAGGTCAGCGTACCTGTGTAAAGGGGCGGAAGAGAAAAGACGAGCAGAGCTTCATCTCCAAGATGCAGCGTTCCATACAGGGTGGACATTCTGCTTCGGCGCGAACGACTTAGCATTTGGAAAGAGCGAAAATGATGCCGAGCTGGGCTTAGCAGCTGGGGCGATAGGGGCCCTATCCCTGATCCAAGGGACGTGTTTGTCAGAACGTGGGTGTTGAACCCAGTTCGTGACCTCCTCGATACCTTGTGGTGAAAGGCATGGGCTACCTTCCAACCTGAGATTCTCAAGGTATCTCCAAGGTACCGTGTACTTGGTGGTTACGTTTAAGCTTGTCGGCTTGGAAAACCGGCCGCTTAAAGCGACTGGTTTGCGCCAGGGATGAACCTGGTGTCCAAGCGGGAGATAATTCTCCCNCCATTCCCGGGCCTTACAGTTTCCCTTGATGTCCTTCGTTGTGGCAAAAATTACCTGAACCAACTCAGGGTTATCATCGTGACTGGGGAGAACGAGGACCGGGTGGTTTCCTGGAGCGCCTGGATTTCCGGTCGAGCAGTCCACTAGGGGTGCTCTGGCCGGCAGGAACTTGAACGAACCTGGTGCAAGACGCTCCCGAACCAATGACTCAAGAGCAGCGGCGAGCTCAGGAGCAGTAGCAACCTCACCAGAGGTGAGAGAGGCTGGCGAGGTGGTCGCGGGAGTTGAGATAGGAGAGCAAGGCTCCGATGACGAAGTAGAACAGGTAGATGTCATGATGTGTTGATCGAAAAGGTCTTGTCGCGTGACAGAGTGTTTCCATCGATCATGGCCGAAGCGATGTGAGAGAAGAAAGAGAGGGAGAGAGCAAGGCTCAGATCAGGCCCTTCTAATACTGCTCTGCCACGTTTCGCTGCAGCCTCCTTCTATCGAATTCTGTTTCTGAATTCCCTCATAGTAAAGCATCGCAAAGCTGCTCTTGGAGCCTGGAGAGGGACTTGTATGAACTCCTGACGGATCGTGAAGAGCTCAGTCTCTGTGGAAAGCCCTGTTTTCGGTATATCATTCTGCATTTCGATGGTGTATCTACGACCTTCGAGTCGAGCAGGAGAGTCGATTGATGGGCAACAAAGTAGGAATTCTTAGGTGTCAGTGAGAGGTGTAATGGCGTTTGACTGGCTCAGAGCATTCGGACCCTAACCCACAGAATTTTCATTCTTGCTCGCGTGGCCAACCTCGTCCAATACATTACGACGCGGGGACGGTAGCGAATAGCATCACGGGAGCCCGGACGGTCGGCGAGAGCTAGCGGGTCGGCGAACGTACCACCGTGAGGTCGTTTTCAGAAGTGTGAGACAGGACGCAATGAGATCCAGCAGCTATAGGGACACCGACGACGAGTGATGGATCCGATCGAATTATACAATGTCGACGATATACCAAGAGCCAGCATGTATGATGAATGAGGAGCAATAGTAACGATGCTAATGGGCGCGTGATTACCGGATCGGGATGCCGGGATGGTGACGAGGACTTTCATCATCTTGTCCGAGACGACCGCGCAAGAACAACCGCGCAGCGACTCCATTCTACCGCAGATATTCCAACATCTACCACGAGTGGTAGAGTATACGAGACTAGTATAGGAGAAATGTACGAGCATAACACAGTGCGACTCGACAACAACATCCAGAATGAAACAGACGGCGCAACATACAATAGGAGGAACTCTCCCTCCCAAGCTAACGAGAAACAGTCAAAAAACAAGCAAGCAAGCAAGCAAGCAAGCAAGCAAGCAAGCAGATACATTCGACAAAATTCCAACACTTACTGGGGATAGACATAAGACCTACCAAAATTTCAGACTCGGCGGCGGCTTTCGTTCTACAGCGACTGTCAGGGCTTCACTGCTGATTCTACAGAGCCCAAACTGTCTATTCTACATGAGCCCCAACTTCTGTCTTTATCCTTCTTCATCATGCAGTATCGTTCTTTCTCGTCGCATTTTTTGGCATCATTTTTGCATTTTCCCTGGTTTCAAGTTCTTTTTGATGCTTTTCTTTGGGCCGCGGGTTTTCGTACAGTTTTTTGCAACTCCAAGTTCCATTTTCAGGAGGGAGTGAGGTTGAGATGGACGATATATTGCGTCACTCCGTCGACTCATCCATCCCTGTTGAGATCGACAGATTGATTAGATTTGTGGTGGTTTGTGGATATATGGCGTACCGCTCCTTGACTTTGTCCTGTGGATGAGCTCATTTTATGCAGTTTTGAGCATTTCGGGTTAGCACAAACTTGAGCCTTGGTTGTCAAGACTTGGCATCTGGTGCGACAGGTGTACCATGTGACTTCATGTTGATGCTATCGTAGACCAAGCTGATACTTCAACGTGCTAGTACACGTATCCGGAGAACCTTCGACAAGCGCAGAACTGCATCTCCATCTTGAAGCGTCCATTTTGTCAATCGACCAACTCAACAGCAACGTGATTACGCCTCCCGCTTGTCGAGCACTACCACTGCCTAGGGTTGCGATGTCCGCTCTCGCTGGACTTCAGGAAAACATCCGGCGACAGAAACTGCTTGACATGCCATCAAAAGAATGACCACATCCCCCGAAACGCCGTCTCTTTGGACAGCTATGGCCCAGCCAAGGCACAAAGAAGATAATTTTTCCTAAAACGCGGCCATCAAAATATCCTAACGAGCATTCATTGCAGTGACTACTTGGCTCGTCATTCAGATACTCCAAGAGAATGGCAACAACCCACTATCATCTCGCTAGCAAGACTAGTAAACTGCAATGACTTGAAAGTAGCCTACACCCACCCCCTGGTTGCTTGCAAACAACCACCACTCAATTCCTATAAAACCCACTGCTTCTGCCTCCAAGAACTTCAGCCGCAAGCCCAAGACGGCCAAGGACGATTTCGTCCGCATCCTTAGCAATGTCAAGGAAGCTCTTGACCACGGTCTTTTCCCCTTGTATGCCAGGCCGCCCAACGATATGACAAGCAACGACGAACCTCCGGTCACAGTGCTAAAAGGTCTCTCTCCTACGCCGATACTCTCGCGGAAGTAAATATAGTTCTTTCGTGCTGTGATTCCAAAGCTCTAGCGCAGAAGGTTGAGCATTTGCGATACTATGGATGGAAAGCGCGACTAGGACCCGGGATTTCGTACCGGGCTGCTTGCATTATGATGCCGTCACTCGCCTCCCGCTTCGTACGGAGCGTGGCAGATGTAGCATGATTTACGGAAGTCCTGCAGAGATAAAGGCGCTCTGACGACCGTCAACGAAGCGGCATCTTCAAAATATCAAGTGTCAATGAGCCTAGCTCCTTGCAGGTACTTCGTTCCTCCAAGTCAAGTAAAAATTCATTGTAGTGTGACAGAGAGATAAAGTTATATGGTCGTTCAAGATGCAGAGAAGCTACATCAAACCTTCCTTTATGCAAACCCGTCGCTTTCATCCCGTACATGACAACTCAAAAATGGAAGAAGTGACTATCGTGCCTATCGTGCGCAACCTCAGATCTACCATATGAGAGATCGCCCTCGTGCGATGAGGTCGAATTTTCCCGCCGTTCGGAGCCCGAGGCGTTTCGTCGGATACCTCGAGCTCCCGAGAAAGATGCAGTGCAGTGGCCGATAAGTTGTCGTAGTAGACTGACACGTTACGGACGTGCTTTCTTCTCTCTGAACCAATGTTGGTCAAGAAGTGGCCTTACTTTACATTGCAGAGTAGTTCATATAGTAAAACTCGGACATGGCAGCTCTCCACTCATTCAATCCTCTCACAGCGACATAACTGAATAACTTGACTGTAAAAATACAAGGAAGCAAAACAAAAAAGATAATGATACCGTGCGAATTTTGTTATGAAATGGAAAAAGCCCCTCTCATGGCAGCACTCGCACGGTATCATTATAGAGCCATGAGCGGGATTTGAACCCGCGACCTCCTGGAAAATGCCAAGGGCTTTCCAGGTATGCTCCCAACTGCACCACCATGGCTTACTTACTGGAGCAAGGAAATCTCTCGAATATATGGGTTGAGGGGGAAGGGTGGCGACGGCGAGGTTAGTGGTGGAACAGCGCGGTTGGATGAGGTGGTTTGGATGGTCAGCAGGCCCCGGAAGCCTCAGAGACCGGGACGATGTCGGCGAGTGTACGGGAGCGAACCCAGTGGTTGACGACAGACCTTCCACCTTGGAAGTTAAGCTCGACTGCAATATTGCAACAATCATGTACCCAGTCTTGTCGTAGCGCTTCGATGGCTGTATTCAGCTGATCCAGTTGGTGGTCCCAGGTTTATTGACATCTGCCGAGTGTTGTCTGTTGTTCACTGTGATGGGAGGCCACATCCGAGCATGATTTCATGTCTGACCGCCACGATACAGATCTTCGTGCTGACGGAACCAGAAACATCATCATCATCAACGACAATGTTGCCCTCGAAGCCTATCTCGAGACCACGACCTGAATATCGAATCATGACTAGGCCCGCGAACAAAACAGCTTGCGAAAAACGGGGACATCCAGGGTGGCCAAAGACGAGTATCGATTTGATCGTGGACACCTCCTTGTAGCTTATCAGAGCCTAGGATGGTTTATATTGTGCCTTCTTCGCGTCCGCATGTGAGGTGTCGTCAGATGTCTGCGCAGAAAAGTCTTCGGGGTGGACTGGTCCATTGTGACATGACTGGGGACATCAGTATACCGGCAGTCGCGTTTGCGAGCACATGGCGTCGAGTTTTTGCAATGTCTTCAATTGCTTCTCTCACCCAGGTCGACAGATTCAAGGAGTGTCGTTGTCGATGCCAAGCCACAAAGAGGCTTTCAGATTCACATGCCAGAAAGCGATACGTCATGCAGAAATGCGATCACGGATTGGGCGTGATATCAGCAGGCTGGAAGATGGGTGCTTGTTCCTCTGAGAAAAAGCAGGGCAGCATCTCGGCCGGACACTAAGGGGGACAGCTGACCTGAGGCCGCTTTCTCGGTGCAGCAGATAGATCAGTCGATCAGGGTCGCGTCCAAAATAGCTCTTTGTTTTCTATTCACAACACCAGCATCTATTTCGCCAAGTACCTAAGATACTCCCTGCAACTTCTACATCTATCTATAGCCATGGACGAACAAGTAGACAGATTGGTCAAGAAGACATGGGCCAAGTTTCAGCAAGTGCCCAGGTCCAAGCGACTGATGATTGCCGTATCTGGAATCCCAGGGTCAGGTAAGATAAGGACTCCATGTCATATTGCACAGAACTGACAGCTCGCCNNAGGCAAAACAACTCTCGCGTCCGTCGTCGCAAACCGATTGAACGATCTTCACCATGAACAATTCCCTGCGCTGGCACAAAATGACGAACCCGCTGCTTTTGTCCCAATGGACGGCTACCACTTGTCGCGAGCACAGCTAGACGCCATGCCCGACCCAAACACTGCCCATGCAAGACGGGGCGCCGCATTCACCTTTGATGCAGGTTCCTTTTTGGAGCTGGTCAAAAAGCTCCGCCAGCCCATCACGCCAGAAACAAAGACATTGTATGCGCCATCTTTTGACCATGCTCAGAAAGACCCCGTCAACGACGATATCCCAATCCACCCAGAAGCTCGTATTCTGATCTTCGAGGGCAACTATTTGAGTCTGGGCACGGGGGCGCCAGAGTGGAAAGAGGCAGCGGAGCTCATGGATGAGCTGTGGTTCGTCGAGGTCGAGGAAGACGTAGCAAGAGAGCGATTGGTGAAGCGTCACATCGAGGCCGGCATTGCCAAAGACGAGGAGGAAGCGCGCAAGAGAGCCGACGAGAACGACCTCGTCAATGGCCGCGAGATTGTACAAAACAGACTGAGCGTGCACGAAGTCATCAAGTCAAAGCACGACGGCAGCTGGAAGCCGGAGAATCAAGGCATGGATGCTGCCGATGTGAACAAAGAGGCATAGACCATTCTTGTAAGATCGATGGCATGATGCATCCATGATCTAGACAGACTTAGAATTACATGTTAGATGAGCAACCAAGTGTGGCTTAACGTTCTCTCGCTTTCTGTCACCTGCTGTGTTTCCATGTTTTGGCGACGTTTTGGAGCATCACGATCTCGCAAGTGTTTGTGGGTAATGACGCCCGGCTGTGGAGAAGCTTGCGAAATGTCCCGCATTGCCCTCGGCTTGGAGGAACGCGCTCGCGTGCTGTCGGATTCTGATGACAGAAACCTTGTACCATGTTGATGCAGGCTCTCGTGCTGCACTGCCAAACTCGATCGTACTCGGTTGGTCTAGCAACTCGGGACAAAGGGTGTTTGTGGGAGTCGGACTTGCAGGGCATCAACAACGCGGTCGTGGAGAAAGCGGGACAAGGTTGGCCATAGCTTCCACTTCCAGCCACAAAACAATGACGCTTGCGTGAGGATACGTCACAGCTGGCAGGAGCGAGGCGTAGCACGACTTGCATTTAACCTCGTCTCCTGCGCTCTTTCCGTCCATCTCTCCCATATCCATCTCCAAACCCATCAAATCTTCACCTTTTCACTCCAAAACACACACACATCCACCACAATGGCCACTCTCTCCTGTAAGTCGCTGCTGACTCTCTCCCACTGCAGCTGTCCGCACCTTCTGGAGCTCCTTCGAGCCATGGATGCGCACAGCTCAGGGAAGAGATTGACAAACATCACAAAGCAGTCACTGACTCTTCACTTCTGCAGACCTCCCCCGTCAAGCCTTCGGCCATCGCTGTCGGCACTGCCTTCAACCACCTCGCCTCGCTCGCCATTCTCGGCCCCGTCTTTGGCGACACCTACCGCCAGGCCCAGGCCGCCAACTCCAAGGAGGAGTTCTTCAAGTCCAAGGAGACTGCTTCGGCCGCCGCTGCCTGGGGTACTTCCCTTGCCGGCTCTGCCCTCCAGTCCTACGGTGTCGGTGCTCTGCTTAACGCTACCGGTACCCTCTCCTACAAGGGCGCCGCCTACCTCGGTGGCCTGATCTTCGCTGCCTCTTCCGCTCCTTCCGTAAGTTTTGATACCTCAAGATCTCTCACACGAACATGCTCTAACATCTCTCTANNGTTCATTGCCCAGATCTTCACCGAGAAGCGCCCTCTTGACACCGTCGCCGTCGGTGCTCTTGCCCGCGTCTTCGAGACTGTCGGTCTATCCATGTTCCTCACCTACTGGGGTACCCGCACCAACCCCTTCTCATAAGTTAATCGCTTAGAGAGAGGTTGAGTGTTATTAGTTTCATGCCATGACGATTAAGGAGGATGACTTTTAATCAATCCACGGGCGTTTTACCAGAGAACAATTGCCCTGCTGTACCATTAGCATAGTTCGAAATCAGAACTCTATTGCAACTTCATATCTTTGTGCTTCTTTACTATCATCCATGTGATCGTGTGCTGCCTTGAAAGCATATTGGCGTCATTGGAATATGTCGTACATACGAAAGAAGCTAACAGTCTTAGAATTAAGATACAAGAACTTCACTATTCATGAGGATACCCTGTTCTCAGCTTGACTTTGTCGCTGTTTTCAATACCTATGTGCTGCGACGATGGCTGGACGGAGCCGCCGAGTACATTGATGGTCCGTCTTAAAGCCCCGCCATTTTCTTTTTTAACTTCTTTTTCTTGTCAATCACCAACTTTTTTTCTCTTGATCCTCTCGTCAGCGACAAGCCATCACCCGTAACATAGCATCCCCCACACAGCCATGTCCGCCGAAACCGACCCCTTCCTCGCCCTCGACGTCTCGAGCGACGACTACGCAACCACCGCCGCACACGACCAACAAGCCGGCGCTGACGCAACCCTCGCAGCCGTCGAAGCAGAAGACGACAGCGATGCCGAGAGAGAAAAAGCCGGAGCTGCGCGCGCCGCCCGAACAAGATATACCGAAGACGATTTCCTGGCACAAAAAGCAAGTTATACGGCTAGGATTGATGAGGGCAGTGTAAGTGTTTTTTGCAGTCATGGAAAGAGCATGGGACGTTTGGCTGATGGTGTGGGTGATAGATCNTGGAAACAGTTGCTGGAGTTTGAACCGCCCTTTCGACCTTCTGGGGCTNNTTTTTTTTCTGCTGCGGGTGCTGGATCTGTTGATACGACTACTTCTGCCTCTTCATCCGGAGTAGACTCTGGAGCGGGAAAGACTAAACTGGACAAGAAGCATCATCAAACCATTCAGGCCGCTGTCTCTGAACTCTACTTCTTGGAGAAGTACCCTGCGGTGCAAGAGATCATTACCTGGGCCAAGGACAACTTTGAGAAAGACAAGAAGTGGGATGCGCAGGTCAAGAAGTGGGAGGCCAAGATCGAGGCCAAGATGCAAGCTGCTTGAGAGCTAGAAGAGATGGGAGACACAAGAAAAGAACGTCCTTGATACATTCGCCAACCGGTACGGAAGCAGAAGGCTTCTCCGGTAAACTACGGCTTCCAAATCGAGATATCCGGAGCCGACACCTTTCTACAGACAGTCACGCCGACGCATTTCGCTCCCGACTGGGTCGTCGACGCCCTTTCCGGTACGCTCGCTTATCAAATGCTACTCGACGACTATCAATCAGGTCATCGCGCTTGCTTCAGAGATTACCGGACCAACCACAATGCGTCGAAAGACAGAGTGAATCTGCCTGCTCGTGGTCTCACGGGAGTCCTACAGGATGAGCTGGAAGCGGATATTGAAAGGAGGTCTTTGTGGACCGAATACACAATTTGCACACACAAGCATTGTCGCCAAGTCTCCTTCCTTCCTTGTGGTGTCAGAAGATCATTGAGAGAGTTTGCATACACAACTTGCAAACAAAGGGGCGATATCGGGTGTGAATTCAGCTACTCGAGTTGCTGGTTCGAGGGCTTTGGATGGGTTTGAGGAGATTGTAGGTGCGGTTCCTACTCGCTGCAATTCATTGTTTCTTCTTTGCTTTTTGGTGCTGCGTTTTGTGTTTGTATTTGCGCAGTATTTTGTACTACCGTCATTGTTCATGTTCTAGTGATATTAAATCCTGCTTTCTTTCTCAAAATCGAGATCACATCCATTGTCCAAAACACATTCTCAAACCACATTTCTGGTCTAGGCCAGAAATAGTATTGCACCAGGCTCGAACTGCGCCGCCAACCAGAAATCCACGTAGACACACATGTATCCAGAGTGAGGGGTCTGCTGCGAGAAGAGAGCCTGCGTTTCTGTGCATGCAGTCTGACTGCATGAGGCTGCATGCATGAATCCTCGATTAGGCGGCAATAACTACCACCAATGCTCAAGTAACACTGCTGTCCAGCTTTTACGACCTTTCTATCATCTACTGTTGAGCACAGTACCTTTCATCATGTCGACAGTCTCAAAACTTGTTGCGTTGTTGACCCTGACTGTAGGTTGTCATGGCTCACCTTTCGGCCATTTCGCTCCACATGTCGTCGTGTGTAATGGTACCGAGCAGCTGAGGCCAACCTACGATTATGTTATTGTTGGCGGCGGGACGAGCGGTCTTGTTGTTGCAAATCGCTTGACTGAGAACCCTCACATCAGTGTTCTAGTCATTGAACGTGGTTACCTGTTAGTCCTCCACCCTCCCATCTGTATTACAAGTGCTTACACTTAGATAGCNGATGGCCAAGACAACGGAACCACAGTGCCTGGTCTCGCGGTCCCAAACAAGTATCTCAGGACGGACACCAGTATCCCTCAATCTGGTCTCAACAACCGCACTGCCCCTCTGTACACTGGTGATGTCGTGGGTGGAGGAACAGTAGTGAATGGCATGTTCTTTGCTCGTGGAGCGAGAGCTGACTATGATGCCTGGGAACAACTAGGAAACCCTGGATGGGGTTGGGATGGACTGTTGCCTTACTTCAAGAAGGTTTGTTCTTATCACGAAGAGATGAAGATGATTTACTAACTCCGGGTACAGAGCGAGACGTTCACACCACCAATTGAGGAGATTCAGGAGATGTTTCCTGGAGTGATCTCCTCCGGTTTGGAGCCTCATGGTATCGATGGACCTGTGGGATCAAGTTTCTCAAACTATCAGTATCCAGTGATCGGTAAGCTGCACCTCCCCTTGACTTCTTGGATAACCCAACCTGACATTTTCTCTTCTCGTACAGAAAACTTCTTTGCTGGTTGGGACAGCATCGGTGTTGCCATAAACCCTCAACCGAACAACGGAGAAGCTACTGGTGCTTTTTACAGTACCATTTCCGCATATGCGAAGAATCAGTCTAGGGCACATGCCTCGAATGCTTACTATCGACCTGTCGCCAATGTGCGAAGAAATTTGCATCTGCTTACTGGACACACTGTTTCCAAGATCAATTTCGACAAAGAGTTGAAAGCTGTCTCTGTTGATGTGAGTGTTGCTTTCAAGATTGCTTGTAAGGTGTGTTACTGATGGTTGTGACTANNGTTCATGTCCAAGGCTACGAACGAGACCAGTACGGTGAGATCAAGCCGAGAGATCATCATGGCAGCAGGCGCCGCCCGTACTCCTCAGATCCTGCAGCTTTCTGGCATTGGACCTGAGCCGCTGTTGTCAAGTCTTGGGATTGAGACTATTGTGAATCTACCGGGAGTAGGCAGCAACTTCCAGGATCAGCCTACTCTGTATATGCAATTCAGCTGTAAGTCATGTGGTGATTGCGGGCGACAGATTGATACTGATGAAGAACAAGACGGCAACTATACCTTCCCGAGCCCGGACTGGATTCTCTCGAATGCGAGCTGGGCTGCTGAGCAACTTGATGTATACTACAAGAACCGTACAGGTAAATCGTACATCTCATCGCTTTTGGTTCAGTAATTGACATACAGTTGCNNAGGTCCAATGACTGTCCCTTATCTGGGCGGCAGCACCGTAGCTTTTCTCCCTCTTCAAAACATCACTTCTGACTACCACTCCATCATCGCTTCCACATCACCAGTAAACCTCTCATCCCTGCTTCCACTATCAACTCACCCATCCATCATCGCTGGCTACAGAGAACAAATCAAACTCCTCGAATCTTTTTACTCATCTGCTCATGCGGCAGTAGCAGAGATAGCCTGGGAAGGCGGCAACACCCTTCCTCTCGCCATCATCCGTCCATCCAGCCGAGGATCCATATACATCAACACCACAGACCCTTCTGCCGCCTCTGTGGTCGACTTCAACACATTCTCCCACCCTATAGACATGGCCATCGCCGTCGCATCTGTCAAGAAAATCCGCGATTGGGCTTCTTCACCGCCCATGCAAGCTCTGGGAACTGTAGAAATCTTTCCAGGTAAGAATGTCTCGACCGATGCGGAAATTGAAGAGGCAATTAGAGATGCAGCGACGAGCTCGTGGCAGCATCCTTCGTCAACGACGGCGATGATGAGGAGGGAGTTGGGTGGAGTTGTGGATGATGAGTTGAGAGTGTATGGTACGAAAGGGTTGAGGATAGTTGATTCGGGTGTTTTTCCTATGGTTGTGGCTGGACATACCAGTAGTAGTGTTTATGCTGTTGCTGAAAAGGTGGGTCTACCGAGAATGTCGAACGGGGACACGATTGCTGACTCTCAGTATAGGCGGCTGATATCATCAAGGCGGCTTGGGTGTAAGTTCATATGCATCCAGAGGGGTGCCTGGGGTAAACATGCTAGATGATCATGTTCAAGATCTGGACTCCCTGTCGCTTCGATATATCGAGTTTGAATCTGTAGACAGACTATAAGCCGCATCGTATGGTGTATCTAAGTCCTCTATTGAAAAGCATTGTTAGAAAGAACAATCAGCTCAGACAAGAGAGGATTTGATGCCGAGACCACAAACATTTTCCAAGCATGGGCCTATGCCGTCCATCTGTGGATGAAGGACCAGATAGGCGATGAATGAGGGAGATGGCGCAGTACAAGAAACCTTACGACACTGTCGCTCCATTTGACAACGTGCAAGACGCAGCTCTAGGCACACGCATCAAGCCGAACGCAAGATCGATGTCAGAGAGGATGGTATCGTGAAACGCAGACTCGCCAAGTTGCAATAATTCACCGAAATGGTCGATGTTGACAACAAAAGCCTCTGACGTTTGCCGATCAAATGACGAGGCCAAGCAAACGCACAGCCACAAATCTCCCTGGTTTCACAACCACCAAATGCACCCAGCCTTACGATCAACACAAGAAAGCAAGGTCTTTGTTGAACAGATAAAAACTGGTGGATCCGACCTTTATATATCACCTACCTTTGTCGCAATCAATCTCATCGCTTCATCAATCCTCTGCCTCCATCAAAAACAACAAGAGTCAAAACAATACCTCGACTACCAACACTGCAACATCCAAGCGACCATCAAGCAAACCTTAAACTTTCACATTCAAGATGCCTTTCATGTGGACCAAGGGCTGGGGCGGCAAGCACGCTGGTACGCTCGATATTTCTTAATACTTTCCATCGACCATTTGACTGACTCCTCATGTCTAGGCGGTGGCGTTATCGTCGACAAGCATGGCCCTCGTCGCGCTCCCTTCCGCTTTTCTTTCGGCAAACTGAACTGCTTCCGCTAAACAATTCGCCAATACGCTTTTGGATGCGCGACATACTTCTCAAGCTCTGAGCACCAGCGGCAGATATACCTGCATGTTAGGCTGAGCACTGCATGACCTTTTACGACCGATTACGACATGACTAGGGAAAGCGCAATGGATTAGGATTGGGAGGATAAGAAGACGAGATACCCGTTCTGGTCAACAAATTGATGAAACTCTTGTGACACATTTCTATCTGATAAGACTTCTTGAACTGTGATGTCTGGCTTGTTGCCTATCCTTTTAGAAGTTCTTTCTTGTGTGATGTGCCCCTCGTTAATGTTACTCTCAAGCTGTGATATCACAAGCATTGCTCGGATCCTAAGGTTATGATATATACACAACTTGGAAGCCTGTACTTGTAACAGTTGCTATAACGAGAACAGACGCACGACTATATGGCCAACCACTTCCTTCTTCATCGCTTCAATTGCATCGCAGACCATGCTGCTCACAGGAACAGGGATATATTTGTTTGGCATCAGGGTCATACCCCAAGCAAGAGCTCGAGCACGGATCATGCAAGTCATTTGCAACGCGTCGCTCGTCGAGAACCTGTCGTTAACGACCACAAAGATCTATCACCACTGTCGCGGACGTGTTTGCTTCATATCCACGTCTACATCCTTGGTCGCCTACACAAGACCTTATCTTCCAGTGAGTTTTGGTCACTCCTTTTCCAATTCCTGCCATGCCTGTCACAGAGCAATGGCCTTCTGTGAGAATCACGCGCCTAGCCCGATTTTCCATCTGCATCGTCGACTAGCCATTGGACAGAAGCTATTATGGATAAACCACAGTCCCTCACCCTACGATGACTGAAAGTGATCCCATACCATGTGCATGGCAAGTGACCTCAGCTCACGGTATTCAAGACAGAAATCTTCATACTATCGACTGCTCTCTCAATATCTCCCAGTAGCCTACAATACACACTGGGGGAAAAAAATGCCACGACCAGAAGGCTACGCCTCGATGCAATTCGACCAAGTCGAAAGCTCAGGAAAACAAGTCATTGTCCAGTGCAGACACTGCAAGACCAAACGTCTCGCTCGCAGTGTTGCTAGCCGCAAAGTAAAGCATCTGCAACAATGTTCTGATTTCCATCGCTACCTGGCCGAGCTCGCTGCAACCAATAATGAAGAGTTAAACGATGTGCCCGAGGAGCTCTTACATGGACCCCAGAAAAGGACAGTCAATTATGGAACGGGTGTTGGAAGTGGGAGTGGTGGCTATGTGCAGCAGGAAACGCCCATCAGGAGACAATTCGACATGTCGTTGCCTACACTGCTAGATGGACTTGGCAGTGGAAGACAGCAGTCACTGTCTACACCGCTAGACGACATTCGCGACTGGAACGGTGGGCTCGAACCCGATACTCCGATGAATGATGTCGCGACCTCTGAACCCGCCACTGCACCGGCAACAGCACCACAGCTATCTCGACCGCGTCCCCAAACCCATACTTCTCACCCTGATTCTGTTCCTGAGCGAGCAATGGCTTTTGCTCATCGAGCTGCTCAGCGAAGAAAAGAGAAATTAGATAATCTTCTCACGCGAGCAATCTATCAAGGAAGTTTGCCGTTCAATATCAACGATGCGGCAAAACACCCTGCCATGGCTGAGTTTTTCAAGCTGGTGGACTATGTTCCGCCAAACAGGCACAAGATTGCGGATGATGTTTATGATCACACTCATGATCAGAGTGATGAGATCGTCACTTATATTTCATAGTTGTCATGCTGGTCAGATAGTAAAAGGTAATGCAAAAGGGCTCCCAGATCATGTACTCATCCGAACAAGGCCCAACGTTCGCGTCTGTTCACTTCTCCCATTCATTAGCAAACGGTAGAACATGTCCCTAATGCGAACCTTTCAAGCGGTGAACGATGACAACAGGAGGTCGATGCAACAGCGTTGGCTAGTGCGTTTCCGCATGTCTTCCAGTATGCTTCTCTGGCTTTGGCGTCTTCCACCAGGGGTTTGACCGCACTGACGTGCACGTGTAGCTTGGTGCTCTTGTGCAAACGATAAAAAGCTTGGTCATAGAATACAACAACGACAAGGACAAGTGAGCAATGAGAGAGTATTCAGAATGTGGTAAAGATAGCATTCGATCTATTGAAAAGCAAGAAAAACGCCGGATCATGAACCCAAAGAAACCATTAATCATTATGCATTGTTCCACGCGGAATGTCGTAAAGCTGTTTTGCCTTTTTGCCCGGCCCCAGACCATGCTCAATCCAAGATCCAGATGCGCACAAATGACGAGGATGCTGTGTGAGGAGATGCTAGGAAAATGATGGAAAGATCGCTCAACCAACAGAGAAAGAGGTCAAAAGAAAAGACAATGGGTATCGCAAGACAAAAGAAGTCAAAGTCGTTCAAGCAACAACCTTGACGGGCTTCTTCTTAGTAGCAGTCGACTTTGCGCTTGAGTTTGCGGTTGCGGAAGCAGCTTTGGGGCAGTAGATGTTTCCAGCAGTGGCATTGACATAGCGGCCCTGCTCGGCAGCGACAAAGTCGAGCGGTGTCAAGGTCTTGTTGAACATGAAGCAGCCAACCTCCAATTCTCCGCCAGGCAGGCCCAGCCAGCCCTTGGGTAGAGGTGCGTTATAGGCCATGAAGGCAGATACACAACCGCTCAGGCCGTTGCATTGCTGGATGCAGTTTGACCAGCGGGCTTCTTTGGACATGAAGTCGGGCTGAGGGATGTACCAGGAGTAGATTTGAGACGAGGAGAAGACGGTTGAAGGAAGGTAGCCGGAGATGCTGGCGTTGCCAGGGTGGAGGGAGGCATGAGGCAGGGGGTTCATGAGTGTGCAGTTCTCGGCGAGAGGCACGATGGCGGGTCCTCCAGCGCGGCGTTCGAGCTCGATTGGCGAGGCAGCTGCGAGGAGAGGCAGAGCAACGGCGGTGAAGATGGTGGAGAAGAGCATGTTGAAGGTGTTTGGTGTTGATCGTAAGTGGAAAGGTTTGGTCGAGTGAAAAGTATTGTTGCTGATGATAACTGATCTGGTATGGCAAGTCGATGTGAGATTGAATTGATCGATGCTCAGATGGTGTTGGCGTGAATTGATAAAGTCGCGATTGATAAGAAGCAAGAAAAATCAAAGGCGGGCATGGTCATGTTCTTAAATACAGAATATCACTCGCACGGCGGACGGCACCCGCTGCACGTCATTGCTATTCTCGGTAGCAGTTGGTAAAGTTGCCGCTTGCATGCAAACCACGCTCGACCAAAGCCCAGGTGGAAGCGGACGAAGCGGACGCACAAAGCAGGGGCTGAGTCTCCACCAATGCCGCAACTCGGGACCTTGCTCTCATCCTGCTTCTCACGCGACCTGCATGCATGTCCCGTCGCATATCGACCACTCAATGCCATCAGGCCTGCCTTCTGTTCTTTGCCAATCAACACAGCCACTCACTCACTTGCCTGTTTTTCCATCATCGCCCTGTACGACCACAGTCTATCGCAACTTTGAAACAAAGCCTCAATTGGCTTTGCTCAACGGGCTTGTTTGGACCATGGATAGACGTCGACTGTTTCTCGCGTCGTAAGGGCAAGAGTGGTCCGTGGCA
This sequence comes from Aureobasidium vineae, assembly GCA_903819635.1. Taxonomy (NCBI): domain Eukaryota; kingdom Fungi; phylum Ascomycota; class Dothideomycetes; order Dothideales; family Saccotheciaceae; genus Aureobasidium; species Aureobasidium vineae. The sequence goes on from CAIJEN010000015.1 coordinate 1,131,794, forward strand.
GTCGCGTGCACAAATGCTCTGCAGTTCTACGCGTGAAGTGGGCCTTAACTTTTTTCTCTCTTCACGCGCGACCTTGACTAAAAATACTACTACTGTAACGACAATTCGATAGTCTTGTGCCACCAAGCACGGGAGCAGCAGCATGGCTTTGTGGCACTTTTCTTTCGCACTTCTCTTGTTCTTGAGTTGCTCTCGTGCAAGGCGACAGTGAGATTGGCGGTCTGTGAAATACAGATCGCTGTTCTTCGACGGGTTCAACGACGGTTGCTCCAGGACGCCTCTTGTCTCATCTGTCTCCGCAAGAACGTTGACGGGTCGCGGCAGGAACGTCACTTCTCTGGACGATAGCCGGCAGCGGTCACAGGTCATGAGCATGTCTTGAGTTTCGTTGATATGGTTCCGTTAAACCCGGCATGGCAGCTATGCACAAGAAAGACAGTGCCGAGCGAGGGAAGCGGTGTGCACAAGTCTTGCACGAGGCAATGGTAGTATCGGAAGACGAGCCATCTCTGGACAAGATTTGGAAAAGTGCTACGCTGACACGAGGAGACATCAAGATGGCTGGAATGCCTGGAAAGATGCATGTCGTGTTGCATGGGCAGCCCTCTGTTCGGGATGGACCGTCCCACAGTGACGGCTTCCCCGCCGAAGACCAAGATGGTTATCCGACCAAGCATCATCTCTTATTGCATCCGAGCTTCTGTTTGACAAGGTGAGAGTTTCGATTGAGGTATAGTACATCTGAGGAACTGTCATGTCCAACCTATCACGAAACACCATCTCTCCACTTGTCATCCGAGGATGCTGTCGAAACCGCGTGTTGCGTCATAACAACTCATGGCGGGGTCCACTGCCGACGGCATCTTCGACGAGAAGGATAACCACCACACCTTCACCGCTACCTTCTAGATTCTCTCCCTCAGCATACCTCAACACCTTGCAGCAAGTCAGACACAAATCCAAGATGACCGAATCATCGCAATCCCCGCTCTCCGGCCTCTGGAAGCCGACCCATCTCCAACACCTCTTCTACGGTCCCGACTGTGTGTCCAAGCATCTGCTCGAATGCCTTCCGGACGAGAAGTCCAAAGCTTTCATCATCACCGGCTCCTCGCTCGCAAACAAGACCTCGCTCATCAAGTCCGTCGAATCGCAATTGGGATCGCGCCACGCCGGCACCTTCTCCAACATCAAGCAACACGCTCCAGTAGCCGAGCTGGACAAAGCTACAGACACCGTTCGTGAAGACAATAGCATCGATACCATCATCAGCATCGGCGGTGGCTCCCCCATAGACAGCGCAAAAGCAATCTCCTACCGCTTGAACGAGAAGTCTGGCCGTTTCCTCCACCACATCGCCATCCCTACAACCTTGTCGGCAGCAGAGTGCACATTCAATGCTGGATACACAGAGAAAAATGGACAAAAGACTGGTGTCGCGCATGCTGAGTGTGCTCCCCACGCCATCCTCTACGATTCAAAGTTCGCCCTCGAAACACCTGAGAAGCTGTGGATGAGCACTGGACTGCGCGCCCTGGACCACGCAGTCGAACTGCTGTACCATCCCACCAGCACAGAAGTCCCTTGTCGCCAGATGACATTGATTGCTGCCCACGACCTCTTCACCAACCTCCCCAAGTACAAGGCCAACCCTCAAGATGAGGATATCATTACAAAACTGCAATTGGCCAGCTTTGCCTCCCTTGGTTTCTTGGGCTTGAACGTCAAGGGCGGCCTCGGACTCAGCCATACACTTGGCTATGCCCTGGGCTCTCCCTACAGCATTCCCCACGGCATAACCTCCTGCATGACCCTAGGTCACGTCGTGAAACTCAAGGCTTCCACCGATGCCTCTGCCGCTTCCCAACTCGCTAGACTCTGTCCNTTTGTTGGCGTCACCAAGACTGGAGACGATCAAAAAGATGCTCAAGCCGTTGGAGACGCAATCCTCAAACTTGTAGAAGAATTGGGGTTGAAGAGTTCGTTGACCGAGTACAAGGTTGACGAGAGTGAGGCACACACCATTACGAAAACTGCGACTAGAGCTGAGAGTGGAGAGTTGTATGATCAAGTCATGAAGCTGGTCAAGGGGCTGTGGTGACTCGACTCGAAGGCGCATTTGTAAGAAAGACATCGATATACAAAAGTATCCATGATGCATTTGTCTTGGCTCTAAAATGAATACTCTCCCGAGACATCTCTGAACCGACTGTAGAATCGCCGAATCATGCCATGACTTTCCTCAGTTGTTGAGTCGACGAGCAGCCATGCAGAGAGACAAGCAAGCCGCTTTTGTCTTATGTATAAAGCAAAGTCCGAGCACTATACACATCGCCGTTGCCATACCATACAAAGATCCCTTGATGCGTTACCTCATGTTACTCATTTCGTGTAGCAACGACGATAGCGAAACTCATGAGCACGAGACTCATCGTTCGTGACCTTGTTTGTGAAGGCGACGTAACTTGTCTCCTTCCTCTATGGGCGATCAAGATAGATGAGGTACCGTAATTGCCACCATCTGGTTGTAATAAGAGCACTGCAACGCTCGCCGGATGAGCAGACGAGAAAAGAAAAGAAGGACCGAAGTGGTCATCCACTCTCGAGGATCTCCCAGGACGATGGAAAGTAGCCAAGATGAACAACAACAAATAGCAAGAACAGGTCAGCGACTTTGGTATGCGACGGAATGCATGATAGCATGCTGTATGGAGACAAATATCGACAAGACTACCGAGTGGGGTCCGGCGGCCGGTTTTAGAGTCGGTGGCCAGGATTCAGGGGGCCTTATAGAGAGATCACTGTGTGATATTCCATCGACTTCGTCCATTACTTGCTTCTGTGCGTACTTGCTGTTTCGAATTCCAATACCCAAGAATCCCTTTGACAAGGACGTTACTGACTCAAAAAGGATGAAACGGGAAGGAGAAGCATGATAACACCAAACTGCGGTGAGAAAGAGCAGACAAGGAAAGCGGAAGAACGAGGAAAGAGCAGAGAGCAGAAGAACGAGGAAAGAGCAGAAGAGGCCAAGAACAGACGAGAGAGAACACGAAACAAGGATAGAGCAAACAAGAGAAAAAGAGAAGAAGAGATTTATTTATACACAAAAGGATTCATATCAAAATACAAGAGAACAATCGCTAGAACAAAAACAACAAAACACCCTTCCATCGCCTATAGCACAAATGCGAACACAGTCTAGAGACTACCCGCCATCATCTATACATAGAAACAAGCAGTTAAAGATCTAGTCAGAGTCATACTCTTTATCCTTGTCTTCCTTTTCTCTCTTTTCTTTCTTATCCTTCTTTAATTGTTGTTTCCACATGGTGTTTGCTGCTTTAGCGTCGACGCCGGGGAAAACGAGGTCAAAGACCTCGTTGTACCAGGCTACTGGCTTGCCTTCGATGCCTTCTTTGATGTNTCTATAATTTCGAGTCAGCATTTGTTATGTTTTGATCGGAGGGGAGGTTGGGCTGATGCTTACCTCAGGCAACTCAATCCAGTCACTCAGGTTATCCTTGGGGAAGATGACCATCTTAGCGCCCGCTCGTCTCGCCGCCACTGTCTTCTCTCTGAGTCCACCAATTCTAAGGACCTTACCAGTAACGGTAAGTTCACCAGTCATGGCAACAGTCTGTTCAAGACTTCTGCTTAGGGCAAGCGAGATGAGCGAGCAAGCCATGGTAATACCAGCACTCGGTCCATCCTTTTGCACAGCACCCTCAGGACAATGCATATGCACTCTAGCATGCTCGAAGAACTTGTTGTCGGGGTAGCGTTGAGCCAAGAAGCCCTTTGCGAATGAATATGCGATCGAGGTTGACTCCTTCATGACAGCCTTGAGATTTCCGGTGCGTTCGAGGGAAGGACGAGATTGTGCTGATAGTGCGGATTCGAGGATGGTTTCGACGTAGAGGGCGGCACCACCCATGGATGTCCAGGCGAGACCCATGGCGACACCAGGAGGAGTGGTCTCGTAGAGACGGTCGGCGGTGAAGACTGGAGGGCCAACGTAGTCTTTGAGGTTGTCCTTTGTGACGCGGACGTTGACGGATGAAGGTACGTTGAGGGCCACACGTGGTGTTTCCGTTGTTTCCTTCTCAATATCTTGAGGCGTCTCTTTGACGTCCGAAGTGTCCTTTGCTGCTGCTTCTTGTGCTTCCTTGCCTTCAGGTGTGAGCGCCTTCTCTTCGGCAAAGGCTTCCTCACCAAGATCTTGAATGATCTTGAGGGCAGACTTGCGGTACACCTTCTCTATCTGCTTCTTCAGGTTACGTACACCAGACTCACGGCAGTACTTGTTGATGAGTTCGGCGATGGCTTCCTTTTCAATCTCGACGTCGACATCCTTGAGACCGGAAAGGTCCTTTGCAGCAGGTGAGAGGTAGCGCTCGGCGATTGCCATCTTCTCGTCAGCAACGTAGCCAGAGAGCTCGATCATTTCCATGCGGTCCAAAAGCGGGCGAGGAATGGTATCGGTCATGTTTGCTGTGCAGACGAAGAGGACCTTGCTGAGATCGACAGGAACGTCCATGTAGTGGTCGAGGAAAGAGTTGTTCTGTTCGGGGTCGAGGAGTTCGAGAAGAGCGGAAGAAGGGTCGCCTTGGTGGCCACGGCCAATCTTGTCGACTTCATCGATCAGAATGAGAGGGTTCTCAGTCTGACACTTCTTGAGGGCTTGAATGATACGACCGGGCAAGGCACCAACGTAAGTTCTACGGTGACCCTTGATTTCGGCAACATCAGTCAGACCACCAACACTAAAGCGGTAGTACTGTCTGTTCAAGGCGCGAGCGATCGACTTTCCGATACTGGTCTTTCCGACACCAGGAGGGCCGACCATACACAGAATCTTGCCCTCGACAGTGCCACGTAGCTTTCCAACAGCGATGAACTCAAGAATGCGGTCCTTGACGTCCTTCAAACCGTGGTGATCCTCGTCGAGCACCTTCATGGCATTCTTGATACCGAAGGTCTCGGCACTGCGCTTGCCCCAGGGGATCTGGGTCAGCCAGTCGAGGTAGTTTCTTGTAACGTTGAACTCAGAAGCAGCAGGCTCGAGGTGTGCGAGCTTGTTGATCTCCTCATCGAAGACCTTCTTGACAGGCTCGGGCATGGCCAGCTTGGTAGCCTTCTCCTTGAAGCCCTCAAGCAACTTGTCCTTGCCGTCGCTTTCAAGGCCAAGCTCGCGCTTGATACCCTTCATCTGCTCCATGAGCCAGTACTCGCGCTGACGCTTCTGGATCTTGCTCTCAACATCCTTGCTAATCTTGCTACTGAGCTGTGCGTTCATGTATTCCTTCTTAATGATCTCAAGGGCCTTGCTGAGTCTCTGCTCGATGTTCAGGCTGGTGAGGACTTCTTGGGCCTCCTCCATCTCACCACCGGAAACGGCAGCAGCGAAGTCGGCGAGTTTAGCGGGTTCGTCGGCGATGTTGGCGGCAGACTGCGACATGGCGAAAGCGGAAACATGATCGCGGAAGAGCTGGTTGACGCTGCCAATCTCCTTGCAGGTATTGACAATCTCGGAGATCAAGGCGCGGATGGTGGGAGCGCGCTTGTCAAAGGGCTCATCGGCGAGGTTGTCGACCTTGACCAGACTGACCTGCCATGTCTTGAGGAAGTCAGTAGGCTCGTACTGGGCGACCTGCTTCTTCTCGCCAGGAGCCTCGACGTGAGATTCCTCGAAGCTGGCAGTCACGTCACCCTTGGACTCGACGTCGGTCTCGGGCTTCTCGGCAGCTTCGATGGTAGCGGTGGCAACAGCAGGAGCTTCTTCGGTGGTAGTGGTCGTCTCACCCTTCTTGGNGGGCATCAACTCGGTAAGCTTGATTCTGCGGTGAGGGTAGAGGACAGCCTGGAGGGCCTTTTCGTCGCCGTGTCCAGCGGGGAAGGCTCCGGTGATCTGGCAGAAAGTACCGACATCGTAGACTTCGCTCGGGTCTTTGATGACATCTGTGTTGGAATCGGGGTCTTTCAGCAAGAAGGCACCAACGTAGCTCTGGCCACGCTTGAGCAGCTCTTGCACAGCGGCAATGACATTGGGGTCGCGGATGGTAATGGCCTTGTAGAAGCCAGGGAACAACGGCCGTTGTGCGATTGGGATGGCGAGGACTTGAGGGTAGACGTCAGGCACCGAGGGCTTGACGAGACCCTTCTCGCCGCCCTTGCGCTTGCGCCCGCTGCCCCACTTCCGCTTTCGCCGCCTGCTGCTGCACCATCGGCTCCTGCTGCAGAGGCNTCCGGGGATGGGTGTGGGTTCTTTTGCACGTGCTTCTTCCTTGATAGGGTCTAACGAGTCCTTGCGGTCCTTGTTATCCTTGTTCTCTTGGTCTTGTGCCTCCTCTTCTGGATCGACCTTCTTGGCCGAGTCGTCTTTCCTGCGGGTAGGAGTGGTACTAAGCGAACGCGATGCGGCGAGAGACGAGTGGCGAAGAGACAGCGGTGTCAGAGGAATGCGACGGGAAGCGGTCGAGTAGTTGGCGGAAGTGGCAAGATGGTATCGCGAAGTGGCGTACAGACGCTGCGACGACTGCAGGGCTGCTCTGCATTGCCGGTTCAACATGGTGTGCGAGATGGCCGAAAGCAGAAAGGACAGGCTGGCAGATGCACCAGAGTTCAGGCCTGAGAAGTAGTAGGTAGACACGGTAGGCACGGTAGGCACGCCTCTCAAGTGTGATCAACGCTCGCTCGTGTATTACAGCTTCAACTCACTAATCGCCGCATCTCTTCCATGACGTTCTGAAGCTTGTCTAAGCATCGTTTCAATGCACTAGCCCGAAAGACCGTGGTTATCCCGATCAAGTCCGTCTAAACTCCATCAGACCCTTCTTCTTCCTCTCTCAAGACCATCACTCGCAACCCGAGATGCTCAGAGGAGAACGAGTCTTCTCCACGACTGTCGTTTGCGATTCGAGATGCTCATGGGAGAACGAATCTTATACGAGTACTTGATCGTTCTCATGCTTGATCCTGCCTAGATTTTCCCTGTTGATCGACAATGGCAGGAGTCGCAGATGAGGTCTTGATCGTGCTTGACAAAAAAGTGAACAACAGTAGTGGCTTTGCATTCACATGAACCTGAGCACCCATAGCTTGGAAACGTACGACATCTCTCAGAAGTAAGTGACATTCACGGAGAGACGTCATTGTAGGATATCTCCATGGTCACTCTTCTGGCCAGAAAAGCTTTGCATTCTCGCTCAAGTCACCTCGAGGGGAAGGTCAAGTCTGAGATTGTGACAAATTGCTTGTCTCTAGATCTCACTTCGCAACTCGCAGCGACGATCTATACAAGCGCAACCATCTTCCCACTCCTGGTTTCTCAACTCCCCTCAGCTTTCTTTCTTTCTTTCTTTCTCTTCCAACTGCCTCCCTGACTTCCAACAAGCCTTTGCCGTCTTTATCAATCCATCGCATTACCTCACCTCCACATCTCATCAAGCTCACAACAACTTGCCCTCTTCATCACAATTCAATGTCAACGCGTTCCGGCCTTCCCTGTCATCATGGACGGCATCGGCGACCCGCCATCAATTCCTGGTGTGCCACTGGCCAGACTTCCACCAGAGATACAATCACAGATCGGCAGCTACCTCGACGTTCGCTCCCTCTTTCACGCAATTCTTGTCAACAAGGAATGGTTCTTCCGCCTAATAGATCTCCTCTGGCATACGGTATGTATCGAGAGAATCTATCCAAAGTCTCGGACCATCGGAACCAGATGCCGGCGTCAATACTACGCAGCCAAAATTTGCGCAGAAACCATTATGGAAGAATTGCCCACCCTCCATCGCCGCATTGGAGACCTAGAGTTCCACTCACTTCAGCATCTTCACATCCAACCCCTCCCAACCTCCCGGGAGGCCTCAACGCGAATTGGATTGTTCCATTCCTGCAACCTGCACTAGAGTCATTGTGGATCAATGCACCGTCCTGGACCCTAAGCACTGGTCCACTCGACATGCTAGCCAATTGCGTTCGACTTCGCTCGTTAATTCTCGACGACGGGGTGAGACTCGAGAACGAAGACGACTTCCTGAAATTTCTCCGCGACATTCCTTCTTTGCGCTCAGTGAGAATATACGGTAGGCGGAGTACGTCTAGATTCCGCAGTATCAAAGCTCTAATTGGTGGTACGTTGATCGAGCTGTTGCGACGTGGAGATCTCAGAAATCTTGTTATTGGGTCCGAGTTGGCGAAGGACTGCTTCAGCAAACATACAAGCGGCAAGGCATTCCCTTCGAATGCAAGTCTCAAAAGCTTTCTCGCGTGGTGTATGTTTCCCCAATCATGGTCGGGATATCCGCTGCCACTGCTTCTCTGGAACATCTTGACCTGACATTGCAAGATTCTGAACAAGCCTTCTTCGATCAACTTCGCTGCTTCACGAACTTGACCATCCTCACAGTTCGCTTTCCAACACACCGAGTAAGCTATTCCTTTGATCTCGATGCGCTCTGCGTGTTAACCCAGCTTACTCGTCCGACCATATGCGGAACCATGTGCAGACGCCACCAGGACCCGGTTACGATGAACTGGTTGACTGATACATATTTCGATTCCTGGATCGCACATTTCAGTCATTTGCATACACTCTATCTGGACTGGCAATGCCCTCTCACACGAAAAGCTCTAACTTCCATCGCCCATAGCTGCCCTCGGCTTTCCTCCTGCACGCTGGGATGGAAACAGGACTTGAACACTTGGAATCAGTTGCTAGTGCTCTCGCCATTGTTCCCTCGACTGCAAAATCTCGCTCTAGAAAGAATTGGGCAACTTGTCCCTGGCCATCGGTGAGTGGACTCACCATGTAAGTTTGCTTCTTTAACAGTCATACAGTGACTCGTTCTTCCCTGCCTCTGCGGCTCGCAAAGTTGTGCCTACTATATGCGCATTGTTTCCTCACCTCAAAAATTCAGGGTCTGGATTGAAATCATAGATGAGGAGGAAGACGACCATCCGCATGAGCTAAATGCTATCGTTCAGGCCATGCTTGATGCCAGATGAGTCATACTGGAAGAAGAACTGCAGCCAGCGATGTGGCGGTAGAGAAGAAACACAGGTATCATGATAAGATCTGAGAATTTTGCAGAACTAGGAGAGATACTCTCCGAGGATTGATAGGACGAACGCATGAGGGTAAACACAGGCCATCTACCTAGCGAATTTTCTTTGTAGTCCATCAAATCACAATCTTCTCTCTTCTACCACCTCCCCTCTGCTAAACTATGCATCACCATAAAGGTAAACAAACAGTCTTGGAGGACAGGACAGTATCTAGCTAGAGACCAACATCATATTGAATCTCTTTGGCTGCATGTCTGGACAGGAAATCTGTGTGTTGACAAGGCACATAGATTACTCCAGTATCGTGACAGGAGGAAAGTGCGACTTTTATACTCCATCACAGCCATGACATCCATGATACCTTTTTCTATCTTTACATTATACATACCCATTCTCGGTCCTAGAATCGTACTACAACATCGATACCGCCATCCTAAATTTCTCCAAACATCGATCATAGGGAACGCATGCAAGCCTCGCAGAAAAGACAAATTCATCAAGCATCTCTGCGAAACTCTTTCTTTGCACTCACTCATTATCAAAGCACGACATAGACATAGAGTGTGGATCTTTTGCTTTACTACTTCATCAACTTCCCAAACGTGGCAATCTTGGAGAACTTGTCACTGACAAAATACTGCTTCATTAGATATCTGACAGCACTGATGATCATACCTTGCCGCTCGGACTCGAGGCTCGAGATTGGTTGTGTGTATGAATTCATCTGCTTTCCTCGTGATCTAGAATGCTGGTGTTAGAGGAAAATGTGCAGACTTTGCAACGGAGTAGGTTTCGGGGGGGTTATTGTACAACTCCTTTTCTGTGCTTGATAGTAATGGAAGACGAGAAACATGCAGTATATTGATCACATGCATCTCATCGTTCCTTTCTCGCTAGATTGTTGTACAACTTCAAGTGCTGTTTCACTAGGTAGTATCATTGTCAAGAAGATCAAAATCAAATCGTGCAATTATAGAGATGTGAGCGAACCTCAAATTCGTATTCATGCTTCTGCCTAGAGCATACGCTTCTTGATCTTAAGAAGAATGTATTGAAGGTGTCACGGGGAAAGATAGCGTTGCTTGTTCTCAGGCGAAATCAAAGGTCAAGTAGTGTAAGAAAGTGCAACCACGTAGATAAGGTGTTTGACTGTTCTTGATAAGCTTTTCCGTTTTCTTGCTTTTGATGTTGAATGCTATGGCAATGACCCTTCTGTGTTATCATTTAGGTAGGAGAGAGTCTTGCCTTGCAGGTTTCGCGGAGTTCCTCAAGCAGTCTGCGTTTCCATATGCTCCTCTCCCTTGATCCTCGCAACTAGGTTTCTGCTCAAGGTCCAAACGTCGCAGTTCTCGCAGTGATACTTAGTAACCGCAGCAAGGCCCATTTGCAATGCGCTTTTGTCATACCATCCGTCCTCGTCCACGTGAACTGCGAAAATCTCTTCCAAGCGAGGAGCCACTTTCAAGATGGTCTTCAGTTGTAACAGACCCTCCTGTGTCATTTCATCGTCAAGTTCGGGTTTCCTCGATCTACCCGAGCGTCAGTGAAGGCTCAGAAATACCATCACGTATATTAAATATCTTACGAAAACTGCTGGAACTGTTTATCGACACTGTCTATGCATAGTTTCTCCAGTTTGGGGAACAACACGGTCTTCTGGTCCGCGAGAATTGTCCACGTGCTGGACCTTGCGCCCAACCCAGTGAGCATTTTTCGAGTTTTGGACACGATCGACCAACAGCAATTATGGCAGGTCCCTTGAGGCAGTCACTTGACCATCGCAGCTCCAGCTCATGTAGTTCAGGAAATTTCGAGATCCATTCTGCAAAATCCTCGTTGGTCCAATTGGATTTTGGTAGTGGTTCGAGCATCCAGTTGTTAATCAGCTTCAACACTTTGAGGCGGTGCAGCCTTCTTAGTGTAGCGAGATCATCTGGATGTAGCACTTGGTCCGGCTGCGTTTGTAGGCAAAGTTCTCTCAAGTGGGTGAAACGTAGAATATTCTCAAATAGACCGAACGTGCCTCCAGACTGTTTGTAACTTTCCGGAAGTACAATCTCCAAAGTTCGAAGCGAGGTGGCAGTGCTCATGAGAAAGAGGTTCAGCGCCTCGATATGTCCGGCAACGCTTAATGAAGTCAGATTCTCGTTCTTAGGACGAGTCTCGTCGATCAGATCAGAAATCTCCTGAACATCACCATCTTGCAGTGGTGTTCCAAGCTTGAGTCGCGTGAGACGTCCATGTTTGAGCAGGCGTGCGAACCAAAGGACTTCGAAAGAGAACCATCTGTTCGTCGCCAATAATCTCCATCTCCAGGAGTAGAGATAGGGTAATTCGACCATGTACCAAGGTCCAAACTAACAGTTTCGAGGCTATGTCGATGCGGATACATAGCCTTGTTGAGCTCATCTATTGGCCAGTTTGATGTTGGCATGTCGCAATGAAAGAAGTCGAGATCTGTACAACGGCTCACCGTGTCTTGCAAAACCCGGAGATGCACTGCGCAGAACAAGAACCTGAGCCTTTTCAGGCTGGGTGAGAATGATCCGACGGGTGCATACTCGGGGTGAACGTTGATTTCATATGCATTTTCAATATCTGCGCTTCGGAGCGACGGTAGAGAAAGAAACGGGAGCACAAAAGAGAATGGATACCCCTGACAACCATCGAGATTATAGTCATCTAATTCATGGAAGTGATGACCAGAGTAATTCGGGCGAACATATATCGAAGTCGAGTTGTGTAGAAACAGATTGGCTCCGGGTATCCTAGTGAAATGTGGCAATGAGTCCGGATGTTTGAAGTATTTCCAGTTCGGCATGATTAATTCTAGTTTGTCGACATTGGCTGTCAAGCTTAACAATAGAGAGACTTCTGCATCCTCTGCCCCAGTCTTCAAGGCATGATACCACGAATCTCGCTGTTGCTCAGTAATGTTCAACTTGTTCAAGTGCTGTCGATACAATGAAAGTAGTTGTGGGGATGCTTCAATGCCATGGCTCGGTTCGCTATCGAGGAATGCGGCGAATGTGCCGTCGTCCAGAAAAGGTTCCTTTGGAAACTTGTCCAGACCGTCTTCCCTCCAGAACTCGGGGATATGGTCGGTAAGTAGATGCTCTAAAGTACCGGGCTGGAACCATGCCTGGATGCACACTTTTCTAACGTGTCGTGCGAGATCTGGGCGCTGTAACAAGGTCTGCAGGTAACCATGGATGTATCTCAGCTCAAGTGGAGTCTCGATCGTGTTTGGTTTGATGTAAATTTGATAAAGCAGAGGCTCTGCTATCGAGCGTAGTCTTCGAGACGTGCGACAAAGGCTAACAAGGCTGGAGCATGGTTCACGAAGTTCTTCTTCGTCAGGAATCGTAGCATCAACGTCCTCCATCCATCCTGTATCTGTTACAAACTCCTGAAAGATCAACGAGAGTATCTCCGTGGGCAGTCTCTGGAGCATGTTGTCGATCAAGCCTTTGCTCACTGTATGCAAGACTTTCCAGAAGGTCCAGGTAGATTGTTAGGAGTGGAACGGCAAAAAAATCAAGGAAAACACGCGATGTGGAAGTCTGTCATATGAATTGTGATGGCCAGCGCCGTTGTTGAATGGGGCCCTGAAGCAGCTTGCTCGTTCTTGTATACTCGAGACCTAAGTTATGTTTTCCAGCAACCGACGTAATCCAGGCACGAATCCTGAAGTTTCTGGTTCCCTCTTCAGGCGTCCAAGGTCCCATTCGTGGTCGTTCTTCGTGACTCAATCGTTTCAGAACCGGTGGACTGGGAGTGAGATGGTTAAAGCGGGATTGTTATTCTGGAACTCATCACCTTATGCCGTAGAGTCATGGCATAGCACTCCATCTTATGCCTAGAGTACAACGGGCGATTGCTTATATTGTTGTTGTTGGTTGAGTGTAGGTAGGAGACAAGATATGCTTTATGTCGACTGAGTTTTGGCAACAACGAAACTGCCAATTGGTAGGGCTTGGCGTCCTGGGGCTCCTCCTCCCTCTTCTCGTCCCAGGAGCTATCGCACACATCAGTCTGTATAATTGCATGGGTGTTGTTTTTACAGAGCAAGATCCACTTGGAGCCCATGCAACGATGACTCTAGACAAGGAAGTACATATCCCTCGAGTCACAGATATAAGCAGGGAAAGGTTGAGAACATCATCGTACAGTCAGGGTGTTAAAACACCAAAGGAACTATGATTGAGAAGAATGAAGACGCTGGAAAGCCACACAAAAATAACGGTAGGTCCCTCCTCTTTTTGCACCATCATCATGAAGAGAAATAAAACACCTTCTTGGACAACTCCTTTCCTTATATTACAAAATCTTTGCAGTTCAAGCTGGTGGTACTACGGACTCTTGGCTTCCAAGTGGTGGCGCCGTTGCATCAATGGCCTGCTCTGATGCTGGAGAGTCGGTGACAGCCACACCATTCAAGATGCTTTCCTTGTCTTTGGCCGATACACTGTCTGTCAGACTAGCTGCAGGAGAGATGTCTCTTGGCTGGTGTACTTTGTTGCGTTTTGTGTAATCGCTCAAGCTCAACTTCTTCCTGGCAGGACTGGGATTTACTGCGGCAGAGACGGATGGCGAAAAGAGGGGTATGTTGGAAAGACCAGGCGTCATGGTTGCCGGTGATTGTGTAAGAAGCGGAGNGGAAGTTGCAGAATTCAACGATGGAGGCATGGTTAGATGCATCTCGGGGTGGGTAGGTTTGAATTCTGGAGAGGCAGGATGCACTTCGCCTATACTCGGAGCTTCTTTTGTGGCCATGGCGGTGGTGGTGGGTCCATCGGTGGATGTGAAGGAACGCCTGGTTTTACTGTGGAAGGACTTGCTGAGCTGTAGGACGANCGAGGGGTTTTGGTCGTTGGGAGGAGGGGTGGCACGATCATGCTCGTCCATGTCCTGCATGTCGGCATCCACTGGACCAAAAGCGGGTGAAAGTGAAGCAGGACGTGCTTGTGTAGCCTCGGTCGTGTTGACATCGGCGCGCTTGATAGACACAGGTGAGAGTGGAGTGGCATCCGATACAGCACCAACGCTCCTCGGGCTTTGTTGAACATTATCAATGTCCATGATCTCCTCTGGGTGGACCCCGTTGGTGGGCGAGTCGTCAGGCGTCTCGCCCTCGGCCTTTCGCTTGAGGTTGTTTGAGGCGCACCTCCGAAGAAGGCGTTGTGTCACTGACAAGTATTGCTTCTTCTTGGGAGGGGTTGGCATTTGTGGTTCTGGAGGGTCGTCGTTGTCCATATCGCATTGAATGGATGAATCGACATAGACTGGCCTCGAAGGTTCCGAAGCCTGCTTGTCCAATTTTCCAGGCTTTGATGGTCGTTTGGAGATCGTGCCTCGACGAGATGACGAGGGTTCTGAAGACTGTTGTTTCGAGGAAGACAGAGTACTGCTTTGTGGCAACAAAGGTGTGGTACCGCTGTGACGCTTCTTCTTCTGTCGACCGCTTTCCTCCTCTTGTCGTCGGAACATTTCTTCCTCGCGCATGAGCTTCTTCTTTTCGCGTTCGGACATCTCGGGGATGACGGCCGAGTAATGAGTGCCGGGAGTGATGTCTCGACTAGCCGAGGCTCGGAAAGAACCAGATACAGATCGAACATCTGTCATGTCGTCTTCGACCTCAATTTTTCGAGCTTCACTGCCAGAACGACTGTGGCTGTTGGGGTTCAGGTCGACAGGTGAAAGGTTGTTGGTGGGTTTCTTGCGACGTGACTTTGGAACTTTGATGGGCGCGGCAGCTGTCTCAATTGGTTCGACGGGTTGAGGTTGACCACGTCGATCGAACCGAGCCATCAGACAGCCTTCGCCGTTACACGCGCAAGGGCCGCAGTTAGCGAGCACATTGGACACCCACATGGCGATAGCATACTTGATGTCGGCAGGCACGTCGCCGTGCACAACGCCTCTTTCGGCGTACATGGCTTTAATGGTGTCATCTGTTTGCCAGGCAACGGTGATCTCCTCACCAGACTGAAGGTCCTTGGTAGCCATGAAACAGAAATGATAGTTGGTACCGTCGGTGATGATAGTCTGGATCTCTGTATTCGGTCGACAGCTGCGACGAACATAGCGAAACATAGTACCCTCTTGACGGGCGTCGATGTAGATGGGAAGTTGGGGGTGAANAAAGACGAAGGGTTCGGCGTGGCGTAGTGATGACCAACGACTGTCAGGATCGTTCATGTATTCCTCCTTGTAGCCGATGTGTCCACGAAGCTCACCAATGAAGGTACGCTTGGATATATCCTGCTCGACCGTCAGGCAAGGCCACTTTGGAGGCTCGGCCTGGTCGGTGAAGTTGGGGTCTGCTTCCCAGTGTAAGGCAACTTCGGGTCGACCGGGCATGTCCTCGAAGGGTCCATCCCAACGGAGGAATATGTCGTTCTGACTGAGGCCGTTCGTGTCTTTCTCGACAACGACCGGGTTTTTCAGCCATTCGGATAATGAATTTGTGACGGCAATATTGTTCATGAGATTTGTTTCCGTCTCAACGTGCGAGGAGACTTGAGAGTAGAGGCGATAGAACTCTTCCGAATACCATGGTATAATGGCTCTTGACGGATCTGGCGATGGGCTGCGGGCTGTCGTTATCGTTCCGTTTCGTTTGCGACTGGTAGGGGCGTGGTTGGCGGCTGCGGAGGGACGGTGCCCTGTCTTTGGACGTTTGGCAGGAGGTGGGTGGTCGCGCGGGCTGGCACTCTTACGGTCGCGACCTTGCAGTAAAGAACCATTGACAGCAGCTGGCGATTCCTTCTGCTTTTTGCGATGTTTTGGGCCGGGTCGCCGCGAGTCGAGGGCTTGTCGCTGTATTTGTTTTTTCTGTCGCTCTTTGGCTTGATCTGCATCGAGCCATCGTGGTTGACAGTCGAAGCAATAATGCTTCTGGTGTTCGCCAGGACGGTCTGCCTCGGTAGGATAGTAGCAGATCATGTGTTGCCAGTTATTGCAAGTTTCGCATTGCACTGAGAAGCCGTCGTCGTGGCGCATGCCGCAAATACAGATAATCTCACCATCGTCCTCTTCGACACCATCGTCGATGGGCGGCTGTGGTTGTCGTCGCGAAGCCTGAGGAGGGACGGCGAAAGGGGACGACAGAGGATGGCTGTACTGCTGCTGGCGAGCAGCAGCAACGAGTGCATTCAAGGGCGGCGGGACGTCTGTCATAATCCAGCTACCTGTTGTCGTCATGCAGAGACGGTGTTGGGGGTATTCTATGTCGTGCGCAGTGTCGTATCGTATCTGCAACGCATGTCGCTGGAGGCCAGGAATGTCGAGGCTGTAGACAGGGATGGTTAATCACGAAGACCTCGCGCAGTGCTGCGCTGGACTTGACGAAGACTAATGAGGTCGACGAACACTGGTGGAAGTGTGGTGACTACACAAAGATGTGGAAAGGAGAAGGAAGACTGTGTGCAGACGGCGTTGTTGGTCGAGGGTGGGTCAAGACAGAGACGGGAGGGCGAGAGATCGGAGCCGAGTGGGTTGAAAAATGGCTGGCAGAGGTGTGCGACAGCGACGACGAAAGGCGCAACGGCAGAAAGGAAATCAGGCGACGGTCAGAGGCATTGGCGACCAGGTGTGAGAGAGTGAGAGTGGGTGAGAGAGAGGAGTCAGTGTGCACAGCCAAATGGCAAAAGCCCGCAGTCCACAGACCACAGACGCGCTTTCCTGGCCCTGCCAACTTCACCCTCCTAGATGCACGTGACTGACCCTTACATTATTCTTTTTTCTCGCGACCGAACGAGAAAAATAATGAACAACGTCCGGTCGTCGCTGTTCGCCCCTGGTCCCTGCCGCCACTCTCTCTGAACATGCCTGGACTGTTGAAGGCCTTGGCTGGAGAGAGCTATGACTGGAGATGGCTTTGTCGTGGTGAGGGTCGGCGCGCTCGACGGCAGCAGACAGCACTGTGAGCAGCAGCAGCAGCGAGCAAGCAGGCATCGCGAAGCAAGCAGTCAAAGTCTACGCAGAGATAACGCGGGAAAAGCCAAAAATGTCGCACTAGCCAAACATGTCTGCAGGTTATTGGCTGTTGCCCTTAGCTCCTTCGCGCTAACAGGCGCCAAGCCAGTCACCTTCCTCCTGAGCTGGCCCCCTCTTTTGCTTTCCATCGGTTCATAAACACTCTCATCTCCTGAGGCATGTTTTTGCAGCTGAGCCTCAAACCTTTTGCGACGTGGTGCCATTTAATTCGCAAACGCCTTTCCGATACGCCCGAGACACTCTCACAACGACGAATTTCGGCGCTGCATTCGAGCTGTGCTAGGGGAGCACGCTGGTGCAGGTCGGGCCTCGGGGTGACGACACCGTGACAAGGAACTTTCACACCCATGTCTCGAGTCCGAGTCGTCCGCGGCCGGTAGCGTGCAGCTTCTCCGCTCGCATCCCGTTTCCCGGGCGCATTCGTGTTGCTGGATGGGGTGTGTTGTTGCTGACAACATTTGCATCTGCTTGTGCGTAGTGTCTTGGTCCTTGTAAACGTCAGGTCGTGGTGACCGTCTTTGGTGAGATTGTGTATTGCTTGTGTGTTGTGTCGCCGCAGGACTGATGGCACCACTGCGCTCTCTACTTCCTGCTTATTGTACCGTATTCGCCGCGCCCAAAGAGCCTACAGCTCCCTGCGTCCAGCAATACATAACTGTTGCATCGTTGTCGCTATACAAAACCCGAATAGTTCATCGAAAATAGCCGTCATGGGCGATGAGTATATACAAGATGCTTTCGCGAGTATGTTATCAACTTTTATCGTTTGATATGGTGAGCTCTCAAGCTACACGGACATCCAAGTCCCTCGCTTGGACCAAGACTCTAGTCATGAGCAATGGTTTCAACACGAAGAGACTTGGGTCCCTCTGCCTCGAGCGTTTGCTGGATTCTATGAGATGGCAGCCATCTCTCTGCAGGGATGACAAAGTACGACACAATAGCGAATATCGTAACAATCGCCATGATTACTGGAGCGTAGTTCAGATTGCCAGCCGTAACAGGGAAAGCATACGGCGAGAACAAGACGGCAACAACCCAACCGTTCCAGAAGATAGCGATAAACTGGAAGGGCTTACTGAGTCTTCCGAGGCTCCATCTGGGCTTGGGGAATGTCTTCGGTGTGAAAACAAGTCTTGAGAGACAGATCAGACCGTATGCAGCGGCCGAAGGAACACCAGCGGCTGAAACCAGGCTGGTGAATGCAGTGCTGGATGGAAGGATCGTGCAGCTGATAATGGCTGAAACGACCCAGACGACAATGACGGCGTTTTTGGGCTGTCCATTCGATACTTGAGAGACCCATCCAGAGAAAGGAAGAACGCCATCTCTTGCAACAGCAAACACCAATCTCGATGCGGCGAGAACGGCAATTGCAGTGTTGAACCAAAGAGCCACGATACAGACAATGTTCATGAACACGTGCCCGCCCTGGCCGAGGACTACGGCATACAGGGGGACGAATGGCTGCTCAGAACCGAACTGGAAGAAAGTGTCTGCATCAGNGCTAGACATGTCATTAGCAAATTTGCAGTCTACCAGGAAAGCAGCATAACTTACCACGCAGAACAGGAACAGTATGACGACAATAAACCCGCCAATGCCACTGACCACAGTGCTCCAGAAGATACNCCTGGCTGCACTAACACTGGCGTTCTTTGTCTCCTCTGCGACGTGGCCAGAGGCATCAAATCCAATCAAGATACCAGCAGTAGCCAGGTAGGACAAACACCAGTTCCAGCCGGCAGGCGCTCCAGTGCCATTGTACGTAGTCATGAATGCCTCATGAGCAGTACGGAAGCCGTATGTCTGAGCCACTCCGATAGGCAGCCAAATCATATTGAGCACAAAGTCCAGCAATACCATCCCGGATGATGCATAAAAGATCCAGCGAAAGTATTTTGGAGGAAGCAGGTTAACAATGCAAGCAACTGCGAGCATGAACTCGGTCACTGCCCATTGAACAGCGCGGTACTTGATATGGTCCGAGTCCGATGGGTAGTCAACATTGAACACCACAATTTCGGCCAAGAGATAGTTGACGGCACCCTGGGTGTTGCTGGCACAGAAAGTTGTCCAGGCAGTGGTAGACCACCAAGCCACGATGAAACCGAAAAATCGTCCGAATCTAGGTCCTCCTGCCTCGGCAGCCCAGAGGTAAATAGATCCGGCAAGAGGTAGGGAAGAGCATATCTCTGCGATGACAGCCGCTGTGATGAACGTGAAGACGCAAGTCACAATATAAGAAGTCCAATAAGCAAGATTGCCACCTGCGCTGATTCCCGTCGAGAACGTGACTCTAACACCGCCAACGAAATACAGCGCCGCNNTAGGAGGAGGTTAAAGAAGGAATCCTTAAACTTGAGGATCCCAGTACTCACCAAATGTGGTCGAGAAATTGTGGAAGAGCGTGTATGAACGATGTCTTGCACTTGATGAGCTATGATCAAACAGAGACGAATGAGTAACTTACAATACTGGCTTATAGCCTAGGTTTTCCTACAAGAGTTGACTGTCAGAATCATGCTCTATCTCTTGATGCATAATAACGCAAAGTTTCAACAGAGCATTCAGACTCGATCCCAGTCTACGTTTTGTCTGACCTAGCTCTTCCAACAATTCGTAGAGGAGAATAAAAGTACATACCAAAAGTTCAGCATCAGAGTCAGACTCGCTCGCACGTAGACGAGCGACCTCGTCTGCATACTCCTGGCTCGACGGATCCTGTTGCATACTGGTTCAGACAAGCAGAGACTCTTATCAGTCGTCGAACGAAAGTCGCGTGGCACAAGATGTAAGAAGGTGGTCAGGAAAAAATCCATCTGCAAGGCCAAAGAGGAAGGTGGGCCTGGCGTCGCGGGCAAATCGAATTCACCGAGTGACGCTGCACCTTTCACCTTTGCTCAACACCATCCACCAAACAAGGGCTGTTCTAGATCTTCCTTACAGCATGCCTGATATCTCTATTTGCTATCGTGTTCGTGACAGGAAATGGCTCGTGGATTGTGTTATATAATCAGGTAGGAGGGACGCATCGCCATTTCGCCATTCAGCCGTTACTTCTGGCATCCCCAACGCTGGCCTTCGACGACTTAGGAGTCATACACAAATCAATTTCTGAAAAGTCAGTTTGCGCGAGCGGGCTCTTCACTCTATCAACTTATGTCAAGGCCTGTGTACGGAATCCTGACGGCCGAAGAGCTGGTGAGCAAAACAGTGGACCTTTGGCGGCGTAGACCACGACCACTACTACCTCGTTGGGATACTGGACAACGCGCTCTGATGCTACTGAATCACGCATTCGATCACTGCCAGGTAGGATTTTACTCTGGGGAAACAATTGTCCCTCTTATCATCTGAGGCTTCAAGCTATGGTGTGCCTGCCACGGCCCACAACCACACTCAACTCGGCTCGGTGCACTTTCTACTCACGCAGGACACGACTGGAAATTCATGCTACGGGCCTGCAGCACATGCGGTGCGACTTTATATTGCGAAAATGTCACACACTTGCCATCAAGCACATGGTTCTGTGGTGTAGTTGGTTATCACTTCTGTCTAACACACAGGCGGTCCCCGGTTCGAACCCGGGCGGAATCATTTTTTTGCCATTCTGGTGACCTTCGGGATGGTATACAAGAGGTGTAGTTGAGGTCAAGAATTTTTTCGATTCTTTTTCGGGAAGGTGCGTGGCGACTTCCGCTTCTGTGCCCACTAAGATTTGTCCTGCTGTACATGTTAGTATATCAGACTCTATATTGTTTGCAGGGATGTGCCTTCTCATATGCCTGGCTCAAAGACTGCGCTGCTTGAAGTACATGTCTATTTCAGATGCAAGTGTTATAAGACAAACAAAGTGGTATCAATTTGCATCTATGCCAAATATCTATAATCATAACTCCAAATCTAGTGCCTAACCTCTATTTGAAGGCAACCCAGTATGCAATCCAATTCTATATCATTAAATCTTGGTAAGAAAAAGGCGATGTAGAAGCCCAGCTTCCACATCTAAACGCTCTCCTTCTGGACAGCAAAATCATCACTCTTCTTCTCGGCTTCATTCTCGACGTGCTCGGTAACAGAGCCTTTGCGGACAGCAGTCTCGACTCTCTCGCTGAAACGGCTCTTGACCTGGCTGCTCTTCCATGGAGGAATGTTGGCGTCGAACAGAATGTCGATCTCTTCAAGCGTCTTTCCATGGGTTTCAGGGTAGGTGAAGAAGATGTGGATGGTCATGGCGAAGCAGAAAACGCCGAAGATGATGTAGGTTCTCCACTGGATGTTGGTGAAGGCGGGAGCAACGAAGTATGNCCTGGTTGTGGATTAGCCATGATCAAGCAGAGTAGTTCAGATGTTGCTTACGAGAGCGAAGTTGAAGATCCAGTTGGTTGCGGCAGAGAGACCGACTCCCTGAGCTCGGTACTTGAGGGGAANAACTTCCGAGGAGTAGATCCAACCACATGGAGCCCATGTGAATCTAGAAATAAAAATCAGTATGGTTCTTACAACACAAATGCCCGTATACATACCNNCATAGAAGCCCACAAAAATGTAACTGACGGCGATGATGCCCTTGGCAGCAGTACCATTATCGACCTTCCATCTCAAGATTGTGTTGCCGTTGATGGAGTCGACATGATGTCCGTAGCTGGCCATCAAGCCAGCAATGGTGAAATGGCAGATGCAGCATACGATGGATCCGGTCAGAAGAAGCAGGCGGCGAGGAATTCTGTCAATGTATGGTAGAATGAGACCGGTGGTGACAAGGAAGATGACGCTGAAAAATTCGATTAGGATCTCCGATCGTAAGAGGACTTGAAGCGGCCGAGAACTTACTANTTGAATGATGGATGAGGTGAGAGTCTGATCGCCGAGACCGGCCATTTGGAAAACGTAGACAATGTAGTACATGGCAACGTTGCCTCCTAGCAGTTGCTGCCACATCTGAACGGTAGTACCGCACAATGTACGTCTCCACATGTTCTTGCCAAACAGTCCGAAGAAGGTGACACCCTCAGTGTTCTGAGCAATAGCAACAGCCTCGCGAATTTCGAGCAATTCAGCTTGCACGGCTGGGTCGTCGAGGTTGCCCTTGGCGTGGAGAAGAGCCAAAGTGTTTTCAACTTCTTGCCAGCGGCCCTTGGATCCAAGCCAGCGAGGGCTTTCGGGGAAGAAAAATAGAGATCCGAGGAGAATGAATGCAGGGATACCTTGAATGCCCCAAGCGATACGGAAAGCAGAAGGACCAGTGACTCCTTTGGCACAGCCATAGGCAATCAAGAACATGATGAGAATGCNCTGTTTCCACGTTCAGTAACTGTCCGGGAGTTGATATATTGAATTCCTCTCCTTACCCCATTCAATAGCCCACTGCTGAATACCAACAACCCTGCCACGTATTCTGGCCGGTGCAAGTTCAGAGAGATAGACGCANNCTAGAGCCCTTATGTCAGTATTGGTTGGGTCTAGGTTGTGCCCAGGGTGGTCAAAAATCGTTCCGCCAGACCACTAAGCTTCAACCCCAGAACGGAAGCGACGTTTTGAGCACTCAGAGGAGGCAGGTGCACTTACCACTTGCGAGGATGTGATACCGACAGCAAGACCACTGATGATACGGCCAACGATCAATTGGGCGACATTTTGGGAGCTGCATTGGATGGCCGATCCGATAATCCAGATAACAGAAGCAAGCATGAGAGATCTGCGACGACCGACAGCATCACATATAAATCCAGCAGCGAGAGCACCTAGGAAGGATCCTCCAGACATGGATGCAGTAATNNCTATCTATTTGTTAGCAAGATTTTCAGCTATACACAGACGCCTACTTACACCTCCTTGCAGATTTGAGTTAGGGTAGTGGAAGTACTCGAGATATTGCTCCTGATCGATCCATGCGCTCATGGACGAAATATCGAAACCGAACAAGGCACCGCCAATGGTACCAAAGGCGGCCAGAACATAGATGTTTGAGATGGTATACATGATGAAAGATGTTCAGCCTCCTGTGCTGAAGCCTCGTCTTGTATGAGAGTACCAAGAGTGCTCCTCTAAGGGCTCCACTGCCTTTATATTCTAACCCCAGTCTGCGAACTATTGTGGGACACAAGACTGGGGCCCCAAGCAGTCGAACTCTCCACCGTCGGGGTATAGACCATGACATCATCTCAGTATGTCTTTTCGAATTTATCCAGCAACATCGGATGAAGAAGTTGGGTGCAACGTCCAATCCATAGACAAGTGTTCGACCTCGCCGCCGGGAGAGTGTTCAATTCTGCCGGTTCTCTGAGGGTTGTGCACGCAATTGCTGTGAGAGTATCCACATTTGTATGACAATCTTTTCGATATCAGGTTTAGAGTGCGACGTGAGGGTCCGTGAGACTGCCGCGCTCCGGTGGTTTAATTTTCTTTGGAAACGGAAACTTCAAGAGCAGGTGCCAAGATGCTGGGTGGTCACTATACACAAGTAGGTACATATCCAGCCGGCATATCCGGCATTCGTGAAGAATGTTTTGCGTTTCGAAAAGCACATATAGATTTGCTCTTGTGCTCATGTGACTTGGCTGTCCAGCAATCTTGATGTCCATGGGCTGGTCGAAGGAAGCGGCAGAGGCGCAGAAGGACTTGGCCGAACTCTATCTCGTACCGACAGCCAGTCGGCGAGTTGTAGAAAGCCGCCGCTGACGAGATAGGCACGCGTCAAACCGTGGATATTTTGTCCGTCGCGTCATGTTCTGAATGAGATCTTCACCAGGTTTCTCCTGTTTAAACTGTTCACAGCAGGTCTTGCATGCTTCGAACTTGGGATGTGATGAGATGCAGCAAGCAGGGTTCAGCGAGGGAGCGTCTGCCATCGTCAGGCCATGTCAGAAGATCCTCGAAGCAAGACATAAAGCTGTCACTGTCATAAACCCGTGGTGAGAAGCCATCCCTCAAAACTACATGTGTCCTGAAGTGGTTCGGCGCAACGGACACACATTCTTTCCTCGATCACCCTCGAACAAGCACGGAACGTTACCCATGTCGGATAGCTTTCCGTGTTGGTTGCAGCCTCAAAATATAGGCCACTGTCTGTTGGTCAAGACTCTACGCCAACTACTTACCAGCGTGTGCTCGATGTTAGGTATTGTCATCTGCCACGAGACACGAGAGCTGATATGCCGGACTCTTACTTGGGGGCGACACGCAAAAATGCTTTTCACACGATCTCTTGCATAATCATAGACAACATGGGTAGGCTTGTCACGAGACGCAGCATCTCTTACATCGAAATCCTAGGTATCAAGGAGGCTTCGGGATCCTCCTTGTTCGTGTCAGACCTCATGAAAGAGATGCCTTTCACATGCAAATGAACATGTTGTTGCTGATAATACGCAATAATACGAGAGTCTGTTGAGATTTTGAGTTGCGAGGGGGCGCCTCACTAAAGGCATGTCCAATCTTGGTGCGCTTTGTGCGAGTCATTAGATCTCACAGAGAGCCCAAGATCGTGTCAATAGGCAGCAAATCGAGCACATCTAATCAATTACTTGATAAGAACTATATTGCCTTTTTGCTAAAGCAAAGAGGGAAGTCTTACGAATATATTGAACATTGGCACTGAAAGCAAAGAGGTTTTAGCACAAATATGCAGGTATAACCGACTCCTCGAGCAACACAACATTACTCTACTTTCCTGTTCGAAGCAAGACACAGGACAGAATTACTCCGACTGACTCCTGAGAGGGTGATTCGTCAGCGAAGCCGTCCAATATAATGCTGCGGGCGAGATTCAGCCTTCTGCATTTGTGCATTGCATTGGCAGGCTGAAAAACGATCAACACATCGAATAGCAAATCAGCATGATGCAGTGACACTAGATTTATCTAAAGAGGTATGAGGTCTTCACGCGCTGACTAGCCGTGAACTGTGGTTCTTTTGATGCGAACATGCCCTGAAAATATCAGGGTCTCAGGGCCAACCTTTGCCGGTCGGACAGACTCTGTTTCAACAACATCGTCACATGCCAAAGCGTGGATGCTCGAAGAACGTGCAGTGGAGCACACATGCAAGTTGTAATTGAAGGAATGCATCGTATGTCAGCTACAACATGATAGGTAGGTAGTACGGGCGTATTCAGCGCGACCGTCCTATTCTCTAACTGTTTCCCCCACGCTGCCTCGGCAAGGTTTGGGTTTGGTGGAAGGCGCGAGCAACCTTACAAATTAATCGCGCCCTCATCCTTGCGCCGGTCTTATCTAGCCCTGGCCTAGCTACATACAAGTCATCAATTAGAGCACTCAGGGCACCCGTGATAATTACATGAAGGCGGGGCGGCACAATCAAACAATACTCTCCATCGGCGCTGTGCACGCAAAGGTCGGCACATCCACGGATCCTTCGAAAGCCCGGGACAAAGCAAACCCGTTTCCTCGCCGTTGAAACCGTTGGCAGATGGGCGCTGAGGACCTGGCCATTACGGATCTCTCCTCCTGGAGCACACGCTGCACACCTCTCGTCTTGTGTCCACCTCTCCCACAAACGTCTATCGACAGCACACTCCTTTCCGCCTGGTTGCTTGCCACGTCTGAACGAATCTCCTGATATCTCGGCCTTCGGTGGCACGTTCCGGCGCTTGAATACAGCGACGAGTGGCCAGTGCCTCCCCGCCAAATCATTTGTGTAATTGGTGTATGCGCGGACGGGCGTCCTTATTTGCACCTCACGTCTTTGCGAGGCTCTACTATGCACAGTTTCCCATCTGGGATTCCAGATAGCCCTGGGCGATCAACTTGATATTACTGCATGATGGGTGCTTTCAAACAGGAGAACAGCGGCGCGTCCGAGGATCGCGATGTGGGCAGCGTGCAGGCGGGCAGCTCTGACGCAGCGAGGGCAGCCCGGAAGAGGACAAAGACGGGATGTCTCACGTGTCGAAAACGCAGAATCAAGTGCGATGAAGGCAAACCCGTATGCAAAAACTGCATGAAATCAAAGCGCCAATGTGAAGGTTACAACCAGCGAGTTGTCTTCAAGCCGGCTGATTTCCAATATCTACCTCACGGCGGTGCAACCATAACATTCGACGCTGGACTTAACGCAATTCCTAACGAGCACAGCCATCATGGAGCATATCCTCCGCATCCCGGTTCCCAGCCACGCTCGCTCTCTGTCGCGTCGCAGATGTCACAACAGTATGGGCCACTTGGTGATGCTATGGACCAACAGCGTTCACCGCCCATAACTCAACATCTAGGTTTCGATCCGATTCTCCATGGCATGTCTCAGCGGCAAACACGATTCGAACAATCTCCGGACACGAAACCATTTCTGGACAGGAGTTCGTCATTTTCTCATGGCCTTCCGGTTGACAGTGGTCCACCAAACCCAGCCTTGTATCAATCTATTCCGGAGGTTTCACCGTACATGGAACAATATACTACCACTGGTTGGCAGCAGGATGTTCAAGGCCATTTCACACCAGTACTCTGGTCCAACGCATATGTTACCGACGATCAACAGCCAATAGACGTCCCACATCAATGGCACGGAGAAGGGTTCATCAGTCCAAATGTACCGGAACCAACTCCAACACCGCCAGGAGGCCCATCATATGGATATGGAGCAACCATGGAGCAATCACGTCTAAGACAACCCCAAGCACCACCAAGAAACATCCCGGATGTGATTAACAACGTTCCCCTACAAACACAGCTTGGTCGAAATGGAGTTCTGGATGAGGCAGCTATCGAAGTTCATGACGAGGACTATTATGATGTTGACACGGAGGACGAAATGTTCGACATGGATACTGAATTCGAAGCACAAAATCTTCACGGATCAAAGATACAGATTCACGACCAACCCAAATATGGACTTGATGCGGCCAGGATGGATGCTCGAAACTTTGACACTTTCGTTTTTAGCGGCGCCATGGACAGCTACCGGCCTGAGCATGTTGCGAATCCACTGAAAAATCCGGCCACAGCCAGGGTATTTGCGCATTTTATGTCAGAAACTGCGACGATATTGACCACTTCGGCAAGACAAATCTGGCGGCTGAATCCTTCGTCTTCTGACAGCAAGGCGATGCCAATGGTACGGAAGTGTATCTGGACTCACACTTTGCCCATGGCAGCGTTGCACCACCAAGGTCTTCTGCAGTCCATGCTTGCGATTTCGAGTCTACAGATAGCCAAGATCCAAAATGCGTCTGAGACACCCTCACTCAAGCACTACGCATATGCGCTAAAGAGGATTCACAATTGCGTCGGCAATCCAAAGAAGAGACTTTCGGTACCCGTTTTCGCGGCATCATTATTGCTTGGTTACTACGAATGCATGGCTGCTAATCACGCTAATTGGCAAAGTCATCTCAATGGTGCCCGTCAACTAGTGGTAGAAATGGACTTCGCTGGCATGACCAAAACATTCAAGCAGATGAAGGCTGTAAAGGCACGGCAAGATCAGCAGATGCCGCGGTTCTCGGCTACTGGCATCCCACAAATATCTCCAGATCAATCGCCACAGGATATACTGCTGGATCAGATGTACGAGGCCGACGAGAACATTGTCGGAGCAATCTGTGGCACTGGAGTCAGCTATGACAGATATGGCCATATTGGCGAAGCAATGCCACCTCCGCAACCTTTCAATCTGGAGACTTACGACACTCTGAAAGACTTGTATTGGTGGTATTGCAAACAAGATGCTTACCACAGCTTGATCAGCACTGACCCTCTCATGTATGTATAGCAGATACTTTCCATTGTTCTTCACGCTGACAATGTATAGNNGATGGATTATAGCCGTTATACTGATTGTCCACCTCGAGCACCCTTAGGTAAGGCCGATGCTCCCTACGGCTCATTTGATCACATCATTCTACTTCTAGCTCGAATCGCAGACTTTGCTGTACGAGACAGGAAGAGAAAGCTGAAGGTTGAAAAATCGGGCATGGGTTCNCCTCTTGATAATGGGAGACGCACATCCAATGCATCCAACAATCAATCAGCTACGCCCCCACCAAACATATTCTCCTCGCGAGGACTTTCTCATTCGCCGTCAAGCACAACCTCGCACGCATACGACAGCATAGATTTGAATCTTTCCACCGCAAACGCTCTTCAGGAATGGAATAGTATTAAAGCAGCCTTGGACTTCGTAGCCAACAGTCTAGGCCCTTATTTCCAGCCTTTGGACGCCGAGTACCAGCCTCCTCTCAACACACCGTTCGGACCAGCTCTCATCTACCGCTCGTGGGACATCAGCGTAATGTGGGCGAATTACAACATGGCCATGATAGCGGCCCTCCGCAACCACCCGAATATGCCCCCAGCTGCCCATGTCGCTGCGGCTGCAGCGGCCGAGTCAACGAAACCCTACGCCTACTCTATCGGCCGTATAGCAGCAAGTATTCAGACTCCACCCGAAGACCAGCCTCTCGATCCCAAGATGGGCGCCGCAATGATCGATCTGGTCATCCCCCAATTCTTCGCCGGTATTCAATACACGAATGCCTCCCACCGTGCATGGCTCGTCGAACGCTACTTTGAAACAGATCGACGCTGTGGCTGGGCTACCGCCAGTGTCATCGCCGAAGGATGTCAGAGCGGCTGGATCCGCGCAGCAGACGCAGGACGANNGGGCCCTCACATGCGCGTGAGCAAAGCCACCTTTTCCGATTTCAGAATGGGACGATATGGAGACAGTCTAGCCGAAGCCAGTAAACAGAGGCTTTCTGAATGGGATGCAGAGAACGACAGGAAGTTTGTTAGGACAAAGGCTAGTGCGAGAGTGCATTGGGCGATTGGATTGATGGGCACTGAAGAGGATGTTCCCGAGGAGTCTGATTAGATGATGTTTTCTTGCATTGTGGCTGGATAGGAATGGAGACAATGATGAAGAGGGACAGACATTTGCATTCGACACATTTCAACACCTTTAGCAAGCTGCATCTTTTATACGTTCATGAGCTTCGAATACATGGTTTGGCTACATTGCCAGGTTTCCCCACTCAAGATCTGATGCTCCTGCTTAGTTTCCATCTTTCGAAAGATACCACTGACTTGAAACAAGCAGAACCAAAGACATTGTGCATGCAGCCGCGGTGCAAGATGGAAAAGAACAGAAGCAACAGTGAGATTAAGCAAATCTATGCGTTTCTAAACGCCACCAAACCCATTCACAACCACTCATCATGGCAACATTGCCTTCCTTTGATTTTCCATCTCATGAGCCTGAGGGCTCAGCTGACTCCACGCCTTACCCAAATGCTCCTTCGCAACCTCCCNCTTGCCAATCTTCTGCCCCTCAAATCCAGTCTCGCCCAAATACTCGCACTCAAACACGCCAGTCAGCTTAACGCCATCTTCCTCGAACTTGATAAATTGAGTCGCATTTTCGGCTTCGACTGCAATCTCCGAGTCTGAAGTCTCGCGGCCACGCCATTTGTATTGGAAAGTGCGGTTTTCAGGAGAAGGCAGTTGGGAGGGAAGGAGATCGAAAGAGGAGCGTTGAGTAGGAGTGGTTCTGAGGGTTGTTGGGGACATGAAGCGGATGATGCCATGGAAGAGACCCATATGGAACGTAGCCCAGAGTTGGTAAGTTCCAAGACGTGCTTNTTGAGCTTCTGTGAGTTCGGAGTCGGGGATGTTGTCGTTGGAGATTGTGGCTGAGATTTCGTCGTCGGTGTCATTGTCGCTTTGGGGTCGAGTTGGCTCGAGGTGGATTGTTAGGTTCAGATCGGATGATAAAGCCATTTCACCGAGTTGTTCGGCGATGGCTTCGCAGGTGAGCTTCCAGGTGCCTGTTGGGTCTACGATGTCCTTCTCCGTTTGCGCTGAGTGGGCTTGTTGTGATATCCAGCTAGCGATACGATCATTCTCGGTGGTATCTTCGGCGGTAGGCTGTTCTTCGATTGTCTCTTGAGGCAGCGCACTTGACGTATTTGGCACGGCCTCTAGTGGGTCTTTACGGAAGACTGGTCTCGCGGGCACAGCTTGGCTTTTGAGATCACTGAGTTGCTTCGCAGCCTCGATATCCTCGTTTGGTGTATTCATCTGTGCAGTCTTACTGTTGCCAGTTGTCTTTGAAGTATGGTCGATAGAAGGCAATTGCTGACGAATGTCCTTTGCTTGCTGAGCACCGGGTAGCATCATCTGAGCCACAGGAGCCCTTTGTTCGCGAAGAGAGGGATCAATCAAGTCAGCTGGATTCTTAGGCTCGTCGGCTCCAGCATCAGCTTCGTCTTCGTTTCCGGCCTCCTCCTCGGCCTCTTGAAGCTGTCTCTTGGCTTGACGCTGAATATCTCGAACTTTGCCAGCAACCGCCATCCTTGAAGCAACTCGCCCGAGTACAAGCCAGCTCTCGGGTGGCCCATCCTTGCGTACTTGCGTATCGAACATTTCAACATGCAAACCCATGGCATCGGCCTTGGCCCAAAGGTCACGTCTTGTTGCTGGACCAGCTTTGAGAGCCAAGACATCTTCTCCATTGGTGAGGAATTCCTTCAGTAATCTAGTAGAGTTGATCCAGGCTTTTGCCTCGGGGGTTCTTGCTGCATTCCACCTGACATCTTCGGCTCTCAACTTGAGTCTTTCTCTGTCTGCAGCAGTGGTAACGACGCGCTTTTTCTTGACGGCTCCATTTGCTCCGGCTTGACCAGCGGCCGCTTTATCCTGAGGGGCCATAGTGTGAGTATGTAAGTTGCAGAATTATGACGCGAAACAAGAAAACTCCTGATAAGATGCTTGGATGTTGAGGTTGTTGGTCGAAGTACGTGTTGTTGGGTCGGTGACCTGGGAGGAGTTTGAGTCGCTGCCAAGCCAATCTATACCGGGTTAGTGTCGGGGCTCGATCTTCCGAAGCCGACGACGATATGAGTCTCGATGCTTGCGAAGATAGTCACTAGAGTCGCAGCATACTTGCTACCGACATGACTGACTGGATATAGGAACTCGGATGCTTCATATCTTATCAAACATGAGACTTTGTGAAGTTCTAAGTGAGCTGATGAATCATTACTGATCAGTGTGTGAATGATTGAAAGTATGCTGCAAATTGGTATTTCACGAACAAAACACCTTCAAGACCAAATGATGTTTCAAGATTGACGGTAGAACTACCTCAAGCACATAGAGAGCCATAATAGCATGAATACGGTAAAGGAAAGAACACAATGTAGTGTTCATCAACCCGAACTTCGGCGGTCAGGGTGGTCAGAACGGCATCTCTCAACTTGAAGCACAGGTCGACGGCCAACACGCGACTGACAATATGGTTGATCTGTCTAGAAGAACATTGGCAGGATCGAATTTGATCAATCCAGTACTGCTTTCTGTCCACATTGCTGGTTTAGGACGATGATGGGCGGTGTAAATATACGAGAAAGCTCTAGGGGATGATAGGCTAATGAACGGTGAAACAGTCACGATTGTTTTTAGATATGACTAGGTTGCACGGCACTACCTTCGACTTGATGCTCTATGAGGTTTGCTGGACGTCTTGCAAGATATTTCGCAGATACCATAGAACACATGGGAAGATGATCTTGGTCGAAAGAGCCATGTTTACTTTTGTCAACAAAGGTTGAGTTTGTAGGAAGCGGGGAAAAACAGTCAGCGTCATCAAGCAGATGGTTCGATCGGGCGCACAAGGGTGGTGGCAGCCTCAGCTCAGCATGCACGCCTTTTCACGGGTGCTCTTTGGACAACGAATGCACGGCGGACGTGATAGAAACAGATGCAACGTTGACCCTTTTAATGCCCCTATCCTCAATCAAGCTGTTAAAGACTTGGAACCGAGTCTGCATCAATTCGAGTGATCCAAGAAGAGCCGCAGGAAGACAAAGCAATTGTTGGAGAACCTTTGTTGATCGTGCGCGTCAGTCAACAAAACACCACGTCCTTCGCTTACAGCGTCTCGAGGCCTGTTTGATCCAAACCCACCAAACCTACCCCTCTCGCACCGTCGTGGGGAACAAGCATCGCCAGCATCGACGACACTGTCTCAACCGAGGACTATCCAACAATCAACTACAGAACTGTCGATAATAGCAGAGGCCAACAATATCAGGCCTGCCCTCGTCCCCACGCAAATTTGCGGAGGCAAACTCTTGGCCCGCTCTTGAGACGCGATCGCTTTCCATCATCCGCTTGCTTTTTCCCGTCAACCCCGACATCACAGACGCGACCCAGCGACGTCTTTGTCAACACAACCTCCCCTCTATTCCTGCAGTCCACATCACACAACACATCACCATGCCGCCGTCGAATCGGCGCACAAGACCTGCGCGCAAGGCCGCCGAAGTGGCCGCAGCAGCCACGGCCACCGCAGCCGACGTGTCTGACGCCGATACTCCCGAATCCATTGCTACACCCTCGCGCACTTCTCGCAAGAGAGCGCGCGCCAACGACGCCCCTACTTCCAATGGCCGCGCAGCCACGCGCAGGAAGGTCACCACTGCCCGCGCCAACGAACGCGAAGACACTGANGGGCACCGAGGCCAACGAACAGTCCGACGCCGAAACCGAGCCCTCGACTCCTCCGAGGTCGATGTCATCTCCAAGCTCAAGGTCTCGGACAAGCAAGTAAATGCGACACACGACTTCTCCAACGATCTGCTCGAGGGCAGAGAGCACGTGCCTGGCTATGGCAAGATCGCTGGTCGCAACTGGACATACATTATCCAAGGCGTCGAAATCAACATCGGTCGTCCCGAGTCACATGAGAAGGCCGAATCTCTCAACTCTCCTATTATTCAGTCAAACGACCCTTCGGCCAAGTCGAGAATCTCCATCGATCTCGGCCCCGACAGACAGGTATCGCGTCTGCATGCCGTCATCTCGTACGACAGCGAGCAGGAGAAGTGGTTCATCACTGTCAATGGCCGCAACGGCCTAAGAGTCGACACGCAGCTTCTCAAGCGTGGCAACCGTGCGGCCTTGCGCTCTGGATGTGTTATCGACATTAGTGGCACCCAGATGGCTTTCATCACCACTGCTCGCCATGAGGACGACGGTCCCGTCTTCGCCGACGCCATTGTCCGCCAGACCTACACGTCCGAAGAGGAAGACCACGAAGCCGATGCCCGTAATGGCAACGGGCCTCCACCAAACCCGTCATCTCACATGCCCGGCCCCTCTTCGTCAGTGCGCCGCCCTGCCCATCCTTCGTCTAGCTTCCCCGACGGCAGTACCGGTCACCGTGTACACCCCCATTCATACGCAGGTCTGCAGTCGCAATCGTTCCCTATACCTGGTACACCCATTCGTAACCACGGCATGAACATTCCTACCTCACAGCGCACCCGTCCGTCTCCTCTCTCGACTGGAGGCTACTCTCGCGGTGTCATGCTCGAGTCGACCGAGTCTATTGACTACTCTGCAGACAGCGCCAAAGATCTCAAACCTCCCCACTCGTATGCTCAATTAATCGGTATGGCTATCTTGTCTACCGGCGAGCAGCAGATGACGCTCAACAACATCTACAAATGGATCATGGCAAACTATGCCTTCTACCGCTATAGCACCAGTGGCTGGCAAAACTCGATCCGCCACAATCTCAGTCTCAACAAGGCCTTTGAGAAGATTGCCCGTCGCACCGACGAGCCTGGTAAGGGTATGAAGTGGATGATCTCGCCCAAGGAACGCGACACTTTCCTCAGCCAGGGTATGAAGGGCTGCCGCAGACCCAATCCTCTGCCTTCTGGCATGATCGATCCTTCGAGTCCTGCTCAGCTACACCCTCCCTCTTCCGCCCATCAAAAGCTCAATGGTGCTGTCCACGCTGTCCCTAGTAAGACCGAGAAGAGCGACAGTCCTCCTATGCACACCTATCCATCTTCGTACCCAACCGCAACTGAGGCCTACACCCCTGACCGAGGCTCCCGTCGCCCTGTCAAGTTTGACGAAAACGATCCAGAGCTTGTCTACCCTCCATCGGCCAAGAGCACTCTGAACCACCTTACTGCTGTCGCCAACGCTGCCGGATCTCCGCCTTCGCTTTACATCAACGATGACGGTCGCATCGGTCCTCTTGACACACCCTTCCCCGTGCGCAGTAGCCAGAAGCTGGTGCCTCCNTCAACGCTCCAGCGTCCTTCGGCTTTTATGGAGTTCTCATCACCGGCTCCGTTCTGGAAGTTCGGCTCGACTCCCCTACGCCCGCTCGCAGACATCAGTCCCTTGAAGGCGACGCCATTCTCATCTTTCAAGCCATTGGGAATGGGAGCCAACGTCAAGATTCTTGACGAGGACGACAAGAGCGCTGTTGACAAGAAGAACATTCTGGACGAGAAGGACGACGACATGCCTGCTATTCAGTCCAGCTCGCCTCCTCGTCCATCAGGAGTCCCCGACCGTATCGACGGTAGCCCTACTCGCAGCATCCCTAGGCCAGCCACAAGCCACAGTCGCTCGGCCAAGCTCGAATTTGATTCAGACGAGCACATCGCCGCTAGCATGCCTCCCGAGAGCAACGAAAGGACTTCTTTCGAGCGTGAGACTTCTCAGAGAAGAGAACAAAGCATCATGACGAACCCTTCGTTCAATGCTCCTCAGTTGCAGCCGCCTCAGCAGCAACAACCTGAACCTGAGCAGCAACAGGTCACTCAGCCAGGTCAGCAGGAGCAGATGCAGGCGCAGACACAACAACAGCGTGAGCAATCAAGCATGCCTGCACCTAACTCTATGCGTCCTCCCATGCAGACTCTGGGCAATGGCAACAACCAGCAGCAAGCAGCTGCTGCCCCCAACACTAGCAACATTCTCAACAGTCATGCTTATGCAACGAACAACCTGAGTGGCATGCAACAGAACATGGGATCTCTCCGCTATGGTGCAGATACCGATGATGAGGCCGGCATTGATCTTGCCAAGTAAGTTTCAATTTTACACGAGTTGAGGATAGTGGACTAATATGTTGCTCAGNNGGGCTTTCAACCTATCGGTACCTTCCACAAGATTGGAGCAGCTAGATTTGGCATGGGTATGGCAGGTCGTTAGATGCAACCTGAACTACCCGGCTGGCAGCAGCACCCGATGTACCGCACGCCCAGCAGCGGAAAGCGTGCTACTAAAAAGCACACGCAGCTTTGAAGAAGTGATGAGATGCGATTGACGAAATGGAGGCACATAAGGATAACGTTTGTCCATGGATATCAAGGAGTTTTGATTTGGAGGTCAAGTGTTTCGAGTTTTGTTTCGCGGGAGCACGAGATGGCGTTTTGGTATTCGACGGGATCAGGTTGCTGTTCTATTGGAGAACAGATATAGAAGGCGTAGCTCTGGAGAGGCCAGCACGATTGTTGCAGCTATTTTCGTAGGCATGATGTGCGAAAGCCATGTTTCTCTTACTCGAGTAGTGATACAAGCCCCTTGGTGCTGGTTTGACAGGTGGATGATCTGAAAAATGACGCAGAAAGGGTCTAAGTGGTTCGCGCATGCTGCCAAGCAACAAACGGGCCAGCCACATTTTTGGGACTGGGGGCCGGGTTTGATTACGATATACGAAGCAACTTTGGGGGTGTCTCGTTTCCAGTCTCGTCGTTGATTGCATCTCGCGACGTGTCGTGTCTCATACGGCGTTGGGCAGCATTTCTTCTCGACCACTCTCGAGGGTAGAAAGAAGCCGAAGCACGCGGCGTTCCACACGGCATAGCAGGCTTCCACCAGTGATCCAGACACGACTCACGCCATCCATCAGCCAACATGAATGCGCTCCGCCAGAAATGCCGACCGAAACATCAGGTTTTGATCCTGAAGTGCTACCCTAAACTGCCCAAGAACCCGGCAGGCAATGCGAGCGAGGCAAAGCCGAATGGCAGCGAACTCAGCTACCTGGTCTACTACGCGTCGAGTCGCCGAGCCAAACTCACAAAGGTTGGCAGTTTCCTGGAGAAGCGGACCGCCTCAGATGTGTACAAGGGCAGGATAGGAGCGGTCCACGTCACATTAGGAATCCTTACCGCCTTTCTCAACTCGTCCAGCATCTCCTCGGTCGACACATTNCCCCTGTTGGCGCCTCATGTTCTCACCATCCTACAAGAAGTCCTGGGCCACTCCAACGACACGGGTCTGATTGAAGCATGTCTCCCTGTATGGGACGCCTTCTGTCGTGACCAGGACCATGCTACGCTCGCCGCCGACGTCGAGTATCGCCAACAATTTGCCGACGTGGTCAAGAGATGGACAACATATGCCGACAAGACAAACAAGGAGGCTGGTGGGTCTAGCGATGCTCTCAAGCTACGCAAGGCTGGTCTCGAGGCACTGCGCAGTATTGCCAAAGCCCAGGCCCTTGCCAGCGAGCCAGGCCGACAGATCCCCGTCTTCTTACCTGCCGTGCTCCGCAACCTGTATTCGCAAGATGCCGCGTACCTGACCGCCCTCGACGAACGACTGAACGAGCAAAAGAATGCGCAGCAAGCACTGCGTCCCAGCATGCAGACCATCCGCAGTACAAACACAAAGGAAGAAGGAGACCCGCGCGCTGCTGGAGGCACTGCTCAAGAGGCCGATCGCTATGCCGAGGAAGAGGCTGGTATACTGGCTTTGCAATGCTTCAAGGCTCTGTTCGATGTCGACAACCGTGTCCAAGTGCGCATGGCTACTTTGAGCATGCTTGAGTACATCTCTCAACACAACTCGGGTCATGCATGGTCAGTCGGTCTAGTCAAACTGGCATGCGAATGCACTCCCGTGCAGGATCGCTTTGTTGTCCTATTCACTGCTGTCGAGATTTTGATTCGCAGTCCCATCATTGAGAATGCTCTGCAGCAACAGATCGTACTGGCTGTCATTGTCGAGCAAATCCTTGGCTCCAACATCAACCTGATAGGCTTATCGGTCATGGATATCCTCCTCGGCCTGGTTCAACATATCCTTCTGATTCTACAGCTTGGTACCACTCAAACCAGCTTAAATGGATCTACCGAAAAGCCAAAGTCGCCTGTCATGGAAGTTGTCAAGACTCCTTCTCCTGTCAGAGTCGACCTGCTTACTCACTTGCGTCAATGCATTGTCAATCTTGCAAAGCATGTATACTACACTGATCAAATCGCGGACATGGTTTCGGCCCTTCTCCTCCGCCTCAAGCCCGCCTCTCCTGGCTCCAACATGCCAGTTGCTACCGCAAATGCTATCGAGGACCCCAATGGTACTTCCATGGAATCCGCCGCTAGCAGTGGCTTAAAGGAAAGACCCAATACTGATGGCTTCTTCTCCTTCGACACTGCTCGAGAGGTTGCACTTGATTCGGTCAAGCGCATTCTCATTGTTGCTAACAGCAACGATCCTTCAGCCAATGAATCTACTAAGAACCAGAACCCAGTTCCAATTGGAGTCTGGGAGGGAACTCAATGGCTGCTGCGTGATTCGTACCGCCCAGTCCGTGTTGCTTATGTGGATGCACTGTGTACATGGCTTGACCTCGAGACTCGTGATAAGGACTCAAAGATCGAGGAAAAGATTACTACTGAGAAGCAGAAGCGGGACAATGTCAACGGTAACAACATGGCTCGTAGAGCGGTATCTAACGCTTCAGCACGTGGGCGTGGCGCTAGGAAGAGTCGCTCCTTCTTCTTGCAACTGCTCCACCTTGCCATTTACGAAGACGCCGTGCATCTTGCCGATCGTCCCGAGGCTGATCACGAATTTCTGCTTTTGCACTACTTGCTTGCATCCATGGTTGCCAGACTCGGTATCAACGCTATGCGCTCTGGTCTGCCCATGATGTTCCGCTTGCAAGAAGATATTCAGGCCATTGAGAACCCAAAAGCCAAGGTCAGACTTGGTAGTTTGGTGCATGGTTACTTGTGGGCAGTTACTCACAAGTTCAACTTCGAGCATTCCGTTGTCGGAAATGAGATCCAGACTGAGATTGTACGCAGACAGCAAGCTGGCATTTGGGTCCACGGTCTCCAGATCCCGGCTGTGTCCTTGGCTAGAATTGCAGAAGTGGCTGCCTCTGCTCCTACAAAGTTAACAGAGACTACCGTTGAGTCGCAGGCGCTGAAGCCCTTTGACCACCGCGAACAGCTGGTCGAGCGTATCTCGGACACTTACGGTGCTAGCATCGCTTCGCCTCCCGGTACACCTGGTAGTCCCGGACGCAGTTTCTCTTTGCCAGCTTTAAATGTTGCCCCTAGCGACTTCCTGGCCGCACCTAGCCGAGCCACGGCCGACCTACCACAATCTTGCATGGACGAGCTTACAGCAGTCTGGACGAAAGAAGAACTCCTCGCAACCGTCGCAGCTGCAGCACCTAAGTCGACGTCGTTGAGCGGCTCGCGCGCTGGCACCACGTCTGCACACCCGTCAGGTACCAATCTTGTAGCTCTAGGCGATCATCGTCGTTTGCTCGCCGCTGCCAACACCTTCCCATACCAGAGTCCTCGCAGCACTTCCGAGACCTTTGGTAACGGAGGCACTTCTAGATCTGGTCCTGCAAGGACTGGTACCAGTCACTCACAAGTCCGCAGCCGTCTCGTTAGTCGAAGCCCTGCAGGCCGCCGCCCCAGCAATAGCACATCTGGTCATGGCGATGGTGCCAGCAGCGCTACAAACTCAGGAGCCATGCGTGTCGAGGAGCTGAAGCGCGTACTCGCTGGTCAAGCACCTCCTTCATCTGCAATGTCCATGCATCGGGCCGGCGCTGGTGACGACTCAGCCGAGAGCATGATGGATGTCGAAGATGGTGAACTTGAAGACGATGCTAGCGACTATAGNCCCCCACTCCTTCGTCCGGCTACCCAAGACGCTGCTCAGAAGTCACAAAACACAATGCAACCGCCACCCGCACCTGCTCTTAGACTCAATAGTGGCGAGGTTGTTACCAATGGCAGTTTTTCTTCAGCACCTGTCTCTGAGAGAGGTCGCCAGGATGGCTCAGTCAACAGACCCGCAAGCAGAAGAGTTGCCAGCAGGAGCTCTGCTAGAGGCTTTGGCGGTGCCGCCAGTACACATGGTAAGAAAGATCTCAGGGATCTTTTGTCTTCGATTGGTACTGAAGAAGATGTCGAGGGTGGTGAAGGTGTCAGTAGAGCGCCATATTAGTACATGGTGCTCTGAAAGAAGACTACATAATGAAAAGGAGGATGGATTGTTTTGGATACCCCTACATGGTTGTAAGCGTTTTTGATTTTGACTAAGTAAATAGTGTTTTGCGTACTTCATATTCGTCTGTTACTCATCCCCTTGCCTTTTGATTGATCAATTCGGGAGTTTTCTGCAGGTGGACACTGCTAAGTGCGAACCAAGTCATGGAAGGAGGTATGGTCGTTACCTACTTCCTAAGTCGTTTTACACTTCTTGGCAGGCTGTTCGTCGACGTATAAATATCCGTGTGTGCTCTTGCTGCATTTCGCTTTCTTCTTTTCGCATCTTCATCTAAAATTTGACGACGACTAACATCACCAATCTCGGCAAGTGACCTGTTTGTTGTGCTTCCGGGTACGTGCATTGCATGCGCGGGAGCCTGCATGAAACTTTCTGAACCTGTCATATGTTTCATCTTTCTTTGTGATCTATATCACTGACCCTGAGACAGTTCATTTCCGTCCTTCAACGCAACCCACGCAAGAACAATCTGATCCGTTCGAGCCGGATCTCACTCATAAACCTACGCACCTCTCCATGTTGGCTTTGTGGATTACAACTTTCTAGGCTCACCATTCTTATCACTGCTCCACTTTCGACCATTGTTCTTTTGACCAACTGAATTGAAGTCAGTCTCTCTTGGGAGTCACCTGAAGAAAGATTCAGTCTCTGGTTGGACTACGCGAGATGGTACGAACCATGGGCAACCAAACGACGACGAGATCGTTTGGCGGCGACGCGTTCAACGACCAAGAAACGCGCAGCCAACCCTTGGTCGATTCACCAATGCTCGGTGTCGAGAAGTTTGAAGATGAAGACCCGACAGTCTATCACATGCACAAACCATATGAGTCCGAGAGATTTACGCGCTGGTTAACCACCTTCGACGACACCTCAAGTGAAGAAGAAACTATCCTTCCTCTCCCTCTCCTTCCCAAACCTCTTAGTCCATCCAAGGTTGAGCGTAGACCAGAATCATTCCACGAGATTCTTCTGTCTGAGAAAAGTTTACTGCCTGAATCAGCGCGGGCCATACTAGAAGCAGAAATGAACGCAGACAAGACAGCAGATTGGACTTCAGAATGGGCCCAGGAGCTCAGGAGTCTTCAGAGAAAGCAACACCGTTCCAACCTCCAAAAGCATGGCGGTAATTCAACCGCTCGATTGCAAGTCCAACCAACAGCTTGGCGCACGAAGAAAGCCAAAGGGTTTAGAGCCTTGATGGCGAAGGAGCTNCTTTCTGGCTACAGTATCGGTACCTTTCTGGAGTTGCCGGTGATGGAAAGACTGGCAACGTATCATGACAAGTTAGAGGCTCCAGGCATGAACGAGCTATCCGACCCTTCGACTATCAGCACCGACCTGCCGACGCATTGTATCGCTTCGATCCCCAATCAACATGCTCGTTCGTTCCTGACCGCCTCTGCTCTCGATCTTCTACCACCCAAACATCGGGTAGTTTGGCAAGAGGCACAACGCCACTTTTGGAGAAACAATGTGTTTGTTGTCAATGCCTCACACCTAAAGGCAGTGCTGAATAGGCTGGACGCTCGGGTCAAGAGCCATGTAGCTATGCTCCACGTCGATCTAGAGGCTCTAGACGATCTGGACGATCTAGCCTGCTACAGTACCTCACACCTCGACAACAACAACAGCCAATCCCTCCAGACTATTCACCAGCAAAACCAAGATCTGAGGCGACTTATGCAGGAATGCTACGAGCTATCTTGGGCGAGGATCCATGTACACAGCGAATGGATGAAGGGCGACATTTACGACCTGGTAAAAGCTCACCGCGTATGCCAGTCTTTTACAGACCAGCACAGATGTCGATACATTGTCCAATACAACAAGATCTGCATGAATACTCAGCGACGTGTGGAGTATCTGACATGGCTTCTCTGCAAGTCGTTAAAGTGCAAGGAGAACACCGTCTTCATCGATGTCGAGCATCTTGGTCTCGACGGTACCACGACAATCCTCGAAGTCAAAATCGACCATGCAAAGCTTGACAAGGTCGACAAAGAGATACGAGCAGCCTGGAAGGAACAGAGAGAACGCAAGAAGAAGGAACAACACAACGACTCGCGAGCACCAAGAGTGCCATCTGTCAAGAAGTTCAAAGGGGTCGAGCTGATCGACCTGACCTAAGGAGGCAGTTTGGTGGTGAATATTGACCTATGTACAGGCATTCAGATATTCAAGTCTTGCGAATGTTCGAAACACATACAGCTTCCAAGGCCAGAGAACGAGATGGGATCGATGAGATTGGTGGCTATGCGGATAGTGCTCGAAAGACGTCAAGGAACTTACGTTGGGAAGCGCATTGTCCACAGCTTGTGGAAAAACGAAAATTCGCTGTCAGATGGGCGTCTTTAGATGCAGACCAGAATGAGATTCATCGTTTGCTTTTTCAATTTTTTTTGTCCACAAGGGATCATGGAACCTGCCCTGTCATGCATATGTTCTCGTATTCACAATAACTTGAGAGATAGCAAGGACGATCATCGTGTAGCTTCTCTCAGTAATCATGCAAACAAGTCAGTCTGCGAACGTGAAAACCGTTCCAATATCAAGAGCTCCGGCAAAACACCGGAAGATCGACATCACTTCCTATGAACCAGTAACCCTCTCTCCTCTATAACTAAGCACGAAAACCACAAGATAAACAATGCCCATACCCGCGCATCAACGCAATCTCTCCTATGAAGACAATATAGAAGCTCTTGCCGCCCTACTGACACAGTGGTATACCCTCCACCTCCTCCTCCCCTTCCACCACTCCTCCAGCAAACAAACATATATCTCTCAACCNCCTCACACACCATCTCCTTCCCTTGTATCTCAATGGCAGAAAGCAGGAATGAGTGATTTGGTAATCCAAACATTGAAACAATTNGTTTTTCTCTCTGGCACAGAGGCCAGAGAAATAGCACCAGATACACGAGCATTGGATTATTTGGATGAAGAAGGGGAAGCTTTGGAAGTGTGGAGAGATCCTTTTTGTTTGAGTGCAGAGGGAGGGAAAGTAGAGGGGTATTTGGGGAGTGCAATTCCCTTGACTGCTTGTATTGGAAACGAGGGTTGGGTTCTGGTGTTGGATTTGGATGATAGTATGTTTTGCTTCCTTCCTATCCCCTCTTCTCCTTTCCATTCTCTTTAGCTTTTGGGGGATTGTAGTTGATATAGATATACAGACAATATCTACGACATCGCTAACAAACCCCCTCACCCTCTTTCTCCACCACCAAAGAACGCGCCGCAATGGTACTACAAACACTATCCCCATAACCCCGCTATCGCTGCTCTCAAATCTTGGATCCAGAAAACGAAGCTTTTGGTATGGGTACCTGATCCAGAGACTGGGATATGGATACAAGAAACCGAGGATGATTGGGACGAGGACGGAGCAAAGTTTGCGGCGCTGNNGAAACAGGTTTATGGGGAGTGTGGGTGGCCTGAGACATTTGATGGGGGATTGTTTTGGGAGAGGTATGGGATGGTGAGGAGGGCGAGGGGTGGGAGGGTTGAGACTTGGGGAGTTTGAGGGGGAGGGCTGGGAAGGAGCGAAGAACGAAAGTGCAAAAGGGATGGCTGTTTCTGGGGAAGTCCTTGAGGACTGGTTGTGTTTGGCTTATCGGGGTTCTTCCTGAGTCTCTTAGAGGGTGGAATCTCTACACCGCTGAACACATCCTCTCCTTCAACTTTCCTGGATATATAGCCACACTACTGATTGGTATAACTTCAGCGATGAGTTGAGAGATTCGGGTAAGCCGATCATTTGCTGGAAAGTCATGTGAAGCAAGCACGCGACAATACTTGGAGATGAGCTTGCATTTGCCGAGTGCATCGGGTTGAAACTGTTTCACAGTTGAATCGTAACATGAATATGGCAGATTTCTGCTTCATTTCTTTGGTTCTACAGAGCTTGGCCAGAGATACATTCGTGACCTGGTTGACCACCATCTGACGTGAATCATCGACCAAATATCAACTGAGTGTCCGAGATCCATCCTGTTGTTGTGACCTGGAGATGACGTCATCACAGAGCCATAACGAGACCAGCAGCGGCCATGACGCCCATCACCAATCCGCCCTTCTCGACGTGTTCGGCAGCTCCAGTAGAGACCGAACCCGATGAAGTGGCTGATGAGTCGGCACCCTGAGTGCTGGTGACAGTGCTGGTTTCAGTGAGAATGCCAGTGGCAGTGGTGACAGCAATATCAGTGGACTTGACAGCTGAGTCGGTAGACTTGACGATTGAATCGGCGCCTGAGGCCGAAGCAGGGACCGAGATCGAAGTGGAGTCAGTCTTGACATCGCTGGTAGGCAAGATAGTGGAAGCGCCGGCAATAATCACAGCGGGCGAGCTGGCAGGAGTAGTGGGCGATGAGGCGGCACTCCAAGCGGCTTTCCCATGTTAGTCAAAACCCACGAAGCTAGATGCGCATGTTAGACTCACAGATGGTGACACCGACACCAGAGCAGATACTGGAGAAGGCGCTCGTGGCAGCGTTGAACTTGTTGCCACAGTCACTAACGAGGGTCTGCTCGACAGCGCTGCCATTGGCGCAGATGTCCTTGACATCGTCGGGGATTTTCCAGACTGGCTGTTTGCGCATGGTCAGAAGTCTGTTATGTTATTCTTGACCAAAACACTTGCTTGACGGCCTGGATAACACAGGCGGGTGGAGTAGCGACTGTGATTTGGATCAACAGTGCAAGGACTGTGAAGAAGATAGAGATCTTGGAGAACATGTTGGCGAAGCTGTGGTCGTGAGATATGGAGGGGTTGGTGTAGCGGACTTGAGGACGGATTCAAAGGAATGTTGTTCTCGAAGGAGTGCGAGACCAGTAGGATTGGACTCGTGGAATGAAGAAGAGCAAGACGGACGAAAGTGAGTGAAGCTGGGGAGTGTTTCGATTTGATTTGAGCAGCAAAAGAAAGAAGCAAAGAGTACGGAATCTGAAGCAACATGCGAAGGATGGCTGCAGCTTGTCTCAGTCCGTTTGACTGCATGACATTCCGTCAAGTGACGCCAATGTTTGTGCCTTGCTTTGTGCAACAAGCCTCTTCACCAACCTCAGGACTCACATGGCCTTTCTTTTGAGCCATATCCTACATGTACATCATCTGCAGCGACAGATGGCGACAACTACAACGTATGTTTGTTGGATGAATAGTTCGAACTCACTCAAGAGGGAGGTATGCCTTACGCGTCCCAAACGAAGACAGTCCACAGCCCTCGTAACAGTACGAGAAGGATGAAGCATTGTATTACCAAACCAGTCTCGCCAGGCCGTGAATTCGATGATGAATATGTGACAGATTGGAGAGTAGAAGTCGTCTGGTTTCGATTGTGGTATAGAGCCCCTGAGTCAGTTTGAGAAGCTCGGACCACGGCTCGAGACTTCACATGCGTGTCAAGCGTCACTTGTTCGCATCTCGATCACTTCGAAGCCAACACCAGCCATACCAAACCCTCTCTCTTGCTGACACGACCTCTGCACTTAGCTGTCGCAAGAGTCGCCAATCCGCAGAGTCAACCTCAC
The DNA here is from genome assembly GCA_903819635.1 of Aureobasidium vineae. Lineage (NCBI taxonomy): Eukaryota > Fungi > Ascomycota > Dothideomycetes > Dothideales > Saccotheciaceae > Aureobasidium > Aureobasidium vineae. The sequence continues at coordinate 1,176,499 of CAIJEN010000015.1, forward strand.
ACCCACCCTCTTACGACACACAACACACACGCGACTATCCACCATGGCCGACATTGACATGGACGTCGACATGGACATCGACCTCGGCTTGGACCCCGAAATCGCCCAGCTCGAGGCAGAGGCCATGAAGATTGTACGCCGACCCATCGCACGCTCACGCGACACACGCTGAACTTGTCAANNGGAAGCCCGCTCCGCCCAGATCGATGCTCAAGATGTCAACACTTCTACCCCTGCCGACAATCTCGACGAACTCGCCCCTACAAAGGTTCACATCCGCGGTCTGGATAACCTCACCACCGACAACATCAGACAGTTTGCTGGCGAGTATTATTCGCTAGATGACTTCCAACGCGTCGAGTGGATCGACGACACGTCAGCCAACCTCATCTACGAGTCAGAGCGAGCCGCTCAAGAGGCCCTCATCGCTCTTTCCGACCTACAAGACACAGACAATGTCGCTCCTCTACAGATGCGCAGGGCAAAAGCGCTACCTTCGAACCCCGATACCGAACTCTACATCCGCCAAGCCACTCTTGCCGACAAGAAGGCTCCCCGTGCCCACGAAAGAAGTCGCTTCTACCTCATGAACCCCGATCACGACCCGAGAGAACGCAAAGGAGACTATGACAACAGGAGGAGAGGCCCGCGAAGAGACAACAGGCAAAGAAACGATGCTCCCAAGCCTTTCGACGTCAACATGTACGACGATGCAGAAGAAGAGTCACCAGCACTCAGCTACGATGACGAAGACGACCGCAGGAACACCCGACGCAGGGATGATCGTCCGAGGCGGCCGCGTGGAGGTGACTTGTTTGCCGGGAAAGAAACAGGCAGACTACGTGATCGCAGCGCATCTCCTGTCAGGGATGGCGACGGAAGATACGGCTTCAGCCAGGAACAGCCCGAACGCAGAACCGCACGCCGCAGGACTATATCGCCCGCCCCTCGCAAGAAGGATCTTATCCCTGCAGCTCGCGCCAGCAATGGCCCGATAGAACTACTCCCTGCGAAGAACACCACCAAGACCTTTGGCCTCGATACACCTCTTACCTCGACAAGCCCTCCCAAGCGCAACAGGGAACTGTTCCCCAACAAATCTGCTCGCAGCAACCACCGCCGCTCAGATGCCCTGGACGCTGGCGAGACTGCTAGCATCAGACGTACGTTGTACTTTCCAACTGGAGATTTTGAACCTTCAACTGACTCAATGTACAGGCAGNNCCTGGCTGATCGCATAACAGGAGGTCCAGAGCCAAGCGGCTTCAGCATTAGAGGTCACGCCCAAGCAGATGTGCCGGGCTTCTCGATCCGTGGCGCTTCTCGAGAGGTTAACCCAAAGGTCAAGGAACTGTTCCCTTCCAAGTTCAGCAGCGGAGCGGAGCCAAACGACCTGTTCGCCGACAAGATGAGAGATCGCAATACTCAACGCAGACGTGCCGAGGACATGATGTAGTACTCTTCCTCGATCAACGCTCTGTTACGCGACATCATCGGACACGAATGACGGCATACCATGACACGCCAGGCCAAGGCTCGCAAGTGGAGGATATGAACCGGGCAGGGGGATGGCTAGGCGACACTCAAGGTTGCATCCACAATCTGCGATTACTGGCTCAATCGCTCGAGCGTGCATGTCCTATTCAGAGCACACAAAGCATGACCGGCCGAGGAGCGTGAGAGTACCAGCAGCTATCCAGATGCCGATGCAAGTCCGGAAGATATGATGGACTAAGAGAAAATGAAAAACTGCAAATACAGTAGGTAGTCACGAAAACACCTTCGCTCCACTCCGAGAAATATCTAAGACACAGAATGTCATGAAACGAAGACTGAATGTGCAGAGACCGTAGGTAATGGCACCGGCATAAGAAGGAGCAATGATTGAAGAGGACTCGATACAATGTTGGTTGTACTCAGTCTCCATCCGTTATCTTGGTGCGTCGCGATTGCGCTTTTGATTAAAGAAACTGCTAGAGCAATCACAAGTAAAGGCGACACTCGAGGGCTTCCTTCTTCACGGCAATCACTGTCACCGTTCATGCCTTTCGGCCTTGCGCACTTCTTATTTGTCTTCTCTTGCACTTTCTTCTACTGTGCTTCCCTTTTCTTCCGTCTGCACTTTCTTACTAAAGGCAGCACTCAAACTGAGTGGTTCTTTCTTCGCAGGAATCATATCCACGACTTACGCCTTTTGAGTCTGCGCGCGTCCCTTGACTTCTTTTCCATCACGTCTCTCAATACCCTTACCTTCACAACATCCGCGCTGTCTTTCATCTTATCAGCACGCGCCTCATTAGGCACTGTCTTGCGTCTTCGCTTCACTCTGTTCCACAAACCGCCTTTCGCCAGCGCACGCATCTTGAGACAATTCCATCGCCCTACCGTCAGCTTCCATCGCACCATCTTCAGTGCGCGCTCCGCAGCAATCATCACTCTGCGCACATCTGAAAGCGTATGTCATCCAACTCTTCGCTCACGGTGCTCATAACTGACATGATCGTGCACACTAGTCTTACGATCTGAAATCGACCTATTGATGCCCTTCTCTACGCATTCCAATAAATCATGCCACCTGCCTGCTCGTTACTAGGTATGGCCACGCCTCAGCCGCCCGAGACACAACCATTCCGCTTCTTGGATTTACCTATCGAGATTCGATACATGATCTACGAGCGGTTAAGGGACAAAGTTGTTACTGTCAAACTCTCTGATCTGACAATTCCTGGATGTATTTCGGAAGACGGTACGGAGATCACATATTGCTTCCATCCAGAAATGATGCGCGTCAACAAGCAAATCAAGGAGGAGTACCACTTTCTTGTCGTGCCGCGCATGGAGTTGGTCACCGATTGGGGAATCTGGGATCATGACACAGCTCGTGAAGAGCAGCAGCGTGATCAAGCATCCTACCCAGTCTTGCCTGAAGGTATTCTTGCTCGTTTGAGAATTATTCAATTGAGAGTCTCAATGGAGATTCCGACTCCACACTGCAGTAAGTTGTGAATTTTTTAGTAACGAAGGACACTCACAACCAACTAACAGATCTTCAATCTGCAATTTACGCATTGACAAGCAAGACACCCAATCTCCATCTATTCATACTTGTTACAATGTACGATATAGATAGTTCCGTCAGCGAAACGCGCCTGATCGACCCTATCGAGTTCGGCAAACATAATGCGTGGAAGCAGGAGATGGTCGATTGCCTATGGGAGCTTGTCGACAACGAAATTTCGTGGACAGACATGGCCAAGTTCCACATCAGCTGCGATCTCTACTGTTCACTCAACGATTTAGTCGAAGACGAGTGGGTCCCTAGCGTGTTTTTGACTATCTGTGAGTATCCAGACGCGGATACATTCAAGCTTGGTGGCTTGGATTTGAGATTCTGTGGGATTTACCCATCCGAAGGCTATGAGGATCCCAGTACTTTTATCACATTTGTCTGGTAGTGGTGACTGGCGAGGCCAACAAGGGAGCGGACGCATGAAACAAGAAAGCTCAAGTACAATGTCGCAATCTCCTCACTTCTCAATCATCCTTCTTTCACGTGAGATGTGTAGCCACCTTCCCAGCTCTAAGACTACACAGAAATAGATCATGTCTGCGGAGAGTACGTTCTCTCAGACTATCTTCGTAGCCAAACTTTCGATTTGGAAGCATTGTGTATTCATTCAGTACACTTCGACAGCCTTTAATATGCGGGAAGGTAGTATCATCACGAGTCTTGCGCCTATCATACATATTCCACCAAAATCATATAATATACCTTATAATCGGCTCCCTTGACATGTAACAAAATTCTCAGCTCCAAAACTTCACGTTACTTCTTAAAAGGGTTTGGTGTCCAAGGAGAGAATGTTCTTCCGGTTTCTCTCCATGGTTATACTTTACACGAAAAAGGATCGTGTTTCTTTTCCTTTTCAGTGCACTTTGAGAATCTTTGTCCCATGGGGAGATAGCATCATCTCAACTTCTGCCTCTTCAAATTCCACCAAGTCTCGAGATGCATCGTGCAATCGACTCCTCTCTCACCTTGACATGTAGCAACATTCCCGTCTAGAAAATGCACAGTCCTTTCTGGGAAGTTCTGATCTACTTGGAGAGAACGTCTTGATACAAAATCGATCCTTCTCCCGGTAGCATGTAGCCATACCCTTGACTCTACAAACACATGATGGTTTTTAGAAAAGGGATCACCTACTTGGAGAGACCCTTTTAATACATATTATAATTGACTTCCCTCTCGCGACACCATGTAGCAAGATTCTCATCTGAAGAAGTACACAATACTTTTCTCGAAAGGGATGAACTAGTCTAGGAGAGCGTCTTGATACATCCTACAATCGACTTGTCTTTCACAATGATATGTAGCAACATTCTCATCTGAAGAAATGCACAGTGCTCTCTAGAGAGACACGATGTTCATGGGGTGAGCGTTCTCTTGGGTGTTTTTACAGCCTTAGTAATCTTTCATACTACGCAACTGCCAGTCAGAGTGGACCAAATCGAGATGATCGCGAGGATAGAGATTTGATCGAAAACATACCGTTCTGAGCGGGTCTTTCATCTTTCGGTTGTCTGTATAAGGGGCTGAAACAGCATCGCCTAGCTAACCCTCAACAACACCCTCGAAGCTACCTATATATCTGGTTGGAAAAGGGAGAGGCAATGTATACGAAAGCGAAGCGAAGCGAAAGCCTTCTTTCACTCTCTTGTTGAACATGAAAAGCAATTGATCGTCCTTCTTGGGACCGACCTTCGTCCCTCCCCTGATTTTGCTTTCCTTCATCTCCTCAGTAGCAAAGCCCTTTGAACGCCGTGCGCCGCGCTTCATGCTCAGATTTGTTTGTTGTACACAGGTGATTCCCCGTGTAGCCTCCCGCCCCCAGCATTGGTCGTGAATAAAGCAAAGATTTTTCTGACTCCGGTATGATGAACCAGAGCACTTCAGAACATCACATTCATCGCTTCTTGGCATTGGGTCTGGGCTTGCACTCGTCGCCACTGATGCCGTGCAGCATGACCTTGTTGGGGTAATTGGGGGTCTTTGCTGCGTAGCCCTGGTGCCAGTCGTACGAGACGGCGTAGGCGAAGATGGAGCCGTCGTGGTTGAAGTCGGTGCAGGAGATGCTGCCGCCGACTTCAGGGTAGCCCTTGAGACGGTGCTTGGCGTCCTTGTCCCAGAAGTGGAAGGTGCCGTCGCTACCGGCTGTGCTGAAGGTGCCGTGGACGGGGTGGAAGGAGATGGAGTTGACCGAGTAGACGTTGGACACGTCACGCTGGTTGGGCGAGTTTTGGCGATGGCACTTGAAGGAGAAGTTGGAGCTNNGCGTGCACAGGTTAGTGGTTGATTGGTATGGTAGGCAGTTGAGCAAAACTCACCTCGAATCCTTTTCCTCGACGTATTGGATAGCACATCTGCCTTCGATGGAGCCAATGGCGAAACCGGTGGCATCGGCGAAACAGCTGACAGTCCTGGTCTGCCACTTGAGGGGACTCTGAATCTGCTTGTATGCAGTGCCGGGCTGGTTGAGGTTGAAGATCTCGACCCAGCGATCGGCAGTAGCGACGACAAGAAGCTGGTCGCGAGTGTCCATGGCGTAGACACGGTCCTTGCACTGAACCGAGGCGATGGGGTTTTGTTGGCGGCAATCCCAGTATTTGATAGTCTTGTCCCAGGAACCGGTGACGATCATTTGTTGGCCGCCGGCGTTGATGCTTTCCACGCACTTGATGGGTTGGTCGTGTGCGGCAACTGTCTGGGTGGTGCCTCCGCCGTTGCCGAGGTCCATCATTATGACTTGGTTGTTGGCGCCTGCACCAAAGACTTGTCTTCCGTCCTGCGCTTATGTCAGTTGCTGCTTGAATGCGCAGACTCTCAAACAGCGTACCTTTGACCAGCAGGTGCTCAGGGCAGGGGCCTTGAGGTCGATCTGGGTCTTTCCTTCGTTGGCACCATTGCTCTGAACCTCGTAGATGTAGACTTTGTTGTCCCATGACGCGACCGAGAGATGGCCAGAGACGGGCGAGAAGCTCAGGTCCTGGATACCGTCGGAGGGCGATTGGTTGAGGGTGACATCGTTGGCGATGCTGCCTTGAGTGGCAGTGGCCGAAGAGGTTGCGGCAGAAGCGGCGCTGCCAAAGAGACCGGCCATGGTGATGTTTGAGAGGTAGAAGTCGTAGAAGTAGGCAGGTTCGGTAGGGCTTCGGGTAGCCTTTTCGAGGCGGAGCTGATTGAGCTGTCTCTTACGTAGGGTAAGTGTGGTGCGGTTGAGGCGGCCTTGAGGAGTGACGGTTGTACAGCGAGTAATGCCGGGACTTGGGATGGGCGCGCCGGGAGGGTCTATAGTCTGATTGATTAGGCCAGTCTCCACAAAACGTGAAACACGTCCAACCTGTGGACTACTAGTGGGATCAGGGGCAGCTTTAGGGATGACAGGAAGAAGAGAGTACGGAGGAGGAGGGTCCTCGTAGTCCTCGGCGTCGTCGTTGCGGTCGTTCATGGTGTTGCTGTTTCGCGCCAGAATGCGCGACTGACGGAGACGCAGACGCAAGCCATATAGCCCACGAGCACAGAGCGCGAAGATTCATAACGTACCGTAATATATGTCGACTTGGCGAAGAAGCAGCAACAGAGAAGAACCCAAGCGTGAACGAGTATGCGACAGCAACCTACTCTTTCTATGTAGCTACGAAAGTTGAGCTCACGACGCCGAACAAGTCGCTGCGAGACGCTAGCCCCACCGCCCGGCATTTCTACATGCCGATGTTCCGCCGCGTCACTGCGCAGAGCAAGCTTTAAAATCTTCTTGCTGCAAAGCTTTCTTGTTTTCCTTTCTTCAACCCTCTCGCTCAAACAATCGCAATCAAAGCTTCCACACCGAAAGGGCTCACCCTCTTTCCTCTCTTGCATACAGCTTTGGGAGAAAGTCCCCGGACACGCCATGAGTTCTCTTGTGGTATGCGGAAACGCGCCGCCATAGATGCAAGCACACCTGCGGCTTACTCGCCTTGCCCTGCCTTCTCACATCTCGGAGATCGTCCCTGTTGCCGTTTGCACTCTTCATGTGCGCTGTTGGTGCTCNNTCGTTGCTGGTTCCTCGCTCGGTCGCCTCGCCTGCAAAGGGGATGAGGATATGAGTCCGTGGCCGGGCAATGGGGGCTNGGCTTTGGGATNCCTCCGGCGTCGTGGGGAGGAGGCAACAGGTTCGTCTTGGTAATCCTCNNGCGGTCTTCGNNCAGCTGTGGGAGTTACAGGTCGGGCATCNNACGGCATCTTCTTCGTCGAGGTCGAAAGATATGCGATTGCCTCTTTTCTTCGGAACAGAGGTAACTCGATGGGGCTTATTCTTGATGCGAGGGGTTCACAACACACACACATTTTCTGGATCTGTCTGGGTGGCTTTGTCGCTATCCATGCGCTCTGTTTCACGCCTCTGCTCGGTCAAACGTGCCAGATTCCTTCAACACAAAAACACAAATCGTTCTACATGATGATGAAAAGGTATAGAGTCAAGCACTGAGATTTCCACTTTGGTACCCTTCATTGGGGCCGAGGCTGGTCCATTGATGCTACATTTCCTACGACGGTATCTGACAGAACGATTTGATGTACTCCTTTTTATATATATATTCATAGCAAGATCAGAAAGAAAGAGATGAAAATATTATTCTTGCACATCACCTCTCCAAGCTTTTTCTCTTGTGTTCATCCATGTGCTGCGATCTTGACCTGCTTTTGACTGGACATTGTTCTCACTCTTGCACAACCACCTCTTCATGTTTTGTCGCTTGTCCTCATTCAAATGCTGTGTGATACTAGATTGCTTTTGAGTGGACACTGTTCTATCTATCTACCGTGGTGAGGATGGGAAGATGGCTTACCATCCTCATCGTCGTCGCTGTCCTCGCCAACATCAAACCGTTCCCTCTCGTGGTTATGAGGACTGGTCAGCTCATCCAACTCTGCCTCATCGAAATCCGCTGCTTCCAAATCTCTTCTTGCCTGTTTTCTTCTGTTCTCAGAGTTGAGTCCCATACCATCCATATCGGGGTTGAGCGAGAGTCCACGGTAGCCAGCTGCACTTCTCCTCTGGCGCCAGATAAAGTATCCCCATGCTGCCACGGCAATCACGACCACGACGAGCGCAACCTCGCCGGACTTGTAGTATGCCTTCCATGTCGCTTGTTGCAGAGCCTCTTTTTCGGCTTCCTCGGCTACAGTGCTGTTGGGGTGTCCTCCAACGCTGGTAAGAGGGCCCTTCTCACCGTCAATTCGACTGTCGGTGGGTGTGCCTCCAACACTGTCAATATCCACCTTCATAAAGCGGTCAAGCATATCTCTGCTGCGGCGAGGATAGTCGAATGGAACCATGTGCGAGGCGTTGTAGAAGACAACGTATGTCAAGTTGCGAGCCTCTTGCCAGATACCAGCAGGTTCGTTTTCGAAAGTCCAGTCACGGCGAGGGGCCCAAACACCAGGCGATGTCTCGAAACCCTTGCCACCATTCCACTCCATCCTGTTGATGAGCTCCTCAGTACCGATATGATTGCAGATTAAATCCTTGTCACCAGAGAAGAGCAGGATTGGGACTTGTTCGAGCAGGGCGGGAAGGATCTCGTACGAAGGTTTGGCATCCCTGGCTGAGAAAGCCTGGCCGACCTGTCCGTTACACTCGGTCCAGCCGCTTGTCTTTCCAGGGTTTATGTGCAAGGCATCGGTGACATCCTTGCGACGAAGGTAGGGCTTGACCGAAGTAAGATCTGGGGGCCAGTTCATGCCACAGCTGGGGTATGCGTCGTCCAAGCGTATGTCGTACATGTTGACACATTTGCCCTTCTCTTCATTGCTGACTCGCAATATCTCTTGCAGGATGTTCTCGCAGGATCGAACATCCACATGGTCTTTTCCACCCTTGTCGAGGTCCTCTATACATTTTGAGTGCTGGGCTTCAATCCTCTNTGAGCTGTCGGTGCCGTCTTTGATCAGACCGGCTTTCTTTGCGTAGGGAAGGTATGAGAGAGATTGGTCGACTGTCGAGATCCATCCGTTGCCAATGAGCAGACCGGCGAGGTTCCACTTCTTGCCTTTGGTCTCGGCATTGCGCTTGAGGATGGCTTCGGCCAAGTAAGGGATGTACTGTCCGGCATATGATTCACCAGCGATGTAGAGNNCTAGTCGTTGTTAGCGATTGTATATGACGAACGGAATTGTACTCACGTCGTCCTTGCTGTATTCCGGGAAGATGGTGTAGAACTTTTCCAGGAACTGCACCATCTGCTTGGAAGCATCATCCAGTTCGTGAAGGTAACTATCCGTGTCGACGTAACTGAAGCCAGTTCCCACAGGCTGGTCGACAAAGAGCAGGTTCGCAAACTCGGCCCACGAGCCGTTGTTGTATGACAGAGTGCCATCGGACTTGACTCTGTAAGGGCCAATCTCCATCATGGCACCATCCATCGAACTACATCCAGGGCCTCCATTGAGCCATAACACTGTGCGCTGCTTGTTCGCGATGTGACGGTTTTGGTAGTGCCAAAAGAAGAGGTTGCCGTGGTGTTCAGGTGTGATTTCGACATNGACTTGAGGACGGTGTCAGCATGAAGCCTTTGTGATCTTGGACCAGGGTCCATACCCAGCATGCATCTTGAGTAGGGGCTCAGGAGCCCCAGGAAGTGACGAGACGAAATAGTCAGCTGCCGTCTTGTCGGCGACGGCGCTGACTATCCATGAGGAATAGTATAGGAGACCACATGCCAGAGATCCGGTCCATGTGGTCTGACTCCTCCGATGAGGAGAGTTTGGGAAGAGGTGCATTATGCGCTTCTGCTACCTCATGCCAGTGGACAGATAATCGATGTCGTCGTCGGATAAGGATGCCAAGCGTGAGGCTCGAGTCTCGAGATGTGTCCAGTACAGCAAAGAATCGTCGTGTGCACGAGGTCTAGGAAACCGACAGCTCCTATGTAAGACTGTCAGGAAGCAACAAGTCTCAAATCGATCGAGTTTCAAAAAGGAGTCCCATCGGTTGTCACTGCGCCGTTGACAAAGCGAACACGCGGCTTCCCCAGACATTCCCAACTGCATGTGCCGACCCTGATCTGCAAGCTTCCGCGACCGAGCACAAAGACATTCATTCAGCTTTCGAGTTTGGACATCAATAAGTCTGTATTGGTGATTTTCTGTATCTTCACGAGCTATGGCTTGACTTCGTCCTCCATTCCATCTCGAATCTGGATCTATTGTACATGTATGTCAGGCTCTGTCCTGTTGGAGCAATCTCATCCTTGTTCCTTGCAAGCATCCGACGAGCAATCGGCATCTCCCTTACTGTCCTTAGTAATCGTAACGATCGTTACTGTTGTATGGCTTGTTGGGAACGGGCTTCAGCTTGGTCTTCTCCACGACCACAGCATTGTGGAAGAACTCCTTGACAAAAGGTCTTGGGCATTCTTCTTCGGCTGTCTTCACCTCAGAAGGAGTGATTGTGGTGTCCCAGGGACGCATCCATCTTCTGTACAAACCTCTCAAGTGGCCCTGGAGCTTGGGCTGGTCGCAGCCGGCAGGGGCTTTGATGCCCATGGCAGTGCAGGCGGTGCCCCAGTTGCGAACTTTGGCAGCCGAACCGCCATTAGACTTGACCTGAGTGTGCAGCTTTGCAATGTCCACAGGCTGCTTTTGAACCATTGCTGTAAGATATCACTCTGAGTCGTCCTCGGTGAGCTTCATAATTCCAGCGATGAACTCTCCGGGCAGCCAGTCGTACTCGACACCTGAACGTCTGGGTAGATTGCATCTATTGGCGTCGCGCTCGATTGCTAAGAGATAGCAACAAAGTCCACAGGCCTCGGGAAGCTCCTTTCAGGTTCGGCCGATGATGTCGACGTGCAGGCGGACAGGGAGCCNCTCGGGTCCGATGTGCTTATCGAACTTTTGCAGAATTTGGTCGCCCAAGACTGGGACGCCTCTGCGGTTGGCGAAGCAGTAAATCTCCACGAAGGCAGTCGAGACGTCGTCAGCTGAGGACTTGATCCACTCCTCAAGCTTTAGGAAGTCCAGGTTGCGAGATTCGAGCCAGTAGACGAAAATCTTGAACAGGTCGATACGCTCCTCCAGCAAGAACTTGTTCGTCTTGGCCTCCAAACATGCACTGTTTAGAGCAGTCTTGGAGTAATCTGAGTGGCGACATAGCAGCTCTTTGTGGACGGTGAATGACTTTCCTGTGCCCTTGATCTCGACCTTGACCATGTCCTTCTTGACCAGGGTACTAGCATATTGTTAGACATATCAATGATGACTGTATGTATGAAATGCTTACGGCACAGGGATCCACGGCTCGTCTGGATCATCTTCCGAAACACTCTGAATCCATGATTCACATTGTGAGAAACAATCGCTTGCATCGAGCGGCTCCTGGTCGGCAGCTGTAGGAGCTTCATCCAAGGCTTTGATGTCGCTCATGATGACGAGATCTCCGGGCTTGGTGGCAGAAACTTCGCGGTCGCTTTCGGGAACGTTCATGTCGGGGAGCATCTCGGTTTGGTCGACTGAAGCTTGATCCGGAGCAGCTGTGTGGTCACCGATGTCTTCGTGCTCTGGAGTGGTGGTGGAAGGTTCGTTGTCCATTGTAGAGATATTGGTGGGAGTTAGGCTTGAATCGTTTGCGATAAAAGACTAAGTCGCATTTGGTGGTAATAGAAGATGTGATTGAGGTGAGTAGTGAGTCACCGTAGCAGAAGTGAAAGAAGGGTCTGATTGACAGAGGTCAACAGACGCAATGCGCAGATTAGAACTGCGAACCAACCTCGATGTTGAGGAAAATTGACGATCGGAGAGGGAGTGTGGAAGGAAAAAGGGGAGCGGTCCACGGCAGAGGAAGGGGAGACGTAGAAGAAGAAGGGGAGACGTAGAAGAAGAAGTGGAGCAAAGATGGTTGTAGAAGATGAAGTAGCAGAAGAATGCTTGGAGGAGTTGAAGCGAGAGTGAGAAGCTGACGGAAGGAAGAAGTGAAAGACTCGCTCTGCTTCACAACAGTCAACGCACGATTCTGACCACGGTTTTGGAGAGCTTATATGAGACACTCAGTTCAGTTCGTGTAATGCAAGTGTAAGAAGAAAAAGGATGTTGATGGAACATCTACTTTGGAGCGGAGGAATGAGAGAGCTGGTGAACAGACGGGTGTTGGCCAAGTCTGGTGCAGTCACTTCTGAGTGCAAGAGGAAGCGAATGGAGGCTTGAATTATCGGCTACTTTCCTTGGAGAGCTTTCTCACTGAATCCAAGACACATGATAGCCACCAAGAGGAATATCCAGTCTCCTTACTCAACTTGCAGATTGGTATATGATTTAAGACGGACGTCGCTGGGAAGAACCACATAAGAAGTCCAGTCTGTTCTTACAAGACTCACAAGTACTACCATGTTATCAGACTGGGATACTAAGGTATCGTTGAAGAAGGAAAAGCTTTCTACGAAGGTGGTTGGACTTCTAGCTCCGAGTCCAGCCCGATGATATGTCGTTTTTGCCTAAGTCAATCACAGAGAGTATCACCCTGACCTGAACTCAATCATCGTACAATGGTTAATATACTTCCATGCTCCTCCAGCCGCATATGTCTTGGAGAGGACAATACCATTGACCTACTATCGTAAGTAGAAGTAGCCTTGGGATCAATTCTTGTCAAGTATACAGCAATTGTTGTGCGTTGCGGTTTCCTAATGGGACTGACGATGGATATTAGCCCACCATCATACAACAAGCTTGGCATATTATCGTGCAACTCGTCGTAAAACATTGATTCTCAAGTCTTCATGTTATCCATGATCATATTAGAACCAAGAAAAACTTACCATATTGATGCTTTTCCTGAAAGGAGCTGTCGTTCGGGTCATGAGCTTCCTCGAGATGCATGCATTGCACAAATCAGACGCCAAGCCCAGGCTTTTCCCGCAGCAAAAATGCCCACACATCCACCAAAAATCGCATCCCACTACCCAAACAACCACGAACAAAAGAGCCACTCGATGCAAAAGCATTTTGGGATTGGGAAAAAAAAATGGCAAAACGAATGCCCCTGACGGAGTCGAACCGGCGACCTCGGCATTACTAGTGCCGCGCTCTACCAACTGAGCTAAGGGGCTTATTAGGATGCGCTCAATCTTCAATATATCTATATCACAATTGTAGCCCTACCTAATGTCAGCGAAACGTGAACGAGGAAACAACGCCTAACACATCTACTCAAGAAGATAGTGTATACTCCATAACAGCTTTTCATTTGATGAGTCGTCCATCTAAAAGTCCAGAGACCGGACGGATATATGCCGAACAACGAGTCCCAAAATATTCCTGATCGTCTCCTGGCATCACAAGTCATGCAAAACACATCTAGCTAGTCTGCAGAGCAGCCTGCTTAACACCCTCAGTAACCTCCTCAATAGCATCACCAGCCTTGGGGTTCTCAGCACCATCCTTCTCAGCAGCCTCAACAGACTTGCCAGCATCCTGTGCGAGCTTGGCTTTAGCTCTCTCAGCCTCCTTCTTTGCCTTCTTCTTCTCCTTGTCTGCCTTTCTGGCTGCGGCCTTTGCTTCCTTCTCTGCCTTTGCCTTCTTGGCTTCATCACCGCCAAACATTTCGCGCCACTCCTTTTCCTTCTCGGGCTTGATTTGTTGGAACAGGTGGGCGGAGACGCGGAGCTTGTGGTTGGGGGCGATGCTGTCGCCTTGCCAGTCGTCGGGGATGATGAGGAGGGAAGTGTTGAGTTGTTCGAGGATGGCGGTGGTGGTGGAGGGCATGTATGGGGCAATGATTGAGGCGAGCAGGTGCACGTGGTTCAGAGCGAGACCGGCAACGGCAGCACAGCGTTCGGGCTCGTCCTTTGCAAGTGCGTTGTCCAGCTTGTTGTCTTGAAGGAACTTGTTTCCGAGGTAGGAGATGTGCATGGCGGCTTGCAGACCTTGACGGATCTTGACGGCGTCCATGGTGGCCAGGTACTCCTTGAGTGCTTCGTTGACTTCCTTCTTGTGGGTGGCGATGACACCTTCCGGGTCGTTGTACTTGGTGTAGTCTGGCACGATACCCTCGAAGACGGGAGAGTTGACGTACTTGACAATGCGGTTGACAAAGTTACCAAGGTTCTTCAGAAGCTCGTTGTTGTTGGAGTTGATGAAACCGGTCCATTCGAATTCAGTGTCGCCAGTCTCGGGACGTCTCGACAGGAGGTAGTAACGCCAGACATCTGAAGGAATACCAGTCTCCTTTGCGTTGTTTCCAAAGACACCGATACCTCTGCTCTTGCTGAACTTGCCCTGCTCATAGTTGAGATACTCGGTGGTGGAGAGATGGTTCAACATGGTCCACTTGTCGCCAGTACCGATTTGAGATGAGGGGAAAACGACAGTGTGGAAGGGAACGTTGTCCTTGCCCATGAACTGGTACAAGCTGACGTTCTCGGGATTGTGCCACCACTTCTGCCACTGATCTGTGTAGTTTGCGGTAATCGAAACGTAACCAATGCAGGCGTCGAACCAGACGTACAGCACCTTCTCGTCGTAGCCATCCAGAGGGACCTTGGTGCCCCACTTCAAGTCACGGGTGATACCTCTAGGCTTAAGACCCTCCTGCAACCAAGAGTTTGTGATGTGAATGCCGTTGGACGACCATGCGCCCTCCTTGCTCGACTTTGCTGACCACTCTTCGACCTGTGCCTGCAGCTTGTCCAGGAGCAGGTATATGTGTTTTGTCTCTCTTGCGACGGNGGTTGCGCCATCAAGCTTGCAGCGAGGCTTCTTCAACTCCAGAGGGTCGAGCAAATGGCCACACTTGTCGCACTGATCTCCTCTTGCGTCCTCGTAGGCGCAAAGCGGGCACTCTCCCTCAACAAAGCGGTCGGCCAAGAAGGAGTTGTGTGTTTCGCAGTAAGGCTGCACCGTTGTCTTTTCTTCCAAGAAGCCGTTCTTGTAGAGTTTTGTGAAGATGTCCTGGGCAATCTCTGTTTGTTGGGTGGTGGGAGTGCGACCGAAGATGTCAAAGCCAATGTTGAACCATTCGTAGACTTCGGCGTGCAGCTTGTGGTACTTGTTGCAAAGCTCTTCCGGTGTGCAGTTCTCCTCGATAGCCTTGGTCTCGGTGGCAGTTCCGTACTCGTCAGTACCGCAGACGAAGAGGGTGGGAAGGCCGCGAGCCTTGCAGTATCTGCGACCAAAACATCAGCCATGTTTGCGCAAACGTCGCTAGACCGAGACTGACCTGGAGAAGACATCGGCAGACAAGACACTACCAATGATGTTGCCCAAGTGAGGGACGTTGTTGACGTAGGGCAGGGCAGAAGTAATGAGGATGTTCTTCTTGCCCTCCTCGGGGAGAATCTCTTTGCGCTCGCTCATAATAGTGTGTCGGCGTGTTTGTGCTGAATGCGATTTGATATGAGGGCAATTGCGTAGAACAGGCGCTGCTGTTCAATCGTCACAATAAGAAATGGCGCGTGCTGCTTGACGGTCAGGTTTCAGCTCTGGAGGGAGGGGTCCAAAAGTGACTCAACTGCTCGGCTGCACCCGCCATCCCACCTTTGCCATCGCTGTTCAGCCCTACGTCCATACCAGAACTTTTTGTACAGCTTGGAAACATCAGATAAACTTCAAGACCACGAGGAAACACAATATAACCTCGCAACGCAACTCGACCAGTTTCAGCACAAGGACACCAGCAATCATGGCAAACCAACAACCCGACGACTTCGACTCCCTCTTCAACCTCGAAGAAGAATACTACACCGAAGGCTACAATCTCGGCGTAGCAGACGGTTCCCGCGCCGGCCGCATCGAAGGCCGCCTCTTTGGTCTCGAAAAAGGCTTTGAAAAGTTCGCCGCAATGGGGAATCTGGCCGGTAGAAACGCCATCTGGGAAGCGAGGATTTCTGATCAAAATCCTGCTGAAGAGAGCGAATTCAAGTTGCCCAAGTTGTCTGGTGGTACCAGACTACAAAAGCATTTGCAGACGCTGTTTGCATTGACCGAAGCTGAGAGTTTGTCCACTGAGAATAACGAAGACTCGGTTTCTGACTTTGATGATCGGCTCAAGCGTGCTGAAGGCAAGGTCAAGGTCATTGAAAAACTCGTTTCTGAGGGTCCTCTAGTCCTCGAGGCTTCTCAGCCCGCAGCTTCTGGCAGTAGCAATGCACAAGAAAGACGTCAAATCAAGATCAAAAGAACAGATGCTGGTGGGGAGAGCAGCATGGAAGATTTCAATATTCGCCATGCTCGCTCCTGAAGCTTCCTTTTCCATGCTTCAAAAGTATTCTCCCTATTGCTACCAACGCCAAGGATATCATCATTGTCTCACACGAGCAAACACCAGGCTCCGAAGACCCGCAATACTCCGCAATATGCGCCCAAAAATCTACTCTCATGCCAGAGTGCTCAAACCGATCAAACGCCTCGCTCCATGCCTTCACCATACTCGACTTCATTAAGCCGCAGCTTCCATATCTCCACTGGGTGGTTGTGCCTCCTGCACAGCATCGAGCTTTGGCTTCTTGGGATCACTAGCCCCATCAGTTTGCTGAACGTTGCTCACGTCGGCGAGTGGTGGTCTGCTAGCAGCATTTTCTGCTGGCAATGGTCTCTTCATTGCAGGAGGCTTGTAGGCACTTCTATTTGCCAATGGGCTCTGCTGCATTCCGCCTGGCATGCCGATACGTCGACCAGCATCCATGGCAGGGTTGACGAAGTTTGATCTGTTAGCAGGTGCTCCTCCATTCATCATAGGTTTCGGATTTGGTATTGGCACAGTCGGAGCGCCAACTTCGGAACGCTTGATCGGTGCCGACTTGCGGAGATCAACTCCTTGGGTTCGTCTGATCGAGGGACTTTCGTGGTGGGGATCAAATAGCTTGATCGGAGGCATGGCACCTGCCTCGGGCGGTTGGACCAAAGCAGAAGCTGCAGCTCCTGAAACGAAGCCAGACGGTACATGCGCCGGTACTTGCGAAGGTGTGATCGTTGACTCTGGAGGTGTGCTCTGTCTACCGTTGGTAGCTGTTGATTCGGTGGCAGAGGAAGGATTTGAGCGAGAGCCATTCTGGTTGTTGGCTTGGTGAGGAGGAGGCATCATACGGTTCGGTGGTTGGTTGTTCATGTTGTTCGAGTTCTTGAAGGTCTGAGATGGTGCTTGAGGCCGTGGTTGCTGACCGTTCTGTTGACCATTCTGAGGACCAGCAGAGAACTGGCGGACGTTGGGCATGGATGCTACCCTGTTCGGTTGTTGGCGATTGATGGCTTGTGCTGAGACAGAGTTGGCAGGAGGTCGGACTGGCGTCTCAACAGAGACTTCGGTAATAGAGTTGTCCAAATGTACCTCGTCAGGATGGCTGAAGTCCACCTCGTCAAATAGATTTCCTCCAAACTCGTCCTCGAATTCTGAAGTGTTTGATTGAGCGCTAGGAATGCGTGCCGGTGGCGGTGCAGCGATGGTTGTGGAGGTAGATGGGCCCGCGAGAGCTTCTTTCTTGATAGGAGCAAAGTCTGGGTGACGGTGTAGATTGTCGGCATCCCATTTAGTTGGCGCAACCCTGACCTTTGTCACTCTTTGAAGGTAGTCCTTGTCGTATAGACAATTGCCTAGGACATTTCCGAAGTTGCGCAATGCACGTTTCAAGGCGTCGGTCACGGCTTCTTTCTTTGCTTTCTCGAAGGCAGCTGCTTTGCCTTTGCAGTTTTCGATGTGTCCGTAGCCGACATCCTGTATTATGTCAGCTCGAGCAAACACAAGCTCAGCAAGCAGCTAGCATACCTCGTGGAATGTACCGTCCCTCAGAGAGACGCGCACAATGGTCGACAGGCCCAAGTTGATCTTTCCTGTTGTTGGACTCTCGTCGCNACTGTGGAAGTCAGCATTATGCCATATCAATAGGATGTCAACAAGACTCACAAAGTCGATCTGAACATCTCTGATGGCACTGCTCCATCCGTTGAAGCCAAAGACCTCGTTGGCAAGATTGATGACCTTTTCGGCAGCAAGATAGTGCACTTTGCCACCTCCATTGCCTGGACGTGTTGAGATGTATTCGGGGCCAAGTTGCTTGTCCAGACGACTTTGCAATGTCGCTATCTCCTGTGCCGTGTATTCATTGATGTGGTTCTTCTGCTCTTCGTACGGGTTGCTGAACTTGTTGTCCTTCCACTGGTCACCTGGTCTGACTTTAGTGTTAGCATCTTCATCCAGCCATCACAAAGAACACAACTCACGCAGGCATGTTCGGTCATCTGTCTTTGCAACCAAAGTGGCAACGCGGACTTGTTTTATGCACAAATGCAACTGCGCTTGCCTTAGGGCGGCGTGCGAGTACGCGACGCTTCGCGACAATGACGCGCCCGAGGCTCGTCTGCACGTGGCGTGCCAAGCCGACTCTTCTCCACCAGAACGAACGCAACTGCCTGATGGATTGAATACATTTTACGAACATGATTCATTCACTGCTGTCTGCCTAATGAGTTGATCTGGAGAACACGAGCAGAGAGATTCATGGTGGCGAGTCGAGCAGAGCAGCAGCCTACTCGGCATCTCCTCTAGCCTTGACGTATTGATACACCACTCTCGAGTCCAGATCGTAGAATCTTGAATCTGCGCTGGCGTCCTTCCACGCCTCGAGACCTGCTTTCCCAAGCACTGGCTTCGACCCCAGACTCTCCGCCATGCTCGTCGCAAGGCTGTAGTCCTTGAGCATCAACTGAATCTTGAATCCACCCTTGTAGCCTTTGGAAGAAGGAGCCTCCAGAACAATACCAGGCACAGGACACCATTTATCAGATATCGTGTTCTGACCCGTGCCCGCGCTGAATACTTGGTACAGAACTTTGGGATCGACACCAGCGCGTATGCCCATGTCGAAAGCCTCGGAGCACGCGATTGTGATTGTGCCGGAAAGGTAGTTGTTACAGAGCTTGGACACTATACCCAACGAAGGTCCTCCACACGGGATTATTTCTTTGCCCATTGTCCCCAGTATTGCTTTCAACGTCGAGAGATTTGGATCGCTTTCGTGGCATCCCAGAAAGAAGGCGATCGTAGCTTTGATGGCTCCCAAGACTCCTCCACTGACAGGTGCATCGTAGAAACTTGTTTGAGTGAAGTGCTGCTTGAGATGATCTTTAATTGAAAGAGTTGTGGCTGCATCGATGGTCGAGCAGTCTATCAAGGTCTTGCCGTCCAATCGTGTCGAGCAGATGTTCTGAGGTCCATCGGTGTAAACAGTTCGGACATGCTTACCTTCAGGAAGCATAGTGATGATGAAATCNNCTGGTTCTTATGAGCGTCCGAAAACAGGTAAAAACGATCAGATGATGAAGCTCACCGCCTTGTTGGCGACATCTTGCGCCGACTGACAAGCTGACACACGGTCTGGTGCGGACTCGCATACTTCCAATACGGCAGACTCGACCAGATCGAACACGAACAAGTGTTGGTCGTCTTCAAGCTTCGAGGCCAGGTTGACGGACATTGGTTTGCCCATCAAGCCAAGTCCGACGAACCCGAAAGTCTTAATGTGCCTGCTTGAATCTGCTGCCATGTTTTTGTCAAGGAAGGTCTAGTGGGTATCAAAGATTCCTTCTCAGCAAATTGTGGAAATCAGCCATGTGAGTTCAAATCCGTCACATTCGTGAGATCATCCAGTTGTCGGAGCGCTTCCACTCTGCCGAGCAGCAGACAACCCCTCATCTTCCCCTCACCACCAATACGACTGTCTATCAACCATCTTGCATATTCCCACTCTGACCCTTTCAGTAGATCGATTGTCCTCGGTCATTGCGAAAGAATTGTTTGATCAGAGCTGCACATCGCGTCCTTGATACCTTCTACTGCAAAGTCAATACTGTCCCTTTTCGACCTCAATGAAGCCACAAGGTATGGAAGCCTCGACAGTGACCTTACACGCACTATCAGCAGGACACTTTACATTACCTGAATATCAATTCGTGTCTCCGGCAGCTGATACGGTGCGCAAGACTGTGCCGTCACTTGCATTCCTGATCCAACATCGCGATGCTGCGACAGGGCATCTGACTCGACTTGTCTTCGATTTGGGACTGAGAAAGAATACCAGAAGATATCCTACACCTATTCAACATCACATAACAACAAGACAGCCCATGACGACCGAGCCAGATGTCGTCAGTAGCCTGGCCAGAGGAGATCTATCACCAAGCGATATTGATTATATTATCTACTCGCACGTGAGCAATCCTAGATATGCACATATGTGAGCGAGGGAGATGTGCTGAACAGTTTCGAGNGTTCATTGGGACCACGTCGGAGAACCAAGCGACTTCCCAACCTCAACCTTTATCGTTGGACATGGGACATTCGCTGTCCTTGATGGTACAACAGGAAAATCTCGCGGTGGCCATTCATTCTTTGAGCATGATCTGCTGCCAAAAGATCGAAGCGTTGAACTTCCCGATCCAAATGGAGATTCACAGGAAGGGCCGTGGCAGCAATCATCAAGGATGAAAGGTCTGGACACAACACAAATATGGCAACCATACAAGAACATTACAAAAACATACGACCTGTTCGGCGACGGTACTCTGCTGATAGTAGACTCACCAGGACATTTGCCCGGTCACATTAACTTGTTGGCAAGGACAGGCGAGGACCAGTTCGTCTATCTTGCAGGAGATGCTTTCCATGACCGCAGACTTTTGACTGAAGAGAAGGATATCGGAACATGGCACGATGCCGAAGGACACGTCTGCTGCATACATACCAATAAGGAAGCAGCAGTCGCAACTGTCAAACGGATTAGAGAGCTCGAGGCCCCAGGCGTAGAGGTGATAGCCGCTCACGATCCTGACTGGGAGAGAATGAATAGCGATCGATTCTTTGATGCTACTTGAGATTATTCTGCGGAGGCACTGCATGTAGTTACGGAATAACTCTGTACCTTACTCGCATGGACCAGCCACATTCGACATCTAGTTGCCCAACAACAAGGGTCTGCTTGTCGCGTTCTTTTATTACTCTTCCCATATCTGTCTGTCTCGTCTCAGTCTTTCTGCGACAGGATGCTTCTCGATGCTGATCGCGTCCAGTCCGTCAAGGGCCTCATCTACTACTCGATTGCACTCATCCACCTTTCCGAGTGCATGGTATACTTTAGCCAGCTGGACCAGGCCAAGCAATCTATCAGGATGGTGCTGCCGCCCTCCTTTGTGGACCACTCGTTGGCGTTCAGTGATATCCACGAGCTGTTCCTCAGCTTCTTCCCACCGCTTTTGCTCCGCCCACAATTTGCCCATATGATAGCCAGCCCAGAGACAAGCCATATGATTCCTGCCCAGATTGCGCTCCCCGATTGGCAAGCCTTCTTTTATCAGCTTCTCAGCGGCTGCAAAGTCACCTAGTCCGCCTTTGACCACTGCCAGGTTCATCATAGCGAGAAGTGTATACATGTGTTCCTTGCCTAGCCTGCTCGACCGTATGTCTAAGATTTCGGTCATGATTCTGTGGGCCTCTTGCAGATGGCTTGCATCGCCAATGTTATTGCTCAGTACAGCAGTAGTGCAGAGATGCTCTCGTGCTTCGAGGGTCCGCATATGATCATGACCGTGGTGCCTTTCCATCCCGGCTATCGCCTGGAAATGGAGGTGTCGAGCTCTCTCGATGCACTCTTTTGTATAGAAGACCGATACAGCTTGGGCTAACAAGTCGATTGCATTCAGTGAGTCGGGGTGACCGGGTCCGTAGTTCTTGACCAAACCAGCGACAGCTTCTTCTTGTAGTCGCTTCGCATCGCTGAAGCGCCCTTGGAGGAATCGAGAAGAGCCCAATGTAGATTTCGCGATCAAGGTATCGAGATGGTCAGGACCTAGGTGAGCCGTACAGGCGACCAGAACTTGCTGTTGCAGAGATGCAGCTTCATCACTCTGCCCTAGGTAAAAGCAACTCAAGGCCAGGGCCAACGTGATTCGACGAGTACGAACATTTTCCGGACCCAAGTGCTGCATCGTGAATTTTCTGACCTCCAGCTGTAGATTCTTTGCATCTTTCCAGCGGCCATTTTGAAAGTACACGATACTGAATTTTGCGTACATGATTGCCTTTTTCTCTATCGAGGCCGCTCCTGAGTATCGGCCAGAGTTTCCACCACGGTCTGCTCTTTTTGTCATACGTTCCTCCAACGAACGTTTGTGGTCTAGTACATGATCAACGTGAGGCAAGAGATTTCTGAGGATCTCCTGATCTTCAACGGTGTCTCCAAGGGGTGGAAGCAGTACGCAGCGTGACAGTAGCACTGCTGCAGCTTCGGACCAGACGCCTTGTTCCATAGTGCTCACTTCAGGTCGCTCACGCGCCCACTCGTGCACAAGAGGATGGATGGAGTAGCTGTCCGATGTCTCGCCGTATGTGATCAGAGAATACTTTGTGAGCTCGCGCAGTGCGTCACGCAGGGAGTCTAGAACAGACTCCATCGAAGCCTGACCCGCCTCACCAAGTCGAATGATCTATTTATCTTAGCCGGCATATTCGAGAAGAGTCTGACATGTCTTACGTTCGGTAGTACAGACGGGCTTCGGTTCATATTAGCGAAGACGGCGATCAGTTTATGTTTCCACCATGTTGACCAATATGGACGCGCTTGTGCTTCTTTCTGCACATCTTCATCTTGCTTTTCACGCTCAATCGCTGCGTTCATTATCGCTCTTCTAAGAAACTCAAAGCGGATGCCGTGGTTGTGCAGGAAACCGAATGTACCAAGCAACTGCAGAGCGTCTGTGGAGGCCGGGGTGCCTTGATTTTCTATGGCTCTGCGGTTTAGCTCGAAAGTTGCGAAGACTTTTGTCAGATGTCCAGCTTCTCTGCTTTGTCTCGCCTTTAACATCTGCCGCTCGTAGAATCCCAAATATTCGTCGAGTTTACAACGGCCTTGACGTATGTACATACCAGCATGTGTGATGGCTATAGCAAGGCAACCAAGTCTTTTCACCACCGCAGCTGCGCTCACCGTAACAGCGTCAGATTTGGTTTGCTCTGCAGCTCTGAGCAGTAGGTGGACTGCCTCGGACTCGTCCATCTCTCCAAACTCATAAAACTTCTGGCCAATTGTGCCATAAGATTTCATAGAAGGATCTCGCGTTGTGATGAGGACATGACCACGATTTCCCTGGGGAAGTACTTTTCTAGTTCGAGCTCAGGGTCGTCAGCGTTGTCTATGATGAGCAACCAAGGCTCTGCAAGATTTGACAGCCAGTGGAGTGCAGCGTTCAGGTTAGGATCGACTCCAGCTTTCGCGCCGATAACAATGTCGGAGAAGGTGCGTTCAAGACGACGTTGACTACGGCCATCGACCCAGAAAACGCCCCAAAAGCTAAATTGTCTACATGTCAGATATCGACCCCGGTAGAAGGATATCCTGTAATAAAAAACTCACTAGTCTCTGTTGTCCTGTGCGAATTTGCAACAGAACTGTGTCTTGCCTGAACCTCCTACTCCATAGATCACGAAACGCTTTTGCTTTGACTGCGCTTTTTCGGGTGATATGATTCGGTTCCCGGAGTCTTCGAGTATAAGCCATTCCTTGAGCTGTCCGGCTAGATCTTCACGACCCGTGTAAAGATGATCAACAGGTTCTAGAATGCTGAAGTGGACGTTTGTAACTGGTGGTCGAGTGTTCAGGAGAGCTCTAACATTGTCCAACGAGGTACTCATTTTCTCCAGAGCCGTCATCTTGATAGACGTAAAATCCTGGTCTAGCGTTGATTCTTTGGTCATTTGATACAAGGGCAGAGAAGGGTCCCTGATCTGCTCGAACTTTTGCTCAAGTTTTTGTATTGATCTTTCGAGCTGCTTAAAATGTATCTCTTGACTCTGGCGATTTCCACGATTGACGTGCCTAGAGCGGTCAGCTATGGCGTCGAGGAACCACAATATAACTCACAGTGAAATGAGGTCGAGCCACATCTGTAGATCTGCATGGTAGGTGTTGATTTGATGCCTTAATCCTGCAATAATGTTGTCTGCATTTCGTTTCCGGTGTTGCTTGACAACGCTATCCCGAAACCCGGTCGTCAATCGACTGTTGCCATAGATATGCCTCACAGGATCATCGAGTCTACCAGTAAGCTCTTGGACACTCTTCAGAGCTTGTCCGAGATGAAACCATAACATCTTCTCCTCCCTTGTGATCTCGTCGTTGTTGATGTTGTGGAGATACATCAGTTCCAGTTGTCCGTGTATGGCTTTCAAGCCTTCGATCTCCTTAATTAGGGCTCCGATACTATCGTCCAGGTTTTCCATAGTCTCCTTGATATCTTTGAGAGTCTTGATCAATCGAAAAGCGACATCAGCGATCCCGACACCACCAGCGATGATTGAAAATGGGTCGGCCATCCTAACACATTGACTACTGTATGTCGCAAGAATCGTAACAGACGTATGAAGCTTCGCCTGTACAGAGTTGTTGGTTCAGCCTCTTCGTGCGCTTTGAAGCCCTCAAGAAGTAAAACGATGCTGCACTCGTGAACCTACACACGTCGGGGTGCCGCCTTTACCAACCCATGAGTTATTGCCGCTCTCAGTTACAGTTCAGACAGCCATCTCCGCACAGTTACATGCAGTTACATGCTATTATAGAGTGGTCATCAGTACTTCTCAAGCCACCATCCAGATATCCTCCGCAAATCGGAACCATACCCACTACTGTCCACAGCGGTAGATGTTTCATCCAATTCGAGCAACGAAGATCAGCTCCACAAGTATGAGATGTGGCACCTGATTCAAGACTTGTTTATTGAGATACGATCGTTTCGAGGTTCGGTGTCGGTAGCACGTTCTTTTGCGTTTAAACAGCAGCGATTCGTCCGACCTGCGGCAAGCTACCGCTCTGCAGACCACCAAGCCACTTGCAGTATAATTCCCGCTACACGTGATGTTCTAAGCTATCTTGAGGATAGGACAGCCTCTTTCAAGCATGGCGTCTTAGTAGCGGACAGTCCCGTGGATGGAGAAATCATTTTTGCTGAGTTCGAAAAGAGGGGAACTACCGACACCGAACCTCGAAACGATTGTATCATCACCGGTCAAGAGCCACATTGAGGTCGAGAGAGGTAACTTGTTCGATCTGCGAGCCACGCGCTTCGAAGCGGTGTGCGCTGGCAGAGATGCCACCTACCCGTGTCCCCTCCGACCATCTTTATTAACTCCGACGCCGGCAAAAATCCGGAAGGGTGCAGAGACGGCACGTATCTTACTTGACTATTGTTCTACACTACCCAGAGACGATGTGTTCCCCTCAGAATCTAGGAACGTGTTTCAACAAACCAAGCCCGCACTGCGTATTCTAAATATCGTTGACCTGATTTGTTGGACCAAGCCAGGTGATGAAGAACTGGACCGATAACTGCAGCAGGCGTCTCAAGGCGGCTGCACAAGGCTGCCACAGACCATGAACGTGATAGGTTTGTAGCTGCAGCCCTATCAATCCTGCCGAGCTTGCAACAGCTCACCCCGCTCACACAGGGTGTCAATGACTGACAGGGGACCGAAAACAACGAAGCCATAAGAGACGAGTGATTTATCATCTCAACATGATTCCAGTATTTTTGCCCTCTCCATAAGAAGCATGTATGATCCAGTCGTGTCCAAGGGCTTGCTTGCTCTTGTTATGGCCTCCGGCTTTGTTCTGTACCGTATCTGGACCCACTTCATCCAAGAACAGGTATACGACTATCATCAACACAGTCATGATGAAGTACCCTGAATCTATCCCAGGAGAATGCCGAATACGCAGCCAGGATGGGATGCGAGCCTGCGCGTAGATGGGCAGCCAAATGGCCACAAGGTCTTGACCTACTTCTTGCAGCAGGCCGACACGCAAGAAACCAAACGATCTTACAGTTCTTTCTGGAGGTGGTGGAATCGAGCGGGACGACGCACGAGCAACTGTTGCGTAAGTGGATATGCGCAGTCTCTCTGGACCACCTGAGCAGAAGAACACAGAATGCAGCTGTGCCCTTCAGCACCCATTTTGAGATGTCTAATTGAAACTATATCAAGTTCTGATGAAATNNAGATTTAGTTGGAGCTCGAGGCATCAACACAGTCGAGCCACGGAACATAGAACAAGTTCTGTCCCAACAGTTTNNGACGGTGAGTATATCCTCCAACTAAACAAGCCTGCAGGCACAACGCTAACGCCCATGACAAGATTTCGACCTTGGTCTGCGACCAAAGCACTTTGCGCCACTTATGGGCAGCGGAATTTTCACCCAGAACGGAAAAGCATGGAAACACTCTCGGGAGCTTCTTCGTCCGCAGTTTGCATCGAATCGTCACCAGAATTTCGACGAGATAAGAAGGTGCGTCGAGAACTTAGTGTCCAACATATCCGAAGACGGCATTGTGGATCTACAGCCGTTGTTCTTTCGGCTTACATTCGACACGACTACTTTTCTCTTGTTTGGGCAGACTTCGAGCTCTCTACAAAACGATCACATCGCGGCGCAAGAATCTGAGTTCGCGTCTGCGTTCGACCTCGCTCAGGAATATTTGTCTCACAGAGGTCGTTTGGGTGCCTACTACTGGTTGGCGAATACTTCGGAGTTCCGACGAGCCTGTAAGACTTCTCATCAGTTTGTTGACCAGGCCATCGAGACGGCTTTGATTGCTGCAGATGAATCACAACGTGCGGAGAAGACAGAAGAGAAAGCAAAGCGGTATGTGTTCATTGATGCTCTCATACAGGAGACTCGGGACAAAAANCAACTACGTGATCAATGCCTGAATGTTCTGTTGGCGGGGAGAGACACAACCGCATGTTGCCTCACATGGACTCTACGGCTCTTGGCCAGACATCCCAGAGTCATGGAAAAGCTTCGTACAGAAATTGATCACGTCGTTGGATTGGGGAAGGATGCGCCCCAGCCCACTCGTGAACAATTGAANAAGATGCACTATCTCGAAATCGTTCTCAAAGAGGTTCTCCGCCTGTATCCTTCGGTCCCTGTCAACTCCCGTGCCGCATTGAAGACCACTACGCTTCCTGTTGGTGGAGGCTCTGACGGCCTATCACCCATTCTTGTCAGGAAAGGAGAAGCTGTTGGCTTCTGCGTGTATGCAATGCACAGACGCAAGGATATATATGGAGAAGACGCGCTTACTTTCAGACCCGAGCGCTGGGAGGATGGAAAGCTCCAGCGAGACGTTGGTTATGGATATCTCCCTTTCAACGGAGGACCTCGCTTATGCTTGGGACAAGAATTTGCTATGTTGGAGGCGTCTTACACTGTGGCAAGACTTGTTCAGCAGTTTCCGTTCATCACTGTACCTGAAGGCGATCCCATCGTCGACATTGGCAAGGAAAAGCAGATATTGACGCTCGTGGTCGCTTCTGGTGAGAGATGCCGGGTTCAGATGCGCCCGAACGTCACGACTTAGACAAAAGTCTAGTCTCGATTACTGCCACTGCCGATGGGCCTACAAGCCTAGTCATGGAGAAATAAAGGTTGACCTTAGGCACTTGCAGTACAACATTGGCTAAGTGAGTTATAAGAAATGCAGCATGCCGCCGGATGTAGCGCGTACGCGCTACATCGAAAAAAAATACCGGCGAACGAACAATCCCTCCAGCCAAGAGGTACTGCACCGACGCCAGTTTCTAGCGCGAATGGTTTACGAAAGCACAGTATCGCAAGCTGGGACCGCTGTTAAATACCACTCACAGACCCTCCTTATTCTCTGTTCGCATGTAAGCCTGCACTCTGCCAGGTCGTTCTTACATTGCGAAGCAGCAAAGATGGTTCGAAAACAAGATACAGCTTCATGTTTAATTGGCACATATGAGCATAAAGTCATCGCCTATCGTATTCTACTCTGTTCTCACACTTCAATCATGCCTTAGGAGCATTCGTCTCGACCCCAGCGTAAGCTCTCGACCCAGGCAACTTCACCCAAGGTGCAAAAACGTTCGTCTTCTTCGGTATGACTGCAGCCAGCTCCGGGAAGTGTCTTTTCAGCACATCCTTCATACCAGTGTTTTGAACCCAGTCGAAGCCTTCCTTGGTATACATATCAGCATTCCACTGCCCGGCTATGAATCGGTCACTCTTGAGTCTTCGACTGGCCATGAGAATGAAGATGCGGAACGCAGTCTCGCTGAAGCCGAAACCTTTGATGACAGGCTCGCTGTGTGAGCCGACGAGCGCGTCTATAATCTCGATATCGCCACTGTAGACTTCGCTAAGTCTTGCTGCGAGCTCCTTGTCACCGCCAGTCAGCTCCTCAAATGTCTTAGGAACGGACATGCGGAGAAGTCTTCGGAACTGGCAGTATCGTGGCACTCCTCGTTCGCGATCGCGGAGAATGTCGACTGTGGCCAAATCACGCACTTGACCATCCGGAGTGGGAAGGTTCCTCATCAAGTTGGCATAGTTGTTGTTGGTAATGGCACCAGGATAGTTGATGCAGAAAGAGTAGAAGGCATCACCGAAAGACACCCCACCAGATTTGAGAGGCTTGATCGCATCCTTGAAGGTGATGTCTGCTACCGGGATCGTGGCTTTGTGATTGCCGTCCTCAGCATTAAAGAATGCAACGTTGTCTTCAATATCATCAGTACGTAAGTTGAGCCAGATCGCAGTATTGAAAATACCTGGTATGAGCGAGTGCATCCTGTATACTGATACGAACTCCTCAGTAAGAGAGTATGGAACACCTTGGTGGTCGACCGTAGAGCCTGGGATTCCACTGACGGCCTCACTGGTCTTTGAGATGCGACCCACAATCTTGTTCAGACTTTCTCCTGCAATGCCCCACCTTGGGAAGTGTCAGTAGCAGAAACAACTAAGTCGAGGATTGACTTACCAGTTTGCATTCATACTGATCTCAAGTGTCGGGTGAGCCAGAATAGCAGGTGTCCATTNCGCTAAGGTCACTTCGGTCAGCCGTATCTCTGCGATGTTTGAATTATTGTTTACGCACACCGTATGGATCTTAGCCATAAGAGCACAGTTAACAAGACGAGCCTTGTCAAAGATCTTGTNCACTAGATCCTGTCAGCATCGATCTCTGTAAGCACGAGTCTGGACAATTTACCCATTCCAATCAGGATGTGCTGCACGAATCTTGTCGCAGATAGCGTTATGCTCCAAGGCGAAAAGGGTATGCAGCAGTTCCATGCCGGTCCACCAATTGTCTGAGAAGCCTGTCTTAGGATTGCCTTCGGTGTCGCGAGGGAGGAAGGTTTCTTCTTTGCCTCTTGTCTCAAGGAGCAATTTGCCGTCTTCGTGTTGGTCCCTCAGTTCTTTGGTCTTGGCTTCGCTTGAGCCATAGATTTGTGAGCCATCCCNACCTGCGCAGCCGAATTAGACGAGATATAGTTGTGCGAGGTGGCGTGCTTACCAGGCGGTCGAGGTGTTTTTGTAGCCAGGACACTTGTTGTCAGATGCGTCGAGCACTTCGTCGGGCTTGGTGCGGTAGATCTTCATCTGCTGGTCGTGCCAGTCGTCGTTGGGGAGGAGAGGTACGTCGTATGTTTCTTCGCNTCTAAGGATACTTGTCAGTGATAATCGGATTGGTGGCAGTGGGGAAATCGAGCATACGCTTTCATGGAACACCCAATCGTGGACCTGGAATTGAATCCAGGCAGCAGCAAGCAAGTTCAGTGTAGTAGCCGGCTTGAACTCTCCTGGCTTTCTGGACATGAATGCTTCGCTGACCAGTCTCGGGTTCGGCGTCCAGAGCTCCTGCTCAGTTGGCTTCTCACAGTACTTCCGAGGGAAGTTGCGACCAAAGCGCATCCCGGAACAACCCATCTTGGGCATGGTGAGTGAGTTGTCCTTGCCATCTGAGTTCCTTGCAGAGAGGAAACGTTTGTCATCCAATGGAGTATCGTCGGTATTGCCCTGGGCTGTGGCAGATGCATACCCATCATGAAGATTGTATTGTCGCAACTCGACACGCAGAGCATCAAGATTGAGTGCACCAAAGACACTAGGAAGTTTGTGCCATGGGACGAACAGATTCACAAAATGGAAGAAACCAACAAGAATTCTATCCAACAAGCCTGGTCGAAAGTTTGGTGGATCCATGTTGAAGGTTTTGGTATATCTTCGAAAGCCGATGATTGCGAAAGCTGGACTTTTTCCACTATTTCTATGAAGCAAAGGGTGCCTCGAATAGCTTGTGGTGGCTGAAAGAGGGCTGTGCTGGAAGACGACCAATATCCTTTTTGGTAAGGAATACGTTATAGCACTTTCACATGCGTTCCTGATCCTACGAAGGGTGGCCTTATACCGCTTGCGAATCCATTCTCGTATGTCGCAAACAATACACACGGGTCTTCTTACACAGCTCAGACCAGTATTTGCAGGATCAAAATCAGGATCAGGTACGCGCCATCGTACGACCTCTCAAACGTTCTCGTCACCAGAGGTATATAGGTAGTTCTCAGGAGACCTTTGAAGAGCTGCACGAAGTTCTGGAGGTTGTTGTGTGAACGAGATTTGCTGTATGCATGTCAATCAGGCTGCATGTCAGCACTAACGTTCCACCACGAATCCTTCGCTATACTGTCAATCTGACAGGCTTCGTGATCACATGCAGGCACGCGCGGGATTATTTTGTTACGAAAACAGCTTCGAGCTGAGGTTGATGCTCGACGCTCCAGGGTATCTCGAAAATGCACGCTCTAACAGAATAGGGTGGGTGATTGTTGTACCTATGGCACCGGATTATGTTATCATGCTCGAGTATTTGCTTCGAGCACAAGACCTCTCTTGCGTTCTCTTACTGATCTATCAATTCCTTTCTGTGCCAAGCGCCGTCTCCGTATTCAAGTTCGAAGAATGTATTTTGGCCTTACAGACCTCGTCAAAGGTCTTCTGACCGGTGGCAATGTCTCAGCAAGAAACGATAATGCGCTCACCAATTCCAGAGGCGGCGACCACTACTACGCCCGAGGTAACATCACCGACCGCGGCCCCTGCCCAGGTTTAAACGCTCTGGCAAACCAAGGCTACCTGTGTGTCCACCAACAACCTCATCTGAATCCGATATTAACCACTCCACAGNNCCCTCGCGATGGCAAAAACATCACCTTACCTCAAGTCGAAGAAGCTCTAATGACAACTCTGCACATGGAAAAAGCATTAGCATTCGCCATAACAAACCCTCTGCGTCCTCTATTGCGCAAAGACGGCACNTTTGACTTGGTCATGATGCGCCAGCACAATGTTATCGAACACGATGCCTCCTTCACCCGTCTGGACTTCCGTGAGGGCGACAACTACAACTTTCAACCCCGTCTCTTTCGCGCCATGCTCAATGATGCCAATGGTGGTCCTATTAACATCTCCAGCCTTGCTCGAACATACGTGAGGAGAAATAAGGAGAGTAGGGATGCCGGTGCCCCTGCTTTACCTTGGAATGTGTGGTTTGTGAATTTGTTGCAGAGTGTGAGTTTGATGAACACTGCAAAGATGGGAGGGGAGTTGAGCAGAGAGGTTATGACGACTTTCTATGAGGAGGAGAGGTTTCCAGATGAGGTTTTGGAAAATGGGGAGGGGAGGACTTTGGTTGGCCTGGTTGGGTATGCTGTTGCCTTGTTATTTTGTGTTGTGTTCAGGATATGAGTTCACCATGATTTTTTGTAACGCTGAATGAAATGGCTAGTGCAATGTTGTCCTTGGTCGAGAAAGAGCAGGTCATGGACTTTTTGCGACGTTGTCTTTTCCGAACGTGGGCGAATGTGATCCAATATCTCTTTACAGTTTCAGTGATCCAATGAACGAGAGTGTTATACCTGTCGCTTCCCATCAATGCCTTTCATACGTACCAACGATGGGTTGTGTACGTACGACGTGGCGAGAAGGTCCTTGGAGTGCTGAGGAAAAGCCGTTTGCAGGCTTCAGCTGACAGCTGCAGAGCAAAGTATCTGACAGCTAGTCCTGGAATTGTTTTCAACAAGCTGCTGTAGCTCAGTGGTAGAGCGTGGGATTGCAGTCTCTGCAATTATCCTAAGGTCCGTTGTTCGAGCCAGCGTAGCAGCTTGATTTTTGTTTTTTCTGCTTGCGAAGAGGCTGTTTTGTGGGGTGTTGCTTCGATCTCGACCCCAATTTGTTGCTGCGCGCAAGCTGAACTTCACGTCTCTCGGAAACACCGCCCCAACAGGTAAAAGATATCAACTCTTCCGCTCAATCTTCGCGCGGATTTTCACATGCTTGCAAGCTTCACAATCTCCACCTCGAGCTGAGTAGGATGCTGACAGTGGTCGTGTGCGACGCGCCTGTTTTGACTCTCAGGGTCATGCGGTAAGCTCGTAAACATGCAAAGCTCAAGCTCATTCGATCACTCATCGATCGGCCAACGTATTGTAGACGAATATCTTCTATTGATCGTAGCTGGAAAGACGAGGCACATGCAGATGTTGTATCTGTTGAGATACCTGTAAGCAGTGCATGCATTGTAGACTGCATGTTTCAGCCATCTCTACCAGTCTCTACTATACGTACCACTAATTACATGTCGAAAGCCATGCCCAGAAGCGTGCTCTGTACGTGACGAAGTCGACGTCGCGACATGCCGTAACACATGCTGAAGACACCAAGCTGAAGCTCATGTGCAAGGCTGAGTATACGACTGGATTGTCGAGCACAGCTGTCACATGCAGAGGCTTAGCTATTCAATAATTCGGACGATTGCAGGAGTTGAACTGCCACGCAAGTAGCATTTACTATCTTAGGATATAGAGGACCAGGTGAGGGACAAGCCTTGTACGAAAACTATGCCTTGGCAGAGCAGCAGCTCGGAGAGCATTTGATGGTGGGCGTAGGTAAGAGAACGAAACTGACCAGCAGCCACCATCAATCAGTGAGAAAGGGCAACACAGCGAGCTTACGAGCATACGAAAGACTTTGACGTGTTGGAGCACTACTTAAGCAACCGTATCACCTCAACGCTATCACTCGAATCATAAAACAGCAGCATCAATCTTCATCTACGACAGCATAGCACAAACTTTCTGATCCAATAACATTCCTCTACTTTCAGTTACCCATCATGCCTACCCTTTCAAACTGGAACGAAGAAATCAAGTACGAGGTCGCAGACACCAAATTCAAGACACCTCGTTCCATTTCCGACGTCCAATCCATCATCAAAGATGCCGCCCAGCACAACGAAAAAGTCAGAGTCATTGGTGCCATGCACTCAACCACTCAATGCATGGTCGGCAGCGGCATCACCATCTCCATGAAGAACATGGCCGAGATCTTGAGCGTCGACGAAGAGAACATGACAGCTACTGTCCAAGCTGGAGTCACCATCCATCAATTGTGCGAGTACCTTAAACCTCGTGGTTTCCAACCCCCAGTCATACTCGAATACGGCAACTTCCAAATCGGTGCTATCAGTGGGACTCAGGCCAACGACAGCTCGCTTTCCGACAGTGCACAATTTGCTTCTTTTGTTGTTGGTGTCAAACTTATCAAGGCCATTGGAGAGAT
This sequence comes from Aureobasidium vineae, assembly GCA_903819635.1. NCBI lineage: Eukaryota > Fungi > Ascomycota > Dothideomycetes > Dothideales > Saccotheciaceae > Aureobasidium > Aureobasidium vineae. The sequence goes on from CAIJEN010000015.1 coordinate 1,210,001, forward strand.
GATGGAAATCTCAGAAAAGCAGAATGCAGAATATCTTCCTGCCATTCGCTCTCACTACGGTCTCTTCGGTGTGGTCTGTGAAGTCACCGTCCGCATCTGGAAAACCAGACACCTTGAATTCAGCTACGAGATGACTGATCTCGAAACCTTTTCCAAAAATGTCATCGGCAATGTAAACAGACTTCGCAACTCCCACGATCAAGCTTTTGGTCTCCTTTTCCAAGCCGACGGCAAATTCATGATTCAGAAAAGAAAATTCGTCGATGCTACCACAAAGCCAGCTCATCCTTTGACCAACAATCTGGAAGCCAAAGTCATAAACCTATACGCCGATCTCGTGCTCCCTCTTGCCGAAGCATCAGGCCAACTCAACCTCCCCGCTCACCAGCAAGAATGGCTAAGCACCACCCTAGTAGACTTACCTCTCAGAGCACTCAGCCACAGCACCTACATCATCGACCCCAATGATCGCGCCCTCCCCTACCGCGAAAACCAACCCCACTTCGACTTCTTCGACTGGGTATTCCCCGAAGAAAACTGGTCCTCAATGGCACAAGGTTGGGTCTCCCTTTGCAACAAATTCGAAGCAGAGAAAAACTTTGTTTTGACATTGCCTTGTTTGGTCTATTTTCTCAAGCAAGATGAAAATATGCTGTTATCGCGTTCCAGGGGTGGCAATATGATGGCTATAGATCCAGAGTATCAGGATCCTACTGACCCTAAGTGGTTGGAGTTCCGTCTTGCATTTTCGGAGGTTGCGAGACAGCATGGAGGTATTCCGCATATCAACAAGACTAGAGATGGTGCGATCAGGTGGTTCGCTGAGGCTTGTGATCAAGACGCGTTGAGTAAGTATTTGGAGCAGAGGAAAGCGTTTGATCCGGAGAACATGTTTGTGAATGAGTTCTTTGAGACCATGTTCAAAGGTCGTCTTTGTGGAGGCTGGATAAGTTGAGGAGTAATTCTGCGGGTTGGGGACTGTTCCTTGCTTGCCACTTACTGCAAAATAAGCGTGGCTCGAATATATTCATCTTCAAGTGGAGATGCTTGAGTTGGGCAAGAGTCCGCTTTGATAAGGTCGGATGCTGCTTTCGCTCGCAGCGCGACACTGTCTTGTAAGAGGGATATATCTTCCAGGTAGCGATCAACATCATGCGCTGCATGGCGATATAGGCATACTCAACCCCCAGTTTCTTGTTGACACGCATCATTGCGGGATAGAAGCAGTTGACGAGCTCGCCATTTGAGCCATATTCGACACACTCGGGGAACTCCAAGTCCGGCAATGTAATTGAGCAAGAACGGTCCAAGAGTTGTTCATGGACCGTATAAAGGATCTCGATAGGCAGATCCAGGAACCGAAATGGTTGTATCTCGGAGAAGGCAGGCGTGGACATAATCGGTAGAGAGCAGTCTCGGACCGCTCAGTGAAACGCAGAAAGACCGGATGGAGATTTCGACAGATGTACGTAGTGTTAGGGTCGTTGCGCATTAGATGATGGCAAATACATCGTAAAGGCAGCACCGATTCTGGAATGGGTGACTCATTCAAGAAGGACCAACGAGATTTGCTCACACCCGAGCAAGTTGTAACTGGACCTTGACCACGTGTATACCACACGACACAACAGGATGCCGGATGGCTCGAAGGATCAGCCATAGCGTTTGTTGGCGATGCATACAAGATGTTGGCCGGCGTGGCGTAAGGAGAACAGGTATGAGTGAGCCGATACTCTGTCGACGATGATGACAAGGCTCTTGACTCTGTCAACGAACATGGCCAATGCCTCTAGGCGCCAGATGGAAGGATTGATGGATTGTTCATGGTGCTTGTCATTGATGGACACGGAATTCAATCAGCGGCGGCAATGAGATGGCGGCCTAGGGTAATGTGGCATGGATGAAACAATGCTCAGTCGACGATGATGGTATCGCTCTGTGGACGCTGATGGCGATGCCTCTGATCATAGGTCGCGAGATATATGTGACGAAGACCCACAACTGAGATGTCGTCGAGATGATAACCGATGTCAACAAAGCTGCTTACATAAGGGGTCACTCATTGCGCCTTCCAACACCGGAAGACACTATCAAGGAACAGCTTCAAGAACAGGCTCATTGGCTTGAGTGTACCGTCACGACAGCCGTTTCTGGCCCTACGATTGTGGGATCGCGATCGCAAGTGCATAGAGTAGCCCGGTGGCTGTCTTGATACTTACCCGGTACTTGTACGCTGTGCATCTGCCGCTGCCACCTCCGAAGGACAATATACATACCATGACGACTCTTGTGTATTCCGACAGAGCAAAAGTTAGAGGCCACATGCCACGAAAGCAAACACGAGGTGCCAAGGCTTCGCGACCCGATGTTGTTCGTTTCCGATCCAAATGGCGTGCGATGATGTTAACTTCGGGAAGGTGCAGCGACTGGAGGGGTGACGTGCTCACAAAGGTACAATTGAGGAAAGTAAATGGAGTTGGTCTGTGGCGAGTTTTGTGAAGATGAGAGCGAGGCAAGATGCAGGACTGAGTGGAGAAAGAAAAGAAGTGGATGCATACATCTCTAGAACAAATGCAAGAAAGCGCTGTTGGAAACAAAAAGAGTATATGAACAACAAAAGTCTCCTGCTTTCTATGCGGCAAAAGGAAAGTCCATTAGTTGGGTCTGGGACTTGTAAGACCCAGTCCTCCAGAAGAAGCAGGCCTCTCTTGTGTCGGAGACATCATGGCGAAACTGCCGCTACGGCTGCTATGCAAACCTCCCTCTTGCGCTTCTCGTTCCAAGAAGTCGGACCAGAGTTCTGCGAGAGATTCTTTGCTGCCTCCTTGATGGTTGTCGAAGGTAGAGTCTGATAATGAAGGGGTGGAGGGTGTGCGGCGGAAGGGTGATAGTGGAATCTTGAGCATGGAGTTGGAGGCGCCTGGTCGTGCCAGTCCCGCCTGCTCTCTCTGTTCTGTAGAATGTGTCAGTATGTTTGCTAGTAGTGAAGAAGGCTTGAACATAAAGAACATACCCTCAGTCCAACCAAGCAGTGCCGCAATCAGTTGCAATACTTGGAACTTCTTCGGATCACTGCGATCCAGAATCAAAAAGTGCAGGAAATGGTTGGTGACGATATGACGGTCCACGTTATCCTCCGGTTTACCGCGTTTCAGGAATCGCAAAGCTTTGGTGAGGTGGTCGTTGAGGATGACGGCTTCGTGTCGTAATTTCCCAATCAGCAGATTCTTCTCCTTGACCTCTTTCTCAAACGGAAGGGCACGCTCAAGCTCTTTCCTTGTTCTTTCGAGCTCTTCTGCCGATGACGCGGCCGAGGTCTTTGCTTCGTCGGTCTGGGCACGCAGAGCATCGAGTTGAGCTTGTGAGTTTTCGACCATCTCGCGCAGCTCCTNTTTGCGTGCATCTTGAATGTCTTGCAGTGCCCGTTGGAGTGAGTCGACTGTCGAGTTTTGTGTATCTCTCTCGCTTGCCGCCCGTTCATAGGCCTCCCGTTGAGCGTTGAGTTGCTCTTCGATCTCAGTAACACGCTCGCTGAGGGATTCACGCAGCGATCTCTCTTCCATGGCCAGAACTTCCCAGTCTTGCATGGCTTGTCGGGCGTTCTCAAACTCCTCTCGGGCATATGCTTCCTTGCTGATCAATTCGTCACGTTCCTTGACCCAATTCGATTGGCTGACGTTGGTACGGCTTCTGAGTGACTCGATCTCGCTTTCGTGTTCCTTGCGTTGTGTCTCGAGTTGATCAATGGTGGCTTGAAGCTCTTGCTTGCTCTCGCGGGCGGATCTACTCTCTTCTTGTAGGTCTTCAATCTCAGCGCGAGCTTTGGAGAGTTCCTCGGCATCTGCTTTTAGACGTTCTCCCAGTTGCGACTTGATGGTGTTGACCTTGCCAAGAAGTGTGCGATATGCGCTCTCGGCATTCTCTTTGCCCTTCTGAGTTTCCTCCAGTTGTGTCCTGAGCTCATCCATCTCTTCACCATTCGAGGTCTGCTTTCCGGTCTGTGCTTCTTGTGCTTGTTTCTTTAGGTCTTCAATTTCCTTTTGGTGTTGCTCCCGGAGAGATTCTAGAGCCTTGTTTAGGTCTGCGACTTGGGCACTCTCCTTGGTTGATTGTGCTTCTTGAGCCTTCTTGGTGAGAAGCTCGACCTCTTTCTGATGTGCTGATGTCCTAGACTCGAGGGATTGGCGCAGTTCGGCGATTTCAAAGTTGTCCTTGGTTGTCTGAGCGTCGTCTGCTTGCTTCTTGAGGTCTTGAATCTCTTGGGTGTGCTTCTCTTGCATGGATGCGAGCGACTGACGCAGGTCAGTGACTTCTGCGTTGTCTCTGGCAGAGAGTGCCTGTCGTGCTTGATCCTTGAGGTCTTGAACTTCCTGCTGGTGACTTTTTGCATGGACTCGATCGAGGAGCGCAGCTCGGTCAACTCTGCGTTGTCTTTGGTGGCTTGGGCGTCTTCGGCCTGCTTGCTGAGTTGGTCGAGTTCTTGCTTGTGTTTGTCCTCGATAGACTTTAGCGACTTGCGCAAGTCCTCGATCTCGGCATTCTCTTTGGCGGTCTTGTCGTCTTGAGCTTGTGACTTCTGACTCTCTGCCTCTTGATTGTGCTTCTCTTGGATAGATTCGAGCGACTTGCGCAACTCGGTCAGCTCTTCACGCAGCGAATCTCGCTCCTTGACCATGGCATCCAAGCGCGCAGCTGTTTCTGATTGGGCGTCATTGTCTGACTGTGTGTTTGCGGGAGGTGTGCTGGTGTTGTCGGAGTGGTTGAGTGGCAGTGGTTGTGGAGTGGTTCCGTCGTCGAGGCCAGCTATCGACTGCTTCCGGCTCGTGGCTTCGTCGTCGTCGACATCGTCGTCCGGGTCATCGTGAGCGCCATTAACGTCTGGACCGTCGGTGGATGACTTTGGCTTGTCGTTGGCCTTCTTCTTGTTCTTTCTCTTCTTCTTGGAAGCTGCAACGTGGCCGCGTCAGCTTTCTGCAGGCAAGCGGCAGGGGAAAGATGGACGAACCCGATTTTGACGCTGCATCAGCATTGGACACAGCAGACATGTTCGGAATGCACCAACTACAGTGCGGTAGATTACTGATTGTCTAGAATGTCAAGGTCGCGAAGGCGCCATCGACACAAGCAGGGGCTCCGTACTTCCCCACACTTTCGCGCCGCACATGGAAGCCGCAGCCACCCACGCTCATCTCCATCGCGTATCACACACGTCTCTCCACCATCCTTCTATCTGCACCTTGCTCCTCATATACCAGTGACCGGGTTCGACATCTGTAGCGACCCATCTTCGGCGCCAAGAGGACTTGTAGATCAGATCTGGTGTTACGTCCTGCAGCCATCCCATCAGCCACCATCACTAATCCCGCCTTTCCGTATGGCCGGACATGTCTCGCTGATCAAGAAACCCCTCCAAAACTGCCCCCGATCGCGGGGAAACCCTCAGCTATGCCAAATACTGCTGCTCATACCCGCTTGGCTGAGAGTCTATCTTCCTTCCCGCCTATTGACCTGTATAGAATACCAGCAGGACGGCACCCCGCACTTGGTCTAGACCTGACCTTCTGCTCTATATAGTTCTTGGTGTATGCTGGTAGGTCTCTGCTTGGTTCTTCTCCCCATCCTTGATCAATCCACAAGAAACAGGATCATCATGTCTTCCACTGTGACCGTCGATCGTACTTCTAAATTGACCGTCCACGAAGCTCCGAACAAGGACTCCAACAATGTCAAACAAGAGGACCTCTCAGGCAGAAACTACATCCGCTGGAACGCTGAAGATGTAGAGAAGATCCCAGATGACGAAGAAGACGACATCAATGCAGTTGCCGAGCAGATCAACCAGATTCAGAAGGCCCAATGGAACGTCCATCGTCATTGCTACAGCGGCACCCATGCTCGTACACATGGCATCGTCAAGGGAAAGTTTGTCGTCCACGATAACCTGCCCAAGCATCTCAAGCAAGGTGAACTCTTCCAAAACGGCGGAGAGTTCGACATCGTTGCAAGATACAGCACTGAGCCTGGTGACCCGGGATTGGACGTATGTTCGCGCACCTTCGCTCTCTTTTTCACTAGCTAATGTCTCTGCAGNGACCGCATCCCAGTGCCTCGCGGCTTTGCTATGAAGCTCTTCGGCGTCAAGGGCGACATGTACGAGAACTATCCCACCCACGACATTGAGTTCAACAGCACTCCAGCCCTTGACCTCGCCACTGCCAAAGTCACCCGCGAGATTATCGATCTGCGTATCAAATACGGTCACGATCAGGCAGAGCTACGCAAGCACCTCGAGAAACGCAATGATACTGAGCTGCAGACTGCACGCGACAAGGTTCGCAATACCCATTTGGAGAGCACCCGCCAGTACTCACAGACTGCCTACCGCTTTGGCGACTATGTTATGAAGTACTGCCTGGTGCCCTCCAGCGAGACACAACGCAAGCTCTACGACGAAACCGTACGCCCTGAAGATGGCTCAGACATTTTGCACCGTTGGCTTCAGAACTTCCACGCCACACATGATGCAGAGTACCTCTTCCAAGTCCAGCTATGCGAGAACCTCGAAGACCAACCCGTCGAGTACGCCGGAAAGGTCTGGGATCCCGAAAAGTATCCTTGGCAAACCGTGGCTACAGTCAAGATTCCAAAGCAAGAGAGCTTCGACTTTGAGAGAAAGACTTTCTGGGAAGATCACATGAGAGTTGACCCCTGGCATGGACTCAAGGCATACCAACCTCTTGGTGGACCTAACAGATTGCGAAAGGTGGTGTACCCTGCATCGAGTGCACTGCGCCGCAAGATGAACGGCAGGAAGGAGGTTCACGTCACCAGTGTGGATGACATTCCCAACTGAGACCGCAAATCGTATCCTCCTTTATGTATCACGAATGTATGTTATTCTCTTTCTTAGTTGTACATAACGCACGTTGTTGTTTGATGATGTTTGATGAGGTTTGACTGTATACCATTGTGCTTAATACCTCCATTCTACAAATCTATCACGTCTTTTCATTGCATTTCTCAACTACCCACTCGAACCAGCGACACTCTGTACTTCTCGAACCAGTTCCATCACTAACAACAACCTCACTTTACTTGCGCAGCCCAACAGTTTCTCCGTTTCCTTACACTATCAACTTCTTTCCAAACTAAAGCGAATTGAGACCCAAGAAACTCGCAAAGCTGAGCGCAGAGATTGTAACTGCATCATGCAAAGAGATGACGACACTGGAGAGAGCGAGGCTTGCAGATGACGAGACCGAGGATGGAGAGAGCCAGAGGTTTGGTAGGGCACCTCGACACAATTGCTGGTATAATGGTTTCTAGGTACGAGAACGGTAGGTTTGGAGTATAGCAAGAAATCAGGGATAAAGATGTCATTGGAGTTGACATGGTGTTACAAGTCTGTGATACCGTATATGGTTCTCGAATGCAGAGTTTGGGGACGGAGGCGACGTGTTTGGACCTCTATCCCTAAAGCAGCCACTTAAACTTACACCCTGCACTTGGAGTTGCTCAAGCGTTTATCTGATAGTCAAGATTAATATAAATCTCGGATATTGCTGCCTTCTTCTACTTGGGTACGCGAATAGTAGACGTGATAAGGTCCTGATTAATAGATGTACAAATAACTTGATGCTTTATAAATACACACTGTCATCTTCTAGCACTTACGATCTTTTGCTTTAAGTATATTAGAGCCTACATCTAGAACTCATTCGTCGTGTTCTATCAAGTGTGCCATTCGGAGGTTCCTCTAATAAGCGATGATCTTACATCTAAAGATAAACGTTCACTCTCGGACACAGCGATTAGCGTGATACTTAGCAAGCCTCGATTAGCATTGACTGAGCTGCGAATTTACATTCTTCAGTACCGAATCCTGACCAAAAGGCTTCTTTCGCTGATGTTCCATGTTGTTGTTTAAAGCCTAGAGTAACAGACGTCGTCGCTCTTCCCCACCGTCGTTCCCGGCACATCCCGTTGCCTGCACAGACCAACCGCAAAGCACAATAAAACTCTTCTGTTCCTCGCGCTCCTCTTCTTCCGAACAAGTTGATGGCCTCCATACCCTTGTAGCACTCCTTATATATGAGTGCCTCATATTCTCGTGAAGCCGATAGAAATGCATACATAAGTGCCCTTTATAATCTCGGCTCTCTGGGTTTTCAACAGAGTGACGGGTTCGCTTGCGGCTTACATCTTTTTCTTGACAATATGAAATATTCAATCAATGCTTTTACTTTTGATTGTTTGAAAGCTTCAGTGTTCTTGATACATGCTTTCCAGACAGGTTGTAACGTCTGATCGCAGATGTGCAATGATGCACTGGTTGTACTTGAGTGCTTCATCAACGAAGCGATGAGAATCTCTCATGATTTCTCGTTGGCGAGATGGATGAACTCGTGGCATTTCTACTCGCAATACATCGACGAAATTGACAGGTTGAGAAATGTTGCGTAAAGCAGATTCCATGCGGTCCCAACACCCTGTTATCGTCTTTGTACTCGGATGCCAATATCCGTATGATCAGAGCGCACCAGATGCCCAAGCATGATCTTGATACTTCAAGGAGGCGCAGGAATCAGTTGTTGGAAGCCTAGCTCTTGTCAATCTGTCTGTAATCATCACATCGCCATCGCCATTTCTAATGGAAAGCTCGGATTATGGTAAATCAGTCTGCTCATCACCTCGAGGTTCGGATATCCTCGTCGTCTGTTCTCGAGAAATCCAGGTCCATGGTATGAGCGAATACCTCTATGTTGAACACTTCCTAGATCATGATAACAAGAGACAATATCATCGAACGAGCATATATCTACGGTAACTCCAAACTCATCAAAGCTCAAACTCAAAAATATGTGCACTACTCGATGGATCAGCCTGTGGCGGTCGGGCCTGTGCTACTGGAGCAGGTGGCAGAGGAGCAGGAGGATCCTGTGGTGGTGAAGAAGGCGGATCCCCCACTGGAAAGCAAGGATTGCCATCCCCCCCAGATAANNGATCATGGTCCTTAGTAGCCCACCAATGCAAAGCTGTATCCTCATACAAAACTTCATATTCCTCAGGAGGATACACACCCAGCAAACCAAACTCGGCAGCTATTATTGGCCCCCAAGCGCGCAGATAAGCTCTGGCTTGGTAAAGTCGTCTCTGGTTTTCGACCTCTGTATCTCGCAAGGCGGCACCCTCGAATAGAGTTGTAGGTTTGGGTGCTTTCTTTGGTCCTGCTGCAGTGCGTTCCAGCTGTTGTTGCTGGAACCACGCATCATTGCCGAAGCTGTCCATGCCGTTGAAAAGCACGAAGCCAGGCTTATCGATGTGGCTCAAGATGATCTGAGGTGATGGCCGTTCTTCTGGGTGGAAACTCAAGCACTGGGCAACCAGTTTTCTCAGGATCATCGAGTAGTTCTGTCCAGGGAGCTCAAAGGGCCAATCGGTTATCCCTGGTGTCATGGCTTCTTCATCCTGCCCAGGTTGATAAACTATATCGGCAAATTTCGGAATCAACTTCATCATTTGCTCGATCACACGCCCAATCTGCCACACATTCGTCCAAGTACCACGTATTGGAGCAGTAGATGATTCAAGAATTGTCGCATCAGCCGAAAGTCCCTGGTGTGGCCTCCACATCTCCGGAGCTTTGTAACCACGGGTATATACAATCCGTTGACCATGGACTCTGTTACCAAAATCGTCTTTGTTGGTGAGAACTCCACCTCCGACATCAGCAATATGGGGACGAGGGTAGATGGGAAACATTGATGTCCGCTCGGGTGCGGCGAGGAGTATGTTTCCTGGCTTCATGTCGAACACTACAATCACGTCTGTGTCGGTATTGTTGGGACGCGATCGGGCTTGTTCTTCCAACTGGACGGCCGCCTTCATCAAACAAATAAGAGTATGCCAGATGAACGGTTCCGGTATGGCCTTTTGTTTGATGAAATGGGCTTTGATGAGACCATTGAGATCCCCGTAGTCATACAGAGACATATACAACCGTCAGTGGTTATGGTTCGGCGAGTAAGGATTGTTTAGAAGCTTTCTTGCATAACCCCAGAGCTGTGCGGCATGGATTTCCTCGTCTGTGTCAGGCACCGTCATTAGGCTTTGCAGATACGCCTCCTTGAGGTATCTGAGGTGAGGACCCGCATGCCCGATCTTATGTGTGGGATCGGCCCCAAAGTCGAGGCCTTTCTNTTTGAGTTGTCGATAGATGCCTTTGTAAAGGCCTGCCTCGACGGTAGAGTCCGACGATCTTTCGAAGGCGTCCTTTATGACAACACGATCGATGGCCCTGAGTGTTGTCCTATCCACCAACATCTACAGAGTCGCAACACCAAACCCTCCAACACCAAGCTTATATCCACCAATCCATGTTGTGTTGGATGGTGGGTTTGGCGGAGTGTTTTTGGTTCGGAGATTGGACCGGTCTTGTGATACTGTATATATCTGGCTGGGGTTCAGGATGTTCGACATGTTGTTCGATTGGTTGGCCGTATATCGCTGATCAACTCAATCGGTGAGAGCTTTGGCAGCACGAACAGATCTAATAGCTGGGTCCATTACCTTTGTCTGCATCCGGCCAAATTCTTTGTCCTCTGGGGCTCGATGCGGGTTTGGCATACAGAGTCGCCAATGGTGACTGACATTGTTAATGGATTTGGAAGACAAAGAAAGTTAATTCTTTGACGATTGATGACATGAAGGTAGAGACCCAGAACGGAAGGCCTTCCTGCTCGAAGTTATGATGGATTCCTGCATGCGAGGTAGGGAAGGGTCATGGAGGCTCATCCCGGGAAGCAGAAAAACGGATCGTCGATGCCAAAGTTGGAGGCAGTCGATGGAACAAAAGGAGAGTGTCAGGCAGGAGAGTGTCGAGCAAAAGAAAATCGTGATCACGCCAGGGGTCGAACCTGGAATCTCTTGATTCGTAGTCAAGCGCCTTGCCATTGGGCCACGCAACCGTTGATTTAAGTAATCTTATGTTATCGTATATATAGTTTAATCGTGGATTTACTGGAGGCGGAGATACCGGTGATAGTGCTAGGCTTGGCAAAGGGTCGCCGCAAAAGATGAAGCCGCAGGAAAAATGTCTCTGAGCAAGTCAGACGCATAAACTCGACAGCCAACCATGGCAGCAACACTCGTCAAATCGCTCACTTCTGAGCCGTACAANTTTTTACAACCGCCGACAACATTACACACGTCGTCGCTTGACTTCCTCAAACAAACACTCGATCCGATCGCCAAATCCATCGCCGAGACACAGCAACAGCGCTTGCAAGATGCCCGTAAGAAAAGGAAGCGCGGTCAAAATGACGAAGACGACGAGATTCTGCGCCTGAAAAAGGTCCACGTCGACGGGTTCGCTGTCGAGCAAGTCTGGGAACAAGCAAGGCGCATCATCGACGCTGCCAGGAAAGAGGCTCAGCGCAACTTTGACGAGCTCGCCGAAAAGTACGCCATCGATGACTCTGAAGACGAGAGCGAGGGTGAGGATGGCGAAGGCTTGTCAGAAGAAGGCGAGTCTGACATTGGTGANAGAGGAGTCGACTACGAAGTCGAAGGCGAGGACGTGGACGGCGAAGAGGAGGATGATGACGAGGTCATGGAGGTTGACGGCGAGGTTGACGACTACGAAGAGTCAGACATCGAGGCCGAGGATGATGTCGAGATGGGCAGCGAAGGCGAGTCCGAGGCAGAGAGTGAGGAAGCGGCCGAATACGTGCCCGACCCGCACGGCCTGAACGACGGCTTCTTCTCCATCGACGACTTCAACAAACAATCAGAGTTCCTCGAACAAGCAGATGCCCGTGGCGACAACGACTTCGACGACGATGACGAGGAGGGTATCGACTGGGGCTCCAACCCTCTGGGAGGCAGTACCACAATCTCAAAAGCAGCACAGAACGACGACGATGAATCAGACGATGAGGATGGTCCGACATTCGGCAACGTCGACTTGAACGCCCCCGAAGGTTTCAGTGACAACGAGGAAGAGGTTGAGGAGGGAGAGATGGACGGCATGGGATCGCTTTCAAACACAAACGAGGTCAAGTACGCCGACTTCTTCGCCCCGCCAGCCAAAAAGGTCCGTAAGAACAAGAAGGGACGTCCGAACCCCCACAACTTCCCTGCCAAACAGGCCTCCCCAAGCGGTGCCGACGAGCCTGCAGAGAATGAAGAAGAAATGGAGCGTACCATGGAGAAGGTTCACCGCGATCTGTTCGACGATGTGACAGATGACGAGGAGGACGAGGAGAATCTTGACCCAGCCGACCCTCGCTCCCGCCGTTCAGCACACGAGCGTCGCCAGGCCGCCCTCACAGAAGAGATTCGTCGTCTGGAAGCCGCAAACGTTGCAAAGAGAGACTGGACTTTGTCTGGTGAGGCTCGCGCCGCTGACCGTCCCATCAACTCTTTGCTCGAAGAGGACCTCGAGTTCGAACGTGTTGGTAAGCCCGTACCAGTCATCACCGCCGAGATTAGCGAAAGTCTGGAAGAGCTCATCAAGCGTCGCATTCTTGCCGAGGACTTCCAAGACATCATGCGTCGCCGTCCTGATGATTTGGCTACTGGCAGCTCAAGTAGACGCGGGCGTCTCGACTTCGAGCTCGACGACAGCAAGAGCAAAAAGTCTCTCGCCGAAATGTACGAGGAGGAGCACCTCAAAGCTACCGACCCCAACTACGTCGATGCGAAGGATGAAAAGACACAGAAAGAGCAAAAGGAGATCGACGCTTTATGGCGCGATATCAGCAACAAGCTCGACAGTCTCAGCTCCTGGCACTTCAAGCCCAAGGGCCCTGCCACACAACTCGACATCCGCGTCGACGCACCCGTTGTGCGTCTCGAGGATGCCCGTCCCACTGCCGGCGCCGAAGCCGCTGCCGCATCTCAACTCGCACCACAAGAAATCTACAAGGCTGGCGAGGCAGCCGAGAAGGCAGAGGCCGAGATTGCCACCCGCGGCGGCCTGGTCGTCAACCGCGAAGAAATGAGCAGAGAAGACCGCAAGCGTCGCCGCAGACGCGACAAGGAGCGCGAGAAGAAGTCACTGGCCAACGTCGATCCCTCCAAGAAGGAGAGCAAGAAGACAAAGGAGAGGAAGGGCATCATCAGCGATCTCAAGAAGGGTGGTGTCAAGGTCATTGGCAACAAAGGACAGATCACAGATGTCTCGGGCGCTGCTGTCAAGGATGCCAAAGCCCCTTCTGCTGGTGGTTCTTACAAGCTGTAAGATGCACTTGTTGTTTGTTCTTGATTCTTGTTCTTGTTTGCCATTGCTCAATACCACATTTTCGTCTCCTTCTCTTGCTTGACAATCGACCATCTGAGGACTATCAGAAATCCGTGTCATCTTCTTGAGTATACGCCATTGTGCCGCAGGAGCACTCTTTTGAACAGAACTGCACAACAGACAGAGACTCTGATACTTCGTCCAGAGCTCAGCAAAGGTATTGTGCTTCTCTGTACTGTCACAAACTCCAACTCTGTGTATATCCTCAAAATCCGCACGCATGGGCCCCAGCGAGACTACAAAGACACATGTGGCAAGCAATAACATCTCATGCAAAGAACCAACGATCCAGGGGGATGATGAAACACTTTTCTTGTCTGTGGCCAGGAAAAATCGGCCGACGCATATTGTATATACATATGGGCCTTGAAAGAAGTTGGTAAGCAATCTTTCTGGGACAGAATAGAAGCCAACGGCTCTCCTGCCTTTCAAAGATCTTTGATATGTAGAAACGATAGATGTGTTCTGCTGCACATACACCATAAACATGAACTATTCCATCTGTTGGACCCAAGTGATTGATGTAGAAGTGACCCTGGGAAGCTGCGGAATCGGCAAGAGTGGGGAATGAAGAGATCTGGCTATGGGGATACCCGAATCAACACACTCACTATCATGAATACATCACTCTGCTTTGAAGACATCGTACATTTCCATAGCCAGCAGCAAGAACAGTCTCCAGCACATGAGAAGCCTCGGCCGAGAGTAGAAGATGTGGTTGTATACAGTGACACAGGATCAAAAGCGATACTCGTGAATTCAAGCAGTTCATTTGACTTCATTTTATCTCATGTTTGAATTCTTCGATATGATCAATCATCTAGCTCAAGCTCAACTCCTTGTAAAAGGCCTCTGTACTCGGTTTTCTACCAAGGAAATCTTCAAGTGTTTGCATCTCGTCCTGAGAACCACCACGTTCAAGCACAGTATGTCTGTAACGTCTGCCTTCCTTGCCATTCATAGGGTCCTTCTTGAAGACAGTGTAGAACATGTCTGCGGAATAGACTTGAGAAGAGAGGTAACCATAGTAACCAGCATCGTAGCCACCGATCAAGTGGCCGAAAGTGGCTTGACCGTGTCCCCAGTCGAGACCTTGACCCAGCTCTTCGGGCCCATCGAGAGAGCAAATTTCCTTGCGGAGAGAGTTGTAGAGTTTGCTGACTTCGAGACTCTTGATGTCGTCGTGAGACTTGCCTTCGTGAACAGTCATGTCGAAAATACCAAAGTGGAGTTGGCGGAGGTTGAAGAGGGCATCGTTGACGTGGCGTGTGCGGATGATGCTGTCGATCAAGTTGTCAGGCATAGTCTCTGNGGGCTGCCTGCCCGACTTGTTGGACTCTGAGAAAGCAGACTTGTAGCTATCGGAGAGATAGCTGTAGTGATGAGACAGGCTGCGCAATTGAGAGGCGGTCCAGCACCAGTTCTCGAGCATTTGGGAGGGAGCCTCGACAAAATCGCGGACGGTAGCTGTGCCGTGGAAGCGCGAATATGTGGTGCGCGAGACGAGATCGTGGATACCGTGACCGAGCTCGTGGAAGAGAGTGACGACCTCATCATGCTTGAGCAGGGAAGGCTTCTTGGNGGTGGGCTTTGAGAAGTTGCAGACCAAAGCAGTAGCGGGGTATCTTCTCTTGCCGTTCTCGTCGATATAACCGGGCTGGAGGTTGAAATTGGCAGCGTGACCGTACTTGCCATCACGAGGATGCAAGTCGAGGTAGAGGTAACCAACAAAACCGCTGCCCTCACCCTCGTCATCCCAGACGCTGAAGACTTGGACATCGGGGTGCCAGACAATGTCGTCACCCTTGCCAGTGGGACTGATCGAGTCGCGGTCCTTACCGGTCACTTGTACGAACTGAAGACCAAACAGCTGCTCGAAGATTTCCAGCATGCCACGGATGGTGGTCTCGAGGGNGAAGTACTCGGCAATTGCTTCTTGCTCTAGCTGGTACTCGTGCTCGAGCATTAAAGTGTCGTAGAAACGGTGGTCCCAGAGGTAGTACTTGCCATCATTTTGCTCGGCGACACCACGATCCTTGAAGTCCTTCTCCTTGAGAGTCTTGAGCTTCTTGATCTCTTCAACACCACCAGGGGACAGACGGGTGCGGAGGTCGCTGAGGAAGTCATCAACAGTGCTGGGGGTCTTGGCCATCTTGTCCTCGATGCGAAAGGTGGCGTGATTGGGGTAACCCAGAATGCGGGCAGCCTCATCGCGTAGCACGATGGCTTCCTTGAAGANGGGCACGTTCTCGCTGCACTTGTTCTCATTCGAGGTAAATACCTTGCGGCGAACCTCGGGGTTCTTGCAGTACTTCAAGGTAGGGAAGAGGTCGGGGTACTTGAATGTAAGCCAGAGCTTGCCGACGTTGTCGCCATCTCNCTTCTTAAGGCCATCAAGGACATCCTTTGGCACGCCTTCCAACTCTTGCTCGGTAAACCACAGGCCGCCCTGCTCTTCGTTCAGATTCTTCTGGAAGGTGATGCTGAGCTCAGACAGACGCTTCTTGATGGCCTTGAAGCGGTCACGCTTGGGTCCAGCAGGCACGTTCAAGCCCATACGCACGAAGCCCTTGTGGTCCTTTTCAAGCAAGCGCTGACTCTCGGGGTCCAAATCTTTCGAGTTCTTGAGAGCAGCATCAACAAGCTTGAAGATGTCCTCGCGCATGCTAGCTTCAATACCAAACTCGTCCATCTCTTTCTCGGCCTCGATTGAGGCGTCTCTCAGCTTCGAGTCGGTCGAGACGGCAGAGTAGAAGCCAATGATGTGTGACTCGATGGCCATCTTGTTGTCGTCGAGGGCCATTGGGAGAAGGACATTGTGGAAGTTGGCCGACTCGGNGGTGATGTCCTTGACGATCTGGTCTTGGATGCGGCGGGACTGGTCCAGCAGGCGGCGGGTGTCTTTGGCGAGAGACTCGATGGTAGCGGTGAAGAGGGGAGGGGCCTGGGGAGGCTTCTGGTACTTTGCGGAGGCCATGGTCATTGACGTGACGTTCCGGGTGGATGCAAGGCCAGAGGGCAGCTTGAGCGGGGTGAAGTGAGTCGTCAGAAGACTGAGACGGGAGGCGATGCGTGTGAAAGCCACCGTGAGCAGGACGAGGGCGAGCGAGAAGAGGAAGAGGGTTTTGTAGCCGAACTGCTTTCTGTCTGTTCTAGTAAGCGCCAGCTTGAATGGAGTGACCGGTCCGTGTCTGGGCAATGATACAGGAAAGGTCGCCTGCCCGCACTCGCACCTGCCACTCGCTGAAGCCAAACCCCGCCATATCTCCGACTGAGTTCGTGTAGCTTGAAAGCAACCCAAATACACATCACATTGCGACATGTCAACTATCCGCATGAGGTCTACAATAGGGCAGCAGGCTTGACAAGAAGTAATATATCAATTGCCTATGTGGAAGTACATTCCGAGCTCCAAGCCATGGACCCCTTGCCGATGCCATGCTATCACCATGAGACACCTCCTCTGTATCGTGATCTGACGCAACGTAACACAAGTTTGTGCTGACTACATGCACATTTCTGCTCCTCCTAACAATACTGCATCTCAGCCATCTCACACCACCATCGAGCCTCCACGGAGGATGCCGACGTGGACCATGAACCCTGAACTCTCTTTCAGAGGACCTGTCAATACATCGTCTGAGAGTCTCCAGGTACTAAAGTGCTTGTTGAACTCCTCGAGCCACTCTTCGAACACATCTGGCTGTCGTAGTTGTTGTGCTATCACACAGACTGTCGGGCGTTCGTCTGTCCTTGATCGACAGACATCAGCGCATGTCTGAACAAACGGCTTGATCAGTGCATAGTTGTATATGCAGTCGCAGGCAACGACCAAATCGACTCCTTTGTGTGCATTGTTGCTTTTGAGAAATGAATCGACATCATCAGTCTCCCAGTCCAAAGATAACACTTGTATATTCGAGCTTGGTAGAGGGTTTGTTCTCTTCGAGGTCTTCTTGTTCTTTGCTCCAGTTTGTGTTGGTGTTGTGTTCTGGTCGATGTTCTCTTTCAGGAGTTTGAGGGCGTATACTTGATCTGTAGCGATATATTGCCGTACCAGAGGGGCCAGAGTCAAAGGCACAATGCCGGCGATGCCAGACCCCAGCTCAAGCACGCTTGACTCCACAGACACGATGCCATGTTGTGCTAGTATGTTACCAGGCGATACCAACCACTCGGCAAACCTCGGAGTCACCTTCCAGACAACAGCACCTGTAGTACCACCTCCACGAGCAGAGTTGAGGACGGCAGGAGATTGCTTGATGGAGAGGTCACGAGGTCCGATACTCAGATCAAGAAGAGGGGCTTGTGAATCGATTATGCCAAGGTTTTGAGAGGGGACGTCTTGGGAGAAAAGTAAAAATGTTTCTGTATAGGACCTACCGTTACCATGCTGAGGAGGAATGTGGCTTGGGCTCTAGGCAATCACCTTNNCCGAGGCGTCCTCAATCTCGGCACCTAGCTGGGTGATGAAAGGGGCGAGGGACATGGGCGACACGTATATATGTACAGGTGTTGTTGCAAGAAAGACCTGACAGTCATGCTCGGGATGGAAAGACTTTAGACAGAGCAGCTTGCGAGGATGGTGTGAAGAAGAGTCGAGCAGATGACATGAGTCGATGCAAGAGCCAGTCGGAGTGGTGGGAGGAGCTCTGGCCTTTTTGTGGCGCAAGCACGGGAAGCGGCCGGCCGGTGCGTCATGGCGGAAGTGGAGCCAGCCAATTGTGTTTCCTCCGCTCCAACGCGCGCCGTCATCACAAGTCGCTCCTGCCTGCCAGAACCTCTTTCCCAGCAAAACGAGGCTCTCTGTCCTTGCCCTTTTACTTTTCATGTCTTTTGACAGTCTGCCCAACATCACAAACATCTACAACATGGGCGACATCATGCAACGAACTGACCTCAAGAAGCTGGTCCCCCAACCCAAGCCTTACAAGAAGGGCCCCTACACGGTCGAGGCCAAGGGCTACGAGAAGAAGGACGGCGAGACTATTCCTCGCGTGCACCCGGCGGCAAAGGACGGTCTCATCAGCACTCCGGCTCCCGACATCAAGACCATCTACGATGTTTTGCGCAGCAGCTCCAAGAAGTTTGGCAATGCAAAAGCCCTGGGCTACCGCACCCTAATCAAGGTCCACGACGAGGTCAAACAGATCAAGAAGGTCGTCGATGGCAAGGAGACTACCGTCGACAAGAAGTGGCAGTTCTCTGAGCTCAGCCCCTACACATACATCAGCTTCGATGAGTATGAGCAGCTGTGTCTCAAGGTTGCCTCTGGTTACCGTGCTCTTGGCATGAACAAGGGCGACCGCGTCCACATCTTTGCTTCTACCAGTCCCTGGTGGCTGGCTACTGCTCATGGTAACTACTCACCCACTCGCTGTACGTTTCCCTTTACTGACATGATATTCTCTNNAGCCGCCTCTACCCAGTCGATGCCCATCGTCACCGCCTACGACACACTCGGTGAGGAGGGTCTCATGCACTCACTCAAGCAAACCCACGCCAAGCTCATCTTCCTCGACCCTCACCTCCTCACAAAGCTCATCAACCCTCTCAACGAGACCAAGGACATCCAATATGTCGTTTACAACAGCCACATGGAAGTCAAGAAGGACGACATTGAGAAGCTCAAGAGCGCCCACCCACACCTGACCATTCTCAGCTTCGACGAGCTGACCAAGAAGGGTGAAGAGAACATGGTCGAGCCTGTTCCTCCCCAGCCCGAGGACCTTTGCTGCATCATGTACACCTCCGGTTCTACTGGAACTCCCAAGGGTGTTCTTCTCAAGCACAAGAACGTCATTGCCGCTAGTACGTATCGTCTACTTCTTTTCCGCTACATTGACTAACATATTGCAGTCGCTGGTGTTGACGTTATTGTCGGTCCTTACCTCGGCCCTGGTGACGGTCTTCTCACCTACCTCCCTCTTGCTCACATTCTCGAATTCGTCTTCGAAAGCGCCTGTCTCTACTGGGGTGGTACCATGGGTTACGGAAACCCCAGAACCATCTCCGACGCTTCGGTTCGCAACTGCGCTGGTGATATTCGTGAATTCAAGCCTTCAATTCTGGTTGGTGTTCCTGCAGTCTGGGAGACTGTCAAGAAGGGTATCGTTACCAAGGTCGACAAGACTGGAGGCATTACCAAGCAGCTCTTCTGGGCCGGTATGGCCGCAAAGAGCACCATGATGAACTACTCTGATCTGCCCTTCACCGGCGTCGGCACCAGTGTTATGGACTCTGTTATTTTCAAGAAGATCAAGGAAGCTACTGGTGGCAGATTGAGAATTTGCTTGAACGGTGGTGGTCCCGTCGCAAAGGACACTCAGCGCTTCATCTCCATGGCCATCGCTCCTATGATCAGCGGTTATGGTCTGACCGAGACATCTGCCATGGGTGCTCTCATGGATCCTCTTGCCTGGACCGACGATGCTCTGGGTGGTCTGCCCGCCTCCATCGAGGTCAAGCTCGTCGACTTCCCCGATGCTGGCTACTACTCGACCAACAGCCCTCCTCAGGGTGAGATCTGGATTCGTGGTGACTCGGTCACTGACGGTTACCTCGACCTCGAGAAGGAGAACCAGGAGTCATTCGAGGATGGCTGGTTCAAGACTGGTGATATCGGTGAATTTGACAAGAACGGTAACCTCAAGATCATCGACCGCAAGAAGAACTTGGTCAAGACTCAGAACGGCGAGTACATTGCACTTGAGAAGCTTGAGTCCGTTTACCGCGCCAGTCATGTGGTTGCCAACATCTGTGTCTATGCAGACCAGAGCAAGAACAAGCCTATTGCCATTATTGTTCCCGCCGAGCCTGCTCTTAAGTCTTTGGCTTCTGAGAGTGGCTGCAAATCTAGCGAGCTCGAGGAGATGTGCCAGGACAAGAAGCTCAACGAAGCCGTCCTGAAGAATCTGCAAGCTGCCGGCAAGAAGGGTGGCCTCTCGGGTATCGAGATTATCGAGGGTGTTGTACTCGCTCCCGATGAGTGGACTCCTCAAAACCAGCTTGTCACTTCCGCACAAAAGCTCAACCGCAGAGCCATTCTCGACAAGTACAAGAAGGAGGTCGAGCAAGCCTACAGCTCGTAATGACCTGGCAGGATGTGTTGCTTGTATTATGGATTCTGGTTTCGCGTTATGACTTCAATGATGCCGGCGCAGGGTTTACTTCCAGCAACTGGGCGATTTTGATATCTTTTCTGTTTTCATCATGATTAGCACATAATTATACCCGACTCTTTACTTTTGATCCATTTCGTACAATCTTTTTGGGTTCGGAGCTGTCGCACGATGACTGGAGCCGGCAAGTGGATGCTTGTGATGTATTGGCATCACGTAGCGCCTTCGTCTCGTGGCTTACAGATTGCTGACTCGAATTTGGCACAGTCTTGTTGGAGCTTCTTTCCAATCCTTTCCGTATGCATCAACATGCACCGAACTGCATGATGCATTTTCATTGCTGCTTCCTCGTCACCACCTCATTGGTTCCCCGACCATAGTGTATATTGATTAGTCTTTAGCCTGATGCTTATTATAGCTATGTTACAGGAGGCACTGCTAGCACTAAGCTGCATTTCCTTTCGAACTTAAGCTTTTTATTAACCACCGACGTGCTGTCCACATCCGCTCTACACACTCGTTGATACAGAGTCTCAAAAGACCTGATAACTTCTACTCGACTGCTTATACCATGGTATCAGTCACAACGGAGGACCCTCATGGAATCGAAGCTGGACGATTCACCAGCGCATTTGGTCGTTTCTTTCCGAGCAGAATCCAACCTAAGTGTGAGGATGCTGTCCTGCCGGTCAGTTCAACTTTTCATACTACTGCAGGGGTCTTCTCCTACCAAATCATGAACTCTTTCGAGCCAGCATTGAGCTACCACAATGAGCCTGTTGATGAATGTTCAGCTGTTGAAGTATTGCTCGATTTCTCAACGTGGTACAACAGTCCCGCTGATTAGATCAACGCTTCAGCATGGGGCCTAAGCGTCACAGTCAATATGGAATGTGATTCTCCTCATAGCTTCATCGCGCAAGTGCAATTTGGCCCCTTGCACAAGTCTGAATCCAGCTTGAAAGTCAACCCATACAGATTTGTTGTACGTGATGGTCAAGATACAAATACCGGGTCTGTAAATGTCGATCCTTACACAAGTCCTGGTTCTCAGTGGGGACAACTACTCATGCTAGCATTCTGGGAAGAGACCATAACTGCTATCACGTCCCAGACTAGTGGAACAACGGATTCGCGGTCCAATCTAACCACTGGCCACATACACCTGAGCGCTTCTGAATACTCTTACAAGTCTATGAGAGACGAAGATTTCTTCAGAGACGCGTCATGGGTTTTCTTCGATGTTGCCAANAACCAAAAGTACGTAGGGGCGGTCGATACTAAGGTAGACTCTTTCGTCCATAACACAGCATGGCCGCGTATCTGGTAGCCAGTCGACCGCCTGGCAAAAGCGGTGATATCTGCAGCTTTCGCCGACTTGGGACAGTTGACAACAGGATCACCGGTGAAAAATACCATGGTNCTGGATGCCGAATCGCTACGCTATTGGACTGCTAACGTCTCTACGATCNNGATTAAACGAAGTACTGCCAACACGAGCCTGAAAGTATTTCGCTGGGACGAAATCAGAAAAGTTGAGATGGTAGACTATGACACAGCGCAAAAGAATGCGAACAGTACTGATCGAATTCTACTTCCGGTACCCCCAAGGATTGAGTACAATGCTTCAATGATCAGTACGACTTATATGTGTCGATATCCTCAGCTCAAATTCCCCATCAACATCTTTATCTCGATTCTCGTTGCCGACCTCGTCTTTCTCCGAACAGCCTGGTCACTCTACAACTTGATAGTCGGCTATTTCCTCAAAAGCCGACATCCAGAAGCCAATAAATGCGACCATTGCATGTCACGGCAAAAAGAAAGACGAAGAAGAAGTAGAAGAAAGAAAGGACGAAAAAACGACGAAGAGGACTCAGCGATAGTGGCGACATCAGACCCACCGGCTTCTCTTGGTATCGCTGCAGTGGATGAGAGTGACGAGCATGCCATTGAGCTCGATCAGTTTTTGGTGAGTCCGCCTGTACAGCAAGAGGACCAGCAGTGTATGCAGAGTTTGTTGACGTATCGACGCGTCTAGATGCATGTTACGAGTTCACTGTTGATGGACAAAATCGTTCCGACAGACGTCGTGCAGGATTGGGAGACATGTGAAGAACATCCACCGGAGATCAAAGCGCTAAGCATCGATTGTTACAAAAGAGAAACCCCAGCGACATTCCAGAGTTTTTTATGTTTGTGCTGTACAGCAAAACATTTGGAAGAGAAGAATGAGAAGCAAGCAAAGAACAAACATACGTGCACGACCAAAAGACTTTGTAATAACATGATAGTGCAATGCTTGGTTAGATATATACACACATGAAGACAAACACCCTTGAATAATGGCCGCAACCGAAACGTATGAACAAATGCTAATTTAATGATACAACACCCTTTTACCAGAAACTCCTCTCCTGCAACTTCTATCTGCTCGCTCGCGGAACAACAGGCGCACCCTCCCAAGCAGTCCCTCTAGGCAATACCTCTCCCTTCATCAACAAACTCAGACCACCAAGCTGACCTTCATCTTCGATAGTACTACCAGGAAGACAAACAGAAAATGGTTTGAGACAAGCTCTGTTCCCCAGCACCACATTGCCGACTTTCATGACACGATCTTCGAACAAATGAGTCTGGGCACCGCAGGTCTTGTTGACAATACATTCGTCTCCCAGAGTGACGCAGTCGAATTCGGTGATATCGGAAGAGAGGAGTGTGACCCGTGAGCCAATATTGACACCCATGAGGCGGAAACACATGGCGAGGTATGGTGTACCGACCAGTTGAGCTGCGAGGAGGGGTTCGGTAAGTGTTTCCCAAGTACTGGTCACGGCTTCGCTGAGCCAAACGTCCAGACTCCAGAGTGGCCATTCGGCGGGCTTGTACTGTCCAACGAGAATCCACTTGATCAAAGCGGTGAACAACAAGGCCGGTGCTGCGAACAGCACAACGTAGAACAGGGGTAGCATGAGCAGTGTGTACACAACCCCAATCTTGTGGTACCCATCATGGGCCAGTTGCAGTCCGAGGCCTAGACCGAAGATGATGATTGAGCGTGGCACAACGATACGGAGACCTTCGATGAGCAGTCGCGCAGCAATACGCCCCGCAGATGGTCGGAAGAGAAGATTATCCTCGTGGCCTTCGGTACGCTGTCGATTGGGCATCAGTACTGGGGGAGATCCGAAGCAAGAGCTGTTGTTTGCCATCTGCATGTCTGCTGGTGGAGCGATGGACAGCACACCGAGAAGAGTACCAGAAGCCAGCGTAGTTCCCTGGGGAAGCACGGAGGCATTGCCAGCGAAAGCACGAGGCTCAAGCTTTGTCTTCTTGAGAGTCAGCTGGTTNNTTCCCTTGACGACACCTTCACCCATGATGACGGCGTCGGCAACAAAACTCTCTTCACCAATCTCGAGAAGATCAAACGAGATGTTACGAGCTGTCGATACTTCAGCGCGCTTGCCAATCTTGGTACCAAGAGCTCTGAGGAAGGGAACAATGTAGAGTGTAGCGAATACAGGATGGAGTACATCCAGGGCAAGATCCATCAGTCTCTCCACGAACCACTTGCGAAGGTAAAACACGCTGTAAGTGCTGTATGTACCCTCCTTGAGGCGTCCCAGGAAGAGGTGACGATAGATGAGCAATTGCAAGAAGACCAGAATTTGATATGCGAAAGCGATAGGCAGGGAGAGAATGGCGACTTGTGACCATTCACTGACATGACGAAGGTCAAGAACATCGAAGAGCATCAATCCTGGAATCTGAGGCACGAAGTAGAGCAGGGGAAGGACCAGGAATGCGACAAAGGAGTTACCAAGCAGCATAGCTGTCGCCCGAGCCTTGGAAGGCCTGGTGTCTTGTGGTCGAGGAGAATCTTCGGCCTTCTTGACCTTATCCAAGCGTGCGGGCGATCCGTGGAAGCGATTGAAACTGGGCACGATCATACCAGAAGGAACCAGAGACAGCGATGCAACTTCAGCTTCCTCACTGACGATCGCACCACCTTCAACGACACAACGCGAACCGATAGATGCACCATTCTCAACGATGACCCGCTTGAGAACCAGACGTCCTCTCTCGATCACACAGGCGCCCAGTACAACATCACCACCAATCACGACGTCGTCACCCATCTCAATGAGATCAGCACATGGGCCAATCTGAAGTGCACCGAGATGGCAGAACTTTCCAACTTTCGCTCCACAGGCTCGCAAGAAGATTGGGTAAAGTCCAGAATCAGCCATCAGCTTGGGGTTTGCCAGTGAGGTTAAGCGATCCGCAAACCACCAACGGAAGTAGTAGAATCCATAAAGGGNGTATTCGCCAGGTTGGGCCTTGCCAAGTATCAACCATTTGCCTGCAATGGCTACAACACTCAAGGCAGGTGGAATGACCACAAAGACGGCATATGCTGTCAGAATAGCATAATCAATCCGACCAGCGATTGCGTGGAAGTCGAAGAGCAAGTAAGGAACCAGGATCTCGATTGATTGCAAGAAGAAAATGAACAGCAGTGGTAGGATTTGGGCAATACCGCAGAGCACGAATTTTGTTTGCGATACAGGCAAGAAGTCGCCAGTCCATGAACCGGTCCCTTCGAACTCACTGTCCAGAGACTCAACTTCTTCGAGATCAATGTGAAGATTCTTGCTCTTTTCGACAACCTCGAAGCGGGTCGCGATCTTGGCTGGTGTACGCAGCTCGTAGATGTCAGCAAGTCCGATAGAAGCAAAGGGCCTTGTGTCGTCTTTGTCAGGTTTTGCCTGTCGTAATCGCGATATCAAAATTGCTGCAATCAATGAATGTCCACCCAGGTCGGTAAAGATGTCGCTGTCAGGCTGGACGCGGGCTCCAGGGAACAGTGGCGACAAAGTAGCCAGCATCAAGCCAAGTACGCCATCCATTTCCACGAAGGATGGTACTGACGAGATGTCGTTGTCCTCATCGCTTGACCGCGCAGCCGCCCTCTCGGTGTTGATATGCTTGGAAACATCTTGTAGAGCTTTACCATTGATTTTGCCGCTAGGGAGTCGGGGCATGTCATCCGCTGCGATGAAGTACACTTCTTCCGGACGCATGTAGGCTGGCAAACTTTCGAACGCAATTTGGTGGATTTTGACAGTGTCGCGAACAGCTCCATCTTTGAGAACCACAAATGCCTCGAGGCGCGCAGATTCTGAACCAGAATTGGCCAAGATGACAGCTGCAGCTTGTACGTCTGGCACGTCGTAGAGTCGGGATTCGATCTCGCCGAGCTCAATACGAAATCCGCGATGCTTCACTTGAGTGTCGATGCGGCCGAGGAAGATGATTTTGCGGTCAGCCTGCAGTCGTACACGATCACCAGTGCGGTAAATCATGTCGCCGTCAGCAGATCCAAGAGGGTGAGTGATGAATTTTTGTGATGTCAAGTCGGGGCGTCCAACATAGCCAAGTCCAACACAAGGACCACCAATGGCAAGCTCTCCTTCAACGCCCTCTTTCCACTCGAGAAGCTCGAGAGCAGCCGAGGAACCGTCATCAGAGATAGGAAGTAGACAGGCGTGATATCCAGGCAGTGGCTTACCGATAGTGACAGGGACATCGGGTTGTAGCTCGTCCCAGGTAGCGGTGACAGTGGTTTCGGTGGGACCATATGTGTTGATGATGCGAAGGCCAGGCTTTGCAAGACTTTTCACCAGTGCAGGTGGGCAGGCTTCACCACCCAAGTTGATCAGACGAACAGATGGTGGAAGAAGAGAGCCGCCATCGTCCGATCGCGCAATATTCATGATGCCGATCAGGGTTGGTACTGCATTGACCAGAGTGACGCCACGCTTTGCCCAGACTGCGGGCAAAGCTGACACGTCTCTGCACTCTGCACGAGTTCCGATAGCGAGATGGCCTCCTCCAGCGATGGTTACCCACATCTCTTCGACAAACATGTCGAAAGCCGGGCTGAAACCATTCCAGACAATATCGTGGGGACTTGTTTCAAGGACTTCTCGCTCACTGAGAGAGAACACAAGAGCAGCAGAGTGTGGGATAGCGATACCTTTAGGCATGCCAGTAGTGCCTGAGGTGTAGATGAGGTAGGCAGCATCTTGTGGTCGAGGCCCAGTGACGAGAGCAGCACTCTGACTTTGTGGTGGTTGTGCTTCTCTAGTAAGTTGTGAGAATGTACGGCATTGAAGACTCGGCTTTCCAGCATCTGAAGATGTTGACGCGATTCGCTCTTGCACCTCTCGGACTTGGTCGGCATGGGCGGCATCACTGATAATCAAGGAAACTGAAGCATCGACTACGCAGACGGCAGCACGCTCGGCAGGGACATCTGGATCGAGGGGGAGCCATGTAGCACCCGAGTATGTTGAGGAAAGGATGGCGAGGATGAGTTCGAGACCTTTTTCCAACCAGATGGCCACTGTCGGTGCTTTGTCACCTCCAGGCCGTTGAGAGAGCGCGGCAATGCGGGTAGCCAGCGACGATGCCCTGGCGTCTGCTTCCGCGTATGTTATGGTGAGTAATCTGTTGTCTGTCTGAACGGAATAGGCGATACTATCGGGTTGCGTTCTTGCTTTGTGTTGGAATAGTTGTGGTAGTGTGGTCACCGACCCTGGTGCGACTGGTGCCGCATCAAGGGGTGCGTCTCCTATTAGGATTCGTGGATCGATATCTGGTTTGTCGTCTATGAGGCGTGGCAGTAGGTACGGCATGGTCGCAGAGCCGCTGAAGCGCCACTATAGTCCACTGTACGACACGTCCTGCGAAGAAAACAGATCAAACGAGTGGCGTAGAGCGAATTGGCAAGATGGTTAGTTGGCAAGCAATCGATTCGTGAAGGAAATGCAAGGGAAGTTATGGAAGTATAGAGGCAAGTAACACCGTCGAAGGCGTGCCTTCCAATCGAACTTTCAGCTATTCTCGGATAGAGGCATTTACGAGTTATGGACACCGGCTTCCCACGTGTAATCTAATTC
Organism: Aureobasidium vineae; assembly: GCA_903819635.1. Lineage (NCBI taxonomy): Eukaryota > Fungi > Ascomycota > Dothideomycetes > Dothideales > Saccotheciaceae > Aureobasidium > Aureobasidium vineae. The sequence continues at coordinate 1,237,390 of CAIJEN010000015.1, forward strand.
GTATTCAGAGGAAAGCGCAGACCGGACGAGGCCAGCCTTCCGTATACGCGTGGCCTGTAAGCTGCAGAGAAGCTGGCCGCGCGGCGCACATGTGTGCAATGCCATGGTATAGGCTTTGGGCGTTCGTATGCGGCGCCAACGTCGCCGAGGGATGCGGATTTCCGGCAAAGGCTAAGCAACTCACAGTAAATAAGACGCAAGAGTGCCGTAGTCACGATGAGCATTCTCGCTTTCGTCTCAAAACCATCCCGTCAATCTAGGGACTTTCTGAGCACAATGACCAAGACTCGCATCAGCGGGTGGTGTTCAGATGGAGATGAGGTTGGAGTTGTTTGCTGCCCTGGTCCAGATCGACAGAAATCTGTCGCCAAGCCTGAAACAAGCAATCTCCCCGCAAGTGAAAAGGCTTGTCTGACCTTGGGAACCAGCACGTTGCAGATCCTCGGGTTGTCAGACGCGAGGATTGCGTGTCAAGGTTCGTGCTTACTCCTGTCTGGCTTCTTTGTATTACATAAATGATTGAAGTCTACGTGAGCCACTCGGACATTCACCATCAACCACATTCGCTGACAGTAGTTGCCAACATCAGCGAACCACTCCGAGGATTTGGAATGAGCGTGAGCCCACGTTCATTGCGAGACATGGCGTGACGATGACCGACAGATGTAACGTAGATTGATATGTAAACAGCAAGTTCCATTCTTCGAAACCCCTGCCCCCATGAATATTCTTTCATACCTTTCTAACCACCACGACCCTTTCCATAGACATCCTTGCTAGCCATGTCTTTGCAAATAGGATGGTAGAACTCCTTGTACTTCTCGAAGGTCTGTTGCGCCAGCTTCTCATCACACTCCCTCAAGTTTCTGTAGAGCGGGCGCACGAACTTCATGCGGCCGACTCTACCGAGCAGTTCCGTGGTGGGGATGTACACACTTTGGCATCTCGCTTTGAGACCGACGATCATGTATCTACTGACCACTTCCACATTCTTCGAGACGGCATAAGAGTATACCTCACCCATCTTCTCAACCAGAGCAGGCGACAGAGGTGTCTTCCAGGTCTGAATCTTCTCGAGGAACACGACGGACTGGTTGGCAGACCAAGACGAAATGTCAGAGGCCGAGGGCTTAAAGTCCGAATTTCCACCGTTCAAGGACTCCCACTTGTTGGCGAGGTCGTAGCAGACATCCACCATGCTGGTATCGAAGTCAGGCTTGGGAGGGTAACCAGGCTTGTAAAACCAAGTATCCCAATCGACAGAGTTCAGCTTGTCGGTCGCCTTCTCGTCCTTGGCAAAGAAGTCGAGAAGAGTGGCCTTGAACTCGTACGAGTCGAGAGACTTTTGGGCGAAAGTGGTGAAGTAGTGAGGGATAAATTTGTCCCACTTCTCCTTGCCTATCAGCTTCTCGAGATAGTAGAGGAAGGTAAAGCCCTTCTCGTAGGGAATGCTCGAGAACGCATCATCAGGATCTTTGCCCTTGAGGTCGGGGATCAATTTCGTGTATTCGTGCTCGGCGCCGTAGCCCTCGATACTGTCAGTCAGAGCCTTCCAGCCGATGATGGCACTAAAGTCCCTGTGAGGTTCGCCGTGGATGGCAGCCTGGATTCTGCGCTCAAGGTAGACAGTCCAGCCCTCATTCAACCAGAAGTGCTCCCAACTGCAGTTGGTGACCAGGTTACCAGACCAGGAGTGAGCAAGCTCATGTGCAATAACATCAACGTTTTCGCGGTCACCAGAGACAAGGGTGGGTGTTGCAAAGGTGAAGATGGGGTTCTCCATTCCGCCGTAAGGGAAACTAGGAGGCAGGACAAGCACGTTGTACTGAGTCCAAGCATAAGGGAAGACGATCTTCTCGGCAGCCTGGATGAACTTCTCGGTAGGCTCAAACTCCCACTGTGAGGCCAGGAGCTCTTCAGGACCAGTGTGAACGCAACTGCGAGGACCAATGGCAGCAGAAGCAAGATCTCCACTTGCGAGAGCGAAAAGGTAGACGGGCATAGGAATCTTCTGGTCGAATGTGTAAAGAAGAGTGCCAGGAGCATCACGCTCACTAGGGCGGAAATCTTTGTTTCCAGTAGGCAGACCACTGGCGAGGACAGGGAGAGGAGAGCGAATGTTGAAGGTGAAGGTCGATTTAACATCAGGGGTATCCTGGCAAGGCAAAAGCGAGCGGGCGTGGATGGCCTGGCATTGTGAGAACATGTAAGGGTGCTTCTTGTTGGAAGTCTGCTCAGGGGTCATCCATTGAACAGCAGTGCACTTGTCAGTGGTAGCCATGATGACCTCAATCTCGGCATCTCCAGAGTGATCGTCAGGGATTTCAATGGTGAGAGGGCTTCCATAAGGCTCGAATCTCTCTCCAAGGTTCCACTTGGCCTTCTTTCCAGCAAGCTTGACTTCCTGGATGTCGAGGAAGCTGGTATCAAGTACAACCTTTCCACTTCCCTGACCCTTGGCAAGTCTCTCCAACTCAAGCTTGATGGTACCCACACATCTGTTCTTGGCAAACTCCAGCTCCAGATCTGCAGTCACATGCTTGGTTCTCCAGACATTGTAGTTACTCAATGTGTTGGGATCTCTGGGTTGATGAATCGAGATGTCCACATCATCCGCGATAGGACGGTTCAGCATTGCCGCGGNGGATTTGTGCATTGCTGCGAACGTCCTCGAGCTTGTGGCAAGTTTCGGAGGTCCAGCGAGTGATGATTTGGCAAAGACTTTGGATAAGGAGAAAAAGGCCTTGTTCATCTGTCTTATAGAGATGTTGGAAGTTTTGCAGCGGCGGCCTGACTCAAAGAAATCGCGTGTTCTTCTCAAAATGGCAGGTCGGAAAGGGCCGAGGCTTTTTGGTGGAAGCTCGCAAAATCTGGAGAGAGCTCTGTTTGTGAGTCACGTGTGGAGCGCTCTCGTAAAATAGCGAAATTGCAAGAGCACGAGCACTTTCTGTTTCCTGCCCAATCATGGATGGTAGTTTGTATTGCGGAAACTACATGTGATTGTATGACTATACCGTTGCCACAGATGAGCAGTGAGTCGCCGACTGTCTTCCAGTCCTCCAGCTGAGCCAACGCCACGTCCGTTTCAACCACCGAACACCTATCTTCGACGTCAAAAACATATACAAAAATGGCCCAATAGCCCACGGCAAATATGTGGTAAGAAAGAGATTCAACAATAAGCAGATCGTAAACGTGAGTAGTTGCAGAAACCATCTAAGCCGACCTTGCTTTTTNNTTCTGTAAGCCCTCACACCTATCATACCAGGAACAGAGTATCCTATGACGAGGTATACCAGTCCTGAAATGTAGTCGGAGTCATATATGTAGCGCACAATGATGAATTAGATGAAGTAGAAAGCACTCATCACCACGAACAGAGCACGCCACTGTCGACGATGGATCCAATACCGCTGCGATGCGAATCTGAAGCAGGAACCAGCGATCAAAGGAAGCAGGATAACTGCCGTCGTCAGCGGCACAGATATCTCAAAGTACTGAGACATGGTCCAGTAATGCTGCGATGGCTCTGATGGATTGGCGGTGGCGGTGGGCATAAGTGTGGAGGACACATTCGGAGTCGGAGTGGTTGTTGGAACTATACTGTTTGATGAGTGCGGAAACAGCGGGTTCTTGACGTGCATGTCGAAGATTGACTGCAAACAGTCATCAGATCTCGATCGTCTACAAAGCGTTGTTTCAGCTCACCGAGACAAAAGATAGGGNGGTGAAGAAAGCGGCTGCAATCGTAAGGATCAACGCTCCTTGGCCTTGAGCAAGGCTCGTTTGTTCAATGANTCTACTTTTTGCGGTTGATATGGGCTCTTCTAGAGCTTTGAACTTGGCTATTAGGAATTCAAGATCTTTCTGAAAGCCTGAGAAGACTTTAACTGCTCTGGTCTTGTCTGGGTCTCCTTGTTTCTGGCAGCAAAAGTCGTTCGATGTCACGGTGGACTTTGCTCTATCGGCAACTGCTTTGGTATGCTGCAGGTCTGCAATAGTTAAACGGCGGCAATCATCCAAAAGGACGAGGTATTGAATTTTGCTTCTGCTAGGCATACGTCGGCCTTTGTACGTCTGCGACGAGGGCCAGCGTAGAGAAGTCGTCAAGATCAATAGGTNCACTTTGCCAGTGGAAGGTATACGTCATCTCAGTGCCTGTAGGTGCAGATTACAATTAGCATATATCTTGCGCAAAATGGTACGACGCAACGATTGTCGCTTTGTCAAGTGCTGAAACAGGAAGCTGGAGATCTCTATGAAACCCCTTTGACTCGATGAATGCCTACTCAATCTTGGATGGAAATCTGCAATGGTGAAGTTGCAATTTCTCGATACCAATCTCTCGACAGGATTTGAAACACCATCTAAGGGCTGTTGACTTATACTGTTCACATTCTCACATACGTACCGCTAGGTAAAATCCCTAGATGTTGAGAAACCCCTCGATGGCAGACGGCTACTGGTAAGGTTTGAAGTGGGAGGCTTGCTGATGCTTTGCAAATTCCGTGCGAACTGCAATCGCTGAACAATGACCCGAGCCGGTGCCAAATGTAAGTCTTGTTGGCATCCGCGAAAAGTTTTCATTGCATTTTGCCAAATGGAAAGTTGACGCTGAGTCGTTCCAAACTTCAGAGTCAAGAAGCTGGGCATCCAGGTCAGCGAAAATCCAAGAGGAGTTTTGCAATTCCTACCAGATCTGTAGACATGTCTCCAAGACGCNNCAGGACGTAACGCTTTCCCAAGGTCCTCGTCGAGATACGTTTCTGTCGAGATGTCGTCCGGTGCATTCAGTGAATCCCAGTCGCCTTGCTCATGGCTCAACTTCAGTAAAACGTCACCAGGCTTGAGAGTCAGGAGTTNGACTCTAGTTTCGATCAAAGATTCTCCAGGCTTGGTTTTGAAGTATCAGTACTGTTTTCGTAAGATGGTTTCGTCGAAGCCATTAGATTGATGGAGAAACTCCATGACCAGATGGCTACAATCCGATATAAAGAGGTATACAAAGCAGCAACATATAGCGAAGCAAACGGAACATCGAGAGTAGATTCTCGGAGCTCAGGTAGTATACCCAGAGTTTTCAGGCGTCCAGCTGGAGGCGACGAGGCAGAGGTGCCGCATCGACTAATATGTGTCTAGCCAATCAGACCAGAAGCGAGAACGCCTTCAGCCGCCCAGCTGCATACAGCTGTCAGCCGGCTGGATTCAGTGATCGCCTTGACCAGCATGACGAGAAACATAATAATAGTTTGTCGTGCTCGCGATCCGTGTTGCTTCTGGTCAGCGGAGTAGAGGAGGGAAGGAAGGAACGATCGTCATCGTAATCTTTCCAAATTCGGACATGTCGATACACAACGCCTAGATCAGTACATCAAGCATCTATGCGGATGAGTGTAGGCGTGAATATTCATAATGTTTCTGCAAATAGTCTATAGGTATTCGGTTTCTGTTCAAGCAGCCTTGCCCAGAGCAATGTCCTCAACATGTTGCGCACCTTGATAGTTCTTTCTCTCGTGCTCCATGATCGCATCAACCTTCTTTGCGCTTGCACTCTGCTCGTCGAACTTGTAGCCGAGCCACTCCTTGGCCAACCTCCTTGCAACCTCGACACCGACTACTCTCTCGCCCATGCACAGGACCTGAGCGTTGTTGCTCAAAACTGCTCTCTCAACAGAGAAACTATCATGAGCGGTAACGGCACGAATGCCAGGGACCTTGTTCGCTGAGATGGCGACACCGAGGCCGGTTCCGCAGATCAAAAGTGCGCGGTCGGCCTTTCCTTCTGCTACGAGCTTTGAGGCGTCGACAGCAGTGTGTGGGTATGCAGTCTTGTCATCGCTGCTGTTGACACCGACATCGATGACCTTCTCGACACGAGGGTCATTCTCGAAGTCGGCCTTGATCTTGTTCTTGTAGCCGCAGCCGGCGTCGTCGCAGCCAATGGCGATGGTAAGGGGTTTGTTGGACATTGTCTCTTCTTTCTCGAGTCAAAGGGAGTCGGGGATCACAGCTGGCTTGTATCGTAGCCGACAGTAGCTGGACAATGGGAAGGCTCGATGTCGAGTGTGATGGAGTCGCCTTGCTTGGTCTTTTGTTCGGCACCGTTGGTCTCGACGGTGTAGGGATTGGTGGTAAGAGTGGTTGTGTGGGAGGTTTCGTGGGGCGTGTCGTGAGTGATGGTCTTTGTCTCGCCCGTCTTGTTGTCGTGTATTTGCTCGCGAAGGTGTTCAGAGTCGGTGGTGAAGGACGACGAGATTTGGATGCACTTCTTGGAGGGAGTCGAGGAGGACATTTTGAGTTCGGCAGGAGGAGGGTCGGTATTTGAATGGCAGCAAGCACGTTGACAGTGCTATTGGTTGGCGGTGGTTGGCCGACATGTGGTGTGCCTCGTCTCGGCGACAACAGCGAGATGGAAGGGCGGGGCTGAATACCTCGGATTGCCCTTTTGGGCCATGTCCGTCATCGCTCCTTCCTCTCCTCAGTCCCCACCCACCCCCGACTTTACCCATGGGGCAACTGCCAGAGCTGACATCCCGAAAGACGGCTGTTGACACCGGTCGCTGTTGATTTTTCACTGAGCAGGACATGCTTGGGGAGCCGAACCTTTCCTCATAAGATTACCACTGCTCTCTGTCCTTCCATGCTCTCCAGTTGCCGCCAGGCATGTTTGTCATAATCTCAGCCTCGAAGGCTATCCCTGGATCGACGTTTCCATCCCCACAAAGAGCACGAGACCACATCGCTCTCTCTTAGCACTCTATTGATCGGGACGATGATGCCGTACGCCAATGCTCTTTTCTTTTGGCCTCGTAGGTACCTGTTTGTGCAACTCCTTCAACAATCTCTTCTCCCTTTCTCTACGTACAGTACTCCAACACCCCTGCCTCAACGTGACTCTCCTTCAGCCTTGCTGGTGATTGCACCTGCGGACCTGCGGACCTGCATGAATCCGCACGCCGGCCCATCACTCCACCACGCAAGACAAGCACTCAACAGCCCACTCGCGGCTACTCGCCTCTAATCTTTGCGCTTCAGTTTGTTGTGCGACAACACTTTGCTCTCTTGCGCCCAACACAAACTGCAGGCAGTTGAGCGCGTTTTTTCTGAGCTTTTCTACACTCGTTGGTTCTTATCTTTACTTTCTTTTCTCAAGTTACGTTGAAAGGTCGCTCTCACTTCATTCTCATCTCATCTTCATAACCTTGGAGGAATTCGCTTCTCCTTCTTCAATTTGACCGGCTTTCCACAACAGCAGCCACGTCAATCGCGCCTGCCTGATCGCCAGACTAACAGCCACAACTGAATATCCACCGCCAGCAATGTTTCGTCTCAAGAGTCTGGACGCCACTACTTCAGCCATCATCAATCCTCCACCCAAGCCACGCCCCATGCCAGGCATGCCTCTCGTCGACTGCAGCCTCGCCGAATTCATCGCGGGCCAGCCCCAAGGTTTCACTCATGTCGCGGTGGCTGCAGCCGTCTTTCACGAAGACCGTCTCCTTCTGGTCCAGCGTGCCGAGACTGACAGCTATCCCGGCCATTGGGAGCTGCCTGGCGGATCGGCTGACCCTACCGACAAGTCCATCAGCGAGTCTGTTGCTCGCGAACTGTTCGAAGAGACTGGCCTCCGCATGAAGCGCCTCCTCTCCGAGATCCTGCCTCCCACAACTTTCTCCACTGGCTGGGGCAAGCGTCAAAAGACATGGCTCAAGGTCAGCTTCGTGGTCGAAGTCACTGCAGAAGACAAGGCACGCGCTGAACACGAGGTCGAGATGCAAGGATCGGGCCAGGAACTCACGCGCAAGGATAGCGTCATTGCCGTGAATCCTCCCGCCATCAAGCTGCACGACAAGGAGCATCAGAAGTACGTGTGGATCTCGGCTGAGGAGGTCATCAAGAACAGAGTGTCAATGCCAGGCGAGGGCGCAATGGAGTTCATCGGATCCGACAGCGTGTCGACCATTCTCGAGGCTTTCCGCTTGAACAAGCACATTCAGAAGGCGCAGGCTGTTGAAGCACCGCAGGCCGCCGAGACAGAGGAGGGAGAGGCTTGAACGTCGAGAGATGCAGCGCGGGAAGACATACGGGTTGCTAATAACAGATGATGGGGCTGCGATATCCGACAGATATTGACATCGATGCATGCAAAAGCGAACGAAGATAGAAGGATGGCTTACAGGCTGGGCAGGGTTTGCTAAAAAGACAGGCGTCCCCAGAGGACAGAAACGAGGCTCATGTACGACATGCGAGAATCAAGAGAACAAGATTGGTAACACAGAACACAAGAAGAACAATAAGCAGTGTCGCATGTCGTGAAGAAGTCTGCCCTATGATGAAAGGTGGAAGGCTTTGCAGACACGGCGTGGCAGTCATAATGGCTCGATTGAGCAAGGCTGCAGGATTTCCAATACAGGTTTGTATGATTGCGGCAAGGTGCAGGGAACAATCGAACCATGACGGGTTGACTGCTGCGACAGACAGGAGATGGTCTGGATCGAGTACAGAACAAGGTTGGAGAAGGAAACTAAAATCGGGATGGCCCGCGGTGGGTGGTTGATCTGCTTGAAAAGGTGGAGGAGAATTGCTGAGGGCAAGCAGCAATCGAACCTCGGCACAAAGCAAAGAGGGTTTCCATCAAGCAAGCAGGCACGAAGAGCAGCAGCAGTCCCAGAGTCTTGCAACAAGATATCCGTCGAGTCGCATGCTTTCTGCACGGCTGTAAATAGGGACCTTGCAGACAGCGACAAGTGCGACTCGGAGAAAAGGACGTGATTGGACTGGGGCTTCCTGTTTCCTTTGCTCTTTCCCACTTTCGTGCTTTCCTTTCACATGCGACTCGAACTTGCAACAAGCTCGCCCTGACTATCATTTCCCTCACGACCTACGCGAAACCCTCGAGCCCGGCACGTCAGCCGCGTGGACATGCACAGCGCTATAGTACTGGTATAACGACATGTCGATGGCTGACCGCCTTTCCGCCGGCGCAATGTCTGCTCCACCACCTCCGCAGCAACACGCACCAGCCCAGCACCCGCAACAGACACAGAACACGACACCACAGCATGCCCAGCATCAGGCCGCCTCTCCGACGGGCATGAGCCAGCAAGGAGCCTCTGCCACGAGTTTCCGAAGGTATGCCATACGAGACACTATTGTAGCCCTGTGGCCCCAGACTGACGCGACCACGCCNAGACAACGCGCTTCGAGAGCCTGCGAGGTAAGACCAAGTCCATGCTTCCACAAGACAGTGCTGACCACCGACAACAGNACATGCCACGCGCGNAAAGGTTCGCTCCAACAAGACCCTCGTACCCACCCTTGAACTCCCTTCTGACGCGTCTCACAGGTGCGCTGTGATGCCGCTAGCCTCGGTGTGCCCTGCACCAACTGCGTCGCCTTCAACATCGAATGCAAAATCCCTTCTCCCAAACGCAAGAAGACATCGTCCAAGCAGAAAGACTCCAACAGGTACACCACCGATCGCCTGCCTCACCAAGACATGCCTAACTTTGGCAGTGACCGCGAAGACAGCAGCAGCATTATTCAGCCCTCGCCCGCCAACAACGACACTGTCGCACGCCCTGATGTCGTTCACCAACCCCCGATGCCCATGCCTCAGCTGCCTCCTCGCAACGGCGTCGACTACTCTTCCCCTAGTGGCATGCCTCCAACCACCCTCTCGGAGAAATATCAAGAACAACAGCAGGTTCACGATGCAACCTGGAGTCAGTACATGAAGCCAAAGTTCGCCCGCGCTCCCATCAAAGAAGCTGGCCGTGTTGCATATCTGGGCGAGTCGTCAAATCTGTCTCTGCTCGTACATGACAAGCATGGCAACTCGGATGTTGTACACTACCCTCTGCCTGAGAATGTGCGTGGTCCTCGGGCACGCATGAACGAACTCGACGAACTGGAACTGCGCATCTTGCACGAGCGAGGAGCTTTCTTGCTACCCCCACGTCAACTATGCGACGAGCTAGTCGATGCTTTCTTTACCTGGATCGCCCCCGTCGTGCCTGTAATTGATCGCAACAAGTTCATGCGACGCTACCGAGACCCTAAGAATCCCCCGTCACTACTTCTGCTGCAAGCTATCCTCCTGGCTGGATCGCGCGTATGCACGAATACACAACTCATGGACGCCAATGGATCTACGACGCCGGCCGCCATGACCTTCTACAAGCGAGCCAAAGCATTGTACGACGCCAACTACGAAGATGACCGCATTACCATCGTTCAAGCCGTCATCCTGATGGGCTGGTATTGGGAGGGCCCAGAGGGTAAGATGCGAGAGAAGCCCAGCGTCGCCCGTGAGTGTCAATCTGACATTGCTTCAGATGTAACCAAGAACGTCTTTTACTGGAGTAGAGTGGCTGTCGTGATTGCCCAAGGCTCTGGAATGCACAGAAGGTGAGATCTTGAGCTGTTATCATGTCTTCTGTCACTGACTCGTGTGTAGTGTTGAAAATCTCAGCTTAGCCAACAGGATAAGCGTCTCTGGNNAAAACGCATCTGGTGGACCCTGTTCACGCGAGATCGCTCAGTGGCAGTCGCCCTCGGTCGCCCTTGCGGTATCAACATTGAAGACTCTGATGTCGAGATGATCTGCGAAGATGACTTTATCGAGGACGAAACTGACCAAAATCCTGAGTACCCTCTGGATCCGGTACACATCCACTTCTTCCTGAATTACGTCAAATTATGCGAAATCATGGGCTTGGTCCTTTCTCAAAACTACTCGGTCGCTTCGCAGAAACGCGGTCGCAACAACGCAATCGACCTAACTCATTGCGACATGGCTCTGGCCGACTGGCTTCAGAACTGTCCGAAAGACGTCTACTGGGAGAAGAATCGACATCACTTCTGGTCCGCCCTTCTTCACTCCAACTACTAGTAAGTTTTAGCGATATTTCTTGGTTTCTCACGCGCTGACACCTGCAGCACCACACTTTGTCTCTTACATCGTGCTCACATGCCTCCCGCTGGCTCATCACCAGAGATGAACCGGTCGAATGGCTTCCCTGAAGATATGGCTTATCCATCTAAGAACATCGCCTACCAGGCAGCCGGCATGATCACTTCTATCGTTGAGGCTTTGACTAACCACAACGAGCTTCAATTCACACCCGCCTTCATGTAAGAAGCCTGGTCCAAACTTCGGCGTTCTGTACTGACAGGACTGCTAGCNGTCTACTCTCTCTTCTCTGCACTCATCATGCACGTTTACCAGATGCGGTCTTCCAACCAGTCGATTGTCCATACCACCCAACAACGCTCGACGACTTGCATGAATGCGCTCAAGGACGTGTCTCGAGTTTGGCTTGTGGCTAAGATGGTGCACACTCTCTTTGACTCAATCCTCGGCAACAAGGTCCTCGAGGAGCGTTTACAAAAAGCTGCCGGCAAGCGACACGCAAAGCCCAAGAACATGCAGCCAGCAAGGAATCCAATGTCACGCAGCAACAGCGATCTACAGAAGCGCAAGTTTGACGAAATGGAGTTCGGCTACACTGGAGGCCCACCAGCTGCTCAGATGTCCTATGAGCGCTCGAGACCACAATCTCCTGTCAATGCCCCTCGGGAACCTCCGCCAATGCCAGGACTCCCAGGCAACAATGCTAGCCCGTCCCTACGCCAAGACGCCTTTATGGGCACCTCTCGGACCAACACACGTCCTACCACGCCTTTCAACACCTACTCATATCCTGGCACACCACCAGACCTGTTCCTTCATACCCGCACATCACCAAACATCTCTCAAGATCTTTGGCAAAACTATCAGCCAGACCAACTTTTCCCACCAGACACGACGGGCATCTACCCTACAGAGAGTCCTGTACAACAAGCGACCATGGTCGATCCGGCTTTACGAGGAGCAGCGGGAGCACCCTCACAACAAGGCTATGCGAACTCAGCCCAACCACAACCTCATTATCAGCAGCCAGCGGCAGCGGCAGTGATGCAGCAACAGCAGTACCCTGGGCAACAGCAACCTGTACATCTACAGAACCCGTACGGCCAGATGACAGACAACGGTGAAAACCAGCAACGGGCAAATATGGATGACACATGGAGCAACAACAGTGGCTCCACGGGAGGTGGACCTATTGTACCGACTACGTTGAATGTCGGCGACTGGTTCGAGTTCTTCGGCATCCCGAACGGAGACATATCTGCACTGCATGCGCAGCAGTACTGATCGTCAATGGCCTTCCTCTTCCTTTGTCCTGTTCTGGCGAAACTACCCCCTTCTCCGGTCTATCTTTCGTGTCCTGCTTTCTCATGTAGGGGTGTCTGTCCCAGCGTGGCGAAAAGGGAAATGTTTTTGCATTGTTCAGGACAGAAATATCGACTTGTATGCATCTACTCATGTGTATTGTTTCATGGGTCGTGTCTGATGGGTTGGCACATGAGGTCTGGCGTGAGGAGAGAGTTATGTCAATAAAAACAGAGATACCCGTAGCTTTATGAGACTTTTCCATATATGTATACCTCTTATCGCATACGCTTCCCAACCCAAGATTTCAAACAAGATTTCTATTCATCTAGCCGCTGCATTAGTCTTTTCTGCCTTGTTTCGGATTCTCCAAACTGTTTGAAATTCTGGCAGCCCAAATCCAATTTCAGCTGCGCAAGTGACAATCTTCCGGATGCCGAACCCCAATCTTTGAGATGCGGTGACTCAAAATGCGGTCAATGTATGGTGCTGATTATGCCCCCATCGTAGACAAGCAAAGGCGTTGGCAAAACTGGCCATTCGAAAGCCTTTGCTGGCATTGACGCTCGTAGGTTTTAAGATTCTCCAAGGTTCGTGTTGTTCCAGCTGATGGAGCAAGACTCGCACATCAACAACAGCCAGTTCAAGTTTTGAGATGTAGCATGCGTCTGGCTAGGCTGAGAAGAAAGAGTTGTGGTAGTCTGAGTCAGTCTCATGACCAAGGTTGATACAAGACATCGATTTCGAAAGCAGCTTGCTACTCTCAACAGAAGCCAAACATTGACAAGTCTTGATCCATGAAATAGTATGAGTCGTCTTGGTAGCCGGAGCCGTCGGCCATAACTCCAGTCCCCGGCTGCTGTTGGGGATAGAATCCTCCTTCAATCAAGCCAGGCAAACCGCCTTGATTGTTCACCATTGAGTACAAATCTGTCATCAGTGCCGGTCGCGTGTACAATGATGGGTCGATATTGACAGGCAGTAGAGGATCGGCAGCTCCGATGTCAGTGGTAGCGGGCGCAAGACCAGCAGATTGGTCTTGTATGGTCTCCTCAGCACCACCTGCTTGCTGGCCAATCGTGCCAAAGAGTCTGGTGACATTACTGCGGCGAGACTCCAGAGACTTTTCGCTGCGCTGACGGATATATCTTGTCGTTGCGTCTTGCAGGTAAGTGATGATCTGCGCATAACGAGCAGCGTGAGGATCCCATTGTGCAAAGTGGTTGAGAATCTGCATTCCTTGTTTCAATCCGTCTTCAAGGGGTAAAAACTTGTCCTGATCGGCGAAGGTGGCGGCTCCAAGGACCAAAGAAGCGTTGCAAACGGAGTTGATGATAAAGGGTAGTCGGTGAGGGAGCGAGGAGTATTGCATCAAGGTCGATGCTATGTTGAGACTTCTCAGAGATGAGTCTACACATGCATCTGCATATGTCTTGATGGATGATTGATCCACCTGGTCGTTGTTCTCTAGATTCTGACCCGCTCGACTCATGTCTTTGATGATCTGAAAAGTAAGAAAAGGTCGTGTAAGCAAAATGATGGACCAATGGTAGGCACTGATGATGTGGCTAGCAGCCAGAGCCTTGGTCAACTTCTCTGGGTCTTCCTCGCTTGCGTCGAGATTGGCCAACTGTAATGATTCTGGTAGATCACTGGTCCAGTCTCTGTACTGGCCTGAAATCGAATCTGCAAGGCGTGTAGAGACTGCCTTCTTCATATAGACGTCGATAACAATGCGTTCGAAGATGTCGCAGAGAGCAAGCACCTTGTTCGAAAAGGGATCTGTGGATGTTATGTGTGCCACCTCCTCAGTAGCATCCTTGTCTCTCTCCATTGACAGATCGGAAGTGGCTGGCGGCCTGCCAAGTGACGCGCTGAGGAATATATCCAGTACGCGAACACTCTTCCAGATCCTTCGTCTTGCTCCGGCCTCTGTCTCGTCGAACAGCGCATNGGTGCTGCTCTTGTGCATCCCCAGTGCGAACGCGGCTCTGACAGCGATGCCAAACTGCATGAAAGCTGCGTTTCTCCGACATGCGCCGAGCATGTACATGGTGATGCAAAGGTAAGCCTGTATTGTCATAAGACTCGGGGCGTCGGTAAGAGTCATGACAGCCATATGTCGACCACGGTTGAAGTATTTCTCGGCGAGTGTTTGATCACCGTCTGGTGATGACACTTGCGCGCCAATAGCAAGTACCATATAGAAGATCGAAGACTTGAGATCATTGTCGCGAGCCTTATCAACTACCCATCGGTCCAGAAAGCGGTAGTATGTAGGCACATCAAAGATCTCGATAAGGCCACTAGTAGCAAGAAGATAATGTCGAGATAAACGCTTACACTCCTCGAGATCCAGATCCAGTGGTGACATGTCTGGTAATTGCATCGCGGTTTGAGGCGTTGTTTCGATGATCTGATGTCGTTGGGGGTCGTTTGTGAAGTCACAGTCTCCAATGGCAGATACGACCATACGCCTCACACTCTGCACGAAAGACAGACTGGCTGAATCGCCAACATACATGAATTTGCCATGCGTATCGCGAAGTAATCTTGCCAGCCTAGGCACCGGTGCCACAGACTCTGGTCGAGAGTGAGATTCCACGTTGGCTCTTGCGCCTCGCTCGTCGACACTGGCATTCAGGATACGATCAATAGCCATCTCGGCCTGACCTGTATCACTCAGATTTCCAGACAACGTGACACTGACCGGCGAAGGGTCAGAAACAGCACCCAAACTCGTAATGCTCGGCCGTGCGACATTGTTGTGCTGCGGAGGCGGCGGTGCATCACTCCCACCACGATTCCTCAACGCGTCGACCGAAGGAGATGTCTGAGTGACACTTGCAGGACTTCCGATGCTGGTCCCATTATTCTGGGGACCCCGAAGCAATCGAGCAGGCGTCTCGGAAAATTGGCATTCGGATTCCCTTCGTCGTCGGATGCAGATGCTGCACGGTCGGCTGCCATCACATCTCTCCTTTCTGCGCTTACAATTGTCGCAGGCCTGAGCGATACGACGTCTCTTTTCCGGTGCGACTATAGGTCGAGGCATCTCAGGGCCAATCCCTCGGACAGCTTTTATTCCGATAGAAAGAAAAAGGACAATATTTGTTGCAATGATATGCTTCGGAAGGTGCAACACAAAGTGCTTGTTTTCCCCACTTGTCGTTGACTCGAGCAAAGAGGGCTCGGGCGCGGAACCGGCGCAAACAAACCGACTTCCGAGTGCCAAGACACACACATAGCCAGTCTCATGCCAAGGTTGACTACAACATCTCAGGCAACTATCAGTACACTCTGTCGAGGAGCGGGAAATTGCAAGCATAGGAAGTGACTGATTTTCCGTGCAACACGATGACGATCTATCCAGAGTAGCAAGATTTGAACCAAAGTCAAGTCAGCACTAGAAATACTGAACAAACTCGCATGCGCATACGTCGACTTTCTCAAAATCAATATCTCAAAAGACAAAAACGTTCATATCTCTTCAAGTACTCGATCTGGATCCAAGAGACTCACAATGGTACGAGATGTATATACGGCAGATATTCTAATATGTCTCATGATCTCTCAAATGTGTTGGCGGTCTATTAGTCGACCATTTAGTAGTCACAAAGCTTGTTGAGGGTGTCACCCGGCTACTTGAAGGACCCTGAATGACATGGAGATCAAAGCTCAACCAATAGCAGAGTTGGCATTACCAAGCAGCTCTTGGAACCGTCGTCCATCACGTCGTCCATCAACAGACCATGGCCATCATCGGTTGTGGTTGTCACACAGTCCCGCAATGAAGTTAGGGAGATATTGGAAGTTGCCCCTCAATATCGAGTCTTGTGTCGGATGTGATCTGCATGTTTGGAACGGAAGGAGATGCTTCCGAGAGTCTAATACCGCTTTCCGATGGAAACACGCTCGACCCATTGCCCCGCCAAAGAAAGGCGGAAGTGGAAATGGAGCTCAGTATAAGAAGCTCGTGAGCCCCTCAATCGGGTTAAGAGAGTCACTATAATATCGGCATACCCAGACAACAGGCACTAGAGACTACATTCGACAAGCACTCTCACAACCAACAGCAGAAGCCTCGACTCAGACGTCGGAAGCAAGCTTCATTCAACCATGTCAGGAACAAGCGACACCAACAAACCACTGGAGCCAGAAGATACCCTCAACGGCGCCGGTCGCTACGATCCAAACTTCACAAACCATGTCATATCTTCAATCGGTCCGGCCACAGACCCTCGCCTCCGCAAAGTCATGACCTCTCTGATCAAACACGTCCATGATTTTGCCCGCGAGGTCGATCTCACTGTAGACGAATGGATGGCGGGTGTAGACATGATCAACCGCGCTGGTCAAATGTCTACCGACCGCCGCAATGAAGGCCAACTTCTGTGTGATGTCATTGGCCTCGAGAGTCTGGTTGATGAAATCACATTCAAAGCCGCCGCAGATGCGAAAGACGCGGTCACCCAAAGCGCAATCTTGGGTCCGTTTTTCCGCCATGATGCTCCTCTACGAAACATGGGTGATAGTATATCTTTCGACACACCAAAAGACGCAGAGGTCGCTTATATGCACGGCGTGGTGTATGATGCTGTCACCAAGAAACCCGTGGATGGAGCTGAGATCGACATCTGGCAAGCGTCCACGAACGGATTGTATGAACAGCAGGATTCAGATCAACAAGAACACAATCTTCGTGGAAAGTTTAAAACCGGAAAGGATGGAAGTTATGGATTTTATTGTATCCGACCGACTCCTTATCCAGTCCCTGATGACGGCCCGGCTGGTGAGCTGTTGAAAAAGCTGGACAGACATCCTTTCAGACCTGCGCATATTCATCTAATTGTAAGTTCGGCATGTTCTATCTCGTTCAAGCTCTTGCGATGCTAACGGTGATGGATCCAGGTTATTCGACAGGGGTACAAACCAATCACGACCCAGATTTTCGACGCAGAGTCCAAGTATCTAGACAACGATTCTGTTTTTGCGGTCAAGGACTCTCTGGTCGTCAAATTTGAGCCTCGGCAGAGAGACGAAAAGGCTGGCTTGGAGTTGAAGTACGATATCCTGCTTGGTCCGACCGAGTAAAGCAGTGAGTTATGAGAGCCACATGCACTATCACACGGAGCATCGGCATACAAATGTATGTTGTGGCAAAAGCCTGTCTTTTAGATCATTGCGACAAATTACTTCCTCTTCGTCTTTCCATCATAAGTATCATCAAGCATGTAAAATTTGTTCCTCTAGTAGAACCATCTGAATTCATCAGCAGCAGGTCCATCGCCCAACTTCTCCGTGGGCACATCAATAGCCCTCAAATTGACCCCTTGTGCTCTATCGCGACGGCGGTTATCACAGATCATCCACAAACCAAGCAAAAGAGTCAACACAATACCAGTGCCACCAAACGCAGCAGTGGTCGCCAATGCAGTCATGTACTTGGGCGCCTCTTGCTGAAGGAAGATATTGCTCGACACCACACCCATCAAGTTTGCCATCGGCACCGCAACGGAAGTAAGCACTGCTCTCTTGTTCTCGTCGGCGATGTTGTTGCAGTACCAGACATCCAGCAGTACTGAAGGCGCACTGGTGCCCCAGGTCATCATAAAAGTGGCAAAGTAAGCGACGGTCAATGAGGCGCTGACATCGATGGCTGAGTAAATGACGAAACCGCAGAAGGTGAAGAAGAATCCGAGAGCGATGAAGGGGAATCTCCAGCGTGTGAGATCGGAGGAGAATCCCAGGATGAGCAACATGACTGCGCCGGTGATGTTGGGGGCAACGGTGTAGAGGTTAGTCTTGATGGTTCCATAGCNCCTGTCATATGTGTCAGTATTGAGAGCAAGAATGATAGAGGAAGCGTAACATACCAATCGCTGTACAATCTGCGGAAGGAAGAGGTTGACCGATTGTAGCGGTACACCCAAGCAAATCTCGATAACCAAGAAGGCCCATGTGGTAGGGTGTTTGAAGATAGTCATAGCACGGCCCAACTTGAACTCCTCATTGACAACAGCCGAACTGTCCACCTGAATACGGTGAACGGCGATCTCTCTTTCCTCAGGGGTCAAGAAGTGTGCGTCGGCAGCGGAGAGAGGTAGGTACCAGAAGGCGATAGCTGAAACAATGATGGTGGCGGATCCCTCGATGATAAACAGATAGCGCCAGTGCGACAGAGCACCGCCGCGAATCTGAAATACGCCAAAAGAGAGAAGACCAGAGAAGGCGCTGGCGATTGATTGAGCGGCGTAGAAAATGGCGAGTCTGCGTGCCAGTTCACCTCTACGATAGAACCTTTGACAGCGTCAGTATATGTTTTCAGCATATCCAGGAGTCTAGAGATCAACTTACATGGTCTGATAGTAGATGACGAGAGGGAAGAATGCACTCTCGCACATACCCAAGAACCAACGGATAGCCATCAGTCCACCAAAGTTCTGCACAGCGACGACAAGAAGCGTGCAAGTACCGAATCCAAACATCATGCATGGCAACACTCTACTCGGTCCATACTTCTTTCCCAGAGCGGCGAGGAAAGGTGCAGTAAGAACGTACGGCACGTAGAAAATCGATAAAATGAGGTTGTATTGGTGGCCATGAAGTCCGAGATCTTTGGCCAGACCAGCTGTTTTGGCATTGCCCATGTTCGACTTGTCCAGAGAATTGAAGAGGTACATGACAGCGAGGAGAGGTAACAGATGGAGATCCAACTTCCATACCACTGCTCTCTCCTTCTTGGCGTCTATCGTCGTAATAAAACCAGTTTGTGTAATGGAGACATTGTCTTTGTTGATGCTGTCTAGCGATTTCCTGTCCTCGGGGTTGTTGTAGTGTGCAGACTCCATGTTTTGGGGAACTTGAGTGATATTAGGTGGAATTAAAAAGCTGTCGAAAAGGCACTGCGATAGAGCAGCACATCCTCCTTATGAACTACATATTCATGCGACATTGTTATCTTGCGTCCCAATTCTTTCCGAAAGCTTGCAAACGTTGATCCCAGCAAGAGTCTCCAACTGCAACATTGCAGTGATAAGGGCACAAAGGGCAGCAAATGATAGGAACACGATAAGATCCGATGCCGGCTTTTAACGGGATCTGTGGGATAGCGACACGGCGTGGACGACAGTCATAACCACACCTGATAGCGTCCTTGAAACTTCGCGAGTTGGTCTGTCAGCTTCGCATGTTGCTGGAACAAGAGGTTGATATCGCTGCGACATGCGACACGCGCGTGGAGATGGTCAACGAAAGTTTATCTGACAAGTTTCGTCGAGTAAAAGAAATTCTTTAAGTTGGCCGACGGCGCGGAAAACGTTATTGGCTGTCCATTTTAGCCGACAAAGAAAACAACATCAGGGCCCATCATGACCTCTGCTCCTTGAATAACACAGGTCACTTTGCTGCAGACGGTCTTGCAAGAGCCGTAGAACTTGAGATAGACCGAGAGCCCATGGAATTCATGCAGAATACTGCGGCCCTGCAGTCGAGACCGCGACCAGGACACGAAGAATTTTCGGCCATGCCAAACTGTGTGTCTCTTGCTACAGTGGCCGGATAAAACAATCAAGACTTTCCTCTCTCCAGGTCTCTCAGCTTTCTGCGAAGATCCCATCTCGTCGCCACCTTGTTCTTGCGGTCAACAAGACTGTCCTTCATCTCCGAACCTTTCTGAGATATTGTTGCAGTCTTGAATGCCATCCAGGCACCGAGTATCGTCACGAGTGTTAGAGGAAGTGTGACCTGTAGCCATCTCATCATGGCGAGATGGGAGTAGCTCGTTGTACTAGTTCCAGTTCCAGATTCGGTTGAGTTGTCGTTCTGGTAATTGACGACATCTGTGCTGAAGAATGTCTACATGTGTTTGTCAGTAGCGGCTCTTGGTAGATATTCGTATGCTTTGCTTACCGAAACAAATGTCGCAGGCAAGTAGACGAGGGTGACAATAGTGATGATACGCATCACAACTGCTTCCTTTTCCAGGTTGTGGTTCAGCTGTTCTGTTCTCTCCGCCATCTGATTCTGGAAGTGTTGGGCCANCCTGGGACTGTTAGGAACGTGATAATTAGCCACAGAAGGTACTATTGCACCCACCAGATTTTTTCTGTCGCCGATGACTTCAGCAAGCAGATTGAGTCGGCGGACCTGCATCTTGATCCAGACAATGTTGCCATCCACATCCGCTGCAAATCTCTGTATGCTTTTCTGGCATTCAAACTTCAAAGGAAAGTCTTCATTTGCCAGAAGTTTGACATAGTATGTTTGCAGCGCAGTCATGACATCAGCATTTGATTCCAACAGCATCGTTGCTTGGCTTGTCTTCTCTTTCCATATCTGAATTTCTTGTAGATCTCTGGGTCTGTATGTTGGGCGCGAGGTCGTGGATTCTTGTGAGCCGTAAAGAGCCAAGGAGGTCTACCAATGTTTTTGTTAGATCTGAACGGCAGCCCAGTGGTTTAACGAGCTTACATTTGACTCGAGTCCGTCTTCCAACCAGTCAATATATTGCCTCCAATCCTCTGTGGACCAGTGGTAGAACATCCGATGTACTTCTAGACTTGTTTTGAAGCAGTCTTGTGAACTCTCGAAAGATAGTGCGGGTGATTGTTTCGTAAGTTGGTCAAATCTCTCAAGTATATCTTTTCGGCCTTTAGTGACAATCCACACTGCAGTGCCATGAACAACATCGAATTGATGATGGATCGCAGCTTGTCGGACGGACCACTCGGTTATCTTGCCATCCCGCCCCTTTGTGGGAGCCACTCCTCTAAGGTTATAACACATTTGATACTGTCGCCAGCTGCGGCCAACCATCTTTGGAGCTTGTAAGTTATCTTCGATCATGGTCTGATGGCAGAAGCCAGCGAAATATTGCCCCCGGGGATTTCCTTGTGCGCCAAAAGCATGGAGAAAGTCGAGGTATCCCGGAGTCACTTGGTGATATGTCAAGATTTGAGTGAGCATATTATAGGTCACGCGCAGTCTAGCGCGAGAATCTCCAGCGTAAATATATCTGCGCAAAGCTGTCAGGCTAGGAAAAGCTCAAGTGCTCGGACTCGTACATGAAGCGGCATCTCGGGTGGTTGATCTGCTGCTTTATGGCTGTCGGATCTTGTTTGTCAAGAACATTCTCAAAGAATGTATTCAGCTGTGCTGATGTTTTGATATCATATTCTTGCAAAGCTAAAGGAAGAAGTCAGAAGTGCTTTGAACATGTTGAGTTACTTTAGCATACCACGTCCATGCCCTGGTTTGAGATAGATATCTCGAATAGGCAAGTCGACTCCTTTATCGTTCTCAAGGCAAAGTCTGCTGCGGACACCCGCAAACTTGCTATCATGATCTTGAAGTTCCCATGGATAAGATTTGGTAGCTTCAGAAATGAGGTTTTGCGGATACTGCGCATGGTTCACACATGACTGGAAAAATCGGCTTGGAGGAGTTTGCTGCATGATCCCTGGAGTCTTGCGCTGGATTGTGGATTACAGCCAGGTCCGAGTATGTTCTCTGCATATATATTTGCATCCACTCATATCGTGACAAGGGCTGTGATCACGATAGCCCGGCTATGTGCAGTGCAATCCAGCCTCAGCCACAGCCATAATCAGATACGTACAAGCTTGTCGCCGAGCCCTGCAAAGAGCGGCCGGAGCCTTATCCGCAGCCAGGATAATTATAGAAGACGTATGGCTGTGCATTTATATACTTGTCCCTTCGCCCCATAATTACCCCGTTTCCTTGAATACTGTATCACACGATCATTTGGATCCGCTCAGCGCCAATTCAGAAACCATGCAAGAGCCTGTTCATTACTAGACATCTGCGGCCCGACAGTTTGCGATCCAATCTTTCTTCTCCTACCCATATATATTAGAGCCTGGCCAAAGCGAAGAAGATTTCGGATTGGGTACCTGTGTGAGCTCGCGAGGCACCTCAAACTGCCATCGATCACCGATCTATCGTTGTAGAGCACGTGTCAGTCAACGGTGGGGTATGCTTTGTTGATAAAGATATCGCACTCTTTCTTCATTCCATCTCGCCCAACCAGGGTAGATCTCTTGCAAGAAACCTCGAAGCGTATCCCACTCAAGTTTGTATGCTGAATATGTTGCTTGGTGTGTTGAAATGATTGGGCTAGTCGGAACAGACCCCCTCCTCCATGAAGGTCGTCTGGAGGCCATGATGAGGAATGCTGGTGGGTGAGTCCTAGGTGCCGAGCAGACAAAAGATGATAGAGTCGAAGATCACGAGCCCGAAGCTTCAAGTATGTATCAATGAAGAAGAAAGCAAGATCTGCTTTGCCGATAGTGCATATTAAAACCCATTAGGGTCCATTTGGGCAGCCATGGTTGGCATAGTGTTCATTCTGAATGTGGTAACAACTTCCATTCGCTACAATTCTAATATATGTCGAGGTGCTAGTGTTCACAGCATAGCTGGACCATTACACGTAATTGGCAGGGATCAGCGTGTAGGGCAGCACGGCCTTGCATGGTGACGATGCCTGGGTAGTGAGAGTAAGTTATCACATGCAAAGACAAAGCCAAGAAAGATGGCTAGGGTCACGCGCTGATTGTCAATAGTGTGAGATGATCTGCAGAGGAATGGTCTCGCACAGCCTGGACCCGTATACCACATAGCATTAATTGCAGCGGTATGACGACTCGAGCGTGAAATGCTGCGCAATTCACACTTTTACGTGGATAAAAATTTAGAAATCGGAGACCTTATATTTGAGGTATCAAGAAAGCTCAGAGCGTTTCTCAGGTCTGCAACCATTCCCGGTCGTCTGGTGGAAGCGCTTAGCTGCACTTGCTTCCCATACTTCATCACGAAATATCGTTTTGCTGCAGCACGCCGGATTTGGACGAGGCAATGCAATGCAAGTTGATTACCCTAAAGGGCTGAATTTCCAGGCTGTGCATAACCAGGCGGAAAGCTGCATGAATTCACTGATCCAATATTCCCTTCGAAAAGTGCTGCATCTCGTCTGTGATTGTTGTCCAACATGTAACCACCGTGGGCTCCATCTTTCTTGCCAGAGGAGTTCCTGCAAGAAAACAGACAGATCTTCATACTGCTCATTTTGCTGAAGTAGAGTGCCGTACTTTTGAGGATGAGCTCTCGTAATCGTCAGGTATCTTCCCAGCAAAGCATTGGCTTGTGAACGACTCTACTGATTATCAGCTAGAGAGGTTCTAGGGCCATCGAACAAATCAGTCGCAACGCACAATATGGCTTGTAAGAATCGCTTTCAATGTGTNNTCTCGACTGTGGCACAGCTGATAGTNNCGAATGTCACAGCATTATTAATCCCTTATCGGCAATGGACGATGCGACATTCCTCAAACACGTCGAGGACTTCCACGAGAAGAAAAAATTGAAAGAGGTGGTCGACTTTAAGACATTCGAGCGAGGAGCGCGGCTGGCCGTGAGTCGTCGGGAACTAGAGAAATATCATCCGGATACGATGACCGACAAGGAAAAGATGGAACTAGACTCGGAAGACGCTGGTGAATTAAGATCTCTTACTAAGGCTCTGAGAGTGTTGCTTTTCACCTGCGCGATAGGAGCTGTAGTACAGTGAGTTCCTCTACTTGGCCTAAGACTAAAACAGTGGAAGCTGAATGAGACGAAGNNAGGCTGGAGTCAGGAGAGTATCGTTGGAGCAAACATACAATGGCCCGAAGCTCTACACATCGCCAACACCGGAGACATCGTCGGAAGTCCGCAATGGAACTATTTCAGTCACAAGGCCATGGGTAACTCGGACAAAGGACTACGTTATTTCNNGGGTATGGAGAATGCGCCGCAGACTCGAGTCTCTGAGCTGATAGCTTGCAGCATTGTCAATGCGATGCCATATTTCGCAGCGAGTGTCCTTGGAGCATGGGTCTCGGACCCGATTACCTATGTTTACGGAAGGTAAGTACTCGTGGAATCTACTTTGATGCACAAGCTGAATATGATGAGACGTACTGCGCTGTTCTTTGCTGCTGTTTGCTCTTTGGCCGGACCTATTGGGTCTGCCTATTGCAATGAATGGTGGGTGGCTTATGACACTTTGTATGGGAGAACCCCTAATTTTATGTGTAACAGGTATCAGTTACTCGTGTGCCGGCTCATACAAGGAATAGGCATGGGCGCAAAGGCTTCTGTGTAAGCTCCACATGTGAACATCAGCAAGCTGTGGTCATTAATTCAAGCCAGAGTACCAGTCATTGAGAGTGAGGTTGCTCCTCCAAAGCTACGAGGAAGACTTCTGGTGTCATGGCAGACGTTTGTAGCAGTTGGCATCTTTCTCGGTGCCTCAGCTAATCTTATCTTCCATGGACACTGGCGATTGCAGATCGGCATGGCGTTCATCCCGGCCGTGCCTCTATTATGTCTCTGTTACGTGGTTCCTGAGTACGTTTGGAAAACCCCATTACTTCTATATCCGAATACTGATTCTTATAGATCACCTCGTTGGCTCATGCGAAAGAAGCAGTATAGAAAGGCTTATCTAGGTTTACTACAGTTAAGAGCGACTCCGTTGCAAGCCGCACGTGAGTATCAGGTTCACTCCAGCCATCGTGTTGCTAACAATAGTCTGATTAGGNNAGATATATTCCTGGTGTACGTGCAATCGCATGTTGAGGCACTTTTGTTTGCAGGCGAAGAGGTCACCACCGATGTCCTCTCAGAAAGACTTGATCACGACTTGGAAAATGATCTGGCACCTGCTTCGAAGTTTCATGAGCTATGCAGCAGAGTGTATGAGTTCTTCTCAAATATCTTCGGCCTGTTCCGCGATGGCCGTAATCGACGGGCTGTTGTAGCCTCTGGTGTAGTCATGATTGCGCAGTATTTCTCACAGACCCAAGCCNNCCTTCAAGTTTGTACTGATACTTTCAAGACAGTTCTCAGGCATAAATATCTTTGCCTTTCTCGCAACCACTGTCCTTCACGCATCAAAGCCAACAAACACTCTTTGGATGGCATTTGGGTANNAGTCAAGTGGCTTGTTTCTGACAAGATTNNGTTCTCACAAAACTTTACTCCCAGATTCGCCGCAAGTAACGCAGTATTCTCGCCATTAGCCTACTTTCTGATCGACAGGATTGGACGCCGTGCTCTTCTTTTGACATCTCTGTTTGCGATGCTACCTTTTCTTCTCCTGACCGGGCATTTCCTAGACAGAAACGATATCGCTGCCTCGGCCACATTGATCATCATATATACTGCCTTGTACAGTCCTGGAGCAGGCGTGAGTGTTTCATATCTTAAAGCGCAAGGGAACAACTCTGACTTCCGTCCATAGGTCATACCATTCATGTACTCCTCGGAGATATTTCCGCAAAAGTACCGTGAAGTCGGGATGTCTCTGGCGGTTGCGATCAATCTCAGCTTCGCAGGTGCGCTTGCCATGGCAGTACCTCAGTATCAGCACAGACTCGACGGTGCTACTCGAGACAATCAACAGCACCTGAAGCTGCTGGGATCATTTGCGATACTCGACTTTGTTGCTGCGATACTCGTTTGGCTCTTTATGCGGTATCCCGAGAAGGCCGTGGAGCTCGAGGATATGAACGTGCGTAATCGCAAAGTTGTCCCAACCTGCAAATTTGATTGAGCTGACACCGAAACAGTTTGTGTTCGGCGCATCAACGATTGACTATATACGCTATCAGATTCAGACCACACTCCGCTTAGGTCCTCGGTCAGAACGAGGCCGTACCTTTGAACATTGGCAAGAGGACCACTTGAACAGAACTTCTGTTGGAGCATACGAGTTACCGCACCTCCCAACTACCCTTGATTTTGCCCCATCTTAGGGTAGAACCATCTTCCAAGCGTTGAGGATATTCGATCTGGAGGCTGTACGGAAAGGAGAAAAGAGCAATCGAGAGGAAATAGAACGAGCACGTTGGACAGACATCTGTGAGGCGCTATTACACAAAGATAGGGCGTTGTATATATCTCTGAATGATAGATTTTATCAGATGGATGTCGGAGGTTGATATATATGTCTACTCAGAAGGCAGATGGGAATTCAGACGGTCAGCTTCAGCATATTAGTGTGATTGCGATTTTAGAAACATTACTAGTAGTATTACAGCCACCCTTCACCAGGTCCTATCTAGAGAAGATTGAGAATCTTCCCTTCTGGGTTGATCGCCCAATCTAGTCTGGACTTCATTTCGGACGGGACGGGGTAGGTTGGGTAGGTACCCCTAAGAACGTCCCGATGCCTCATTGTGGGATGGTATCTCATCAAGGCAGAGACCACACGATGGTTTCCCCTCCTCATAGCTTCGACAAGTGGCGAATCTCCGAGGCCCTCTGCCACACCGTCGACTGACGCTCCATCGTATAGTAGTTTCTCTGCTGCCTCTGGCATACCCGTGTGAGCACAGAAGAATAGACNATGTTCCTGGCTATCTGACCAATCTATCCAGCCAGGATAAGACTGGGGATCAGGTTTATAGTACAAAACCCTTGTGAGTGTGTCCAAGAATTGTGGAGATTCTCCTCTGCCTCTACCGTGTTGTCCCTTGATCAGGTGGTGAAGCAGTGTCTTTTGCTCATTGTCTTTTCTCCATAGCTCTGACTGTTCGATCAACAAATCCACTACAGCCAGATGATTGTGTTTCGCGGCAACCATGATGAGTGTGCGTCCACGATTGTCGCGCTCGTTGGCTAATCCGGGGCCTCTTGACACGAGGAGCTCTGTGAGGGCGTCGATGTTTGCTGTGCTGACATGGCTCCATAATCTCCTGAGTACGTCTGCTTCTGGATCTTGAGCGGTTGATGGCCGTGGCGACGTCTCATGGTTGATGGTCGGTGGTGAAGACACTAGCCCGAGTTCAGGTGTTGCATTCCCATCTGTCACTTNCTGTTGGTTGTGTGATGGGTGTCTGAGGCCTTCTGATTGCTCGTCACTGGATGATTCCGTCGCAATATTAGACCCAACAAGTTCTGGTAATCTTCCAGGTCTTGCGCTTTCTGCCAGGGAAGTGGAGGCTGATGGTACCAGAGTATGGGATAAGTTGCCGACAATTGGCGGTTTGGCAGTTCCTTGGAGGCTGAAGCCAGATGTAGAAGGCCTCTCTAAACGCTCAATGGGCCGTAGTTCTGCGATTGCTGGCACCGAGCCTATAGGAACCGTTCCATCGCTTCCATTATGTGTCAGACTTTCATACAAGCCCACCAAATCATCAGAACGAGCCTCAACGTATCTTAGAGCTTCAGAGAGTTCCTCATCTGTTGAAGCTTCAGTTTGAGAGTCTTGAGCTTCCAAGAGAATTTGATCCAGTCTCTCGCGCAACTTTTGTGATTTTAACCGAGCACCAGGATCCTTTAATAAGAGATCGACGTCCACCATCTCCAGTATTCGATTTGTGATATGGTCAGATGGGCGTATGAGCTGTCTCAAGTGGGCATGCCATTTCTTGATATGTGGCAGGACGTCGTTGCCATCGTGGAAAGCATCTGGAGCGTGACGTGCGTGGCTTAGCTTCTTACAAGCCTCAGATCTGTATCTCTGGTACTCAAGGACGCCTTTGATGCCTTTAACCATCCATGTCGCAGCAATCGACAGCACACAACCAAATGACCATGTATCAACTGTCTGGAGAACAAAATTTCCTGGATGAACAGTCTCGGGTGCCCCTGTAAGCTGTCAGTCATTGAGCCTAGATTCACAGGTGTATAAGATACCCCAGGTCTGTGTGCATTCCTTCAGCTGAGCTCTTGCTGACTCCTCTGGAGACTCTGCGCGGAAGACAGTAAACCCATAGTCGGCGAGCTTCCACTCCTTGCCAACGCGTAGGAGATTCCGCGGCTTGATATCACCGTGCCATCTGTATCGATCTGATTAGAAGCATACAGACAAACATAGGCGTTATGACATACCNNCGGACCATCTTGTTCCTTCGTGATCAAAATTATGAAGGGTTTCGATGGCTTCTGCAATTTCACGAAACTCCGCCCATTGTGAGTGCACTTCTCTCGTAAGCTGGGGAGGATCGAATGCCATGAAAAATTCATGTAGATTCATGTTGGCAAACTCGAGCAGTATATTGTAGTATTCGTTTCCGTGTTCATCGATAAAGTTGTATGAGCCAAGACATCGCAGCATGCCTTTCTTGTCGCGGATGCCTGTAAAAGCTCGTCTCTCTTGGCTGTAAGTGTTCCATCGAGTATTGTGAATTCTCTTGATGGCCAACCTATAGCACTGNNCATATCATCAGATGGTATGTATGTAACATGGCAGGGGTTTGCGTACTGGTCCATAATTTCCACCATCCACCTGATCACCCAGATATTGTTTGATGCTGTCCAAAACAAATGCTTCCTGGATTATAGCGAGGTATACAACGGCTGTAGCTCCGGGCTCAGTAACGGCCCACTGCTGACAGAGTGGTATGTAGAGTTTGTTGCCAAACGTTTCGTTTTCGAGCTTTGAACCAAGGATTTGCGNGGAAAACTCCCATCTTGAGCTTTCCAAGGATTTTGCCAGCTGTTCGAAGCCGGCATGGTACTCCCTACTATATTGAACAAACTCGTCTCTCAAAGCTCTGTAGCGACGAANGGAGTATCCAGTTCCAGTGTTTCGAATCTTGGCGTCATCGAATCCGGCACGATGGAAGATGTGCATAAGTCGGCCATGACCCTCTTTCACCAACCAGCTGAAGACAAGTTTACTACCCTGGAGTACAGTCGATGCAGATCCATGAAAAAGCGTTCTGATGGGATCTATCTCATCAAATAGCAGCACACCATTCGATGTGGGCGACCGAATATCCCCCAACCACTCTTTGAGTAGACAGGTCTTTATGAAGGGCTTTAGGCAGCCGCAATTCTCGTGTCTATTCAGGTTGCATTGGGGTTCGACCCTCCAGTCATTGTTCAGCTTGTTTTTGAAAGTCTCCCGGATGCTCTCAGTCGCGGAGGTCGACATGGCCTAGCCAGCTGGAAAGGACTCCAGATCGCGGCGGGGTACCACTGCAGAAAACGCGCGCATACCAACGACGCGTTCAGTCCAAAATGCTCCGCGGGCAAGCAATCAGCATCCAAGATGTCCAGGCAGGGGCACAGAAAACGTGATGAGCAATGTGACGGGAGAAAAAACCGAGGCAAGGCTACACACCGCAGACTTATCACTCACAGGTTGGCACCTGACTTGCAGTAATCACCGGGCTTCGCCACGCGAGGCTGTTGCATATGAGTTGTCCAGTGATTGGATCTACGTCTTCGGCTATAGATGAGCCGACTTTCCCCACGAAAGGCTGTGCCGCACGCGCAGACACGCAAGCGCGGTTCTCAGAACCGCCGAGGACATCTGAAAGATAATTACAAACAATGAAGGTTGTAAGACGAGTATGTGATGAATACGTTTCAACATTGTAGGTATGAGACAATATATACAGATTGGCCAGACACATTGCATGGCTTACTTCTCCCTGGCCATGTATGCTCTCCACTTGTGGTTGAAGAAATAAACGGGAATGCCAAGCAAGAAAATGCCAACATATATGCCGAAAAGAATCATGAAAGCAGTCAAGTAGTTGAAAGCGTGCACCATTGGTACAATACCAAAGCTAGCACCAAAGGAAATGATGTTCTTGACTCCAATAACAACAACCAAGGCCGGTCCAGGGTTTTTAGGGAATGCCTCGGAGCCAAAGTGTGTGGTAGTTATCAGGACAACGATAAAGGCAAACTCGTAAAGTGTCCAACCCATGATGATGCCCCAAGAGGAGTGGTTCTCTGGATCGTTTGCGGTGATGGCGAAGATGATGATGCCGATCGCGCCGACGAAGAAAGGCATGATGAGTTGAATCAGAGTGTCCTCGGGAACGTGTACGCCGTTGCGACGCTTAGCAAGCCAGAGATTCATCTTGTCGCCGATGTAACCAGCGTAGAACATTGCCGCGAGAGCTGCAGGGAAAATGCCGACATTGACGAGTCCGATTGACTTTTCCGACCAGTGAAACCCGGTTGTCAAGATTGAAGCATAAACAAGCGACATGGCGATACCCACACCAAGGGCAATGGAGGACACCAAGATTGCGTAGATGACACCAGGAGAACTGCAGGCTTGCAGCATCTTGACATTCGCACCAAGACCAAGCTTGATGGCGTTAGGTGCAACACCACTGGAGGGGTTGAGGTGTTGAAGGTAGGTCTTCTGACGGTACTCTTGAGTGTCGGACTGCTGCACGTCACCGAGGCGTTCGCGAGCTTCGGCGTCGGTGAGGAAGTGAGTGACACCCCATTCGTCAGTAAAGACGACCTGGCCGTTCATTGAAGCAGGCGATCTAGTGTACCTGGTTTCAGCCAACAGGAAGAAGGCAACAACCATACCGCCGGCAGCGAAGATACCCAAGACCCAGTAGAAGTATCTCCAGGAAGTGGCAGCGACCAGGTAGGAGCAGCTGATACCAAAGACAGTATTGATAAGATTCTGAGTACCCCAGTAGATGCCAAAGTATAAGCCGCGTTCGTCCACGAAAGACATGTCGGTGATGATCAGAGGCAACACAGATTCAGTCGCTCCCGCCGCGATGCCCTGGAGGATACGGCAAGCCATGTGTGTGTTGTACGAGTTGCTGGCACCGGCGCCGAATGTTGAACCAAGCAAGAGAATGCAACATCCCAAGAAGATGGGTCGTCGGCCAAACATCATGGATAGAGGAAGAATGAGGAAACTGCCTATTCATGTCCGTTAGGAGATGATTTGTTGGGAGGTAATGTTCAGCTTACCGAATGCCATGACCAAAGAGGGGTAAGTCGTGAGGTTAACAACTTCTTGGACAGTCTTTCCGGCAGGAGCGTAAAGACCGATGAACACTCCGAGAATAGGTCCAAGACCACCAACAAGGACCAGGGAGAAGATCGAAAACCAGCAGCAGCAAATCAAGATGCCCAGTTTTCTCCACTTTGAGTAGTTGAGAGGATCATTAGGATCGCTGGACGGGATGGGGATTCTTCTGACTTCGCCGATGGTGTTAATGAGTTGGAGATCACCGTTCGCGGGCTGCTGTTGATCTGAAAAGCCTTTCTCAGGCATCTCCATGTGGTCTGCTACTATTGTCGCCTTCTCATGGTCCATGGTAGATGTCATGATATAGCAAGGCGACTCGCTGACGGGAAGATAGTCTGAACGGGGTGAAGATGGGAAAGTAGGGGAAAGGCCGTGTTGCTGTGGATATTGAGACCTGGGTCGCGGCCGGCGTATTATAGCCCTGTCGGATCCTACTCACAAGCGCTCTCTCGACAGAGTGCTCCACAAGATGGTGTGGGGTCCCCAGGTGGAGGAAGAGAGTACGTCCCATGGGGACTTTGTTGAGGTCGAGGCCAAACTCACTCGATCTGATGCGTAAGCCACAATCCGAGCCGTCGGTTCGGCCTACCGAGGGGGAGGGGCACAGACTTGTGAACGTTACCCCTTCTCGAAGTGTATTTCGTGTAGAGCTACTCAAATCATACAGCACTCGAGTTATACAGCAGCTTCTGCAATGTATGCACATCCTGTCGACTTATCCTAGACACTTCTCTAGCTTACCTCGACTGTGATCCTGGGAGTCCATACGTCGCTCGTTATCGCTACTGGGGGTAGAAAATGGGCAAGACAGCAGCAAAGGCTGGGAACCGTGAAAGACGGAGCGTTATAACGAACCGAACGAATCAAGATGAGTTGAGCTGAATCGAGCTGAACCGAGACACCTGTTGAGGGGAAGGAAGATCGTCGGCACATCTCGTGTGGCCAACCAATCAGACTTCTCAAAATTACCCCGCATTCGCTCCTTGCATCGCCAAACCATTCTCCCGAGGTTCCTCTCTTCATCCTCCCAGTGGAGTGCCAATCGTGGCGTCCAGACAGACTGTCCCGATAACATGGAGCCTTGACAAGTCCGGCTCGCGATATTGGATCCTATCCTGCTCTACGTCGACCGAAAGGACCTCGCATGTCTACCGACCACCCCATGTCTTCGGATGTTACGAACCGACCGCAGAAACGCGTTCGCCTTTCCCGAGCCTGCAACAAATGTCGATCTCGGAAAGTGCGTTGTGACGAGCGCCAGCCAGCTTGTACCAACTGCGTTCGAGCAGGAGTGGAATGCATCACCACGGATCCAAACAACCCTGACCAGGTCGCCACTCATGCTCGCCGGAGAGCCGGTACGGGTCTCGCGACCTCACCTAGCACAACTGCTCCGTCGCCTTCAGCTGACCGCGTGAGCGCGGCAGCGGACTCCTTAGAGTCCAATGCCAACGCGTCACAAAAGCCTGCCTGGCATTCAAGCACTCCACTAAATCAGGGTGTAACCAATATCTCGGGCTCTCGAATGGCCATTAGTGGCCTTGTGCACAGATCAGATCCTCAAAATGATCAGTTTGATCAGTTCTCGAGACCAATGGTCGAACCTGCCCTACAGTCCGTCATGATTGACAACGGTCATAGCCCTGGGTTTGCTATGAATTCTGTGAGTGCCACCGAACGGAAGTATCTAGGCTCGACAAGTTTGCAAGTCTTCTCGCAGTGGCTAGATATGACGTTTCACGTCTCTCCTACAGGTCTCTCAAGTTCTTTCCAACATGGCATGAGGTTCTGCGAGGAGATGGACTTACCTCCAGATCTCCACATGCCTCCGATGCCCTGTGGGTGGCAAGAGTATGTCGTAGCATTTTTCTCAGGGGTCGGATTGCTATTTCCAATTGTCTCAGCAGAAAGCATCACTTCAGCAATACAATATATACATCAGCAGGACCCGAGGGCGCTTCCGGTCTCTCAAAGGCCGCTCATTGCAACAATGTATGCTATCCTCGCTATCGGAGCCGACTCTATTGGCCACACTACTCTAGGTCTTGACCTCATCACCGCAGCATACTCTTTGTATGCTTACCTTGTTGCTCAGCCGTATCTACAATCAGCTCAAGCCTTGATACTCATCTGCTTAGCTTTGAGAGGCCGTAATAAGGACGGTGCTGGTTCACAAGCGCTAGGTCAAGCCATTCGAATCTTGCATACTCTCGGCTTGCACAGAAAACTGAACGGATATGGCAATCTTGACCGAGAGCAGACGGAAGTTGTGAGACTGGGTGTCCATACCTGGTGGAGTGCCTACTGTCTCGATCGTATGATGAGCTTGGAAACTGGCCGTCCTCCACAGGTTCAAGACGAGGACATCGATCAATCGAGAGATCTCCAGACCACAGACTTACAAGATCTGGCACCTTTGCAAGCTCTACTCAATCTTGGCTCCATACAAGGGAGTATATGTAGGCATTTGGCTACGACAAAACTTCCGACCATCACGACAGTCTTAGAAGCACAGTCCCGCTTAGACCAATCTTTGATCGAGTGGCAGAACAGTCTGCCTGCTAAATTACGTTGCGATGGAGACATTACCATCAACGACCCGGATCTTGCTCTTCCTCGAGCGTTTTTGAGTATTCAACTTCATACAACCATGATCAACCTTCATCGAGCTGCATTGTTGATGGACAAAGAGATCCACCAGGCAAATCTTGCTCGTTACGATCTTGGCAAAGCCAATGCGAAGCGCTTAGCATCAAGCGACTCGATATGTGCAAACTCGGCTAGAGCCATCATCACTGCGTTCTTACAAACTCGAGACATTACAAGAAACTCAAGACTGCAAACAATGACTGGACCCCTGATGGCCATTTATGTGCTATCGATCAACACACTGAAGAACGCGACCTCGTGGTCCGCTCGCTCCGACGTTGGCCTTATTTACTCGGCTGCGGAGGCAGTAGAACAGAGATACACCGCAGACGGACAAGATCCTGGATTCTACACACTCTTGAAGACCTTGAAACAGTTTGCGTCTCGTGACACGCTTTCTCCAAGGAGTCTGACGAATTCGAGAGTGCCAACAAGAAGGACTTCGCCACAGATCAATAATTCCAGATTCACGCCTCAACCAGGATTTGCTGACCTTAACCACGACCACAGTGCGATGCGGCTGAACCATATTCAGGACCCAAATTTGTCAGATGAATGGGATCTACTTTTCCCGCGCTTGTATGTAGGCGACTTTGCTCTGAATGCTGAAGCATTGGAAGGGATGGACATTGAGCACTTGATGGGAATTCCGCACCTATCTTTTGACGAGCCGCATTGAGTGCTCGAGCATTATACTTTTGTATCAGCTAATACAACCACGATCTTTTACGTTCTCAAGTCATCAAAGATCTTGATGCCATCCAATTTACACGGTTGCTTTGGAGCTCCACCAATGCTCACGAAAAGTCGGTTGGATGCTGTTCACTCTCGAAGACCGTTCTCGGATCTCTCGACAAAAGGTCAGGGTCTTCTGGGGAGAAATACGTTTCGTCAAACTACCTGGATATACAGCCAAACTCCGAAGACAAATCAAACTTTGAGCGAACGAGAGTCCCAAATCACTGCCCCAATCTTCCGTCGTCTCTATGCTTTGATGTAAGGAATACCCGTGAGACGATATGCGCGCTCACTCAACTGAGGCTTGTTGACAGGCTCGGTTCTGTTGTAAGGATCAAGCTCACCGTTTCTCTTGGCTTGGTTTCTTCCTGTAACCTGGCAGTTGGGCCAGTGGGTGGTGCCGAACCAACCCTCGAAAGCGACCTTCTTGCGCTTCAAATCCTCTTCAGTTGCGTCGGCAACGGGCATGTAACAAGTGTACACACAGAAGCGATTCTGATCTGTGGTAGAGCTGAGGTTGTAGTGTGGTACTCGAGAGTCCCAGAGCAAAAGGTCACCTGGCTCTGCAGATACCTTCACCCATTCAAGACCTTTCTCCTCGAACCACTTCATTCCATTGTCGGTGAAGCCATACCACTCGGGGTTCCAGGCAGGAATGTGCTCGTTGCGTTCCTTCTCGGGAAATCCAACTTCTTGGTGGAATTGCTCGCTGTACAGATGGGCACCCTTGCACACAATGAGACCACCGTCGTCAGGTCCGTTGGGGAGGATGTTTACAAGACCTTGCAAGCAGCGGAAACCATTCTTGGTGGGGTCTTGGTCCTGGTGGGGCCATGGCGTGTTGGGAGCCAAGTCCTTGCGACCAGTCAGGCCGAAATTGACAGCATCGAAAGAGACGATCAGGTCTTCGGTCTTCAACCATTGTTCGAATGCTCCGACGACGCCAGGCTCCGACCGAATCTCCCAAACGAAGTCTTCATGTGCAATGGCGTAGTCGAGGCACATACCCTTGTTGTTGATCTCAGGTAAGTGTTGAGCAATCCATGTGGAGCGATCGTTTCTGTCGAAACCGAGGTTNNACTACAGACAGAGTCAGTCGCTTGTGTGATTGAGGTAATCAATAGTTTTCTTGTTGACATACAAGTCCTCGAGATATTGGTACATGCGCTGGGCGTATTCGGCAGCCTTTTCCTTTGCGACGGCGCCTTTGACCACGGCATAACCATCTCTAGCCAGATCGGCCTGCCAGTCGTTGACAGGGCTGTTGCTGGCTTTCAGACGGAGCTGTTCAGCTACCGAGATTTGTGTTGTTGTTTGAGTCGACATAGCGAATTTGGATGTGTATGTTTTGGTGTGTATGGTTGGAAAGAGAAGAGGCTGATATGTCTTTGTACTTGGAGTGTTCCCTGGTCTGGCTCAGAAACGTCGGATGATATATGTGGAAAACATCCCGCC
Organism: Aureobasidium vineae; assembly: GCA_903819635.1. Classification (NCBI taxonomy): domain Eukaryota; kingdom Fungi; phylum Ascomycota; class Dothideomycetes; order Dothideales; family Saccotheciaceae; genus Aureobasidium; species Aureobasidium vineae. Next base: position 1,273,263 of record CAIJEN010000015.1, read on the forward strand.
ACCATTGACTTCCGCTCGCCAGAAAATCACCGCCGTTCCGAACCGAAGCACAAATGTGTCCTTCTGCTGGCAAGGAGAAAGCAATGACTTCCGAGGGCCAACAACTATCAAGGTCGGATCACCAAGGCCGTGCTGTCTCACATTCTCTGAGCCGAACCGAGAGTCTGCGGCTCGGTTCGGATCAGCTGGCACCCCTCATCTCTACGACCCCCTCGGGATCGCGATTCGAACGGTACTTACTCTCAATCTTGAAGTGGTCCCGAGATCTGTCGGTTGTGTGTTTTGGCTGTACAAAGACTGTGTACGCCCATCAAGGCGTCGAAGCCTCCGCACACCAAGAAACCACACCAACCATTTCAACAGAGTGTTTAAGCAATATGGCGATTGACGCAGCAACCAACACCTTCCGAATTATAGTTGTAGGGGGTGGTATCGCAGGTCTAGCTACGGTGAGTACATATCTCATTGTGAGCCAAAACACTCTACGGACACTAACGCGAGATCAGGCGATTGCCATGAGAGGACCTCAGCGCGAAATCATTGTTCTGGAAAAATCACGCATGAATAAGGAAGTTGGTGCTCTCCTATCCCTCCAACCAAATGCACAAAAGATTGTCGAGCAATGGAAACTCAAGGATATCATCCAGAAAGCAAAGCCTACAGCGGAGAGACAATTTCGCATACTCGATACCAAGGGCAATATTCACATGAACATTGACATGGACGGCAAGAAGTACGGAGCAGACCGTATGGTATACCATCGTCAAGACCTACATTCAGCTCTGAGGGAAGCCGCATTGAGTACCGAGCTGCCTGGCCACCCTGTTAGCATTGTCACAGCAGCCAAAGTTGTCAGCTGCGACTGCGAAGCTGGAGTTGTCACCTTGGAGGACAACACTACTTACCAGGGCGACCTCATCATCGGTGCAGATGGCATCCACAGTGTCATCCGTGAGGCCGTACTCGAAGCCGGCAACCATGAGCTGGTCCATCCAACACCGACAGGCGTCTCGGCATATCGTCTTCTCGTCGAAACCGCAAACCTTTCTTCGAAAAATGTAGATCCAGAGACTTTCGATCCAAAGAGACAAGCCACGACACTAATGATGGGCCACGACCGTCGCGTCATCATGGGACCTGCCCGAAATGGCGATTTGCTAGGTCTAGTGGGCATGGTACCTGACGAGCACATGCACGAAACCTCGAATGCGAATAGTTGGACCACACCGGGCTCGCTCTCCAAATTGCTGGAGACGTATAATGATTTCCCGCAGTGGATCAAGGACATCTTTGCTCAGGCTCCGGATATCGCGCTTTGGCAGTTGAGAGACATTGATGCATTGCCTGCGTGGGTGGCGGGAAGGTGTATTATCATTGGTGATGCCGCACATGCTATGCTGCCCACTCAAGGTCAGTCACATGCCAACTCTCTATCGCCCTCCTGGAGCTTCCACTAACACTTTACTTTTNNAGGCCAAGGCGCATCCCAGAGCATTGAAGACGCCGAAGCACTTGCCGCATTCTTCTCTTCCACAACCGCCAAACCCACTCTTCCAGAAGTTTCTCTGGCCCTCCAAAAAGTTTTCGAAGCAAGATACCAGCGCGCCAGTTTGATTCAAGCATATAGTCGCCAACAAGCCAAACCTGCGACCCGAAAGGGAAGTGTGAAAGTTACCTTGAATCCTGCAGAGTTTTTGGACTACAACTGCAAGTATGAGGGAGCAGTGCAGTGGTTGGAGCAGCAAAAGAGCCGGGAGGTGCAGGGTCAATGAGGTTTTATGGTCGACAGATATGCGTAGAAGCACATCTTACGGTCAGATGTTCTAGAAGAAGTCGAGATCTCAGTGTTGCGCCATTTCTCTAGACGATAAGAGGTGTAGGTAAGCCAAGCTACCTTGACTTTGATGGAAATTCTACTCCACTTCTTGACTCGTGAGAGTGGACGCGATGAGGACAGGTCGTTCTTGAAAGAATCGCAAACTCGAGGATAACGTCGGCTTGTTCTCCACATTGTTCTTGGTCCTGTTCCTTCGCTTGTTGTCCACACTTCCTCTATAGATTGTCCTCATTGCCCATCATTTTCATGCACATCACCTACCTCTACCAATTCCTCAACCTTTGTGCTATCGCCTCGGCATTCAATGTTCCTCAGACGTGGATCATAGGACTCAGAGAAAACCACACCCTCGAAAACCACTTTACCTTCATCGGAAAAACCTCGAGATATCCCAACACATACCAGAAATCAACGGATACGCCACACCAATCTCTTCCAACGACGAACGTAAGATCCGCAATCAGCCAAGATCCTCAAGTCGGATTCATCGTACAAAAGCCACTTTACAGTGGTGTTGAGATATTCCGTTGCTTGCTCTCTGCCAATGCATCGACAACCTAGCTTTAACAAGCATGGCAAGATTGCAGTGCCTAGCCTACAACAATTCAGATTTGAAATCGCGCCAGGCTAGAGATACAGCGTCTTTCCTTATGATTGGAATCTTTATTTTCGTTCTAGACTTTTGGTGTTTCTTATCCTTTTCCGCTACTAGCTAGCAACACCGATCTAACTAGTAAGTATACTTGTAAAACCTAGATTTTTGCAGGTATTTTCTTACTACCTAATGTTTCAACACGTGGACTGCAACTGCACAGACATACAGCAGTACAACCGCAAACGCGCACGCAAAATCTCGCAATGTTGGGATCTCGATCAGGTCAATCGATAAAAGAGCGAGTCGATGGAAATAGACGAGAGAAACAACACGACGTCTTTTCTGGCCCCGTCAGCTCCTTGTCCCGAACGATTAAGCAACAAACACCAGATTCCTAGTACTTCTCGTGCCCCTTTGCAATCCTCACGCACGTCACCAGAATCTGTAGTGTTGTTGTCGGAGCGAGATGTTTTTGATATGTGGTTTAGACCAAACCGGGCGTTGGGACTGGCGGCTTCCGGTCTGTCGCGATCACCGACAGTTCCCGATATCCTTCGATGTCCTCCCTGGATCTCGAACCTCATCAGTCGATCCCGGCGAAGGATCTCGAGAGACTACTGTCTGCCATACCAGTAGCGAGATTTTGACAATTTCGCACAATGCATGTTTTTGTGGCGGCGGCGGTTACGCGTTGGATATGTCGGAGATTGGTTCGAGACGCGCAGGATGACCCAATGAGAAGGACTTCATGACCGTCATGGCTGTTTGCGTCCCTGGTTGACGTACTAGTCTACCACGGGAATACTGCAAGTCAAAGGAAGACGACTGATACAGTCTGGAGGTGAGAAGGTGCAGATAAAGTCGAAAGTTATCTCCGTGGAGAGTCTTCGTTCTGGTACCATTTGGTGATGATTTCGTTCTCCATGGGATTGTCGCACGGTAGATCTTGTGTCACTCGACCTTTAACCTCTCATGCCTAGAGTCGAAGTTTAGACGTTTGCATTGTACAAATCGAGGTTGTACACAGTGTATAGGTCGCGTTGCGGCTCTGCAACAGAAAAGGTCAGACCCTGCATCAACCCCACTTGCTTGGCGCCGGCCACGTGAGTCGGCCAATCGGTGCTTTCCCTCTTCTGGACGCTCATTTGACTTTGTCGATTGCAAGTGTTTTCTTCTCGCATCCAGAAAGCAAGACCATGAAGCTGTTCTTCCTCCATCTCGGTACGGCCAATCTCTACATCAACACACGTCCAGAACAATGACAGCATGGAAACATCGCAAGCGACGATTGCCCAACGATCGTATAATGGCTGTCGCACCTGCCGCTTGAGAAAGGTCAAGTGCGATGAGAGCCGCGATGGCATTGGTCGATGCGGTTCATGTTCGCGTCTGAATCGCGCTTGCGACTGGACTCGAGAGTGGAAATTCATCGATACCAGTCGTGCCGTTGGGAAGCAGTATGTCGTACTTGGCAAGAATCCGCATCGTGGCAAGCCTGGGCGCGCGACGTATTTTGCTGGAGAAACGACACATCCACGGCCTTTGATGTTTGTCAATTCCTCTTCGGGCGACCTGGCTGCCACAATAGCCCCGCCAGAACCTCGGTCACCGAGGACCCAGAATGATCGTGAGTCAAGGCCGGCATCTGACTCTTCGTCCGAGAACAATGACTCTGACACGCAATCCGTTGAGCTGGTCCGGATTGCTGGCGTACCACTGGATATGATGAATTACGGCACTAGAGCACGCGATAATACGATACATCCTTTGTTGTTCGACAAGATCGTGTGCCGCAAAATCATGCCGATGGCCGTCCGCTTCAGACTAAATATAGAGGACAATCAGAATGTGCTTCTATCCTCTGCAAAGCAGTTTCTACCACTTCGGCATGCGATTTGTGCCATTACGCTTCTCAACAGTGGCATGAAAAACCGTCCGGAACTCATAGCTGGCTCCTTTCAGCACTATGATCGAGCGATAACTGCCTGCCGCTCAATGTCGCCTTCTGCCAACTCAGAAGCTGTGTTTTTTCTGCATTTCGTCCTTCTCATGTACGATATTGCTTGTGCATCTCAGCGATGGCCTGAAGATCGCAGTTCGTGGGCTTTGCATTTGCGCAAACTTGCCAGCCTGGCTCATGAACCCGCTGGGTCCACAGTCGGTCGGTTGAAAGCGTATCTGTCATGGTATGTCCTTCTCCTAGATGCTCAAGCAGGTTTTGCCGGAAACCCTGAAGCCGGTCACTACACTCGCGCGTTCCTGGAAAACGGTCGCTCGTTGCCTGTCTGGCCCATCTCGCGTAGTCAGCANAAAGTCCTCTCGACGCCAGAGGCCATGGAAACCTTNTTACAGACCCACAAGCTGTCTCTGATCACATTCGAAATGTTTGCCGAGCAGAGCCAGGCATCACTGAAGCTGCGGAAAACATTCAAGGACCGGCAGGTTGGAGTGCAAGAAAGACAGAAGGTCATCCAAGATCTAACCACTCGCCACGAAGAGCTCTGGCAAGCAAACTGTCCNCCCGGCATGGAATCTCTGGAAGACACGAGTGACTTGGGCATAATCAGGGGCACCTACAATTTTGCACGCCTGCAGTACTCAGTACTTCAACTGCACCTGCACACAAGCATGTATCCCTATCAAAGGCTTGATGGCGATCCATTTGCCACAGAAGACGCTCACCACTGCTCCTACATCATCGAAACGGTACGCCAGAGCTTCATCTACAACGACAAGGAGAATCACCATCTGGCTCCTGCCCTGTTTCTGGCAGGAGCAGCCACGAAAGTGCCGGCCGAAAAGGCGGCAGCACTCATGATGTTGCAGGAGATGGAGCACGCAGGGCTCTCGGGTGCTGTGGCGCGAGTGCGACATGTTCTCGAGCTTGTGGTCCGGCAGCAAGCGCAGAGGGAGATCAGTGGCGGCAGTGCGAACGAAGTGGATTGGATAGAGTTGTCCAGAGAGCACGGTCTGAAGAATGTTGTATTCGGTATGTAAAGCCAGACGGAGAGGAAATATCGACAGAAGCTCTTGTTGTGCCAGTCAACAGAGGGGAGATTCCAGCGCATGCATTGCCCCAGGTTTTTTGGTGGAGAGACGCGAAGGATCATGGAAGGATTCGCAACGAGGCAGGGCTGACACAGCGGTCCATCTCAACCATCTCGTATGCCTCAGCGGAGATAATATTAATACTAGACATCAACATCATCGTGCACATCACATTCCATCACTTCCGTTCAAAATTCCTGAACTATCCACCTCAACGTCAACACAATACAGCACTTACCCGCAACGTCGCCCTTCCACGAACCATGCCCTCCACCACGTCCACTGCAACAACATCAGCAACAGACAAAGCAATAACCTTCTGCAGCAATGCACACTTCCACCGCAGCATGAAAATCCCAGCTACAACCCAACAACCCACCCTGCGCGTAAGTTTTGCAACATCCACGAACTTCAACTCAAAGGAGTTGCCGGTGATATTGTTTTGTCACCCCATGGGTTGTGCGCGATACATAGTTTTCCGGCTCGAGCATTTGGCTGTGACTTTGGGTGTTAGGGTGGTGGTTATTGATCGGTGAGTGTTTGTTTGCCTTTCTTCAAGAAGATAGTGGATGTATGGGAAGTGCTGATGTAAAGCTAGACCAGGTTTTGGCGGCAGCACAGTGGTACCAGTGAACGAGAGGGTAAAGACATGGTTAAAGATGGTGCAAGCTGTGGTGAAGGAGTTGGACATGAAGACGGTGGCGATTATGGCGCATTCGGCGGGTACTATATATGCAGTCAACACTGCTGTACATTTATCGCATCTGCTGCATCCTGAGAGGCCTTTTGTGGCGGTTTTTGGTAANGCCTGTCTCTCCTCTCTTCCTTACCCTTCTTCCTCTTCTACCTTTCTTTCTGGGGCGCGAGGAGAAAGGCTAACGAAGCTCCTCCACACCACAGCACCTTGGGTTCACCCTTCTCACTCCTCAGCGCCTTTGATGCGTGTAGTGCATACACTGCCATCCTCATGGCTAGGCAACCTCCACACAGTTCAAGGCTTTGTAGCCAAATACATAGCNCCCTCTCTCACATTCTCAGCCGCAAAACTGGGCATAGAGGAAAGGCTCGACGAAGAGGTTTGTCANAAAGTTTATGGCACAGATGCGGAAACTTGGGAGGAAGTGCAGAGGATACAGCAGATTTGGCAGAGAGAGGAGGATATGAGGTAAGATTTTGATGCACCGTGGTTGCTGTGTTGAAAAGTTACTGATGAGAAGGTTCGATGGATNAGTGGGATTTCTGCCGAAGCGACATTGTGTATACANAAAGATGGCAGGGACTGGGGTGTCTATGCCGAGTTGCCAAAGGCTATTGAGGCATTGCAAGGCATCTACTCTCCTTCTCGTGCTGTTTACGACCACTCCGGCAACGACAACAACAACAACAGCCGCCGACAACTCTCCTTCGTGGCCTACTTTTCAGAATCCGACGTCATGATCGGACAAGGTGGAAAGCGATACTTTGAAGATTGCTGGAGAAAAGGAAATGGAGACGGGAAAATGCAGTTTACGGCAAAGTGTGTAGCAGATACTGATCACGATAGCATCGTTTTGGCGGAAAAGGGTGTGTTNGAGGAGGTGTTTAGGGAGGTCAAGAGGTTGTGTGGGTGATGGAGTATCTGTATTCCATTACATGAAATGCATCGGGGAGGAGCCTCTGAATTGGGAAAGTCAGGTGGGTAATGAGACGTCTCTATCGTATTATCTCTTACACTAAACTTTTGTATGTCTTCATGAAAGACAGATAATTAATTTTGCATCAAATCCACACCCACACCCCTCAATGCCTCGATAACCCACGCAGGATACTTTTCCTTGTCGCCCTTATACAACGTTCTAAAGTATTGTCGCANAAACGCAGGGTAGGTGTCTGCAATAATGGCTTCTCGAATGCGACGCATCAGGTCAAGCAAATAGTGCACATTGTGTATACTTAACAGATGTGCACCGGCAGTTTCCTTGGCGGCGACGTGATGGATGTAGGCGCGGGTCAAACCTAAGCCACCTGAGGAGGTAGGACGGCAGATTGTGCAGGTGCAGTGGGNGTCGACTGCAGAGAAATCGTCGGCGTAGGAGGCGTGGCGCAGGTTCAGGACGCCGGTGGAGGTGATGGCGTTGCCGAAGCNGCTGTTTCGCGAGAGGGAGTGATCAGCTATTGAGATGCAGAGCGAGAGAGAGAGAGAGAGAGAGAGAGAGAGAAGGAACAGAGGCAGACTCACTGCTGTGCGTGTGGGCCATACACAGTCAAACATGTCTGCACCCAGAGCAACGCTGACAACCAAATCTTCCGGATATCCCACACCCATGACATAGCGAGGTTTGTTGTCTGGCAGCAGATCCGTACACGTGCTGACGACCTTGCAGTACTCCTCTTTGGCCTCCCCGCCCGAGAGTCCGCCTATGGCAATGCCCGGGGTATCTCGTTGCACCATCTGTCTACAGCATTGCTTCCTCAACTCCACGTCCAAGCCTCCCTGGATGATACAAAACAAGTTCTGAGATTCTGGCTTCTTGTGGGCGGCGATACAGCGGTCCAGCCAGCGGATGCTGCGGTGCATGGCTTCGTCGATGCGTGCGTGGTCGGGTGAAGTGGTGGCAATGACATCGTCGAGCTGCATGATGATATCTGAACCGATGCTGTTCTGTAGCGAGATGGAGTGTTCAGGGGTCAGCAGCATGGGAGAGCGATCGTGAGGGCTCAGGAAGCGGACGCCTTCTTCGGTGACGGTGGCCAGTTCGAGCAGCGAGACCATCTGGAAGCCTCCGCTGTCTGTGAGGATGTTGTGAGGCCATGACTGCAGTTTGTGGGCACCGCCGATAGCATCGAGGGTAGCTTNGGCCAGGCTTGAGACCGCTGTATACAGTCAGGGTGGGAGGGAGATGTGCGGAGAAGAGGGCAATCACAGGTGGTAGGTGTTGTTCAGGCACAAGCGGCAACTGGTCTCTTCTAGTTGGTGGGGAGTCAGGCCCTTGAGTGAGGCCTGTGTTGCGACGGGCATGAAGATGGGCAGGGGGACAGGGCCATGGGGCAGTTGGAGGGTGGCAGCACGTGCCTTGGTGANCCTTGATGGCGCCTCAGTACCTACCTGGGATGACTATAGGAAAGAGCGACCTACCGAGCACCGGGCGACCGGCTCGTACGTCAAGGCCGAATGCATCTGCCTGACTCTTGATTGTACCTTCAGGAGGAACGCAATGGTGGCTGTGGACAGGGCTGGCTCCTGCTGTGTTTTGTTGCAGGGAGAGAAAAGACGGAGGTGACGGCGCTTTCACATGCGATTCGCGAAGCTTCCTCGCCGCCGCGCCTGCCCAGTCTGTCGCTGTCGTAAGCTTACCAATGTACACTAGGTAGGCTTGCCTCAACATCTGAACAGAGGAAGGAGGCGACGGGATAAACAAGGCCGTCGCCGTCGCAGTCGCAGTCATGTCGTCTTCATCTACACCAGACCCGTCGACCGAACACAGCTATACCAAAATGGCCACCGCCGATGTCGAAGCTATTGGTGCCCATTGTCAGATGACTTTCTGTCATCAACTCGACTTCCTTCCCTTCAAGTGTGAGAGCTGCAAAGGGTGAGTCTCGTTCCACTTGTACAAGTCCTGGCTTCTGACACGCCTCAGCAAATACTGCCTGGACCACCGCTCAGAAACAGCACACTCGTGTCCCAATGCCGGTGCTTGGGCAAGAGCGCGCGCCGACCAACAACGATCCACCTACACTCCCTCGCCCAAGCCATCCGTTCTCACTCACGAATCGCAATGTTCCGAACCCTCATGCAAGACTCTCATCAACACTGCTCTCGTCCCTGGTGTCGAGTGCGACTCCTGTAACGGCAGCTACTGCCTCAAGCACCGCCTACGAGAGTCTCACGACTGTGCCAAGCTCGCCCCTATAGGAGCGCGTGCGAATAAAGAGAAGGGTCTCAATGCCCTGGCCAAGTTGCGAGCCTGGGGTCAGGCCAAACAGAAGACAATGACGGCCGCCACAACCTCGACAGCTACAAAGCCTTCGACCTCATCAGCCAAACCTCTCACCGCTGCTCAACGTGTACGCGCCACGGCCGATCTGAAGAAGAACGCCAAGGGTGATGCCAAAGTTCCCATGGAGAAGCGCATTTACATCAATGTCGAGGCCTCTGCCGACACGACAAAGGCAAAACACCCAACCGGCCAGTTCTTCTATTCCCAAGAGTGGAGCATTGGCAGAATCCTCGACCTGGCTGCCACGTCACTGCAAGTCGAAAATCTCAACAACCGTGTAGATGGCGAGGCAGACAAGTTACGCGTCTTTCACGTTGAAGGTGGACGACTGCTCGACTTTGGCGAGAAGCTCGGTGCTGCCGTCAAGACCGGGAACACTCTGGTCCTGCTCAGAGGCGTCGGTCCACCCGTCCCGGATCTTATCGTTCTTGATCCGTAGACGCCACTCTTTCCTTTTACTCCATTTCTCATGATACCCCATCTGCGTCTTGTATCTTATAGCCATCGATCATACTTGATTCATCCACCTCTGTTCTCCCATCCCACCACATTTTGAATCTTCTTCCCGGGCTGAGGGAATGTATACAACACCTGATCCTCGTTCGAGCTCATTTACTCAAGGGGGCTCAGATGTATCCGTTCCTGTTGACATCGGTTTCTCGCAATCTTAGTATGCGGTTCGCCCGTTGGACACATCCGTCGTCATTCTCCCTCTCTACCTCGAGTCTTGTATCTTTCCTCAACAGACAGCACAGTCTGAGATGTTTCACTGCGAACTCAAAAGTGGTGATCCTGATCCTCCGAGGAACCCTACGGCCATGACACGAGATGGATCAATAAATACATGCCACCAAGACGGCTCAATGTCCAAAAACAGAAGAACCTGTGGGGCACAACGTCCGTGCACTTCGTATAAGAGTCCTCCGGCCGCTGCGAAGCCTTCCACTCCTTGTCCAACGGTCGCATACGCATCAAAATAACATGACAAGCTGGTAGTTAATGAGGTCGGTGCCCTGGCGCGCCTCTCGAGTTGGGTTCCCATTTCTTTCTTTTCCTTCCTGTCAACACCCACACTCTTTACCCATCGCCTTTGCTACATGATTGTAGCGTCCATTCATTATTTCATCACGCTCTTTTATCAACTCCGCCACTCAACCATACCAAGAAAGAATCCCATGAGCCTTCTGAGACACCGTTGAAGCTGTTCTATTCCTGTCGATCTTTACTTGCACAACATACAAAGGGACAACAATCTCGAGCGACCGGTTATTCTGTTTTTCTGGCCTTTCCTGGACATTTCTGCGCAGAGGACCGGACGTAAACAAACGCCCCAACCATGCGGACGGCAAATCTCATATCCTTGGCCTTGTCCATCGCGTCACTCGCATTACCCAGTCAAGCCATCGAACTCGACCTCAGCGATGAAGGTGAGCAGTAACAACACTTGCAGCAACATACAAAGCATATACTAATGCAGCACNNAGCAAGCATCAAATCCGCCGCCTCGACCGTCGCTTACGGCATGATGAAATACTACCACGGCAACGAAACCGGCCAAACCATCGGCCTCCTCCCCTGGCCCTACTACTGGTGGCACGCCGGCGCCGTCTTCGGCTCCATGGTCGACTACTGGTACTACACTGGCGACACCTCGTACAACGCCATCACCTCGCAAGCCCTGATCTTCCAGGCCGGCCCGGACGCAGATTACATGCCCGAAAACCAGACCAAGTCCGAGGGAAACGACGACCAAGCTTTCTGGGGTATGGCCGCCATGTCTGCCGCCGAAGTCAACTTTCCAAACCCCGAAAAGGGAAAACCGCAATGGTTGGCGCTTGCCCAAGCGACTTTTAATTCTCAAGCGCTGAGATGGGACACCAAGACTTGCGATGGCGGCTTGCGCTGGCAAATCTTTACCTTCAACAACGGCTACAACTACAAAAACTCCATCTCCAACGGTGGATTCTTCAATCTGGGTGCGAGACTGGCAATGTATACCGGCAACACCACTTATTCAGACTGGGCTACCAAAACCTGGGACTGGATGCAAGAAGTCGGGCTCATGACTGATGATTACTATGTCTATGATGGCAGTGACACGACCACCAACTGCAGCGATCCCAGCAAGATCCAATGGACATACAATGCAGGTATTTTCTTGCTGGGCGCGGCGACAATGTGGAATATCACCGGCGAAGAGATTTGGAGAGAACGTACTATGGGCTTGTGGAATGCCACGCACGTCTTTTTCACAGATGACAAGGTCATGTACGAAGTCGCCTGCGAACCCGGCGGTAACTGCAATGTCGATCAACANCACGTAAGTGTTCCCTTTGCCCCTACCATTCTCACTTTGCATGATACTGACGCAAGACGTAGATTCAAAGCCTACCTCGCCCGCTGGATGGCCGCCTCCACAAAGGTCGCGCCCTTCCTCTCTGCCCTGGTCCAACCCTACCTCGCGGCCTCCGCTACCGCAGCAGCAGCCTCCTGCTCCGGCGGCACCGACGGCGTCACCTGCGGCACAAAATGGTTCTCCAACACCTCGAACCCCACCGTAACCTGGGACAACACCTGGGGTGTGGGTCAACAGTTGTGCGCCTTGGAAGTGATCCAAAGCAATCTGATCAATACAGTGCAAGGACCTCTAACCAACAAGACTGGAGGCACTAGTCAGGGAGATGATTCGGCGGGGAGTACTGGCGATAAAGATCCTAGCCATATGAGCAAGATTACTCAAGCGGATAGGGCGGGGGCGGTTATCTTGACGATTTTGGTGTTGGCGGGGTGGATTGGNGGGATGATTTGGTTGATTATTTGATGTGCATGTCCTAATGTGCTGTTTGTATATGCTAGTAATGCGATTATGGGTCTCTCTCTCTCTCTCTCTCTCTCTCTCTCTCTCTCTCTCTCTCTCTCTCTCTCTCTCTCATCTTGAGCTTGTATAGCACAATGGTCACTGTAGAAAACATAGTACTTTCCAGAGACGATGTTTACCCAGAGAGAGTCGACAGAATGTTCGCTCTCAATGCAAAAAACATGTTGCGATGAAGCCATCATGTATTGCGATGGTTGTAGGAACAGACATCTATGCACCTGGAGACGAGGAAATCACATTGCACGCTCTCCACAGTCAAGTCTGAAGGCAGGGTCTGATTGCTGAAGCACATCAGTGAGAAGGCACGCTTGTGTTGCAAATGCTTATAGCGATACACTAGGGTATAGACCTCATCGACCTCCTCTACCTCGAGAACAATATGGATTGGCGTTTCTATGGCACACACTTGTGGCTTAGAAAGTATTATGTATTTCTACAGCTTGTTGACAGGAACAGAGCCATCCGGGGAGAAGACCAACAAGAAGAGCATGCACAAAGCAACACGAGATACATCGATTATGTACAATACAAAACAGAGAGAGAAAAGCGCCGCAATGCAAAGAAAAACGCCCATACAATGAATCTCGGTTCTAGTCAACAACAGTCAAACACTCACGAATCCCAGCCCACCCACTCCCTCCCAACAACCCTCCACACCCTCACCTCACCACTCCTAAGATCCCCGAGCCGGAAACTCTCCATCTTGGTCTTGGGCTTCTCTCGCCCTTGCTCCCAGGCTCGAACCTTTTTCTTCGTGCCGTCCCAGTCCACGACCACGGCAGCGTGTCCGGCGCCCATGCCCACGTCTACAGAATACGATTTGTGCATGGCCCCGTGTTTACCTTGCAGCTTGGCGTTGCGGAGGGTGATGATGTCGCCGGGGCGGATCTCGTCGAATTGCTGCACGGATGCGTTGGCGAGGTTGGCGTACACGAGTGCACCATAGGCTCTCGTGCCCACGGGCTTGAGTGCCGTGGTCAAGGGGACGAGGAGATCGAGTACCAGAGCGTTGGGACTGCCGTCGCCGACTACATGGTCCTTTTTCGCGTCTGCGGCTTTGGCGATGTGCGTACCGTACTTCTGCCACGCGGTTTCCAGCTGGTCTTGACGGAGGCGTGGGGCAGGCGGTTCGTGTCTCTGCTCGAAGCTCACATCTTCGGGGTTCTGGCCGTCGTAGCGCGCGGTGATGACGGTCTGGCTGTAGTCGAGGAAGAGCACGTAAATGTCTTTAGTGATTGCCGTTCTGCCGCCGCGGCGCTGAGTCACACTCTCTTCGACTTCGAACAGGACGTCGCTGCGGTTTTGGAAGGCTGGGGGTGGCGTGTTGGGATGTGCCCACCAGAGGGTGTTTTCTGCCAGGTCGACGTCTGTGGCAATGTGGCCGTCCTGAGGAGGTCTTGCAACGTCCATACTGCGACGCATGTTCATAGACGGACGACTGACATCAAGTGATTGGCGAGATTGGTGAGTTACCGGACGAGTAGGTGGTGGTGGTTGAGAAGGAGGCAATGGTGCAGCACGATCCTGAGCAACCGGCGGTGGTGGAGGTGGGCGATCCATGGATTGACGAGGGGTGGTGCATCGTACAAGTCGTCCGANGCTATCATCCACATAATCCTGCTGGATAGGCACTGGGGCTGGTGCTGTAGCAGGAGGCGGTGGCACAGCGCGAATTGGAAGAGCACGAGGAGGTTCTTGATAGTCATCCTCTTCATCCTCGTATTGTTCGTACTGAGTAGGTGCATGCATAGGAACAGGCGGAGGGGCAACACGAGGAGCATCAATGGATACTCTTGTTGGCGGCGGTTGAGAAGGAGGTGGAGGAGGAACGGCACGAGGCGCAGGAGCTGGGGCGGGTACGTCTATATCGTCGAGGCTCGAATCCCTGCCATGCGATCTCAGGGCGTCCTTGTGGTTGACACCGGATGCAATGTCAGTGTCATAGTCTCCTTCGTAGTCGCTTTCACCTCGATCAGGCTCGCCCAGAGGAGCGCTTGGAATGATGGGAGGAAGCTGAGGAGCACCAGTCGGTGGGGGCGGGGGAGGAGCGCGAGCTTGAGGGGGAGATGAGAGAGTGCCAGGAATTGGAGGAATGCGACTCTGTCTTCTCTCCGACGGAGTGGCAGGAGAGGCGGGCGACATAGCGTCTATGCTGCCAAATGTCGAAGCCCGTTTTGTCGAGCCCATGGATGGCGAGCGATTAGCTTCTGGCCTGGGAATGGGAGGAGGAGCGCCTCGAGACATGTCTGTTGATTGTCTCGTGGGAGCCAGAGAACGTTCGTCGTCCGACTCTTCGCCCTCGGTCGGATCCATCTGCGTATCTACCGGAGGTGGTGGCGGAGGTACGGGACGGGCTGGAACAATGTCAGACAAATCCTGATAAGATGTGCGAAGGTAGAGACTCACTTTCATGTGCTGGTGGAGCAGGTACGGGACGAGACGCAGGCACTGGCGGAGGGACAGCGCGCTCGCTTGTCGCCTCTNGTTGAACAGTTAGCTCTTGTTTCTTCTCTCACGCGTTCAAGTTCACTCACCCTGTGGGACTGGAGGAAGGCGGTGTACGGGCTCAACGTGTGGTGGTGGCTGGGGCTTGATGTCTTCAACATCCGGCACAGCCAAAGGCTCCCTCTCGCTGGTGACCGAAGTGTCGTGCTCGGGTTCCTTCTCGACGGCAAGCTGCCTGTCTTCAACCTCGGGACTACGCACTGTCTGCGTGCCTGGAATGGGCATGACGGGAATGCGAGGTGCTTGAGCATGAGCAGGAGCCTCGTCGTGCTCAGGCTTGGTCTCCTTGCTCTTCTTTGTCTTTGGAGGTGCAGGTGCCATCATGCCGGGCATTCCAGCGGGCGCTCCAAACATGCCTGCCATGCCCATACCACCGCTCATCTTGGCCATGCGCTCTCTCAGCTCCATGCGACGGCGTGCCTCTGCATCCATCTCGTCCTCTTCGCTCTCGTCATCCTCGGCTGTGTCTTGCTCGTCGCCAACGTCGGCTTCGTGGACTGGAGCTGCCGGGGCGCGTTGAGATTGCATCGATCTTCTGGCGGGTTGGGTTGAGTCGCTGTCAGCATCATTTTCCTCTGTGATGTCTCCAGCTCCCGACATGTCAGCGTCGTTTGCGTCGCTAAACGTCTCGTGGCCTACGGCGGGCAACGCTGGTTCGCGAGACACTCCACGAGCAGAAGCGCCACGAGTGCGTTCGCGCTCACGAGGCTGGTCCAACGACTGGCGAACATGACGTTCGGGTTGTTCGGCTTCAGCTGCGTAGTCCTCCTCTTCAGCGGCCGCAACAGGCGCATGNNAGGAACTGGCGGAGGGGCAGCAGACTCTGTCGACTCGTCCGTGTTCTTCTTGACGGGCTTCTTTGGCTTGGGCTTNCTCACTGACATCAGCCCTTCGCGCTGCTTGCTCCATCTGCTGCTTCTGTAACATTGCGATTCTCTCCTTCAGACTCTGAGGCTTGGGTTGATCCTCGTCCTCGTCGCCAGTGGGCGATTGTGGATGGTCCGAGGGCAACAACCCGGCCTTTGCGGCATTCTCATCTGCCTGAGCTTGCTCTTTCTGGATGTCTGGGTCTTCTTCTCTGCGGTAGACTTTCTGTACCGGCTCGGCCTTGGGAGNGGGAATGTACGCGTTCTTGCTTGGAGGAGGAGCGACGAATGGCTTCTTGATGAAAGTAGGGGCGGCAGGCTTGAAGGGAGCGACCGGTGCTGCTCCTGCATTATTGAAGGCGGCGATGCGGTCTCTGAACGAACTGGGCTTGCTGCTCACGGGCGGAGGCTCTTTCTTAAAGGGCTCAGCTTTGACAGGCTCGGCCTTGCCAGGCTCCGACTTGATGGGTTCCGAGGAGCTGGCTTGGGTGCGGGTGGAGGAGACTTGACTGCTTCGCGAGCAGCCGGTGGCTCTGCCTGGGGAGGCGGTGATCTGACGGTTTCTTGAGCTGGCGGAGGAGGAGCGGTCTGTCTCACAGATGGAGGGGAGAGAGGTTGCGAGGAGGGAGCGGAACTGGAGCAGCTTCGGGCTCAATGACCGACTTGGATTGAGCAGGAACGGGCGGTGGCTCGGCAAAGCTGTCGTCGTCGGCATCGTCATCGTCTTCCTCAGGGAAAGCACCTGGCGCAGGTTCGGGCANNCAGGAGGTTGCGGCGGTGGAGAGCGGATCTCGGAAACGGGGCGTCTTTGGGGTCGTGAAGGGATCTCGGGCTCGTAGCGCTCGACAAAGTTCTTGGGGAACAGACCCGAGTGCTTGCTGCCTGAGGCGTCGGTGTACTCTCCCTCGTACCAGTCTTGGTCTTCCAGAGCTACAACGGTGATGATCTGGCCTTCGGGGAAGGGGAGGTCGTCTTCGTGCGGGCTTGCGTACTCGTAGACAGCCTTGACCTTGAACGGCGGGGCTGACATGGCGGGTGCACTGCCTGTCGCCTGGATGCGGTGTGTGTAGTAGGTGAATTGGCTGTCGTTAGGTCGAGAAGCAGTGTGTACGAGTAGCTGTCGATGGGTCCAGGTTGTCGCGGGCCGGCGTCTGCTGTTTCCGCCCGCGACGCTTCGTCATGTTCTTGGCGCGAACGAGACTCTCCGCGTCTCAGCCACGAGCGCCACAAGCAGCCACACCTCTTCTCATCGCATCTTCTCCTCCGACCTTCTATCAAAATATCACCTCGCCGTCGCCAAACTTCCATACCGACAAATCCCCACCACCCACTCCAAAAACATCAGAAGCCCTTCAAACCCTCTCAAAGACCTCATCTCACATCCGCCAAAATGTCAACCTCACAACCGCCACCAAAATCAATCCTCAAAAAGACGTCCTCGCACACAAACACATCAGACCCTTCAGACTCTCTCACCGCAACCCTCAAAATAAAGCCAAAATCCGACATTGAGCGCAAACGCCTGCAAACAGCAATCTCGCACGCCACACTAATACAAGAACAAAAAGCCATCCTGCGCAAAAACCTAGACGCCATCGAAGAACTCTCTGATATCCCGCTAGAAAGCTGTGCTTCTGTGGCAGAAACGGAGAGATTTCTGGATGCAATGGTGGATTTTCAGGGTAGTGATTATGATGCGCTGATAGAGGAGAGACATGTCAATGGACGCTGTGGGTATGCACTGTGTGCCAATGCGCCGCGGAAGGCGTTACCCAAGGCGCCGTGGATCAAAGATAGGGGGCAGGAGATGTGGTGCACAGATGCGTGCGCAAAGAAAGCTCTGTATATCAAAGCCCAGCTCTCAGAGACACCGGCTTGGGAGCGCAGGGCCGGAGATCGTAATCCTTTGGTGCTGTACGGCGGATCCCAGACCAGCTCTTCGCCACAACAAATGCAACTGCCTGTGCGACAAAAGGCGACACCCACAGAAATCTCAGGGCGCGAACTGGCGTATGAGCGCGGCGAAGTCGACACAGTGGCGGCAGCAAAGATGGATATGGTGTTGGCAGCACAAGTGCAAGAAAACAGCATCATATCCTCCGTCATGCCACCCACGGCAACGAGTTTCGCAGACAGCGATGTGCACGACTTGATCGAAGGCTATCAACCGCGGGGTGTGCAGCAAGGCAATCGCATCACCATCAAGTCCGAGGATGCAGACAGCGAACATGAGGATGACTGATGAGAAGAAGTACAAAGTTCTGATTCCGATCTACTACCTCCATTTCCATCAGCAACAGCGAATTCTGGCGAAGTTTTTCCCATTCACAACCATACCCACAGTGTACAAAAGTATAGGTAGGTAGCCATCCCAAGAACCAATTTTGCTCCACACGACTTCAGGAGAATTTCACCAAGTCCCGCTTGTCGACCATACCACCCTGTCAACCATAAATACCCACGGCCATAACAGCAGTATTTGCAGGTAATCTCTATTCTAATGACATTTCAAATGTATAACTCTAGTCCTAAACACAATTTCCACAGCCATTTCACTTATCCATGACTCTACGACACCATAAAGGGCTACATAAATTCTTGATGGCACTGTACATTGCTATGGCTACACGCATTACATGCTTGAGCATACGGAGAGCAAACGAGCGTGACAGATAGAGGGTTCGGAACACATCCGATGGGCTTGCATTAATGAGAAAAAGTCCCCTCGAAAATGGCTAGAAGCGAAACAATAATGCGACAAGAAAGAACATCGAATCAAAAGTGGTATCAAAAAAAAAACGCAAAAGAAGCACGCAGAATAAAAAAACAACACCCAACGGCCAGACAACCATTACCTTTCAGCACACTCAATCTTCATCAACCACAACTCTCTTGGTCATGCTCTCGACAACTTTGGTATAAAACTTGACGGCATGATTCCTCGGGAAGCAAATCTCCTCGGTGAGGTAATCGGGTAGTATATCCATCAAATCCGCATCTCTGTTGGCATCGAGCAATGGTTCATACGCAAACTCTGTGTCTTCGTAGCTCAAGCCCGAAGGTGTTTTTGGGTTGGTGATGGCCGTGTCGGTGGCAATGGTGAGGTGGAAATGTAGAGCTGAAGAAGACTGTTAGTAGAGTAAATCAGGAGGGCAGAAGGAAAGACACTTACTGCCGTTGCGACCGGTTTGAATGCAGCTGTACTCGTCTTCGCCGTCTCTGCGTTTGACGCTTGTGATGATCAGGCCGGTCAAGTCGCGGTACAACTCCTCCTTCAAAGCATTCTCCTTGACACTCTCGGCACTGGCGCCATGCGTCTTGCCATGCTCAATCTTCTTGACGGCAGACCCTGGCACTTTGTCGCTNNGGCTGCATTTGTCTTCCTCGCGGCTTCGAGTTTGGCAGTCAAAGCTTTGGATTCATTCTGTGATTCTGTAAGGCTTGCGACTGTTGCTTTGTGCTCTTCTTTGAGTTTGTCGTTTTCTGCCGTCAAGGCTGCGACTTGAGATTGGAGTTTTGCGGATTCNGGTGACAGTGGCTGACGAGGTTTTGCGCAATTCGGCGAGTTCCTTTTTCAGGGATGCGATCAAGTCGTTTGCGTCNNTGCGATTGATTGTCAGTAGTGGACTGCTGAGGTGCAGAGAAAGCGACTCACCTCTTGCTTTATGGTCTGTAGCCTTCTTCAAACGCTCGAAGTTTGCTTCTGCGGCTTTTGGACCCAGCTCGATGACAGAGTCGTACTTCATGCGCATTTCTTCGTACTNTTTGGTCATGTCTGCCAGTCTGCGGTTTGCTTCTGATTCTGCGACTCTTCTCTCCGTATCGCTGGCACTGCGCCCTCGTGAATATGTGCCTGGTTGTCTTGACGTTGAGCGAGCGCGTGAGTAGACAGCGCCAGGAGCGGCTTGTCGTTGTATCGAGGCTGAGCGTTGTCGTGGATGCGACTTTGGTGGTGGAGCCGGAGGTGAGGGCTCTCTGTCGATATCCATAAGGTCGGCCGGAGGCTCCTCTCCGACGACAGATTGGTCAATCTCTGTAGGTTCGGGTTGAGTCTCCGGAATGACTGGGGCGGGTTCAGGAGAGGGCGCGCGTTTGGTCTTGGGCTTCGATTTTGCGACGAGCTTCTCTTTCGCTACTTCTGCTTCTGCTTTGGCCTTGGTAGACTTGATCGCTTTCTTCGCGGGTGCAGGCGCAGGTTCGGACTCGGGTTCAGGTACAGGTTCGGGCTCGGGCGCAGGAGCGGCATTCTTTGCGACAAGATCCTTCTTCAGCACTCTCTTCCTCTGCTTGGGTTTTGGCACAGGCTCCATGGCAGGTTCAGGCTCATCGGCGTCACTAGCTTCCGGTGGGTCCACAGGCTCTTTGACAGGTTTCGGTTTGGCGGTCGTCTTCTTTGTGGCCGTGGCAGTGGCCTTCTTGACTGGGTTTTTGACGACAGTGCGGTTGATCTTGGGAGGAGCGGGTCGCGAGTTTTCCTGGTCGGATGCGCCAATCTCGTCTTCTGAGCCAGAGGCAGGCGGCTTGGTAGCGACAGATTTGGAAGGCATGGCGGGCGATGCGACCAGATGATGCAAGGCAAGTGTGGATTGTTTTGTTTACGGCAAGCACGAGCACGCGCGCCCCGCAAGTTCGAAAGTTGCGACTTCCTCGAACGCCGCGACGTGCTCAGAACCCAGCCCACCAATGCACCGCGTCCGCCTCTTTCTGAGTCAATCTACAACTTCCTTCTCTCCAATTCCAGCTGCATAGACTATAGCTTACGAGTATATCAAAATGAACACATCAAGGGCTCAGTTGTAGCACATCATCCTCTGAGGCAGGCACGACGAAGAAGACGACCAAATCACATGACCTGGACTCTTGGCGTTTGCGGCAATCGGGAGAGAGGACGGATTTCTGGATTGGAACATGTTTTATCTGTAGGTGCAGCCATGTCAAAGGCCATCAACTCGCCCACGGGCAGGCTACTGCGCAACTCGCGTCTCTTCTCTCTACCGCCACCTCTACCTGCCGCCCCTATCGCCAACTCGACGGCCGGCCAAATCCTGCGCACGTCCGACACGGCCACACAACCCTACCCTACCCACCAGGCCATCTCAGCGCCCGCCTCGTCACGCTCTCGTGGAGACTGGGGTCTGAAGCGTCCTCTTCCCGACAGAGCCATCCCCAGAAACACTCCCCATCTCCGGATCAAGGCCATCGACACGCTCGAGCACATCACCGATTTCGAGTCCGCCGCCGATCACACCCAGTCGCTCGCAAAATGGCAGGACATGAACATTCCCATCACTCTTCCGCCCAACGCTCGCACCCACATCGTCCAGTCCTCCTACAAGTCCCGCCCTAGTGCCTTCACCGACGACTACGACAATACCACCCTGCAGCCCCACGGAAGCGAGCAAACCACCTTCACCTCTGAGCGTGCTCTGCGTGAGAGGTCCCGCCAGACGACCCAAACCGCACGATGGAAGACCCAAGGCCCTCACCTCACCAGCTTGACCGAGGAAGAATTTGACCGTTATCTCATGAACCTCGTCCGCCAGCACAAGTCAGAGTTCCGCAAATTCCTCGAGGCCGTCAAGTCGGACAAGAAGCGCAAGCACCAAGAAGCCCTCATGCGCGACCACGCAGACCCCAACACTTTTGAGCTCGAACTGCAACTCAGGAGTCGCTTGGAGAAGAACGAGCTCAACGAGTGGATCAAGGAGTTGCGCGACAACCACCATGACTTGAGCTCCGAGCTGTCGACCCTGGTCCGCGAGTTCTTTGATTTGCCCGCCTTCCCCTCTACTGCCGCCAGACAGTCCAACACCAACGCTCTCGCCAACGAGATTGCCGTCAGAACAAGGAACGACGCTGGACCACCATCGACTCACCCCTCGGCTGGTCTTGGTTACTTACTCACAAGCGCCATTGTCAACAACCACCCCAAGTACGGACCTCAAAGTGATCGTGAGCCTGTTGAAGCTCGTGTCCTACGAACAAAGGAGGGCAACCGCAGCAGAGACACCAAGGCCGATGTTGGTCTCGGTGGTTTCGTTACTTCGATCCAGCCTGGCTCAATCCCTGGCCAAAGCCGATTCAAGGACACTGGCAGAGGAAGGGAAGCTCCTGGCCCTCTGCACCGCCTTGACTTGTCTCTCACAGGTGGCAACAAGGTCTGGTTGCAACCAAGATCTGCCTACGTCGATGAGGCTGGTCGCATCAGACTTGATGTTGGCGAGGCAAGCACACAACAAGTGGACATTAAGCTGGGCAAGGAAATCAAGGAGGAACAACCTACCTTTACTTCTATTCCTGGCAGACAGAACCAGCGTCTCGATAGCAATTTCAGATTGGCGAGATATGGCACTGCGTTGCCAGATGAGAGACTGCGCCAACAGCGCCCTAAGCCCTTTGAGCGCAACAACACTGACAACAAGTCTGGCCTGGAGCAGATTGAGGCTTTGGCCAAGGGAACTCAGCAGTGATGGGTCAGGCGATATGAAGAGACTGTATAGATATGTACAAATACTGAAATTGTTCCAACGCACTTTTGATGAGATTGAATGAACGTCATCCGTGAGTTTCATAGACAAGAATAATCACAGAGTCAAGGCTCGCAGAGAGTGAGTGAGGTCAAGATGGGTCCGTGCACGAAGTCTGATGCCAAGCAATTAGCCGAGCAGCACAACTCTCCACCATCGCAAATCTGCGTCGGCCTCTTCCTCTTTCTTGAAGCCGCGCCGCGAACAACTTTCTATCTTCGACAACCTCCTCTTCCGCCAAACACACATACCGCCAAAATGGGTCGCGTTCGTACCAAGACTGTCAAGAAGTCCGCCAAGGTCATCATTGAGCGTTACTACCCCAAGTTGACTCTCGACTTCGAGACCAACAAGCGCATCTGCGATGAGATTGCCATCATTGCCTCCAAGCGCCTGCGCAACAAGGTGAGAAGACATTTGACAGCCTTCAGCACAAAGAGCGCAAGTTTCTGATAAGAGTTCCCANNGATCGCCGGTTACACCACTCACTTGATGAAGCGTATCCAGCGTGGTCCCGTCCGCGGTATCTCGTTCAAGCTCCAGGAAGAGGAGCGCGAGCGCAAGGACCAGTACGTCCCCGAGGTCTCTGCCCTCGACTTCACCCAGAACTCCGAGTCTGGCATGCTCGACGTCGACCAGGACACCAAGGACCTCCTCAAGTCCCTCGGCGTAAGTTTTTCTTCAATCTGCCTCTCCATCTCCGCCTCCGTACTGACTGGCACCTCACAGTTCGACGCCATCAACGTCAACGTCGTCCCCGTCGCCCAGCAGCAGGTTGCCGAGCGTCCTCGCCGCTTCGGCGACCGCCTTCCCGCAACTAAGCGTTTGCTCGCTTTACCTCGCGGCCTCGGAAAAGTTCTTGACAAAATCGGCGGGAGTTCTACATGGCGCATTAGTCTTGCTAGGTTCGGGTTTTTTTCTCAATGACAAAATCTGCTCCCCTTCTGCACAATCAGGTGTCGCTGATTCTTCTTGCTGTGGCGAGAAGATGATGCTTGACTGCCATCCATTCACCATCTTTTTCTCCTTGGTCACGATTGCGCGGCAGAAGAGTCTACAGGTAATGCTGAGACTTCCTTTTGCTGTAGCTTTCGTGGCTGGCCGAGATCGCGACTTGCGAGAGAAAAACCCTTCTTGCTTGTACGCGGTCTTGGCCGTCTGTGACTTTTGCTCATGTGTGATTTTTATGCTGTGAACCTCCAAACCTTTGGTTCGTCAACACTGCCATGACCTGACATTTTAGGCGTCGCATGTCGGTCTTGTAGCTTTGTTGTGCGACGCTCGTTGCCATATCCTGAACTCGATACGCTAGTAGTATTATTTGCATCCTGACTCCGCCACGCATGCACGCATCAAGGTGTTCACCATGCCCTGTTTGACTTACCATACGTTTGTGGCCTCTCGGAAGGATGTCGCATGATTTGCAACAGCTTCTCGTCCCCGGCGTACACTATCTGTATGCATTGCTGCTAGCGAGTTGTTTGAGTCGTGCGTCAAGTGAGGTAGGTTCAATTCTCGTGGTCTGCGCATTGGATTTCAGCTGCATTGTGTTTCCATTTTCACGAGCTACAGTTTGTATGAACATCCTCTCTATGTCACGACTGTAGCTATAGAAATCCACAGCACTATCAAGAGACAGGGCAGTACGACTGAGAGCCAACATCTAAGTTGCTCTCTTTCGCTACTCCTCTGCTCCGAAAGGAATTGTGCCCTTTAGTCAATATACCCCGCCCTATGAGAGCAGGGTAATGTTACAGATTTTGGCACTTGAACAGTATGTATGCTATTCTTGATTCGCATTTGTTGTTCTCACAAGCTTCCATTGCTCACGTTACCTTAGACGAGTGCTGTCGAAACGCATCGTGTCGTTTTTCAAGACAACAGCTTGCAAGAATCTATCAAGTTGACACATTTCCATCAACCACGGTGCCCAAGAGTCATAGTCTGTACTTGTCACGTATCCTCATCACTGCTTCTATAAAACACTTTTAGATCCTGCCCGGTCTTGCAATCATTCTACACTCCTCGTTCTCAAAATTTACTGGAACGCAACACGGATCTTACTGTACAAACACCTTGCTATGCTTCTACCCGGCCTTTTGTCTTTTCTTGTCTTTCTCCTGAGTTTCTGCCTTTTAAGCAGTGGGATAGATGTTGAGGAGGGATTGATGCTTGAGTTAGTATCTCACCTTTTACTCCCTTTCTTTTTTGGTTTTCAGACTTTTGGATGTTGGTGATGCTGATGAGAATGGTATTGTTCAGCCCGACAGTCAGGACTCCCGGACTTCAGACCCACGCCGCCCATCTCAATGTCAAATATGGCGGATTGGGTTCTGCCTGGTCACAACAATCTTCTTATGACGACCTGAAATTACATGTTTCTGTTGATGCTGATGGTTGGGATGGTGATAAAGGTGGATATATCCATATTCCCCATTCCACCAACGAAGCGGGAAACCGCAGAATCTGGCAAGGAGAAGAGGTTGAATCGGGAAGTGCTGTTAATGCACAGCTTTAAGACGCTAGCATTGGCCTCTGATACAAGGAAGATCTGGCTTGTCTACTTGCTATCATTGTCGATGATGCTGGCCGATATCTCCCTTCTATCATCAAGTCTGCCCCCTAGACAGCTTCTGGGCAACAAATCATCAAACACAAACATCAAGAATCTAAACGGAAAAACATAAACTTCATATTAAGGATAGTGGTATCAGCATATTTCATCCATCGCTGACTAGTGAATCCGCGTGTACGTAGCGTCCCACGTTGCGAATACTTCGTCCTCTCCACCACACCCCCTCTCCCTCCCGTTCCCTCCCTTCTCCAGACCTCCGAATAGACATTTCAGTTCTCAACAACATCGGTGCTGGTGGGAATGCAATTCTCGCACTCGTCAAAGTTTGCCGCAGTGCCAGCGGCAGAGCCAACACAGGCCAAGTCTGCAGCAACGTTGACGCCGACCTCGACGACAGCGGCGCCGCAAGAGGCTGTGGTGCCTACGAGGTGGAGTACGCATTNCTGTTGGGTACGTGGTGAGTAATCACTTCCAAGACTTGTGCGGGAAGGATAGGGCAAGGAAAAGTGGTACGTACTGGCGAGATCAGAAGTAGAGCAGCCGGTAGGCAAAGAGATGAGGACCTTGTGGTCGACGGCAGAGGTCTGCTCAAGAGGAGCAGCAAAAGCAGTGGCGGCGAAAGCCATAGCGGCAATGAAGGTGAACTGCATAGTTGCGGATTGGATAGTTGGAAGAAAGGTTCAAGGTTGTTTTGTGGTTGGTTCTTGTTCGTTGATGATGAATGAGTGATGGTGTTGGGTCTTGGGTGCTGGACTCAGGGCCTCTTTATAGCCTGGTGCTCGCAGTCGAAGGATCTGATGAGTAGACCAAAGTGCATACTACATGTTCCTCGTGTTCTGACTGATTGGTCTCTGGTGAAAGGTGCTTCTGGAGGATTGTTGTCAGCAATTTACAGTATGCAAGTGGTATATCTTCTGCAAGGCTGGCCAGAAGGATTGCAATGGGTTTGATTCTGCAAGCTGCGTTGTCTGTGGATTACGCTTGATCCTTCGAGGTGTTTGTTATTGGATATACGAAGCTGTGTGAAGTAATGAATGCTCGAAGCTGGTGTGTGTGTCTCTGCCTTGCATTGTCATGTCATATCACAATGACCCTTCATTCCCGATAGAGACATTGGTCACAATTTGCCTCGGCAGGAGCGCCCATTTGACCTCTCAGGGTTGGATGATACGCTCTTCAGAGCGAATGGGCTGGCTTAGTACAGAGGCCACTTTGCGTGGCAGGGTCCAAGGTATGCCCGCATGTCACATCTGATATTGACATTTTTCTCATGGGAAACGATCTTTGAAAGCATGTAGAGCAAAATTTATTCTTGCTACTTTGAGAACTACTCAGGTGATCATCAATGCGATCCAAATAAATGGTTCAATCATTCTATACAAACAGCTATCTAGAAACATCATGACCACATGCAGTCTCCCGACGAGTGTCAAGGCGGACTCTACACGAGTCTCCGCTCCTGCCTGCTACTGCCGCCACGGGTTTTCCGTAGGCAAACAATGCTATATGTAACGGTAGTGATCATTTCTACTTCGAGATGCCCTAGGCGAAGTCCCCGAAGTCATCGAATATCATTAGGTAGTCGTCCGGTGAGTATATATGATGGCATGACAATCTTCACGAACAGTTACACAAGTCTGGTTTTTGGAGGGGGAAATCAATACATTAATCTAATGGTGTAGATGATTGGGATTATCGAGATGCAGATTCTGCGATGGAGTATGTATGCCTGCAGAGCTGTTTACAAGTCATTGGATGGCATATCAGAAACTAGAGATCATTGCCACTTTCAGGTACCTTAGCCGAATCGTCCTGTTACCACTGCACGCATGCATTTGATTAGATCAAGTTTCAGACCAAATCACATGAGTATCTCTCCAAAGCACCGTCGATGTGGTAATGGAAGACGGCCTAGTTCACTATACACATGCAGCTCTACAGCGAAATAGACGAATCACCTCCAAGAAGCGAACATGGTTGCCATGCCTAAGAAGAGTGTCTCAAAATGATGTGAACCGGTGAAAGTTCGCTTTCCAAGAGGGCGAGATTCTACTTTGTATCATCTACGAATTAGGAACTGAGACAGGACGATCTTGAGTTTTCAAGGATAAGGGTATATGAATTTTGAGGAGTAAAGCGAATTCTCGCCAATAGGATGAGGGCCGCACTATATTCTTATAGTCATGAGCTTCATTTATGCACCTTACCCGCCACAAGCGTCTGCTTGTCGATCCCAAGCTTCATCAAGCATTCGACCCCGTAAGCTCAGACAGGTTTGGAATATCTCTTCATTTGTCGTTGCATCCTCCCCATGGCCAAAACACAATGACAACGTACGATCAACCCTTCGGGCCCTCTCCCTTACTGGCTCGTTATGTTATCATAAACGACAATCTCTTCTTGAATTCAGGTGTCACCACGGAGATGCCTAGATATCCCTCCGGGGGGGATCGCTCTACTATAGAGATGATCGTGCGTTTCTATAAGTACGCTCTGACTGTCTATCGCACAGGGGAGGATACGAACTCTGCCCCGTGCTTTCTTGCATATAGCAAACCAGGAATTTAGAGATGCGAGCTTGATGTTGCACACCGGTCGTAGGATAATCCTACGAGCATAGCAGATCGCATCCTTCCCGAGGTGTGGCCGATATCCTCATCGATTGGCCTGTTTCCCGCAAAGCAATCTCAAAAGCAGACCACAGTGCCACTGTAAACAAGCAGAAGATCAACACAAGGATTTGAGTGGAGGTAAAGGTATATTGCAGAGGTGTTGCATCTGGGGCTTTACCTCCAGCTATTCCCCTGACCTCACAATAACACATTTCGCTTTTTTTGCGTACTACCACCCAAGACTCACCTCTGCCGTCACTTTTCCTTTATTCACACCAATAAGTTCGCAATCATGGGCTGTGGAGGATCGAAACCAGACTACTGCGACAATAACATCCCTACGCAACCAGTTTACGCCAATGCCCCTCCTCAAGGATACACCGCTCCTCAAGCTGCAACATATCAGCAGCAACCTGCAAAATCAGGCGGCAAAAAGAAGGCGGCAAAGAATCTGGGTTTTTAAGTATGCTTGCTAGTTAGATCGGTGTTGCTAGCTGGTGATGAGAAAAGGTGAGAGACATTGACAGCCGAGAACTTGAGTAGAAATTCTGATTATGTGAATAGACGCTGCATGTCTGGTCTAGAGCGATTTTGAATCTGGATCCTGGTGTATTAGGCAACATACATGTTGGCTAGTGGTGAGGACTTCGGTCGACGATCCCAGAGCGATTTTGATGGCAGAAGGGATGGCAGTGCCGGAATTCGAGGTAGAAGAGTGGTGGATAATAGAGTTGGTGATACGGGAAGTCTTTGTTGCATCCACTTTGATGGTAATTGTAAATGGTTTGGCTGTTGTCCAATTTCAATGCGATGGAAAATGTCCAACCAGGAGAATCGTAATACAAGCTCAAACATTGTGTTTTGCTGTAATCCTGGTGGCATCACTATATGTAGTTGCGACACAATCGTCATTTCCCGAAACCAAGATGAACAGAGAGCTTCCCAAGCATTTTTTCAAAATTGGCTGGTAAAGACTGGTCGAAATCCTTGCAGTCCCCCAGTAAGGTTCAGTCCGTGTCACACGACTTCATGAACCTCATGGCCGATCTCGCAGCAATCTTCACCTCAACATCCACATCTCCTCGAGCCAACTCTCCTAGTCGGTGTCGCCAAAACGACCATCGTGCAGCCCCGTNNCTTCGAACACCTTTGCTCCATTCGGCATCTGACGCCTTGTCCAGTCCCTCAATCCGTCCCGTTCAACTCGGTCATAAATCTCTCGAGCGTTATACTTGAACATGAAAGAGATGGCCGGGATATGGAAGTCGAGTTTGACTTGCTCGTAAGCCGTCGCCTCGTCAAATGCGATTCGCGTATCGCTGTCGTCAATGTCCTTCTCGAGAGCCCGGATGATGTATTGGATCTTCTCCTTGCCCAAGCCCATGACGTTCTTCGCTATCAGCTGGGCTTCAAGCTCTTTGATCCTTACATACAAGCGTCGTGCCGAGAACAAGGATGCTTCGTCTGGACTTTGCCGGCAGATCTGACCAGGCTGTAGACTATCGGGCCACATCAGAGCGAAGTATGGGAATTTGCTCCAGACTAGTGGTTCTCCTTCATCGCCAGTCGCTTCGCCCTCGTGGATCTGGTCCGGGAGCTTGGCTATAGCGTCCAGTAGCGCAAAGAGGTCGGGAGTACGTGAAGACGGCCATTCGAGCAGAGCAGCGATAACCACAAGCCATACAGTCGTCACCCCCAAGATCTCGTCGGAATAACCTCCCAGGCTCGGTACAGGCGAGGTAGATATCGAATGTGTCATGGCGACGGCAGTTGCATCTGCATTCGTATGTCCACCGTGAAATGCACGCAGTGCCTCGACTATCTCAACAAGCCAGGCGCGAAGGGTTGCGTCGTCCTTGTGTACACATCTTTGCTTTTGATGCGCAAACCAAGCGGCATCGACGTTCTGCTTGTCGTCCGAAGGAAGTATGAACAGGTTGTGGAAAAGCATTGTTTGGTCGAAAAGTATCGTTGGTCACTACGGATTCGAGAAAGCCGTTGTTCGTTAATCACTCATTGACGTTCGATAATATAAGGTTACCTCATCAACCTCCAGGCATTCCGGCCACCCCAGAACGATCGTTGCTTGCGAACAGAAGACATTTACTGAACTATTCTTGCATCGGTGGCAGCTTTGCGGCCGTGTTTGCAGTACAGGTCATTCTTCTTGTCAATCATTGAAGTGATAACGACCAGTATGATTTCGCCAAGTCTCTGAGCGCAACGTGACACGACTCGGATTTTTGCAGCCTTGTTCCCCGAACCTCGATACACCATGCCATCCTTACCCACCGCCTCTCTCGATCATGCATATCAAGCGCTTCTCAAGCGCGGTCGCCTGTCTACAAACACTTCTCAAGCAGCCTTGATCACGCGTCTGTCCGCGATACAACGTGGCCTCGACGCCGACACCACCACTCCACCAACAGGTCTCTACATCCATGGCTCGGTCGGAACCGGAAAATCCTACCTGGCATCTCTCTTCACGTCAACTCTGCCTTCGCACATCTCCCGCCGACGAGCGCACTTTCATGAATTTATGCTAGATGTGCATAGTCGTTTGCATGTCGCAAGGTCCTCTTCTTCCGGCTATGGTTCTTCTGATCCTTTGCCGGTGATTGGGCGTCAAATCCATGCGGAAAGCAAAGTGTTATGTTTTGACGAGTTCCAAGTGACGGATATAGCGGATGCGATGATTTTGCAGCGACTAATGGGGGCATTCTGGAGCGCGGGCGGTGTTATGGTAGCGACCTCGAACCGGGAGCCAGACAAGCTATACGAAGATGGCTTGAACCGCGAACTGTTCTTGCCATTTATTGCTATGCTAAAGTACAGATGTGAGACGTGGGCGTTGGGCGGCTCACAAGATTATCGCTTATTAGGAAGGGATGCAGCAGAACAAGGACAGGAGGTCTTCTTCACCGATCCTGCGGGATACCGAGCCAGCCTTGATGCTGTCACCAAAGGACAAAAGCTGAAACCTATCGAGATTCCAGTAATGATGGGAAGAAAGTTGCAGGTCACTGGTATACCAAACTCAGAAGAACAAGACAAACTCACCGTCTCATCAACCTTCACTGAACTCTGCGAGGCCAAGCTTGGTGCAGCAGACTACCACGCTCTCTGTCGAAAATCAAAAACTATCTATCTAGATGGGCTTCGCCGCTTCCGCCTCTCAGAACTCGATTTTGTACGTCGCTTCATCACCCTCATCGACTTGGCATACGAGTCTGGAACCAGAGTCATCATCTCCTCCAACGTCACCATCGACGAGGCATTTGCCGAAATAGTGGAGAATGAACGACAGCGATTAATGAGAAAGCAAGGAGGACTGAAGATGACTGTCAAGAAGGGAGGTGGCAGCAGTTCGAGTATGATGAGTACATTTGTCAGTGACGATACAGAGTGGTCGGCGACAGGGCTGGCCGAGGCAAGTCTGGCGACTGGTGGTGCGGGCGAAACTGATGTGGGATTTGCGATTGGAAGAGCTGTATCTAGACTTCATGAGATGGGGTCCTCCATGTACGGGCGGTTGGACTGATGCATGTAGAGCAATTATCTTGTCCTTGAACATAACGTCATACATACATCCGTTAAATGATACTTAGGGCTCCTTACTCTCCACAAGACTGTCTCGACATCGCACCGTGACCAACTCAGAACTTCTCAACAATTTCAACTTGCTGCACAGTCAAACCCTTCTCTTTGATCTCTCCATCTCCATCATGCTTGACCTGTTCATTGGCAACAGCAGCAACATCAAGAGTCCTGTCTTCGCCATCAAAGTACTTTGCAATTTCCTCCAGAGGTGTGTAGCGAGTCTCGACGAGGAAGAGGTAGATGACGGCGACCTCGAAGGCAAGGAAGACACAGTAGCAGATGTAATACTTCCACTTGAGTGCCTTGAGGGCGATGGCGTTGATGTATTGGTNCTGGAATGCTTGTTAGCACTCTTTAGGAATTTTCAAGATAGTCAACATACTGAAGAAGAGGGAGAGGGTGACGCAGAAGTTTAGNNCTGGTGAACGTTAGCTTTGCACAATTATGCGATATGCGCTCCCGCGAAAATCTCTTACCCAGGTGAACCCCTTGGCACGAAGACCGTAAGGCATAATCTCGGTGGTGTAGGTAGCCATGAGACCATTNNTCTACGCTTGCCGTCAGCAGTCTGTTTCACGGACAGCAGCACGGACAACATACTTAAAGTCGTAGAAGAAACCGTAGACGAACAACATGCCGACGAATGCCCCACCAAGCGTGCTCTGTGGTGTTGCGGCATAGCGAGCAGCAAGAATGGTTGCAATGTTGAAGACAACAAGAGTACCGATGGTGGAGATCAGGTACATGGGACGACGACCCATCTTGTCAGCTACGAGATTATGTCAGCAGGATGTTGAGGATTAGAGAAACGTCACCCAACATTCCAGCCAGGTGTCGATAGTGGTGATGACAATATGGTCTGAGAAGGACAGGAGTGGGGGTTTTGGGTCATACCTAANGAAGGACATTCCGATGTTGGTGACCAAGGAGCAAGACTTCATGCCACCGTTGATGCCAAGCTGAGTACTCGAGGAGGTGATACCGATATCCTTCATGANTCTGAGGGTTGTCAGAAGAGCTGCGGATACAGGCCGAAATCAACGACTTACAGTAGAAAGATAGTAAGAGATGATTCCATTGCCGGACCTGGCCTGTTAGTAACAATTATATGGCAACGATCAGTTTGACACTTACCACTGTGAGAAGAAACCGATGGCTGTGATGATACCCATGCGCTTTCTGTTTCCAGGGGTCTTAACAAGATCGAGCCAGCCAGTGCGGTTGGCCTCTTGATCCATCTTGATAGCAGCAACAATTTCATTGTACTCAAGCTGCACAAGCTTGTCTTCGGGATCGCCGGACATGGAGTGGTACTTGGCAATAATAGCCAATGCTTCATCGGAGCGATCCTTGCTGATCAACCAGCGAGGAGATTCAGGAGTGAAGAAGACAGCGATAGAGATGATGACGGAGAACGTGCACTGGAGCAGAGAAGGCAAGCGCCATGCCCAATCGCTGGGAATCTTGAGAGTAGCGTATGTGACCCAACTTGCGATGAAAGCTCCAGAATGATATGATGCACCAGACAAAGTGACCAAGACGGCACGATCTTGAGGAGGTGCAAGCTCAGTGATGAGAAGAGGTGCAGATCCAAGCACAATACAGTCACCGAATCCGATAAGGAGTCTGGCTGCAACAAACATACCAAAATTGGCGGCACCCGTCTGGAGACCGACACCCAGACACATGATAAGAGACCCAATGAGGATTCCTGATCGACGACCGAAGAGATCAATGATGTAAGGTACAAAGAAGAGTCCGATCAAGGAGCCAAGACTCATGGAAGCGTTGAACAAGCCGAGGATGGAACCCGATGGGTAGTTGAAATATTCTTGCCAGTAAGACAAACTTTGAAGACCATTCATCATTGATCCGTCAAAGCCGTTTGCCGTATTGGTCCTTGAGGTGGTGTTAGTGGTGTCTGGAATCATATCATAACACCCATATGTTACTAACATTATCATAACAACCAGGAGGAAGTACAACTTTCTCATGGGACCTGAAGTCCACCATTTCACACGTTCGATCGTATGCCCGGCGAAGAAAAAATGTCCGTTAGGAGGCTTGACTGGCACGGCCAACTTGTGGGGCTTTGGGAAACGAGACATGGTGTGGTGACTTGGAGGGGGCGATATACCAAATTTGATGATATTGAAGTCTGCACTGGGGATGCAACCAGATGATATAGAGACCCAATACCTTGCAATCAACAGGCTAAACAATCCACCGGGCTTATATCAGAAGGATGCAAGTGGTGTACAACCTGAGTTCGAGACCAAACATCTCGGCCGAGTCCATCTTTCCTCTTGTTTCCCCATACCAGTTTCGATCATGCTGTGGGATGATTCACTCGAGATACAGAGTGTTCAAAACTTGGCAAAGATCATAGGCTAAACATTGTACCATCGCTCCGGATTGCCATGATCTGGGTCATGAAGTATGGTGGCCGTTGTGGTGTGCCAAGTGGGCTGAAGGCTCTTGGTATAGCACTCATGGCTTGGACAGCCCCTCACGAGATTACTCTGCGGCATGGCGCCTCCTTTGTAAAATATGGCTGTTCTATTATCGATGCAAGGCTAATGGCCAGGCTCCCCTACGACCCAACATCTACTCTGATAAGGAGAAAGCAGCAACGCAAAACAGATCTGCAGCCAAGATGCTCGTCCGCGATATAGTCAACGAGTCAGACTTTCAAAGTCACTGCAGGTGCTCGTGTCCGCCGGTCGATCACATGCCCTCCTGTGTCAGGAGTCGAATCCGATAACGTGGGGGCGGGAAACACTGTGGGACCATCCGGGGAAGGAAGAAGGAAGTGAACCATGCGGGGAATTGACGTCTTCGGCATACGACCCTTTTGGTACAAGTTGTAGGAAACAATCTTGGTCATCGACCGTTTCGAGGAGAAAGCAGGACTCGGTTATGTTCATGCCTAAATTCTGCTCACCGGCCAAGCTGGCTAAAGTCGTGTCGACTGTGCCATAACAACGCGGGGCATCACGACAGCCCAACTTTTATCCGGACAAACACATCGAATTGCCATAGTCTGTCTTGTAAGTAAGTTTTGCTCCCACCCTGCGATGAGGAAGCACGCTTTTTGGTCGTCCGCTCGTCTCCTTTTGCTTTTGTCCACTTGTCCGAGATCATGACTTCCACACTCAACGGACCAATCATTCCTGGTTTTGCTCCAGATCCGTCTGTGACTCGCATAGGCGACACGTTCTTCCTTGTCAACTCGACTTTCCATCTGTTCCCTGGTCTTCCCATATATGCATCCAAGGATCTTGTGAACTGGACTTTGATCGGTAAGCTTGAAGTCAATCACAGAAACAAAACACGTATTGACGCATCNATAGGAAATGCCATCAACCGTCGATCACAAATCTCATTGCGCCTCTCCGATACGAAATTGGAACCTCAAGATGATGGAACAGTGATGCTTGCTACGGGAGGTCTCTTCGCGCCAACCATCAGACACGACTCCGAAACAGAAAAGACATATATCATCAACACGAACGTCATTCATCCTGAGGATGGTGGNAAAGACATTCCCAAAAATTTCATCGTCGAGACCGACGACGTTTGGTCAGACAACTGGAGCGATCCAGTTTACTTGGACTTCGATGGCATCGATCCTTCGATTTTCTGGGACGAGGGTGGCAAAGCCTATGTCTGCGGAAGCCATGGTCCAGGTCCCATGACCACGATCGCCCTGTTCGAGATCGACCTGTCTACAGGCAAGAAGTTGTCAGATGAGAAGATCGTGTGGAAGGGGACTGGAGGTATCTATCCAGAAGGTCCACACATCTACAAGAAAGACGGCTACTACTATCTGCTCATCTCCGAGGGCGGCACCTTCAAGGACCATATGATTACTGTCGCAAGGTCGGACAAGATCTGGGGTCCTTATGATGCATATGAGAACAATCCGATCCTCACCGCAGCGGGTACAGATAACTATGTGCATTGTACCGGGCATTGCGACATGTTCCAGGACAAAGAGGATCGATGGTGGGGTGTATGCCTTGCTATGAGGATGCGAGGCTCAAGATTTCACATGGGCCGCGAATCCTTCCTAGTGACCGGACATTGGGAACAAGGCGGATGGCCCAGCCTCGACACAGTCGAAGTGACGTCGTCGCACAAATTCAAGACTGATGTTGTCAAAACCACCAAGACTGGTTTGGACTGGCTCTACATCCGCGACGTCAATCTCCAACACCACAAGGTTCAAGGTTCGACCATTCGCCTGACTCCAAGTAGAGCAGATATCTCTCAATGGCAAAAGCCGGTCTCGTTCATTGGCAAACGCCAAAGGAAGCTGGAAGGCAGCGCTTCGGTGAACCTGGCTGTGCCGAAGACAGGTTCGAGCCGCGCAGGTCTCGTCATCTATAAGGACGAGCATCGATACACTCGTATTCACTATAACAGTAGCAGCAAAATCATCTGCTTCGAAATCGTCAACAACGCGAAGAAGATCAGCAGAAGCGACCAGCAGGAGATCTCAGACGAGACTTCCGACATCAGACTACTGATTGAGTACACCGAAGACAGGCTTGTTCTTCAATTCGAGGAAGAAAAAGGTGTGGTCAAGACGCTTGGTATTGTTGACACAGCGGAATTGTCGAACGCAGACTTCGTCGGTCCTATCGTCGGTGTGTATGCTGTCTCCGATGAAGAAAATGATGAGGTTTTGTTTACCAACTTCGAACACGAGCAATAGATGGAAGCCCGCGGTTTTAGACCACGTGAACGATGCATTGCAAGTTTCATAGACTGAAATGTGGATCTTCGTGGATGTAATACATCTGTAATCATACTTTCTGTCTGAGATGTAATCCGACCTTTGCAGTACGTGCTGCGAACAAAAGTGATGAACCCAGGAGGAAAGACGAGCCACCCCATATTTGCGCAGGCAGATAATGGCCGTTGTCATGGGAGATGAGCGCGCCGGCCAATGGAGGTCCAGTCAGACAGGCAAAGCTAACAATTGTAAAGCCCATTCCCATTCTTACACCTGTCTTCTTCAAATCTGACGTGAGACTAGACAGGCCTGCTGGAAACATGGACTGCAGACCGGCTGAGCCGGAGCCATAGATAGCGGCGAACACAAACAAGGATGCCTTTGAGTGAACACCGATCCAGGCATAACACATCACGCCGCAGAGTATGCTGAATGGCAACATGACATTGACCGCCCCAATAATGTCGCTGAAGTAATTAGGCAATAAACGCCAGACAAAGCCAATGGAGACCATTGTCAAGAGGAGATCAATAGAGTCATGATAGCTCATACCAATGACATTGCGACCATAACTGCCGACGTAGAAAAAGGCAAAATATAGACCCCAGAAGTTGAAGAACATTCCAGCGCAATACAGTACGTAAGGCAACTCTTTGAATGAAGACCACTCAACAATGGGTCCGGTCTTGCGGGGCGGCAATCTCGTACGAAAGACAAGATTCGTCAAGATGTTTGTGAATAGCATGAGGAAACCACACACCCGGATGGTCCAAGGGAAGCCAATCCGCGGAAGAAGTTGTTGGACAACAATAGGGAAGACGACACCTCCAGTACAAGAGCCAATGGTGACAAAGCCAATAGCGAATGAACGTTTCTTGACAAAATAGGTACTGACCAGCGACATGACGGGGCAGAATTGCAGACCGCCAGCAATGCCGAGGCAAAGTCCCTGTGACAAGAATAATTGCCAGTAGTTCGTCGCGGCTGACATGGAGAAGATGCCCAACAGCTGGAGTATCGTACCCGCAAAGTAAACCGGGCGGAAGAGACCGGCATCCAGCGCGCGGCCACTGAATGTCCCCAGAAAGAAGAGTAGAAAGATCTGGACACTGCCAATCCAGGAGATGGCTGATGGATCAAGGCCTAGGGATGTCCTGTAGTATTCTTGAAAGACACCATACGAAGTCACCCAGCCCCAAGTCGAAAAGATCGTAAGATGTGCCATGGCTACTTGGGTCCAGGCTTGTAGGCCGCCATCGGGAGCAGGCTCGACACTTCGTATTGACGCAGCAACGCCATGCGAGAACGTGCTGGCTAATGGTGGTTCCCCCGGAACTGGCTCAATGGTATGAAGCTCTTCCGACTTGTATGATCCTCGCTCTTGCTCGATTTCCGGATCTTTGAAGCTCGAAATGCTTTCATGGTCGCGGTTGTTCTTGGGTTCGTAGGACGTCATGGTCGTTCGAAAGCCGGGCGCGTCGTTCGTTCGTTGAGGTCGACACAACTGAAGGACTCATTCACGATCAAGATACTGCAAGACTTACATTGCAAATCTGTGAAAAGTTGTCGTTACCCTATCCTCGGTACTCCTCTATCTGGATGAATCATTGTACATCTCCGCCCTTCGGGCAACAAATCCGATCGCGGCGGAGAAAGTCTCAAGGCGTGCGAGGTCGACCTGCCCGCTGTTTTGGCCAAAAGTCGTGGTGCCGCATCATCCGTCCCAGCCGCTGCTCGCTTCCTTCAACGCTGGTGGTGGGAAATGGATATCTGTTCTTGTGCTTCTTCGCAGCTGACCAAACGACAGCTCCTCATGGACGGTCGGTCAGTACGGCCACTCCGCGTTTATCCTACCATTGCAGCTTTTCAGCTTTTTTGCTCCCACCTTTTTGGCGTTATAGCATCTTTATCCTTACCTTTTTAGTGTTGCAGCTTTTTGTTTCCATCTTTCGACATTATTAGCTTTCTAGTGTTTCTAAGATATAGCTATGTGACATTATAAAGCGGGGCCTCCGAAATCCAGATTGCCAGGCCTCCTTCTACTATAGTATCAATAACACCCCCACTAAAATTATATATCGATCTTTTTATGCTACGTTATAGGAAGTCTATAAACCTAGATACCTATTAAATTGCTAGATATAAGCATAAAAACAGTGTTATTTATTTATATCCCAGCTAGACGGTCAAAATAGCAAAGGTATATACTCGGGACAAACTTCAATATAACTAGAAAGGTAAAACGCAGGATTGGAGATCTGGGAATTCTGGATAAACGCGGATTGGCCGTACTGACCGACCGTTTCATGCTGGCGTCGCATGATAAGATCTGTGTCAAGGGTCGCTGATCAAGCAATGCCAAAGGTATAGGGGTTCCAAAGATGATCTCGCCAGAGAGTCCCAGAGTGCGCGGATTATGGCATCCAATCCTCTACACCGAGATTCAAATAGTTGTTGATCAAAGCAATTTCTTCTGGAAGCGAGAAATGCATTCTTGATCCAGCACGTTCTTTCTGCGACTCCTGAACGTATCGGAGCTCCAACCAGATATGAGCATCTCATGCTTGCGTGGCCTCGGAGGCCAGGACGGCCTTTCACATCTCTCTAGGGACGTGCGCGTATATGAGATGAATTCAAGGTAAGATACTAAATGTGTGCTCTTCCCAGCTTGCAGCGCGATACAACATCCAGCATCACCCCGATACGAAGAGCGCAGATTGTCCGACCGAACTCAATTTTGCTATGGATCAAACAATGATCTGGGGGGCGCTCCTTACGCATCTCCGTCATACTTGTTCCACATACGGCGACCCTCGAAACGGATGGTCTCGAGATCAGGCCGACATGTTTATCCAGCAAATGCAAGCTGATGACCCTCAAACTTCCCCGAGCCGGGAAGGACTGGACTCGGAAGGATTTATCACGTACATAACCTCAGCTGAGACAGATGCTTCAATTCCGCCACCCCTTCAAACATAACAAGCATTTCCTCATGCGGACTTATCCTGCCGGAACACGAGTCAACTCCTCGAACTTTGATCCTTCAGGCCACTGGCGCAAAGGCGTCCAGTTTGCAAGCTTGGACTGACAGACCTGGAATGATGGCATGATGCTCAATGAAGCCATGTTCGCCGGCACAAGGGGCTTCGTCCTGAAACCGGATGGTTACCGAAGCTCCGGAGGGCAAGACACAGTCGCTGAACCTCTCATCCCAGACAAGACGCTACACCACTTTGCCGTACATGATTTGGCGGCCCAAGATCTTCCAGTCCCTGACGCGGACGACAGTTCGGGCTCTGGAGAGTTGTACCCGTACCTCGTTGTAAAGCTATTCACCCATCCGCACCCACTACGGAACCTTCCATGTGATGAACAGCCACTTCTCGCACGAACCAAGACGTCATAGGGGATCCATCCCGACTTTGAGGGCGAGGTTCTCCAGTTCCCAGAGGTGCCAAGTGTCACACCGGAGATAGCTTTTGTGCTCTTCCAGATCATGGATGAACGCATAGGTTGGGACAGAGTGGCTGCATGGGCTTGTGTGTCACTGGATCGACTCGAGAAAGGATACCGCCATGTCCGGTTACGAGACAGCCAGGGTAAAGCTAGTAAAGGGATGTTATTGGTAAAGATCGAATTCGATATGTCTTAAGTTGTCACAAATCTGCTTGTACGCGCACAATATTCTTTATCTAAGATCCAATCCGCTTTGACGACAATTCTGTTTCTGGTCTTGCGCGGCGCCTGATTATACTTCTGCAAACCTCCTCCATGGTCCACATTACCATTGTCAAGAGGACTCGTGTTTCGCTAGCTCATCATGCACCACAACTTTCGATGCAGGCTGGAATGGTTCGGCGTCTCCAAATCTCTCAGGGACCAATCCTGCGTATCCAGGTCTGGACATGCCTCTTTCGAGTTGGCGTTCGTAAGATACCTGGCGCAAACGATTCGACTCTCTGGGCGTGAGTCTAAGCTATATCGCATGATAATCAGTGACTGTCCCACGCTGGTTCTCCAGAACTATATTGCTTACATGAAATTCAATGGCAATGGTGTGTAGCAACAAGGCAAGCCAACCCGCTGCACCAAAAGGAACCCCGAGGGCGGCAGAAATTTCCATGGAATTCTCGCTGGCAAAGTCGGCAGTGACGACGACTGGTAGGTTTGGTGCATTGCCATTGAAGTAGTCGGCGCATTGCGGGTAAGCGGCAAGGGTATCGTTCTCTCCAAGAGCGAAGGCGATTTGGGCGCATGGTCTAACAGTGTNACCTGTGAAAGACGGTCAGCTATGTCCATCTTTGACCAATTACCATCAGATGTTTGGAGTAGCCTACCAATTTCTGTTCATGCTGATGATTTGAGCTGAGATGATCATGATGATCCTGATAGTGACAATGGTCGAGANACTACACAACATCAGTATGTCGAAGACTCGATGGAGAGCTGGTCGACGTACCCAAGCCCATGTTCGAAGCATCCAAGCACGGTGTTGATCGATTTGTAGTAGCTTGATGTTAACCCAAGCCATGATGTATCCGAGAGTGGTGAGTATGACCATAGCTCCAGTCCAGGTTTGCGTTGAGAAGTCACCTCCAAACGCATGTCTCGTGATGATGATTGTTCCAGCATTACTAACNNAAAGCGAGAGAACGACTATTGCATAGCCGTTCATTCGGTGGAACAAGATTAGTTTGTGTCGGATGACAGGTATGAACTGGAGAACGACGAGCAGTGCGGCCGGTATGATGGTATAAAGATGTAGCATCATGCCNNTACCAAGATGTCAGTCCGAGTTGAAAGGCAGTAGTAGATTTGTGATAGCTTTACCGATCTTAAAAGGGACTTGGATGTAGTAATAGCATTCTCCAGGAGCTGCCCCAGTGCCTCCAGGAGAGTTCGGGTCGCAGAAAACACCATTGAACGAGAGATACTGGAGTCTGGCAAGGGTAAAACCCAAAAGGTAGCCGAGGGCGAGGAACGCTAGAANGATGCTGGTGAGCAATGATACCCGGAGCGATGGTCAGCGAGACTCACCAAGAAGAGCATTGTACCCTTTCGAGAAACCCAGGGGATTGTATACACGGCGCATAACACGAACGAATCCATTGGTTGGCTTGTTGATATTCGCTGGTCCGGATGCCATGTCTGACAGGAAGGCAGTCAAGGTTCAGGATGGGGCTTGATGGTGTGTTTAGTGTTCAACAAAGGTGTGAAAAATTGGCGGGGATTGACTCGAGATGGTCTGAGCGAAGCCTGCTCTTATAGAAAACAATCAAGACGTGACAATACTTGACTCTTGCTCTACTGCATGATGGCAGCGATCAGAGACGTTAATGTCATGCCCTCGCGGGACTTGTTCATCAACGTTATTGGTGTTACGTCGTGGGTTATACCCCAATGAGATGGACTCTGCGACTCTGATTTTGTTGCGGAGATCAAAAGGAATGCATGCGCATAGAATCGCGTCGGCAATGGAAGCAGGCGGTCATGTTTGCGGGTGGAAGTCGCGACGGTGATGTCGGCGAGCGCGCAGAGTCCCTCCCGAAGCGGTTAGACCCTGCGAGGCTTGAAGGATTCGGTCTCTCATCCCTCCACCTCCCAAGCGCCCAAGCTTCCTTCCTTCTTGTGCTCACATAAAGGATCCGGAAGATCGATCTGTTGCAGATGCGGCACAGACACGTGTTGGCAGAAGCAGAACTCAGCACTGCCCTCCTTGCTTACCTATCATGTTTGGTCTCTCATGACTTGTCCCGACAGGTCGCTCGGAACCAGATGCGCAGCAGTCGTCAGGACTCTGGCCATCGCAAGACCCTACACAGAATTCGTGTGCCACAAACATCGAACTTGAACCTCTGCTTCTTGCTACAAACCGACCGCACTTCACTTGCCATACATAGTTGAGCTGCTCACCCAAAAAGGGTAGGGTTAGGGGTTTGGGTTAGGGTTAGCAGCATTTCGATACGCTTCTATATAAGCTATTCTTGCTCGTCTAACTACTTTTCTATATAAAAACAAAGAAAAAGGGTACGATAAAAAGGAAGAGGGAAACAAAAGAAAAAGGAAAAGAAAAAGAAATCTATCTAGTCTATACCATATCCTAGCCAGTTCCTAGCCCGGAGTCTTACTAGAGTGGTAGAGATATACTTATCTAGCCACTCCGAGGTGCTAGGACCAAGGGACTTTTGGAATTCTTTGTAGGTTTGTGAGGTCTCCTTTCCTAGAAGGCCTCCTTGGCTAAGGATAAACGGCTTAAAAGCTCGGCCTAGGGTTTGGTATTTGAGCTTCTTAGCCCTTTCCGCGGCCGATAGGGTGCTATTAGGGTCCTTCCTAGCGGTTTCCTTACCTAGGGAAATGATGGACACATCTAGGTAGGTGGTTCCCTTAGGGTTGTCGATTCTAATGTCTGTCCGGATTCCTCGGTAGTCTCCTTGTGGCTCTAGGGTGACTTTGTTTTGTGGGTCGGTCTGTAGGGCCGTAGTCAACGCCTGGCACACCTTATTATGTTTGACAATTGTCTGTCTAGTCCTAGCACGGCAGGCGTCTTCGTGGGCGAAGGTATAGGCCCTATCACAGTGTCTACAGATGTCCTGGCCTTCTTCAGGGGATGTAAGAAGCCGAATAGAAAGTGCTGCGGCTACGTCCATGTCCGAGAGTAGAAGGGGCTGTGAGGTAGGCATTGCGGATAGCCATCTCCGGCCTAGGAAGGCTGAGTTCTCGATCCGTACGTTCTCTTGCTGTAAAGAGAGCTTCTGCTGTACTCTAGCCAGTCGAGCTCTGTTGAGCTTGTCTATTGCAGCTCGGTAGATGGTTCTAGCAGGGCCAGTACTAGTGGGGTCTAGTTGTTGGTGTTCTAGGGGAAAGCTAGGCTGTTGTTGGGTGTCCTGGGCTAGGAGGTAGGATAGGCTTGGTTGTGGTTGTTGGTTTGCTCTATTCCTGCTTCTACCGCGGTCCTGGGAGTGATCCTGTTCCTGTTCTTGTACCTGTTCTTGCTCCTGGCTTCCTAGAGTGGTTTGTTCGTCTAGACCTTGTGTGTCCTCTTCTGTGGCCTTGTCTATGTCCCCTTCTAGGCCGTCCTCTTGTAGGTTGCCTTCTTGGCCTTGTGTAGGCCTATAGCTAGTCTGGGGTGGCCTTCCATACTAGTGTTGCTAGGGGCTGGCGAGGGTGCTCGGGGTAGGCGCCAGAAGAGTTTTGGCGGTAGGATCCTCTGTAGGGTGATGTCTGCTATAGCCTGTGAGTTTTGGAAGGCTAGCTCGGCCACTTCCGCGTAGAGAGGTATTCCTAGGCCTCCTAGCCTAGTAGGGAGGGCTACTAGGTCCTGGTCTAGTGGTCTTCTATCCTCTGAGCCTTGAAGGTGTTTTATGGTTTCTAGGAGTCTTGTGTCAATGTCTTGGAATCTTGCCAGGAGTCCTTGTGATCCTATGGTCCTAGGAAGGTGTCGGAGTAGTGTAGAGGTGCTAGCCCTAAGTAGGAGGAGTGCGTGTTGTTTTGGTAGGTCTTTTAGCCTATCTAGCACCGTCTGGAGTTCTTCTATCCTTGTAGCCAGGAATTCGGCCTTCCGTGGCTCTGGCCCTATAAAGGAGCCAAGTATCTTCATTCCCGTGGTCTGTATTGCCGATAGGGGTGTGTCTTTGTCTTATCTATGTTTAGGGCGATAGGGGCGTCTTCTAGGTAGCCTTCTAGTTGTTGTAGGGTGATCTGTTGCCCTGAGATGATGTAGACGTCGTCTAGGTATGCTAGGACGATAGGAGGGGGTCTGTTATAGCCGGTTGACCTCTGTAGCTGTTGTTGTAGCTGTTGGAGGGTGGTCCGAATGGCTAGGGAGAAGAAGAGGGGCCGAGGGGGTCTCCTTGTCTAACCCCTTCCGAGGAGGTAATTACCGTGCCGTCATACATCACTAGGGCTGCTGGCTCGTTGTAGGCCCATCTAGCTGCCTTGTAGAACTCTGGGGCATAGCTTAGGATCCCGTGGGCTACCGCTGCTCGGGAGACTGAGTTGAAGGCGTTTTTAAAGTCCATAGAGCAGACGTGGGTGTATCCTCTAAGGTTTCCATCTACCGCGTGTCCTAGTAGGTGTATGATTGGCTCTACCCCGCCGGGGCTCTGTACCCCTAGCTGGAAGGGGGCTAGTTGGTCCTTAGAGAACTGTTTTTGGAGGAGGACCTTAGCTACCAGCCTATAGATGAGCTCTCCTACTGCAATTGGCCGGACCCCGCTATCTTCCTTATCTAGGGCTACAAGCCTCGATGCGGTAAGTAGCTGGTTCCCTGGTGCTAGGCCGTTCTGTAC
Source organism: Aureobasidium vineae (assembly GCA_903819635.1). Taxonomy (NCBI): domain Eukaryota; kingdom Fungi; phylum Ascomycota; class Dothideomycetes; order Dothideales; family Saccotheciaceae; genus Aureobasidium; species Aureobasidium vineae. The sequence goes on from CAIJEN010000015.1 coordinate 1,317,315, forward strand.
CTGCTTGCAGAGGTGGGTAAGAAAGTCTACCACCTGTTTATGCTTACAGGCTTCCCTTAGTAAGGGGACTGACCAGCCGGATAGGCCAGGGGCTGTATCCGGGGCAAATGAGGCCAGGGCTTGTAAGATGTCTTCCGGGAGTGGCCTAGGGCCTGGTCTAGGGCTCGCGGAGGAGGCAAAGGGGTAGGGCTGCCCTTCCGGGTGTTTTTCTCTTAGTTTGGCTAGTATATCCGCCGAGTTCCTAGCTAGGGTTGAGGGGTCTACTAGTGCCCTTGCAGCTCTGCCTAGATAGCCCTTTTCTACCAGTCTTTGGGCTCTAGAGCGGGGGGTATCCCGGCGGTTGTCTGGCTGGCCTAGAAATTCCTGGGCCCTATCGGTTTCTACGCGGCTTGGCGGGGGTAGCATTAGGTCCGGGTAGTGCTGTAGGACGTATTGGGTGCTAAACTCCTCCGATTGGATGCCTAGGGTAAGGCCAGCCTTCGGTAGTAGTAGGAAGTCTAGCAGGTGTTTCTCGGTAGGTTGGCGTGTGTATCTAGAGGCACACCTGGCCGCGGCGGCCACAAAGCTAGCGGCTTGGCTGCCACGGAAGGTGTGGTCCTTTGCCTGTACGTGGTTGTATCCAAATAGCTGTTGTAGATACTTGTTTCGGGGCTGGTAGGTGTTATACCGGTCTTGGCCTAGGCCTATAGGTATGTCTGCAACATCTGGTGGCGGTGGTGTATGTTCGTCTCCGTAGATAGGGCTAGTAGGCCCCTGGGTCCCTAGTGAGTAAGAGGGAGGTGCCGGTGTACTAGGGGAGGAGGGTGTAGGAGAGGAGGGTGTAGGAGAGGAGGGTGTAGGAGAGGAGGGTGTAGGAGAGGAGGGTGTAGGAGAGGAGGGTGTAGGAGAGGAGGGTGTAGGAGAGTAGGCACTACTAGTGTTTCGGGGGCCGTCTCGGACGTGGATCTCGCTTTGGGCCGGTGAGCTATGGCCGCTAGGTAGGTTTGAGGCTAGGTCCTCGAGGAGGCCGATGGTGGACTCGTTAGGAGAGCCATAGGAGGTGCCGTTTGGCGAGGGGGTAGGAGAGCGGTCTAGTAGGAGGGTAGGTAAAGGGGCTGGTTGGTATGTAGGTCGGCTGTCGGATTGGTTGCCGAGGATTTCGGGTTTTAGGGTTTGGGTTTTAGGGTTTGGGTTAGGGTTAGGGTTAGGGTTAGGGTTAGGGTTAGGGTTAGGTTAGGGTTAGGTTAGGGTTAGGTTAGGTTAGGGTTAGGGTT